>OY998177.1:100927014-103327014 GCA_963921935.1 Galeruca laticollis
TTGAATTTGCAATGAGATAATCTTCAATCTTCAAACAAAATCTCTTTATTTCGATGTTAATTATATACAAGAACATCTCATTTTTTCCGTTACTTTTTATGTTTCTTTCATTTATTTTACGAGGACCGGATTCAACTGAATTCAACGCAATATTAGATATCTCTTACTAAAATGGCACGTTCTCGATTAATTATAACTCGTAGATTTCCCAACTTACTGTAGATAAAATGAAAAACTTATTATTATTATATATATATATATATATATATATTTATATATATATATATATATATTGAAGCAGTTTCATTTGGTTGTATTCAATTTAATAAGGATTAATAGTATTACTGAAATAAGTCATATGGTCTTTTCCATCTTGTACTTTATTAGCCATCATTTTAACAAATATGTAAAAATTGTGAAAAAACATGTCTAAATTAATTATAGATGCTGATAATAAAAACAGTGAACAAAATCCTCACTATAATACTGAAGAAAATCTGATCAAAGATATTGAAACAGACGATATACTCTTTGAACCATCAGAATCGAAAATATTGAAATCTGATTCAGATACAACGCAAATTAAAATTATTAATTCAGTACATGATGTAATTTCAAGAGCATCCGTTGAAATTAGAATGAAATTCAAAATAATTTAAAAGAAACGCGTCAAATTTTCATATAGTTAGTATTTAGGTTATTTTATGCAAAGGATTTCAGGAATTTTAATAAATAGTGAATAAGTTATGTTAATATTTATATGTATAAAAATCTTCATCTCTATATATGCTAATTTCTAATACTAAAATGTTATTTTCATGCTTTATATACGGCTTTAGGAATTAATAGTTCATACGATAGAGAGATTAGTTTCGCTAGCAACCCGCAACGAGATAGATCATGATGAAAAATAATAAAAACGTCAGTGATTTTTGTGACGTCAAAGTTGGAAGTCATATTATAATTGATCTCGTCAATAAGGACGATTAAAAAGTCGATATTTAAAGTACAATAGAAAGATATTTGAATTAAATTTATAATAATAATAAGAAGAGAGAAGATAATTGTATATTCAGTTAAAGCAGTGTTTTTTTTGAAGACGTAAAAAAACCCAGGAAAAGGAGATACATTGTATCCTCAATATAAAAGATTAGAACCTGTATATTTCATTAAAAGGAAAAGTACACGAATTTTAAAGTAATAATCAGAAGAAAGAAGAATATTTAAACTAATACAATACAATTTGATATGTACTAAAATTTATTCAAAATTGGAATCAATTGGCATAGAGAGTTGAGAAACGTAAAGGTGCTTACAAAAGTTTTAGCTGTTGTTGGTTAAAAAATATTCGAAGTTTGTTTTGAACTACACAAACATAAATCAGGAGTTATATAAGGTACGAAAATGTTATTAATTTATGAGGTCATGAAACGGATTTGTGCATGATCAGTGTCATTGGGGTTTCCTTCTAACATTTGCGGAGAAAAATAAATACACATTTTCTGAAATTTGACGTCCTTTGGCGGTTTGTTTTTTGTTTAAAATAAGAAAATTATAATTGTATGTTATTATGATAATGATTTTGGATTGTTACCTATGATATATGTATATAGATGCAGTAACAATTTTTCATAATTAAAATTCTTGAAATCATAAGCTAGTTCATTTTAATTTCATAATTCAATAATTAGAGTAAATTTGAATGGCGCAATTGAACCCTACCCTTTGATAGAGTTTGTTATGCAAGCTTAACGATTATTCGATCAGAAATAATAAAATAAAAAATGAAAATAGAATCCAATACAATATATATATATATATATATATATATTTATATATATATATATATATATATATATATATTTATATATATATATATATTTATATATATATATATATATATATATATAAAAAAAAAAAAAAAAATTATTTAAGAAGGTTGAAGAAAAAATAATACTTTTATATATATATATATATATATATATATAAATATATATATATTTCTTGAAATGCATATTCACTTGGAGGAGTAACTAGTTCTGTCCTGACGTAGGCCTTGGAGTGATTCGCAAGTTTTTAAATTAATATACAAAGGGAGATAAATTACGAGGGTCTGGAAACTGTAAAGAACTCAATTTAACAACTCGAAGAAGTTGAATGATTAATTGCGAAATGTTCAAATAGAATCGTTTCGAAATTCATAATTAAGTACAGTTATTTTATAACCATCTTTCTTTCTCATTGAAACAAACTCGAAGAATAGATATTTTCATTTTCATACATAAATCAAAAGTATATGCAGAAAAAAATTTCCGATTGGTTTGCTTTGGTATGCCAGTTACTTGAATATAAGTGAGGGTATGTTTCACTGCATGTTGTCTGGAGATTCTAATGCAAAAGCTAAAAATGTTCCTAGTTCGTTTCTGTGAGTTGTTGAAGAATATTGACTCATGAAGTGTGGTTTGAGTGTAAAGTAATAATTTATTTCGTGTACCAGTTTACAAAACTAATGTTCCTTTTAAAAAGAAACTCAAAATATGGTATGCTGCTTGGTTTCCATTTAAAATTATTTTGGAATATACATTTTGTAGTATTATCGATTAAATTTTCACATTTTCTTGACATTAATCAAAATTAGTTAATATTAGTGTTTTTAAATGAAACTCACGGTCTCTAATTAATTCCACAATATAATACAAGTTATTGAAAATTCTAAAAAATTGACAATTGTTTCGATAAATCAATATCATCGTCAGAATGACGAGAAGTTACATTTCATTTTATGCCTACCTGATGTTTAGTAGTTATTTTTGGCTAGACCAAGAAGTAACCTAACTTGTAATTGGCTTAATATATGTTTATAGAAAAAAGAAGAAGATGTGATATTACAAATATTGAAGCTTAGATATTATTAGCCCTATGGTGATATCCTGAATATCATTTTTCCAATTAAGATCAGTATAACTGTGCAATGATATAGAAAACCAGGAAAACTATATCTGCTGATCTTTACAATTATCACTTAAGAAGACAGTTTATTAGTGGAGAATTCCCTAGATTTAACTGTTCATTGACAACTTCATATTGTGGGTTTCTTAAATGTCTTCTAATTTCCAGTTCTTCAAGGGAACCCAGTTCTTGTTTCTTTTCACAAATATGCAGCACTTCTAGTTCTGTGTTAGGTGTCAATGAATGATTGGTGTCAAGTAGATGTTTTGCGTAGTGGGATTTATCTGGTTGTTTCAATCTGTATGCTCGTAAGTGCTCACTGTATCGTATTTCAAAATTCCTAAGGGTCTGACCCAAATAGACAGCATTACATTCTGGACACTTGAGTTTATAAATACCTGACTTCTTTGATAGTGGTATTTTTGTTAATTAATTAGTTAAGTAAATAAACAGAATCAATTAAAATTGTAGTGGCGAATTTTAATTAAAATGAAGCGTAGCTCTCGGTTAGATTCGAATTCACAATCTCTTGGAATTGTTGTTGAACTTTCGCAGTTAAATTAATTCGATTAAATATGTGAGAAATTTATTTCTCGAGCTTCCACTGTCAACAGTTTCCCCTGTTTGATCTGTCGAGAGTTGAAAGAAATTGAATACATTGAAAATTGTTTCGAAATTTCAATGCGATTGGTTCCGCTGAAGTTCGAGATACGATGAAAAATTTCAAATGAATATTCTGACGAAGTTCAATGTTGATATTTCTGAAGAATTTCATGAGATGATTATACGCATAAACTTATTTCGTTCTTCGAAATTGCTTAGATATATATTTTGTTCTGAAATATCTCTATCTAATTTTACTAACAACATACAGAGTGCTAATCGCACTCATATAATTTGGTTATTTCAAATAATATGCTGAAAAAATTATATTGTTGAACATAGATCTAGTCTATAAGGAATATATAGAAGAATAAAATCAAATTAATTTTTTTAAACAGTCTTACTTATAAATTTCAATAATAATTAGTTAGGTTATTTTAAGATATAATAATAATATATAGCTAGTTTATTTCAAGCATTTTATTTAATAGTACCTATTAATGGAAATCTATACAAGTTCAATATAGTCACATAATGGTAGCAGATTGTAATATGTAGATAATTGATATTAAACCATCATTACATAGGTAGGACGGAATTTGAATTTAAAAAAAGTAAGTTAAAGTAAAGATAGAAGATTTAGTAAGTTAGAAATGGTTACTCGATAAATATTCTTGTAACGTATCATGAGATACATTGTCCTTATAGAATTCTGAATAATTTTAACTCTATAAATAAACTGAAATATTAGCAAAATTCAAAGAAATAATGAAATGGACTAGAATGAGGACCACAATGGCATTATGAAAATAAAAATGAGTTTAATTCAAAGATAGAGAGAATATTTAGAAATTAATAATATCACATGATATAAGTAGGTATGCCCATTGTATAGGTAGAACAATGAATGAACTCAAAATGGCAGAGTTTGAAACACGTATAGCTGGTAGGTAGTATGAAATGAGTCCACAAGATGTCAGTTTTTGTTTCTTAAATTTTTAAAATTAAGAATAATTTTAACTTTCATAAATATTGAAACAATAAATTTCAATTGTATTGATTATTCCGTAAGATTGTATCAAGATGTATTTATATTTATTGTAATCATTATTTTGATTATCAACGTTTCAATTAATGACAACCAACATTCTATTCTTTTGAAGTCAATAGAACATATGTGAATCGTGTTACAATCCTGAGTGACTTAAAACAGTGAAATTGTGTATAGCAATAAAGTGTAGGAATCTGTAATAAAACGGCTTGAAGAGAATGGTATATGAAAAAAATTGGGAACATTTTAATGTAGCTGACTATAAAAATATCTAAAAGTTGAAGGTAAAGGGGAGGGAAGGTGGGCATCTTGAAGGAAAATCAACAGTGTGTTGTTGTTGTTAAAAGTATTGGAGCTGATTTTGCTATTGAATGGAATATTATAAATAATATTAAACTGTATAGAAAAGTTACAAAAGCAATTTGAGATATAAATACTTACTTGGAAATAGCTACAGAGATTAAAAATCACTTATTTTAATAAGTACATCAGATAAGGCGTACATTTGATCCAGACAAACTTCGATTTCGTATAAATTATTCTTGTTATATTGAGTTCAGAAGAAATAAAAAACTTCATCCGCTTCCAAGTTCAATAATTTCCATCAAATCGGCTGACACAGATGTTTTGGTAATTTTTCTTGGCAATATTCATAAATTTCCAGATCGTCAAATTTGGCTTGCAAGCTCAATTACAGAAAAAAAATGACTTTAATTGCTTTAGTTGCACGGAATTGGAGATGAAATTGGGGTCAGTGTGCCTAGGTTTACCTGCATCTCATGTATACACAGGTTCCGATTATACAGCTGATTGTTATAATGAAGGATAAGTTAGACCATTATTAATTTTTTTGCAAAACACGTGTTCACAAACGGGCTGTTTTCTCCAAAACTGCGTCCTCCTCTATCGCATCAAATAGTAAGCGGAATACTTCTCTGTCATATATCGTTGCTTGCTACGATTTTTAATTAAAAATCCTAGCAACTGTTATTTTTGGACAGATTGTGCAAAGAAATTCAACGCTACTGTTTTAGGTATAAAATTGCCTTTATTTTCATATATTTTTCAAGTCATAAGCATGTGACTGCAATTACTGAGATCAACTTACTTATTTGTACACGGCAATAGGTACCAGAAAAAGGTAGGCAATCTAGTTGTTGCATATTCTGTATCTTTCATGCTTTCTATTGGAATTCCGTTCATTTGGAAAGACATTTTCAAAATAGATTATTTTTACTAATTCTTATTCATTATAGCCATGACCGTGTTTTGGTATATTGTTATTGTACCATGATAAAAATACAATGCTTTTGTATTGCATTATAACTCACGGAGGTGCGGTAATTCGGTTAATCCACCCACTGAGTATGCAACTTTACACACACTTCTGTATAGTTGGTTGCATAAGGGAATTAGCTATGAGTTTCAAAATTATTCAAGCATATCCTGAAATCATGGGATTTAGATAATTAAATAGGTGTCTAGAGTAATATTTTTCATGTGATTTAACCAATCCACGAGTATTTTATCATTTTAGGTGGGGATTTTATTTGATTGTCAGTGGTAACACTGATCGCAGATGTCAAAAGTAAGAGGAAGGTAAATTTTTTACGCATGCTTTTTCTAAAAGCATATGGTTTAAACAGTTTTTTTATGGGTGATGGTAATCGATGATAGATAGGATGATCATGTCAAGATTTTAAGAAGCACCAAATTTCGGATGTTTCCTGTATGGGATATATTTTCGTAGAGATAGCTGACAGACTATAGTACTCCGTTCATGGTAGATCGTATCGTATCTCGGATGGCGTTAACGTTACAGAGCGACAAGAGCTCGTGTTGGCGTTTTACTTCAAGGGACGATGCTGGACTCACGTTAGTTGGTGACAATTGCGGGATGACCTCATTATGGACAACGATTCTTAACTGGATGGCTGTATCTTGCTCCACAAGTCAGATGTGGCTTGTCAATTAAGCCAATTGACGTTTAATACTTTGGGCACTAACCGCAAGTGACATTTAAAGTTTTATTCGATTTCATCTGAACTTTAAGCAATTTATTCATTTCGTAGTTCAATGTTTTAACATTTAACGACACATTAGCTTTTATATTTCTATATTTAGTAACTTCACATTCTTATATAGACGTCTCTCAATTCACAATTTTATTATTGAATTCTTTCAACTTTGTAAAGTTGAAATATTAACTTTATTATTGCATACAACCCTGAAATTTTATTTCAGCTCATTCTAACTACATAAGAGACACTCTTGAACTATTTGGTGACCTCTTGATAACGATTACTGTTTGTAAGGCTGTAACATGTATACCATTTACATGTTACTAAAGATTCAGTGTATTTTACATGATGATCTCAGATAGTTGATAACATTAGAAACTGTTAAAACATTTTAAATTAACCAACCATTGATAACTGATTATCAGTTCATAATTAGAGTCGGTTGCCTTATATTTATTGAGAGAGGTTATTACACCATCTGTTCAAGGTACCATTAAATTTAATTAAACTCTTCACTGGCAATAAAATGTGTTTTATTTGATTCACGAACATAAGAGCGAAACAATATAAATAACATATTTGAAAAGTTATAATAGCTAATTTATTCACTATTGGTTTCTTGATTAATCAATAAGAGTTTCTTGAATGTCCTATTAACTAAGTGGCTCCTCAAAAAATAATATAGGACCAGATTTCAAACATTCTTCACTAACTTACGGCCTCATGCTCTCCGGCGAAAAGCGAACCTTTGGCAATGTAACCTAACTTCTTGTAGTAACAACAGCAAGGTAAGGTTACAGTATACTCAAAAACATATTTTATTTAGTAAGATATAATTTTCATCTGGTACGCAGATGAGTGAAGGTTGACCTTACTTGGGATTTTAGACTATAAGCATTTCTTGAATAATAACACACCATCAACCCAAATTATAACAGAGAAGAAAAAGAATCTATGAGGTGAAGATCTGTTGCTGTTCTGTATCCTGGCACCTGGGATGGTTAAATATATGCACTGGCACACCATTTTCAACTCTTTTTTGTTTCAACGATTTCACCTGTTTCATATCGAACTATTGTTTTTCTGATTTACTTAGTCTTATGGTTTAATGACTATCTGTTCATGCCGACGTTTTCCTCGAACATAAGCCGATGATGTGTTTTGCGGTAAATTTTAAAATACAAGAGATTCCTTAACAGCACCCCTTTTAAAATTATATAACGTTTTCTATGCCAAATTATGTCATCTTTAATTATGAATTTGAAAATAATTAATTATGACTCCGTCCTTACCAGATTATCATCCATGCTGCATTAAATAATCATCATTCCAAGCAACAGTTTAATAAACAAAAGTATTAATTAATAGACGAGGCAATAACAAATTGCATATAGAATCGTTAAAATCTCTTAGTAATTTACCTATATTATGACGTCGAGGTTTACCTATCTAATGTCATTTTTGTTAGACGAATCAGATCCGCCCAACGTAATTAAATTATGGGAAAACCATGAAATATTGTAGTGGTTAATTATATAAATCAATTGTATGCAATGAATTAATCAGAAATATATATATATATATATATATATATATATATATATATATATTTATATATATATAAACAAATGTATATCAAAATTCAATTTCGTAATTGGTCGTCTGATTATCCATGAATTGAATTAGTACGGTAAGCATAAACTCGTTTTCACAATGTATTGATAGAATTAGCCTAATTCTACAACAAGCTGTATAATGAAGTTATCAATGTGTAATTTATATATCGGGAGGAAGGGAGAAAGACTGTCGATATAACTTTCAACTGAGATTTGATTAAAATATCTTGTAAACTGGTGAAATAACAGTAATATGTCAGCTAGATAAGTCGGCATAGTCAAGTTCCATTAATTTTATGGAATTATATGGTAAATCTTCTACAAATTGAAGGAAAAATATTGATATCATATTATATTGGAAAGAAATAAAATCTGTCATCTACTCAGTAGCACATTACGAATCGTTCATATCTCACAACTCATCTTTCAACATACTAATAAAGATTAAAGATACTCGATATGGGGATGATGACATTTGCGAATATAGGAAAGTAGATTTATAATGGCAGCTAACTAGATTTCGCAATAATGTATCTTAGTTATAGCTCGCCAAATAAATGGTTAAGAAATTTATTGTGCCAAGAACGACAGTGGATTTTCATTGTATTCGTTGCAAAAGGAGAAACGGGAGTAAGCCAATCCCTTTTACTCTGAGATAAATATACTCGTAAAAAAAGATTATTTTTTTCTGTCATTCTTAACGAAAAGTACACTCAAGGAAAAGAATGATAAGAAAGACTTTCTCTGTGTCGAACAGATCAAAGAAAAAATATCTTAGGGGAGTAAAAATCGCATGAAAAGATAAAACAATTGAAAAAATTCTAAAAAAATATGTGAAATAATAGTTGGCCAGACTCACCTGTAACAACTACTTGAATCGACATGGAGTTTCTCAAGGTATCTAATCGTTTGGTAGCTTCTTTCGTAGGCCCGACACAGCGATACTCGCCGCCTTCTTGATAAATCACATTATCCAGTCTTAATTCTTGGGATGCCCCCAACGGTTCTAGCATACCAGTTGCAGGTTCAACTCTAGTCCAGCAGCCTGTAGTTCCTGCACCATAAGAAACAAATAGACATTTTATTTCTCAGTCACTAATAAAACTTGTTCGTTAGAGAAAGTAGTGTATCAAGTAGTATAGGCATACTTATAAGAAAACCTCAATTGCATTTTGGCATTCTTTTGGAATTGGTATTATTTCAGCAGTTTCGGTCTAAGGTCAAGGGTTGAGTGATAGTGAAAATAAGAATAACAAGGATTATGCCTTACTTTATCAACTATCAGTAAATTCTATTATGGTTTATAGGAAATATTCACTTAGGGAATTGTTGAAATATTTACACCACATTTATAATATAATGACTGTTCATCCCGGGTGAGATGTTTGGTGCTCCGTATTTGGAGCTCTTCTGATTCGACCGTCGCGCTGAATTACTCCGCTGGGCTTCCTAACATGTTTATTTAACATGTTCACGTTTCTTTTTGCTTCATTAATCACGTATCTCCTTTTTTTTTCCTGTCCCCTGCATATCTTCTTCCATTCCTTAGTTTTAAGGATTTTGATGTCTTACCTTAGGTTTGTTTGTAGCGGTTTATTTTGTTACCTTTTTGATTGAAGACTCTCCGTTGTACATATCTCTCCCACCTCAACCTCTGTGCCTTGATTACCTTGACAAAACAATGTCTTCATATAGGATGCTCTCTATTTCCCTGTTGTTCAATCTCTCCAGATCTCCATTTTCTAGCCATTCGGTTCCATAGATTCTGAGTAGAATTTTCCTCTCAAATAATAATGATAATGTCTTTATTAACCGACAATTTACAAGATATACAGATATCAATCACATAATACCTATTGTAATAAGGTATTAATATTGTCATATTCTGAAATTACTATCGTAAGATCCGTTAAAAGGCGCATGATCAGCAGAACTGCTTCTGCTCAAAAGTCCTATATTTTGATACTAATTTTTGTATACGGCTGCATATTGAAAAAGAAAACAGAACAAAAAAGACGTAACCCACAGAAATGTTTCCACTGATAATGTATTATACTACTATTTTGCTCATTGCCTGAATAAACATTAGTGCAGGCGGTAGAGCAGTAAAAGTAGGGTGTAATGGATGTTGTTTGATACCGCAAAAATGTTTATGCAGAAAGTTGCCGAATATTGTGTACAACAATAATCTATGTTTACCTACTCCAAAAAGTGCTTGCTAAATGCTGTAGAACAAATGTACCGCCATATCGAAAAATGACCCATTTTTCGGTACATTTGTGTCTAAAACATTGAAACAAAGCCTTAAATCAAAAAAATTTACTTATTATTTTTTGTTTATTTGACGATTTTATATAAGGTTATGAGAATCGCGAATCGAAAAACTTTAATTTTCCATAAATAATATGCGAAAATTAGTAAACAATCATACGTAAATTTTGAGAAACTTTTTCGGTAAGTAGAAATTGATAAATATTTATCAAATTTTCAGAGAGAATAGATAAACGTATGACAATTACGCACAAAAATTTTTGTATTGATCAACCGCGTAGTTTTTCACTGCCACAATTATTAATTAACAAATTATGAAAAAGTTGATCGCGCGTACCTTGTTTAAACAATGGTGAAAAAGGAGTACGCCATTTTCAACAGTTACTTAGTGTCATAACAAACAATAACCAATTATGAAAATATCCATTTTACGTATTAACAATTTTTTACAATTTTTTTGAATTTTGTCAAATTTTTTCCATTATAATAATTTCTCGTTAACAGCATGTAATTTAAAAATTGTTTTCCATCTGAATATTGCTTTGCAAGCACTTTCATTTTAGCCTAAAACGACGAAATTTGACCGTGTAGATCCGGAGATAGAGGCCCACAAAGTTAATAATAATTTATGGCTGGAAGTTAATAATAATTTATGGCTTACTTAATCGTTAAATCGAAATTAAAAAGATACTCTCTTATAGCTGGTTGCAGATACTTTCTATATTCGTCTTGTGCATTTTCCACAGATGAAAGCCTAATGAAAGAAAAATCGATGAAAATACCGTGATCAGAGGAGTTCGTCGGCCGAGCGAGGATGGCGGAAAGTAGCTGTGTTGTCGCGCGGCCCAGGTGTTTCAAAATGCGAATGCGCGGTAAAACATGAGTTATCTCGGCAACGGTAGCACTTATCGAGACGATTTTTTTATTTTGATGTAGCGAAATGAGAGGAATCAGATTATGCCATCAAAAAACAATATTACAAAGAAATTTTGCACGAATTTCAAGATAAAAAAAGTATGCTATTTTCATTTGCATCAAAAAAATAGTTGTATGATTGAAAAATTATTTTGTTGCTTAATGTTCCTCAAATCATGCAACTAATTAAACGTTTGAATAATAAATATTGATAAAAAGTATATTTTCTTTCTTAAATGGTCTCTGTTTATCATAACTAACCGTCCTTTTTTATAATAAATTGTATAAATATGGTAGCGCTTTTTTTTCCATAAAATGACATTATTGCAGTACAATAAACATTTTGCAATAATAATACTTCAGCCCAGGTATGCATACTGCGTAGGAACAAGTAAAAGCATTGGGTTACTTTGATCCAGGTACATCGCTGTTCCATCCTTGGTATTCATAACTTAGGCCCTGCCTACATATAGGTGCTTGGGACTCTAATATCGAACACGCTCATTGGTTACATTGGACCCGACTAGCCAATTAGGGATGCTGTCTATTCAAAAACTGCACACGCAGAACTTATGAAGAACATCCATCGGATAGCATAGCATAGAGCGTCATTTAACGGTCGTCTGCTGTTTAGTCGAAAAGCGTCCTTGATAGTGCCAGTTTCACAGTTGAAAGTATTTTCAACGCGTATTTACTTGTATGCAGAGTGTGCAAATATTTGCAAATTTATATAATTTACAAATAAAGGTAAGAAAATATCTGAAAATAGCATACTTTTTTTATCTTGAAATTCGTACAAAATTTCTTTGTAATATTATTTTTTGATGGCATATTCTGATTCCTCTCATTTCGCGAAATCAAATTAAAAAAAATCGTCACTATAAGTGCTACCGTTGCCACGATAACTTATGTTTTACCGCGCATTCGCATTTTGAAACACCCTGCAGCGCTATTTTTGACATTGCTCGTAACTTTGCGTATACGTTTTACTGCGAGCGGATAATTTGCGAACACTTCGTGTAAATGGTATTTTTGAGCACTGTTCGAAAGTTAAATTCTTGTACGTGTGAAATAGATTTGGCAACGTGGTAATTTCGAAGGTGTCTAATATATTGACAGATATTTTAAGGTTAGTTATCAAAAAAGAATTGTTTAATTTTGTTTATCACACCCTCGACGCGCTGGTAATGAATAAATTATTAATAATCAATAAAACAGTGAGAAATGTTTTTTAAAAATGGCTGAAAATCCTGCTGTGAAACTTCCTTAATGCACTGACTAACCATAGACTGTGATACTGCCATGAATATGCTTTTAGCAATGTCCATTTGATAACTACCACAAGCAAAGAACCGCAGTGCTATCAAAACCTGTAAATACCGAAATTTATATGAAATATAGGTCTTATAGGTAGTTTTTATATTATTATAGTTAGTAGGTATGATACAGGTATAAAAACTAACCCTCATTTCGACACTTAAGTCAGTAGTTCTTCATTGTGGTCTCATAAATGGTTCTACAATGTTTACTATGATGTTTACTAAGTAACGGCAAAGCTCATTTGATAGACGAAAATATTGAATAAAATGGTGTTCACTTAAGACTTCGAGTGGATCGATCATCTCAAATCGGTTATTTCTTTGAAATAGTGCCTCTTCAACATTTTCCAAGTTCTCAATATTAGCAATTTGTTGTAAATCGTCCATTTCAAATTATATAAATATATATTTAGATTATAATTTTTTCAAATGTCAGATTATGCTAATCATTCGTATATGGTCTACGACAACCAAATACCGCTCGTTGATTTATTGCGAGTACTCGCAATTTGGCGAATGGTCAAAAATACCAATATGCCGGTTTTTGTTCGCACGTTCAATATTGCGTGTAATCTTGAAATGTGCGAATGGTCAAAAATAGCGGCCCTGGCCGCGCGACAACACAGCTGCTCTCCGCCATCCCCACTCCTGCTCCCACGCCGCTCGGCCAATGAACTCCTCTGATTACGGTATTTTCATTGACTTTTCTTTTATTAGGCTTTTATCTGTCGAAAATGCACAAGACGAATATAGAAAGTATTTGCAACCAGCTATAAGATAGTATTTTTTTTTAATTTCGATTTAACGATTAAGTAAGCCATAAATTATTATTAACTTTGTGGGCCTCTATCTCCGGATCTATACGGTCAAATTTCGTCGTTTTAGACTAAAATGAAAGTGCTTGCGAAGCAATATTTAGATGGAAAACAATTTTTAAATTACATGCTGTAAACGAGAAATTATTTATAATGGAAAAAATTTGACAAAATTTAAAAAAATTGTAAGAAATTATTGAAACGTCAAATGGATATTTTCATAATTGCTTATTGTTTGTTATGACACTAAGTAACTGTTAAAAATTGCGTGCTCCTTTTTCACCGTTGTTTAAACAAGGTACGCGCGATCAACTTTTTTATAATTTGTTAATTAATAATTGTGGCAGTGAAAAACTACGCGATCGATCGTTACAAAAATTTTTGTGCGTAATTCTCATATATTTAACTATCTTCTCTAGAATTTTAATAAATATTTATCAATTTTAACTTACCGAAAAAATTGCTCAAAATTTGCGTATGATTGTTTACTAATTTTCGCATATTATTCATGGAAAATTAAAGATTTTCGATTCGCGATTCTCATAATCGTCAAATAAACAAAAAAGAAAGAGTAATTTTTTTGGATTTAAGGTTTTGTGTCAAAGTTTTAGACACAATTGTATCGAAAAATGGGTAATTTTTCGATATTTTGGTACATTTGTTGTTCTACAGCATTTAGCAAGCACTTTTTGGAGTAGGCAAACATAGATTATTGTTGTACACAATATTGGGCCACTCTCTGCATAAAAATTTTTGCGTTATCAAACAACATCCATTTCGATTGCTCTATCGCCTGGACTACATACATTTTCGTCCTAAATGTGTTTGTATTTAATGTCCCTGTTTAAAACATTATAATCATTGGCCAAATAAAATCGAAAAGATCTATACGACATAACCGTTCTCCAATTATACACCTCAAAAACCCTTAAACTCCAATAACTTCAATCAAAACCGATACACTATCCGTCCAAGGATGGGATAGAAATGATGAAGAGAAGGCAAATAAGTTCGCAGAATATCTTGCGGAAGTATTCACCCCTGACGATTACGTACCAGACAATTTAATTGAAAATAACTTTTCCAGCATTCCCAACAACATATAGAAAGTAAAACGTTTCACTCCAAAAGAAATTCAAAATCAAAGTAGGTTACTGAAGGTTCGGAAAGCTCCAAGTTTAGATGGAATAACTTCAAAAATGCTTAAAGAACTTCGTACAAAAGGACTAGTGCTATTAACATATATATAAATATATATATATATATATATATATATATATATATATATATATATATATACATATACATATTCAATGCCATGCTGGGATATAAATTTTGACCCAAATAATTTAATAGCTAAGCCAGGAAAGGATGTCTACAAAGAAGTATTATCACACCGTCCCATAAGTCTATTATCAGTTATTTCAAAACTTATGGAAAAACGTTTACTTCAGAGATTAAACTTATACCCCAACGCAGAAGAATGGATAATCGATTTAGAACTGTAGAAATATTACTGGTATAAGTAGAGTAAAGTAACGGACCGATAATTATTCTTTAAGGGACTCCTCTATTGATGCACCCCTTAATAAAATTTTGTTCCTGATATTTTCTTGTTGTTATCGGTTGTTAAAATAATTATGAAAAAGTTTTTTTGCTGAATTACTAAAGCCCAAATTATGGATTATAACGAAGAGCATTGTGTTGTTTAGGTCACAAAGGCTTGGCTATAATAGAGTGAAATTAAAACTCCCTGTTTCTTTCTGTATATCTCAATAAGGATATCGTCGGAAATATTCAACAGCAGAGCACTACCACAACTAAAGTAAATACTTATAGACCCACGTACCCTAGACCTTACTTGTTTTCTGATGGAAAAAATATCAACAATAGAGTAAAG
The DNA here is from genome assembly GCA_963921935.1 of Galeruca laticollis. Lineage (NCBI taxonomy): Eukaryota > Metazoa > Arthropoda > Insecta > Coleoptera > Chrysomelidae > Galeruca > Galeruca laticollis. The sequence continues at coordinate 100,942,475 of OY998177.1, forward strand.
GTGTACAGTGAACGTATACATAGCCGCTAGCTTAGACCGATGGCCAATACTCAGGTACCAGGTGCTACGGGTTCTTACTGACTTTACTTAGAGTTTGATGCTCTAAGGACTGATTCTCACGTTTGTTGTACAGAATATTTCAGACAATTGGAATTTACTACTGTCACACACCTATTGTCGACAGTAGTGATTGGAAGACACTGAAAATATCGAAAGCAAAAAAATACAACATTACTTACAGTCTGAGACTTTGATTTTTATCTATGATATTCACGGGGCTGTTTTCATATATTTTGTAAGCTGCCAGACCAATCGTAAGGGCCAAACATCCCCTTAGCGTACTTAATGCACCACCGTGGGTAATCATTAGTGAATAAATTAAAAAATGTTTGCTGTATATTGAAAATTATCATGGCAGGGTTATCAAAATTTATTTTTTGTAATAGTTAGCACACAAATTTAATGTTATCTACGGAAAAGACGCTAAATAAGTGTAAGGTAATTTTAAAGCACATAAAATAACATAACCTCAAATTTAAAGACGTTGTTTTCCCGGTTGACGTGTTTAACAGTGATCATCGCAGACAGTGTTATAAGTCGTTCTCAGGATTGACGAAGAAGTATTTTTGCTGAAATCCAAAAGTATTGAAAACCCTACTCTAAAAGATAGAACGCCAAATATTATGGATACCTACATCTACCTAATGCTTATCGATATCCAAGTTAGAGTAATTATTATCTTGGTTTTTACAGAAGGAGGAACTGTGAAAGATGCCATGATAATGATGGTATTGATATCGTATACCACTATTGGCTAGATAACGAATTTCAAGGAGGAGAATTATGAAGATTGAAGAAACCATAAATTCCGCCTGCATTGCTCACTGGATCGATCGAGTAGTTTAGTGAGTAATGTTGCCGGTCCCAAGTCCGGAAAAAGGAGGAAGGTTTAAAGGCGAGGCTAGCAACCTACCTTTTAGAAAAAAAAAACACTGCTCGAAGAACCGATACGAGTGCCTCGGGAACCGGACGGATCAACTTAGGAAACGACACGGCGAGAGAAAGGAAAAGGAAAAAATGAGAATGGGAACGAAATAAATTGAGACTAGCTTACTGGAACGTCACATCGCGGAACACCAGAGACCAAAAAGTGCTGATGGAAATCGCTAATAATAACATTGATATTTGTTTGCTCTCAGAAACTAAGAAGAAAGGTAAAGGCACCACGAAACTTGGTGACTATATACTATTCTATAGCGGAGTAGATAAGGAGAAAAAATCACAAGCAGGGGTTGGAATAGTTGTACACCAGAAGCTACAACACCTGATCGAAAGCGTGCAATACCTTCAGCACAACATAATGTACAATGCACTAAAATTTGAAAACGACAAGACACATCTGATAAGTGTATATGCAACAGACATAACAAAATCCAGGGAAGAAAGAGAACAATGCTTCGATGATCTTCAGTGCTCTTTGATTTGTTTACCAAGAAGCGAAATAGTATATTAAGTACCAAGTGTCAAAAAGGTTACTTTAGTGACGAGTTTTACTAGGCACGAGTGGAGCGAAGCGGAACGAGTTCCTTGTGAAACGAGTGACTAAAGACGTTTTTAACACGAGGTGCTTACTATACTTTTTGTTCGCCCACGGGAAGGGAAAAATTATATTATATTTGAATTGTATTCATTACATGACGGACGATGGCTGACAGCTGACTGACAAATCAAATGATGCAGAATAACAAAATTATCACGGAATATGAAATTTAACATACAAAAGATACACTTGATTTGACGTTTAAAAAACAAAAGATGAACGAGATGTGACTTTCACATTTTTTTAAACACTGGGGTTTAGAGAGTCGTTTTGTGCATGTCAAACCCGTGTTCAAAGTGCAGTTTTAGTAGCGGAAGTAGAAAAAAGTCTTTATAATGGGGGACTTCAATTCACGTACTGTAAATGATACCATCTCTGGAATCATGCAACACTTTGGTGAGGAGACAAAAAATGAAAATGGCAATATGGTAATCGAAATGTGCACATACAACGAGCTAAGAATAAACAATACGTACTTTGAACATAAAGAACAACACAAATACACATTCAGAAATACGAGGGGTGACAAATCGATAATCTATTATATAATCACCAATCGACAAGTGGACCCTCAACAAACTCTGTTCATAAGAGCACTAACATCGGCGAACGTAGGGAGACAACATAACCTGATTCTTTGCAAATATCGATCGGTAGGTATGCGAAAAAAAGAAAAGGCACCAAATTATTTAACAAAATTCAAAATAGAATCGTTAAGGTATAACGAGAAAACCAACCAACCCTCTCAGTGCTCGTTATAGATATGCGGGTTGTCTCACGTGGTACAACCTGTGCTCGCCAGTCGACTAGCTTCGAGTCGAAGAAGGGGTGGATTCTTCAAAAAATTATTAAAATTTCAAAAAGGCCAGAGGCCAGAGAAGTTTTGGCAAGCACCAAAGACTTTTTTAATTAGCCCACAACTCCTCAGTGGATTAACAACACTCACTACACACTCCAAAGGTTATTCTGATAGGTAAATTATCATAAGAAAATAAAAGTCGGCAAGTATCCCCTGATTGAAGTTTTAATTAATCACTCGGGACCAAAGGTCTCTTTTCAAAAAATTTATTACAATTTTACTACAACATGTCCCAAATAATGTCTGGACTCAGCTGAAGGCTGTAGACTCAGAATGTAGATAGGCTGAAGGCCAGAATCTACATAAATCCTAATTCGCAAGCTAAATTATCAGTTACAACGAAATCGCAGCTTAAATAATTAACTGACATGCAGGTTCTATAATCTCTGAGTAGAGCCAAATGCTTCAAACTCAGGGTGCAGAAGAGCTGAGGGCTCCAAACTACACCGATGACTCAATTCTATAATTATAGAGGAACGACCAAATGGTTCATGAACAATATCTCAAAATACTATGATAATATATATCAAAAATTAACAATGTACAGTTACATGGGTTCACACTTCCGCAATTTATACAAATATGAATATAAATGCATACATACGCATAAAATTTAAATAGCAAACGAGCTCAGCGTTGCTAAGAGAAAATATAAGTCGAAATTATGTAAGGCGCAAAATTATTCACATAAAATCGTCAGAGTTTGGAAAAAATCCACTGAATAACGCAGTACCCAGGTACGTACCGTAGTATCCTAGCGTTTAGAGCAAACAGCCCAATATTTTAAACTATAGCAAAAGATTACAATTTTAAATACAAAGTGTAAAGCGGAATTATAGTAATTGCCGCAAAAAGAGAAATAAACTTTACATGAAAAAAACTGTGAAATGTGACGCATAAAGGTGGATGTACAAATGAATGAAGAATAAAAAGGAAAACTGTTCACTTATCCTTTTCGGAACACAGAGCAGCAACTGAAGTCGCTCCAGAATATTCCAACTCTCCTGGAACTGGTCTCACTGACTCATTAATCTCCGATCAGTGAATTAATATCCACATAAAAAACCCCCCTTGATAATGAATCCTTCTAACCAACGCCGTCTACGGAAATTTACCATGAATTACGCAATTCAACCAATATCTACTGGTATCCTTAGTCATCGGCCTTTTCTGGACCAGTAGCTCAACGGGTCAAAGCTGTCAGCTGTTGGTTTAAGCCGTATTTTCTTCCCCTGCATAGGAATTGTCAGGTTTTTCGCAAAATATTTTATGGCTCCCAGGGTACATGCAAAATTTTTACGTTGGAAGTGTGTGTTTACACGTTGACGGCAAATAGAGGACTGAATTTTAACCTCACACACTCAGCGCTCTCTCAATTCTCTCCGTCGACAGGCTTGCCAATATTAAATCTACGACAGCTTGGCGATTAGTCGCGTTACAAAAGGGAGATAGCACAAAAGATCTATATCAAAGAAAACTCAATGAGAAGATAACGCAAAACCAGGTTGTAGATAATGGTGATGTAGAAACGACTTGGATAAAAATTAGAGAAAATATAACACAACGTCCAACAGAAGCCATAGGGATGAGAACTTTAAACACCAACGGAAAGAGGAACACCAAACCGTGGGTCACCAACGAAGTCAAGGAACTGGCAAAAGAGAAGAAGGAACCATATATAGAATACATTAACAATAGAACACCGCATGAGAATGGAAGATACAAAACTGTTAGAAATTGAACGAACAACCACATACGACAACTAAAGAAGGAATACTGGGAAACATTTTCAGCAGAAATGGAAGCGGACTTATACGGTGGTCAGAAGAAGGTGTGCATGGAACATGCTACGTAACAGAAAAAACAAGTTACGGAGTAAGTGGAAATAAATGACATTACAGAAGAAGAATGGATCAGGTACCTCGAAAACACATATAATATTACTGATGATGACAATACACCGATACAGATCTCAGTAAATGATAACAATAACGAACCGGAAATAACACTGGAGGAACTAACAAAATTGAAAAATCGAAAAGCACCTGGAATTTATAATATAAACAACGAGTTATTCAAGTATGGAGGAGAGGAACTAAAGAGGGAACTTGTCACCTTATTTCGGAAGATATAATACCTGGTGTCACACCGTACGAATGGAAGTTAAGCATATCCATACCCATACATAAAAAAGGAAGAAAAGGGGATCCCGACAATTTCAGGAACATAACTTTGTTGAGCTCAGTATTAAAACTTTTTACAAAAATCATAGCGATAAGACTTGGAAACAAGATTCCGATGACAGAAGAACAACAAGGGTTTAGACAGAACAGATCGACGGTAGACGCAATATTCATAATACGGCAACTAACAGCAAAGACAATGGAGTTCAACAAGCCCATGTTTGTATGTTTCATTGACCTCACTAAAGCATTTGATAAAATGCGGTTGAGGAACGTATTAGAGATTCTAGAGAAGAAAAATATAGATCATAAATATTAAAATATTATTAAAGAACTGAACACCGGAAATATAACGAGGATTAAAATCAGAACGGGATTGTCGAAAGAAGTACAGATTATGAATGGGATACGACAGGGAGACAGCCTCAGCCCTACACTATTTAATATAATCATGGACAGAATCATAGAAAGCGTTAACAAGGTCAACGCAGGGTACAGAATGTCTTATTTCCTCTTTACTTCTCGCTAATACTGCTATGTCATCTGCAAATGCTGAACATTGATGTCTCTCATAATATATAAGTCCAGACTTATCCATGCCTGCTTCTTGAATCACTTTTTCCAATAACAGACTAAAGAGAATAGATTACAGTGGATCGCCTTGTCTTACGCCTTCAGTGACGATGAATTTCTCCGACACACCGTTTTTTATTCTTACTTCATTTTCGGTACTTGGTAGTGTTAGCCGAATCATTCTGATCAGTTTCCCGCTTATTCCTACGTCTTCCAGAGCTTTGTACAATTCCTTTCTTTTTACTTTATCGAATGCTTGTTTGAAGTCGACCAATAGCACCAGCGTCTGTTTTCCAAATTTATAGCTCTCAGCCTGTATTTCTCGTAGCATGAAGATTTGCTCCACTGTGCTCATACCTCGTCTAAATACATATTGGTATTCTCCGATTATATTTTCCAAATTTTCCTTTAAAATATCCTTGATATAAGTGGCAAGTATCTTGTATGCCACATTTAATAGTGCTATTCCTCTATAGTTGTGACATTCATTTTTGTTCCCTTTTTTATGTATAGGAAATATTATAGCGTTGGTCCACTCTGTCGGTATTCGTTCTTCTTCCCATATGTTTTGCAGTAGTTTTTCCATTTCATCACCTAATCACGTTCCTCCATATTTGTACATTTCCGCTGTTATGTGGTCACTTCCCGGACTTTTATTGCTCTTTAGATTAGCTATAATATAATTTATTTTGTCCCTACTCGGAAAAGGTTCTTTCGAGTGCAGCTCGAAATTTGTTCCTACATTATCTTCATTATCCAGTTCTTCATCCTTATTTCTTCGCCCATTTAAAAGATGTTCGAAGTATGTTTTCCATCGCTCTAAAATTTCTTTTTCGCACAGTAGCATTTCTCCATCTTCGCCCAGTAGCATTTCTCCATTTCTAATAAATACGGAATTTGAACTGGATCTTCTTTTTCCTCTTTTGACTCCTTGATACAGGTTCCTCAGATCTCTGTTTCTGTAATTATCTTCTACATTTTGCAGTAGTCGCTCATTGTACTCCCTCTTCTTCCTTCCAATAATCTCTTTGTTCTTTTCTTTTGTTCGCTGTATCTTTCTTTAGCATCGTGTACTTCTGTTGTAGAGTCTTTAATCTTAGTTTATTTCTTTTATCTATTCCGTGCAAGCATTCATCATCAAACCATGGTTTCAGTTTCTTCCCTTCATCTTTACTCGTTTTTTGGCTGCAGTATTCATTATTGTCTTTATTGTTTCCCAATGATGCTCTCTCTATATCTCTTTCCGTTATGTCATCCATTTCCTCGCTGATTACTTTTTCATATCCTTCTTTCTCCTCAGTTGTTAATAACCTTGCAACTATTCTATCTTCCATTCGTTTCCTCTTTTCATTTTTGTTTATTGGTATGAGTTGCTTCAATGTGACTCCCACCATGAAATGATCAGAGTCCAGATCGGGTCCTCTATACGTTCGTATATTGGTGATGCATTGGTCTTCTTCGAGTTCAATTAAAACATGGTCGATTTGGTTCATTGTTTTTCCGTCTGGCGATATCCACGTACCTTTATGAATATTTTTACGCTGAAAATATGTGCTTTTGATTCTGAGGTTGTGTTCTTTCGCAAAATCTATCTACAATCGGCCATTTTCATTTGTTTTCTCATGCAGACTATATCTTCCAATTGTTGGCATATACGTCTCCTCTTCACCTATCTTGGCGTTGGCGTCTCCCAATACGATATTCAAATCATAATTGGGGATAGCCTCAAATACTCTGTCAAGATTACTATTGAATTCTTCTTTCACTTCTCTATCCTTCTCTTCTGATGGTGCATGTATGTTTACAAGTATAATATTGTGATACTTTCCTCTTATTCTTAAAGTGCACAATCTTTCTGAGATGGGTTTAAAGTCCATGACCATCTATTTCAGTTTTTTCTTAACTATAAAACCAGTCCCTGATATTCTGTTTTCGCCCCCACTATTAAAGAATACATAATCTGCCATTTCTTGTGAGCCTTGCCCTAGTTGTTTAGTTACTTGTGATGCTATGATATCAAAATTATATTTTGGAGATTCTTGGTCCAACTGTTTTGATTTTCCTTCTTCATATGACCCTCTGATATTCCATGTTCCAATTTTATTATATGGTATTTGATCTTTTATGCTTCTTCTTTCATTTTGTGTTTTTCCTGTTCCTCTTTCGCGCCAGTTTATTTTCGTTGTTCCATTACATATGACTTTAGTTAGTTTTTTGATGTATACTTTATTATTCCCAGCCTATCTTTATCCCTGTTCCAACCCCATACTTCATCGTTTATAATTAGTTTCTGGAATCCAATCTTGACTGATTTCCCATTAATTCTTTCGCCTTTTGCATGATTCCTAATTTTTGCTTGGATTTATCTTTCTTTTTTGGTCATATCATCATTTATGTAAACTTTTCTGTGTGTAGCTTTCAGTTTGCTTTTATTTTGCATAACCTTCCTCTTATCGTCGAAGAAAAAACCATAGTGTTACGAAATTACTCACTGGTGCTCACCCTCTAGACATCTAAAAGCTGTAACATTTTTATTTTTCTTACGTTTTGCCCTACCCGATCAAGTAATTACTTTCGAATAATCCCTATATAAGTACGTCCCTGGCGTAACGTATTTCCGCCGAACTATGTAGGACGTCGTTCTGTAGGACCAATAAACATAAAAAACTGAGAAACAATATCCCTTGACATCGGAAGGGTCCGATACGCTCCAGCCTTAATTTTTGACTGAAAAATGTAGGATGTTTATAATAGCTTTATATCGCCTCTGAGAAAATAGTTCTTTGTACGAAATTCCAGTTAAACATCGCAATTGGTGAATTTATAGCATCAATTCGTTTACTATGAACCTTTCCAAGATTTAGCTTTCTCGTAAATTTTTCGTGGAAAACATTCTGAAAAAAAGATGCCTCTGACCAAAAGTTCGTGAAGAAATTCAGTCAGCGACCAATAGTTAAGAGAAACAGTTGTAAAGTTTTTAGGGTGTCAACTCGATTAATCGCGCCGTTCTTATCGAAACCGAGATTAAGTAAGTCAGCGACGGATACGTAAGCGAATCAGTTGTAAAGCTCCTAGTTCCTAGGGTGTCAACGTTAGTTCTCGTCTCGTACCGTACCGAAGTATCTGTATGTTGCGCTGATTATCGAACTTATTATTAAAGTTACCGAAGTTATTGGTCATAACGTCTCGAGTTTTGTTTGCCGTCCTATCGAGGAGTACCGAGTGCTTGTGATTTGTTTCCAACACGCGGTGAGAGAAAATTACTTATTGCAAGTATTTTCTCAAGAAATTAAATCGACCTCATCGACAACCACATTAACGCTGGAAGGCGTTAATAGTAAGTGCCATCATCGAAGCCGATTACCTGACTTGTGATTGATCTGCCACTTCTGGATTTAAGTGTATTTGAAGATTATTAATTACCTCTACTACCTGGGTTAAATAGCAACTTTTCTTTACGAATTGTGAAAGACTAATTTAGTGTAACGCCATTTCTTCAGAACTATTCTATCATACTACTAATTTTTTTACTAGCAATCTTGGCATTGTTTTAGAGAAGACTATTATTTTATGCTGCTTTATATAGTAATCATTAAGAAATTCGGCGTGCACGCTTATCCTAGAGATAAGTATTTTCCGTCCCATTATCTTGACGTAACTTCCACAACGCGTTTTTATTTTCAGGTAATTCAGTAACGTAGTATTAATATACATATTTTTTTATGAACAAACGGAAAATAATTTCATTGATAAACTAATTTTGTTGCTTTGTCCGCAAACTCAGCGACATTTATCGTATGTATACATATATAATTTTAATTTGTATATATATTTGTTCCTTGTAGATTATTTATTACTCGAATAATTACCGAATGAGTCCGCGCTTTGCAATGTTGAGTGATAGTTTGTTTTTTATGTATATATTAATAACGTCGTCGAGGTGTGCTTGTATTTATAATATACAGTGCATACGTACACCTCAAGACATTTAAGTTTTTTTTGAGTGTATGTAAGATTTTGGAGCTTATTTGTTTCTGTCTGTTGTTGGTACTCCGTAATTCGTTCATTCATATTATAAGTTTATTAGTGTTCTGATCAGTGACGCTAGTCGAAGGTGTTGATAAACTGGTTACTATAATAAATACGTTTTAGTGAGTACATGAATACCTTTCACAGATTCATTGCACTTGAAAATATCTCATTTAAAATTTCTCTCATATCGCAGTTTTTGAAAAAAAATTATTCCGTAAATTAAAATTTCTGACGCTCTATAATTAACTTCCCGTTTGATTACTTCCAACTTACCAATATACCTTCGACCCCAGCTCTCCAGTCAAACTCAAGAGCTTCGTTCGCATACGTCGTAACTGTTTACCGCCCACTGTTGTTCCGAAAAATAGTTTTTCGCTAGGCCATCGTTGTTCCATCCAAGGAAACTTTGGAAAACTTGGTACCGAAAAGTTATATCGGGCGATGATACACTACACCACCATAATATAGGCCATATTACAAAATCCTTACAAACCAAAATTTTTAAGAATCGTGTAAGCCGTGTCCGAGATCATTGAAGCATTCCATACTTAAAACTCATTCTGTATATATAAACTAGGTAGAAGTTCGTAGCTTCTCATTTTGGGATACAAAACACTCTGTATGGAAATTACCTGTCGGATGTTCATCTCCTTGACGGCAACATAACGCAGACATTAAGTCAATTAAATAGTTTCCGGGTACTCTCCGATGATAATCACCGCAATGAATTGATTGATTAAATATTGATACCACAATAACTCATCCTGAAGTAAAGTCCGTTAATATTATTAATTCGGTAGTGATCGAGATCGGTTCGGAAGGCAAATTTCCAAGTTGAAGTTCAGATATCGCTAATTGACTTTGACGAAGGCACGGAAATCACTTTAACCCATCATCCGCGGTGTTAACACACATAGAATGGCGGACTCGTTATGACCATATCAAAAAGTTCCCTTCGCCACGATACGTTACTATGTTGAATATACAAGATTGATATACGCTCAGTATAAAAATTAATTAATATCCTACTTGACGATGGAAGGGAAGCCGAAACTTATAAAAACCTCAACACTTATCGCCAATGAAATAAGAAAGACTATAAAATTTACTTAGGAAATACGCTATTGACTATCTCCTTCTAGTTTTCTCAGATAACTCTATGAGAGCTCGAGTTTCAATTGTTATTATCACCCTGGGAACTGCGGAATAGTTAGAATGATACTATGAGTCTCTAGCAGTTTTCCTAGGAGGTTTTGCATACTGATTAAAGGTCGATGGGGGAGAAATCAGTGTATAGATGGAAGAAGTGAGTTGGGGTTGATTACAAGTCAGAGGGAGTTCTTAGAAAGGTTGATATCTCTACTCAAATTGTTCGTGTTATCATCGGGGGTTTCCAATTAGTGACGGGAATGTTTATAGCGTAATTATGTGGTGATATTATGAAGTTATAACGCCATAATAATTTGTTATGGAGTTCCTAATAAGAATAACATTATCGTGGTAGTTTTCTGTTTATTTATATCGTGGAAATACAACAATAGCATGTTTATTGGTTGCATTGTATTACTAAATATTATATTCGCATATTGTTCCATTTTCTTTAGTAAATAACTGTATTAAGAAAGACTCATAACATTCACTAAATCTTCCATATAAATTTCGTAAACGGTATCTTCTTCTCGTTCCGCGTATCTTGAAATGTTCCGGTTCCAATCGGAACAGAAATTCGTAAATCAGTCGATGTCAGATTCAGACCGTCCTTTTACCCAACGGAATATAATAAAATATTTTTATTTTTCTATGTAAGTTATCGAGCTTTATCCTCTGTTGGAATTTATTTTGCATAAAGTTGGGAACACTATTAGAAAAACGACAGCTGGCTACAAATTCTTAGGGACAGTTCTATTGCTAAGAGAGTATACCAGAAGTTATTGAACAACTGGTTTTTGAATAAGTTTGTTGTGTAAAGTATAAAGTAAAAATTTCGTAGTTTGATATTTTTCAATTGTTAAGTACTTTCGAATTTAGTACAGTAAATTTAACGTCCAAATGTTGGCCATTTATGTTGGGTTAAATGTAGTAAGAGAAAGATGACTAGAAATTAAGACAACCCACTTTATTTGCTCCAATAAAAAAACCATAAATATGAAATCGAAAATTACAAATTTGAAAAAGTATCAAATTCTAGGTATTTAGGTGTAGACATAAAAGGAAAAAACGACCGGACTACAGTAACATAGAGAATACTACGGGTAAACAAGGAGTACTAAAAGACGAAAAACGTTAATCACAGAATTAAATAGATACCGATACGTTCAGACATAACCTACGCAGCTGAAATAATGTGCCTCTCAGCAGAGGATACAGAACTAGACATTTCCAACCTGCTGGAAGGAAATCTTAGTATCACCTACACCTTAAGTAAACTCGCCATCAAACTTAAATGAGCTACGGCCCATCAGTATGCTCCCAACTATGCCTAAAATATTAAAAACAGCAATCGAAACACAATTAAAGACCCATCTAAATAATAGTCCAAGATCCCAGAGCCCCCAGACCTTACTAATTTCCTGATGGACAAAATATATACAGTAGAGTGCTTCTTCTTGTGCCTTGTGCTTCTCGCATGTTGGCGGTCCTTTGTACTTCTTTCATGTCAAATGTAAGGTGCCATTTTCTGCCTTTCGGAAGATTGTGGCTGCATCTCTAGTTCCGCACCAGTACCTAATGTTTCTCAAATCACCCGATCGGGATCCCAGGGATCCCAAAGCACTCCGACCAATTACATTACTTTCGGAACTGGCCAAAATCCTTGAACGTCTTATCTTGAATAAAATTTTCTCGCTTCATTGTGAGCGCACATTCTTCAGTAACATGCAATATGGCTTTCGTAAAGCGCGGTCAACCGTGCAAGCAGTATCTACATTAACTTCACATATCAGGCAAGCACAGAAACACAGTCTAGTCCTACTTGTCGATATAGCGGGAGCCCTCGACAACCTGTGGTGGCCGAGCGTTATTGAACAACTTGACAGGAAGCACGTACCCGGCTCGATAATGTATCTCATGAAAAGCTATTTGAGTGACAGGAAGGTTAGATACCAGGCCACTTACACTGCAACAGAAAAGCGGTGCACAAAAGGCTGTCCCCAGGGGTCCGTACTGGGTCCATTTCTGTGGAATCTGGTGATGAATACACTTCTCGAGATGGAGTGGCCGGAGAGGGTGAGAGTGATTGCGTATGCGGATGATGTTGCGATATCCATCCACGCTGATAATAGAGCCGAACTGGAAAGAACTGCTGCTCAATGCATGCAATAGAAATCCAGTGGTTAGGATGCAAGAGAACCCTATACGCAGAGCAACGCACATGAAGTACCTAGGGATAATACTTGATGAGAAACTGCACTACGGGGAGGGCATTACGTACATCAACGAAAAAGTAAGAAACATATTCCAAGTTCTAAGGAGGTATACTTACAGAAACTGGGGCAAAATCGAAAGAATACAGGACTTGATGAAAACAATTTATCTGCGCGCAATCATTCCCATCCTTTCGTATGGGATTGAAATATGGGGCCATAGAGTAGCAAGAGTGGTGAACAGAAGAGTATTTCGCACTACACAAGCTATGTGTTTAAGGGCAATGCTAGGCGCATACCGTTCAACGCCTAGCGAGTCTCTGTGCATTTTGTCACAAATACCACCACTTCACCTGCACCTTCAGCAAATGGAGGAACTGGCAGCGCTTAAGAAGACTGGGAACGCGTACCTTCTTGGTACAAGAATAAACAGCGTAGAGCTCAGATATTGGACGGTGGTGCAACTTGAAGTCCATAGAATAGTTCTCGACAAATGGCAAGAAGAGTGGGACCACTCCGACAAAGGAAGATACTTGCATGAAACAATTCCGAATGATAGAGACTGGATTAATAATTGTCAAGTCAGTTAAAGCGGCAAACTACACTACTCCTTAGTAGTCATGGTAACGTCGGTGTACACCTCTCCCGACTAGGGAAAGGGGGATCAGCATGCATGCGAACGATGCGACCTGGTAGATAGTCCATCCCATGGAATTATGGCGTGTCACTTATTCGCGGATCAAAGAGAGGAAATTGTTCGGGTGCTGGGCCACCTTCCGGGCACGGCCCACGAGACTATCCGTCTATTAGGTAATAATGCAAATGTATTGGGTAATTTAATTATTGAGGAAGAAGCCAGAGTAACATTAACAATGTAATGGGAATTCAGCCATAGAAGGTACATTGTACCTACAAATTTGATAGGCAAACTTAGGTTTAGATTTGTAAAACTAGTTTAGATAAAACTGGGCTTAGCGGGTCGTTGTGGGTAATTTTCGTGGTTTGGGATTTTAGTTTATATTATATTATGCTATATAATTATCACCCTTAAGACCCGTACCTATATACTTCAAATTTAGATACCTTCAACGGCCTTCTAGTTCTAGTATTAGTACTAGTACTCGTATGTAACTAACATTAAGTTTAAATGGCGTGATGTGGCTATATTGCAAGCAAGAGACCAGGGGTTAATCATAGAGACCCTGATGGAATAATGCCTAAGACCTAGCTTAGGCTTGCAGTCTTGCCATAATCAGGCACAGAAAGATGTTTTGGTATAAAATAAATATAGTGGCCCCTCCTCTTTTCCTCATCCTCTTGAAAGCGACTGGTCATGCTGGGCCAGGGGTGTGTGGCAGGATCTTCCCCTTCCTTTCCAATTTTTTATTTTTTTTTAGTCCCTAATGTTTCGCAGCCATGAATGTTGTTTTCTTCCCGGGCCTCTTCTACCTTCTATTTTTCCTTGCAAAATCAACCTAGGTATTGAGTATCTGGCGCCTCTGAGTATGTGTCCAAGATAGGATATCTTTCTCTTCTTCACTATTTGCAGAAGTTCTCTATGCATACCGACCATTTCCAGCACGTCTTCATCAGTTTTATGTGCAGTCCATGGGATGCGTAGGAGTCTACGAATTTTCCACATTTCAAATGCCTCTATTCGATTCAGAGTTTTGATTTTTAGAGACCATGTTTCTACCCATAGAGCAAGATAGGCCAGACGTAGAATTTAACTACTCGAATCCGAAGTGTCAGGGGCAATGTTCGGGCAAGAAAGAAGTTCTAAAGTTTATGAAATGTGTCTATTGGGAATCCGATTCGTATTTTCACTTCCTCGTCGCAATCCCATTTCTGGTTGATGGTGGCGCCCAGATATACAAACTTGACACCACATCCAGTTTTTGGCCGTCAATCCTAATTGTGATGTTACTGTGGTGTCGAGCTATTACCGTAACTATTGTTTCATGTTTGTTAATCGTCAGGCCAAATTCTTTTCCTATTTGGTTGATTCTGTTAACAGTTTGTTGAAGGTCTTCAGGAGAATTCGCCAATATAGCGGTATCATCCACATATCTGATGTTGCTTATTGGAATTCCATTAACTTTAATTCCTCAGTTTTCCTTTTCCAATGCCATTCGAAAAATTTTTTCGACATATATGTTGAATAGCATTGGCTATAGGATACATCCTTGTCGTACTCCCTTGGATATTTTAAATGTCTCTGTGGTTAAGTCGTTGTTAATTCTTACCTCTGCGGTCTGATGCCAATACAAATGCTGAGTTATTCGTATGTCTTTAGAATCGATGCCAATCTCATATAGTCTTTCCAGAAGAAGATCGTGTTTAATGTTATCAAAAGCCTTCTCATAATCTATGAAACATATATAAACGTCTCTTTGTTGGTCATAACATTTTTGTACAAGTAATTTCATTGAGAACGGGGCCTCTCTTGTACCCAATCCCCTGATGAAACTGAATTGGGTTTCTCCACTCATTGCCTCGCATTTGTCATATATTCGGGAGTGGATGACTCGAAGTAACACCTTGAGAGCATGACTTATGAGTCTATAATCTTCACACCTCTTTGGAGTACTTTTCTTAGGTATTGGTATAAAAGTAGATTTTAGCCAATCAGCTGAAATTTTGCCTGTTTCGTATATTCTATTGCATGAATATGTTAGATATTTCGTATTTATTATTTTTAGGATTTCAGCGCAGAACTTATCTTCACCTGGACTCCTTCCATTTTTCATATTTTTTAGCACTCTATTTTTTTTTTAAATAGAGTGCTACAGGGAGGTAAAAATTCTACTCACTTCACTTACAGTCTGAGGACTGTTTTGTACGTATGTTGTAACGAATATTGTAAACAAATTGAAATTAATATTCCCAGACACCTTCTGTCGGCAGTATTTATTGCCAGACACTCCAAATATCGAAAACAAAAAACACAACCTTCCTTATAGTTTTGTTGTAACTTAACTAGTATTCCATATATAGTGTATACTCTTTACATCGATTATCTGTGGTCAATGTCAATACTGTCAACTGTCAGTGTGAAATGTAAGGTTAGAAAAAAATAAAGCGAACTTTACGTTACGTCTTTTATTTTAATTAATTTATAACAAGTTTTCACAATTGTTGTTAGTTGTTGTTTCAAATAAGTGATCCAAATAATTATCCACAACAATCTCAGGTGTGGGGTACAGGCATTTTATTCGAAATAAGCCCGATGTTTACGGATTTCGAAAAGCGTGCCTTCCATTAGCTCCCTTAAAACATGGATCAGACTTCGAAAAAAACCCAGGAACCCGGTATAAGCATTACGGAAGCGAACAATGGCATTCCTGAACAACAATTTGAGGCGTTTATGATGCAAAATCAAAGAGATGGCTTGCCAAACAATAATACAGGTGATACAATTTATGATATGGGCCGCTTACTTAATTCTATGAACCAAATTATGACTCAAAACGCCCTATTAATGCAAACTATGGTTCAAAATGCACAGTTAACACAAGCCCAAGTACAAACCCAACGAAATTACACCGTTATACCTGATTTTAGTCAGTCTATTCAGACTTTTGCTGGAGACGACCTCAATAAAAGTAAACAGTGGCTGGAATCTATTGAGGGAGCTGCCACCCTTCATCACTGGCCACCTGAATTTCTTATGGAAACTGCCCGCTCAAGGTTAATTGGTGCTGCTAAACATTGGTATGAAGCTAACAGGAGTCAGCTAACAAATTGGACCGATTTTAAAGATCAATTTTCAAATACATTTATTTCACACAAAAATTTAACTTGTTTATGGAAGACAATGACTAGTCGTACACAAAAACCATCTGAAGGCTTAAGTAGTTATTTTCATGAGAAAATCAAACTTTGTAAAGATTTATCTTTAAGCATGGACGAACAAAAGGAGCAGATTGTTATTGGGTTAGCTTCAAGAGAACTAGCGAACATGCTTCTTACAAAAGACCATCAAAATAGCAACGAAATCTATCACGATCTAATAAACTTTGACAGAATAATAAATGAACGTAGAAGCAAAAATTTTAAAAATACTTCACCATACAGGCCAAGTTTTTCATCCAGTTCTTCTAGTTCTTTTCGTGTAAATAATGATCAAAACCAAATAGGACAGTCTGTTAGGTGCTTCAACTGTTTAGAAGAAGGTCATATCGTATCAGCATGCCTAAAGCCCAAGAGAGAAAGAGGGTCCTGCTTTTTATGTGGATTAATGTCACACCAACAAAAAGACTGCCCCAACCGAAGACCACAGTCCAGAGGTGGAACAACTACAAGCTTGGCCGGAACATCTCAACACCGAGCAACCTCCCTAAGGTCAGACCCGGATAGTTCTACAAATTTGTTGACATAACTCCATCTTACCAGGTAGATGTTAAGATAATTTTTTTAGATAATACTGTGTTACTGTCTGCTATAATTGATACAGGAAGTCCAATTTCTTTGTTGTGCGAATCAGAAATACCCAGCTTTTTAATTAACAAAAATTTTGAGAGTCATTCTTTTTGCGGTATTAACAATTCTAGTTTAAACATTTTAGGCAAATTTAAAACAAATTTATATTTAAATGATATGATTGTAAATATTGATTTTTATATTGTTCCTAAAAATACCATGAAATATTCGTGTTTATTAGGTAGAGATTTTATTGCAAAGAATAATCTTACTGTCACTTTTACTGATTCTGTTCAAGTAACTAAAGTTAGCAATTTCGACACAGATCTTTTGCACATAGAGGTAGATCACTTACCCGAAAAGGAATTAAATATTAATCCTAATTTAGACATTAAATTAAAACATAAATTTTTACAATATTTTGAAAAAATTTTAAATGCAGAAAGACTTAAGGTGCCTGAAACAAATTATTTTATGAAACTTTATTTAAAGCCTAATGAAAAACCATTCTTTTATAGGCCTAGGAGGCTCTCATATCTAGAGAAAGAACAAGTCAATAAAATAACCAATGATCTTTTGTCCAGAGGCATAATTCAAAGAAGTCATTCAGAGTATGCATCTCCCATAGTTTAAGTACCATAAAAATCCAATGGCGTACGTATGTGCATAGATTACTGTAAGTTAAATGAGCAGTGTTTAAGAGATAATTTTCCGTTACCTATTATTGATGATCAAATCGATCAATTAAGAAACAAAACATGTTTTACTCGACTAGATCTCAAAGATGCATTTCATTCTATTTCCATGCATAAAGACTCGATTAAATATACAGCTTTCGTGACACCTAGCGGTCAATTTGAATATATAAAAATGCCTTTTGGTATGAAAAATAGCTCTGCCAACTGGAGTAGATTTGTTAGTTTAATTTTTCGAGAACTTATTGAGCAGGGTAAAATGTCTCTTTATTTTGATGACATATGCATAGCTACTGACTCTTTTGAGGAAAATTTAAGTACTTTGCATAAAGTTTTTGATTTATTAATAAGAAATAAGCTTGAATTGCGTTTGGATAAGTGTTCATTCATTTATCCTAGTACTACATTTTTAGGTTATATCATTGACAACACTGGTATTAAGCCTTCCTATGAAAATTTGAAAGCCGTTAGTAATTTTCCTATTCCAAAAAATTTTGGTGATGTTAGAAGCTTTTTGGGACTCACATCCTACTTTAGGCGTTTTATAAAAGATTACTCTTTAATTTCTAGACCTTTATATGACTTATTAAAAAAGGATACAGTTTTTCAGTTTGGTCCTGTTCAATTGGAAACTTATGAAAAATTGAAGTCTTTACTTTTAACTAAACCCGTTTTAGCAATATATAATCCACATGCAGAGACTCAATTGCATTGTGATGCATCATCTCAAGGTTTTGGAAGTATTCTTTTACAGAAACAGTCTGATAATAAATTTCATCCTATATTTTATTTTTCTAAAACTACTAGTCCAAGTGAAAGCAAAATGCACAGTTATGAGCTTGAATTGTTATGTATTGTTTATTCTTTGAGAAGGTTTAGGACCTATTTACAGGGCTTAGATTTTAAAATTCTTACTGATTGTAACAGTATAAAATATGCTTTAAATAAAAAGGAAATAAACCCTAAAATAATGCGCTGGGCTCTTGAGCTTCAGAATTTTAGTTACACTGTAGAACATAAAAAGGCAGATTATATGAAACACTCTGATTGCTTAAGTAGAAATTCAATTTTAATTATAGATGACAATAGTTTCGAACGAAATTTAAGCATTAAACAAGATTGCGATCCTGAAATAACAAAAATTCGAGATTCACTTTTTAAGACTGAGAGTAAACTTTTTGAAATTAGAAACGGCTTAGTGTACAGGAAAAACCAAAATAGATTACAGTTTTATGTACCTTCTATGATGGAGGCTAGTGTAATAAACACTTATCATGATCAGTTAGGTCACATGGGAGAAAATAAAACCGTTGAAAATATTCTTAGAACATACTGGTTTCCAAATTTAAAACAAAAAGTAAAAGATTATATCAGAAATTGCTTAAAATGTATAACTTATTCTCCATTAACTGGTAAACCCGAGGGTTTGCTACACCCTATCCCTAAAGGTAACTTACCCTTTCAAGTACTTCATATAGATCACTATGGACCTCTTGAAAAAACCCGTTTTCAACACAAATATGCACTTCTGGTCGTTGACGGTTTCACAAAATTTACTAAGCTGTATCCGAGTACTACTCAAACAAAACCCGTTCTTAAGAGTCTAGAGTCCTATTTTCGTCATTACTCTCGTCCAATTAAAATTGTTTCAGATAGAGGTACATGTTTTACATCTCAAGACTTTGAAGAATTTGTAGAACAACATGATATAATACATACTCTCATAGCAACAGGCGTTCCTCGTGCGAATGGACAGGTGGAGGTCTTCAATAAGTCCCTTAATTCTATTTGTTCCAAAATAACCAAAGACAGCCATAAATGGGACGAAGTATTACAAAAAATTGAATTTGCGATGAATAACACGGTAAATCGATCCACAGGATTCACTCCCAGTATGTTATTATTTGGTGTTGATCGAAAGGGTCACATTTATGACAATTTAAGAGTTTATATAGAATCGCAAGATCCTAGAGATCGCGATTTAGTTCTTATTAGGCAGGAAGCTTCTAACAACATACAAAAGTCACAAAATTATAGTAAATTAAATTATGACAAGTCTCATAAACCTGCAAAAATTTATGAAATTGGCGACTATGTAATGGTGGCTAATACAGACACTACAGCTGGGATAAATAAGAAGCTTATTCCTAAATTTAGAGGCCCCTATGAAATTAAAGCTATTTTAGACAACGATAGATACGTAATTGCTGATATTGAGGGTTTTCAAGTGACACAAATGCCATTTGAAGGTGTTATGGCTGCTTCGCGAATGAAACCCTGGCTTCAACATTAAAAGAAGAAAAATCTGATTTGACTTATGCCCAGAAACAATCATTTTTATTTTCTTTTTCTCCTCAAATTTAAAGACATGTTTGCTTGACTTTTACTCAAATATTATGGAAATTATGTAACTTATGTGCTTTATGACTTGTGAAAATATTTATGCTGATGAATTTTATGTTTATTCTTATGATACTTATGTTTATGTTTTTTTTTTCTTTTGACCAAATTGTATTAATGAGAAAAACAATTTTATTTTATGTACTGAACCTGATTGTGACAAATTATTCACCCATTATAACTATTTTCTATCAATTATGACTTGTTTGTATCAAAATTAGATAATTAAGATTAAGTAATTGGGTATGAGTGGATATTTTATTTTTTTTGTTAATTTTCATGTACTTAGTGTTGACCGGGGTCGGTCAAAATGTCAGGATGGCCGAACTGTTGTAACTTAACTAGTATTCCATATATAGTGTATACTCTTTACATCGATTATCTGTGGTCAATGTCAATACTGTCAACTGTCAGTGTGAAATGTAAGGTTAGAGAAAAATAAAGCGAACTTTACGTTACGTCTTTTATTTTAATTAATTTATAACAAGTTTTCACAATTGTTGTTAGTTGTTGTTTTAAATAAGTGATCCAAATAATTATCCACAACAGTTTGATACTCAATTTTTATCATTGATATTTAGGGGCTATTTTAATATATTGTGCGTATTTAAATAGTCGCTGTGAGTAAAAGAGCGCTCATTGTAATCATCTAACGAGACTTCTCCTCTTCACGATACCTACTTCCAATGCTAGTTTAGATGTCTGACTGCCCTGTAGAATAATCTGTGCTCGCCGTCGACTAGCTACAAGCCGAAGAAGGGGTAGATTCTTCTATATTTATTTCGAGTTCAAAGATAGTGCGCCAGAGAAGTTTAGGCAAGCACCCAAAACTCCTTCAAACTAACCCCAACTTCTCAGAGGATATCATTAGCAAGTATGTTTGTGATAAAATGGTTTATCAATAGGTTCATGTTTGTATATGTGTATATGGGATTAGCAGAAATTAATTGGACGTATTAAATAGCGAAACGTTTGAATAGGTGTTTTAATAATGTTTCCAATACCTGGAAATAATTATTATACAGTGCTATTCAAAAGTCCCCTCCCCCTCGTATATTTTGAACGGCTACACTTACATTAATAAAATTTGGAGGGTGAAAATAAAGTGTTGTAAACTTCTATACGATTGGTAACAGATGACGTAATAGTAATCGATGACGTCACAGTGCCACTCTGGCCAATAATTTTGAATAGGACCTTATGGCAAGTGATATCTCGTTTGAAAGGCATTGACATTGACTACATAGCCATACTAATTTTGTTTGGGTTTAAATTAATTTTGACGGATAAATTGAATAAATACCATTATTATTTTCCATTTAAATATTGAAGATTTTTCAGTCCACCTCTGGATAGTTGTCAAAAAAATTGACGTTTTCAATTAAATAGTATTTGTTGCATTGCAAAGTTTTCCTACATAGCTCAACTATTTAATTTTATTATTGTTTAACGAGACGTTTAAAAGTTTACATAGGCAAAATGGTACGTGTTCAAGCCGACAAAGTAGCAGCTATCTTAATAATTGGTGAATCTAGAAAGAATCTCCATGAAGCGGAACGTTTATTTAATGAGAGATACCCAGGAGAACTTATTTGGGTGAGCTTCTTCACAAGTTTTAAGCAACATGTAGTGTTCAAGATCTGGTCGAACAACATTTAGTGATGATAAAAAAAATTGATATAGTTGCTGAAATAGTAGTAAACCCTGCTTCCTCTTCAACTAAAGTTGCGTCTATCTGTGAAGTAAGTAAAAGTACAGAACAGAGAGTGAACGACCCCGACATAAGACTCGAATTCTGTGAATGTATGACAAATAAAATTAGTCAAAACCCACATTACACAAAAACAATTTGTTTTAGTGACGAAAGTACTTTTTGCCTCAATGGAAATGTGAATACACAAAATGTAAGGTATTGGAGTGACACAAATCCTCACACCTTTCGTGAACAACAAACCCAATTTCCAGAAAAAGTCAATGTTTGGGCAGGTATTTTGGGAAACCACATAGTTGGTCCTGTTTTCCTGAATTCAAATTTAAGCGGTGAAGTGTATCTGGAGATGTTACAAAATGCAATTGAGCCGGTAATTCTTGAAATTCTGGAAGATAATCAAGATGAATTCGGCCATCTGGAAATAACATTTCAACAAGATGATGCTCCTGCACATTATTATGGTGCAGTAAGACGTTACCTGGATGAAGAATATCGAGGTAGATGGGTCGGCCGGCGAGGTCCTATAGAATCGCCACCTCGGTCACCAGATCTCACACCATTAGATTTTTTTTATGTGGGTACTTGAAATCCAAGGTTTATACTACGGCACCAGATAGCATTGGCGGT
Organism: Galeruca laticollis; assembly: GCA_963921935.1. Lineage (NCBI taxonomy): Eukaryota > Metazoa > Arthropoda > Insecta > Coleoptera > Chrysomelidae > Galeruca > Galeruca laticollis. Next base: position 100,964,939 of record OY998177.1, read on the forward strand.
TTGAAAGAAAGAATTACTGAAGAATGCAATGCTATTTCAGCTGACACATTCGAACGAGTACGACAAGAGTTTACTAATAGGATGTATTACTGTCAGGAAGTAGACGGGGCACATTTCGAACACTTGCTATAAGAATCTATCGCTGATATTTGATTAATAAAATTTAAAAAAATAATTTCAATAATTTTTTTATTTATTTAATTTATCCTTCCAAATAAATTTAAACCCAAACAAAATTAAAATAGCTATGTAGCCAATGTCAATGCCTTTCTAACGAGATATCACTTGCCATAAGGTCCTATTTAAAATTATTGGCCAGAGTGGCACTGTGACGTCATCTATTACTATTACGTCACCTGTTACCATTCGTAGAGAAGTTTATAACACTCTATTTTCACCCTCCAAATTTTATTAATGTAAGTGTAGCTGTCCAAAAGATACGAGGGGGGGAGGGGACTTTAGAATAGCACTGTAGAATAAGAAAAAGATGTAGTGTATAGCCCTGCAAGTGTGACAATTACGTCACTCACCGTTTGGCAGGGAGACGACGGAATATTGATTCATTCGGTGTTTGACGAGAGAATCGGTGTATATTCATAGTGATATTATAATAAGACACAGAGAGAAATAATAGTAAATATTTATTAATTAATGCATGATATAAAAGGACACTACAGGTGGTATTTATAGTGTTGTCAGATATTTCGTATTTCTGGAAATATAATGAACTTTGTTATTTCAAATGAATTCCCTGTATTTTTTTGTTATGGAAATCCTTAAGAGATACTGAATATTTTTCATGTAAGGTTCCCTATACCTAATTTCGAAGTTATAGCTACATTTGGCTACATCCGCCGAAGTTAAAATAATACATTAAGATGGTTATTACTACAACAATAACAACTTTGACGCTCTAATGAACTATTAATGTTCATTGAAACTTTCAATGGATCGTTCATCTAAGAAATATCGAAATGAAATTTTAATAATATTAGGATACGGTGAGTCAACATAAAACGTGTACAGGTTGGCAAATTATTTTGGCAGTCGGAAGTTTGGCAACGTCCGATGCGTCGTAGCGAAGACGTATGCGGATTACAAGAGCTCACTTCGCTGGCAGAATTCGTAAGCTTCGTTTTGACAGTACAGTTCAAAGAAAAGTGTGATTACCGGGGTTGTGCAATACTAACTTGTTTTGGCGGCTCCAGAAAGTAAAGTTGTTCATAAAAGGTTGAGCGAGCAGTGTAGTGGAATAATCATGAACGTTTTAAATTTCATGACCGAAGAGGCAAACAATGGCAAGTCGACAATTCCAATAACAAAGGAAAGTTTAAAATATTGCAATAAAATTTTTAAACCAAAGTACATAAAATATTTATTAGATAAACGTTTTAAAAAAGTGACATTGGGATGAGACAATAGTATATTATACACCAAGGTGGTGAAGCCTGTTATTATTGACCGAGCACCAAGATTGCGCGAGGCCTATAAATGCCTATAAATGTCTTCATCACCGTGGTGTATATACAATTTTTTCCACTACTAGCCAAATTTAGGACAAAAATTTAAAAAAAAATTCTTGAATAAATCGAGTAGCACAGGAATGTAAATTCGCCTTTCCACTAATAAAACAATAATCAAGTAGTCTTTTACAGATTGACATTTCTACTAGTAAAACTTATTTGTAAACCAGAGGTGCGTTCATAAAACATAACTTATTACTGAACCGTTGATGAGCGCTCACTAAGCAACAAATAATAATGGTTGACGTGTGTCTGCTGAACGATCATTTTTGTGGAAAACATTAATATCGAAATTATGGCTAGAGACAATCTCATTTTAGCGTTATTAGATGATGGTAATATAATTGATACAAACAGAAAGATTATAACCCATGCAATGGAAGATTTGCAGGAACCATTACCACATGATTATAATGTAAGAAGACGTGATAGTTGTGAAAAAACAGGAATTATTATGAAGAAACAATTCTAGCGTATAATGTTATGTGCGTTCACAGAACATTCACGCAACGGTTGTGTTTTCTGAACGTACCCAACGTTTGTAATTATCGCCATGTTGTAGTCACGGGATGTCATCAGTCATTATCGGTTGAGCGCGAATTATAAACTAATGGTATTTTTATTCAAATAATTTTATTGTGTTAGGTAATTTCAAAAAGCAAATACGTTAAAGAGAATCTCCTGGGTACACAAAATTATGTTGCACAAGTTTTTGTTAAACTACTATCTCTGGATTCTAGAAACATTTGAATTTGTCCATTATTGACCTAGGTTAACAATAGAAAAACTTATTAACCACTAATGGATAAATTCAACTTCTCAGTTGGCTAGAAGACGCAATAATTGTCAACTTCATAGCTAGTAGTGGAAATGAAAAAAGAAAAAGTATTTTATGCACTCATGTGTCAATTTTATGCACAGTTATGTCATCATGACAAACAAATCGACGCCATTTTTAGTCCATTTAGAGCGACCTAAATGAGACATTTTTTGGTTTTTGCATGCCTGCGACTCATGCGTAAATTTTTCCTTTCGTGAATAAAAACACCACTTTATGCACTTGTACATAAATAACTATTCTACTTATGTCTACAGGAGTATATGAAAGGGCACATGTTTATTTTGTGTAAAATACCTATTTAAATATAATAGGTCTTTTAGCTTACAATTATAATTATGATACTCATTTCACACCTATCTTTATTACGTTTAAATTTTATTATTTGTTTTGAACTATCTTCCGCTTTCAGTTACAATTGCGGTTTGGTCATATTAAAATATGTTTGAACTAAAATCTAAAGATCATTTAAAACAACTAATAAACTGTAACGTAATATAGTATTTCTGGATTTAATACTTCTTTTAAATGGCCGAAATGCAGGACAAAAATTTTTATTTCAAAGGACGGTCACTGAAAACCAATTTAATTACTTCCACATTTTATTTGTATAAAAATACATATGAGTAAAACTTTTAATACATTTTAATCGACTTATTTTATTGTCAGTTTATTGAACGAGTTTCTGCTGCTACGAAAGTTAGCCAAAGAACGCTTTTCCGTATTAAAAAAGGCAGCAGGAAGTATTGCTGACACTGATGTGCCCACTAAAAAACCAAGAACGTCCAGTATCCGTATGGATCAATTCGACCAAACTGTGCTTAGAAGGTGCATAATAAATTATCACATATCCGAGAAAAAAGTACCCACAATAATAAATGTACACCAAACCTTTGCAGATAGTTATGGATTCGCAGGGAGTCGCGAATATCTGCGGAAACAAATACATTCTTTGGGTTTTCGTTGGACCAACATGATAAACAACAGAAGTTTGTTATTGGTACGTCACGAAATCAGATATTTACGTCTACTATATTTAAGATACATCAAAAAGTGCAGAGAACGGAACAAATCTCATCATTTATATGGATGAAACATACATTCATTCATGTCACACGCACCTTAAAGGATGGAGCGACAAGAGTAACGAAAGATTGAGAAAACCCGTTTGAAAAGGTAATAGGCTCAATATTGTGCATGCAGGAAGTGAAAATGGTTTTCTACCTAATGCTGGTATTATGTGGAACTCCCAGTCAAAAACAAGAGATTATCATAATGAAATGGCGTACGAAGAATATGAGAAGTGGGTACAAGAAAAACGTATTCCAAACCTACCAAAAAACGCTGTTGTTGTAATTTATAACGCTCCATATCACAATGTTCTAAATGAAAAATTTTTTACGACTGCTTGGACTAAATAACAATAAAAACACTGACTTTCTGAAAGAAACATATATTACAGTGAACAAATGTTAATACCGGATCTTTATAATATTGCAAAAATGTACAAACCGCAATATAAAACTTACAACATTGATCAATTGTTTATTCGACACTGATTGCAAGTTTTAAGGCTACCACCTTATCACCCGGACTTAAATCCGATCGAAAGTGTGGGGACAGAATATTTGGGCCAACAAAATTTTACCTTCAATTTTACAAGGGTTAAAGAACTCCGTAATGAATTTTTTGACACATTTTCTGCAATGGATTGGAAAGTTAGAAGTGACCGTGTTAAAAAGATTGAAGATGAATTTTTTAACAATGAACCAGTTTTAGATACTGTTGTAGATAATAATATTATTAATTTGGCCGAAGACGGAGATAACGAGGATGATGAAGTTGATACAGAAAGCGATTTTGAAGAATCATCTGTAGATGCACATCATTATTTTACTGTTGATATAGAAAGCGATTTTGAATAATCATTTGTAGATGCACATCATTATTTTACTGTTGATGATCCCTGTACATCTAAAACATATTTTTCATTATAGTGTTTGTATGTAGGTGGTATGACTGAATACATTAAATGCAACAAATGTAAAAATGTAAATTGGTGTTATAACATTGTAGATATTAGAGACGAATTCCACTAGAGAAATATAATATTTGTAGCAAATCTGTACATAGTTCTAAATAAACAATAATTGACGGCACCCAGAACCAAGATTTTTTTTGTTTTGCCAGTCCTAATTATGTAAAAAGTGTGAAGGGATGTTCTAATTTCATAGTAAATATTTGCAAAAAACCCAAAAATTTACATATGAAAGTAGAAATATCTACCACAATAAAGCTTTAATATTTTATTTCCATTCTTAGTATACTTATTAGGCCATCTCTAAAGACCCCAAAATCTAATGGATTATAGTTCCTTATTCCTTTAATTATTAATAAAGAACACGTTAATGGTATTTTGTTTTGTAAACTCGATTTTATATAGCATTATACATGCGCCACAATTTGTTATTTTTAAATCCAAATTCAAAATATTGTGTTACCCTCGTACGTATTAGCCGCTTCACAACCTTTGAAACTTTACATGCGGAATGTACGTCGCCTGCTCTTCCCTGCGTTCACAACGTTGTCAAGTTGTATGGATTTCTCGCGCATCGTCAACTGCCAAGATTAATTTGCCAACCTGTACTATCTTTAATAATTTATATCCTGAATGAAATCCCATAACAAGATCTACTGTAAGTTTGTAAAAAAGTTCAACGAAACTGGTGCCGTAATAGTATATGGTACAATGACTCATTTTGTAGTACGAATGAGGTTTCGAAAATCACGAGTACTTACTACAAAAAGCCACTGAGATACTAGTTTTACATACTATTTTTTAAAATGAACGTGGTAAAATGTTTTTAGTAACAACAAAATTGTAATTAGGGAGTTTTTGCTTACTCAATTATGTTTGTAACCCTCACATATGCAAGTGACAGTTGACAGAATTATTGAATTTGGATATTCATCAAGTTACTAGTATTAGTTCGGAATTTATGATATGGGGGATATGAACGGTTTTTAAAGTGATGTGTAGAAATCAATGTGAAAGATCACACAGAAAATGTTCAATTCAGCTATAAATGTTAGTCTTCCATCCATAAGTTAAACAGTACATCCAACTGTATAAAAAGTTACCAGAAACGATGCTGAAATACTTATTTTGTGAAACTGTTTTCGATGTCACAAAGTAAATTTACCAAAATCAGGGTGTAGGAAAACTGCATGAAGTAAAAACATATCTTTAGATGTTTGTGCCATGTTAGAAGATGATCCACACATAAATACTAGACAAATATCCTGGGAACTTGATATGTCTCAAAAATCCGTAACGAGAATTTTACATGATAATAAATTTCATTCATGCGAAGCAATGTTAGTTCAAGAATTGTCAGAAAATGATTTAGATAGACGTGTAGAGTTTTTTGACACTGATGGGGTCACTCAAAAAATGTTATTAATAAAAGGAAACCTGCCAAAATTGAGAAATTAATAGTTATGATTACAACAGAGATAAGAAGAATTGAGCAGTAAGGAATGTTACAATATGTACTGGAAAGTTTTGAAAATCGCATGACTGATTATATTGAAATAAACGGACAACATTCTGAGGATCTGCCTTTACTTTATGTTATCTAAAATTCCTAATTTGCTTACTACTCAAGTGTGGAACTTCTTGTAACATGACATAAACATCTGAATATTTGTCTTCAGTTTTTGCAGCACTTCTCTGCTCAAATTGATGCTGATTTACATTTTTTACAGTATCTTTCACTATGATTTCACCCCTTAAATAAGTATATTCCCCCATATCCGGGTCGAAATTTTATTTTATTTTTAGTATATTAGTAAGTGATATCAGAGGTACTATATTATAATACGTTTTATACTATTCGTATTTTTTAATGGAATGATACAAAATCAATAAATAGAATTCTCCCCCGTAATGCCTTGATTTATTTCTTATTCTTTTTTGTCAAATTATAATACATTATATAACTGTATATTGAACTTAGATTCCGAATATCAGTTTTTTTTTAATAATTATCCTCTTGAGAAATGAATGTAATTTCTAGTAAAATCCTGAAAGAGTAGTTGTTTTCTTTACACATAATTTTAAAATTTTTATAATTTTTGTGGAGAAAACATGTTCAGCAAAAGCCGATCCTTCTGGATTTAACCTTGCATCGCTCCTATGTAAAGCTAAACGTTTAGTTATTTTCTAGGAAATCTGACCTGCATATACAGATTTACATGTAGAGCATATTAATCTATATATCACATTTGATCAATTTCTTCCAATTTACTATTAACACAAATAATTCACAGAATATTTTTATTTGCGAGTTTTATGTTAGTCACTTCTTTTAAGATTTTGGAAATTCTAGGTGTGAGCTCTCTAAAGTGTAGTAGATATACAAAAAAGTTATCAGTTATATTTGTATTCGTTATATTTTCTGGGTTATAAGTTACTAAATTAGGTTCAGTAGTTGTTTTTATTGAATGAGGAGTGTTAAAGAATATTTTCCTTACTACTGTTTTAGGATAACCATTTAATCAATTTATAGGTTAGATAGTATATGTGAATATTTATAATACATTGCACAATCTGAGGTATTGAGCACTCTATCATTTATTTTATCAAATGTATTTTTGTTGAAAATTAGTGGTATGAAAAATAGATGATATATCTACCTGAACTGCAAGATTTTCGACACCAGTCAACTGTAATTGTATCAATATTTCTTATAAATCTGGTATCTGTAAAAGAACGGATTGTTCTGTATTTTCTGTCTCAAACGTGAACCGGATGTAAGTATTATAACTATTACATGTTTCTAATATCTCATTGAAGCCTGTATTAGGTAGTGCTAATATAATATCTTCTTCATACTCTTTTATGAGATGAAGACGAAAAGAAAGTAGAGTAATATAATTCTCTAATAAGTCATTCATAACATATCTAGCTTAAATTGGAGATATGTTTGCTCTCAGGGGGTACCAAAAGTTTGTTCATAACATTTTTTATCAAATGTGAAGAAAATATTATTGAACAGATAAGTACTAATTTCTAAAAAAGTATGTTTGGTTATATTACAATGTAAACGAATATGTTCCCAATTTTTTCAAATAGATTTTAAGCCAACTTTCATTTCATGAAAGTGAAATTTGAAAAGGATCTTTTACAAAACATTCATTATTGCAGTATTAGTATGTATATTTGTTATACAAGGTGATTCATAACTATTGGGACATACGCTAAGGGTAGATTGTTTGGACCAAAATATGGCGATATGACCAAATATTCCTCAACAAAATATTGCTGTGGAAAAAGATAAAGGGCGTTAAAGTTGAATTTTTTTTCTCGTTTCTTGCTAATAATTTCACTGTATATGTATCGATTGTTATCAAAATCGGCACAGAGCCAAAATTTTATACTGGCAATATGATTTTATTTAATATTTGAGATTTTGTTACAGGGGGAGCCTCGTGAAGGATTTCTGATGATGAAATTGACTGGTAACTTATTTTTGAGGAAACTTTTTAGTGAATTTATTGAAAAATATGACATAAACATCATTTCTACGTAATATTGTTACTCTTGTTCAAACACGATATTCTCATTCGTTTTCGAGAAAACCGTAATTGAACAGTTCATAGTATCCGAAGGGGATTTCAAATATTATTTCATTTATGAAAAGTGTGCTTTGGACTGTCAGATGATTGTTGCTGGTAAATGACATTTCTTGTCAGTGAATATTTTTTTCTGCGAGTTTATAGTCAATTGTGGCATTTTTTAAAGCTATCATATACTTTTTCGATTGAAATGCCTCGTCACAATAATTTCACGAATCAAGAAATGCGGGATATGATTTGTGTATACGCACAAGAACATTTTTGCGGGCGCTCTGCAGACAGATGGTATGAATTGTTATATCCAGGCAGAAGGCAACCAAATCACAAAACTTTTTCAAATATATTTCATCGTTTGGGTGAAATCGGGTCATTTCACAACAAAAATCAAGGTGGTCGTGCGGAACAAATTTCACTTAATCAAGAAGATGACATTTTGGTTCGAATAGATGAAAATCCTAGAGTAAGTTGTCATCAGCAACAGGAGTACGTCAGTCGTCTATTATTAGAATTTTGAAAAAAGAAAAGTTCCACCCGTATCACTTCACTCCTGTTCAAAATTTGCTTCCAAGAGATCTCCCACGACGGTTACAGTTCTGCCAACGTATTCTCAACAAGCATAATGGTGACCGAAATTTTATTAAGAATATTATGTTCACCGATAAAGCGACTTTTACCAGACGAGGGGAATTTAATTGGAGAAACAGCCATTATTGGGAAGAAAAAAATTCGCATGATCTGAAAGAAATACATTTCAAGCATGAGTTTAAATTTAAATGGAGATTCTTATTTATTTTTTTTGCAAAATACTTTTAGCTATATTTTGGATAATCTGTCACTAGCTGTAACAAATAAAATGTGGTTAATGCAGAATGGAGCTCCACCTCATTTCCCTTTAGTTGTTAGAAATCAGCTAAATTTCCTCAACGATGGATTGGCAGAGGAAGTGATTTTGAATGGGCACGAAGAAGTCCTGAGTATAACCCCCTTGATTTTTATGTTTGGGGACATATGAAGTCCCTAGTTTATGCCAATGAAATTAACTCGAGAGACGAACTCTGGAGGAAAATACAAAATGCGGTTAACTTCATAAGGGGACAGAATAATATGTTCTTTGTAGTTCGAAAGTCCTTTATTAAAAGAATTAGAAAAGGCATATAAGTCGGAGGAGGCCACGTAGAACATTTAATTTGAGTTTGCTCTTTTAATGTTACATTGTTTTTAATTATGCTTAATCGTCGAAATAAAAGCCTTGAGATACAAGTTTTTTTATTGTCCGTTACTTGAAATCCCCTCCCCTCTGAACTGTTCAATTGCGTTTTTCTCGAAAACGAATGAGAATATCGTGTTTGAAAAAGAGTACCAATATTACGTAGAAATGATGTTTATGTCATATTTTTTAATAAAAATCACTAAAAAGTTTCGTCAAAAAAAGTTACCAGTCAATTTCATCATCAGAAATCTTTCATGAGGCTCCCCCTGTAACTAAATGTCAAATAATACATAAAATAATAATGCCTGTATAAAATTATGCCTCTGTGCCGATTTTGATAACAATCGATAAATATATAGAGACATTATTAGCAAAAAATTAAAAAAAAATTGAACTTTAACGCCCTTTATCTTTTGCCACGGCAATATTCTATTGGGGTATATTTGATCCTCTCGCCATATTTTGGTCCAAACAATCTACCCTCAGCCTATGTCCCAATAGTTATGAATCACCCCGTATATGTTGTAAATGTTCTGTAAGAATTCCCATAGAAACTACAACCGGTCTCACTGATAAAACTTGCAAATATTAATGTTCTGTCAAGTAATTCAGTTTATAGTAAATTGAAAGGAATTGATCCTTATACGGATGTTTCGAATGTTATAGAAATATTAACATGCTCTAAATGTAAATCTGTATATGTAGGTCAGACTTGCCAAAAATAACTAAGCGTTTAGCTTTATATAAGAGCGATGCAGGTTACATTCAGAAATATCAGCTTTAGCTGAACACGTTCTCTCTACAAATCATGTGATAGATTATAAAAACATTAAAATTATGTGTGAAGAAAACAACTACCTACTCTAAATGGATTTTTTTTGAAGATGCAATAATTTCTCTATAGGATAATTGTTTGAAGAAAATGACTGATATTCAAAATCTAAATTCAATTTACAGTTATTCATTATCATTTGACATGAAGGAAAAAAATCATATCAAGGCATTACTGATGAGAATTATTTTTATAGATTTTCTATCATTCCATTCAAAAATATGAAATGTCTAATTAATATATTATGATATATTTGTGTTTATAATCATTATCTTCATGTATTATTGAAGAATTATTTAGTTTTCAATTAATTTATATACAAATGTTGGTTCGGCTAGCTCAAATATATATAGTCGGGCATGAGTACTCCTTAATATCTTTGATTTCAGGCCTAAAGCATTGTTCTCTGTCAAAAAATACTCTGTTTTTTACAATTAATAATGAATTATTTGTTTTTATCTACGATTTAAAATAATAAATATACCTTGTCTAAATTTCCGTTGACACGCCTATGTTATCAAACCTATTCCTGTATTTAGAATTGACACTTGAAATGAACTGAATAACTATTTCCTGTTTCTGATATTGAGTATTGAAACGACAATGAAGAACACTAATTATATATTATCAAAAATGCAATGGAAATTGGAAAAGAACTACATACATCAATACAAACAAATTTAAAATCTAAAATGTTGAACAAACAACTATAATCTAATAAAATCAATAAATCGTTATGACTTTACGCAAATTTAAATTGTTTTAAATGGCCAAATCAGAAAATTTTAAATTGGTTAACCAATAAAATTACGCTACACTTACCTTCACTGAACAATGGTTTCTTCTTGGCACAAACAATCTCCAATTTCCTATAACACAACGTTTGTATTATTGTGTCTACTGCCTTCACTTTCGCTGAACTCCAACTAGACGCAACCCCTCCAGGTAAGTTTTGAATTTCTCTTTCTTGATATACTTTATACTATTTTATTTATCTTCTTTTCTCCCACAATCTGGTTTCTTTCGTTTAAATATCTTTTTAAGTAATGCTTTCAGGTATATTTTATTATTCTATAGCCTTTGATTTTTTATCTATTTCAATTAGTTATCTTCTGTTTCTTTACTTATCTTTCAAATCTTCTGAAATTACTTCTTTAACTTCTTTTCATACTTTTCTTTACTTATATGAGGACTTTACTTATATTTTATTATAATTTTTAAATTTTATTTAACTACGTCCTCTCTCCAAAATATCACATCCCATACTCCCCTTTTTTAAAATCAACAACCCTCATTTTTCCTGTCCGTTGCTATGGACAAAACTCATCATCTCACTGGATTTTTTAAATAATAATTTACAAATCAGAGGTTTCCATTTAGTTTGATATTTTTCTTAACTATTTTATGATATTTAATGCTTTGTTTATTTCCAAAACAATTTAATTTATCTATTTAAACACTACTTCTCCAAAAAAATATCTCTATTTATTAAAAAAAAACCTCTCATTGTGAATACTTTTCCATTCTAAATTCTACAATCTGATACTTTTCAAAATATATATAATTCTTTTCAATTTCTATTAAAATTGTGTAACGATTATTATTTCTCATAAACTAGGCCTAAAATTATATTTACAAAAATTCGTTGTGTTATATTGTCGCTTCAGATATCAATCAGAATTACATCTATGAGAACGAACTTCTGTCGCGGGCATTTCATGCTTTGAAAGTAAATTTGACATTCAAATCTTGTTGAGAGTTCTCTGTGCCATTGCAATAATAAACATCAAAATAATAATTTTGCTTCTAATTCTTGTTAAATATGATATATTATAATAATCTAAATACATTTATTCATTCTTTTAGGGTTTTAGATACTTTTTATGACGTATATGCCACATTTACAAGTTATTATATTGTCTAAAGATGATTTATGGTCTGGTATGTATTAGTTGAATTATTTTATGAAGGATTGACATAATGGTAAATGTTTCGAATATTATTTTAGTATTTCAATATTTGTATTAAATAAATGATATGATAGGTATAAATTCAATATATAATTCACTTTAACTTCATTCATATGATGAAAAACAAATAATTCCCGATGTTTTGGTGATTTCCAACCAAATTCATGCTTGAAAACCTCACACACTAATACCTTCAAACTCTTATAGACGTTGTGATGAGTTCAATATATATATATATATATATATATATATATATATATATAAATATATATATATATATATATATATATATATATATATATATATATATGTATATATATATATATTATATATATATTCATTATTAGTCGGAGCATTGTTATTTGAGGTAGCTATAAAGGTTATCATCGCTTCTTGTCAAACTATTTACGATAAAAGCAATCAATCAACTACAGAAACTTGTAAACTTTAAAACTAAGATTCGCAATTCCAAGAATATACGTTACTCCGAACTATGTTTTCTGGTCAAACTCCCTTTTCCAATATGAACCCCCCAAACAAAGTAAACTTCTACAGTTACCTGGAGGACACGCTAGCTGAACCGCCCCTCCTAAAGAAACTTCTAATTGCTTCCCGGTGGAGCTCAGCTCCCCGATGTCAAAGTCCGGCTCTTGGGTAACATCAGTGTCGTCTGAAAACACAAAACAAAAACAATTAGGAGCGATGTCCGGTTTGTAAACGATCTGTTATCGAACTTTTCTTACCATTTCAATTTTGAGACAATATTAAAGTGATTGTAAAGAGTTACAGTGTTTATTAGTAAATATACTAATATTTTTCAATTTTCAACATTATGCCAATTTAGACATGTTCAACATTTCTTTATCTCTCCGAATCCAGTTGATGAAAAAGTTTGACGTGATCAAGCAAAGATTTTTGAAGCAATATTCGATGCATGTTTGTGTTTTAAATTAAACTCAATGTTTCTAGATAATTCCACAATATAATGAAAAATGTAGAAGATTCTAAAAAATTGACAATTGTTATGATAACTGAATATCATCGTCAGAATGACAGAAGTTACATTTCATTTGATGCCACCTGATGTATAGTAGTTATTTTTGGCTAGACCTACCTTGTGATTGACTTAATATATGTTAATAGAAAAAAGAAGAAGATGTGATATTACAAATATTTGAATCTTAGATATCCTGGATATCATTTTTCCAATTAAGATCAGTATAACTGTGCAATGATATGGAAAATCAGGAAAACTATATCTGCTGACTTTCACAACTATCACTTGAGAGGACCGTTTAATAGTGGAGAACTCCCTAGATTTATCTGTTCATTCACGACTCCATATTGTGGGTTGAATAAAATAAAACTCCATAATGTGGGGAATTATTGGTGTCAAGTAGATGTTTTGCGTAATGGGATTAATCTGGTTCTTTCAATCTGTATTCCCGTAAGTGTTCACTGTATCGGATTTAAAAATTTCTAAGAGTCTGACCCAAATAGACAGCATTACATTCTGGACTTTTGAGTTTATATATACCTGATTTATTTAATGGTGGTATTTTTGTTTTTACATTTAACAATTTTAGATTTACGTTACTTTCTGTTTTAAAAGAAATTGTTGCATTCGTTGATAAAGATATTATCTTTGAAATATTTCCTGCATATATGATGGTTTTATAAGTATTTATTTCAGTTTGTTTAGGAAATATTAGTTGTAATACCACTTTTTCCTCTTTTTTATAAATTATCTCATTTATCATATGTAATGGATAACCGTTGGATGTTGCTATTTGTCTAATTGTAATAATCTCTCCATCAAAATTACATTTGTTCATAGGAACTGAAAATGCTCTATGTATCATTGAATTATATGCTGCTAGTTTATGTGACATAGGGTGATTGGAACAATATGGAAATAAAATAAATAAAAACCATCACATATGCAGGAAATATTTCTAATAATAGTTCGAAGATAATATATTTAGCAACGGATACGACAATTTCTTTTAAAACAGAGAGTAAAGAAAGTACAAAATTGTTAAATGTAAAAACAAAAATATCACCATTCAAGAAATATAAACTCAAATGTCCAGAATGTAATGCAGTCTATTTGGGTCAGACCCTTAGAAATTTTGAAATCCGATACAGTGAACACTCACGAGCATACATATCAAAACAAACAGTTTGTTTTACATCACGCAAAACATCTACTTGACACCAATCATTCATTGACACTTAACACAGAACTAGAAGTACTACATATTTGTGATATGAAACAAGAACTGGATTTCCTTGAACAGTTGGAAACTAGAAGACACTTAAGAAACCCACAATATGAAGTCGTCAATGAACAGATAAATCTTGGGATTTCTCCACTATTGAATTGTCTTCTTAAGTGATCATTGTAAAGATTAGCAGATATAGTTTTCCTGGTTTTCTATATCATTGCAAATTATACTGATCTTAATTGGAAAAATGATATCCAGGATATGACAATAGGGCTAATAATATCTTAGCTTCAATAATTGTAATATCATATCTTCTTCTTTTTTCTGTTAACATATATTAAGTCAATCACAAGGTTGGTCACTTCTTGGTCTAGCCAAAAATAACTACTAAACATCAGGTAGGCATCAAATGAAATGTAACTTCTGTCATTCTGACGATGATATTCAGTTATCGAAACAATTGTCAATTTTTCAGAATTTTCAACATTTTTCATTATATTGTGGAATTATCTAGAAACATTGAGTTTCATTCAAAACACAAATATGAGTAGATTCCACGAATTAGGGGTCGAGACAGTTAATTTCATATTCGATGCAATTTTTCAACAAGAATAATAAGAATTTCACTCATCAATCACAAGTATATTTGTGCAATACATAAAATGTTGTCTTCCTGTATATTAATTGCAATTCCTGATTTGTTCGTTTGATCACTACCTTTGACTGAAAAGAGTTTTTTCCGATCATTAGTCTGTTGAGCGTCTCTGAAAAGTACCTTAATAGTCAGCGAAACGCGGATTTTCGGAAGAAATAATATAATTTTCTTTTTCACGTAATTAACCGATGTCTGGTACAGACGCTTAACTCGTTTTACGGAAACTTCACCAACTAATCCACTAAATACACTTGCCACAACAATTTATGTTAGTCCTCGAGATATAACTTTTATTTGGAAAAAAAGAGGAGTGAATATTCCTAAGACCTTGCCTTCAGATTTGATTGGTATGCTTACAGGGGGAAATAGTTGACTAGTTGATATGAGCTAGTAGATAAATAACTCATTATGTGAAATATATCAATTTTATTAGGTGAAATATATTCTTTTTTTATTTAGAAAATGATAGTTGCATCCACCACTAGGGTTATTAGCAACATAACATAACAGTAACATGAAATAACATTTAGGCTGGTAACGTCACTATAACATACAATAATATTTGAATAGCATCATATCAAAGATAGGAATCAGTAATAAGCAACATGGTATCGAGCTAAACCTATTTCAGAGAGAAATCTGATTGTGTTTTCAAAATTACAGTACACACCAAGAGTTGATTTCAAATCTGCACTTATACTGTACGTCTGGCGTTGTTCCGCGAACCTCGGACGCTCTACATGAAATGTTTAACTGACATTGGCACCTGACACATATCACAGATTTTGTCTTCTTCGCCTTTCAGCAAGTGTTCATGGGTATACTTTGTATGTCCAGTGCGCAAACGGGTGATTATTATTTGGGTCTTCTTTGGCTAGGGATGTTTCTCCATGGCTTGATATCATCTTTAATTTCTTTAAGTTTCATTCCAGATTCTGCCCAGACAGATGACCAGTAGTAAGAGACCACATATTCCATATATTTTTTCAGATCAGTATACGGTACTCCCTCTTGCTTTTGAAAGATTTGTTCCTTAATAGTTGCACGTGCAATTTTATCAACCCGCTCATTGCCAGAGATCCCAACATGTGACGGGACCCACATGAAGTCCAATCGCCTGGATTTTTTCCTAATTGTGTGAACATTCTCTTTGATGAGCCTTGTTAGGGGATGATCTGAATAAATGAGTTGTATACCTTGTAACGAGCTTAACGAATCTGTAAGAATTGAAGTATTGTGGATATCTTCATGAACGGCGTATTTGATTGCTTGAAGGATTGCGAAAAGTTCATCACTATAAATGCTGCATTGTGTAGGTAGTTTGAATCCACTAGATGTATTCGGGCTGAAGAAGCTGATGCTACTCCTTGATTTGACTTGGAAGCATCTGTGTAGATGTCAGTATAATCACAATATTCATTTATTGATGAGAGGAAATGATTGTGAAGCAGACTAGGCATAATTTCAGATTTGTTGAATTTGGAGACGTATAGGTTGCATGGTGGCAAGGCAATAAGCCAAGGTGGCGTGTCTGAGTTGTTGTTGGGAAGGGTAACTGTGAAAGTCACATTCAATTCGGAACTGAACTTGTTGATCCTGTGATAGAAAGGGTATGTTAGTCTTCTTCTGTTTTCATACAGATTGCGAAGACGGTTTGGAAAGGTGTTATGATATACTGGATGCTGACTATCAGTAGAGACTAAATATGCATACGCTAAGCTCAGCTGCTGTCATCGTAGCTACAATGATGGCTCGCCAGCTTCACTGTAGAGACTCTCAGCGGGCGTTGTTCTGTATGCTCCAAGGGTCAGCCGTATTACTGTATTGTGTACCGTGTTAACAATTTTCAGAACTGATTCACTTGTTGAGGCATATATTATAGAGCCATAATCGACTCTGGATCTTACTAGAGCTCGATAGAGAAGTAAGAGCGTTAGTCTGTCGGAACCCCAATTTTAGTTTGACAGAATTCTCAGTAGATTGATGCCGCTCTGACATGATGTTCTGAGACGGTTAAGATGGACATTCCAGTTAACCTTTCTGTCGAAAATCATTCCTAGGTAACGTATCTGTTCCACCACTTAGATATTCCGGCCACATAGTTTCAGATTAGGCAGTGATAGTTCTCTTTTTTTAGTAAAAAACATGCACTTAGTTTTTTCTGGGCACATTTTGAAACCAGTGCATTTCAGCCAACTCTCAATCGAAATCACTGCCTCCTGCAAGTTATTTTGGATTGTGGTAAGATTTTTTCCTCGCGAGTATACCACAAGATCGTCAGCATAAAGGCTAGCTTCTACAGGTTGTTTGATTTTCTTCACAGCTTCATTTATCGCAATTAGAAAGAGGGTGACACTCAAAACCGAACCTTGAGGGGCACCATTCTGTTGCACTCTTTTCCCGGAAAGTGTTCCATTAACTTTAACTCTGAAGAATCTTTCTCCCACGAAGTTTTCAACAAATTTTAGAAGATTGCCATTTATACCACAGGAGCTCAGCTTTCTAAGGTCATGTCATAAGCTTTACTTATATCGTAGAAGATTGCTATGGTGTTTTGTTTGTTAGCATACCCTTCAGGAATATATGATTCTAAGTTAATTAGATTGTCTGATGTTGATCTACCTTTCCTAAAACCACTTTGATTTGGCGTGAGCAGGTGGTTTTTCTCCAGGAACCAAGTGAATCGATTGTCAACAGTTTTTTCCATCAGCTTACACATTGTACAGGTTAAGGATATTGGTCTGTATGATTGAGGATCTGGCTTTGGTTTACCACGTTTTATTAACGGAACTATGGTTGCCTCTGACCACTTCTCAGGAAAGACTCCTCCTGTCCATATCTTATTAAATATTTTTAGCTGTATCTGGCTTGTTCTGTAGGAAAATGACCGGGATATCATCAGGTCCTGGGCTGGAGTTTTTGAATTAAACCAGAGCTTCGAGGAATTCTTCATAGGATATAGGTGCATTCAAAGGGTTCATTTCATCTTGGGAAACATCAATCCCTCCAGATTCTTCATTATATTTGTAGTTCAGAAATTCGGGTGTGCAGTTTGCACTGTTGGAATTCTTTTCATATATGTCTCAGAAAATTTGAGAAATTTCGGTACAACTGGAAGTTGATTTTCCCTGATATTCAATCCGTGAGATTCCATGGTCTGTTTTATTACATTTAATACGTTTCACTTTGTCCCAGATCGTACTTAGGGGTGTTGAACTGCTAATGGATGATACATATCTTGCCCATGATTCTTTTCTACTTTTTTTCATGATCCATCGAGCTTTTGCCCTCAGACTCTTGAAAGTTATCAGGTTTCCAGGTGTGTGGTGCCTTTTTAGTCTGTTGAAAGCGTGTTTAGACGATTTTATTGCTTTGTCGCATTCTTGGTTCCACCAAGGAACGGGAGTGTGGTTGTTTAGTTGCTTTGTCTCTCCTATTGCTAGTTGGGCTGCATCCGTTATGATTTTGGTAATATCATCAACACATTCATCGATACTATCTCGCGTGTGGAAGTGACTAACCTTAGTTTCTATATTTGCGAAAATATTCCAGTCAGCTCTTTTTAGTTTCTATTTCTAGTGTCACAATAGGTTCTTCTACAACATGCTGTGAACTTGTGAGTAAGATGGGAAAGTGGTCACTGCCATATAGGTAGGGAAAAATGGTAAAATTGAATTGAGTGTGGAGTGAGAGGTCGCTAATGCTGAGATCTATAACACTGGAGTTTCCTGAAAACGAGTTGAAACGAGTTTTTTCTCCGTTGTTAAGTAACGCCATATTGTTATCATCGATAACATGTTCTAATATACGACCTCTTGTATGTGTGGAGTCCCATCCCCATAGGGTGTTATGGCAATTGAAGTCCCCTAAGAATAATCTTGGTTTGGGTATTTTCTGAAAGAGATCATTCAGCTCCTCGTATGTCCGTCACGATTTGGTGAAAGGCAGATATTACAAATATTTATCTCTTTAGGGTCCAAAATTTTAATGGCAACTGCTTCAAGGTGGGTTATAGGGATTTCGATTGCACCGTAAGTTTGGCGTATGTAAGTAGTGACGCCACCGCTTCGTATGTTTTGATCAAGTCTATTTTTATAGAAACAAAGATAGTTCCTCAGATTTTGTGAGTAGTCTTGTTTAAAATGGGTCTCCTGTAAACATATGATCGAGAGTTTGTTTTCGGAGATAATCAGTCTTAGCATTTCTTGTTGTGTGAAGAACCCATTAAGGTTCCATTGAATGATGGATAGTTCGATAGTTGATATTATTAATGTGTTTCTTGTGACGATGCGTCGCTTTCAGAATCTGAAATGAACGATACTTCTGCTAGCAACTGTTTTAATGATTATTTCTCAATTTTGGTACACCTACTCTTGATACATCTGTCTTTATAATATGGGTACACACTACTCAGCATATGAATTAGACCATGCACATCGGTTGTGTACTGTTTCGCCACACTCAGAGGGTCATTAGAGCCGTATACGTTTTCAAAAAAGTCTCTGAGTTAATTGTAGTTGATTACGAAATTTTCTAAATAAATGTATGCTTTAGTTGGTTGCATGTGTTCTTCAAAACTTGTGGTATCAGGGCGACTTTTCTTACTTATACTCGACGATGGTTTTCGGAATGGGTCAGATGGTGTATCTTCCGTAGGAAATAATATTTCTGAGAGGTTCCTCTTATTCGATGAATTAGTTTGGTTGTCTTGGTTGGGAGTAATGGGAGAATATTCTGGAATTAGGGAGGTTGGAGTATACTCTGGTGATTCTTCTGGATTTTCGGGAGGGGGCGTTGCTTGAGGTTCATTTAGATGTTCATGTGTCTCAGTTGTACATTGAGAAGACATATGACCATTTTGCTTGCATTTGAAGCAGGTTGGATTATCTAATGATAAGAATATTCGATAGGAGGTATTTTCATGGTTGACCAACATAGACTCCGGGATGACAATATTTTCGGGAGGATAAATGTAGACTTGCGTTCTGAAACTCATTATATGTGCAAAATCTGGGTTGGTCAGGTTGACTCTGAGAAAGGATATAGGGGATAATAGGCTGAGGCCAAATTGTTGTAGGGCTTGCTCTAAATGTGAATGTGGGATTGTTGGGCTAACGTTAGATATGATCAAACGTTCAGATGGAGTTATTAATCTTCTGGTTCGTATAATTTGGTTGTTGACACCAATTGCACCGTGGTCATTCATAAAAGTAGTTACTAACTCTGGGCTGGAGAGGTATATACAAATTCTATTATTAGAAATTCTAGATGCGAACAGAATGTGTTTAGGGTTGACGAGTATTCCTAAGGCTAGGAGATATTCTTGGATTTTGGTTCCTTCAATCGCAGGAAATATTATAGCTTGGTTCTTCTCTGGAAACTTTGTGGGCTGTTGTTTACTGAAGAATATGACATGTTTCTTTTGGTTTGTTGGATAGATTTCTCTATTCTGGTATCCATCGTTGTGGCTTGGGGATTCCTGTAGTCAGAAATCCCCGATATTGGTGGACTCAATTCAATATTCGAAACTTTTGGCACGGGTCATGTGTACCTGAGTACGGTCCTGGCCCGTGCGATGTATCGACACTTACGAGTCTCAAATACACACAATGGTGCACTATGCACTATGATATTAGGTAGTACACTTTCTCGAATTTATATTCACTTTTATTCAAGAACTTTAAATAAAATTTTGGCCGTGGTGGAATGAATTCGGTATTTCAGTAAAAAAACTAGTCAGCAAATCTGTTGTTATTAAATCATTTACATGGTTTCACACAAAAAATGTCAATGCAACAGCTCAAATCTTATATTTTATTACTTGCCTATAGCAACAGGAGCATACAGAGGTTTACTGAATACAATGATGAACTTATTAGAATTTTAAAACTGAAAATTCACTGATTTAGATAGACTTTAATCCAAAACAAATTTAACACTCCACCAAGTAGCAATTCCACCACTAAAAACCTGAAATATATTCCTATTTTGTTTAAGAGACAATAATAAGCAATCCTATAAATTATTTCTTTGCTTGGTGAGCTCTGCTAAAGGATCCTGCTGAAGGTTTTCTAGCGAGAAGTTCTTCTTACGATGCTTTAGGTCAATTGGTGAGTTTCTCTTCACGTACCTGCTTCTTGTTGCAATTGTTGGAGTGATGCGATTCTAGCTGTTGAAAATGTATCTCTGTTATATTAATCGTATATTTTGATATGTCTTCTAATCTGGAGAATCGCGATTGAATTCTTTCTAAAAGAACTATACTGGATTTGCTGATACAGTCTCAAAATTCTATTTTTGTATTCTGAAAACATTTTTTGAATTTCTGCCATGTTGTCAGTTCAAATTACTAATCTTCGGGTCTATTTACTGGCGATTTCTTAGTATCTATTCGAGATCTTACGCAATTTGGATAAAAATTCAAATTTCCTAGAACGGCGCCTTTCCAGACATACTACATATCCAAATCACCAACTACTGCTTACAGTTTGTTTTCTACACCTGTAGCGATCGGATGTCGAGTGCGAGTGTTGGAAAAAGTGGCCAGTTTGCTGATAAGCAGATAAGTAAATTCTAGTTAATTTAAATTCTTTAGGTTAAACACATAGATACTGTTAGTTGATTATCAATATTATTATTTTTTTTAAATAGACGTCAATACAGGCGGGGATGACCCGCCTGATAAAGATAAAAATACTAATAATATTATTAAACCTAATTATGATCTTAACAATAAGTATCAATCCACCGATAATGGACCATACTTTGTAATGATAGAACATACAGATCAAAATATTGGCAGATTGTTTTCAATAAGAATTGGACACTATCTACTCGAAGAACATGAAATTCGTGAAAATATCGCAGACATCAAATCAGTAGGTGTTAATCGCGTGAAAGTAATATGTAAAAATTATGAAACAGCAAATTATTTTGTAATCACAAGGCCCTATCAGAAAATAATTTAGTCAGTTACATACCTAAATACTATACCCATAAAAAGGGTATCATAAAAATGGTAGACACAATCTTCTCAGAAGATTACATATTGAAAGGAATAGAATCTAATGTTCAAGTAACTGAAGTCAGACACATGAAACGTAAAATTATTGATAAAGTTACAGGGTCACGCACCTATGCCGATAGACAATTGGTTATTGTGGCATTTTTGGGAAACAGAATTCCATAAAATGTCAAAATTAATATGGTAAATTTTCCAGTAGAGCCTTATTTTTATTCTGTTATCCAGTGTTACAAGTATCTCCGATTCGGACATACTAGTGTACAATGTAAAGGTAAAGCGAGATGCAAAATTTGTACAACAGAAAACTGCAATGAAAATCCCTGTACAAAAAACATGAATTTATGTGTACATTGGAATAGTAGTGAGCACGGTTCAGTATCTAGAAACTGCCCTTCATTTAAAAAACCAGCTAGTATAAAGAAAGTTATGGCAATTGAGAATATCACCTTGAAAAAGGCAGAATTCATTGTGGATAATCCTTCTTATGCCAAAATTAGCACCCATAATAGATTTGCAGTGTTCAGCAATTCAAATAATTTTCCCCCCTTACCAGAACCGAAAATCAATTTTCAATTACTAAAACCTACTCCTAGAAAACCCATCTCCCAATCTACCATCAATTCACAAGTACATAGTCAACCAAAAAAATCTAATGTTAGTCAATTTAAAAAACGCAAAATTATTTCACCAGAACAAACACCCATAGATACTCCTTCGTCATCAAAAATCTCCTCAGTCCTCCCCAATCCTCATCGGGATGAGTATATGTCATATAAAGATAAAATTTTAATCGAAATGGTGAAATTAGTCCAAAATGTGATCGAGAATAACGAAAGTTTTAATGAAACTAATGTTAAAGATTCGGTATCCCAAATTCTAAAAATTCTGGATAATAGTGATAGAAATATGGTTATTATGAATTCAACTAATTCAGATAGTGACGATAAGTCTGAATATTGAAATGGCTACCAAAAGTAATATAAACAAAATTAATATTCTACAATGGAATGTTAAATCGCTGAATGCTAGAAAGACGGAATTACAAAACTTAATTAAAGACCTTAATATCAATGTAATAGTTTTATCAGAAACTTGGTTGGAGGAAAATGATATGGCTAATTTTAAAGGTTTTAATGTTGTTAAAAAATGTAGAACAGATGGCTATGGCGTAGTAGCAATACTCATCGCAGATAACATTGAATTAAAAAAAACATATAATCAAGGTATTGAAGTGTGCGCGGTCCAAATCAATCGCGGTGAACTAAAAGTAGTTTCAATGTACAAACCCCCTGATATTATAGCTAATGGCCAGGAATGGGATAATATTTTTAAATAATTCACACACAATACAATATTTTCCGGCGATTTTAATTTTCATAGTCGCTCATGGGGCTGTGCAGACAACACCGCACAAGGTAATCGATTAATGGAATCCTTAGATAACTACGATTTAACTGTCAGAAATTACGGCAGCCCGACAAGAGTCACTAGACCTGACCAAAATCCCTCAGCTGTAGATCTTACTATAATGTCACCTAATTTAATTGATAAAATGTTTTGGAAAATACTACCTGATTCATGCGGCTCCGATCATTTTCCTATTACAATAAATTCTATTATTAAAAATAAAAGTAAGAAAATATTTCCTGTTACGAAATGGTGTGATTCGAGTGTAGATTGGGCTCTATTCGGTCAAACAATAGATGTTGCATTACATAACATTAACATTGATGATATGTCTTCTCCAGAAATGTTCAAAACATTTTGGGATACTTTAAATAATACTGCTAATCAAACTATGATTATAAATAAACCTTTCATTACCTCTAGCAATAGACCTTACTGGTGGGATAAAGACTGTACAAATATGGTAAATAAACGTAAAGAAGCTCTTAAAGTTTACAAATCTTGTTCCAATTGGGCAAGTTATTTATATTACAGAAACATTGAATCTGCCTGTAAACGTCTTTGTAAAAAGAAACAACGAGATAGTTGGGTAGCATATCTTAATAAATTAAATAAAAGTACATCTATAACACAGATTTGGAACATTGTTAAATCAATCAGTAACAATTATGTTTCTCAAAAAAAGCAAATAGATGATGAAGTATTAACAAGAGTATTAAATAATTATGCTCCCCCTAGTGTTGGCCGCAAACCACCCTTAAGCACATACGAATATTTATCCATAGAGCCTAACAATTTAAATAAACCCTTCAGTTTGTTGGAACTAGATTTGTCTCTCAGAAAGACAAAAAACACTTCTCTTGGTTTAGATGGTTTCACCTATAAAATGTTATATATTCTACCTGAAAATGCAAAATTACTACTTTTAAATATTTTTAACGATTGGTGGTTAAAAGCTGAAATAATAAAACAATTAAATAAATGCGTGTTTGTATTAATAGATAAAACAGGCAAAGATTCAGAACTACCTTCTTCTTACAGACCAATTTCTCTTATGTCGTGTGTATTAAAGACATTCGAGGGAATGATCAAGTCGAGATTAGAATATTACCTTGAAGTTAAGTCATTACTTCCTAAAACACAGTTTGGTTACAGGAGAGGTTTAGGTACACGCGATTTTTTGACGGAACTCATTACCAATATTCAACTGTCCAATTCAAAAAACGACTATCTCCTTCGCTTATTTTTAGATTTAAAAGGGGCCTATGACTCAGTGGACTTAGGAATTCTTTTTAATAAAATGACAGACTTAGGTATTGATAAAAGAACGGCCTATACTATTGTATGGGCCCAAATTAGTACATAGGGGTCTTCCACAAGGTTCGATACTCAGTCCCATACTTTTCAATATCTATAAGTCAGCATTGCATAATAAATTGAATAATATTAATAATATCAAATTGGTACAATATGCTGACGACATCTGTATATATACCAGTCGTAGAAAATATGAGCAATGCTTAAATGACTTTAGCAGTGTTATACGAATATTAAAAGATTGGTTATTTGAAATGGGTTTCACAATGTCGCCTGAAAAATCCGCTGTTATGTGCTTTTCAAGACACCGTCAACATACAAGCACATATATACAGTTAATGGATTTAAAGATACCTACAGTCACTGAATATAAATATTTAGGTATGGTTTTAGATCCAAAATCGCTCTGGACGAGACATATCGAATATTTAAAAAATCGTTGTGAAAAAGGGTTGAACATTCTTCGTTGTGTTACTAAAAAATCTTGGGGCGCTTTCCCTCAAACAGCATTACTATTTTATAGATCATTTATCAGCGCTATAATTGACTACGGCTGTATATTTTACGAATCGTCGTCAAACACAAACCTAAAAAAAGTCGATCGCATACAATTCAAAGCAATAAGGCTTTGTATCGGAGCCATGAAATCGTCTCCTACTAATGCAATCCTGGCGGAAGCGAATGAACCACCTTTACGTTTTAGGCGACAATTACTAGCCTACAAATATATTACCAAGGTGAGCACATATAATTCGTCCTTAATAATCGTAATAAGTAACTTAAACACGGAAATTTTAACCAACCGCTACTGGAGAATTAAAAACTCTCCGTTATTGACATCGGCCTTTCTTAAAATCAATGAATTTTGCCAATTCATTGTAACAATGGATAAATTGCCTGTATTCATGCATAACTATGAATCTATTTTTCCAAAGCCCACTGTCATATTTCCGAACTATAATGAATTACCCTCCTATTATAAAACTTCATTACATTCTAGTATCAGCAATTATAATATATACACAATAATTTATACAGATGGAAGCAAAAATCTGAAAGGAGTTGGTAGCGCATTCTACATAGAAAACAGTAAAGATATTTATAAATTTCAATTACCAAAGATTTGTAGCATTTTTACAGCTGAAGCCGTTGCCATACATAAAGCTTTGGAGAGGTGTGCGGAAAACAATGTTCAAAGTGCAATAATAGTATCGGATTCAAAGTCGGTGTTAGAGAGCATAAAAAAAATAACAACTAAATATTATGATAATTTTATTATATGCGGGATTGAAAATTTAATACATAAGCTAGAGCTCAAAAAAGTTAAAATTATATTTATATGGGCAAAAGCACACACTGGTAATTATGGTAATGAGATAGTTGATGGAGCCGCAAAAGAAGCGAGGGTATGTAACAATTTTCTAAAAATTCCGTGTTATAGAGACCTTTACAGTCTATTCAAAGTCAATATTTACAGAGATTGGAATAACTATCACACAGAAATAGCAAAAAACTTAAGCAGCTCATATTTTTCTATCTACTAAGAGCTGCCAAAGAAAACTTCACATATATTTAATGATAAAGGCAATAAAAAATACTGCATAATCTTAACTCGATTGAAAATGAATCATGGGTGTTTTCCATCTCATTTATATATAATAGGAATAATAGATTCTCCACTGTATCCACATGATAACGAGGTCGCAGTTCTAGATCACGTATTTTTCGCCTGCGCGGGTTTAGTAATGAGTTGGTGTATGGTCTTATAAAAGTAGGCGTTCAATTTCCTATGTGTATTAAAGTGTTGCTCGCGACTGGAGATGATTCTGTTTATGATCTATTGTTTAACCATATAACAAAAAATAATATAAGTATTTAACTCTAATTTAATAGGTACTTAAAATGAATTTCTTCAGTTTGTGTGTGGCTGAAGGACGAGCGTGTTCATTGCCAAAAAAAACTACTGCTTACACTTTATTTTAAGAGAATCCCATGAAAAGTAACTCGAGGTACACGTTGGCCTTTTTATACGGTTTTTATCTTGTTTTGCAGCATGTAACGTTTTTTTATGTGAACGGTATAATAAAGTTATGATGAGAAAGATCAAATTGTCAGATAGGCGACTTATTAGAGGTTACGGCTTTTTTACGATAAATCATATAAGATATGATGAAAATCGTAATATGGGCGCCTTAAGAAAATATCGGTAATACCATTAGTCTTCGTTAATTTACAAATATAATTTTTTAAATTTGCTTTTATTAAGGTGAGAGTTCAGTATCGTCAGTATATAAAAATGGAAAATGTAATATTTAGACTCCAATAAATAAATGAGATAAAGGGAAACAAAATGTCACAGAGTGAAACTATTTCATATATGAAATTATATATTAAAATTATGGCGAAAATTGCTAAACATTGTTTATTTTTTTCTTTCTAATGGTATACAGGGTGCGGCAGATAAACGGTCAATTAGAAATATCTCGAGAACTAAAGGTATCTGAATTAAGAAAAATAGCATGAAGGGATTTTGAATAATGAGCTATCTAATGAAAATATTGCCGTCACCATTCTACTTCCGGTTATACCGGAAGTTGCACATAACTTTGTAATTTTTAATGAAAGACCCTGTATATTTTTCAATTTCAGAAATATTTACGTTATTCTGAACATTTTTTGTTGATACTTCCCTATACCTATTTTGAACCGTTTTTGAGTTGTAATGTTTCTTATATGAAAATTCCACTTTTTTACCATGTACATAAAATTTAATATCTTCTAATGTAATTTGAATAAAGCTTTAAATTTCTTAGGAACTATTTACCACATGCCGCTTTATCGTTTACACTCTGAAGTTACCTTTTTTATTATACAGGGTGCTGTCCAAGTTGAAATAAAAACGGAATCCACAATCTTCGCGTAATTCTTTTTTTTTTTCAAATGGGACACCCTGTATGTGACTATTTAGTTTAGAAGAATAAGTTGCCCACTATCGATATGTATTACTATTCCCTGTACCTATTTCCTGTAGTTTTCAGATCAATCAGCTCTGTACATTTTTGTCACAAAAAATTAAGTAGTTATTTTGTAACTATTTTTACTTTTTATTGTGTGATTGTTGTCTTTTATTTTTTTGTTCTCTCTCATAATATAACTAATTATCTATTAATAGTTTGTAATTATGTTAATATTTCATATGAGATGACTTTAAACGTGCCCTGTATGTAAAATGGTCAAAAAACGAGTATATATATATATTATTATTATTTATTTATTATTATTATTATTTTCGCAGCGTTTTCCTGGGTTTGCTTGGCTAATCTGGAATGCCATATCAACGGATTATTCATGTATGAGCGCCAGCCGGACTGCTCGACAAGTGCCCAGAATTCCTGCTTTTTGGGCGGTGAGTATCAGTTTCGTAGGGTCTTCTAATTCCAAACTTTTTAGTTCTTGTTTCAAATTTATTCCAACAAGGCCGGTTGCAGATATAATAAATGGATGTATTGTGACCTGATCGAGCTGATACATAGTTTCTATTTCGTGAGAAAGATCTATATATTTTGTGATCTTTTGGTTCCTTACTTCTTGGAGATTGTGATCATTAGGTGCTGTAATGTCGATTATTCTTGCTACCTTTTTATCTTTTTCTATCACCAATATGTCGGGTCTATTGTGTGCCATTTCCCGATCACAAATGATAGGCTTATCCCAATAGATTTTGTATTCTCGTCTTCCATATGATCCCTTGGTGAATATTGGTAGTACTGTGTTATATCTTTTATTAGGTCGAATTTTATTATCATTATTATTATTATTATTATTATTATTATTATTATTATTATTATCATTATTATTATTATTATTATTATTATTATTATTTTTTTGTGTTTGAGCATCGACATCTAGGTCATTGTGCTCGTCGATATATCATTGGGGTAATTTATATTTTATAAAATAAATTTGTGGACTTTAGATAAGTTATCACCTGGTTAAGCTCGTCATTTTGGTTTCTAAGAATGTTTTCGATCTGGGGTATTTTGAGGAATTGTCTGTGAAAATTGAAGGCTGCACAAGTAAATATATGTTGTGTTGTCAGTGGGATGCCGCACTTCTCACATCTAGGTTTGTTCTTTCCAAGGAGGAGGTGTAAATGGGTTAGGTTTGTGTGGCCTATCCTTAATCGGCTGAGGACGACTTGTTCACGCCTTGTAAGAGTTTTGGGGTAGAACCATTTTTGTACGCTCGGTTTAATGTGTCTTAATTGTCCGTCATATGTATTCCATCTGTTCTGCCATGCTTCGTAAATTTTATTCTTTATATCCGTTTTCATATCCAGGAAGGTGTTAGGTATGCCTTTGTCAACTGTTCCGCTTATGGCTTTTTTTGCTACTAGATCAGCTTCAGTATTACCGGTAATATCGGTATGCCCAGGTATCCACATTATTGAAATAGTCCTTTGCATACTGTATAGATGGGTTGATAATTCTTGAATGCGCACAACCCATACATTTGCAGAAAAACGATTTTTTGTCGAGAGAGTGGCAGTTAAGGAATCCGTACAAACTAAACATTTTTCAAAGCTGGTCTGACTGAAGTACAACAACGCTTGCCATATTGCATACAACTCGGCATTAAGTATACTAGACTCTTGGTTTAGGGTCCAAAAGAAGGAATCTACACCGATTACGATTGCCGCCCCTGTTCCATTATCTGATCTGGAACCATCTGTGTAGATGACTAAATGTTCGTTGTATAGATCCATTTGTTCTAAAAATAGCGTTCGGTGGATCGATGGAGCGGTATCTTCTTTTTTGTATTTACTGAGAGATATGTTTATTTGTGGTAGTTTTCTTAGCCATGGAGGAGTGTCATACGTATAGGTCATTTTTTCTATTTGTAAGTTTATCCTGTACTCTTCAGATGTGTCTGAAAAACGAATACTGGATGGTTTAGTTGAACGACGTCTTAGTGTGTGTGGACTGGGAAGGTTTGTGAAAATCTTCTTATTTAAATGGTTGGGTAACGTTTGTATTTTCACGCCATATGTTATGAGCTGCATATCTCTCCTTAAGTTTAGGGGTAAGGACGAAGCATCGCATAAGATTGCTTCTATAGGGCTTGTTCTAAATGCACCGATTGCATGTCTTACTGCGAGATTTTGGATTTTATTTAGCTGGTTCAAGTGTGAACGTCTTGCAGAACCATAAACAATACAGCCAAAGTCAATTTTGGATTGCACTGAAGTTTGATAGATGCGTAATAAAATTTCTCTGTCGGACCCCCATCGGATACTCAACAAACATTTGATAATGTTAATAACTCTTCGGCATCTGTTAATCAGATATTCAATGTGCGGTATCCAGTTTAATTTTTGGTCAAGTATCATACCTAATAATTTTGTTTTATGTTTTATCTCGATATTCTGACTTTGCAGCTTTAGTTGTGGTTCGGCGTGGTCGGATCTTAATCTGCAGAAATGGATGGCGTGGGACTTCGAAGGTGAAAATTTAAAAACGCTGGCTCTAGCAGTTTTTTCTAGGCTGTTGATTTGTCCTTGTAATGAATTCTCAATTTCGGGAATTGAATGACTGTAAGAATAAATGGTTAGATCGTCGACATATAAAGCTGCTTTGGAGTTTTCTCCGATGTTACAAACAAGACAGTTAATTGCAATGGCAAAAAGAGTTACGCTAAGAACTGAGCCTTGTGGTATTCCGTTTTCTAAGGCTCGTGTTGATGAAAATTCATTGTCAATTCTTACACAAAAGAATCTTTCCGAGAGAAAATCATTTAGAATATTAGGTAACGCTCCACGGAGGCCCCATGTGTGTATTTGTTTCATTATTGCATATCTCCAAGTCATGTCATACGCTTTTTGCAAGTCGAACATGACTGCGACGAGGTGTTGTCTTTTAGAAAAGGCATTTTGAATGTCAGTCTCTAATGCGACTAGGGCATCTAGAGAGGAGTGATTTCGTCGACAGCCCACTTGGAGGTTTGATAGAAGGCCGCGTGATTCTAGCACAAAGGTTAGTCTGTTGTTCACCATTTTTTCAAATATTTTTCCGATACACGATATTAGTGAAATTGGTCTATAGTTTGTGGGATTTGTCATTGAATCTCGATTTTTTAAGATCGGGATATTGATAGCCGTTTTCCAGTTACTAGGGTAGGTATTCGCTGACCATATTTTGTTGAAGAGAGTTAAGAGTTTCTCTTTCTCGTTTCTAGGTAAATGAGTTATCATTCCATACATAACTGAGTCCAGTCCCGGTGCACTATCTTTGCAGGTATTAAGGGTGTTGGCCAGTTCGTCGAAAATGAAAGGGACGTTGTACGGAAGGTCTGCGTCATCGGTATTAAAATCCAGGTTGAGAGATTCTTCAGTAGTTTTTGTTCTTTGGAAGTCGGGGCAATAATTTTCCGAGCTGCTAATTGATTCAAAGTGGTCAGCGAAAACTTCAGCTATATCGTGGGGATCGGTTAAAAATATGTTGTTATTTTCTATTGTATGGGGGGTGGTAGATTGATATTTGCCTGATATTGTTTTGATTTTTCTCCATATCTCGGATACCTCGGAGTCAGTTGTTAAGGTTGATACATATTCTTCCCATGTCCTTATTTTGCTTTCTTTAATTAAACGTCGGGCGGCTGATCTTAGTTTTTTGAACTATACTAAATTATAGTTTGTAGGCGATTTTCGGAATCTTTTGAGTGCATTTTTCCTTGCTGATATTGCTTCCCTAATTTCATTATTCCACCACGTTACCATTTTAGATAATATTTTACTTTTAGATTTGGGGATAGTTGCATCGGCTGCCACTAGAATAGATTTGGTCACTGCCTCTACCATTTCGTTAATGGAGTTACTCGAATCTGGGTTTGGAAGAGACACTATATTTGAGTAGTCGGTCCAATTGGCTTTTCCGGTAAGCCACGTTTCTGTAGAAAGTTTAACCTTTGTTGGGATATTAGTGGTAACAGAGATTGGGAAGTGATCACTGGAATGGAGATCTTCTAATGGGTTCCAGTGAAACTGATGGGTTATATTTGGGGAGCATAGGGTTAGGTCGATAGCTGAAAAGGAGTTTGAGCCTTGATTGAAATGTGTGGGCTTTCCATTGTTTAGAAGGCATATATTTGAGTCGTCAATAAATTTCTCCAAACGTTTTCCTCTAGTATCAGTTGTTAAAGATCCCCAAGAGGGTGAATGGGCGTTGGACTCTCCCATAATTATGCATGGGGTCGGTAATTGTACGAATATGTTTTCAATCTCATATGAGTTCCAGTTTGAATCTGGGAGATATATGCTGCTGATTGTGATCATTAGGTGCTGTAATGTCGATTATTCTTGCTACCTTTTTATCTCTTTCTATCACCAATATGTCGGGTCTATTGTGTGCCATTTCCCGATCACAAATGATAGGCTTATCCCAATAGATTTTGTATTCTCGTCTTCCATATGATCCCTTGGTGAATATTGGTAGTACTGTGTTATATCTTTTATTAGGTCGAATTTTATTATCAATATTATTATTATTATTATTATTAATTTTTTTTGGTCACGTGTTTCCACGGTGTGTCTCGTAGCCGGTGGGGTGAGTCACAAGACGTACAAGCGTGATGCATATTTTAATTATCTTTTGCAGGTTTATTCAGAACTTTACGGACTATGTTCCAAGTTCCCAATATTGCGGCTTTTTGCAGTTCCTTATGTACTCCGAAAGGTAAGTTTAGTTCTTCCAGGTGTTTTCTGAGCTTTTTCGAAACCTCGCCAGTGGCCCCTATGACAATTGGGATTGTACGCACGGTCTCTGCCTGCCATGTCTCCTTCATATCTTCCATTAAAGGTAGGTATTTATCTTGTTTTTCTTTTTCTTTTTTAGATACGTTTGCGGGAGCAGGAACGGATATTTCAAATAAGGAAATTTTTTTCTTCTCTTTATCGTATAGAACAATATCCGGTCTGTTGTGCGTTACTTCCCGATCCGTCTGGATTTCTCTGTCCCAGTACACTAAAAAACCGTCATTCTCTGTTACGTTCTTCGGGTTATATCTGTAATATGGTACCAGTTCGTCCTCTAGTCCCAATCTGGTGCAGATTTCGGCATGAATAATTTTTGCGACGTTGTTGTGTCTATTTGTGTATTCACGTGATGCAAGAACCTCACACGAGCTTATTATATGTTCTATGTTTTCGTGACCTTTGTTACACATGCGACATCTGGTGGTGTTGATGCTTTCATCCTTTACTATGTACTTTAAGTGTGCTCTGGTTGGAACTACTTGGTCCTGTATGGCGAAAAGGAACCCTTCTGTTTCCGGGAATATTCCACTTTTTGTTAGCCAACTCACTGTTGCCGTTTTATCAATTTGCTCATTATTAAGAGTGTTGTGATACCGTCCATGGAGTTCCTTTTCTTTCCATGTTGTTTCTACTGATGCCATTGTGTATTCTTTATCCGCTTCAAATTCTTTATTATTGAGATTTAGTGGTGTAAGTTTCTTGTCTATATCAATGACAGCTCTATGTAGTGGTGAGAGGTCGTGTTTTGCATAGAAATATTTCCTCAGAAGTTCTAATTATTATTATTATTATTATTATTATTATTATTATTATTATTATTATTATTATTATTATTATTATTATTATTTTCCTTTTTGTGTCACCGGATTTACACCCGGCGTGTTTCAACGACAGTCGGCCTCAACAGCAAGACTTTCGTTGGGTGTCACTATTCTAGAAATGACCTAACAATGTTTGTCGCATCCAGGATTACAGATTTTTGCATTAATCGGTAGGTTGACTCAGGAATATCAATGTTTTTGAGGGAAGTACTTAGTTTCTTGGGAATTAGCCCCATACAGGATAAAACAACTGGAATGATCTTGACTTCTTTAAGATTCCACAATTCCTTTATTTCGGTCCTTAGCTCGGCGTATTTGCTTAGTTTTTCATTGTATTTGCTTTCTGTGTTAGAATTATTTGGGATCGATATGTCAATAAGCAGAGCTTGCTTGGATTGTTTATTAATGACTGTGATGTCCGGCCTGTTGTGTCGTACTGTTACGTCCATCATGATAGTTTTATCCCAGTAGATCTTAACATACTGATTTTCGATAACTGGAGGGGGCTTATATTTGTAATATGGCTCGTTGTTTTGTGGATCAAGATTAAGTTTTTTCAGTACTTCTAGGTATACTACTGTGGCAACTTTGTTGTGTCGTTCCAGATATTTAGTTTCAGCTATGCTTTGGCAACTAGGAAGAATGTGTTCAATCGTTTCTTGACTTCTGTTGCACTTTCTGCACCTATCTGTTGGTATTTCTTCCTTCAAGATATACTTTTGGTAATTCCTCGTTTTTATAACCTGATCTTGTATACCAACCATAAAACCTTCAGTTTCTGGGAACAGCGTTCCAGTTTTAAGCCATTCAACCGATTTAGCTTGATCTATCGTGTCTTTCTGTAAATCATGAATGAATCTTCCGTGCAATTCTTTTGAACGCCAATTTCTAATTTTATCTTCCTCATTTCGTGTATTAAAGGGCGTAAACTTTTCCATGCTTAGGTTTAAAGGTGTATAACCCGTATCTGTTTTCACTATGGCTTTATGAAGTTGACTATTTTGGTGGCGGAAAAAACTCCTCAAGCCTGCAATTTGCTGAGTGCAAGCTTCCACAACATCTTTTATTCCTCTACCTCCTTTTTCTCTAGGTAAATTTATCCTTTCGACGGACGCTTTTGGATGGTGTTTTCTATGTTTTGTTAGCTCGGTTCTAATCTTTCTGTTTACTGCTTCCAGGTCCGTTTGAGTCCATTTAATTATTCCGAAGGAGTTCTGAAGAGCGGATATGGCGTAGCTATTTATGGCCGTGGTAAGGTTTCTTGAATTAAGCTCACTTTTTACGAGGTTGTAAAGGCGTTTTTCGAATTCGGTGGTTAATATGGCTTTTATTTCTTTATGTTCTATCTTGTGTGTCTGAAGGATTCCTAAGT
Source organism: Galeruca laticollis (assembly GCA_963921935.1). Classification (NCBI taxonomy): domain Eukaryota; kingdom Metazoa; phylum Arthropoda; class Insecta; order Coleoptera; family Chrysomelidae; genus Galeruca; species Galeruca laticollis. The sequence goes on from OY998177.1 coordinate 100,999,586, forward strand.
ACTTGTAGGGTTTGTCTGTCATGGCTTCAATATATTTGCCTGGCTCTAGTTCTATAGGTTCTCCTTCTTTTAGCTTTCCCTTTTCAACCGATACAGTTTGGCATTTTTCCATACCAAACGACATTCCGACCTCTGTGCTCCACTGGTGCATGAGTTTTAAGTTGGATTCTAGGTGTTTTTTGCACGCGGCATATAGTTTCAGATCATCCATAAAGAATAGATGACTTATGGTTGTTGAGTTTCGATCTGCTCTAATAGTTGCTCCAAATCCTGTGTGGTTTAGGCCACGTGATAATGGGTTTAAACACAAGCAGAACCATAGAGCGGAAAGTGTATCTCCTTGAAAGATTCCTCTTTTAATACTGATAGATTCAGTTTCTAGTTCTGTGTGATTTAGGTTAATTTTGAGTTTTGTTTTCCAATTACTCATAGTACTTTTTAAAAACCTAACCACCACAGGGTGTATATTGTAAATTTCCAAAGTTTTTATTAACCAACTGTGGGGCACTGAGTCGAAAGCCTTCCGATAGTCTATATAAGCCATGTATAGATTTCTGTTCTTCTTTCTGATTTGTTCCAATATCACATTATCGATTGTTATTTGTTCCTTGCAGCCCATATATTTTCTTTTGCACCCTTTCTGCTCCTCAGTTAGAATATCATTAGTTTCTAGGTATGCGTACAGTTTATCACATAGTGCTGCAGTGAAGATTTTGTACATTGTAGGAAGGCACGTGATGGGTCTATATTGAGAAGGATCTTGAGTTTGATCAGATTTTGGAAGAAGATAAGTTACACCATTTGTAAGGAAGTCTGGTAGTTGGTCAGGGTTTCTTAGAGCGATATTAAATTGGTTGGTTAGGTGATGATGGGTAGCCGTAAGTTTTTTGTACCAGAAATTTTGGATACCGTCGTTCCCTGGTGCTTTCTAGTTGGCCAAGTTTTTTATTACCTTTTTTAGATCTTGTAATGTAAATATTATTTCTTCCATATGTAGATGGTTGTTGTTCTGAATTTCTGTTTTGATCCAAGGTGTATTTTCCTGGTGTTCGATTTCCTTCGACCACATTCCTTCCCAAAATGTCTGTAAGTCCACCTTCTTTGGCGGTTGTCCTTGAGAACCAGGTTGTTCGTTAAACGATCTATAGAAGCCCTTCTGATTTTTTGAAAAGAAGTTGTTTTGGATTTTGCGTTGGTAGCTCTCCTGATATCTTTTAAATCTTTTAGAAGCAACTGCAAGTTTTTGTTTCCAGGTATCTAAATTATCATCTATAATTGTTTTTATTTCATTTGTTGTTTTTCCTTCCAGTTGTTGTTTAATCTAGACCGGGATTTTATTTAGCAGCTTTTTGGATTTTTGCCCATTTGCTATTTGTTGAATTCTACCAATTTCCTTTCTTAAATTCTCGATTTTGGTACTAAGTCTTTGTTCCCATCTCGGTTTTTGAGGCGTACGTGTCTTAGGTGCTTTTAGTATTTTTTGTTTGTTGGCTTTGATTGTTGCTAAAGCTGCGCAAAACACATGAAGATGTATTTCCTCGAGGTTCATATCTGCATCCAATTGACATTCCAGAATTTGATTAGAATCCCTAAGAGAGAGTGCGTGTTTGGAGTATAAATGAGTTTTGGTAGCGCCGGCCTGCTGGCAGGGTCGGATCCTCTGAATTCAGTAAGATGTTGTTGGTAGTTTTCTTCCCATAATGTTTGACGGTTGATTACTGAGGGTCGAAGACTTAATAGTAATAGGTCAGCTTCAGGTCCTCTACTTTCTTGTTCCTGAGTCTCTGGGATCTCATTTATAGGCTGTTGATTAATCTCCCTCTCCACCTCTGCCCTTATTTGTTCGATTGCAGGTAGAGGTATTAGGTTATTTCTTATGATAGCTCTACGTTGATCTGCTATTCGTTGTTCTGAGAGGTGATTTAGGTGTAGCATTTTCTCAATGAAGTGATTATGCAGTCGCATGCGGTACATCGTCATATCAGTCTCCAGTGCCGTAACTGTGAAAAACGAACGTATTACTTGTTTGTTGGTTTCATTGTCCCATTTCATACGTCGTCTTTCTGATTGTGCCTGATTTGGTTCAGTGGGTGCGACAGGCTGTCGCACTACACGTCTCCGAGGCGCCGTAGGTTCAAGCGGTTGATGGGGTACGTTTCGATGAGCGGTGCCCCCACCATTCTCATCTACATGCTGGACATCCTGACGGTTCGGATTGGAAGGACCAGCATCTAATCCTTCCCCGCCCGAGTAACGATTTCTTCGTGTGTTGAAAGCATTTTTTTTCACACCATACGGGATGCTACCCCGCGTGGTGGTGGTTCTCCCTCTCGCGTTAGCCCATCTGCTGCAGATCCGCCACCGGGGATGGTTACCCGATCCCGAATCTCCAGAGATAGTTACCGGGGCTACCGACGTGGAGGTGCGAGCAGGAAATGGTAGGAGAGGCTATAAGAGACGCTTCACTACCATTTTATTATTATTTTTTTTTCCTTCACTTCAGGTATCGACTACTTTGGTCATTAGCCTTACTCTACCAGTTGTTCAAAACTTTCTGCCGATCATAAGGTCCGTATTCATACAATCATGATGTAGTTCTGGTAAAAGAATAATATAATTTCTACACTTCATATTTTTCCTAGTAGTTTTGAATTTTTTAGGAAGATGACCATTTTCCACATTTCACGTGGGTTGTTGGCAAGACAAACACGTATATCACCAGATAAATTCATCTGACTCCGGAGATGTGAAAAGTTTCTGCATTTAAGTAAGATGTGTTTTACTGTTAGCCTAGCATTCTGACAAACCTCACATCGGGGTTGGGGCTCATTCCGGAACATGAACACATTAGTGAGATAGGTGTGGCCAATTCTTAGACGGGATATAGCAACTTGTTCTCTTCTATTCAGTTTAGGTGGGTATTCCCATTTGCTAACTGTGTGTTTTATCTCCCTGAGTTTAGTGTCGCTGAAGTTCCATTGTCGTCGCCATTGATTTATTGCTTTAATATTCGCTTCAAGTTTTAGATCTGAGGGAGTTATAGGAATATCTTCGAACATTGCGGAGTCAGTAGCATCTTTCGCAGCCAGGTCGGCCAACTCGTTCCCAGCTATTCCTATATGGCCAGGGATCCAAATGAAACAGACACGTTTTTCCAGCCGGTGGAGCCAATCTGTCAGCGATAGAATGATTTGTACTAACGGATTTTTGTTGAACCTATTATTAAGTGCCTGGCATACGCTGAGAGAGTCTGTACAAATCAAAGTGGTTTTGTAGATATCCATTTCAGCATATCTTAGGGCCTGCCATATAGCGTATAATTCAGCCGTGAAGATACTTGCCGATGGAGGGAGTGTCCAGGAAAAGCTTTCCCCCATTGTGACGAACGCACTCCCTACTCCATTGTTCATTTTGGAGCCGTCCGTATAAATTATTCTGTATTCAGAGTAAGAAAATAGGATGGAGTTGAATAAAGTGATATATATGCTTCTGTTTGTATCTTCTTTTCTGTGGTTCTGGCATTCTAGGTGAATTTTTGGGAGTTTCAGATTCCAAGGTGGGTTTTCACTTGGGCCTATTGGGTAGACAGATGGAAGAATGATATTTAATTCGGACACAGTATCTTGGAATCGTATTCCTATAGGCTTAGAACTTGTTTGTTTTTTTTCAAATGTCGCATTCATTTCACTAGGGAAAAAGAGTTCGAAGTTCGGATTGTTCTGTTGACTGCGGGCATTTATACCGTAATTTAATATTAGACGTTTTCTCCTGAATTCTAGAGGAGGGATGCCTGCTTCGCAGCAAAGAGCGGAGAGTGGGCTAGTTCGAAAGCCGCCGATAGCGAGTCTTAAGCCAGTTCCTTGAATTGAATCTAATTGTTTTAAGTTAGACTTTCTGGCTGAGCCATACACGGAACAACCGTAATCCATTTTGGAAAATATGAGCGTTTTATACATCCTAAGTAGGATATCTCTATCCATTCCCCAGGATATGCTTGACACTGCCTTCATAACGTTTAGAGTTTTCTTACATTTAGTGACCAGGTTATCAATATGATTTGTCCAATAGAGCTTTTGGTCAAAAATAATCCCCAAGAATTTATATGTTGGTACAACTTCAAGAGGATTACCATACAGTGTCAATTTTGGTTCGTCATGGAGTCTTCTCAGACGGCAGAAATGCATACATTTAGTTTTGTTTGCTGAGAAACGAAAACCTATACGGTTAGCTTGTTCGGCGAGTGCATTGATGTTTTCTTGTAGGACATGATCCATATTCTCCATTGAATCCGCTGAAAAGAAGATTGTCAAATCATCCACATAAAGGCACTTTCCTACAGAGTTCTCTATAACTGACACTAGGCTATTAATTGCAATTGCAAATATCACGCTCAGGGTGGAACCTTGTGGTATTCCATTTTCTTGATTATGAGTTTCTGATTTTTCTGCTCCTACTTGGACTCTGAAACTGCGATTTTTCAGGAACTCCTCAATGAAAAGTGGGAGGTGGCCTCGCATTCCCCAATTGTGGAGTGTTTTCAAAATTCCAAAGCGCCAAGTCGTATCGTAAGCTTTTTCTATGTCAAAGAAAACAGCCACTAAGTGGTTTCTTTTAGCAAAACTGTTTTGAATAGCGTTTTCTAAATGGCAAATTTGATCCAACGTTGATTTATTCTTACGAAAACCAGATTGAATAGGATTTAGGAGTTGGTTATTTTCGATGTACCATATCAATCGATTACTGACCAACCTCTCCATGATCTTGCTCATACTGCAAGTAAGGGAAATAGGTCGGTAGTTTGTCGCCTGTTTATGATCTTTTCCTTCCTTTGGTATCGGAATAATGGTGGCTTCACGCCATTTTTCAGGGTACGAATGCTTTTGCCATATTTGATTAATAATATATAAAAAAATTATTCTTTGTTTTTCAGGTAAAAAACGGATGAGTTCATATGGGATTTCGTCTGGCCCAGGGGCAGATTTTTTGGATGAGTGGAGAACTTCTGTTAACTCTTGGATCGTGAAAGGGTCATTATATGATAGATAGTTGACTGAATCGAAGTTCAAGGGAATTTCGGACAATGCTTTTATACTTTGAAATGATTCTGAGTATACAGACGAGGATGAGGAGCTTTAGAAGAATTCAGCTAGCTGCTCAGCAATTTCTGACGGGTTTGTGATAGGTTGTCCATTAATGGATAATACCGGGGATGGTAATGAGAATGACTTTCCAGTTATACATCTGATTTTATGCCATAGCTCTGTGTTCGAGGTTTCTGTGTTTATGGTTGAAATGTAGTTCCTCCAAGACTCATTCTTACATTTAAGCGTTATCTTTTTTGCTTTTGCTCGAAGTTTTTTGAAGTTGATCATATTTTCATGCGTAGGGTTTCTCTTGAATAGATTGAAGGCGCGTTTTTTTTTCCCGGATGGCAGTCGCGATTTCTTCATTCCACCATGGCACTCTACGTTTCCCTCGTGTATCACGACCATATGGTATAGCATCATGTGCCGCAGATAAAATTCCCTCGGAGAAAATGTCGACTAACTCCTTTATAGGTCCATTTGGAGTGTCAAGTCTTTCGGTCAAACTTTGGTACAGCACCCAATTCGCTTTCTCAAGACGCCATCGTCTAGGGATATCTCTGTTTTGGAGGTGATCAGCACAATCGATTTTAATTGGAAAGTGGTCTGTCGAATTATGATGATTCAAAATGTTCCATTTGAAATTGGCTGCGAGTCTTGCGGAGCAGACAGTTATATCAATAGCAGAGAAAGAATGAGATCGAGAGTTCAAGTACGTTCCTTGACCGCTGTTTAATACAATTAGATTTCTATCGTCAATGAGTCTTTCAATCAATCTTCCTCCGGCGTCCAGCTTGTGGGATCCCCATATCCGGTTGTGCGAATTAAAATCTCCCACAATCAGAAAAGGAGTTGGAAGTTGATCTACTATTTTCTCCATGTCTAACAAATTCCAATTGGAATTGGGGAGGTATATGTTACATATGGTCATTTTAAATGGATAATCAATTCGGATTGCTAATGCTTGGAGGTCAGATTGCAAGTGTATTTCTTCCGCAGGGTAGTTGTTTTTAATAAAAATTGCTATGCCGCCATGAGCACGTGCTCCTGTTTCCACATCTTTTCTGAATGATTTGAAACCTCTCAAATTGAACGAGTCTTTAGGTTTGAAATGGGTTTCTTGAATACATAAGCAGAAAGGGGATCATTCTACCATAATTGATTTCAGTTCATTGTAATGGTAGCTCAAACCATTGCAGTTCCATTGAATTATGTTCTCGTATAAAGTCATTTTTAAGTATTGGTTTAGTTGTGAAGGATATAGAGATTGGATTAGTTAGGAAAATAAGGATGGATTAAAATGAATTAATTTATACTCATATCTTTTTCAAAATAACTATCTTCTTCTTGACTAGGCTGGATTAATTTATGAATATTAGGAGGTTTTCGAGGTTTGCCCTTTGGCCAACCTTTCTTGATCTTTTTTCGTTCGCCTGTATCTGCGTTCGAATATGCAGAGCTATGGCTATCTTCTGAATCGCTTAGTGTGTCTTTTTCTTTCATATTTCTTTTTCTTTTTTCGGACTGGCAATTCGAAGTATCTGACATATTAGACATGTCGTAACCTTGTTTTGGTGGTTCCATAGGGAAAAGTTGGCTAGGACCAGGTTGCGTCTTATCGATGAAGATATCTGATATGGCTTTCTTTACTTGTTCTTTTATGACTTCTTTAATACTTGGTAATACTTGCGCTATGAAGTCATTTGCATTATTTTGTGGATTACATTCTGTAGCTTGAGAGTAGGATCTGTTAGGAGTAGGTTTCATTGCCAAAACTCGTTTCTTTGCTTCATGGTAGCTGATCTTTTCTAATGTTCTCAATCGCTGGATATTCTTTTCTTCTACCAGCTTTGGGCAGTTTCTGTATCTTGCTGAATGATCGCCTCCGCAGTTAACATTTTGGATATCGTCGTTCCCTGGTGCTTTCCAGTTGGCCAAGTTTTTTATTACCTTTTTTAGATCTTGTAATGTAAATATTATTTCTTCCATATGTAGATGGTTGTTGTTCTGAATTTCTGTTTTGATCCAAGGTGTATTTTCCTGGTGTTCGATTTCCTTCGACCACATTCCTTCCCAAAATGTCTGTAAGTCCTCCTTCTTTGGCGGTTGTCCTTTAGAACCAGGTTGTTCGTTAAACGATCTATAGAAGCCCTTCTGATTTTTTGAAAAGAAGTTGTTTTGGATTTTGCGTTGGTAGCTCTCCTGATATCTTTTTAATCTTTTAGAAGCAACTGCAAGTTTTTGTTTCCAGGTATCTAAGGTATCATCTATAATTGTTTTTATTTCATTTGTTGTTTTTCCTTCCAGTTGTTGTTTAATCTGGACCGGGATTTTATTAGCAGCTTTTTGGATTTTTGCCCATTTGCTATTTGTTGAATTCTACCAATTTCCTTTCTTAAACTCTCGATTTTGGTACTAAGTCTTTGTTCCCATCTCGGTTTTTGAGGCGTACGTGTCTTAGGTGCTTTTAGTATTTTTTGTTTGTTGGCTTTGATTGTTGCTAAAGCTGCGCAATACACATGAAGATGTATTTCCTCGAGGTTCATATCTGCATCCAATTGACATTCCAGAATTTGATTAGCAATCCGTAAGAGAGAGTGCGTGTTTGGAGTATAAATGAGTTTTGGTAGCGCCGGCCTGCTGGCAGGGTCGGATCCTCTGAATTCAGTAAGATGTTGTTGGTAGTTTTCTTCCCATAATGTTTGACGGTTGATTACTGGGGGTCGAAGACTTAATAGTGGTAGGTCAGCTTCAGGTCCTCTACTTTCTTGTTCCTGAGTCTCTGGGGTCTCATTTATAGGCTGTTGATTAATCTCCCTCTCCACCTCTGCCCTTATTTGTTCGATTGCAGGTAGAGGTATTAGGTTATTTCTTATGATAGCTCTACGTTGATCTGCTATTCGTTGTTCTGACAGGTGATTTAGGTGTGGCATTTTCTCAATGAAGTGATTATGCAGTCGCATGCGGTACATCGTCATATCAGTCTCCAGTGCCGTAACTGTGAAAAACGAACGTATTACTTGTTTGTTGGTTTCATTGTCCCATTTCATACGTCGTCTTACTGATTGTGCCTGATTTGGTTCAGTGGGTGCGACAGGCTGTCGTACAACACGTCTCCGAGGCGCCGTAGGTTCAAGCGGTTGATGGAGTACGTTTCGATGAGCGGTGCCCCCACCATTCTCATCTACATGCTGGACATCCTGACGGTTCCGATTGGAAGGACCAGCATCTAATCCTTCCCCGCCCGAGTAACGATTTCTTCGTGTGTTGAAAGCATTTTTTTTCACACCATACGGGATGCTACCCCGCGTGGTGGTGGTTCTCCCTCTCGCGTTAGCCCATCTGCTGCAGATCCGCCACCGGGGATGGTTACCCGATCCCGAATCTCCAGAGATAGTTACCGGGGCTACCGACGTGGAGGTGCGAGCAGGAATTGGTAGGAGAGGCTATAAGAGACGCTTCACTACCATTTTATTATTATTATTATTATTATTAGTATTATTATTATTATTATTATTATTATTATTATTATTATTATTATTATTATTATTATTATTATTATTATTATTATTATTATTATTATTATTATTATTATTATTATTATTATAACTTTCTCCTTAACAATAAAGTAAATGAACAAACATGGGAATCGCTTTCTTATTCGATAGATTTGAGATAAACATTGTAATAAAATAATAAATATCAGGCTACAGCCACAAAAAACTTATGTTTCAAATATGTTGTAGGGTTTTGTAATATATGATAAATACTTACATCGAACATTCAAGAAGTACCCAATACTGGAAAATCTCCCTAATCGATGTTTTGCTATGCATTTATACCATCCACTGTGTTCTCTTCGAATTTCCGTGAAATTAAGCAACCCATCTGGAGTTTGTTGTACCGGGGGTAAGACATCGTCTTTTTGCCATATCGGTTGAGCTTTGGGATTGGCATCGACATCACATTTCAGTGATACTGGCATTCCTTCCCTTATGGGAAAACCGAAGCCAGGTTCTCGGGATATTGCGAACGATGGGGTATCTGAAAAATGAAACAAAAATTATGACAAAAAGAGTAATTTGTTCGATATTGAAAAAATGTGTTTGCTTTCATGAGTACCTGATAAACGAAATTGCTATTTTTAAAAAGATTTTCTTGCGACTTGTTGAGTTTGCTACCATCAAATAAGACATACTATCCAATATTAAATGATAAAAAAATCAGAAATTTATGAATAATTTTCAAAGGAATTCGTAAATTTCCTGAATTTCAGTACTTTATTTTCGACAAATGAGGATAGATATCAACGAAAAGCTTCGATAAATACTTTCCTAAACGATATCTACTACTAAAGCTACTAGTTATTTTCCGATAAGATGTGGCCATGAATCATATAAATAAGTTAATTCACAGAAGGAAGTTATTTTGGAAAGTAGCACCAACAACTTATCACTTTCACTACGGCAATATGAAAATAACTGACTAACTAAAAAGGCAGGACGTAGCCTTTTTAGTTAGTTAAACTAAAGATGAAATAGAGCAGATTTTTCCGCATCAGAAGTCTCATCATGGTACACGCACAAGACGTTATTTTAGCTAGAAAAAAGCTCATAGAAATAGATTTTGTTTACTGTTGAAAAAAGCTCCTGATTCGATGTCCAGATATAGTGTTTATCTCAGTGACCTAAAACGTTAAGGAAGATTGAACGTTTACCGGACTACTATTACTGTGGTTCACACAAACGAAAATTATTGATCATCTTTCTGTGTGATTACCTAATGATACATAAGGAGAACTGGGAACCGAACAAGAAACGTTTTCCCTAGTTTGAACGTCGTCGTTTATTACAGAGAATTCGAGAATATTGAGAGGAACTAATAGAGGCGTGTCTGGATTTGTATAGAATAATGATGAACTTCCCAATAGGGTGTTTTCGGAGAGTCGGTCTTAATTTCAATAATCTGTGTGTTATAGGCTAGTTCCTTAGACATTTCCAACTAGTAATGAATTTTTCAAATGAAATATCCTGTATTTGTTATTTAAAAAAAAACAATGATAAATATTTTAGTAGACTAAAACAGGTTTAAAAATTTCGAAACGATAACACTTCTGTCCCGACAATGAAGTATTTCAATTTATTATCTCATATCACATTATATTATAATCATTCTAATGCCTCCTCTTCATTTCACTTTCTCAAAACTCCCTTTAAAACATCAATTATTGAGAAACATTTGAAGGTATATTCTACCCAACTAAGTAAAAGTGCCGTATGTCACATAGGTAATCCTTTGAGAAATCGAGGTCTAAAGTTGAATGATTAGCCCTGAGTGATAAAACTCAATAAATTGGTAACAATTGGCATCTTTATGTCATTGACAAATTCAAAAACATTTCAATTCAGAGTTCGCTCCCAAACTATACCGGGAAACGAGTTTTTTTCAACTAAATGTGCACATACTGCATTTTTGCTTAGTATTCTCAATATATATCCAAGAAACATGAACTAAACAAAAATGCAGTAAATGTCCTTGTTATTATGACTCCTTGCCCAAGTAGGCTATTTTAGCAACAAAAAAGGTGAGTAATGAGTAAAAATAGGCTTGGTTAGATTACGTCCCTCATTTATTTAGTTCACAGTTAAAGTTTACTTTAGTATAAAACCTTTAAATTGTCCTATTTAATAGAGTTTTGGCCAGTTCTGCATGATTCTAAACACACTTCACACTTAAGCGGATTGATAAGTCTTTCCAGAATGTTTTCTTTGTTCTCGGGAAGATCTTCATCTAGTGCTTCTAGGATATTATCCCTATTTTCTTGAGGAAATCCACATGGACACTAATGGGACTTGGGCATCTTGATTCCCTTCTTAGCCTTTTTCCGAAGAAAATCCAATTCTTGGTATGGACACATAGGATCGTAATTGCATTTACAATATAATACATAATCTCCTATTCTTTCACTCACATCGACAATGTCACTCAAATACAATCTACAAGGAGATTTCTTCAATTTATGTTGCGATGTTAAATCACGCCAGTCAAAGAAATCAAAATAATGCATTCGCAGCACTTCAATATTTCCCGAGTTTGCCATTGACACTGCAATCACAAAGTCTTCAAAATCGTAAGTTTATTTTTCAGTTACGTTCTTTCACAATTTCTGTCATTTTACTGATTCTACTTTTATACTGATAAATACCTACTATAGATTTCAGACATTCACAATTATTTTACACTTTGATGTATTTTGATATTGATGTTTAATGCTGTGCTTGAATTGTTATTTTCTTTCAAGGTTCTCATTCCATAAATTTTAACTTGTGTGTCACGACTTATTAGAATATTTTTGTCCTTTCATGTTTATTCTTCTTTTTCTTAATTGTCGTGGCTTAATATAGTTCTTAAGATATTGTTATAAGACTTTGTGCTCTTACAATATACTGTGTTTTACATAATTTCTTTACATGACAGTTACTATGTCTCATTTATAACTGTTTTGAAAGATTGTTAATTTTGTTATTGAGGGCCGTCATTGGTCCTTGTCATTTGTCAGTTCTCCGACCATCTTGTCTATTTGGAATTTGCTGAGTCATTGTACTTAGTGCTCTTACACACTACAATACTGGACTCTTGACGTATTCTGTCATACGACGATGTCCAGTTTTGTTTTCTTTTCTTTTATACTTTGACCAAAATTTTTTTATGACTTTTCTTAATGTTGTCCTATTTTGTTTTGTTTAATCTTATTTGATTGTGCTCGACGTTTTCCATAGTAATGAGGATTTTTTCATTACTATTTTTATTTCCCCTACAGTAAATCCCCATATTGTCTACTGACATAGTTCTGAGTTTACTGGATGCCACGGACATGTAACGGCTTTCACTTTCAATTATTTACATATGGATTGATGTACATTAAGGTAATTCGACATGTTGTGAATTCCTATTTTTCTATCTTGATACCTTTTACAGGCCTGATGATAGCTCAGTGAGCCGGAACTAGTTGCCCTTCTTCATCTTTCACTAATATATGCTGTAGTACTGATTTTGAGTTTTACTTACTGCTATTTCCCTACAGACTACATACGAGATGGATAGTCTTTTTCAGTTTTTTTTTTGTTTTGTCAATGATTGTTCCACATGTTGGTGGAAACTGTCGGCACTCATGAACGAATGGTCTGGTTGAAAATAATTCAAAACAATTTCGTCTCCAGAAACATCAGATGAGTTAATAACATACACGAGAAATGTGAAAAGATACCAGTCCTTGTTCTGAGACGGACAGTTGTCAAGTCAAAGGATTATTTTCTTAACATCTCTATTCTCTTTAGAAGCATATAGAGAGCACTTACATTATCCTCTTTGTTCCTTCCGGAAATTCCCTCGTGCCAAAGCAGGGTATGAGGTTTGTTTTTTCCTTTTTTCCAACAGGAGCAAGAGTTTCGTGACATGCTATGAGTCTTTTGACAAACAACACCTTCTTAAACATGTCAACTCTTGGAAGCGTTATTATTTTTTGCATGTCGCCTGAAAAAATGAGGCTGTCATTTTGAGTATCACCTTCTGAATGTGATTTATAGGATTCTCTTGCAGCAACTACGAATTCATGGTGATCAACGCATTCACTACAATTTTCACACACGAGATCAAGTGTATCCTTATTGTGTTCATGGAGAGAAAACTCTTCGCATTTTTCACACTCTTCGCCGCCTAATTCGGCGAATGATATTCTTTGTTCCTAAACAAATCGTCTTTACAGATCATAAGATACTCTATTTTTGTATTTTTTGAATAAAATCACCATGTATTAGAACAATATTGACATCAGAGGGTAAATATCGCATATTGGGTGCATGTTGTCGTCTATAATTAGAGATAATTGGGCGGAAGGACTCAATATGTGTTATAATCTCACGATGAGACCCCTTATTTGAAGATGGCTATTTTGTTCTTCGGTCAGGGGGGGATGTCAAACTTCCCTGAGCGGTGTTTGTTAAGGTATAGTGTACAAATCTATCATTGGTAGGTTTATAACCTTATGTAGTAAGAGAGAACTTTTCACACACCTCAAACGCTTTATCGCTGCTGTCTTTCAAATGATACTGGATGGATAGCATTCTTCTTTCTTTTTCATTATCATTTTTTTTCTTTTTCTTCTTTTCACATCTAGTTTTTGGCAAGAAGTTCGGATAAACTTTCTGCGCTCACTCCATGTTACCTTCCAAAATTGCTCATTCATTTGAATTCTTCTATCTTCACTGATACTTTCACCACACTGTTTCATGCATCCATTGTTGTTACATGGATTATCTAGAACATTGTGAGCCCTTTTCAATTATTCGATCTTAATTTTCTTTCTTTCCTTTAAACTAACATCAATTTTTTTCCTTTTCTTGCTGCCGCTTTCATCTTGACCTAGGTCTCTTTCCTGTATCTCCTCAACTCATCACTGCCTCTTGATTAGAACGATTGTCCGCAAATTCCAAATTATCTAGAAAACCTATGTCACGCTCATTATCTTCTATTGTTAGATCTTGGCTTAGGTCTACTTCCTGTATCTCCTCAACTCCTCCATCCATCACTGATTGGAACTAGTGTCCTCAGATTCCAAATTATCCAGAAAACCTATGTCATGCTCATTTTCTTCTATTGCTTGATCTAGGCCTAGATCGACTTCTTCTACATTTGAATCTAATCCAATCACATTATTCTCATCCACAATATCACCCAAGTCATTCTCAGTTAGTTCTCTTTTTGTTAAAGTATTAGTCTTTATATCGAAAACAATAACTTGATTGCTTTCTACAGTCATTTTGTTGAAAACATCAGTTAATACTTCATTTGAAGAATCAATAATTATAGCTGAACAATCATCTTCAACACTATTATTCGGATCGATCACTACAAACGAACTGCAATCCTCTTACTTACTACAATCTGGACCAAGTTGAGCTTTTTTATTACTTTTATTACCGTGTAAAGCTAAGTCCATAATTTGTCCCGTTGTCTAGGATACTTTATTTGGTATCATCTTGAAATACTCAAATTGTCAAATAATATTTACTTACAATAAATAAAACGACTAAAATGTTCACCCGGTCACATCACTTTACATTTGTTGCAAAACAAAACATAACATGAACAAAACATAAAGCTTAAATGTCGTATGTACAGCGACAGTGGTAACATTGTTTAGCAAAACTGCCGTATGTGCTAGAGCTAAGCAAAAGTGCAGTATGAGCATTGGAGTTACTGCATTTATGTTTAGTATCTTGGACTTACGACACTTTTGCTTAGCAATGGAGGGTATTTTAATGTACTTGCGGCAAACTACATATGGATATCTAGAAAACGGTAGGAGATACGGCATTTTCGACTTATTTATTGGATTCCTCGTGGTCTAAAACATGGATATCAATGTATAACTCGAAATCGAAATTTTGCACTTTTTCTTAGTTGGGCAGTATTCAAAACGGTGTTTAATTAACATTCTTTTCCGGACTATAATTTTGCTTTGTATTGATCTCCCAGATGTACTGAATATTAAAAAGTCTCTTTTTTGCATTATTGATAGCGTGAGTAGAAAAAAATTATTATTGGACTGTTGTAATGTAATCAAGTTAAAATTATCCCTATCTGTCACCAGTGTAATATGATCGGTTCAAGTATTATCTTTCTGGATTCCTTTCTCTCTGATGGTAGTGACCAGAAGGCCCTACTGTTTTCTCCTATCCTAGAAATCGTTGCAGCGTGCTGTCACCAGTGCCTTACGGCACAAAATTTGGAACCAGGAATCTCCCTGCGGGATTACCTCGAGGGAGGGATTGTTACTGGCACGAGTGATCAAGGTCTTCGTGAGGCCTCTTGGGCTTATACAATGTGCCAAGCCCGAGTTCGCAATGCAGGTCGAGTCAGCCCGTCCTATTTGCTGGTAAGGGCTGAGGTTAAAGGAAATAAAACTGGAAGGTTAAGTATGTACAAATATATATTACACAATAAAAAAAATTTAGTGGTGAGTCATACAAAGTTTTCGGAATCGAATAAAATATAATAACCCGGCTATCTCATGATTTTTGGATAGCCTATGCGATATAAGAATAACAAAGTATCGAACAGGACTCTTGGAATTTAATCGGAATAATTACGGTACCCTATACACTACAGTAAATCATATAATAACCGTAGAATGTTGAAAAAAAATAATTATGATATCCAGTGAGATTGGATACCCTGTACAATATAGCAACTAATACAACTTTGGCAATAATTATGATCTCTCGGGTATGGTGTATATCCTGTACAAAAAATATGGCAATAAAATACCGGACGAAACTTTATGAATCAGAATAAATACGATACCCTGTACACCTCTAGTAAATCATATATATATATATATATATATATATATATATATATATATATATATATATATATATTTATATATATATATATATATATCACCAAAATTTTGGGATCGCATAAAATAATTATGAATCTCGTGAAATTGGGTAACCTGTACAATATAGTAAAAAAAATCTATATCCACCACTTTGAATTCGAATTACGATTCTCGTGAAATTGGATAACCTATACGATATAACAAAATTTATATCAACAAAATTTTGTCAATTCAGTAGATTAATTATGATATCTCGGGTATCCTGTAAAAATACGGTAATAAAATATCGGTTGAAACTTTGAATAGGAAAATATATGATCCCTTGTAAAATATAATATCCTTGCACAAATGCAGAAAACCAATATATAGGGAGATGATCCTCGAACATACGATATCTCCGTAAATACCTATAAATTTCAGACTCTAATAGTAGATGAGGGGCGCAGATGTAAATGGTACACTCGATATGACCGAAAAAATATGGGTTCCCTTACCTTTTTGGGACACCCAGTTAAGTCAATGAAAATATAATAAAACAGATCAATACAATATATAAAAATTAATTATATGTTAAAAACTTACGTTTTGTAATATCACTAGTCACAACTACACAATATTACTGTTGAGGGCAAAGGGGCCGTCCGTACTTAGACTGGCCACTTCGGGGAGGGTTACGGTCTCTCTCGCTAGATTCAAAAATTCTTGTTATTTATTCTAAAAATTACCTCGTCTATGCCCTTGTGTGAAGGTTAGTTTTCTATATCATTATTTCAATTTGTAACGTATTGATAAACAAAGCATGACACAACCGTCAGCTGTGATGTTCATTAACCTTGCTATAACAAACTTTGTTTGCATCAATTTCTTTCTTGTAGGTCAACATTTATTAATTATTTTGAATTAAAAAAAAAGTTCTGGATAGGGCGTTCTTAAAATTTCCTATGTCATATCTCGTGTTTATTACACTGTCTTATTGAATGACTATAATAATACCATGTTCAATATAAAACTTACTCCAAAAGACATAGACTTTCAAATTATATTATGATAGATACAGATCAAGAACGGTAATAATATAGTTTAAAACAAAAATGTCTTGATAATAAATACAAAAAACGTTGATAAACATTCTCCATATAATTAAAACAGTAATGTGATTACTACTTGACTTTTGAATATTAATGAATTCACTAAACACTTATTTGTTTCTCTCGGAGATTTACAATTTCCTTTTGCTACCTTGGACTTTATTGTATATCCAGAAGTAACTTTAGGTAATTAAACCATTCGTTATTTAAGGATCCTCTCATTTATTTCCCCTTTCACAGACTTAAAATATGCAAATGATACAGCTTTTACTTTCCTTAATACCTTGTGATGCTCGGGATCTTCTATTTAACAAATTTCTCATTTAAAGATAATATAAAATTGCCGCATTTGTTAAGTTTATATAATCATGAAGTTGCGGAAATTAATTCGATGATAATAATTAAAATTATTTATCCCCTCATAAATAGTATTTTTCAAATAGAATGGATGATTGGAGCTAGTACGAACCATGTTTATTGCTACATTTGTTGCCAAGAAAATTGGAGAGTAATAGCATGAATAGTGTCTAGTTGTAGCTGTTGAATTTAGACAAGATGATTGCCTGCATTTCCTACAAATGGCAAGTTACAGAATTGTTTACTCGTGGAAATTCAAGTCTTCATAAAGCAAATATTGACAGATCTGAGAAATGTCTCGAAAAATGTTTTCCAGACGTTCCAGCTTTATATAAACAATTATTATCAAATAATGGTTCTCTCACACAAATATTGTTATTTCCAATGGCTTAGCTTTTGTATGCCTGTAGTTGAGTTACGGTTTAATATTTTTTTACAGATAAGTAAGAAAGTAATAAGTTAATTTTCACAAATCGAAATTCATATATAAAAATTGTTATTTATTATACAAGGGAAAAAAGTGTTAGAATTTAGCTCGCTCAAATAACCGAGAGCTAAAATCTAATATTTTTCCCGTGTATAATACACTATTTTTTTCTGTGACAGGAAAAACGACGATTTATTAGTGAAAGAACATATTATTACAATATATTAAAGTGAGAATGTTATCGATATGAAATTTGAATTTTTAAACTAGTGTAGTGATCCCGAAAGGACGGTAGCGGTAAAATGACATTAGGTTAGGTATTAATTACAATATTTAGCGGGCGTTGATCTAGGAAGGTCAATGTTAGATATGCGTGGAAGCACGTTCTAGTTAAAAACGTAAACAGCACGATCAATTAATAGACGAAGGTCAGGCACGCAGGACATTATCCGAAACGCTTCCTATAAACGAGAAGTGTAACGAACCAAGAAAATCAATTGTTATTATTATTCAGAATAAGTTAAATGATATGATATTATATTTGTGTATTTTAAAATGTATTAAAAACGCCCAGTGATTTTGTATAAGTGATGTCGTTTATTCAACTCTCGAAGAACGGTTACTAGGTAAGCGTTTTCCTCAAAGATAATATACCTTTATGGTAAATGTAAAGTATACGAGGGGCCCTTACTAAGTAACCACCACATGGCGATCCTGCGAAACAAATGGTAAAATTAATTGTATAATGGCTATCGCAAACTAAATGGTAATGATTGGTAAAATGGGAATAAATGGAAATGGTAATGGTAGTTGTATAATGGGAATGATAAAATTAATTGTATTATAATAATCACCACTACAAATAGTTATGGTAAAATTATTGGTATAATGGTAAATGGTCCTGCAAAATAAATGGTAAGGTCGAGTAGAACTATATGGTTTTCTATTTAAATTTGGAACCTTGGCGAAGAGAAACAATTGGAAGTTCATGAACCAAACAAGAGGCAAAAGAAACGGGCATTATCAACAATACTTTTATGGTACAGCAAGTCAGTTTTGCGATGCACACAATTATTCTATTGTACATTATAACTATAGCTTTCATCATGAAATTAATTTAGTCATTGTGGAAAACGCACTGAAGAGCGTTGGAAAGGGACATCAACCAAAGTATTGTAGCAAAGCAGACAACAGGAACTCTTACTGTGTAAAAATAATTGTAAGTACTTATGCATTCTTTTCTTATGAGCGAATTTATAAATGTCAATAACAAGGGAAGATTTTGAAGATAAATTACGATTAATTGTAGAAGAAGTTAATAAACAGCGAAAAAGGGTTTGGAAAAAGGTAAATCCTGAAAATCCTGATATACATATCGAAGTAATTAATAGTATAATAGGTCTTCATAATAATTTTGCTAAGTTAATAGCCAAAAATTGGAAAAATTTAAGTTCAGTACAACAGGAAACTTGTAAAAATTATTCAAATAGGATTAGGGATAAAGCTGATAGGGCATTTCAAGCGTTAAATTGTATTGTTAAAATACCTACCTCTATATCTGAGGAAATTGACACTATTGTATCACAGACAATAAGTAAACATTTGAAAATGGCGACAAGTATGAATGATTTTTTTTAATTTTGCGAGTAAAGTTTTACCGAACGAATTGACCGGCGAAGCAAGCAAATTACAATCATTCTTAGACTCATTAGATTTACTACAAATAAACACGACAGGTAACGAGAAAAATGCTATTCTACTAATAAAAAAATAAAAACGAGACTAACGGGAAAAGCCAGAAGTTTAATCACGACGGAAAACTCAATTACAGACATCAAGAATAAACTAAAAACGGGGATAAGAGGAGACAATCCAAGCCTTCTCTTAGCGATACTTGGTGAAGTTAGACAAAATGGAAAAGATGTAACACAGTATGCAACGGAAATAGAAAAATTAGCGGATAGATTACAGGCAGTATACATATCGGAAGGTATGCCCGAACGGCTAGCCGAAAAATATACTAAGGAAGCAACGATTAGGGCAGTAACTACGAATGCCACAACGGATGCAACCAAAACAATAATTGCAGCGGGAAGTTTTGAAACTACGCAAGAAGTACTATCAAAACTGGTTTCAGTAGAAGGCATAGTAGGACAACAACAAGTCTTACACATGAAGGATAATAGGAATTTCTTCAGAAAGTCCAACTTTGACTTTAGGAATAATCATCGGAGAGGAAACAACAGAGGATTTTATAACGGTAATCATTCAGAAAGGACATTTCGACAGTATAATCAAGGAAACAGCTATGGCAGATACGGAAATTTTAATAAAGATATGAGATTCAATAAGAATGGAAATTACAATAATCGATTCAACAATAATGTGAGAATATGCAAAATAGAAGAGAAAATTGAAGAAATGAGTAGACAAATAGCACAATTAAAGAAGGAAAACTACGATTTAAGGATAGAAAATATGGAACTAAAGGGGAAAACAAAATTTTTGGACATGACACAGACTCAGAAAAATTTTAGAGAGAAGAATTTGGTAATACATGGTATAGAAGAAGACAACGAAGAGGATGAGGAACAACTAGAAAATAAATTAGAAGATGTGATGAAAAAGGTTAATAACACAGTAGATGTTAAATCAGATATTTTGAAATGTAAAAGATTAGGAAACAAAACCAGTAACAAAAATAGAGCAGTATTAATAATGATGAAAGATGTTAATAAGAAAGTAGAAACTTTGGAACGAACGAATAAACTAAAAGGAACAAGGATATATATATTGACGAAGATTACCCAAATGATATATTGGAACAGAGAAAACAGCTTATAAGATACATGAAACAGGCGAGAGAAAGTGGAGATAAAGCTAAGATAATTGATAACATATTGATGATTAACGACAACGTGTCCAGTTTAAAAGAACTAGAAGGAAGGAAGAATAAAGCAGAAATACAAACAGGATGGAATAAATTAACATTTAAGGAAAATGACGAAACTGATCCGAAAATTTTGGATAAAATTTTTAGCGATGAAAGTTTTAAGCAACTAAGAGGTAAACAAATTGTCTAGGAAGAATATGAAATTTGATCGATTTGGAAGAATACGATTTCGAAATACAGTATGTTAAATGTATAGCGAACTACGCGGATAGCATATCGAGAATATCCATAGAAGAACTTAAGGATTTATGCATAAATAATTCACATGTCTTGGCAATCACAAGAGTACAAACGCGAAAAGAAAACGCTCAAACAGAAAAGGATCTAAGGAGTAACGTAGAAACAAAGGAAGTAAGAATGCAAAAACCTTTAGTAGTAAAAGTTTTAAATAATCTTGAGGAACATAAATTACCAATTTTACACTTTGAAAATAACCGTATCTCCTTAGGATGAGCATTCGAATCAAAAATAAATTGAAATTTAGTGAAGCCTTAAATACCGGATTACACAACTTCGACCTAGGACGAACGTTGGAAAAGCTTGAAGAGCTATCGGTAAAAAATTAAGTAAAATGAATGAAAATATATACAAATGACGATATATTCAAAAAGTGCATAGTAGAAGAATTTATAGAAGAAGAAAATCAAAGGTTAAAATGTATTCAAGTATGTATATGCGAAGTACCAAAAACGGTACAGCAGAAAGAAGAGATCCAAAAGATATTAGAAAGATACCACAACGATCCAATGTTTGGAGGGCATGTAGGAAATAATAGATTATTAAAGAAAATAAGAGCAAATTTCAAGTGGAAAACCATGGAGAAAGACGTAAGGAAGTATGTAAAGTATTGCCATAAATGTCAAGTGAATAAAGCAAAGCTTAATCATAAAGAAACATTTGTCATAACAGATACATCTATAAAATCGTTTGATATTATTTACATAGACACAATAGGTCCGTTCGTAGAAAGTAACAACGGAAAGCGTTATTGTATTACAATATTATGCGAATTAACTAAGTACGCAGTTATGATACCGGTTCAGAACCAGGAAGCACACACAATAGCAAAAGCAATATTCGACAATTTCATACCGAAATACGGACTGATGAAGGAGATAAGAACAGATCAAGGGACGGAATATAAGAACGAAATAATGAAGAACTTAGCGGAACTTTCAAATATAAAACATAATTTTTCAACAGCATACCATAACGAGGCCATAGGCAGTTGTGAAAGATTACATAGAACATTGATTGAGTATATAAGAAACGTTATCAAAGATTCTAGGTATAACTGGTGCGAGTTTGTAAAAATGTTTGCATATTGCTATAATACATCACCAAACACGTATCACGGATACACTCCTTTTGAGTTGTTATACGGGAGAAAACTCAATTTACCAGAATTTTTAAATGTAAAAACGGTTACTAGGTAAGTGTTTTCCTCAATGATTATATACCTTCATGGTAAATGTAAAGTATACGAGGGACACTTACTAATTAACCACCACACTAGTAAGCTGTTGTAGTTATAGCGACAATTAAACCTGCGTTGCTAAGGAAAACTTCAAAGTAATCAAATATATGTCAATTTAATTCTATGATTTGATTCAAAAATTGCGAACTCGGTGATTGTTTACTAGTTATTTTGGAAAATATGAAGTTAAAAAATGTCTGATTTCAAGTTTTCTCTGACTCCACCGGAGTTGATAGAAGCAGTGCAAGTAGCGTCACGAAAATTATTGCCAGCTAAATCGCGGAAAATTTACGAAAACGCGTATTCAAGATTTAAGGAATGGAAAATGAAAAAAGCCATGCAGTTTTTTCTCAGAGACAGTGTTATTGACTTATTTTTCGGAACTGGCACAACAACAAAAGCCATCAACAGTGTGGTCGAATTATTCAATGGTTAAAAGTATGTTACGGTCCAATAATAATGTGGACATTTTAAACTAATTACATTTCTGAAACATAATGGGCAAGGTTACAAGCCCAAGAAAGCTGCGAATTTTACGAGTACACAAATTAGTGATTTTTCAAATAGTGCACCCGATGAAGTTTATTCAATGGCCAAGGTTGTTGTTGTATTTGGGATTGCAGGAGCTTGTCGAATTTGTGAAATCAGCCAGGTTACATTAGATAATATTGAAGATTCGGGAAAGTTATTAATTGTGAAACTGAAGCAAACAAAGAATGATGTAAACAGGAGATTTGTAGTTACTGAAAAATATATTAAATATTACCGAATGTACATAGCCCTTCGTCCAGCAGCAGCAAAGGATCGCCGCCTGTTTTATGCATATCGGAATGGAAAATGTATCAATCAGGATATGGGTAAAAATCAGTTTTATAGGGTACCTGAAACAGTAGCTAATTTTCTTCAACTTGAAAATGCTAACTCATATACAGGTCATTCATTTCGAAGATCGTCTGTTACACTTTTAGTTGAATCTGTGGGAGACTTGATGACACTAAAGAAACATGGCGGTTGGAAGTCATCAACGGTCGCTGAAGGGTATGTTGATGAATCGGTGGCACACAAAACAGAAATTGCTAATAAAGTTGTCATAACGTGTGGCAGTTCTGAAATAACACCCAATTTGCGACCTGGTACATCAACAGCAGTTGTGTCCATGTCAGAGAAACATTATTTCAACACAAGAAAATTCGTCTGTTGTACCGGATAGTTCGAGGAACATATCATTCATGCAATGCACATTTAATAATTGTACTTTTCATATAAAGGAAATGTAACTTATGTTCAATAAAATATTCTAAAATCAAATATCATCCTTCATCTATATGTATATATATCCGGGAAAAAAGTACTCACTTTTTTCCCGGGGAAAAAAGTAATTTCGTGAAAAGTTGTATTTTGTTACTTGTCAACAGAGATAAAATGTCAAATTTTTTTCCTGTTACAGGAAAAACATCAATAAAATCAAAATACGTTCAAGTACAATGTAGTCATATCCATCTACCTCAACCATTTTTTTCTCTTGCCAAACTTGTTAAATGCTACATTTTTCAAGTCTCTCAAATTTTATCAATAATTAATGATAAACAATAATCTCCTACTTTTATTGAAGACTTGATAACATTTCAATTATTTAATATCTTTTACATTTTAGGTGTTTTTCAAAATCGTACTACGTTTCGTGTTCTAAATATGGGCCAGTTAATCGTTTTTGGTTGTGTTATTCCAAAATACTAGACGCTGCCTATTGTCAACCCTGTTGGTTATTTGCTTCACAAAGGAATAATGTTTGGTGTACGGGATTTCAAGATTGGAAGCCTCTATCAGAAAGAATTAAACAACACAGTTGTTCGAGTGGCCATTCGGAAGCATGTGCCGTGTATGAATTTTGGAAAAAAAACGATACTAATACTATTGACAAAGAACTTGAAAATGAAATTTGCAAAGAAGCATCATTTTGGCAAATGGTTCTTCAAAGGTTATTCGATATCATACTTACCCTAGCAAAGAGTTCTTTGGCTTTGAGAGGACATCAAGAAAGAAGACTTAAGTCGGGAAGGAAACCACGGAAATTTTCTGTCCTTTGTAGAGCTTGTCGCCCGATATGATCACATTTTGTGGCAAGTTCTGGATATGCCCAAAGGTAATAATAATTATTCCTAAGTTTTTTTATTGTTTTATTTTGTTTATAATTATTAACTGTTTAATATCAGGACTTTTTTGAAATTGTGTTTTTCATGTTTTTAGGATCTACAAGATATCTGAGTGCAACATTCAAAATGAAATGATTGAGAGCTTGGGAACCAAACTCGAAACCCATCTACTAGACCAAATTAGAGCGTCACCGTTTTTTGCTATCATAATGGATACGACACAGGACATATCGAAGGTAGATCAGCTAAGCATCGTTGTGAGGTATGCAGTAATAACCAGATCGGAAAATGGACAGCCAATTGATATAGAAGTAAAAGAAGTGTTTATAGGCTTTTATGCAGCCTTCAAACATGGCGCAGTAGATTTAGTGAACCAAGTGACAACATTATTTATCGAAAAAAATATTGATTTGAAAAAATGTGTGGGGCAAGGCTATGATGGAGCCAGTGTGATGAGTGGTCTGTATAATGGTGTACAAAAACATATTAAGGATATCCAGCCTAACGCAGAGTACGTACATTGTGCCACTCATAATTTTAGTTTGGTGTCGTTAGCCGTTAGCAGTTGTGTGGAAATACAGAATTTTTTCGCAACGTTGCAAAATTTGTATAACTTTTTCGGAAACAGCATCAAACGTTGGGATCTACTGTCAAAATTCACTGGCGAATCGGACACCACTCTAAAAAAACTAAATCCGACTAGATGGTCCAGTAGGGTCAATACGATATCTGCAATATAACTTCGTTATTTTGATATTATCAAAGCATTATCAGAAATAGTTCTAAAGAGTCCTAATAAAGATGAGCGTAGTGAAGCAGAGACAATAAAAATGCTAAATTTCGAGTTCGTGTTGCTTTGCGAATTCATGCACAGTGTATTGAACGACATCAATTATGCATCCAAAACTTTACAAAAATGCGACATCAATTTGGGCGAGGCGAATAAAGTTTCAGCAGAGACCAAAGCAAAGTTGCAAATTCATAGAAATGATTTCGAATTATTCAAGTGCAAAGCCAGTGAAACTGCAAGAAAATATGGTATTGATTCCCATTTTCAAGAAAGAAGGCAAAGAAAAGTTGAAAAACATTTTGATGAATTAGCTGCTGATCACCGATTTCCAAACCGAGAAAAAAATATTTGAAATTAAAATTTTCAATAATGTATTAGACACAGTCATATCTCAATTAGAAACACGTTTTATTGGTATGAGTGCAGTCTGTCATAAATTCGATTTTCTAACACCAACATTTTTATTACATGTTGATGAAGCAACTTTATTACAAAAGTGTGACTAATTTCAAAGAAAATATTCAGATATAATAGGCCCTAGTTTTTCACTTCAATTTATTAATATTTATCACCTAGTTTTACCTCAACTAACTCAAGCATGGACTGTTCACCAATTATTTAAGGTAATAATGAGCAACTATGGAGTGCTAGAATGCGACCTAACGGAAGTATTTGCAGCAATGTTATTATTCTTTACAATTCCTGTCACTTCTGCATCAGCTGAAAGGGCATTTAGCAAATTAAAAATAATAAAAAATTATTTAAGAAATAATATGGGCCAAACTCGACTCCGACATTTATCGCTAATAGCAATTGAAAACAAAACCGCTTCAAGCCTGAATTTAAACGAAGTCATTGATACTTTTGCAAAAATTAGAGCTAGGGAAAAATTGTTAATATAATTGTTATTTAGTCAGTTGGTAGGCCCGACCTTTATATAATAAACACTTGAATCTTCTCTATTTCGTTTTATTAGCCAAACCTACACCAAGTATTAATTGTAATTTATGTTGTTACTGTTTAATATTTTTATTACCTGCCCTGCAGTGCACAAAAAAAGCTTCAGAAGTTAAGTAGCTTAGCATTTTTGAAGTATTTGTATATTTCATATTTCTATTTGATAAAACCTAATCAGTTTACATAGCAGTGGGGCCCCATTTTTTAATTTGCTCCAGGGCCCTTGGTTCCTAGCTACGCCACTGAACCATATACTCTGTATCGCATGATGAAAGTGCTATGGTTTTCTGCTTATGGGTCTCCCATCCTCACGTAAATGGACTGAACAAATACTTTGGTACCATTTTAATGGTTTTTTTTTTCAGTGAGAATATTCAAGTGTTTCTTATGCTCATAGCTAGTCAACTGACAAAAAAATATCAACACATTGAACCCGGACTACCAGTATACTGTTAGTTCGAGTTTTCTCTGTGATACGAACTACCACTTTACTAGTATACAATTTCATATATTTTAATGCATGATATTTCATCGCCGAGCTGGAGCTAAGGAATGATGTTTGCTCGTCGTTTATATAAATGGTCTGAAATATCAAATATTTTACCAGTATATTGGTAGTTAAGTTCTGAGAGACATAGTGGCACTTGTTTTGAACACCTGTAAATTTTAAGTTTATGTGTTTATATTGTGAAACAAGAGAACTTCTGTGACGTTAACTTACTGAAATATGGATAATAAAAATATCCCACGGTAAGTAGGCAGCGTATTATCATATAGTAACTTATAAAAATGGAATATAAATAAAATTATTGATTTTTCTGTATGGGTTTTGTTATAATTGTTATCCAAAATTTTCATTTTCCGATAGATATATAATGAAATTTCGTTGATTTCGGCCTATATTACGTACATGATGGCTCAAAATTTTTTCAGTCCAAGTGGTATAAACACACGTAAATGTCCAAAGTATGTTACCTCAAAAATTTTTCAGTCCAAGTGGTATAAATACACGTAAATGTCCAAAGTATGTTACCTCAAAAATTTTTCAGTCCAAGTGGTATAAATACACGTAAATGTCCAAAGTATGTTACCTCAAAAATTTTTCAGTCCAAGTGGTATAAACACACGTAAATGTCCAAAGTATGTTACCTCAAAAATTTTTCAGTCCAAGTGGTATAAATACACGTAAATGTCCAAAGTATGTTACCTCAAAAATTTTTCAGTCCAAGTGGTATAAACACACGTAAATGTCCAAAGTATGTTACCTCAAAAATTTTTCAGTCCAAGTGGTATAAACACACGTAAATGTCCAAAGTATGTTACCTCAAAAATTTTTCAGTCCAAGTGGTATAAACACACGTAAATGTCCAAAGTATGTTACCTCAAAAATTTTTCAGTCCAAGTGGTATAAATACACGTAAATGTCCAAAGTATGTTACCTCAAAAATTTTTCAGTCCAAGTGGTATAAATACACGTAAATGTCCAAAGTATGTTACCTCAAAAATTTTTCAGTCCAAGTGGTATAAACACACGTAAATGTCCAAAGTATGTTACCTCAAAAATTTTTCAGTCCAAGTGGTATAAATACACGTAAATGTCCAAAGTATGTTACCTCAAAAATTTTTTAGTCCAAGTGGTATAAACACACGTAAATGTCCAAAGTATGTTACCTCAAAAATTTTTCAGTCCAAGTGCTATAAATACACGTAAATGTCCAAAGTATGTTACCTCAAAAATTTTTCAGTCCAAGTGGTATAAACACACGTAAATGTCCAAAGTATGTTACCTCAAAAATTTTTCAGTCCAAGTGGTATAAACACACGTAAATGTCCAAAGTATGTTACCTCAAAAATTTTTCAGTCCAAGTGGTATAAATACACGTAAATGTCCAAAGTATGTTACATCAAAAATTTTTCAGTCCAAGTGGTATAAATACACGTAAATGTCCAAAGTATGTTACCTCAAAAATTTTTCAGTCCAAGTGGTATAAATACACGTAAATGTCCAAAGTATGTTACCTCAAAAATTTTTCAGTCCAAGTGGTATAAACACACGTAAATGTCCAAAGTATGTTACCTCAAAAATTTTTCAGTCCAAGTGGTATAAATACACGTAAATGTCCAAAGTATGTTACCTCAAAAATTTTTCAGTCCAAGTGGTATAAACACACGTGAATGTCCAAAGTATGTTACCTCAAAAATTTTTCAGTCCAAGTGGTATAAATACACGTAAATGTCCAAAGTATGTTACCTCAAAAATTTTTCAGTCCAAGTGGTATAAACACACGTAAATGTCCAAAGTATGTTACCTCAAAAATTTTTCAGTCCAAGTGGTATAAATACACGTAAATGTCCAAAGTATGTTACCTCAAAAATTTTTCAGTCCAAGTGGTATAAACACACGTAAATGTCCAAAGTATGTTACCTCAAAAATTTTTCAGTCCAAGTGGTATAAATACACGTAAATGTCCAAAGTATGTTACCTCAAAAATGTTTCAGTCCAAGTGGTATAAATACACGTAAATGTCCAAAGTATGTTACCTCAAAAATTTTTCAGTCCAAGTGGTATAAACACACGTAAATGTCCAAAGTATGTTACCTCAAAAATTTTTCAGTCCAAGTGGTATAAATACACGTAAATGTCCAAAGTATGTTACCTCAAAAATTTTTCAGTCCAAGTGGTATAAACACACGTAAATGTCCAAAGTATGTTACCTCAAAAATTTTTCAGTCCAAGTGGTATAAATACACGTAAATGTCCAAAGTATGTTACCTCAAAAATTTTTCAGTCCAAGTGGTATAAACACACGTAAATGTCCAAAGTATGTTACCTCAAAAATTTTTCAGTCCAAGTGGTATAAATACACGTAAATGTCCAAAGTATGTTACCTCAAAAATTTTTCAGTCCAAGTGGTATAAACACACGTAAATGTCCAAAGTATGTTACCTCAAAAATTTTTCAGTCCAAGTGGTATAAATACACGTAAATGTCCAAAGTATGTTACCTCAAAAATTTTTCAGTCCAAGTGGTATAAACACACGTAATTGTCCAAAGTATGTTACCTCAAAAATTTTTCAGTCCAAGTGGTATAAATACACGTAAATGTCCAAAGTATGTTACCTCAAAAATTTTTCAGTCCAAGTGGTATAAACACACGTAAATGTCCAAAGTATGTTACCTCAAAAATTTTTCAGTCCAAGTGGTATAAATACACGTAAATGTCCAAAGTATGTTACCTCAAAAATTTTTCAGTCCAAGTGGTATAAACACACGTAAATGTCCAAAGTATGTTACCTCAAAAATTTTTCAGTCCAAGTGGTATAAATACACGTAAATGTCCAAAGTATGTTACCTCAAAAATTTTTCAGTCCAAGTGGTATAAACACACGTAAATGTCCAAAGTATGTTACCTCAAAAATTTTTCAGTCCAAGTGGTATAAATACACGTAAATGTCCAAAGTGTGTTACCTCAAAAATTTTTCAGTCCAAGTGGTATAAACACACGTAAATGTCCAAAGTATGTTACCTCAAAAATTTTTCAGTCCAAGTGGTATAAATACACGTAAATGTCCAAAGTATGTTACCTCAAAAATTTTTCAGTCCAAGTGGTATAAACACACGTAAATGTCCAAAGTATGTTACCTCAAAAATTTTTCAGTCCAAGTGGTATAAATACACGTAAATGTCCAAAGTATGTTACCTCAAAAATTTTTCAGTCCAAGTGGTATAAACACACGTAAATGTCCAAAGTATGTTACCTCAAAAATTTTTCAGTCCAAGTGGTATAAACACACGTAAATGTCCAAAGTATGTTACCTCAAAAATTTTTCAGTCCAAGTGGTATAAATACACGTAAATGTCCAAAGTATGTTACCTCAAAAATTTTTCAGTCCAAGTGGAATAAATACACGTAAATGTCCAAAGTATGTTACCTCAAAAATTTTTCAGTCCAAGTGGTATAAATACACGTAAATGTCCAAAGTATGTTACCTCAAAAATTTTTCAGTCCAAGTGGTATAAACACACGTAAATGTCCAAAGTATGTTACCTCAAAAATTTTTTAGTCCAAGTGGTATAAATACACGTAAATGTCCAAAGTATGTTACCTCAAAAATTTTTCAGTCCAAGTGGTATAAACACACGTAAATGTCCAAAGTATGTTACCTCAAAAATTTTTCAGTCCAAGTGGTATAAACACACGTAAATGTCCAAAGTATGTTACCTCAAAAATTTTTCAGTCCAAGTGGTATAAATACACGTAAATGTCCAAAGTATGTTACCTCAAAAATTTTTCAGTCCAAGTGGTATAAATACACGTAAATGTCCAAAGTATGTTACCTCAAAAATTTTTCAGTCCAAGTGGTATAAACACACGTAAATGTCCAAAGTATGTTACCTCAAAAATTTTTCAGTCCAAGTGGTATAAATACACGTAAATGTCCAAAGTATGTTACCTCAAAAATTTTTTAGTCCAAGTGGTATAAACACACGTAAATGTCCAAAGTATGTTACCTCAAAAATTTTTCAGTCCAAGTGCTATAAATACACGTAAATGTCCAAAGTATGTTACCTCAAAAATTTTTCAGTCCAAGTGGTATAAACACACGTAAATGTCCAAAGTATGTTACCTCAAAAATTTTTCAGTCCAAGTGGTATAAACACACGTAAATGTCCAAAGTATGTTACCTCAAAAATTTTTCAGTCCAAGTGGTATAAATACACGTAAATGTCCAAAGTATGTTACATCAAAAATTTTTCAGTCCAAGTGGTATAAATACACGTAAATGTCCAAAGTATGTTACCTCAAAAATTTTTCAGTCCAAGTGGTATAAATACACGTAAATGTCCAAAGTATGTTACCTCAAAAATTTTTCAGTCCAAGTGGTATAAACACACGTAAATGTCCAAAGTATGTTACCTCAAAAATTTTTCAGTCCAAGTGGTATAAACACACGTAAATGTCCAAAGTATGTTACCTCAAAAATTTTTCAGTCCAAGTGGTATAAATACACGTAAATGTCCAAAGTATGTTACCTCAAAAATTTTTCAGTCCAAGTGGTATAAATACACGTAAATGTCCAAAGTATGTTACCTCAAAAATTTTTCAGTCCAAGTGGTATAAATACACGTAAATGTCCAAAGTATGTTACCTCAAAAATTTTTCAGTCCAAGTGGTATAAACACACGTAAATGTCCAAAGTATGTTACCTCAAAAATTTTTCAGTCCAAGTGGTATAAATACACGTAAATGTCCAAAGTATGTTACCTCAAAAATTTTTCAGTCCAAGTGGTATAAACACACGTAAATGTCCAAAGTATGTTACCTCAAAAATTTTTCAGTCCAAGTGGTATAAATACACGTAAATGTCCAAAGTATGTTACCTCAAAAATGTTTCAGTCCAAGTGGTATAAATACACGTAAATGTCCAAAGTATGTTACCTCAAAAATTTTTCAGTCCAAGTGGTATAAACACACGTAAATGTCCAAAGTATGTTACCTCAAAAATTTTTCAGTCCAAGTGGTATAAATACACGTAAATGTCCAAAGTATGTTACCTCAAAAATTTTTCAGTCCAAGTGGTATAAACACACGTAAATGTCCAAAGTATGTTACCTCAAAAATTTTTCAGTCCAAGTGGTATAAATACACGTAAATGTCCAAAGTATGTTACCTCAAAAATTTTTCAGTCCAAGTGGTATAAACACACGTAAATGTCCAAAGTATGTTACCTCAAAAATTTTTCAGTCCAAGTGGTATAAATACACGTAAATGTCCAAAGTATGTTACCTCAAAAATTTTTCAGTCCAAGTGGTATAAACACACGTAAATGTCCAAAGTATGTTACCTCAAAAATTTTTCAGTCCAAGTGGTATAAATACACGTAAATGTCCAAAGTATGTTACCTCAAAAATTTTTCAGTCCAAGTGGTATAAACACACGTAAATGTCCAAAGTATGTTACCTCAAAAATTTTTCAGTCCAAGTGGTATAAATACACGTAAATGTCCAAAGTATGTTAACTCAAAAATTTTTCAGTCCAAGTGGTATAAATACACGTAAATGTCCAAAGTATGTTACCTCAAAAATTTTTCAGTCCAAGTGGTATAAATACACGTAAATGTCCAAAGTATGTTACCTCAAAAATTTTTCAGTCCAAGTGGTATAAACACACGTAAATGTCCAAAGTATGTTACCTCAAAAATTTTTCAGTCCAAGTGGTATAAATACACGTAAATGTCCAAAGTGTGTTACCTCAAAAATTTTTCAGTCCAAGTGGTATAAACACACGTAAATGTCCAAAGTATGTTACCTCAAAAATTTTTCAGTCCAAGTGGTATAAATACACGTAAATGTCCAAAGTATGTTACCTCAAAAATTTTTCAGTCCAAGTGGTATAAACACACGTAAATGTCCAAAGTATGTTACCTCAAAAATTTTTCAGTCCAAGTGGTATAAATACACGTAAATGTCCAAAGTATGTTACCTCAAAAATTTTTCAGTCCAAGTGGTATAAACACACGTAAATGTCCAAAGTATGTTACCTCAAAAATTTTTCAGTCCAAGTGGTATAAACACACGTAAATGTCCAAAGTATGTTACCTCAAAAATTTTTCAGTCCAAGTGGTATAAATACACGTAAATGTCCAAAGTATGTTTCCTCAAAAATTTTTCAGTCCAAGTGGTATAAACACACGTAAATGTCCAAAGTATGTTACCTCAAAAATTTTTCAGTCCAAGTGGTATAAATACACGTAAATGTCCAAAGTATGTTACCTCAAAAATTTTTCAGTCCAAGTGGTATAAACACACGTAAATGTCCAAAGTATGTTACCTTAAAAATTTTTCAGTCCAAGTGGTATAAACACACGTAAATGTCCAAAGTATGTTACCTCAAAAATTTTTCAGTCCAAGTGGTATAAATACACGTAAATGTCCAAAGTATGTTACCTCGAAAATTTTTCAGTCCAAGTGGTATAAATACACGTAAATGTCCAAAGTATGTTACCTCAAAAACTTTTCAGTCCAAGTGGTATAAACACACGTAAATGTCTAAAGTATGTTACCTCAAAAATTTTTCAGTCCAAGTGGTATAAATACACGTAAATGTCCAAAGTATGTTACCTCAAAAATTTTTCAGTCCAAGTGGTATAAACACACGTAAATGTCCAAAGTATGTTACCTCAAAAATTTTTCAGTCCAAGTGGTATAAATACACGTAAATGTCCAAAGTATGTTACCTCAAAAATTTTTCAGTCCAAGTGGTATAAACACACGTAAATGTCCAAAGTATGTTACCTCAAAAATTTTTCAGTCCAAGTGGTATAAATACACGTAAATGTCCAAAGTATGTTACCTCAAAAATTTTTCAGTCCAAGTGGTATAAATACACGTAAATGTCCAAAGTATGTTACCTCAAAAATTTTTCAGTCCAAGTGGTATAAATACACGTAAATGTCCAAAGTATGTTACCTCAAAAATTTTTCAGTCCAAGTGGTATAAACACACGTAAATGTCCAAAGTATGTTACCTCAAAAATTTTTCAGTCCAAGTGGTATAAATACACGTAAATGTCCAAAGTATGTTACCTCAAAAATTTTTCAGTCCAAGTGGTATAAACACACGTGAATGTCCAAAGTATGTTACCTCAAAAATTTTTCAGTCCAAGTGGTATAAACACACGTAAATGTCCAAAGTATGTTACCTCAAAAACTTTTCAGTCCAAGTGGTATAAACACACGTAAATGTCTAAAGTATGTTACCTCAAAAATTTTTCAGTCCAAGTGGTATAAATACACGTAAATGTCCAAAGTATGTTACCTCAAAAATTTTTCAGTCCAAGTGGTATAAACACACGTAAATGTCCAAAGTATGTTACCTCAAAAATTTTTCAGTCCAAGTGGTATAAATACACGTAAATGTCCAAAGTATGTTACCTCAAAAATTTTTCAGTCCAAGTGGTATAAACACACGTAAATGTCCAAAGTATGTTACCTCAAAAATTTTTCAGTCCAAGTGGTATAAATACACGTAAATGTCCAAAGTATGTTACCTCAAAAATTTTTCAGTCCAAGTGGTATAAATACACGTAAATGTCCAAAGTATGTTACCTCAAAAATTTTTCAGTCCAAGTGGTATAAATACACGTAAATGTCCAAAGTATGTTACCTCAAAAATTTTTCAGTCCAAGTGGTATAAACACACGTAAATGTCCAAAGTATGTTACCTCAAAAATTTTTCAGTCCAAGTGGTATAAATACACGTAAATGTCCAAAGTATGTTACCTCAAAAATTTTTCAGTCCAAGTGGTATAAACACACGTGAATGTCCAAAGTATGTTACCTCAAAAATTTTTCAGTCCAAGTGGTATAAATACACGTAAATGTCCAAAGTATGTTACCTCAAAAATTTTTCAGTCCAAGTGGTATAAATACACGTAAATGTCCAAAGTATGTTACCTCAAAAATTTTTCAGTCCAAGTGGTATAAATACACGTAAATGTCCAAAGTATGTTACCTCAAAAATTTTTCAGTCCAAGTGGTATAAACACACGTAAATGTCCAAAGTATGTCACCTCAAAAATTTTTCAGTCCAAGTGGTATAAATACACGTAAATGTCCAAAGTATGTTACCTCAAAAATTTTTCAGTCCAAGTGGTATAAACACACGTAAATGTCCAAAGTATGTTACCTCAAAAATTTTTCAGTCCAAGTGGTATAAATACACGTAAATGTCCAAAGTATGTTACCTCAAAAATTTTTCAGTCCAAGTGGTATAAACACACGTAAATGTCCAAAGTATGTTACCTCAAAAATTTTTCAGTCCAAGTGGTATAAATACACGTAAATGTCCAAAGTATGTTACCTCAAAAATTTTTCAGTCCAAGTGGTATAAACACACGTAAATGTCCAAAGTATGTTACCTCAAAAATTTTTCAGTCCAAGTGGTATAAACACACGTAAATGTCCAAAGTATGTTACCTCAAAAATTTTTCAGTCCAAGTGGTATAAATACACGTAAATGTCCAAAGTATGTTACCTCAAAAATTTTTCAGTCCAAGTGGTATAAATACACGTAAATGTCCAAAGTATGTTACCTCAAAAAATTTTCAGTCCAAGTGGTATAAATACACGTAAATGTCCAAAGTATGTTACCTCAAAAATTTTTCAGTCCAAGTGGTATAAACACACGTAAATGTCCAAAGTATGTTACCTCAAAAATTTTTCAGTCCAAGTGGTATAAATACACGTAAATGTCCGAAGTATGTTACCTCAAAAATTTTTCAGTCCAAGTGGTATAAACACACGTAAATGTCCAAAGTATGTTACCTCAAAAATTTTTCAGTTCAAGTGGTATAAATACACGTAAATGTCCAAAGTATGTTACCTCAAAAATTTTTCAGTCCAAGTGGTATAAACACACGTAAATGTCCAAAGTATGTTACCTCAAAAATTTTTCAGTCCAAGTGGTATAAATACACGTAAATGTCCAAAGTATGTTACCTCAAAAATTTTTCTGTCCAAGTGGTATAAACACACGTAAATGTCCAAAGTATGTTACCTCAAAAATTTTTCAGTCCAAGTGGTATAAACACACGTAAATGTCCAAAGTATGTTACCTCAAAAATTTTTCAGTCCAAGTGGTATAAATACACGTAAATGTCCAAAGTATGTTACCTCAAAAATTTTTCAGTCCAAGTGGTATAAATACACGTAAATGTCCAAAGTATGTTACCTCAAAAATTTTTCAGTCCAAGTGGTATAAATACACGTAAATGTCCAAAGTATGTTACCTCAAAAATTTTTCAGTCCAAGTGGTATAAACACACGTAAATGTCCAAAGTATGTTACCTCAAAAATTTTTCAGTCCAAGTGGTATAAATACACGTAAATGTCCAAAGTATGTTACCTCAAAAATTTCTCAGTCCAAGTGGTATAAACAAACGTAAATGTCCAAAGTATGTTACCTCAAAAATTTTTCAGTCCAAGTGGTATAAATACACGTAAATGTCCAAAGTATGTTACCTCAAAAATTTTTCAGTCCAAGTGGTATAAACACACGTAAATGTCCAAAGTATGTTACCTCAAAAATTTTTCAGTCCAAGTGGTATAAATACACGTAAATGTCCAAAGTATGTTACCTCAAAAATTTTTCAGTCCAAGTGGTATAAACACACGTAAATGTCCAAAGTATGTTACAAATCGTCCGTTGACGGCAAGTGAAATGCAGGATGAAATAAACTTAGTAGAGACAAAAGGTCTACGATCGAGTGAGTCTGATCAGGACTTTTCATATGATGAGTCTGTTGTAGACGAGACCTTTGTTGCCGAAAGTAACAGCAGTTATGAAGATACTAGGTCCGAAGATAGTGCATTAGAGGATGAACATCTTGACCTAGAAGATAAAAAACAGATTGGCCATAATGCAAGTTCAATTCCGAACATAAAATCAAAAAAGTACATTTCGGATGAATATTACGGCTGGGATGAAGTAGAAAGAGAGGCAGAGAGGCTTCACTGAATCACCTAGTATCAATGTAAATCTTCTATTCGACGCGAAACCCATAGATTACCTGAATAGGTTTTTCGACATCATTGACACAATTGTATGTGAAGCTAACAAAAGGGTTGAATCAATGCCTAATTCACCTCCACCAAAAAGAAGTGTATTGAAAGAAGTTTGCAATGAAGAGCTTCGGAAGTTCCGAGGTTTGTGTGTTTTAGGAAGCATCGTGAAATCGCCTTCCCTTGCCAAACAGTGGAGTAGGGCAAGTATTTATTAACACCCCGTTTTGGATGCTGTTGGATTAAGTGGACCGCATATATCTGTGTGGATTAATTCACCAATTTTTGTGGTTCTTTTATCAGAATTCTTAAATGAACACCTTGCACCTTGGCCTTCCATGCAGGTTGAGCATACTTTAGTTTCTGTGGGCAACTGCAACTGTACCAAGGCGTCATTTTCTGGATGTCCCAGTCTTCCGCACCATAAACTTTGTTCTACAGTCATATTGCACTGTTCAAGTTTATCTTTCCTTTCTGTTTTATTTATTATTAATAAGTACAATCCTTTATTGAACTGGCATATCAACGAGAAATTCTTCCCAGTTGTTTTGATCTTTTCTACAATAATCTTGTGTCCCTTTGATGTGAGTTTTGATGATGATAATAAGTTATGCTTCAAATCCTTAACTATCAATGCTTCTATCGATATCTTTCTGTTTTCAATGTTCCCATTTTATTAGCTTGTAATGTCTCTCCGTTTGCAATATGAATTGTTACTGGTCTTTTCTAAGTTTTTAATATGTATCATGTATTTCTCCAATTCTTCTTCTAAGAAATGCCTGCTCGCACCTGAATCCAAAACTATTATTATTTTCTCATCAGTTCCTGAACATAAATTTGCTGCATACAGCTGAATTTCACTCTCATTCTCTTCTGTAACATGGGCTTGATTTATGTGTTGTCTACTACTCTGTTCACTTCCTCTCAAGCCTCGCATGTAATTTCTTCTTCCTCTGGGACGTCTATGGTATCCACCTCTACTCTTTCTCTTTTAGGGCATGCTAAAAATCAATGCTGTTGACTCCCACATTGGTAACAGCCACTAGAAGCTTTAAAACTAGATTCAATATTGTTAAATTGTGTGTTGAGTCTGAGTTCTTCGTCTAGTAGTCTATGTTCCACAAAATCTAGTTTCACATTTTCTATAATTTTTACAGCAGTCACTACATGGCTATATTTCGATGGTAGAGATAAAAGTAAGTGGCATACTTTGTCTCCTTCATCTAATGCTGATCCTCTCTCTTTCAGTTCTCTTATTGTGGTATCAAACCTCAAAAATAAATCTTCTAGTTTCTCAATTTCTTCGTTTTTCAGGTTAATCAATTTTCTTCACAATGCTAATTTGGTCAACGATGAGGTTGTTACAAAGACAGCCTTTAAATCTTCGATTTGTTCCTTTGCACTTGTGCTTTCTTTTATGATGTCTAGATTTTTATCAGAAATAACTGACACTATGATTGACTGCGCTTTCACATCCTTTTTGCTCCAGTTGTCTTTGTCGGTCTGACTCGCTGTTTCTGCTGGTGGTGTTTGATCTATGGCATCACTACATCCATCTCTTCTACATATTGCCATAATTCTAAACAGCCAATTATTAAAATTGTTTGCTTCTAAAACAGGAATCGTATACGAATTCATTTTGCTTGGTTCTTCAGCCTCCTTTTTTACGTTTTCAGTTTGACCTTGCTGGTACTTGGTATCGATTGTCGACCCTTTTCTAAGTCTGCTTACAGCCGTTATATTTAGTTCTTCTTGTGCTCTGGGCCCATAACCTGTTGTAATAAGTTCTACTGCAGTAAAAATGCACTTGAAGAAGCTTTTATCAACTTTACTAAACTGGCAAACGTATATGTTTTTATTGTCAATCTTACATTTCTAGTGAAATGTCATTATCTTATTTCTAGGAGTAACTATCCGACACACAACATAGAACACTCAGACAGAAACTCTAGCTATATTCATCATAGTCATCTGTATTTGATATAATTATTGTGTAACTCTTATTTTTACTCACCTTTTTCACCTGGTTCCTACAGTCACAGACTCAACTCTGTAAGTGCGAAAGCATTCTAAGTACATGAAACACTACTCAGAACGTAAGGTTTCATCAATTTAAAAATTGGTTGTTTCTAATGACTCTGGGATTGATGTTTAAGTTAAGTTGGCAACATTGCCTAATTAGTCTTAGTTTGTCATTCTGGTTTTTAATTATACGAGATAGCGAGATATAGAAAATGGGCGCTTGTAGCTAGATTTTGTATCACACAAAAATATTAATAAAAACTATTTAAAAGTAAATAACAAATGTATTATTAAAAAATACAAATTAAAACGGATCTTAAGCCGGGTACTCACTGACGAACTGCAACTGTAACTGCAACCGTTACATCAACCAAATTCCTTAGTGTAGACGCGTTTCGAATCAGGTTCGAACCGCTCGTAGCAAGCCGCCAGTTGTCGGTTTTCAGGACGAACACAAAGAGATTCTTAGTTGGTTCGTGGACGTTGATGTAGGAGGTTTGATCGTGTGTACGCCCGTTAGTCTCGCAATCAAGAAGGAATATGAGCACGTGGAATGAAGAAAAGGTTTTTGAATTAATTGAAAATTACAAGAAGATGCCTGTAATATGGGAACCAAAAAATAAAGAATATTACAAAAAACATTTGAAAGAAGATGCTTGAGCTGAAATAGGTTCTGTAATAGGCACAACAGGAGATATTTGCAAGAAAAAAAAGGTCACTATCTTGGCGTCTTGGAGAAGGGAGAAAGCAAAAGAGAATAAAAGTCGTGGAACTGGAAAAGGTAATTATTATTTCACAATGAATTTATAAATAATTAGTTGGGTTAGGATAAGTTTTTTGCTTATTCATTGTGATTGTTGCTGAAGTAATATTTTCTTTTCACAGGAAGAGACGAAGTATACGAAAGCAAGTGGTTTGCTTATTGATCTTGATTTTTTGAAGGACAGAGATACGCCACAAAAAGAATGACAACAAAGGTATTAATTGTTTTAATTTTTATGCGTATTTTTTATTTTCCTTTACATTGTAGTTAAAAAGTACACCAAATTTACCACAAAACTGATTTAGGGTAACATTTTGGAGTTATTGCGATAATTAAGCTTATTTTCAAATATTTCACCGAGTATCAGCAAATTATACATAAACATTTTGGCAGAGAAATGAAAAATTAATTCGTTTTGTATATTTCAATATTTTCATAAAATCAAGTTTTTAGCAAAAAATATACAAGGTGAGATCTTATTTTTGCAATAATTCAAAATTTTATGCGTAATGGTTTTGCCATGACAACTTTCCTTCGTTCATGAAGTAGTCTGCTAGTTCTTCGCGATTTTCTCTGAAATGTTCTGCAGACCTACGTGGAATAACAGGTATAGGTAAAAACGAAGTCATACTTTTAATATCGTCTCTCCAGCTACCCGGTGTTATTTCACCAGTGACATTATTTTCAGTGTCCATAGCACCAGGTGGTGTATAAACAGATTTCGAACAGCTACTTCTTAAAATGTTATGTGAATATATTGCAGCCATGGAAATAATTTGTGCCTTTTTGGGTTGCAGTAACATTGGCTTCCTAAATACTCTAAATACTGAAGATAGTATCCCAAAACCATTTTCAACCACCCTACGGCCTCTCAATAGACGGTAGTTGAAAATTCATTGTCTATATCCTTTCGGATGTATTCCTGCATACGGTTTCATAGTATTTTCAATCATAGCAAAAGCTGAATCGACAAGAAAAATATAAGGAATTTTCCGCACTCGATTTTCTAATGATCTAGGAAGGGGTATTCCCAATTTTTTCTCCTCAATCATCGTATTTAGACTACAACCATTCATTACGCCACCGTCTGAAATTCTTCCTTGAGCGCCAATGTTTACATACAAAAAATTATACTCGGCATCTACTAAAGCAAGTAACACAATGCTGAAATGTGAGTTATAATTATAAAATTCTGTTGCACTGTTGAATGGACACTGTAGTAAAATATGTTTTCCATCCAATACTCCAATTGCATGAGGAAAATTTAACAGTTTCTTGAAATTATTTTCTATCTTCATCCATTCTTCCGATCTGGTTGGTATCTGAAAAATAATCTTATATAATTCTTTAAGGATGATACAAATAATGAAGAAACTAACACAGCAGATGAAAATACAGAAACAAATACAATATCACAATCACCACGGAAGAAATCAAAACCAGACGAGAATATGTAAATGCTTAAGGAGGCTTTTGGTATATTAAAGTATACTGCTGAAAAATCAGCCCTTACACCCCCACCCCCACAAGAAAATCTTGAATTAAGATCATTTTGTGATTCCATTTTTCAAAAGCTCAAAAATTGAGACAAGCACGCCTTGAATTTGTTACAGTAAGATATATTACAAGTTATTTTTCGTGCTGACCTAGGCTATTACGATTCTGCGCAACAGTACGGTAATTTATCTCAACCGACCTCTTACCAGCAAACCTACGCTCATCCACAACCTGTAAATGAAACAACTGGAAACCTCAACTTATACCACAGATCACTCATACTTCCTGTCACGGCATCACATTCAGGTCATTCAGTTCAAAACTACAGTAGTTATCAAGAGGGGTCACTACATCTTCAATAAGTGTAACATCATATCCTCCACTTGGAAGCCCAAATTTACAAACATACGTAACTTCCTCTCCGCATTCAGATTCACAATCAATTCAACAGTACATCCATCAACACAGAGCAACTCAACCTCTTCCGCAGGAAATACCAGTTTCTTCTCCACTTGGAAGTCCAGCTTCACAGTACTCTGATATACAAGATCTAATTTAGACATTTATTATACTATACTGTTATTTTAAGAGACAGTCAATATTTGTATTTACCTACTTACATTTATCATATGTCGATACTATAGTAAGAGAATAAATTTTTCATTTACTCACCTTTACGTGTTCTTTTAATCCATCGATAATTGCCTCGCTGACCTCTGGAATAATCTTGCTAATGGTTTGTTTCGATATACGAAATAAATACTGCAGGCTTGTAAAAGAATCGCCCGTTGCCAAATACCTCAATGTCACTGCTAATCTATCTTGCACTGAAATCGTTTCTCTGCAATTGGTATTCCTTTTCTGAATCCTAGGACCAATTACATTATTGCAATATTCAAAATCTGTCGGACTCA
The DNA here is from genome assembly GCA_963921935.1 of Galeruca laticollis. Lineage (NCBI taxonomy): Eukaryota > Metazoa > Arthropoda > Insecta > Coleoptera > Chrysomelidae > Galeruca > Galeruca laticollis. Next base: position 101,041,036 of record OY998177.1, read on the forward strand.
TTCGCGTAAAATTTTTGTAATGGCCACTAATTTTGTTACGGGGATACATAGCAACGCACCGTTAGGAAAACGTCTCTGTCAGCCGTCAGTAAAATATATATAGTTGTCAATGATATTTCTTGTTCATATATATTATAAGTCTGTTCAAGAATAAAGTATAACATAAAATATAACTGAAATCCATAATTATTGTTAATCAATACACAACAGATTGGCGACGAGGATGGAGGATCAACTAGCAAAAGTGTTAGCAAGTATGATGGATGCAATGACAAATATGCAAGAACAGCAAAATAGATTACAACAAACAATGTTAAACCAAGAAAATACGTCTACGTCTAAAGTCAGTGGCATTTCACTTGTACCATACGACGAAATTAACGAGTCATTCGATAGTTACCTACAACGATTACAAAACTACATTACATTGAAAGGTGTGACAAATGCCAATACAAACGTGCACATTTTCCTGAATTGCATTGGACCAAAGTATTACCAGATACTAAAAAACATTACCTCTCCAGATGTACCAGAATTAAAAACATATGAAAACCTTATACAAATCTTGAGAAACCACATCGCTCCAGAACCAGGTGAGGTAGCCTAACAGCACAAGTTTTGCCTCAGAATACAGCATGAACATGAATCTATAGCTAATTATGTGGCGGGATTAAAAGAAATAGGTGGAAAATGCAATTTTGTTTGCAATGGATGCAAAAATAGTACATTTGAAACTCATCTGAGAGTACAATTTATTCGTGGCCTACGTAGCAGTGAAATTAAAGAAAGATTACTACAAGAACCTGCCACTACGAAAGTTGATGATATTATAAAAATTGCAATGGCAATTGAAACATGAAATCAGAAAGCAAAGAAATGGGAAATTATGAAAATTCTCCAATAAATAAAATTACAGTCAAGAAAAGTACATATAACAAGAATACCTTCAAGAGAAATACATACAAGAAAAATACAGAGAATTATAATACCAGAGAGGAAAAGAAAATAATGTGTTACAGATGCGGAAAACCAGATCATAAAGCATTTGAATGTAAGGTTAAAGATAAACTTTTTTGTCTAAAGTGTCACAAACAAGGGCATGTCGAGGCTGTATGCTTCAGAGAACAGAAACAATTAGAAATTGAAAAGGAATACTCAGATGATACAGAAAATGAAGAAATTTTCGAAATATATACAATACCTACAGTGAACACATCAAATGATAAATTCAACATTACATTAAAAATAAATGGTTCAGATCACACTTGGGAGTTAGATACAGGCGCAGCAATAACTACATGCTCTGCAGATTATTATAACAAACATTTCAAAAACCTGGAACTGAAAAGCACTAGAATTAAACTCAGAACATATACGGGGGAAATAATACAACCTCTGGGTACCTGTAATATGATGATAGAATACAAAAACAAAGTAATTTGGGGCAGAGTAATCGTGATTGATAGGAAAGTAGACCCCGTTGTCGGAAGGGAATGGATAAGGAAACTTAAGATAAATTTTGAAGTAAATGCAATAAGTTCAGAAGAAAACAAAGACATCACAGAATAAGAATTTAGAGAAAAATTACACCAATTACTAAAAGAATATGAAGATTTATTTTCAGAACAAATTGGAGAAATTAATAATTACCAGGCATCATTCAAATTAAAGGAAAACACTACACCAATATTCTTGATACCAAGATCAGTACCCTTTGCGCTCAAGGAACAAGTAGAAAAAGAGATAGATTGGAAGAAGTTGGGATTTTTGAGAAAGTTACTTACTCACAATGGGGTACACCTTTGGTTCCTGTAGTGAAACCTTCAGGGAAAATACGCTTATGTGCCGACTACAGTGCAACATTAAATAAAAATCTAGAAAATGATAACTATCCTATTCCAAGAATAGAAGAGATATTTAGCAAATTGAGTGGAGGAAAATATTTTTGCACATTGGACATTAATCAAGCATACCTACACATGAAAACTGATGAAGCCTCAGCAAAAATGCAAGCAGTTAGCACTTGTAAAGGAACTTATAAAGTAAATCGCTTAATGTTTGGTGTAAAAATAGCTCCAAATATATGGCAAAGATATATGGATCATACATTACAAGGGCTATCAGGTACAGCATGTTTCTTTGATGATATTGCTTTACAAGGACGTATATATACAGAATTACTGCAACGACTGGAAATAGTATTCAGAAAATTAAAAGAGTGTGGACTACATCTACATAGGAAGAAATGTCAATTTTTTCAAAAGTCAATTACATACCTTGGTCACAGAATTAATGAGGAGGGACTACACTGACGAGAAAGTAGATGATATAAAAAATAGTTGCCGGCCAACAGATGTCTCGTCACTTAGAACATTTCTCGGAATGATCAACTATTATCAGCAATTCATACCGAACCTAGCTTCAAAACTTAATCCGCTGTATAAACTATTACAAAAGAATACCAAATGTGATTGGACCAAAGAATGTGAAAATGTTTTCCAAAGCTTAAAAACAGAGATATGTAGTGAAGAAGTACTTACCCCATTCTATCCCAACTTACTTGTGACGCTAGCTACAGATGCATCACCAACGGGATTCGGCGCAGTATTGTCACATATTATGCCTGATAAAACCGAAAGACCCATTGCTTTTGCGTCAAGATCTTTGACCAAAGCCGAGAAAAATTATAGCCAACTTGACAAAGAAGCAGCAGCACTGATTTGGGGATTCAAAAAGTTTTTTCAGTACTGTTATGGTCGAAAAATTATAATTATCATTGATAACCAACCTCTTGCAAGAATCCTACATCCCACAAAAGTGATGCCGTCAACTACAGCAATTAGACTGATACATTACGCGAATTTCTTGGCTGGATTTGACTACGAAATTAAACTCAGGAAAACAACAGAGCATGCAAATGCGGACTATTTCTCAAGACTAGAACATAATACAGAAAATAAGGAAAGAGAGACAGATGACGATATATTTTACCTAAATCAAATTGCAATGATGCCAATTACTAGAGAGGAAATCAAAGAAGAAACAGCTAAGGATCCGGAACTGCACCAGTTATATAAAAATATTAAATCAGGAAAAGGAAACATGAACAATATACATGAATTCTCGTTACAAGATAATTGCATTTTCTACGGAATTAGAATCGTAATACCAATACAATTATAAGCCACTATATTGCAAGAGTTACATACAGCTCATACGGGAATTGTTAAAATGAAAGCACTGGCACGAAGCTATGTATGGTGGAAAAATATTGATTCCGACATTGAAAAGATGGTAAAGAAATGTAAAGCATGTTGCATGCTTTAAAGAAATCCTATCAAAGTACCCGTGCACAGTTGGGAGTATCCAAAAGAACCATGGACTAGAATACATATCGACTATGCGGGGCCTTTCATGAATAATTATTTCTTGATAGTTGTAGATGCCTATACAAAGTGGCTGGAAGTGATACCTACATCATCTATTACATCGTCAACAACTATTAATATTCTAAAGAAGATGTTCACTACATTTGGATTACCCTTAATAATAGTATCGGACAACGGCAAACAATTTCGATCAGAAGAAATGCAGAGATTTTTAAAACAAAATGGAATTCAATCAAAATTCACAGCACCTTTCCATCCATCGACCAATGGACAAGCAGAAAGATATGTACAAACTTTTAAAAATAAATTAAAGGCCATGATACATGAGGAAGGTACCCTCCAGGACAAACTATCAAAAATATTAATGATGCACAGGAAAACGCCAAATAATTCCACTGGATTGAGTCCTAGTGAAATGATGTTCAAAAGATTATATAGAACAAGGATTGATTTGGTTCAAAGGGAATTCATAACAGTAATGAACAACAAAAGAGAAGAAATAAAAATAAATAAAAAATTCAGTGTGGGAGAAACAGTACAGATACGATCGTATGATGACAATAAATGGAAATTTGGAGTCATCGTGGAAAAAATAGGAAAATTACACTATGAGATAAATGCAGATGGAAAAATTCATAAAAGACACGTGGATCAAATATTAAAATCACATGTTAAGGACCACACTATCCACAAGGATGAGTCTGTTAGGCAGCATCATCTGCCTGATTTGCAAGAAAAATCACAGGCGGACACGGGTGTTGACTCTGAAAAGGAACCAGTTAAGGAGAAACATATTGAGAAAGAGGACCAGACACTAGAGAGAGCGGAGCAGCAACCGGCAAATGGAGAGGTAGTATATTCGGCCGCCGAGACTGTTCCTCAGATCAACGAACCGAAACAGGAAGATGTGGTAATTCGCCGCAGTACTAGGAACAGAAGGCCGCCCAAACGTTTGGATCTATAAGTTTATTAATACAACGAGGGGAAGTGTTACGGGGATACATAGCAACGCACCGTTAGGAAAACGTCTCTGTCAGTCGTCAGTAAAATATATATAGTTGTCAATGATATTTCTTGTTCATATATATTATAAGTCTGTTCAAAAATAAAGTATAACATAAAATATAACTGAAATCCATAATTATTGTTAATCAATACACAACAAATTTGTTGAAACTTCAGAGCTGCAAATAACTAAGGTCCAGTTTTTTCTTAGTACATTACATGGCGCCACCATCATCAAGGACGTTTTTCAATCAATGCGTCCATTAAAATAAATGCCGCACTGGTAATCATTTCTGATGGTATCGCCATTCCGACGCGAGCTCTCTACGAACACTGCGGATCGAGAGGGTCGCGAGAAGCCAGAAAGTGTATACATTCACGACGATTCGATACAGTAACGGTTGCAGTTCGTCAGTGAGTAACCGGATTTAGACAATAATAAAGTTTATCCTTTTTTGACACTTTCTTCTCTTCAGTAGGCTATATAATTAATAAACTTTCTAACCTGAATCACACGTCAATATTATATTTGACTTGTTAATTCAAGGTTATTTACTTTATTTTGTCTCATTGAAACGTCACGTCAGTACAGCTGAACTTGTCAAACATTATCAAGTTTCACATTCCAAAATTTCAGTTACTATATCCAATGTGTGTGATTAAATTAAAAACATGAAATATAATGGTAGAGTACGTTTGAATTGTCAATGCTGTCGCTGTAATAATCCGAGTCTGATCTCGAAATTTTTACCGAAAACTTGTTGCCTGAAATTTTTGCTGATCGTCACTACCCTCAGCGGACTCGTATACTATTTGACCAACGAGTTCGTGAGTTGTCCACCTTTCGGAGAACCTATTCATATTTTTTAAAACAATGGAGAATGTCGCAGATAATTTTCTATGTACAAAAGGAACTTGGTATGGAGGAAACAGTCATTATATTTCTCCTAGTATAACACGTCTCATACAGTCTTACGAAAGAATAATAAGAAAATTATCTAATTCTGAAGAATTAGAAGTGGGTAATCATGGGAATAAAAATATAAAATGTTGCTGTAACCAAAAACGTAAGCAAGAAACAGCAAGATTCATAACTCTCGCAGATGCATGTTTATCTACTCCTAACCTGACTAATCCAGTAGAAAATGGAAAATTTCCCATCTATTCTCGCAGTAAACTGAATATATCACAGTGTGAACTATGCAGATGTTCAAACAAAAATATCGAAACTACAGGTTGTGGTTGTGAATCGCCATATCATGATATGAAAATGGAAGCCGGTTTTAATTCTAATCCATCAAAAATATGCAACACAAACATCTGTGACTCGATATGCCAGGCTTTTCAAAACATAGACTGTAAACCTACGAACATCATACATGAATGCTTAGCGGAAAATAGAGTATCACAAATACCGGATGAAACACAAAGATATTGTCAAGATCCGACGAAAAATATAAACATAAATATCGAAGTGAAACTTAAGAAGAAGAAGAAAAAACGGAAACAGAGTCCGAATTGTAAGTGTAGGAAAAAAAGGGAAAATATCGATAATAAAATCAATCAATTGCCCGAGTGTAATGCCAAATTGGTTAAGCAGAGAAAATGTATTTGCGTTGCATCAGAACCTATCACCATCATAGATTTACAGCCACAGAAAAAAGAAAAGTTCAAATTTTTGAAAATTTTCAATTTCTGTAAAAAAGAAAAAAATAATAGTACCAACAACGAAATAACAAATGAAAGTATTTTCGTACATACTTCGAAACCATTAAAAGATACCGAACTCGAAAATATAGTTAGAGAAAAAAATGAACGATTGGAAGAACCAATGGCGTATACAGAAAGAAAACAATCCGAAAATGAGGATGATATATCCGTTATTAAAATCAAAAACGCATTAAAACGCCGCAAAGCATATACTCAAAATTGTGCAAGTGATCACCCGCCAAGACAAAGATCAATAGACATAGAGGAACACAAAGTTGATGAAAGAAGACGAAGCAGTTCAATCCAAGATCGTCTCGCAAATCATCCTAATTCAAAAATCCAACAAGAAAAAATCACCGTGCAAGTTTTTCCTTCGAAACAAAAAACATCTACATTAAAAATTTCGAAAGAATCTGAACATTCCCAATCAAACGTTAACCTAAATTATGAATCAGAGGATGGTAACAAGCAAGGTAAACAAATGAAACATGTCGATTCTCGTTTCGTAAGCAGACGTCGCTTGTCAAATTCCGTTGTTAGCGATTCATCTCCAAGACATGAAAATTTGGATGATAGTATTATTCAATTGTCGAAACGTTCTAGAAGAAATAGTATAACAAGGTAATTTGGATAATTGGTTGTGGTCAAACTGAAAAAAGAAAATGTAATTATTTGTTTAATTTTTATATGGTCTCTCAAAATAATTGTGTGATTTGAATTTGATAAAAAAAGCATTTTAATTTTATTTTTATATGGTCTCTGAAAGTAATTGTATGATTTAAATTTGCAAAAAAAGCGTTTGAATTAAATTAACGTGATGTTGAGTTCTGTTTTTTGCACTATTTGGATAAATAATAATTATCAGACAATGGTTTCGGCAACCAGAGTAGTTCTTGGTAGTCTATCTAGCTAGTTCTATCCAATCGTGGGTCCAATGCCAAAACCATGAATGTGCAAAATTGGTCAATTGGACCTATGTGCACCACCATAATATTGAATGAAGTTTTGTTACTATGCCAAAGTAGCGAATGTATATACGCCTCATAAATTGTGGTGGGTCCAGATTCCATATTCACGTAAGTTAGAGTGCTTCTTCTTCTTGTTCCACTGCTTATCCATAAATGGATGTTTGCGATCACATGTACCCACTCTTCTTTATTTTTCATGGTGCTTAATAGGTCTTCTACTGTTCTCAGCCCTGTTCATTGTCTCACGTTTCGGAGCCATGACATCTTCTTTCTGTCGACTTCTCACCTCCCCTCAATATTTCCCTCGATTACTAATTGTAGGAATTGGTATCTTTCGTTCCGTATTATGTGGCTTAGATATGCTGTTTTTCTGCGCTTGATGATTTCCAGCAATTCGCGTTCTCTTTTAATCGTTCTTAGGACCCCTCATTCATTTTCCTGGCCGTTCATGTGGCTTTCGGAATTCGCCTGTAGGTCCACATTTCGAAGGCTTCAAGACTATTCATGATGTTTACTTTTAGCGTCCAGCCCTCTATACCGTACAGTAGCACTGACCACACGTAACATTTTACAAATCTGATTCTTAGGTCGAGGTCTAAATCGGTATTGGTAAGAACTTTCCTGAATTTCATAAATGTGCTTCCGGCAATTTCGATTCGGTATTTGAATTCCGTTTCGGATGTCCAGCTTTCACATAGGCACGTGCTCAAATATTTAAAATTATACACTGTTTTAATGGGGCATCTGTTGTGTGTTAGGCTTGCATTTTCATGCTCTTCCGGCTTGTGAGAAACTATCATGAGTTTTGTTTTCTGGGTGTTGATATTGAGGCCCAAGCTTTTGCTACTATCGCCCACGGCATCAAGAAGGTCCTGCAAGTCTTTCATATTGTCAGCAATTGGGACTGTGTCGTCTGCGTATCGTATGTTGTTAACCCACAATCCGTTCACTCTAATACCTAGGCTGCGTTCATCGAGTACCTCCGGGAAGATATTTTCAGAGTATGATTGAAGAGGAGTGGAGAAAGAACGCATCCCTGTCTGACCCCTCTAAGGATCTTTGTTGGTTCTGTGTGTTCATTGCCATCCGTGACTTCGGCTGTTTGGTTCCAATAAATGCTTTCTATGCAGCGGATATCCTTTTGATCTATATATATCCTTCTCAGAATTTGGATGAGTTTGTGGTGTTGAACCTTGTTGAACGCTTTCTCGTAGTGGATGAAGCGTAGCATCACATCTTTCCTCTGACCATTGTAGTTCTGGACTAATACTTGAGTTGCAACTATAGCCTCTCACATGCCTAGTCCCCTTCTAAATCCAAACTGTGTGGATCCGACATCTCTTTCGCACTTTATAGAAATTCTGTAGTGAATAATCTTGAGAAATAACTTTAACGTGTGGCTCATTAGACTGATGAGCCTATGATACTCGCACTTCGTTGCATTGATCTTTTTTGGCAAGGGGATAAATCATGATGTAACCCATTTGGCAGGGGACTCTCCCGTGTTATATATTTTGTTAAATATTTTGTGCAGGACGGAAATGCCTTAATCGTCTAATATTTTCAGTAGTTCGACAGGTATGCCGCCTGGACCAACTGCCTTTCTGTCCTTTGACGTATTCATTGCTCTTATAATTTCTTCTTTAGTGATAGGGGGTCCAAACATATCTTCGCCCTCCGTGGCTTCTATGTCAGGTCTGTTATCGTTGAAAAGGCTGCTAATAAATGTCTCCCAAATAATTTTTCGCTGCTGATCATCCTGCGCCATCTCTCCATAATCGTCTTCTATATTAGAGAAGTGTATTTTCCTGTAAACTCTTGGCCTCTTTTATCTTTCTGTGAAGGTTACTTTCATCGTGTACTTCCTGTAGTTGTTCTACCTCCTCGCATTGTTTCTTCAACCAGTCATTCTTTGCTGCTCTCCTGTTTGCTCTAATAATTTTTTGGTTGTGTTTATAGCTTTCAGAATTTCTTTGATTTTTCCATTTTCTCCTTTCTTCGAAAAGTGCCATGATTTCTGCTGTCATCCAATTGTGTTTTTGTGTTTTCTGCTTACAACCTAGCTCATTTTCTGCGACCTTTGTCATGGCCTGTTCCACTCCTGGTCCAGTGTGTTTACAGTTTACAATTGTCCAACAGCAAGGAAACGAATATGCATGTTTCGTGTTTTTGGCGTTGTAAATAATGACACAATTAATTTGAAAGTGATACTTTCGTGAATTTTGCTTTGTAAACTTTGTCAAGTATGAACTCAAATGTAACAGTTTCGTATATTTAGCTTTGTGAAATGTGATTTTTTCTCTGATTTTGCCTTTAAAAAATTCAATACTATTGCTTCAAATCTTGAAACACTGAGAGTTGTTCATCATATCACAGTTTTTTGTTACTGTTTTCGAGTATGACATCTAGAACAAAAAGGATGTTGGAATTGGCTAGCCAATCGATAAGTACGAATGAAACTGCTAACAAACAAGTAAAAGGTAAAACATACAATTATATATTTTTTATCTAATTCATTTTTTTAACAGCTACGTGAAATTGCCTCAGTATCTGACATAGCCTATCCTTCTCAAAATATGTAAGAGCAATAACAAACTTTTCAAATCCAATAGTATATGATTTTTTTTTAGAATATGTTGCGGAAACTGAGGAGGTTACTTTTACTAAGGAGAATGAGGTGAAACAACATTTAATACATTTTTTTATTATAATGACCTTTGATTCTAATAGCTTAGTTAAGATACGCCAATATTTAACAGGGCTTATTCAACTGAAAATAATCCAAGTAATAGTTAGTGTGATGAAGGATATTTTAAATCAAGATTAGCATAATTGTTATAGATAATGTAGCCTTTATTGATGTCAATTGTCCACATTTCAAATGCCTCTATCCGATCCAGAGTTTTGATTTTTAGAGACCATATGTCTGCCCCATAGAGCAAGATAGGCCAGACGTAGCATTTAACTACTCGAACTCGAAGTGCCAGTGACAATGTTCGGGCAAGAAAGAAGTTCTTAAGTTTATGAAATGTGTCTTTTGCGCGTCCGATTCGTATTTTCACTTCCTCGTCGCAATCCTATTTCTGGTTGATGGTGGTGCCCAGATATACAAATTTTGACACCACATCCAGTTTTTGACCGTCAATCCTAATTGTGATGTTACTGTGGTTTCGAGCTATTACCATAACTTTTGTTTTATTTTTGTTGATCGTCAGGCCAAATTGTTTTCTTATTTGGTTGATTCTGTCAACAGTTTGTTGGAGGGCCTAAGGAGAATTCGCCAATATAGCGGTATCATCCGCATATCTGATGTTGCTTATGGGAATTTCATTAACTTTAATTCCTCTGCTTTCTTTTTCCAATGCTATTTGAAAAACTTTTTCGACATATATGTTGAATAGCATTGGCGATAGGATACATCCTTGTCGTAATCCCTTGGATATTTTAAATGTCTCTGTGGTTAAGTCGTTGTTAATTCTTACCTCTGCGGTCTGATGCCAATACAGTTGCTGAGTTATTCGTATGTCCTTAGAATCGATGCCAATCTCATATAGTCTTTCCAGAAGAAGGTCGTGTTTAATGTTATCAAAAGCCTTCTCATGATCTATGAAACATATATAAACGTCTCTTTGTTGGTCATACCATTTTTGTACAAGTAATTTCACTGAGAACAGGGCCTCTATTGTACTCAAACCCCTGATGAAACTGAATTTGGTTTCTCCACTTATTGCCTCGCATTTGTCATATATTCGGGAGTGGATGACTCGAAGTAACACCTCGAGAGCATGACTCATGAGACTTATGAGTCTATAATCTTCACACCTCTTTGGAGTACTTTTCTTAGGTATTGGTATAAAAGTAGACTTTAGCCAATCAGCTGGGACTTTGCCTGTTTCGTATATTCTATTGCATAAATTTGTTAGATATTTCGTATTCATTATTTTCAGGACTTAAGCGCAGACGTTATCTTCACCTGGACTCTTTCCATTTTTCATATTTATCAGGGCTCGTTGTACTTCTGATTCTATAATTTCAGGTCCAGTTATTTCCTCTGAGGTAGGTCTACTGCCGCGGTGGTCTTCGAATAGTGCTTCCGTATATTGCTTCCATTCTGCACAGAGATCATTTGGTTCTTGAATTATTTTTCCATTTTCTCCTCCTAGGGACGGAATTGGTGCCTTCCTGAGGGAGCCAGTAATTTATTTGACTTTCTTATGGAAATTGAATGAGTCGTGTAACGCGTGCATTCTCTTAGCTTCTTCATATTCAGCAATTATCCATTGCTCTCGAGCTTCTTTACATTTTTGCCTTATCGTATGGTCTAATTTCATCAGATTTCAGGGAACTAAGCACTTCTTGGACCTCTTCATAAAATTTTTCGATGTCTGAATCAGCTTTATCTGCTGTTGGTGCATACATCTGAATTAGGTTGAAGTTGACCGGTCCCGCATTCAACTGCATAAGTATAATTCTGTCTGAATAAACAATAACAGTGCGTACTGATTTATTGATTTGGTCTGTGACCATAATACCTACTCCGTTCCTATGGTCTGGTTCGTTGATTCCTGAATAGTAGAAGGTAACTCCTTGTTTTGAGCATTTTCCGCTGTCTGGTCACCTACTTTCACTAATTCCGAGAATATCAATATTGAGTCGTCGCAGCATTTCCTTTACAGCGTTGTCAAATTTTCCTGCTGCAAAAAGTGTCTTGGTATTCCATGTACCTATTCCTTTATGTTCTTTCACCATATCAAGCCGGGGGATTCTTAGCACCCTCTGATGATCTAACATCTACCCGGGATTGAGGGCCACATTTTTTCTGTTTCCATAGCTGCTCAAGAAAATCCCTTAATCGTCATAGTTTTAACACCAATTATGATGAGAGCCCATACCCACTTATTTCATGAAATAGTTTTTGTGGACTCCAGTGGTTCATGCGACCAAACAATTTCCTGTTACATTCTTTTTTGGGGCTACTAAAGTTGCTGCAGTACCTCTGGCCTGCATTCTTCATACTGAACAATCGGAGGAAAATTACACGGCATAGTTTCAATTATTACGTGACACATTACGAAAGGAAAGTTTTTAGGTTTTGGCTTTCCTAAAATATTTATGACTGCCGAACGAAATGCATTGGAAAATGTTTTTCCCGAATCCCGTAGACTTTTATGCATCTTTCATGTTTGCCAGGCTATGTGATGATGGTTATAGAATAGTCATCATGGTATTTTAAAAGATGATAGAAGACATATTATGTTATTATTTAGGCAAGAGTTCTGTATTCAAATACCATTGAAGAGATTCGAGAGAATTATGACCATATTCTAAATGATGACATTTTTGAAAAATATGATAATATTCAAGCTCATATAGCCATTTATTGGGATTGAAGGGAAGAGTGGTCGTTGGCTTATAGAAGTACTTCATGAACACGAGGAAATAATACGAACAATTATGTAGAAGCTTTTATTTGCATTTTTATAGACATTGTTCTACAAAGATGTAAAGCGTTCGGTGCTTGTGCCTTGGTGGATTTCGTCGCCAATGTTTTCGAGTCCTATCAAAGACGACACTTGCTGAATGAAATACCGTTTACAAAAAGGTCGCATTCTGCTAATGTCTCTGTTCAAAGAATCGACGAAAATACTTTTTTAATTTCTTCGGAGACCGATGATCATATGTTTTATACTGCATATGTAGATATTGCATTTTGCGACTGTATTTTTGGACAGGGTGGAAGGTATTGTAAATACCTTTGCGCCATACAAAATAAGTTTGGAATAACGTTTGGGACCTGTATGCAAATAAACACCGATGACAGAAAAGTATTAGCAAAATTAGCTCTAGGAGAAAACATATCCCCAGAATTTGATGAGGACATGTTAACTGATGTGGGTATAGAAAATTACTTGCCAACTTGTACAAAGCATCAAAGCAATGTTTTTATGCAACAGTATAATTTTTCTATCGAAACCATAAACACTGTCAAGAATTCAAATAAAACAAATTTAGGTGAAGAACATTCCGCAGCTGTAGCAGAAATATCAGAAAATTTTGAACGCATTAGTAAAATAGCATCCAAAAATAAAACAGTTGATATGGTTAATGCCATGAAAAGATTTAATAAAACTTTAAACAAAATTATGACACCCACTGATTTATTTAATTTTATCCATGTATCAAAAAATATCTCACTAAAAAAGAACATTTCTGTTCAGCCAACATCAGCGAGCCGAAGAAAAATTAGACGTGGTTTATCATGCGGCGCAAAACGTATTCAAGCTGGTAGGCCATCCAAGAAAGAAATGTACAACAATCCTAGAAGGCAAAGAACTTGAAATGAAAATATTGATCATAATAGACCAAATGCAAAATCACATGGAAATGCACACTAGGATAATACTTTAGTGGATTTTGCATTTAATGTAGTTTTATGTATTTTACTGTGGTTTAATAAACTAGTTTTGGCGATAGTATATTATTGTTATTTTTATGAACGCGAACTGCAAAATTGCGAAAGAGAGGAAATTTCAACGTAGTTGGGACTGCAACGCGGTAAACAATGTCTCGAGAATGACAGCGTATCAATAATATAATAGTTACTACGTCTGAACACCTGCCTGTACTGAGTCGTGGTAAGATATATCTGTATAGAGGGAGCATTGGTTCAGTCATTCTTTACCGCGTTGCAACAGCATGTATGCGTTACAGCGTAGTAAACAATGCCAATACTCTTCCCGGCAGTAGAGTCACACTATTACAGACCGTCCAGACAAAAAAAGTATTTGGATGCCTCTCTTAATATTTTAGTTATGTACAGATTGTATAAAACTATGTGCATGGAAAAAATCAAACCAGTGTGCTTAGAGAAATACTGACATATTTTCAGTGAATACAATTTAGGATTCTGTTGCCCAAAAAAGGATCAATGCAAACAATGTTTGGCTCAAGAGAACGGAGAAAAAAATACATGAAGAAAACTTTTAACAACACTTGACAAGAAAAACACCAGCCCGTCAATCTCGACACAATGACAAACAAACCGCGAAAGAAAATGTACTGTCTTTTGATTTTGATCTTGGGTCGGTACTTACTACGCCCAATAGTCCAGCTGGCCAAATATTCTATTTAAGAAAGTTAGCAATATACAACTGAACAGTATATAACTTGGTAAATCAAGATGTAAATTCTTACCTGTAGGAGGAAACACGGAGGAAAAGAGGCGCAGTCGAAACAGCTTCTTGCATTCGCGATTATTTGCTAGCCCATCCGACCATCAAAGAAGATGGAAGGATGTCTGACGGATGCGGTGGTCAACAACAAAATTATATTTTTGCTGCTATGTACCATCAGGTTTTATCGGTTCACCCTAATTTGGTTCAAATTGATCATACATTTTTTGAGATCGGCCACACAGAAATGGGGTGCGACTCTAACCATTAAAAAATTTAACAAAAATCAAAATATGTACCTGTATGTTCTTTTGAAGGCTGTGCCCGAACATCTGAAGCTCTCGTGTGAAACCACGACCTTTTGAAGTAACAAAATTAACACATGAAGATTTTTTAGACTTAAAATCATTTGGCGTACAATCTTTTAATCTGAGCAAAATTTCCCGGGCGTCAAGTGTTTTGGATTCGCTATCTCAAGGCTGATCAAACCAAAATACTTCAAAAATTTGATTATAACGATGAATTCAAAGAGGCAAGTATTACCAAGTCTAGAGAAAGGACAAAAAAGGTACAGTAAGATAAAGCTTACAGTGATGAGTTACCAATTAATGCTGCGAAGTTTCAAGATCTACAAAAAATGTGTAGTGATCTAATTATACTGATCATGTATCATCCTTCTTATAATTCACTGAAGGTGAGAGATATTGTCTGAACATGATAATGATGAAGAATGTGTAAGTAGTGATGGAGAAGAAGATCGTTACATAGGCAACATTCAAGTAAGAATTCGATATTTGGTAATACCCAGTACTTGACAATAATAATCTGAAATAAGTTTGACTGATTTTTGTTATAGTTATTAAGATTATCATTATTAGATAATTTGAAATATGTTCTAGTTTACTTTCTTCAACCTATTTTTAACAATGCACTGCCATAAATATGTGACACATTCATCTTCTTGGCATTGCAATAGAAATTCATACGCTTATATGAATGTAGTACATTCACTGGTTTGGTTTTGTAATAATAAGGTGGAAATCACGAATGTGACGTGTTTTACTAAAAAGAAAAAAATTATAAAGGCGGGCTTTAAACTGTTTAAGCAGGAACTATAAATACTTAAAAATAATATAGATTTGGCAAAAAACTGATTTTTCACAGCAAACTGAAACTTTTAAACGCTTATATTTCATAATCACGATTTTGCACATTCATGGTTTTGGCACTGATCCGACGCAAAGGTCTAAAAATTAGCTAAACGTTGATAAGAACTGGTCTATGGTTATCGATCAGTATGAGTAAGGTTTCTATTCGATGTGACGAAATATTAATGAATGAAATGGAATTATTATACTTTGTGCTTCGCATTGAGAGGAGTGGGGTACCGAAAGCTGTAACGAAAATTTATTTGAAAAACTAGCTTTAAAACAGAAGCTTCATGGAAGTAAGTCATCTATCTGATATGTTATATTTCAAGTAGATCAACCACGGACTACATGGGTAAACAGCTTAGTACCATCAGAAATTCTAAAATTAACGATTTGTTTAACCAACACTCCAGAGAATGCAGTTCGAACTCAGATTAACACATAGACTGATATGCTTGTTTTGATTTTTGATGCCCCAAAATATCGAGTGACATTCAAAGCTCCCTTGCAGACACTTCCACTGCTTTGCCATATTCACAAATTTTCTCTCGTTGCGGGAAAATTGAATTAGGAATTTAAATGAAAGTTCTTTAAAAAGTTATGCAAAAAAGTCTAATTTATGAATTTGATTCGCTGCTTAGAAAATAATTGAAAACACTTGAATTTTATTCAATAATGGCATATTCTTATATACATTATCAACAAGTATTATTGTAAGTAGAAGTGGCAATATTGTTCCAAATTTCAGTACCTACTTTATGTGTCTAGGATTATATATTTAGTAGTTTTGTCCTTGTTTAATCACCATATAAAGAAATATGAGAATATTGTCAGGGCGCTGTAGTATTTGTAGTAAAAAATATCGAGCGTGTTTTGATTATTACGAGTAACGAGTACCAATTTAGTTCTACCGTTTTTATGTATTTTCCAAAACTTTTAGTGACACAATAAACTTTTAAGTTAATTAATTCAATGTTTTTGAATTATCATGGTTTGTCAGTACAAAGTGTGTCAGTAAGTACCAAGGCCAAGTATCCACAATACCATCCCCACTTATTGTAATTCATTTATAACTTTACTTACGGCCACCCCTGTAAGTAGTCAAAAACACACAGTCGGCAATCAATGTAAGACGTCTATTACGCACGGTTAAACAAAACGCACAGCTGTAAAGTAAATCGCAAGGCTTCCATAGCAACCACTTAGCAACTGTCAATAGACGTAGCCATTTCATTCAAAATGTATTACTTAGATATTTGACGTTGAATTTTATTCAATATATAAATGGTAGATAACATTTATTAGATATGAGATTGCATTTAATACTAAGAGTTATTTGGAATTATATGATAATTGGTTCCGTTTCTTTCAATCCGCATCTTTTAACTGTCTGAATATATCTCATATTAGTAAACAACAGTATATTATACACCAAGCGACTAAAGTGGCCAATTTAGACACGCGGGTGGTGTTTGATTCCTGAGGGAAGTAATCCACCTAAGTGATTATTGTCACTTTAGTCGAGAGGTGTATACACTATTTTATGCAATTTCGGTAATTCTACATACATTTTTAATAAAAATAAATACTACTTAGGACCGACTTTTACGAAACTTGGCTGGGCATCGATGGTGAACTTCTAAGATGCTTGGCTGGGCATCGAGGAGCGACTTTTATAAAACTAACATTATAAACACAAGTACAAGTGGGTCGTAGATAAAGTATAGTACGTAACTCGTGTTGTAACGCATTTTACGCACTCACGGAATTACGCACTCGCCGCTGCGCGGCTTCGTGAGTAACTTTTCCGTTCGTACGTAAAATGCTTCTTACAACACACGTTACGTAATATAATATTACTACTGGCATTTATAATTTTTGGGCGCAGAAATAAACGTGTTTATGAATGAATAGTATTGTAATGTTTTTCTTATTTATATACACGTTTTCATTACATGTGGGATAAATTTATACACACACGTTATGTCTACTAAATTAATTTATTTATTCACTAGACTATTCACTAATTATATACACAGTATATGCACTTAAACTAATTTATATGAACACTTCACTAGTTTATATTCACTTATTTACTGTTTATCTCACGATGTCAAATTATAAACTAACTAACTCTCCGTGGCGGCTCACTATATATTAGTGCCTTTTTTACTAGAAAATTCTAGATTGCGGCTTACAGAGAAACAATTCGCTCTATTGTATTTTCTAGATAAGACTGGTCACAAAAACCATGTCTAGATAAGATAGTCACAATCGTAAACAGTTCTAAGATATCCCTGCGCATCCGCTAAAATTTTAACTTTCATACATGGCTTAGACAGAGTTGGATTCAGGGACTATACTAGTGTGCTATTTCGTGACATTACCCCCTCCTTAAATGGAAATGGGAAGGTCTTCCAACATTATACTGTTTCATAGGTGTCTTTCTCTTGCGATGTTGTCCATCACTCGTAGCACAAGTCGTACATTTCTTGAACCAGTCTTTCACATTGTCGGAGCTGTTCATCCAATAAAACCTTTCACGGACTCGCTGAAGGGTTTTCTTCACTCCCAGATGACCTCCCGATGGACTGTCGTGTAACTTCTTAAGTACCTCAGCTACTTTCGTTCTAGGGATAACTAGCTGTCTCCTCATCACGGAACCTCTTTTCAACAGCCCTTCTTCCAGGACAAGGGAGTCCCACTGTGCCCAATATGCCTTGAGTTTCGGTGGAAATCTTGACCTTTCTTGCCAGGTAGGTCGCCGATTTCCTTCCTTCCACTGCCGAAACTTCTTTAGGCAAGGATCATTCTCCTGATTCTCTCTGATCCTGGTGGGTTACCATTCCTCATTGATTACTGTAATTCTTGAAACTGCAGCTTCCTTAGATTTTGACTTGTTGCATCGTGAATAGTCACAGGGCATGACCGTCTAGACTAAGAGTTATCTTTTCCGTGATTCACATCTGCTAAATGTTCACCCCTGTCTGATTTCCCCTGTGACTGGAGTTCTTGGGTTTCTTGGGGCGCTTAGACGAACTGAGTACGTGCTCTAGCTCGCCACACTTCCGGCATTTTATCTCCTGCAGCTTCTTGTCTGCCATGCCTTTCAACAAGTTGACGATCTGGTCAAGTCTGTCATCGTCATCTTCTTCATGTATGGTTCCACCTTTGTTGTATTCGGAAGCCATCGTGACTGCTTCATATTCATGAGCAGCAGTTAATGCATCGACCAATGTTTTGGGATGAGCTAAACGAAGCGTCTTCTCCATATCGTGGTCGCATAAGCCGTCAATAAAGGCCTGGATGCCTAAACATTCCATCATGTTATCTGGTGCTGATGGATAAGCAAATCGAACTAGTCGGGCAATATCCAGTTCATACTCTTGGAGGGTTTCGTCACTTTTCCGCCTTCGGTTCTTTAGCTGGAATCTGTACAAATGTTCGTGACCATTTCACATGTCCAGCCTCTTCTTCAGCTGCTAGAAGTCATCCGTTTCTTCAAGCGGTATCGTCTGAAGTACATCTAAGGCATCTCCCCGAAGCGCTATAGTTAGGTTCACTGCTTTCTCCTTATCGGACCAATTATTCACTCTAGCGGCTGCTTCAAACTGTTTCACATAATTGCTCCACGACATTTTTCCATCGAACGTTGCGGCCTTGATTCGGGTAAAACTACCAATGTTTTCTAACTTAGGGTGTGTTTCTGTCTCGCAAGATTTCCTTTGCTCGGTCTTCTTTTCTTCCGCTGGCGCCTCTTGAGCTCTTATATATGTCATCTTTCTTTCTAACTGCTTGATTTTCTCGTTCATCGTTGTCATCTAATTCTCGATTTTCTCATCCATCGTTGACATCTTATTCTCCATGCCAGATTTTAAAGACGAAATTCCATTTTCAACGTCAGCGGCAATGTCGTTTTTCAATAATAAGATATCGGCAGATATATCGTTCTTCATAGCAGAAATATCGCTTTTCATATTTGTTGAAATCTTCTCTTCCGTGCTAGAAATCTTCTCTTCCTTGACAGGAATCTTCTCGTCCATGTTAGCAGAAATATTAGCAGAAATTGACGAGATTAAGGTGGAAGCCTCGTCATTAAACAAAACTGTTCCTGGATCAAGGCCGTCATAATTTATTTATATTACCCCACACCTGATACCAATGTTTTTCTTATTTATTAAAAGGTTTTTATTACGGGTAGGATAAATTCATACACTCGGTAGGTTCTGCTGGTGTGTCTTGTGTTCTTAAATCTGTTATCTTTCTCTCTAACTCCTCGATTTTTTCGGCCATAGTTGTCATTTTATTCTCGATATCTGATTTTAGAGACGAATCAACGTCAGCGGCAATGTCGTGTTTCATTAGTGAGATATCGGCAGATATATCGTTCGTCATAACAGAAATCTTCTTGTCCATAATAGCGGAAATGTCGTTCTCCATAGCAGAAATATCGTTCATTATATCAGAAATATCGCTTTTCATATTCGTTGAAATCTTCTCTTCCATAGCAGAAATATCGTTCTTCATAGATGAAATATCGTTTTTCACATTCGTTCAAAGTTTCTCTTCCATGGCAGAAATCTTCTCGTCCATATTAGTAGACATTGACGAGATTAGGATGGAAGCCTCGTCAGTAAATAAAACTGTTTCTGGATCAAAACCGTCATTTTCCAGTGCCACTTTAAGTCGTTCTACTAATTCACTTTCCTCGCCGGACGTTTCCAACTCACGATCTTCCAATTCTGCTCTTAACTCAGTCACGCTGAAGTCACATAGTTTCTTGGCCATTTTTACGTAGCAACTTATTTATATTACCCCTTACCTGACACCAATGTAATGTTTTTATTATTTATTTACACGTTTTCATTACGGGTGGGACAAATTTATACACACACGTTATGACTACTAACTTAATTTATTTATTCACTACACTATTCACTAACGATATACACATTAAACTAATTTATATAAACACTTCACTAATTTATATTCACTTATTTACTGTTTATCTCACGATGTCAAATTATAAACTAACTAACTCTCCCTGGTCGGACCTTTATATATTAGTGCCATTTTTACTAGATAATTCTAGATTGCGGCTTACACAAAAACAATTGGCTCTCTGGCAGTTTCTAGATAAGACTGGTCACAAAAACAATGTCTCGATAAGATAGTCACAATCGTAAACAGTTCTAAGAAATCCCCGCGCATCCGCCAAAATTTTAACTTTCATGCATGGCTTAGACAGAGTCGGACTCAGGGACTATACTAGTGTGCTATTTCGTAACAGTATTACTATGAGTACGAAGGCTATTGAAAGAAAACCGACAAATAGACGCTTTATGCTAGTAATTTTCCATATACAGCTACATTTTGTTTTCAAATTTCTGTTGAGGTATTAAACGAAAGTGTATCTCAAAATCTGAAATTTAATTTTTTTTTCAGGAATAGCCAAGTGAATCAGAAAATCGAACATAATCCAATTTTTGATTACGACTGTATCGGTGATAGGTTTCTATCTCCAATAACGCCAGCAAATACGCTTTCGACAATTTTCAAGGATATTTTATTCAATACAGACTGCTGCTCTTATTATCTTTATATAAAAATGATTTCTAACTGTGCAAATAAGACATACGATAGAGATAAATTAGATTTCAATTTTCAAAATTATCACATTTGTGTGGATAAACAATATCGACATATCCCAAGAGGGTTACGAATTCAGCATGTGTATCGTGTAAATGTTAGACGAAATATATATTTAGTTAACAAAGGCAGGTTAAAAATTTCCTACAATGCATTTCTTTATTTTCTAGTTGCGTTTTTTCATATTTTTTATCTAATCGTACTTATTTATTTTATATCTTTCTAATAAATTATATATTACCTTGTTTATTTTTTCATCTTAATAATAATTGTAAGTTCTGAAATGTATATGATAACCTGCGAATTTCTATTTTATTTAAAAAAAATTATCACGTGTCCATTGATAGGAACAGGGAAAGAATCATTTTTATTTTCAATTTTAACGAAAAATTGCGTTATTCAATAAATTCTTTGTTCGACCCAAAACCCCATGAAATTGAAGATTTTCACAACCTGTCAGTTTTTATATAAAATCTTATACATGTTTGTATCATGTTCCGTTTAGTGAGTGACGTGAACTGTCAACCAAGATTACTTTTTCGATTCAAGAAGTTATTTCATAAATTGATTTCTCATTTCTAAGATTATTTCACTAAATACAAAATACGCGCCTTCGATTGGTTTAAATATGAGGATTGATATCTGAAAATACCATGTTTTCGATTTTATATTTCGGCACCCGATTGGATACATGCAATTTTCCTGTCTGTGTTTCGCGTTGTCATTAGTTGTTTTATTCGATATTAAAAATCTAGTGACTGACAGAAAATGTCAAATTAATAAAGAAACGTCAGAATTATTGTATTAAGAATGAATTCTAAAAACCGTTTTGGTCTGTTTGATCTAAAAGAGATTCAAAATAAAGTGAAAGAACAAATGCCGCAAAATACTGTGCGATGTAAAAAGTACGTGTGGAAACAATTCATGGAATTTTGCAACGAACGTCATCATAGCCTGGAAGAACACACATTGGATGAAAAACTTGCAAATATCCTTACAGAATGGGCGTTTAATATGCGAAAAGCTGATGGAAACGAGTATAAGGAAATGGTAATAAAGACTATTTGGAACAATACAGCCAAATTACTCCAAGAAAAATAACGATTAAAATCGACGTTTTGATCCGTTCAAAGATATCATTTTTCAAGCTGCTAGAAATGCGAAAAACGCGAAGAGAAGGCAACTACAAGGTCTCCCGGAAAAGAGAAAAATATCTAGTGCATCTTTCAATTGTGAAGAATTAATGAAAATTATTCAGTCTTGGAATGACAATACACCCAATGGACTACAAAGAAAATTGTATCATATTATCGCAGTGGAATAAGCTTGGCGTGGTGGTAAAGCTTGCCGATGTTTGACTGAATATTTCAAGGAAGAAATTAATAATGACTGAACACCATCTGGAAGACTTGAATATAATCCTATTTTTACCAAGACCGCACAGAGAGGCTCCAAGAATATTTCAGAAAATAAGTGGCTTACACCAAATAAAGAAAATCCGGAAAATTGTGCAGTTCGGTTATTTAAAAAACTCTTATCAAAAAGAGGAGAGAACAATAAAAGCAACCGATTATTTTTAACAGTTAACAATAATTGGGATAAAACTTTGAACAGTCCTTGATTAAAAATATGCCAGTTGGCATAAATGAACTTAACAAATGGACTAAATCTGCTGCAAAGATTATTGGTTTGGATACAAAAAACGTTAAAATATCAAACCATCCCAACAGATCTACAGCAGTAAGCCGGTTGGCAAATTCTGGAATTGGTGAACAACAAATTATTAAAGTAACCGGTCATAGTAGTTAAACTTCGATAAAACCTTATCTTCAACTAAACAAAAAGCGTCATGCTGAAATAATATCAAACATAAGAAACGAAGATGTAAATATATCCATGACGTCAACATCCAATGAGATTAAGAGAAATCAATTAGACTTAGAAAATGTAGAAATACATAATTGTACAAACTGTACATTTAATATTAATATGTCCAATAAATAATTATCCTAACAGTTTGAACACAATTTCAATTGTTTTCGTGAAATAATCTTGAGAAATACAACTCGTGTAATTATTGATTATCGAAAATTTCTTCTCTTTCGAAACAAATTGTTGTTATAGAAAACGACACTCGCGCTTACGCGCTCGTGCGGTTTCCAGACAACAATAAGTTTCTCAAAATCGAAGAAATTTGTATTTCGATAATCATTAACACACTTGTATTATTATCGATTGTCACTTGAAAATATTATGTGGGCGGCAATACTGTATCAGTTCCAAAAGTTCTCCCAAGGTCTATTTTTAAAAAACAAATTGTCTTTATAGAATTTAGGAGAAATGGGAAATTTCATACTTTTTTGTGAAAAGAAGTAATCGAATGCCTACCAAGGAGGATTTAGAACAACAGTAGAGTAGATCTTTACAATAAAAAGCATCCAAAATAATAGCTATTGGGGAAATATGCCTAAGACTTGACTTAAAATCTGCTATAGAAAATAACCGGTACACATCGGAAAAGGGAAACAAAATGTTCTAATCTTGCAAAAAATAATCAAAAGATAAACATTTATTTCAAGTTGAAGTAACAAAAAAAAATTCTAACAAAACTCGCGGAAAGCGTTTGATCAAGTACGGCACACGAAAATGATGGAAGTTCTGCAAAAAGCTGGCCTGGACGGGAAGGACCTCAAAATCATCAGAAATATCTATTGGAATCAGAGGGCTTGTGTCAGGGTAAACAAAAAGACAACAGAAGAGATACAAATATTACGTGGTTGTAATGCGTATTGCCCGGAAAAGCCCAAAGGAAACAGAGTCCAATTAAATTAACTGTTTTCTTTCTAAAAATAATATGTACAACGATAAAAATACACACACACGCAGTGCGCACACTTAGAACGCTTCAAAATACAATCTCTTAGAAAACGGTCTATTTTTGCTTCAAACACAAAAAGTTCTAATCCATATTGGCAATAAAGACCATATTGGCTTCTCTTCAGTATCCAAACATATGTCTAAATGTGCTACTTTTGGGTTTCCGCGAGATAACCTCAAATACATGCACTTTCGTTAAAATAAAAATGTAGAAATATTTCATCGTTAACTACTAAATTTTTGAACATTTGATAATTCAGTTCTTGCTCCCCCCCGATTTTTTTATGTCTGACCGTGCAATCTACTTTTTCTATTCTGCCTTCCTGGGTTTTCCTTTTTTCTTTTAGTTTATTGTTTTCCTGTTTTACTTCTTGCAATTCTAACACGATGTTATCCAATTTCTGGGTCATTTCTCTCATATTTGTCTCGACTTGTCGGAACATTTGTTCTATTCTAGCCGTATCTCCCATTTTTACTTTTAATCGCAGAAAAATCAGACGTCAGTTAACACGTCGGAAGTCTAACTTTTCTCGATCTAGAGTTTTTATTGAATTAAGTTTATTACAATAATATTTCTTCGCCTTACTGATTGTTCTGAGAGTCTGGCAACATCGCTTTTTATCGAGTCAAGGTTCTGTTGTAGTTAATTATTTATTTCGATAACTCTTGACAGTCACTGTAATGTTTTTTGGGTAAATACGTAAAATACATGTTTTTATGTCGGAATTTTTTGGTCAGAGCTGAGCCTAATGATTTAACTACACTAAATAACTTCTCTTGTAATTGATTTCCTCTACACCACTCGAATTTTCGGGTTTGATGTAGGAGTAAAATTCAACCTTCGTTTGCACACTCAGCATCACGTTTCCATTCTATTAATAATTTCACCCAAAAATTAATTTCACATTAGAAGTTTAAGAAAATGTGTCGATCAATATTTTCTTGATTTGAAAATTCGAAGAGTTATTAATATATAGTCCATCTAGAGAGTATCTGCAAAAAAGAAAGCACAATTATAATTTTTTGTAAATATCTTTATTACTTAAATTAATACAAATATAACAAATAACTCATCTCATTTATTTATACAACCTCCATTTAACTCTAAATACCTAATGAAACGTTCAGGCAAACCCGAAACTAGGTCAACGCTATTATATTCGGTGATGGTGGTTCAGGCCTCTAACACTGACCGAATCAAATCTTTTTTATTTCGTACCGCTGCTCGTTCCACTTCAATCTTCATTATTCTCCATATATTTTCCAAGGGACTAAGATCTGGTGAAGCTGCTGGCCATGGGATTGTTGTCAAGTTTTGTTCTTGCATCCAAGCTGCAGTATATGCAGAAGTATGGCATCTTGCATTATCCTGCTGTAAACGCCAGCCCTCTCGATATAGAGTATGAGCTATTACAAGAAGAAAACTATTTAAAATTTTACAATATTTTCACTATTAACGGTACCATCAACTTTACAAAGAGGTGTAGCATCACGCACATATATTGCTTCCCAAACTATTATTTTAATGGAAAATTAGGAAATTTGAACAGTATATAACAAGCCGATCGGCTGTTACGATTTCCATCGGACTATGGTATTTTAATTTCTAAATTAAAAAAAACTTTTTTCTCTTCTAAATTTTGTGTATTTTAACGAAAAGTCTCTCCCTATTAGTAACAATTATAAGTTAGTACCTACATCGTAAGGATTTCACATATTTGCTGGTGAGTTAGATTCTTGAAATATTTTTTCTCCATGTGTAGTCTATGTTTTATTTCAAATTATAATATGGGCTGGCGTTTGATAAATTTTGTATGTTCAATTCTTTTTTATCGTAAAAAAGAAACATTCCATATTCTTCTAAAGCAAATTTTCAATAATTTCTTTTCATTCTTTTTAGATTCATAATTCCGCATTTTCTGTGTATTTAGGGAACAAAGCGAGTATGATAGAACAGACTTCTGTTAGTTTTATTTAAAAACTATATTCAGTTTTTCATATGTTGGAGCATAAGCTTCCTATCTGTTCTATCTACTCTTTACTTCCCAGAATTTTTCCTTAATTTTTACTCCTTTTTCTCCTTTCCTCAGCTCTGCAGCCCGTAGATAGGCCCTAGGAACTAACCAACATCACTAGAACCAGAGACAACAGGGAACCGGACGGGATGGATTAAGCTCCAAATCTCCATCCACTAGCTGAGAGCTGAATAATTCCAGAACCTCACCAAGTAAGTCCTTTGTTTTATACTTAATTCATGGAAATCTAAAACTGGAAATTTTTATTGTATAACGGTGTTCGTATTCTTCTTGTATTTTGGATATGCAGTTAATGTGAATTATCTATTGATTTATTAATAAATATAATTTGCTGAATTCTTTGGTATTTGATTTTAAGCAATGTATATTAACTTCCATCGCGTTAAAATATTTTCAGTATTTTGTTTTGTTGAGTTAGAGTAAATACGAGTATAAGCTTTTCCAGTTTTCAACCTTTTTAGTTATTTTGTTTGATCAAAGTATCGCGTAAGAACTGGTGGCGTCCAATTTAGTATCGAGTGTACTCCCCATCCCAGTGTTAGCTATGAAAATACATTAACTGTGGTCGAATGCCACTATCCAAGGAAGAGTCCCAAGCCCGGGAACAAATATATGTGACAAGTTACTTGTTGTTTCGACAGAATTTTTAGGTGATTTGTACCCAGCTGGAAACAACTTTTATAAGATACAAAAACATCAGAGTTATTTTTTCGAAAACATTGCCAAAATCTGTTCTTCGTTGCCTTTGCAAAGGTGTCAGTGCAGGGACTTTCTTTGGTTGCCTTTGGACACACGTTTATGCTGCGTTGACTTTTAAATCTGTTACCCAATTTTCGAAAACCCAGATGCGGATTTTGTCGTCCTAAGGCCATTAAACTGTTTAAATTGTTCTCGCTAATCTTACGCGGCCTTCCCGAAACTGATCCATGCCTCATATCTTTCCCATTATTTATCCTTTTTATTGTCTCATATACTGCACTTTTTCCGAGATCCGTCAATTCCACTAACTCTTCAACTTTGAACACCTTTTCTATAGAAATATTCCACCCATTTCCTTTTTTGTAGCTGTGATATTATTACACAAAGCTTGAGCCTGCTTGCAGTCAACAATATGTGACAGATGGTATTGTCATGTAATTTTGGCCATAGCCTATCATCTGCACAACCTACTTGATGCATTACTATCGGCTTAGGATGTTACAAAAAAGAAATTTGTTAAAATTAGGATAATGATTGAATTCCGTGTACTTTCTAGACGGACTATACTTATTTATTGAATTTACAGAAAACCAACACACACTGATGTGACTATTCCATATAGTTCCAATCATCCTATGTCACATAAACTAGCAACATTTACTTCAATGATACATAGAGCAACAAATGTAATTTCATCATAGAAATTAATACAATTAAATAAAGAGCCACGTCCAACGGTTATCCATTACATATGATAAATAAATGTATTAACAGTAAAACCGAAAAAGTGGCATTACAACTAATATTTCCTAATAAAACTAAAACGAAAAATTATAAAACCATCACATGTGAAAGTAATATTTCTTATGATATTTCAAAGATAATATCTTTAGCAACAAATTCAACAATTTCTTTTAAAACAGAAAGTAATATGAGTACAAAATTGTTAAATGTAAAAACAAAAATGTTCCGATTCAAGAAATCTGGTATATATAAACTCAAATGTCCAGAATGTAATGTTGTCTATTTGGGTCAAACCATTGGAAATTTTGAAATCCTATACAGTGAACACGAATATATACATAAATCAACTACACAAAACATCTACTTGACACTTAACATAGAATTAGAAGTATTACATATTTGTGATAAGAAACAAGAACTGGATTTCTTTGAAGAACTGGAATTTAGAAGACACTTAAGAAACCCACAATATCAAATCATTATTGAACAGATAAATCTAGGGAGCTCTCCACCTTTAAACGGTCTTCTTAAGTGATAATTGTGAAGGTCAGCAGATATAGTTTTCCTAGCTTTCTATATCATTGCACAGTTATAATGACCTTAAATGGGAAAAAGATATCCAGGATATCCCCATAGGGCTAATAGTATCTTATATTTGACATTTGTATTAGTAGTATTTGTATCATATTTCCTTCCTTTTTATTAATATATATAAATATATATATATATATATATATATATATATATATATATATATATATATATATATATTAAGTCAATCGCTAGGTAGGTCACTTCTTGGATTAGCCAAAAATAGTATCGAAATAATAATTGTCAAATTTCTTACAATTTTTAACATTTTATCAATATATTGTGGAATTATCTAGAAACGGTTAGTTCCATTTTAAACAACAACCAATTTTATTCCATAAGTGGTTCCAACACTGTATATGAAAATGCGAACAAATGAAACATTCAATAATGACATAACGGAGAATATTTTTTTGAAAACGTTAAAGATTTTGGTTATCTGGCAGTGACCATTACGGATAAAATTCAAGAAGAACACAAAATATTGGTAAAATGGAGTTAAGTAATAGGATAGCTTAGATGCAGAAGAAATCTCAAGAAAGTCTGAACTTAGAATCTGCGGAACCGACATTCGTTCAATAACACTGTACGCGTATGAAATATGTGTTATGACAGAGCAGAATGGAAGAAAATAGAAATTTGGGAAAGGAAAGAGATTAGAAAGATATTTGGGGGAAATAGAACAGTAGAAGGAGAACAGAGAAAACGCGCAAAAAATGAGATAATGAGCTTCTATTGAAGAGCACAAAGAACCACATGGCTGAGCTATATACTACAAATGCCAGGAAGGTCGTGTTCACTGCAGAAAGCATTAAAAACGTGAAAGACCCAGAAAAAAAGTGGCTAGAGGAAGTACAAAATGATTTACAGGATTGGAAGAATGGTACCACATACAGGATTATACTGGAAACAGGTAATAGAAAAATATAAGATATCATTTGGGGATATATCTTCACAAAAGAGGGTTCCATTTTGATTTTTAAGTTTGAATGCATTTTTTTTCAACATTATCTAAATTTATTACATTTTACATTTACATTAGCGACAATATTTGTAATGCCAGAACCGTCTATAACAACATACACATAAAAACAGACGATTAGAAATAAAAGTTGATAAAATCTCTCAGTCCAACTGAGTTTTTTCAATTTCTTCGCCAATAGTAAATTGGTGAGAAGAATTATAAAATTAGTTATGACGATATGCTCGTAAGTAATTAATTGGTAATAGAGGCCATCGTCTTCTTCCGAATGTTTTTTTCCAGTTAACTCAGACACGACATAATCGGAAATATCCAACATACGTTGTGAGAAAGAACTATTGATTATATCTTCTGAGCACATCGAATCGGTTACAGTGATATCGGCGTACTTTATCCACTTATTTTGTTTCAACCAAATCTTGTAATCGTTATCATCAATTTCTATATCAGAATTTGAAACGCTCGACCAAGCATATATATCTTTTCTGAAATTATTCTTCAAACAATTGGTACTGTATAAATTTTTCAGGCTCAAATATCGTTCTGGTAGCACTGGTGGGAGTAACGACGAAAATTCTTCTGCTGAAAAATCTTTTTCCAAGTTTCTGCTATCGTTTTTATATAAAATTTTGTTACCGCTATGAACAAACTTTGTGTCTAAAAATTGGTAACTGTCCGAAGAACTGAGGAAACTAAAATCGGCAGCGGTCCTACCATAATTGTGCTCCCAGTTATTCTCCGTACTTTTCTTCAAATTTCTATAGCTATGTGGAAAATAATTTGAAGACGTTGCAGGCGGGTTATATATATGAAATTTTTCAACACTGTTACTGTACTTTTTCAAAATATTTGATACGTGTCTAATAAGCATCAGAGCTTTAGCTTCGATTTCGTTATTCAAAACCGGTTCGAAAAATGTATCGGTTTCGTTAAAATATTTGTTCATCAAAACTTGCGCTTTTAGATTTTCTTGGAATAATTCTTCCTGCACACACGGATCGTCAAAAAATGATTCATTATATTCAAATTTTTCGGAACTACTTTTTCTCGATTGTCCTCCAGAGTTACTGGCCACTTTCAATGAACTGTTTGATTCTTTCGAAGACTCATCAATAAATTCCTTTCTGTCAATTTTCTTCCATGTATTTGTGTTGTTATTAAGATCTAACTGTGGTTGAACTAATGTGGATATATTGTCATTTGTAGTACAGCTCATTGTTTTTTCTCCTAGCGCATTATTTATTTTATCTGAAGATTTTTTATTGCTGAAACTTGTATCTAAATCATTACTCGGAATTTCAGGTTGTTCTTGGATATCGTCAAGTGAAAGTGGTTTCATGAACATTTTATACGTTGGTACACAAAAATTTTCGATTTTGGAACCTCCTAAAGTTACTTTGAATTCCTCAGAATCCGCATTATCATCTGCCGACTCAATTCTCGAACACTCTGTTCCTAAGGATTTAGATTGTTGGATTACCATTTCGTTTGAGAAAAGAAAATTTTTAAATGCACAAAAATATTTTCCCCCCTAACAAAATCCCTAAATATTTATCAATATATATTTGACATTACGTTTTGATTTTGAGAGACATTTGCGATGTCAAATATGAATCAATAAACAAAAAAAATAAGGTCTTCCGAATACTGGTGGACGCCACTAAATAATTTACGAAATAAAAAGCGAGACCAATACTAATAGCTTACGATACAAAATTGTGACTTGCTAAGTAGCCATACAGCCGTTTGAATACGTTCCGTATACCGTGGGTAGATAAATTTGAGAAGAGCTGAATTTTTGGTCACATAGTTGGTGTATTGAGACTGTGGACGCATCCTTATACTATATATTTATGTCAGAGCTGTCAAAAGTCACTTGTTGTCATAAAATGCTTTGACCTAGAATTGTTACTGGGATTGGAGGAAATGTTTTAAGTTACGATGCTGCCAAACTTCAGAGGGCGCTGATCATCAACAATCGTAACGTCAAAATTTGCTCTGTTTGATTGGTCTTGTAGCCGTTCGCCATTTCTTTCAATATATTTTGGCCATTCAGGGTTGCGTTAATAAACATAATTGTGGAGTGAGTTGTGGCTGGAGTGAGTAATCAAATAATACTCCGAGTATTGAAGTAATACGTGAACGATTTCATGTTACTTTAAGGCTGGATCCACATGCATCCGTGATACGTATCCGTTGTATACCACGTGATCAATATCAACTAATGAAATTTTAGGGATCAACATCACGCATGTTTCAAAGTCACAACGGATTGAAGTTGGTTAATTTTAACTTTTCATGCGTGATTGAGGTTAGGTTATTATTTTGTTTACGTTTTTCTGGTGATTCGCCGGCACCTTTTGAAAATAATTTTTTACCTAGGTTAAAAAAATGTCGAGTCCAGAAAAGATTCCTCCATAACAATTTGTCCACATTGCTGTTTTTTGTGGGTTTTGTATGATAAAAGCTGTTTTAGACTACACAGTTTCTTGTACAAGATTTGGTTCAATTTCTTGTACAAGATCTAGAACCACAAATTGTTTGGCAGTAAATTTATTCTGTATTATACTGTACAACGTATTGTTCAAGAAATAGTTCGTGATTCTGCGAAGTACATCGTTTTTCTCGCGTTGAAATCAGAACAGTCTATGTTAATGGCTAAATGTAATGTCCTATGATCCTAGTGAAATGTCAAACATAAAAAAACCTAAAAATGTTGGGCTTTGGTTGATCCGTTTAGAGTGTGAATTATTGATTACTTTTGATTAATTTATAGTTATTAATTAAACTAACAAATAAACGTTGATAACCGTAAAATTGTAAACAATCAACTATGTTAGGTTACAAAGTGATATAATATATACCAACTGCGCATGCCCTTGGCCCATAGATAAATACTTTTAATACGGGGAAGAATGGAATCTCCTGTACTAAGTCCGAAGCCACAAAGTTTTGTCGAGTGATGCGCCATCTATTATGGTGGAAGGTTACTATTCACCAACAGAGAAAAAATAAAGGAAGAGACCTGCATGATTAGTTACAGTTTACTAGCTACTACTAGATGGCAAGCCAAGCAAATACTGAAGGTTTTTTAAATTATGCCTATAATGTTTTTTCTTAAATAAACAAATAAAAACAGTCACACAAAGTTTAAACACTTTTTGAAACAACCCGTTATTTTATTTTGGCTTAAAAGTAGGATAGGTTGTTTCAAAAAGTTGTTTAAAGCTTTTATCCGTTGTTATTAACCAGGATAGTATATTAAAAGACGAATGTCGACAAAAAGTTTCAAAAATTTAATATAAAATTTTGTTTATAAAATAGTACAAGTGATTTTCTTTATTTTCTTCTCAAACTTAAGTTAAGAATAATTTATTGATAATAGCATGTGCTAACAAATATTACACATATGATACAATATAATGGATTCCAATGTTTTTCAAACACAAAATTTTTTCCGATATACATTGTGTATTTTGTAGTGTATTTGTCATCCAAGGGGCGATCTTCGTGTTTTTCCTTTTACATTTTTTTGTATATGTACAGTCGTCTATATATTTTTGAAGTGTTCCAATGAAAGTATTTGTTGCATAGCTAGGATCTGGATTCAAGTATAGGGAATCCCAAGAATTTTGGCTGATTGTATTTTTAAGTTTTGTTTCATCGATGTCTTTCACTATTCCTCGTTCCTTGGGGAATTTGGTCTTTTCCAGTACTATCTATCTGTAGTATTGTTGAGAAATGATCTGTAATGTCGGTTTGCAATACTAGGGACAGTATTTGGTCGAGTACGTTGAATTTGGATTCTAAAAATATGCGTCGAATGTCGAATTACTGGAATTTTTTCATATAATGTTTTCACATTATTTTCAAACGATGTTACTTGCAGGTTACTCGGAATTCTTTGTGTTTTCAAGAGAGTGCCAACGCTTTCAATTAAAGTGTTGATTTTTGAATTTAATTGAGATAATCCATCTATCATCAATCTTTTAAATTATAAAATAAATTTAAAATATGATTAAATATAAAAATTTATTGAAATTGTTTAGTTTAGTCACCTTGATCATCAAGTGTATCTATTTGTGGTGATGATTTATCTCTTTTGTGAAGTGTTCATCTGATTCCACTGCCACAAGGTTTTGACTCTAAAAAAAATGAAAAAAGGTACATTCTAAAATTAAGTTTTTTCATACTAAAAGTCAAATTTGATATACAAACTTTAGGTTATCATAAATTATGATTTAACTTAAGAAACAAATTACCTCTAGGAACAGCAAATCTCGCCATATTATTTGATTCTTTATTCTCAAAGGAAATTCCTTCAGCTTCAGACCTCATAGTTTCTGCAATAGATTCAACTTGAATCTCAGCCGAAGTACTACCCGATTTATAATTTCCCGACTTTTCATACAATACTGAAAAATATATCATTTGCACAGAAAATTCTAATTAATTTCTTTAAATACTTACAATTTGTTTGTGGAGTAGGTTTAAAAACAGGATAAATGTTACGATTTATTGAGGGACTCTCGTCTGAATCAGAACTAGAGTGATGGGACATATACCTTGTATTTTTTTTCCGTATCCTTGACCCCCGTCCTTTGTAAATATCGGAACTAGACGAAAGGTCTGTTGTAATTAAAGCCTTTTTGGCTTTTCTTTTTGCTACAGTAAAGTGATCTACAAGTTAAAAAATTATTTCTCTTTAAAATATGACAAATACAATAAAACTGTCAAAGTCTGTAATATACTGATCCATTTGTTACTGTTTTACTCCTGTCATTTTGATGTCGTTAGTAACCTTCCAAGCGAATAGATGGCGTTAAAAATGCGGTTTAGCAGTGGCTATAAAAGATCGCGGGGCATGAATATACTGATTTATTTGTTATTTTTTACTCCTGACATTTTGATGTCGTAGGTAACCTTCCAAGCCAACAGATGGCGTTAAGAATGCAGTTTAGCAGTGGCTATAAAAGATCGCAAGGCATGCCTTGGCCTAGAAATTGTGTAGGAATAGAACATGTTGTATTTTCCGACACAATTGTCGGTTCAGTCTACGTTTTTCAAACAATTTGCTGTATGATACTAGCGTTCAAGAAATTGAACCAAATCTTGTACAAGAAATTGTGTATTCTAAAACAGCTTTAAGCCTATTGTTTTGCAGATACATTAGGTACGCTATTTTTTTTTCTCTAAATTTCTCTGTGCCCTGGGAGGAGCATTCACTTATTGTCTGTTTAAACAGGAAATCCTATTATTTACACTAACACGAAAAGCACTCATAATTTAAGAAGATCGGTGTATCAGTCATACGGTAATGACAAAAATATTAGAATATTTTGAGGTTCTTTTGACGTTAGATGCCATAAACGAATGCGTGAACGGATTGACACATGTGGATGATCATATTTTCGGCTATCCGTGGAACGCACACGTACGTCCGTGATCACGGATGCATGTGGATCCAGCCTAAGTTTTGAAACCAAGTTGATACTAACTTGTCACATGTCATAACCTTATTATGATAAGTACGTGTAAAAACTAAGGATTGATGCTTTTCTGTAATGAGAGGGTATCTCTCATCACTTAATCTGAGTATCATATATTACTAGTAATAGAACACTAGTCATAACTAAATCTGTATATTACTTTCTAGATATGGATAAAGTAATGATAGTGAATGCCGTGGTGGCATCTTCTTCGATATTGTTTAATAATAATAATCTTTATTTGCATCAGTTACAGTTACAATAATTAAATATACATTCAAAAGATACAAGCACATTAAAATAAGTTGAGTAGATAAGTAGTCATTCATTTTCATCGCAAAAGAGCGTACATTCACAAAAGCAAGGCTTGTGCGTGAATGTGATAGTTCATTTATCATAAGAAGTAGTTGTATAGAATTTAAAAAGACATCATTTACAAAGACAAACATCCTAAACATATATGGGAATATTTCAAAGAATGTAAATATGAGCTCTAACATATAGAACACAGAACACCAACGACAACAAAAACGTAAGTAAAATCATTCAGAATATCGATAAGACAAAAAATTTTCAGGTTTTACAAATCACGATAAAATTGACAGACTATAATAAGTTTCATTTCGAGGAGAAATAAAGTTTTGCATTATATCGGCCGGAAAAGATAGGATCCAGTTCTTTATTTTTTTTTTGAATAGACTTGAAGAGTTAATTTTTTTCAAATCAGACGGTAATTGATTATATAACTTTGGAGCCAGGTATGTAAAACTTTTTTTACCTATAGCCTTTTTCATTAATGGTATTTCGGCAGCACTTTCCTTATATCTGGTTGGATAACTATGTTGAATTGCCTTTAGAGTGGCTTTGTCTTTATATTGCTTTAGTAAAATGACCTTAACATATAGTTGGCAGATGTTAAGTACTCCAGTTTCTTGGTAGAGCTGAGTTGTAGGGTAGGTTCTGGGTTTGTGAAATAACACTTTTAATATACTTTTTTGGACTTTTTGTAGGTACTCGATGAGAGTCTCCCCAGCCGATCCCCAAGCAAGAAGACCATATGTTAGGTGGCTTTCGACCAGTGCATAATAAAGAATTTTAAGGTAAGATAATTTTAGAATATTAGATAGATATTTAAGTTTATATAGTACAAATCTAAGTTTTTTTATTAAATAATTTACTTGGTGATCCCATCGTAAATGGGAATCAAGGAAAATTCCGAGATATTTAATTTTATTTGATGTTTTGATATGAAACATTTCTCTTGTGGACACAGTAATAGATATTTGCTCAAATGGTGGCAAGCCGGTGCTGTATGAAGTAAACGGCAAAAAAAAGGTTTTTTTATAGTTTATTGTGAGTAGTCTGTTCTCAAAAAAATCAACTACTTTAACAAAATCGATATCGATATCATTCTTGAGAGCCAACCAATTGTCATTTTTATAGAATACAGCGGTGTCATCTGCAAAGCTCACAATTTCTCCCTTTGTGTCCTGAAAAAATATATCATTAAGGTATAGGTTAAAGAGGATTGGTCCCAGGACTGTTCCTTGGGGTACTCCATATTTTACAATTTTGAATTCACTGTGGGCTCCACCAACATTCACACACTGCACTCTTTCGTGCAAATAACTCACAAGTAGCTTGTAAGCCATACCCCTAAATCCTGAATTCTCTAAAACCAATAAAAGCTTGTTATGATCGACACTGTCAAATGCCTTAGCCAAGTCAACAAAGATGACAATGGATGGCTGTTTTTTATCTAAAGCACCACTTATCATCTCCAGCAACCTAGCCACTGCATCCGACGTCGACACGTTTTCACGAAACCCGTATTGTTTGTCTGATAATATGTTATATTTTTTTATAAACGATACGATTCGTTTTTGTATTATTTTTTCAAATACCTTTCCTACATTTGAAATTAATGATATTGGTCTATAATTTGAAGTTTCCTTAGGATTTCCATCTTTAAACTGGGGTAAAATTTCTGCAATTTTCAATATTTTTGGAAACTTACCATCATTTATTGATTTATTTATTAGGAATGTTAACACAGGTGCAATTTCTGTACTTACTGCCTTAAGAGTTTCTGATCGTATACCATCTAGCCCCGGTGACTTATTATTTTTCAAATTCATCACGGTTTCTATTACCTCTTTTACATCAGTGTCTGAAAGAAATATTGTTTTAGATATCTTTTGTTGCTTAATATTTTTCATCACATTTTCATTGCTTATCTTGTTAGCCATCTTTTTTCTAACGTTTGTAAAGTGTTCACAGAATGCATTTGCAATTTGTTTTGGGTTATGTACTACAGTATTTGTATGTGTTATAATTTCATTTATTGGCTCTTTCTGTCGTTGGGTGCCTGAGATTTCCTTAACACATTCCCACAATTTCCCTCCAACATTCCTATTGTCATCTATTTTTTTATTGAAGTAATATGATTTAGCTTGCTTCAATAATGTATTTAAATAATTTCTATATCTCCTAAAAGCCAATATATTATGTGGTGTGTAATTATGCGTCATTATTTTATATAACCTATTTTTTTCATTAACAGAAGTTACAAGAGCTGGCGTAATCCAGTTTTTACGTTTGATGTCAGTTTTTTTTATTTTTTTTGTTATTGTTGATTTGTCTCTGTAAAATTTAAACCTATTTATAAATGCCTCTGTACAAATATCTATGTCATTATTGTTATAAATGTCCTGCCAACTTTCTTGATTAATTTGATTTTGAAACATTTTCATATCGAATATAACCTTTGTCCTTTCTGATGGAATATTTAGTTTTGTTTCAGGTAGTACAAGATGATTTATGATCGAAAAATGGTCAGTGATACTAGTTTGTAATATTATCGGAATATTTTTATAATTATTTATATTAGTCTTGAAGAATATATGGTCAAGACATGATTTTTGTTGGTCTTTTACCCTAGTGAATTTATTTATTAAGCTTTCGAAACCCCCTTCAGTCATTTGGTTCAAATAGTCGTGAACAAAGTTTGATGCATTATCTAATATATTTATATTTATATCGCCTGTTATTATATGGATATCAGATTTTTTACATTGTTTTAAGTAAGTCCCTAGGTCTGTTATAAAAGTATCTATACGCGAAGGACACGGTCTGTAAATTCCATTTATTATTAAATTTTTGTTATATACCTTGCATGAGAGTTCCAAGATTATAATTTCGTTAAAATTGATCAATTCACATGAACCGTGGAACTCTTTTTTCGCAAAGATAATGACACCATCGCATTCATTGAAACTTCCATTATTGTAAAATAAGTCGTAGCCGTCCAACTGATATAAGGAAGTGTCTAGTATTTTTCTTGTTTCTGTAATTACGATAAAATCGAATTGTATACCTACCTGTTCCAAAGTTAGTTTTAATTCGTCAATGTTTTTGTTTTCACTTCTTATATTCATTTGAAAAATAGATATGTTCTGGTTTTTGTTGAAGTCATTAATTAATATATTATAGTCTGGCAGATCTTGTATTTTTTTAGTATCGACTTGTTCGATTTTGAAGTCTAGGAGATAATTATTCATTCTAAATGATTTAGTTAAGAAATCAATAAGTTAAAATATAAGTAGAGTTTTAAATATTAAACATCATATACATCTCAAAAGAAATGATAAAATAAAAGGAAAAGAGTTTCAATTATTATTTGGCACTTGTAGTGTTGGTGACTGTCTTGTTACAAAATTGTCAAGAGTGGGTTTCTTCGCAATAATTTCCGCAGGATTTCCTAGCTCGTTGTGTTTTCTTTTTGGTTGGTTCTTACTATTGCTTTCACTTATTTGGTTCTGGGTATTTGGTTTCGGTTTCTTATTATTTGTGCTGCTATAGTTGCTGCTATTGATATTATTACCGTGATTTGGTGTATTTCCAGTCACAGGATTATTTTTGATAATTTGGTCGTACGTGTATGCTGTTCCTTCAACAAAGAGTTTCTGTCCATAGATATGTGCTTTTTTATTATTTTGCTTTTCTCTTTTTAGCTGATCCACCAATGTACTCCTAACTATTCTTTCTTCTTGAGACAGTTCTTCGGTTATGCGTATATCTGTCCCCTTGAGTTTTCTACAGGATCTTAAAACTTTTTGCTTCGTAAGGTAAGAGACAAATTTCACTAATATTGGTTTATTATCTACACTTTTACCAAAAGTAATTACTGTATTGAAATCTTGTTCGATTAAGTTAAGTTCTAGTTTTTGGTTTAGTAGGTTAAGAGTAAAATTTGTTAAGTTTCCTCCTGGGAATTTCGAGTTGAATATCACAATATTGTTTATTCGTTGTTGTCTCTCTAATTGTTTGTTCTTGGATTTAAGATTACTTATTTCACTTTCTAGTTCTTCAATTTTTTTTCTGTCCTCTAGTAACAATTTTTTTATTTCCGCAATTTCTTTAGTCAGTTGATTTGTAATGTTTTCAGCTAGTTCGC
Organism: Galeruca laticollis; assembly: GCA_963921935.1. Lineage (NCBI taxonomy): Eukaryota > Metazoa > Arthropoda > Insecta > Coleoptera > Chrysomelidae > Galeruca > Galeruca laticollis. Next base: position 101,079,954 of record OY998177.1, read on the forward strand.
TATTTTGTTCTTCAATAAATGTTTTCAATGTTTCTAAGATATCGTCTTTACCACTAATTTTTTAACTTTGATTAGAGAAAGTATATACAATTTAATTCATTCTGCATTTTGCGCCTCTACTATAGAGTTGAGTTGCATTTTTGTTTATTGACATTCGTCTTATACAATTTCGATGTTATAAAATATGTATACTTTTATGCTGTTTAGTAGATACAATCATATAGTACTCACTGTGTAAAATTCAAAATTTTTGATACACTTTTTACCACTGTTTCATTTCACTACTGTATACCAAAAAATAAACACATGCTTCGTTGACGAGCAATAACTATCGAATCCAATTTCTGTATTAAGTGAAAGTGAAGAGAGCAGCGAAGATGACGAAATAGAACTAATGGCCGCCATAGTAGCAGTAAAAAGGAAACGAAGAAGTCTTCCAAAACCTTGCCGAATTCAAGGTTATGTTGAACTAGTTGTATCTTCTTACACTGCATCTCAGTTTCAACAACATTTCAGACTAACAATACATGCTTATGAACAGCTACTTCGAGTAGTGGGACGAGAACTTAGAAACCAGGAACCATGTGCAAGACCAACCATTAATGTAGAAAAACAGTTATTGTCTGTTATTTGGTTACTTGCAACACCTGATAGTTACAGGTACAACAATTACCTGAATATACTTATTTATTAATTCTCTAATGACTTACCATACTTACATATTTTTAGATCTGTGGGAAATAAATTTGATATGGCAAAATCTACTCTGTCTGCATGTTTTGTTAGAGTTATAGAAGCTCTGATTTCAGTTGCACCTAGAGTTATTCGCTGGCCACAAGGAGAGAGAATAAATACTATCACTGAACGATTTCAACGTATTGCTGGTTTAAGACAAGTCATAGGAGCAATAGATGGAACTTATGTGGTCATTAAGGCTCCAAAAGAAGATCCACAATCTTATATTACTCGTAAATGTTGCTACGCTTTCAATCTTCAGGCTATATCAGAGCCATTTTTAAAAGTTATTGACAGTATTATGGGCTATCCTGGTTCTGTGTGAGATGTGAGAGTTTTAAGAAATTCAAATATACATTCTGCTATTCTAAATAACTTGAATGAATCCATTCCTTCGGGCACAGAGTTTATTACAGGTGATAAGGCCTATCCAGTTTTCAAATGGTGCATACCATCATATATTATTCGTGGACGTTTAACTCAAGCACAATTACATTTCAATAATGTCCATGCTCGAACTCGTCAAGTAGTGGAAATAAGCTTCGCTCTCTTATTTGGCAGACTAAGGGGATTGCAGTTCTTAAATATGAATAAAACAGATTTAATACCAGGCACTTTTCTAGCAGCTTGTGTAATTCACGTGTACGGTGAACGACAAGTAATTCATGGAAAAATGGATGAAATACCCCGTGATTTAATTGAAGATGGTCAAACGTACAGAGATGCAATTTGTAGAGAGTTGTAAGCCGACAGATATAATTAATATAATAAACTATTCAAATTGTGACTACATATTGTAATTAATACAGTCTCAAGTAGTTGGGGAAAATATTTCTGTAATACACATAACTAGTTTTTAACTTTTATGAAGTATGCTAATGAATTAAAAATAAACAAAATATTTCTTCAATAACCAACTAAACAGTTTCTCAGTCACTCCAGTGAAGTATATTCTTTATGGATTCGAGAGAATTCATTTCTAAACAGGCTCATTTGTTCCACAAACACGTTCAGAGCGTCTTGCCTAGATGCTAATAATTTTTGGTGTCCTTTTTCACGGTTTTTCTCCATTTGGGCTGCATCTTCCTGTAAGTCTAGTAAGATATCTTCACAGGTTTCCTTTTTCTCAATTTCTGGCGCTAAGGTACTTATTCCAACATTCCTTTTTTTGAGAGTGGAGTTGTTATCCTGAATTTTGATGGCCTCCAACATTCCCTCAGCTTCTTTATCAAAAGCAATAAAAAATACGAGATTTGAGTATAAACAGTAGTATATAGTATACAGTAGTAGTATAAACAATTGGACATAATTGCTTGGATCCCCCTCCAGCGAAGAAGTAATCGCTACTGGGTTAACGTTATGCTTTTATGCTAAGTGCTGATCCATTTCATAAAAAAATTGAACTCAATTGGTTCAGTTCCAGTTTCTCCACGCATGTCTTTTTTAGCATTATACTTCTTATGAAGCTCTCAATTTATTATAGCACTGAGTGCTGGTAACTTTGAGTCCTTTTAACGTTATTTAATCCGAAATTTTCTTCCATGTTACTTCTTTTTTTGTAGCCGTAGATGACACTTCAGTGGCATATTTGTCATATCGGAGGTTTATCAAGAAAGTAGTAAAGTGATCTTTCTACTTTATCCTGTCATTTGAATCACTTGTATTCACTACTATAGTTTGTTTGGTTATGTCTTCTGATTCTTTATTTGGAACTGTACTACATGTGCATGGATCTTGGGTTGAAATATTGTCAAACAGGTATTGTCAATGTTTTTACTTTGATCATCTACATGCAATATATTAAAGGCTTTTAAAATTGATTCATTGGTGTTAACAAAAATCAGTGTTCCATCTGTAAATAAACATCATTACTTTCATTTACAGGATATTGTAGGTTATTTTACCATTCTTTTTGTAGAGCCCAATTTGTCCTTGGTCTGATGTAAACACGCTGCCATTTGGCATTGTGACTACCTCATATTGAAACGAATTTAACAGCGTAAAAACCATTATTATTAAAAGACTCCTATGTATCTTCCACTTAAAACATTTTACACGTACAACCTAACCTTCTACTTCTACTATAGCCTGCTTTATTCAATTTACCTCACACACTACCAATAAACGTAATGCACATGTGGAGTAAAAAGTTACCAGTCTTTTGTAATCGAGTAATTCTTCGTACTCCGAGTACACACTGAGTTAGTTTATGAACGTTGGTAAAACAAAACTCCTGCAAAATTTTGACGTATATGAACGATTTTGCGTAAAATTTTACTCACTCACCTGCTTGAGTAGGGTTAATGAACGCACCCCTGATATTATAATAGTATCATAAAGATAACGTTTCCGTTTATTTTGTGATTATTGAAATGTTTGTGTTTTTATTGATTTACTGAAAATCTTTTTGGTGCTAGTATTATTTACTTCCATAGATATAATTATATAAAATGGAAGGAAAAATAAACAAACCATTTATGGAACTCTGTTATGTTCCGCTTTGCTCAGACAAAATGAGTGCCCAACATCGGTTTTCAAAACGTGAACCTGAAGTATTTCAATCCTGACTGAGAGATATTAATAATGTGAAGCATGCCCTGCGATCTTTTATAGCCACTGCTAAACTGCATTTTTAACGCCATCTATTCGCTTGGAAGGTTACTAACGACATTAAAATGTCGGGAGTAAAACAATAACAAATGGATCAGTATATTAGAAACTTTGAGAGAGTTTTATTGTATTTGTCATTTTTTAAAGAGAAATAATGTTTTAACTTGTAGATGACTTTACTGTAACACAATGGAAAGCCAAAAAGGCTTTAATCACAACAGACCTTTCGTCTAGCTCCGATATTTACAAAGGACGGGGATCAAGGATACGGAAAAAAAATACGAGGTATATGTAGTTCTGATTCAGACGAGAGTCCCTCATTAAATCGTAACATTTATCCTATTTTTAAACCTACACCACAAACAAATTGTAAGTATTTAAAGACATTAATTAGAATGTTTTGTGCAAATAATATATTTTCCAGTATTGTATAAAAAGTCGGGGAATTATAAATCGGGTAGTACTTCTCCAGAGATTCATATTGCCGAAACTATGAGGTCTGAAGCTGAAGGACTTTCCCTTGAGAATAGAGAATCAAATGATATGGCGAGATTTGCTGTTCCTAGAGGTTTTTTTGTTTCTTAAGTTAAATCATAATTTATAATAACCTAAAGTTATTTGCATATTAAATTTGATTCTGGTATAAAAATACTTAATTTTATAATGTACCTTTTTTATTTTTTTAAGAGTCAAAACCTTGTGGCAGTGGAATCAGATGAACACTTCAAGTGGTCTTATCAAAAACATTTTCTTATAGAATTATTTCTAATGTCAGTTTTGCTTCATTATTGAATCTCTATATTCTATGTAAATATCAAATTGCATTAAGTGTACCTAGGTAAAATAAGTTTTTATCTTTGAATTTGCAGATGCTTATATTGATCTACCACCTAGAGCTGCTGATACTGCAAGCTTGATTCTATTCCTGGATGAGCTTTTTGATAGTTTGAATTCCTGCCCCAGCAAGTAAATCCCCTCAAGGATCCCTAATGAATAATTCTGAACATCATAATTATCGGGAGAAACAATTAACTCTATTGAGAACAATGAAATTTTTTAATAGTAAAAAACAACTATTGCAATCTGTTACATCACTAAGGAACTTAATTTTTAGTATTAAAGGTTTTATTCAATTGAAAACGAAATATTCAAACAACAAGATCGTTTCAACAAGATAGTCGGAAATGTACAGAGTGCGATACAAATTTATCACAGGAATGAGACCAGGTCCTACACATGATCGCTTATGTGAGTAGATACCAGCCAAGAAGTTGGAGGATGTGTTGGAAATAGCTTTGAATAAGGAAGCAGCTCTAATCGAGCAGTGCAAGAGCTATGAAGAAGTGAATAGAGTGCAAAAAATAGTGAGAAAGGAAAGTGGTGGTTTTTCAAAGAATAGTGCGGCTCATTTTGAGAAAAATTATAGCAAAATTTGTCACATAATGACAGCTTGTTAAATAGAGAGAAATAATTTAGTAGAGGAAGAAAATGATAAAATTTTTCCATCGTAGGTACAATTTTACCAATGCCCATATTATTTATTTTTTAATACCATTATGTATTTCTGCTTTGTTGGATAATAAGATTTCAGCGCAGACGGAGCTCGAGACTGCAGCTGGTATTTCTTGCTTACCCTATATTTTTATATGGTAAGGTTAAGCCATCATATTCAACCAGGGGGAACTAGTACTAAGTTAAAAACAAATTCAGGAGAAATTCTAATACCACAGGTAAAAATGTCCCAAAAATTTGTAATTTTACTGTTGTTGAGAAAGCTACTGAAATTTTTTGGTTGTAATATTATTATTGAATTGAATTTGTCATTCGGAGGTTATAATTATTGAAATTTACGGTTTCGATCCTTAGGTACTCTGTTGAATCTAGAGGAAGGTTGCCCAAATCATACCACTTTTCACATTTCACTTTTTTTTCTACATTATATGAAAAACCTGTGCAAAAGTACCATAACCCTAAGATGTATTGGTTATTTAGACAAGTGAATCCAAACTCTAGACCCTAATATGGTGATATTCTATGCAAGGTAAAACACTTTTTGTAAAGTGGTGCAATCGTTACGATTAAGGAAAACAGTTGCCTAAATCGTACCTACCACTTCCTAAATCGTACAACTTTGGTTAAAGTTCGAAATAAAATGAATCAATGAATAAAATGGCAAGAGTGATTGACGAAAATTTCTGTTTATTACAGTATTATATTATACTTCAAGACACAATACTTTATTTGTATTTTTTTTTGGAAGCTAAAGAGATTCTTTTGGTCTGCGTTTGTTTTAAAAACTACAATTTGGCCAAACCAACTTCTTGATTATTGCCTTTGAGCCAGTACAACTTTCGTGAACTCATTTACTGTAAAGCAACATTTCACCATGTTCTCGATTGAGTTTTCCTCGTAAACCGAGCAAAACCACTAATCAGGTTAGATTTCAACTATGACGTCACTCTGGGTAGAAGTTTCGGCTTGGTATAGGATTGCTAGATTTGGATTTGTCTTTAAAACGACAGCCTCCTGTGGTTATTTCTTTCTTATCGATGTCTTGGTGGTCCACTTCTTTGTTAGATTATTTGACAAATCTGCAGTTGATTTTGTCTCTTATATAATAAGGTGTGTTTTAATTATTGGAGAAGAGATATACCTGATTCTGCTGTATCCTCAGGTGTTATGACTATATCTTCATACGCTTTCGGCAATTGATCACCTGCAAACCAGATCATTTCGAACTTTCCGTCGACAACTTTTTATCCATAGTCCGTTGGAAAATATCAATAATTTTCCAATTATGGGCATTACTCCACAAGCATGCAATGAATCTTGTGCATAATAATTGCTGGAGTAACTCCGATTGGCAGGGTTGCAAGTTGAACGCATCGTAATTCCGGATACTCAAGGAGAAGGGTTGTGATTTTTCTTTTACCTTGTACGTTTTATTAATGAAAACAATCTTGGCTTGATTGACATCGTATTACTTTTTCAACCCATACAAGTGGCAAGTAAAATACAGTATGATGTCAAAAGAATCCTGCACATTATGCTCCTTTGATCCCTAATCCAGAAATGCTTGTTGGAAACTTTCTGAATTTATCAGAAATTGCAAAAGTTTCTTTTTCCCTCGTCGGTACAATACCGGGTTGAAATGGCACCCAGTGAACGCATGCAAAGCTAGAAGCATGTGATTTGGAGCACCCTCCAGAAACAGGAAAATGTGACTCGGAGCACTCTCCAGATACACCAGCGTGTGATTTGGAGCTATTCCCAGAAACTTCCAATGCATTGTCACATTCCACTACACTTTGCTATTGTAAATACTGAACGTCAAGCGGTATTTTTATTGTTGTAAATAATTTATAGCACTGTGCGTGATATACTCCATTTAATTAAGATTCTATCGAAACTTCAAGATTATCATATGTAGTTAGGGATTTTCGGAGAACCGGTTTGCTTCGACGATATTCTAAAATATTTATACATTTTGTTAAACTTTCTAATGTAAATTTAGGTGTTTTTTGCAAATTATTTTCACCAAAAAAATAGACACACTTCATATTAATATCACTCATAGTGAATATTTATAAATCTTTTGGTTCCAGTTGTCAGGGGTTACTTTAATCGGTGCAATTATCCCCTCCTGTTGTTCTAGGCAACTAAAATATTCGCAATCTAGTTGGCATGGTCTCCGTGAGAGAGCATCAGCATTGCGTTGTCTTGTACTAGTTATATGCTCTATTTCACAGTCGTATTCTTGTAGCGTCTATCCATCTTGCTACCTGACATTACGGGCTTATGAAGTAGAAGCTACTTCAAACTGGCGTGATCGGTTCTAATCAGGAACCTTCTTCCGTACAGATACTTATAGAAGTGCTCTACGGATTTAACAACTGCAAGGAGTTCTCGCCTGGTAACGCAATAGTTTCTTTTGGCCTTCGACAATGTCTTGCTGAAGTATCCGAGGACTCTCTCTTTACCGTCTTGTATTTAGAACAGGATAGCTCCTATTCCTACATTACAAGCGACTGTATCCAAAATAATTTTTCTTTCTGTTTCTTCAATGAGTCGAAGGCTTCCTGGCATTCCTTAGCCAATAAAAAGGTTCTTGTTTCTTCAGTTAGTCTCGTTAAGGGTTTGGCAATATCCCCAAAATTCTTGACATACCGGCAGTACATAGGCCCAAAAAGCTTCTAATTTGACATTTGTCAGTCGGAGTTGGACATTCCTGAACTGCTTTGGTTTTAACCGGATCAACTGCGACTCCATTCTTGCTCACAACATAGCCTAAATAGCTGATTTTCTTTTGGAACAGGAGGCACTTTTTTAAGTTTAATGTTAGATTGGTCATCTGAAGTCTCTTAAGTACTTCTTCGAGGTTGTATAGATGTTCTCCAAGATTCTAGCCGACTATAATGACGTCATTTGGATATACCAGACATTTTCCCAAGATAAACCCCTGAGAATGGTCTCCATCAGTCGTTCTAAGGTGGCGAGGGCATTATACAGACCAAATGAGAGGACCGTAAACTGCCATAAGCCTAATTCGTTAGTGAAGGTGGTCTTCTTTTGATCTAGGGGATCAATTTTCACTTGCCTGTATCCGCTGTTCAAATCCAAAGTAGAGAATAATGTAGAACCCGCTAGAGTATCGAGGGCGTCGTCAATCCTTGGCAAAGGATCACTGTTTTTTTAGTGCTGTCGTTAAGTTTAAGGTAATCAACGCAGAATAGCATTGCTCCATCCTTCTTTTTCACTAGTATCACGGGAGAGGTAGAAGAACTTCTGGATGGTTCAACTACCCCGTTTTGAAGGGCTTTATCTGCCAGTTCTTTTTTGACTTGAGGCATCCGCCGACGAACTTAACGAATAGCTCGTGCATCGCCGGTATCGATATTGTGTTTCACCACATCCGTTCTTCCGAGTATTCTTCCAGCAACGAACACAGCTTTGTATCGGTGGACTAAGTACATCTCTTATTTGATTTCTTCCTGAATCCGACAGGGATGGATCTAAGTTGGTAATCAGCAGCTCTATTTTGCCGGTAATGTATTTTTCTGAAGTTGTTGCCTGGTGAACCACGACTGTAACTGACTCTAGAGTGCCCAATTGCGTACCTTTTTAAAAGGAGACTAAGTGATCGTTCAGGTTTATCAAGCGCACTGGTACTTCTTGGGTTGATTGAACAAGAGCTTTGCCGATAAGTATTCCTTTTCCCAGAATCAGGTCGTCAATCTTAGGTTCTATCATTGCTGGTGTACTGTTTTGCTCTAGACCATCTAGTCGACCCGCTACAACGCATTCACAATTTGCTAGGAGTTCGATGTCGTCTGCCAGCGTTATTGGAACAATGGCAATGGTCTTATCTTTTCGATGCAAGATACATTCTTGGGTCCCAATATGGAGGGTTCGTTGTCGAAAGTCCAAGAGAAACTCGTAGTGATTCATCACGTCGATACCCAAGATGACGTCTTCATCGATGCCGGCGACCAATACCGAACGCGTTAGAGTAGTGGTACCAAATTGCGGTTCGTAATTTCCAACTGGAAGGCGACGGTTGTTCATATGATGGTTTTCGTGTCGCGGTGTATATTAACACGTCATAATTATTCTCATCGATTTGTCCGTCAATGATAATCTGGGGTCGATGTTGCCCTCCAGGAGACGACCCGTTTTAGTTTTCCAGCTGTTGAGAATTTTTAGCAGGTGTCTTTCTGTTATGCGGGCAAGCACTCCTTATGTGGCTAATTTTACCGCCGCCCCAGCATCTCACGGGCCGTCTCTTTTTTGAAGCTACCATCCTCGAGACTTTCTCCACCACTTCTGAGTTCACTATGGTTACCAGTCGCTGGTAGCACTAAATAAGGGCTCGTTATTCCCCGTACACGAGCAGGGCCTAGTATAGCTTCAAATTCCAATTCAATCGAAAATGCATCCACTATGGTGTTCGGACGCGCCAATAGCACCGCTCGTTGAATCTCTGCATTTCGAAGACCGTCGACGAAAGCTTGAATTGTCAGATTTTCCAATACCTTTTCTGTTGCAGATGGATGGGCACATTTTACTATCCTAGCGATATCCATCTCGAATCCTTGTATCAACTCTCCGACTTTCTGCTTCCGGGTCTAAAGTTGGGATTTATAGACCGGCTCTAGATGGGCATCTCAAGTCGTCTCACTAAGGCCTCAAAGTCTTCTACAGCGCCCTCCTGAATAGACAGCAACACATCCAAAGCCTCTCCTCGCAGTGACACGGTGAATAATATGGCTTTTTCACGAGAAGTCCATCCGTTGGCCCCAGCCGCAGCATTTAATTGCTTCAAATAATTTGGCCAAGAAGTTTTCCCATCAAAAGTTGGTGGCTTGATGGTAGGTCTGAGGTCTGCTGAATTTCTGACGTCCCCTTCGCCATGGTGAGTTATTGGTCCTTGTTGCCTTCTTAATTCAGCATTGAACCCATTCATTTGCTGAGTTACGTCAGGGATCTGCCGAGTCAATTCAACCCTCTTTCGATCAGCAACCTCGTCTCACTGGACGGTCATCTGACTAGGCGAGCGGGACGCACCCCCAAATTGACCTTACAGTGACCACGGAAGTACTAATCGCTAAAACCACTTCTACTCTATGTTTTCGGGGTCGCTAAATACGAATATGGAATCATTTTTACGATAAAATTGGGGGAACATGGAAAAAACGGCAATTTCTGGTAAAATTGAGACAATTGAATTTGGCGTTTTTCTGTGTTCATCTCGCTATATCTTCCACATTTATCAATGTATCATTATGAAATAAATATTTTTCTCAATAACTGTAGAACAAATGAGGTTAGAATTATGCGGTCTTGACGGTTGTATTTGTAATTTAATAGATTATGAAAAACTGAAAATATATACATGGTGTACTATTTAAAAAAATATGTTAATAAGTTATTTTGGAGTAGCGGTGCACCCTGTATACTTCTAATCGACTTATGCAGATGGTCTGGATTATTTGAAAAAAGTTTTATTCGACATTTTTTTTGTATACCCATTGGAAATCGAAATATTAGCAAGTTACGTTACTTTATGTACACACTGTATATGTATATGTTATAACGGAATTTGTAAGCACGATAGAGGGCGTATTTTTTGACGAATCGAAACCAAACTGGCTACAAAAATCGTTTAGGCCAAAATCTTGGACGAGTTCGTTAATGAGCCAAATCGGCGGAGTAAAAACAAAATGGCGGCCTGTCAAAATTGAAAAAAAATTGTATTTCCTTTGTTTTTCATTTGACGCCAAAAAGTTACTGAGCTTTTTCATAAACCTTAACACGTTCTACAACTTTCGTATTTAACATGTATCTCTAAATCGTACATTGAAACATTTATTTAAGAAAATTCACAAATTATAACGGAATTTGTAAGCACGATAGAGGGCGTATTTTTTGACGGATCGAAACCAAACTCGGTACAAAAATCGTTTAGGCCAAAATCTTGAACGAGTTCGTTAATGAGCCAAATTGACATAGTAAAAACAAAATGGCGGCCTGTCAAAGTTGAAAAAAAATCGTATTTCCTTTGTTTTTCATTTGACGCAAAAAAGTTACAAAGCCTTTTTATAGACCTTAACACATTCTACAACTTTTGTATTCAAATTTTTTTCTAAATCGTACATTAACACATTTATTTAGGAAAATTCACAAATTTACTAGAAATTTTTCTTTATTTTTTTGTTTTTGATCTGATTCCAGAATGTTACTTTGGTTTTTTTTACATCTCAAAACATTCTATTACTTTTGTATCTAATTTTTTATTTTGGGTTTTATGCAAAAAAGGTTACTGAAATAAGCCTGTCCAATTGGTCCTGTGCCATTGGGATTTTTTTATAATTAATTCGATCCCACTTTAAATTTGCAACAATGTTAATACCCAAATATTTCACATTTGTTACAGGTTTCATGCTAAAATTTTGTCCGTTTTGTGATATTTCAAGAGGTTTGAATAGTTCTATGCATAAATTGGAGTTGAATAGTGGTGGGTAAAATGTTTTTTTTTAAGTTTATGGTAAGTATTTCATTACCAAACCAGGTCTTTATCAGTTTTAGGTCAGTTGCTGCTTTTAATGTTAGCTCATACCAGTTATCTGCTTTATAAGTAATAGCAGTGTCATCAGCGAACCCATTTATGTAAAGATTGAATAAAACGGGACCTAAAATTGTTCCCTGAGGTACTCCATATGCTATATCTCTTTGACCACTCGCTTGTCCGGCAACCCTTACTATTTGCTGTCTCTCTGACAGGTAACTCGTAAATAGTTGTTTCGTATGCCAGATCTAAAAAAACACATAAGCAAACTTTATTATTATTTAATGCTTCATGAACTTTTGATGTTAAATTTAAAACGGCATCTTGTGTGGAGTTATTTTGCTTAAAACAAAATTGCTTGGATGAGATTAAATCATATTTGTTTATAAACGATGTAAGTCTATTTTTCAACAGTTTTTCAAAAATTTTTGCCATGTGTGGAATAAGTGATGTAGGTCTATAATTCGCGGCAAGGTTCTTATATTCATTTTTGTAAACGGGTATGACTATAGTGTTTTCAAAGGATTTGGGCCACATATATATGATATGCACTAGAGGATCAAGTATAAATAGTGATATTGCTTTTAGACATTCTGCAATTATCTCATCAATACCAGTTGCCTTTTTACTCTTCAAATTGATTTATTATTTTTTCAATTTCATACCTATTTGTGGGTAATGAAACTATCGAATTTCGCAAAGAGACATTATCACCATATGTTTGGTGAGGGTTACTATTTATTTGTTTGGCCAATCCCTTGCCCATTTCAGTATTTATTATATATTATAATATATAACTGGAACGACACTTGTTCCATGTTTAGAACTAGAATACATACACTTTTAGATTTATTGTCAATAAAAGAGACTCGGTCCGATGAAAGACACTTTTTAAATTATAAAAGGAAACGAGAGGATATTTTTCTAGAGGGGGATAGAGTTTGGTATAGGAATTATAGAAATCCTAATAAGAAAACTGTAATAGGTAATGTTTTGAATTTCAGAATTCATTTTTGTATACTTGTTATTGAAAATTTATTGTGCAAAAAACATTCGGCCAAATAATTCATAACCATTAGAGGAAGGATTTCAGGAAAATCTCAATGACAAATTCAATAGGGAGTTTTTTTATTTAAACCCAACTGTTGTTTCAATACCTGATTTACCTGTACGTCGAATGTTGCTGAACCAAACATGACATTCAAAGAATTTTTTAGTGAAATAATTGTTAGTTAAATGATTATCTGGTTCAGAATGATGCTGAAAAAAATGAAAACTTTGATTGTTAACTAAGTCCTAAGAATGTTTCGGCAAGTACACCTAATTTTAAGGAAGGATCTAATAAATTAATTGTAAACGAAAGACCAAGCCGTATTGTCAAACCACCTCAAAGAGTAATTTATAGGAGAATGTATTGTAGTGTCGTAAACCTGTGAACGCATTCTTAAACTCTATATATTTATGTCAAAGCTGTCATCAGCCAGCTCTTGTTCCATGCGGTGCTCAATCTCGATGTTTGGCAGTTTTTTATTTGTAGTTATTCCTCATGTTCCAAGTGTAATTCTCATGGACAAAGAATAATTCTGACAAAGACCAGGGACGCGATTCTTGAAAACCAGGGAGTAGAACAAATGAGAGAAAGTAGGCGTGTCCACGGACTTGGCAGGAAAACCGTATTCTTGAACCGAATGACAGTAGAACAGCGCTCCCCAGGAAGCAATTAATACATCTCTTAGGATTTGTGATAGAATGAGGCAGGGAACGTTCTTTTCTAGGTTATGTTTTCCATTATGTTTATGTTTTGGGTGTATGGTTGAGATATTTCCGTCTATTTCCTTACTTGTTCTTCTCTTATTTGAATTCGATTGGATTGAGGAGTGTTTATTCGGTAAGGTATTTTGTTGTTTAAGATAAGAGCTAGGATAACTGAATTTTTTTAACTTCGAACAGATTTTTTGTCCTGGTTTCAGGTAAACTATCGTGTGATTTTGATTTGATCTGTTTGGCAATCGGTTATGTGCATCTTCGATCACCCTTCAGTGAAAGATTCAGTTTTTTTAAATTATCCATGGATATGGCGAATGCTATAATATGGGACCAAATAAATGAGGATGTTGAGGATGCCGAAATACAAAACCAAATAGGTGTGCATGTGCTTCCCAAACAAAACCCTTTTGAGCTGTCTGATAGAAAATTCATAAAAATGTTTCGATTAACGAAAGCTCTAACAAGGCAATTGATTGATATTGTTCAACATCATGTACAAGTACCTTCAAGAGCATCGGCTCTCACTGTAAAGACGAAGGTAAGTCAAAACAAAATTCTTACTAGGAATGGAATAAATAAAAATGTCCTCCCTTATCTATTAGCTAAAACGTGGGGATATTAAGATACAGTTCAGTTTTCTTTATTTATATACAATAATAATTGCGTGTTTTAAATGAAACTCATAGTTTCTAGTTTTTACCACAATTTTTATTATATTGTAGTATTAACTAGAAACCGTGAGTTTCAATTAAAACACTAATGAGTAGATTCCACGAAGTAAGGGTCGAGACAGTTAATTTCAATAATAATTGCATTAAACAATAATGAAGATAGCTTAAATCAAGTATGTTATTTCAAGGTTTTCGCAACTTTGAGGTATTTGGCTACTGGTAGTTACCAAGAAATAACGGGCTCGAACCATTTCATCGGAATAAGTCAAGCAAGTGTGAGCCGTTGTTTGAGAGAAATATGCAGTGTTTTGAACTCTCCTGAAATATTCAATCAATGGGTTCGCTTTCCAGGAAACATTGTAGAACTGGAGAATATAAGACAGAGGTAGTTTAATTCAGTTTAAAATGGAGGTAAAGTGAAACATTAATGAATTCAAGATTTTTTTTTCAGTTTTTATGAGAAATATAAATTTCCTGGAATAGTTGGAATTAGAGATTGTACACATTATTTATTAAGGCGATTGTATCACCCAATGTACATAATGAAGAACAGCCAGAGAGAGCCTGCGTCAATAGAAAAAATTATCATTCTCTTAATGTTCAGTTGGTAATAATTTTTCTTTTCCCAGCTCAAATAATTTCAGAAATAATGATTCATAACTATTTATTGCTTTTAGATATGTGACAGTACATTGAGGATATTGAATGTGAATGCTAGATTTCCAGGTAGTACACATGATGCCTTCATTTGGTCCCAGTCTGAAGTTTCTGAGATATTGGAAAAAATTTATCGTCGAAATCCTGCTAATACTTTTTTCGTAATAGTCGATTCAGGTGATAGTTACTCTTTACTATCGAGATTTTACCTTGATGCTGAAAACACATAATTTTTGCATTATGCAGGTTATCCCACAAGATCATGGATATTGACACCTATACCTAACCCAGAAACCGAAGAAGAAAAAAGATTCAATCAAAGATTCCGTAGTATTAGAAGTGGTATTGAACGCTGTAATGGTGTAATTAAAAATCGTTTTCGGTGCCTATTGAAACACCGTGTCCTGCACTATTCTTCATCTGTAGCAGCTACTACCGTAAATGTATGTGTGATGTTACACAACAAGTGTATAGAAGCCAGTGTACCTGAGCCTCGGGAAGAGGATGGAGATATTGCCATAATTGACTATGGCATATATGCACCAATCCCATCCGCTGGGGAGCAAATAAATAATGCAAGGGTCAATCGCGATTTGCTTGCAGCAAGAGAGTTGAGAATTAATATAATTAACAACCATTTCCTAGTTTGAATAATATAAATATATTATTGTGACATTGATGAAATATTTCTGAATTACATTAGAAAAGTAATTTTATCATCTCATTCATTACCCAAAGCTAAATCCCACAAAATGTATTTATAGAATATTCGACAATAGATGTTCAAGTATTTTTTATATGATCAGATGCTTTTTGTGTAATAAGATTATTGGCAACAAATAACATTTTCTGAATATTTTGCAGTCTGTTTATTGTAAAAAATGAATCATAAATTCTGTTGACGAAAATAAAGAATATCAATAAACCAAATAGTCAAAGATTCGAAGTAGACTACACTTTTGCCCATCAGTTTACTGGATGAAATGTACATTTTACTAAATATAATACGTTAACAAATATATCACACATGAATTGCTTGAAAAAATTCAGTCCAGGCTAATAAAATAATGTTTTTTTGCTGACTTGCTTTCAATTGTGTGCTAATTTGAGTATAAGGAATATCCCACAGTTGAGTTGATCGCTTCTTTCTGTTCCGAATTACCAGGTTGCCAAGTAGAAATCAGATAATAGGGGACAGAAAAAGGTGTACAGCTCAGGTGTGGCATATTCCTAGATGAGAATACAATTCGTTTGATAAGTCAGTGAATTTAAAAAAAAATTTTTGATCAGTCTGGACAGAATTGTTTGAGGTAACCCATGTGTTATATATTTGTCAACATATTATATTTAATTAGAAATACATTTAATCCGGTGAGCAGATGGGTGGAGGTCGCATTTACTTCGTATCTTAGACTTAAACTAGAAAACTAATAACAATAAAACAAACCAAAAAACTCTGTGAAAACAATAAACCAAACTAGAAAACTCTCTGTAAACAATATATCAAACTGAAAAACTCTACAATAAATCAATCTAGAAAACTCTATAATAATATTAATAAACCAAACACTTTGGAAGAACAATGAATATTTAACATAGGAACTGAAAATATAAACAATACACTTGGGCACACCAGTACCTAATCAAGTTTTCGATATCCCTGAGGCAATCTTCCCTAAACTTCCTGCCATACTTTCAAAGGCAGATGCTATCTTCAAATATTTCTCTGTTTTTCAATTTTGTTTCCATCAGATATATTTTTTTATTTTGATAACTTTTGTCATTTGAAAACTTCTTCTCATTGATGTCAATGAATCTTGAATTTGTTTTGAGAGATTTTTCCAATCTGCTTGTTTTGTTGATTCTCTTTTTCTTTTTTGTGGAAGTGGAGTATGTTTGACTGGAACACAATGGAGCAGTCTGACTGGAACATGGATCAGAATTTGTAGAATGTGTTCGGGCGTTTTCAACTTCATTGTCACAAGAGTATGTGTGATCGTAATTATTCTGATTCTGATCAGTAGTGACAATGTTGGTCTGCTCATTTTCTTTGTTTGCATTTTCATAACCTTCCTTAAATAACAGTTTCAATATCTCAATGTTCTTATTATATTGAATTTATTAATTGGTAATAATTTTTTCAACAATCATTCAGCATTCTTATTTGAAATAAATAACAAAATATATTCAATGAGCATTCTAATTCTTTTTTTTGATATTTTACTTACATATAATATAGTATCATCATCCAAGAATGTAACAAGTGATTCCTGTATATTATCGTCACCTTTGATGGTAACCATAAGAATAATATTCAGAATTTTTTGATCCCAACTTGTTTCAAAATTTGGTGGTAATGAAGGGCCACCTTTAGTACTCCTTGCATGTTTCTTCTCTTTCATAAACCTCGTTTTGGTATTATTTTTTATGTCAACCCATGTCTGAAACAAAAAAGATACTGAATTAACTTCTGTATTGTGGCCAGTAGCAAATATTTCTGAAATAATAAGTTCTATAAATATTCAGCAGGTTCTCATACCTAGTCTAATTGATCATCATCAAATTGTACTGAATGATTTGTTTGATATGAGCCCAACATAAATAAATAAATTTAAATATCACATATTTATAACAAGAATAATCCTATACTATACTTCTAGGGTTATAATAAAAACAATTGGATGAATGTTTTATTATAAATCGGGTAATTCATGTTTCTCTATTAAAAATTATATTATATACTATGTACTTACTTTCCTTCACTGTGTCCATTCTTTTGCTGGACCATTCGGAACACTATCCAACATATATGTTAATTCAATCCAGTTTTTCTTCTTGTTTTCTCTGGTATAACCAGCTGTTAACCGACCTATATACATTTCAGGCCTTTGTGTTATGTAATCGGTTAAAATCTCTTTTTGTTTATTATTGATGGGAAACGATATTCTCTTAGCATTATCCATTTTCAATTTCCCAAACAAATACTACAAGGTACAAAATAAAACTAATATGTCTGTCAAAAAAAAGTAGTTTCTGATTGGTTAAAACCTTTGGCAACATTGCTCGTCGGTGAACTCTTATTTGGATACCTCCCTGACGGTCAAGAATACCGACTGATCGTTTTCAAACAGGGGAGTCGAAACAAATCGGGGATAACTCCCTAGGGAACGTTCTATTCTATCACAGTCAAGAATTGCGGCCCAGATGTCACGGAAAAGAAGATTCTAATAATTCTTAATTCAGAAGAAGAAACATATATCGTTATATTTTTTTTAAACTGTGTACAGTTAGTATATTGTTCAATTTACATTTGGGATTTTACAGTTACTTTTGTGGAATAAATTTTAAATTTACTCTTTATTATAATTATTATCAAAATGGCTTTGTGTGCCATTCCTGGTTGCAGTAATACAAAAATATTGCATTGTTTACCAAAAGATCCAGAGGTCAGCTATTCTAAATTAATTAAGTAATTACGAATTTATACATATTTTGATTTATAGATTAGACGACAATGGTGCCTGGCTATAGGAAGAAACGATATTGTTGATGTATATACTAAACAAAGGCACGCATTTGTGATCTACATTTCTCTGAAGATATGAACATTTATTATGGATAAGAATCGAACCAATTTAAAATTTAATGCTGTAACATTATTAAATATTCCAAGTAAGTATGTATATACTAGTAACTGAAATATTGAAAATGCAATTGTACAGAAGGAAGTATATCTGTAATTTCAAGTATTTAAACAAACTTTAACTTAAATATTATTTTTGTAACTTAATATATTAATTTTTAGCAAATATGGTGGCCATAACTCCTATTCACTTAGATCGTATTGATTTAAGCACAAAATGTCAATTAATAATGACATATATACCTACTAATTTATTAATTTCTCATCGTCATATTAGATTTAATGCAGGTATTGATAAAATATTTTAAATATATCTATTTTTTATTCACATACTAAATATTGTTGTGTATAATAAATTTTGTTTACTTTTTTTGAATTTTTTTCCGAATCCTATTAATCATTAACCCAATGCAACAGTGAAACATGCAAAATATTTGTCTCTATATCAGATATAATGTGCGTCGAAGTATAACAAACATTATATGTTGGCGCTTTGGATGATTAAAACTGAGAGTTACAATATTTTGCACTCATGGCATCATTTATCAGTAAGCTTATACTAATTTCAAAATTGGCGCCTTTTACCCTAGTTCATCCTCATGTCGCGAGTGTCACTAGTAAAACATGGTTTGGAAAGAAAGCGAGTGTCGGCTATCTAAGGTTAATTTTCAGAATTAAATAAGTTATAGGTAATTATCACTGTTTCAATTACTCATATTATAAAGATGGAAAAGATAGTCCTTTAATTCTTTTTCAATTGAAATCTACATAAAAGTTCATCGCTTATCTACTCAATTACTTAACGGTGTCTATATTGCTATACGTGATATCTATTGGATTATTGGCCTATAATTTGGGAACGATTAAATCCGTTAGGGTTGGTGTGTATACGAAGAACATTGACTATAAGTACTCTTCGATACAATAAGCAAATGTTAGCCAATAAACTCGATAATTGTCCAAATAATAATAATCTGAATTATACGGTAAGGGAATAGACTTTATCTGGGTTAATTTCAAACATGGTCCTATACAAACCAAACAGACGCGAAGGGTTAATAGCTTAAAATAACAGTGTTGGAATAGTTGACATGCTTACGATGTGTTGAGTAGAGAATTTTATAATGTACAAGGTGTAACCGGTAAAATACTCACATTCTACGTCCAGAAGCACCGATGCATTTAGAGGTTTATCCAAGGCGATATGGCGAACGTAACACGTCAACGTGGCGTTATGATGGCCTCTTAATACTCTTCCAAGTCTGGCATCTGTTCTGGCACCGAATTTTTGATCGCGGACAGTTTCAGTCAAATTGAGCACTTCGAGTGGTACTTCGGGAATTTCTAGTAATGCAGAAGAGCCCAACGTAAGTTCCCACGAAAGTTGCGGCTTGGGGTTGCCTTCGTCCACCACACACGATACTGTAAGATCCGAATTCTCTTTTACTAAGATGAAGAGGTTTCCAGGATCTAGAATACGGTTGTCGATCATCAAGTAAGCTTTCTTAGGAGCATCTGAAATTGGAAATGATAATTACTGAAATAAGTGTAAGATATTTTTCCTATGTATACATGTATTAGTTAGATAAACCAATTTGCTTTTCCTGCTTATCTAAAAAACAGTTTCCAAAAGGATTTTACTATGAACATTTAGAGATCCTTCCCACAACTTGGTCATCTAATATTTGTGGTCTTTATAGACGTTTTTAAAATAAAATATGCATGTTATACAAACTGACCAGGCATCAGCCGTGTTACTTAGAATCCAATTTTTTTACAACTTTATTCTTTACATTGGAGACAATTTTTTCTAAATAAAATAATACAAAGTTGACACCAATTATTATAGACCAACATTGTGGCTCCTTGGGTGAAACTGTCATGTGGTATTTGAATTAAACAATAATTTTTGATATCTGGAAAGGCAACTAAACCTCCATATTATGATCACAAAATTCAACTATATTGATACTGATATATTTTGTCGTTCACAATTTATAAAATTAATGTTAATCAATTCTCTACATGTCACAAATGCAGGGAACGTATGTAGGGTAAGGTGGGCAAATACCGGTCAGATGGACAATGCCGGTCAGATCTTAAAAATGATTATTACTAGGTTTGGCAACAATGCAATGTGGCCTCAAATATAGCAGCTGACCTGCGATTTTCGACAGACGATTGATATTCAGTTTGTGTTAAAACTTTGGTTAGTGCAGATCACCACGTGTTTTCGGCAATTCTGATGTAAGATTTACGGTAAGTGAAATAAGGTTTGGAGATGAAATCCTTCTCTCTTCTCATAAAAACTTGGTTGATACATAAAGGTTGACTTTTTTTCTTTAGTGTCCTATAAAAAGATAGAATAAAAAAAAATTTTCTCATAAAAAAATGACCCATAAGAAAAATTGTTACAGGCGGGTAATGCCGGTCAACACAGGTGGGTAATACCGGTCAAGTAACCGGCATTACCCACTGTTGATGTTAATGGTTATTTCATTTTTAAATGTCTCTACAGATATCTCGAAATCGAAAAAAATTAACTGGTAACGCAAAATGGAACAGAGATAATTTGAAGCAAGCGATAGAAGACATTCAAAATGGAACGAGTATAAGACAGGCTTCAAAAAATACGCAATTCCATTTTCAACGCTACACGAAACGGTAAAAAAAAGACTCAGCACCTATAATGGGAAGGAGACCTGCGTTTTCAACTAAACATGAACTGGAAATTGCTAATCAAATTAAACACTTGGCGTCCATTTTTTACGGTGTTACCACAAAAGAACTAAGAAGGTTTGTTTTTGAGTTTGCTGAGAGAAACCATATTAAACATAAGTTTAACGCAACGCAAAGGCTGGCTGGAAAAGACTGGCTCAGATGCAATCCCACCATATCAGTGCAAAAAGCTGAGGCTACCAGTCTAAATCGTCTGACTGGTTTCAACAAGGATGAAATAGCTAGATTTTATAAACTGATGGAAGAAGTGATGTCAAAATATAACTTTTCTCCTAGCAAATTATATAACACAGGATCCAGGAAAGATACTCGCAACCAAAGGACAAAAAAGTTTTGGTGTGGTAACTAACGGCAAACGAGGCCGAAATATTACCGTCATGTGTGCTATGAATGATGCAGGGGGATTTATTCCGCCCATGTTTATCTTCCCCAGAAAGAGACTCCTGGAAAAAGATGGACCTGCAGAAGCTCTTTATAAATGTTCACTGATTGGCTGAATCGATGAAAATATTTTTTGTGACTAGTTAACGCATTTTAGAAATCACGCTAAACCCACGAAAGACGAGCCGGTTTTATTAATTGTAGACAACCACTCCAGCCATATTTCTTTGAAGTCGTACGAGTTTTGTAAACAAAATCATATTTTTATGGTATCAATTCCACCACACAGTTCACATAAAATACAGCCATTGAATGTGGTCTTCTACGGGCCCCTGAAAGCCGAATACAGAAATCAGTGCAATATATTTATGAAGACACAGTTGATGAAAAGTATCACTCCTTATGATGTAGCGTCTTTATTCAATAAAGCTTATTCAACTGTGGCATAAAATAGCCCAGATGGACAAACCAAAAATGAGATTGACTTCATAATTTCCCGCCATAAACACATAATTCAATACGTAGATGTAGTCAATCAGTTCAGCACCGGCAGTGATCACAGGATGATAAGATGCAAACTACTCATAAACACAAAAATGGAAAGAAAACGGAAGATGAAACAAACGATTAAGAGGGGAAGTAGGGAAAAGATAGTGGAAAGAGAAGAAAAATACAAACAAAAACTGAATGAAAATTTTTCTAAAAACCCAGAAGAAACAGGAGTGTCCTTGGATGATAGAAATAGGAGAATAACAAAAATTATAAAAGAAACAGCCGATCAGATAATAGGCCCCCCAGATAAAACGCCGGATACACTGTCGATGGAGACAAAACACCTCCTAGAGAAAACAAGAAAATTGATAACAGAGGGTAAAAGGGACACTACTGAGTACACAGAAATCAACAAAGCAGCGAGAAAAATGGCGAAACAGGACATACTAAAACATCAAATGAAACAAGTACAATCCCTATTAGAACAGAATAAGGGACTAAATATATTTAAAAGACGCAACACACCTAAGAAAGAGATCAAAAATGCGAAAAACAACATAGTGGAAGACAGAAAGCAGATATTAAAAGTTATGGAATCTTTCTATAGAGATCTGTACGAATCTAAAATACCAGAGATAACGACAGTAGAGGACAAAATTCGAATAATAAATGTCTACTCAGAAGAAATGCCCGAGATAGATATGGAAGAACTAGAGAAAGCGCTATCCCAGATGAAAAATGGCAAAGCAGCGGGAGAAGACAACATTCTGCCTGAAATGCTTAAGGAAAGCGATATACAGACGAGACAATAACTACTAAAACTATTCAATGAGTGCCTAACAGAAGAATATATACCCAAAAGTTGGGAGAATGCTGTAGTTGTTCTGATCTACAAGAAAGGTGATCCAACTGACCTCGAAAACTACCGGCCGATAAGCTTACTACTACAGATATATAAATTATTCACCAGAATCATTACAAACAGATTACAACGAAAACTCGAGGCTTACCAACCAAAGGAACAGGCTGGGTTCCGAAGCCATTATAGTACGACAGAACATCTACACACCGTAAGGCAGATAATCGACAAAGCTACAGAATATAACATAAGCCTATGGATGGCTTTTGTCGATTTCCGAAAAGCTTTCGACACAGAAGAAATCTGGACAATAATAAAATCATTGAGAAATGCTAGAGTAGATCAACGTTATATAAACCTCATCAAAAACATCCATAGAAATTCTTCAATGTCGATAAGACTTCAAGAATCATCTGACAAAATAAACGTAAGGAGAGGAGTTCGGCAAGGAGACGTTATATCTCCAGCGCTACTCACTTTAGTTCTCGAGGATATTTTTGAGAAGCTACAGTGGGAAAACAAAGGATTGAACGTACATGGTGAACGCTTACACAGTCTGAGATTTGCTAACGATGTTGTACTATTTGCAAAAGATAAACAGGAATTGATAGACATGTTGGAAGAACTACAAAATGAGGCTGCAAAAGTAGGATTACACATGAACAACACAAAGACCCAGTTCATAACAAATATACCAGATGCAGACGATACAATACCGATTCATTGCAGCACAATAAAAAAGACGGAAACATACATACACCTGGGCCAAGCTATAACACCAGGCAAACAAAATCAAGAGATGGAGATTGATAGAAGAATTAGACTGGGATGGGCAGCCTACGGCAAATTAAAGTACATCTTCAGCATGAATATTCCAATGAATTTGAAAACATAAGTCTATAACGAGTGTATACTGCCTGTTGTCACGTATGGTTGTGAGACCTGGGTAATAACCAAGAAGATAAAACATAAATTGGAAGTACATCAGAGAGCCATAGAAAGACGTATTTTGGGAATTTCCCTGAGAGACCATAAAACAAATACTTGGATACGAGAAAAAACCAAAGTCTTCGATATAATGAAAAAAATTGGTTCCCTACAATGACAATGGACAGGGCACGTGGCCAGGCATACGGAAAACTGGAGCGGGTATGTCACCAGATGGAAACCTTGGGCAGAGAGGAGGAGTGTTGGAACACCCCAGCAAAGATGGTACGACGAGATAAAGAAGGTCGCTGGCCTGAACTGGTATCGAGTTGCGCAAGATCGAAGCCGATGGACGAATTTGAAAGAGGCCTATATCCTAAGGATAGAAAACGGCTAAAAATAGAAAATAGAACTGTGGCTACAATTAGCAAAGGAGAAGCTGGTTTCAGAAGCATTGGTATCTATCCTCTTAACTGCAACGTCTTTAATAAACAAGACTTTTTGCCTTCCGAGTTATTGAATCAGAACGTCATTGCCATACAAGATAACAAACCTGATATGTCTTTCAGCAATGATCCCCAAGCTGTAGCAAGCGATGATGCTCTACCAAAGACTTCTACAAATAAAGAGCAACACGAAATTCCTTCAACTTCTTCAGGATGTCTCTCTTTTCAACAAATTTGTCCCGTTCCTAAACTAGCAGAGAAAAAGAAGAGAGCAGGCAGGCAAAAACAGCACGCGAAAATACTTACAGCTACACCATTGAAGAAACAGTTGGAAGAAAAGGGAGCCAAGAAACAGGTAAAGGAAAAGAAGAAATTAAAGGTACAACCTTCTAAAATAAATCTTGATGAAAAAAGGAATAATTTAAGAAATAAGAGAGAATCCCATAAAAGAAAATTATTTGATGAAAACTCATCAGATTCTGATGTTGATGTTCAATATGATGATAATGAAGATGAAGATGTCGATGAAGATATATGTTTGATATGTAATGATTATGGAAAGAATAATGAGCAGTGGTACAGATGTACCCTATGCGGAAGATGGGCATATTCTGAATGCAGTGGATGGGACACACCTGTAGGATACACATGTGATGAATGTCAGCCTTTTACTTAGATAGTTAGATTATTTTTGTTTCTATTTTCTTTTTATTTCAATAAACAATATTTTGATAAAAAATGCTTATTTGAAGTTTCTCTTCTCTTCTTCTTTCTCAGCCACTTTTTATCCACTCCTGGACGTAAGCCTCTTTCATATTTCTCCATGCTGTCCTGTCCTGTGCTTGTTGAAACCATCTGTTTCCGGCCTGTCTTTTGATATCATCAAGCCATCTTCTCTGTGGTCTTCCTGTGCTTCGCCTTGTTTGTCTTGGTCGCCAGTACGTTAGTTTGGTTGTCCATTTGAAGTTTACTTAATCATATTTCAAGTATTTTTCTGCTTGACCGGTATTGCCCGCATAAATGACCGGAATTCCTCTATCTGTATGACAATGCCAGTCAAATGCACATTTTTGTTTTTTTGTATCATAAAAGTATAGAAAATATTTTGAAAGATCTTCAGATCAAAGAAGTTTTTAAGTGCACTAGTGATTGCTATTTTACAATTATTTGGAATTACGACTTATTTTTTTACTTAGTAAAAAAAATTTTCTTAAGTGGCCGCCATTTGCTCATTTTACCCTATAGTTTAAACTCTATTTCTGGTATTTTTCTAACGCCCGCAGATATCAAAACGTAACTTCACAGTTGCAGTTTTGCATTTTCAATGGTTCATCGCACCACGTTTCTTTACCTCATCTTTTGCCCAGCGTAAGACGTGATAAGAGTACATGAAACGTTTAGTTATTTGAAAAGTACGCATCATACTTTGTTAGATTTGAAAGTGACTGGAAACACACTGAATAATTCATTAGTTACATTGGCTGACACGTACCTAACGCAAGGGTTCATTTTATATACCAGATAGTAAATTTATTTGTAAAAAGGGGATATATTAATATTGATTGTTGATACCATTGAATTTGTTATTCTATTTAGTTTTCTTTGTAGTTTCGATGTTAGCTAAGGTATTATATATGAATGCTGCAATATATATGAAGAGCCGAGAAGAATCTAAATATAAAATTAAAGTAAACAAAAATTTGATTGCGAATTTAACAAATGAACACATTCCCGATGAGGTTTTATATATTTTAAGTATGGGATCAAAATTTATTTATGAAACATCACATATAACGGTGATTTCCAGCATATAAACATCCCATTAAAGTGTTAATCTCAACTCATATATCAGATTATAAATCCTCGTTAGACAATATAATAAGTTGTAAATTCGGCAAATATTCCATAAAGATTATCCAAAACCCTAAAGGGATAAATATCTAAATATTTTTAGATCATTATAAAACATCATATTTAACAAGAATTTAGAAGCAAAATTATAATTTTAATATTTATAGTTACGATGACACAGTGAACTGTGAACGAGATTTTAACCTTCAACGTCAAAGTTACTTTCAAAGCATGAAATGCGAGTTGCAGAAATTCCTTGTCATGGAACTATGTAAATCTAATAGATGTATGAATTGTTTGCGCAAGGGAACAGCACACAAATATTTTAAGTAAAAAGAAATTTGAGGCCAATTTTATAATGAACAATTATTGTAACAGAATTCTAAAATAAATTGAAAGGGATTGCATATACACGTATTTTGAGAGGATTTAGTTGTAAATTTGTTTATTTGAGAATTGAGAAGTAGGATATATTAAGAGGTTTTTTTTCAATAAATAGGGATAGTTTTAAGATAAAAAGTTTCAATTAATTAGATTAAGTTATTTTGGAAATAATTAAAAGAACATTAAATATGCCAATATTGACAAAAAACGATATTAAGTTGAATAATGTACATATTGTGTTGGTACGACTGTAAACCGCTTGTAATTCCTACGCTCCTGATAAAACGATTTCGTCTACAGCCGCAATTCTATTTTTATGTATCGCCTCTCTTCATTTTCAATCTACACGTTGTAAGTGCCCATATAATATTCCCTTTTATTATTGACAGAAATTATTTTCCATTAAATTTCAACGTAAAACGATAATCCTCTCATAGTCAACGGGAAAATATAAGGGTCACATGGCATTACCGGTGTGTTAGTGAGATAGGCAATCGAAAGTGAGCGTAGATTATTATATCAGATGAATACGAATCGCGCGTGCGCTTCTTGACGTTGTTTAACTGTACATCTGGGTACGTCACTGTTTGCGAATGAGTAACGATCTTTGTAAATATTATAAAATGACTATGCAGATACACCAAATAGTGCAAATTGTAAAATGGTATTATCAGGATAATTCATATCGAGAAATCGCAGAAATTGTGGCATTCGAAAGTACCCAACCAATTAGCAAGAAACAAGTCAGAACGGTTATAAAATTTTTTTAAGAGCATGGATGTGTCACTCCTACAAAACATGGACCGCGTACAAAAAAACATCAAACCCAACCCGAAAAATAAGAAAGTGATATTTTAATCTGTGCCAGCGTGGAAAGTAATCCTCTACGGTCGTCCACTCATTTAGCCAAGGATTTTGATGTTGATCCGAAAACGAATCGAATTGTATTAAAAAAGTGGCATCGTATTTTTAAACTGAAAAAGAGCCATGAAATATTTCCAGACGATCAATTTCATAGTTTTGTGATGTAGTTATAGAAAAAATACAATTGGACGCACACTTTTGTCAAATATTTTGTTCACAGATAAATCGACATTTCCCATACACGGTGCACATAATTCATCCTTTAATAGATACTGCTCCAGGACAAACCTGCACAAACACTATAATAGTAGAACTCAATATCCCCAAAAAGTTGAATGTTTGGACTGCGATATTAGGTAAACATTTGTAACGCGAAAAATCGCCCACACATCGATAATATAATGTTGGCATGCCTGCCGATGGGAAATTATGACGGACCATTTCGATGCGAGTGAGTCAGTTCTCCATATGTCGTTGAAACGAACGCTGTCTAGTAACAATTAAAATTTGTGTGTGCTCTGGTAGCCATTACGTCCGATTTTTAAAATTTCACCCACGTCGTGGACATTTCGATTGACGGCTAGGCCAGAAGAACTTGTTATCTATGGGGTTTTTTTTATTTTGGATTTTATGGATTTTATCCTCTGGTTGAGGAGAGCGAAATAAGCCAGACCATTCACCCGAACCAGTAACCAGGAGGGCTGGAACATTGTGGAGCGTCGACTTGATTGCTGTTCTGAGAAAGGAGAATCACTCGTAACAGTCATTTTCTTTCTTAATTTTATACATTCTTACATTTTCTATTCACAAATAACAGTCTAAATTTCACGATTTTTTAATGTATCTTTTTTTCCTATTTCTTTGCGGTAATTGATTATTTTTTTTAGTTTTCGTGTATAAAATTTTGAAATACTCTTTTTGAATATTGAATTGTTGGCTCTGAACGTTAGGTATACCACGGTACGTACCTGGGTGCTGGGCTACTTAGATATTTTTTTATGTAACTATTTCTGCACTGTACATAATTTCAATTTTTTTTGAACATTGTTAAGCTGGCCTGCTTATTTAATTTTAGGTTTATGCTTTTATACATATTTATACTCATATAGATTGCGGAAGTGTGAACCCATGTAACTAATGCAATTGTAGTTTTGATGTTAGATTTTCACTGTATTTGAAAAAGTGTACATGAACCATTTGTTCGTTCCTTGTAATTGGTTTGTAATTTGAGACATATGTGTCGATTGGGGCCCTCAGCTCTTTTGCACCCTGAATTAGTAGCCTTCAGCTGTACTCAGATATTATAGGACTTACTTGTCGATTGGGGCCCTCAGCTCTTTTGCACCCTGAATTAGTAGCCTTCAGCTGTACTCAGATATTATAGGACTTACTTGTCAATTATTCAGACAGTAACTTAGAGTTTCGATTGTAACTGGTAAATTAGTTTGCGATTTAAGTTTTCATGCAGATTTCGGCCTTCAGCCTAACTGCATACCGAATCTACAGCCTTCAGCTGTATTCCAGTGTTAGTAGTGTCATACTTTTTTTGTTGTAAGCTTGTAATAATCACATTTTGAAAAGAGACATATGGTCCAACGAGATTAATAAACTTCAATCAGGGGATATTTGCTGACTTTTATTTTTGATGATAACTTTCCTATCAATTTAACCTTTCGAAGAGTATAATTAATGCTGTTAACCCACTGAGGTGTTGTGGGCTAACTTAAAAAGTCTTGGGTGCTTGTCAAAACTTCTCTGGCGCCCTTTTTAGTAAACTGTTAAATTTTGAAGAATCCACCACTTCTTCGACTTGAAGATATTCGACTGGCGAGCACGGGTTGTACTACGGGAGACAACCCACACATCTATAACGGGCACTGAAGGTTAGCGTTTTCTCGTTATACATTTGATTGGACCATTTTTGATTGACGGAAATTTAACCGGACAAAAATATTTGTGTATGCTGCAAAATCAAATTACTCCTACCCTTAAACAATTACGGTTATGCATCACATAATTATCGATTAGCAATACATTTTTTAAATACACAATTTCCCAATCGGATAATCTCCACGAATGGTCACATTAGACCTTCTAGATCTCCAGATTTGGCACCCATCGATTTTTCTGGGTTTATATGAAATCGAAAATTTATGAATTCCAAGAGATCGGGGCCAGTTTTCTAAATAAACTTAGGGAACAAATTATACAAGCCTGAATTGGAATAACACCTCAAATGCTCATACATGTTCGTCAAGAATTACTGTTTAGCTCAAAACGGGGGTTTATTCGAACATGTGATTTAAATTCATTGAAGAATTAAGGAGTTTATTTTTAATTTATTACCTATCAGAATATTACTTTTATCAAAAAATGGTGGGTACTTTCATTAGAATTTGATGTTATTTAAGTTTATTATTATAGCGTTTTTTACTTTGTACTGTGTATGTTTACACAAAGAATTTGTTTCTCATTTGGAAGTAAACGTAAAAGACAGTAAAACTTTTTTCATTAATACATACAAAAACCAAAACATGTGTTCAGAGAGAGTTTTCACGTTGCCATATCTGAAAAAAGTAAAGGTTCTAACCGCTTTCAAACTGAGAACTAGAACAATTTCCAGCATTGAAATAAAATATTCAACGAATAGATGGGATTAATTATCTTAATCTGTTACAACCTCTCCTTCTTCATGGGCCTGGGGCCTGTTCTATACCGCTTAGTCTTGTAATCTTATTTGGGATGTCGATTGCCCGCTGTCATCTTTTAAAGGGCCTTCCTGGGGGTCTGGTGCTATATGGTTTTAGATCTCTTGCTGTTCAGACTATCCTATCTGCGGTCATTCGTGTAATATGCTGGTTCCACTCCCGTCTTCTCTGTCTTCCCCATCGTACAACATATTGTACCTTGCATAGTTCTCTTATCTGATTGTTTGGAATTCTATCTTTCA
This sequence comes from Galeruca laticollis, assembly GCA_963921935.1. NCBI lineage: Eukaryota > Metazoa > Arthropoda > Insecta > Coleoptera > Chrysomelidae > Galeruca > Galeruca laticollis. Next base: position 101,109,995 of record OY998177.1, read on the forward strand.
AAGTTTTGCCAGCGATTAATCTTAAAGTTTTCATTTCTGTTGTTCTCACTATTCTTTTTGTTTCCGCTGTGTCGGCTCTCGTTTCTATTGCATATGTCAATATTGGTCTAACACATGTTTTATATATACGAGCTTTCCCATCCAGTCTCATGTCTTTGTTTGTCCAAATAACATTCCTCAGATAACCTGATACGTAAGATGCCTTATTTGCTTGTTTTCGTACACTTTGTTTTAGCTCTCCGTAACTGGATATTTTTATAACCAGGTATTCGACCCTTGTAACCTGCTCTATTATTCCATCGTCAATCAAAATTTTGCATCATCTGGGTTCTCTTGCCGTTACCATAGTTTTGGTCTTAGTGGTTGATATTTGCATGTTATATTTTTCCGCCGATGTTCTGTAGGCATTTACCATACGTTGTAGGTTGTTGTAATACTTCTAGGTTCTTTCCTGTTTATTTATTGTTATGATGAAGCAGTGATCAACTCAGCCGATGTCATTTCAGTGAGCTGTGGGACACTGTGTGGCAGCACTTGTTGCCTCTTGTACATCCCTTTTGGAGGCAAACTATATCAGTTCCTTGCCGACGTTTAGCATGGTAACGTGTGAAGATGAAATTATTTATTTTATTTTATAAAATGTTACGACATTTTCGTTTTCTGGTGTGATGCGGTTGGTTTGCTCTTCCGTTAACTCAATTCCTGTAAATCATTTCACAATTTACGATCTGTAGTTTACGAATTTACAACTTTATGGAGTCTAACCTCACTTCGGAGGTAAGTACACACGTGGTTGTGAACTTCATTTCTAATTATTCTTTATTGACCACAGTATTCAACTGTTGTTTTTCATTTTAGTCTCCCTGATGATGAGGACAAACATCCTCGAAAGCTTGGACATATTCCGCTAAGAGTATAACTTTTCCAATTTTTGCTGCAATCCCCCAATATTCACTACTTTTATTCCTAACTAGTCAGCAAAGACTATCCTTCTTCTATATATATATATATATATATATATATATATATATATATATATATATATATATATATATATATATATAGAAGGTAATTATTTTGCCAATAACTAGTTATAACAAATATTATTGGGGGACAAAGAATACTCTGTTTAATTAGTCCGAGCTTTCGAAAATGTTTAGAGGAAATAACACCCAAGTTGAAGAAGTTTTTTGGAATAATACCTGACATTGTCATTGCGAACAGAAGTGTCCTGACGGTGTATTCTATTTTCTCAATACTTAAAGATAGGGTCCCTAGGGCTCAGATGTCAGATGTAGTTTACTCCATCCCTTGTACAAATTGTGATGAAGTATACATTGGCCAGACCTCGAGACAAGTCAAAGACCGTTTAACATCTCATAAAAGTGATAGTAGACTGCACCATGACAGATGTGCTTTGGCGGAACATGTGCGCAGTGAGGGTCATGTAATGGACTGAGACAATTTTCGTATTTTAGCCACCGAAACTAATAATACCAAGAGAACGTTCTTAGAAATGATATATATTTCGCAAACACCTAACATTATGAACAAACGTACAGTTATCGATAACCTTAGTTCTATTTATTCATACCTGTTAACATTCAATTTGAATACAAAAGGGTCACATACTTTAACAACATTATAAATTTATTAATAATATTGTTTGAGAGAAATTCACTCAAGCAGCCTCCTTTCATTGACTTATATAACTATATAACCAAGTCTAAATCAAGTCGTCAATGGAAGAGAAGAATCCTTTAGTGACAGTTTCCTAACCTATAAATTTTATCAAGTTTCACGTGGTAGCTGGTCTGTTTCAATCAGGAATATTGAATATATTAGAGAAATTCTAGATACTGTGATAATTGTTAACATGTTATTTCGGACATTGTAATTATAAAGAACCATTTTTCAAGAAAAGAAAAAGCACATTGATGTTGTTTTCACATTTACACAAACTTAATGACAAATAACCTCACTTAATCAAGTGTTAATTTTATTGTTTGATTTTAAAATTTTGACTATTTTTATCAATTGTATTGTCCCTGAGGATGGAAATAAACATTTTTGAAAGCTCGGACTAATTAAACAGAGTATTCTTTGTCTCAGATGCCAAATCCCCCATTAATATTTGTTCTATATATATATATATATAGATATATATATATATATATATATATATATATATATATATATATATATATATACATATATATCTATATATTTATGTGCGGGATACTTTCTTTGACCTTTTATAGTATATATACATATATCTAAAGTTTTTCTTGGTTTTAGGTCGTTTTTATAAAATATAAACACAAAAAAGGACGGTTTAAGTTGGGATTACCATCATATATTAACGTTTCGGCTCACTCAACCCTTTTTCAAAATATATCTGCATCTAAAATAAAAGGATGCGCAATGGGATCATCAATTTCAAGTGTTATTGCGCAGATAGTAATGGAGGACCTCGAAACAACTGTCCTCTCAAAAATTGATGGTGAAGTCCCCTTTTTCTTCAGATATGTGGACGATTGTATCACTGCTGTCCCAGCACAACAGGTTAATAATATTTTGAAAAAATTCAATTCATATCATGAAAAACTTCAATTCACCATCGAAAATGAACAAGATGGCAAAATAAATTTCCTAGATGTCACTTTACATCACACAAATAATAATATTAGAACTGAATGGTATACCAAAGAAACCTGGTCATCTAGGTACCTTAATTTTAATTCACACCATCCAATCAATCGAAAAAGATCTGTTGTCATTGGACTGGCTGATCGTGCAATTCAACTATCAGACCCGGAATACAGAAGTATTGCTATCACCAAAGCCAAAGAAGCCTTAAACCTTAACAGCTACCCTTCAGAATTTGTTAACAAATTATTTAAAACACGTATGAATAAATTCTATAATTCAACGAAAAATATAGAACAAAACAATAACAGTAATAGAAAATATATTTCCATGCCATTCATAAACGGATTATCGCAACAAATACAAGGGCTGTTTAGTAAACACAATATTACCATATGCCATAAAGCAAATAAAACTCTATCCAACAATTTTTCAAAATTAGAATCAAAAACGCCGAAAAATAAAAAAAGTAATATAATTTATCAAATTCCGTGTAACGATTGCAATGGTGTTTACATTGGACAAACCAGCCAGTATTTGGAAAATCGCATAAAAGGACATAAATACGACAAAAAAATACAACAGCTCTAACTTGCCACGAAAACTCAAAAAAACATACATTTAATTTTGAAAACACAAAAATTATAGGGTCGGAACACAATACAAAGAAGAGGGAAATTTTAGAATCAATAGCTATCCAAAAAAACCAGCATGCCATTAACAATAAAAAAGATTTAAACAACCTCAGTAAGATATATCTATCAGTACTGTAAATAGTTTTAGTCTGTATGTACGTTATGGATTATTTGTTGTGAATACTAGTTTTCGTAGAGTAAAAAGAATATTTTATGTTTTTAACGAAATTTGTAAATGGATATTTCAATGTATATGTCATCAATTATTCTATGTTTGAGGTAAGTGAAAAATATTTTCGTTGTATTGTATCTCTTAGTGAAGAAATCATTTTATTTTAGATGTAGATATATTTTGAAAAAGGCTTGAGTGAGCCGAAACGTTAATATATGATGGTAATCCCAACTTAAACCGTCTTTTTGTGTTTATATTTTATAAAAACGACCTAAAACCAAGAAAAACTTTGGATATATGTATATATATATATATATGTATATATATATGTATATGTATATATATATATATATATATATATATATATATATAATACCTTTACAGTTCTTGTATTCCTGCTTATCTCCTATTTTGTGTATCGTTATATTTTTATATGCATTCGTTGAACAATAATTCCGAAATCACCTTGTTCTAGTTTCCATCAAGCGTTTATTCGTCGAAGTAAAGCCGTTGAAACGGAACTTATCCTTCGATACAAGTATAACTGCCTTATTATGTCTCGGAGGTAATTTTCAAGCTGAATCTCAATAAAAATGATCGCAGAGGAAATTTCAGATGCAGGTGTACAGCTGCAATAAAAGATATTACTCTTTTATTGTTATATGCTTTGTAGGAATTGTGTAAATTCTAACAAAGTTTTTAGGGCTTAGATTTATTGTTATTAGGTTCCGTTTTATTATAACATGTTTCCAGTGGTATAACATTGACAGAAAAGTATTATACCGAGATTCAAAAATCCATATAGTATTAGTTGGATTATATCTGATTATATTAAAATGGGATTTTTCAGGTCAGACATCACTTTTTTCAAATTTTGAAATTACAATGATTTTTTCGAAATACTTATATACTGTACCTCTTGATCGTTATTCTGATTTGTGTATCTTCACTCGACTTCAGAATTGAACAGGAACTTATAATGAACCAGCCACTTTTTCTCATTATCACAGTTATAAAGTTTTAGTTTATATTCCAATTTATCCTTTCGACATAATCCGGGATATCTGTGGGAAGATAATCCGATAATTAAATTTGCGCTCACACTTTCTCCCACACTATTCAACATAACGTCAAACAAATTTCTAATACCGATTTAGCGCAATTTGAATAAAGCTGTAGATGACCGGCAGATTTCCAACATAAATTTATTAAAACTTTTCCTACAACAAGCTGAAAATTTCAATGAAGAGACTTGAAAAAAGGGCTGCCGGTTGGTTGATTACACTCCTTTGACTTTTTTCGCGTAATTTTTATCCGACAGATAAAAGTTTGGCCTAACCGAAAGTTTCAACGGAATGGTGATCTGCTCCGACACCATAAAATATCTCCCTTGTAGAAGAAATCCCTGGAATTGATTCCGATTGAATCGGTCTCTCTGAAAGTTTTTCCAATATTACTAGAGTAAGATATCTGAGATAGACAGCAGAATATTATCTGAATGAAAAATAAATTAGAATCAACCAAAAATAGTTTTATCACTTTTACTGGTCGCGTTCAAATCAGGTCCGACTTTTTAACTAGTTAAAAAAACTATATATAGGACTGAAGAAAATCTATTAAACATTTTAATATAACTGTTATATTGACCATATGAGATTTTTTCTAAATTTGCTATGTAGAGAAACGAGGTAAATAAGTTGAGGATATTTCTCTAGTAAATTGAGCTTCGGCCGTGAATCTAACTCTTCTCAAATTTACTGTCTCGACACTTTCTTTGTGGAGTCTACTCATATTACTGTTTTAAATGAAACTGAATATTTCTAGAAAATTCCACAATATATTGATAAAATGTTAAAAATTCTAAGAAATTTGACAATTGTTTCGATACTAAATATCATCGTCAGAATGACAGAAGTTACATTTCAGTTGGTGCCTACCTTGTGACGGACCTAATGTTTATTAATAGAAAACAGAAGAATATATGATTTTACAAATATCAAAGCTTAGATATATATTATTAGCCCTATGGGGATATCCTGGATATCATTTTTCCAATTAAGATCAGTATAACTGTACAATGATATAGAAAACCGGGAAAACTATATCTTTACAATTATCACTTAAGAAGACAGTTTAATAGTCGAGAACTCCCTAGATTTATCTGTTCATTGACGACTTCATATTGTGCCTTTGTTAAGTATCTTCTAATTTCCACATCTTCAAGAAAATGTGTAACGCGAAAATTCGCCGAGCCGTCGGAGGTTAGTAAATAGGCTAGGCACGTTCTGGCTCATTCCATATGTAAAATAACATAGGAAATCGCCAAGGTCCAACGTGGTAATTTTTAGTGTTTTTAAATGAAACTCAAGGTCTCTAGTTAATTCCACAATATAATACAAGTTATTGAAAATTCTAAAAAATTGACAATTGTTTCGATAAATCAATATCATCGATGATATTGATTTATCGAAACAATTGTCAATTTTTTAGAATTTTCAATAACTTGTATTATATTGGGGAATTAACTAGAGACCTTGAGTTTCATTTAAAAACACTAATATGAGCATATTCCACGAAGTAAGGGTCGAGACAATCAATTTCAGTGGTAATTTTTGACGCAATTTCGATCTGCGCATGCGTCAAGGCGGCCGTTAGGAATCTCCGCGTGCGCATCCACCTTGTGCTAACGTTCGATAATTATGTAGTCATAAAGATGCCATAGGGGCGCTCTCTGACATAATTTTTTCTTGTAATCAATGGTCCTGAAGGTTGCCGGAATAGAATTTGTGGTCTAGCTAAATCGTAGCCTGCAGATGCAGATCATAAACTTCTTGTTTCAATCACTGTTTTTTAATTGAAATCATTACTAGAATATATCATATCTTCCTCAGATATTACTGTTAAAACGTGTCAGAATTGCTCAATTAGCTTGAAATGCATCATTTTTACATGCTTTCTTATGGGATAATAGACAAAAATTTCCTCAATCGTGGGTCTTTTTGAGAAAAAATGTTACCGTTCAGTTTTCCGTTCGACTAGAAGTTTACTTGTTACCGATAATGTTCATTCGTTTACAGTTCTTTTTTGAAAGTGCTTGCGAAGAAACTACCATTATTAGTCTCTATATGAATCTCATAAAACATATTGCTACTTTGTTGGGAGTGATGACATCAGATGAACACAAAGAGACAGAAGGGCTTACGGAGTGTAGGAAAGCTATAAAGAAACTAAATGATACGTTACGAAGTGCTAAGAATATTGGGGAAAAGCAGCATATCCTTACTAGTATAAGTCAAATAAAATCATTTCGTAATCAATTTAAATATATTCAAAAACATGGTGGAGGCCTATCTTCTCATATGGAAACCGCAAAACATCGTGTAAAATGGGATGATCTGGATGCAGCATTCAACGGTCGCATCAGAGCTGGTAGCATCTCAAACCTGAAGCATAAGGATCCTATTGCATTTCTCAAAGATTGTAAGGCTATCTTTAAACGGCGTATACATAATATAATAAAAAATGAGGTAGCTGTTAAGGTGAATGTGGCTTTTGGAGGTGAATTTGGAAATATTAAAGGAGATCAGATTCATAATGAGTTCAAGTATTTTACGACCACTAATTCCCCAATATATAGATACAAACATTGATGATTGGTTTGATACTAAAGTCATTGCACCTATCCTTAAAGACCTGGAGAAGTTTCAAGAACGTGATAGTGGTTGGGCATTGAAGAAGGTGCTGAATTTGGGCGTTAACATCAATAAGTATACTCCTAAACTAGGATCCACTTATATTGATTTACTTACAGAAATAAAAAAGAAGAAGGCATGTATTAAAGTCAATAATGAAGATAATGGTTGTTTTGCATGGGCAGTTACGTCAGCATTGTATCCTGCTATGAAAAATGCGGATAGAACATCCCCATACCCTCACTATTCGACTGTATTAAAACTAAAAGGAATTCAATTTCCAATGACTATCAAGCAGATCCCCAATTTTGAGAAGCAAAATAATATATCCGTAAATGTTTACATTCTACAAAAACATAAAAAGACCTTCATTACTCTACCAACTTACCTTACAAGAAATAAGATGGATAAACATGTAAATTTGTTGATGGTACAAGATAGATATGATGAAGTGTCAACGAAATATCACTTTGTTTGGATAAAGAATTTATCAAGACTTCTGTCCACTCAACTCAGTAAACATAATTGTAAGAAATACTTCTGTGATAGATGTCTACATTAATATAGATCACAGTAGAAACTTAATAACCATCTTGAAAACTGTATAAAATTAAACGAAACTGCAATTAAAATGCCTGAACCAGGAAAAAACATTCTTAAATTCGAAAACTTTGAGAATAAGGTGAAGGCACATTCTATAGTATATGCAGATCTCGATAGTGTTTTGAAGCAGACTGGGGATTGTAAGAAGCCACAACAACATATTCCTGCAGCCGTTGGATATTACTTCAAGTGTTCATCGATGACGCGCTATCCTTTTACAAAAGTTATATGGGTGAAGATTGTATGCGATGGTTTGCCGATGAAATGAATCTGCTTGCTCAAGATATCAGTAGGGTGTTCCTTTGTCCTTATGGAATTAACATGACTCCTAATCATGAACGTCAGTTTCAAGCTTCTAACAAATGTCATATTTGTGAAAAGTCATTATCCTCTACTGATTAGAAAGTCCGAGATCATGATCATTTCATTCCTGAAATATAGAGGTGCAGCGCATGAGGGATGTAATATTAATTATCAGGATTCACCTACTGTTAATTTAGTGTTCCACAACTTATCTGGTTATGATGCAAATTTCATCATCGGAGACATTGCTACTCGCATGACTGGCTCTATTGATTTGCTCCCTATTACAAAGGAAAAATATATTTCTTTCACAAAACATGTTGACGATGCACGAATCCAGTTCAAATTTATCGACAGTTTCCGCTTCATGGCATCATCTCTCTATAAACTCGCTTCATATTTAACCGAATTTCCTAATTTGAGATCTCAGTTTTCTGGTATTTCCGAGGAACAATTCACTATGTCAACTAAAAAGGGGGTAATGCCTTATGACTAGTTTACCTCCTGTTAAATCTTTCTACAATAATCTCGAAGATTAACCCTGTCCACATAGACTTTATAGTCGGGCGCAGTGTGTCTGGAATACGTTTCAATGCCAAACCTTAGGAGAATATGTAGAGTTGTACATGAAGACTGATATCCTTCTTCTTGCTGACGTTTTTGAGCAGTTTCGTTCCAGTTGTATTGCTACGTATAATATCGATCTTGCACATTATTATACATTACCGGGATTTACGTTTGATGATATGCTGAAACATACTGGACAAGAATTGGAGCTTCTCACTGATGTAGACATGTTTTTGTTTGTTGAGCGTGGTATACGCGGTGGGCTTAGTCAAGTATGTGGAAAACTTCGTGTTCGAGCCAACAACAAGTATATGCCTACTTACAATCCGTCTAAACCAACGGAATATTTAATGTACTTCGATATAAACAATCATTATGAATGGGCGATGAGCCAAGCGTTACCATATGGGGGATTCGAGTAGTGTGATACAAATATTGATGTTAGCGCAATCGCTGATGATGCTTCTGAGGGATACATGCTCGAGGTTGATTTGAAGTATCCTCATCATTTACATGATTTGCATAAGGACATACCTTTCTGCTCCAAACAACTCAATCCTGAAACCATGATGCCTGCTACAAGATCAAATGAGGAGACTAAGTTGATAGGTACCATGACTAATAAAACAAAATATATTATAATTTACCGAGCATTGAAGCAGGCGTTACAGAATGGGCTTGTATTAAGAAAAATACATCGAGTATTGAAATTCAAGCAGAGTTCTTGGTTAAAGCCCTACATTGACTTAAACACCGAGTTACGTAAGGTTGCGAAGAATGAGTTTGAGAAGAACCTATTTAAACTGATGAACAATGCCGTGTTTGGTGAGTATTGCTAGTTTTATACAAATATTTCTATACTAGTCACTGTTTCTAATTGTTGCAGGTCAAACCATGGATAACGTGCGCAAGCGCGTTGATGTTAAGCTAATTTCTCAGTGGAGTGGTCAATATGGTGCTGAATCATATATATCTAAGCCAGAATTTAAAAAAAGTATGATTTTTAATGAAAACCTTATCGCCATTGAATTGAAGAAGTTGCAAATATGGTTAAATAAGCCTATATATGTAGACATGGCAACTTTACATCCGGCTAAGACTACCATTTATGATTTTCAGCATGGTTACTTGGCTTGTAGATTTGGAGAAAATCACACTGCCCGTTACACCGATACTGACTCTGTGATAGTTGAAATAAGAGAGCAGGACCCGTATGAGATGATGAAGCTAGATTGTCATAAGTATTTCGATACTAGTGACTATCCCGATGATAACGTCTATTGAATTCCTCGAGTTAATAAGAAGGTTCTTGGGATGATGAAGGATGAGAACAATGGTATTATAATGACTGATTATATTGGGTTACGGTCTAAATTGTTTACAACGCGGTTACTAACCTCTGAAGATGGTCTAGCGGAGAAACGAAAACATCTTGCGGATGATGGTTATGACAAAGTAGGAATAGACTGTCTTATTCGAAACGTTGGAGTAACTAAAAAAGCTAAAGGGGTAAAGTCATCAGTTGTGAAGACCGTAATCACATTTGAAGATTATGAAGAATGCCTTGATACCTTCACACAGGAAATAGTTATCCAAAATAAAGTAGCACTCAGTCCGGAGGATGATAAACGCTATATTGTTCATGGCTCCGATGAAACCTTACCCTGGGGGCACTACTCGATTGATTGTGCTATGGATGTTGATTCAGCCTTTTGAATACACATTTTCATATTTTTATCTATTTCATTCATACATTTAGATATCGAAATATCCAGCTGTAGAATTTTTAACCATTTTATATGCAATAAAAATGTTTGTTTATTCAGATGTTCTTATTTTACATTCACCACCTCCCTACCCGCAAGCTTTCATTCTCAGGACTCGACGCTTAACAAATGACTCTGGCTGATGTAATTAGCAAGATGGATGCGTACATGATGGTCGCCTTGACACATGCGCAGACTGAAATTGTGTCAAAAATGACCATTTTGGACCTTAACTATTTCCCATGTTATTTTACATAAGGAATGGTCTAGAACCATCAGGCATCTTTATGACTACATCCAGTATATGCTCTACCTATCACAATGGTATTTATTCGACTTCAATCCGACCATTAATAACAGTGAGCGCCCCTATGGCATCTTTATGACTACATAATTATCGAACGTTAGCACAAGGTGTATGCGCACGCGGAGTTTGCTAACGGCCGCCTTGACGCATGCACAGATCGAAATTGCGTCAAAAATTACCACGTTGGACCTTGGCGATTTTCCATGTTATTTTACACAAGGAATGAGCCAGAACTCGCCTAGAATATTTACTGAGGTTTAGTATTGACAAGCATGTCGACGGGGGGAATTCAGACCGCTCACTGCGCGAAGATAGGATTCAGTTCTCCTTGTGTCGTCAACGTGAACACACAGACTTCAAGTGATAAATTTTGCATGTGCTCTGGGAGCCATAACGTAATTTCACGAAAATCCTGATAAATTCTATGTAGGGGAAGAAAATATCGCTTGATATAACAGCAGGAAGGTCTGACCCAAGAATCTACTGAACCAGAGGGTGTCGATGACCAAAGGATACCGGTAGAATTGGTAGAATTAAGGAAACCACGTAGACGGCTTTGTTAGCAGGACACATTGTCAAAGGTTTTTTTAAATTGGATTTTAATCGCTGATTGAAGCCTGCGGAGTTAGTGAGACCAGTTCCCGGGAGAGCTGGAATATTCTGGAGCGACTTCAGTTGCTGTTCTGGGGTCCGGAAGAAGGATAAGTGAACAGTTTTCCTTCTTATTTATACATTTACCTCATCCGACAAATTTAACAATTTTTTTAATGTAGTTTTTAATTTTTCTCTCTTTTTGCGGCAATTAGTATAATTTCACTTTTCACTTGTATTTAGCATGGTAATAATTTGCTTCATAATTTAAAATATTGGGCTGTTGGCTCTGAACGCTAGGAACGTTCGGTACGTACCTGGGCGTTGCGTTATTTAGTTAAGTTTTCGAACTTTGACGATTTTATGTAAATAATTTTGTGCCGTACATAATTTCAGTTTATTTTTTCTAGCATCGCTAAGCTCGGTTGCTATTTAAATTTTATGCGTATGCATTTATTTATATTTATATTCATATTCGTATAAATTGCGGAAGTGTGAACACATGTAACTGTGACATTGGTAATTTTGGCATTAGATTTTTCATTGTATTTTGAGAAATTGTACATGAACCATTTGGTCATTTCCCTATAATTCTAAATTTGAGACATCGGTGTAGTTTGGGGCCCTCAGCTCTTCTGCACCCTGAGTTTGAAGCCTTCAGCTCGGCTCAAATGTCATAGAACCTGCTTGTCAGTTATTTATATGGAACTGTCTGTGGGTATGGTGTACACACTAGATGTAAATTGAGTGAATGAAAATGACGAGTAGTTAGTGTGTATAAGTTTATTGATATGCAGCTAAACGCTTTCGGCCTTAACGCCATTATCAAAGCTGTCCCGCAAAGTTTCAATGTTTGTAAAATTTTTGAAAAAAAAATTTAAAATGTTGAACTTACGCCATAAAAAAGATCCAAAAACAGGTGTCAAAAAACATCAGGCTGATAAAAACGAAACAATGTATGAAGTTACGTCATTGTTTTACAATTATATCATTAAAAAAACATTAAAATAACCCTTTAAGATGGTGTACAATTATATTTACATGATGGAAATCAACATTCAGAAGTTTGTAAACTAAATGATATCCGATGACAAGCTTAACGTTAAAAATACGGTGGCTAATAAGCTAGCGTGCCGTAAAACAACAGGTGTAGGACAATACAACATATTTGTGTGATGACCATTGAATCAAATGTATAATTGAGAAGATGTTTCATCACATCTTTAGCTTCATTTTTGAATTTAAAATGAAAGTAATATATAGGGTTTCCTTCAATTTATAGTTCGCTATATGACTTTATTCATCTTTTCAATCATACATTTGCTTCAATGTTCATCACACAAATATGTTGTATTGTCATACACCTGTTGTTTTACGGCACGCTGGCTCATTAGCCACCGTATTTTTAACGTTAAGCTTGTCATCGGATATCATTCAGTTTACACATTTCCGAATGTTAATTTCCATCATGTAAATATAATTGTACACCCTCTTAAAGGGTTATTTTAATGTTTTTTTAATGATATCATTGTAAAACAATGACGTAACTTCATACATTGTTTCGTTTTTATCAGCTGGATGTTTTTTGACACCTGTTTTTGGATCTTTTTTATGACGTAAGTTCAACTTTTTAAATTGTTTTTTTCAAAAATTTTACAAACATTGTAACATTGCAGGACAGCTTTGATAATGGTCTAAAGGCCGAAAGCGCTTAGCTGCATATTAATAAACATATACACACTGAGTACTCGACATTTTCATTTACTCAAGTAATTTATTTATTCAACCTGTGACTTCGCTTGTAACTGAAAATTTAGTTTGCGATTTAAGTTTTTCCTATGTAGATTCCGGCCTTCAGCCTGACTACATTCTGAGTCTACAGGCTTCAGCTGAGTTCAGGTATTATTTGTCTTGGATGCTTGCCAAAACTTCTCTGGCGCCCTTTTGAAAACTTAAAATTTTTTTTGAAGAATCCACCCCTATTTCCACTCGAAGCTAGTCGACTGGCGAGCACGGGTTGTACCACGTGAGACAACCCGCACATCTATAGCGAGCACAGAGGGTTAGTAGCATTTTCTCGTTATAAATGTAGTTCTAGTTTTTTATCACAAATACGTAGTACTTCTAATTCTGTGTTAGGTGTCAATCAATAATTGATGTCAAGTAGATGTTTTTCGTAGTGGAATGTATCCGGTTGTTTTAATATGTATGCTCGTGAGTCTTCACTGTATCGGATTTCAAAATTTCTAAGGGTTGGACCCACATTACATTATGGATATTTAAGTTTATATATATCAAGCTTCTTTAATAGCGATATTTTCGTTTTTAAATTTAATAATTTTGTACTCACATCACTTTCTGTTCGGAAAAAAATTGTTGTATTTGTTGCTAAAGATATTATCAGTAGTAATATAACAAGAGAGTGAGAATAAATTGAAAATAATTTGACAGATTTTTTGAAAACTTGTTGCCAGGCAATAGTCACGAGAGCCCGCAGGGCTCGAGTGGCTATTGCCAAATGGCAACAAGTTTGAACAAAATCTGTCAAATTATTTTCTAATTTATGGAACTCTCGAGTTGTATTTGATTAGATTATTTTTTGATTCACAAATTGGTGAAGGTCTTAAATTGTCTCCATATAGACTGATTACTTATTAGAGTATTTTTCGAAGTAGTTTCTATAATCTTATTCGTTATTTCTTCATCAGAAAAGGTACTAAACCGATGATGTTCACTCATTTTATATATAACGTTGACACAATTAGATAATTATTTTGACAACTATCTGACACTTGCTAGACAAATAAAAGCAACAGTGATTATTCCCGAGAATAATCACAAGAGCTTTATTCCCACTATAATAATGACATGATTGGTTGAAACTTACCCTTGTGTCAAATAAAGAAGTATTTCATTGGTTTTAAGAAACGTCAAAAAATAATCTCTGGAATATTATTAGAAATATTGCCTGCGTATGTGATTGTTTCTTGACTTTTTATTTCTTTAGTTTGCTTAGGAAATATTAGTTGTAATGCCACATGTAATGGATAACCATCGGATGTTGCTATGTGTTTGACTGTATTAATTTCTCTGTCAAAATAATTATTAAACAACAGGTAGGCATCAAATTAAATGTAACTTCTGTCATTCTGACGATGATTTTTAGTTTTGGAACAATTGTCAAATTTCTTATAATTTTTAACATTTTGTTTTATATAAATATTGTGGAAATATCTAGAAACAATTTCATTTGAAACAGTAGTATGAGAAGATTCCACAAAGTAAGGGTCAAGACAGTAAATTTCATTAAAACAACTTTCAGAGAAGATTTGACCCAACTGTACCAGAAGTTACTACAAAAACAGTGCAAAGCATCACATAACATTTGCTTTAACCAAGAATGCCTTAGAAAAGGAGTAATACCAAATTAAGTAAATTTAAAATGCCATACTAAAACATCTCAAGCACAAAAAGCTATAAAACGTGCTCAGCGAGTAAGGCTTAAAGAAGAATGTGAAAAAATTTTTAAAATGAGAGACTTCTTAGGCACCTACATAAATGTTGTACATTCTGAACCCACGTTCCAATTACATCCAGTAGAATTTGACTGTTCAGATGACAAATCCAGAAAAAGTGTAAGCACGATGAAGTACAAGAAATTTTAGAAACAAGAACTAAAACTTGAACACACACAACATAGAATTCAATACTCTAAACTTCATGAAACTGTAAGTACTTACATACCAACACACTTTCAACCACGATTTGAGAACCTTTCAGAAACTGATTTTACAAACTGTTTTTGATTATAATTCAATTGAATTTCGTCGACGGTCGTAGGCATTCAGCTATCCTTATATGCAACAGGGCCAATCAAAGAAAAAATTAAAATTAGAATTAAAAATTAGAATTATGGTATATAGAAAAACACAAACAGGAGTGTAAATGACAAAAAGCGAACAAATCAAATAAAAACAAAAACGAACATTAACATTACATATATAGACTTTTGCGGCGTCGGTTACCATCAGTAAATCTGAGAAGTTTCCCTTGTTTCGCATTCGGATACTATGTGGGGAGCGGTTTGACGTTCTGCTCCGCAGTCATAGCCGGGATTCGATCTTTTACCCCATTTATGGAGGGAATCTGCACAAATTCCATGGTTGGTGCGAATACGATTTAGGGATGACCATATATGGCGAGGCAGTTCACACCCAGGTGGTTTCTCCGTGATGCAGGAGAGGGTTTGAGAATGCCTGGGGCCCACTACCTGCCATTGTTCTCTCCAAGATTCTATGATGTTAAACATTGTTCGTTGCATTTCCTTAGCTGTTACTATTGCTGGGTGTCTGGACCGAAGTCTGCAGTTCTCCAGGTCAGGTATGTCGCTATATATGGGTAACTGAGGGTTGTCAATCAGTTTCTTGTATTCCCGAAAAAGAGCATTCCTTCGCCGGAGATCCGCGGGTGGTATGTGGCTCAAAACAGGCAGCCAGTGTGTTGGAGTTGAGCGAATGGTTCCGCTTATAATTCGCATAGTGTTGTTGAGCTGCACATCGATTTTTTTTGTGTGAACACTATTCAACCATACAGGGGCGCAGTATTCCGCTGTCAAATAGACCAGTCCAAGTGCTGTAGTACGTAACGTGTAAGCCGAAGAACCCCATGTGGTACCGCTCTACTTATGGAGAATATTATTCCTCGTGCTCAATTTAGCTGCAGTATTTTCCAAATGCTGTTTGTGGGTGAGCGTTCTGCTAAAGTAACTCCCAAATATTTCGGACGCGGATTGTTGCGAAGATGGATTCCCTCAAAATAGACGTTTAGGCTTCTGTTTACGGATTTGTTGCAGAGATGGAAGCAGGTGGTTTCTGTTTTTATTTACGAAAATATGTGCTCAGAGACGTTAAATCAGATAACAAAGTTGTTTCCATTGCTTCGAACGTCTTATGTTGTGTTGCGAACGTCTTATGTTGTGTTGCCAGGACCCAGTCATCCGCATACCCGAACCTTTTGGGAGTTGTATCGGGCATGTCGGCGATATATAAGCTGAACAATAGCGGAGCCAATACAGAGCCTTGTGGTAAGCCATTATTTAAGACTCTTTGGCAGGTAGCAGTGTCTCGTCAGGAACCCTGTGAGATCTTGTAGGTTGTTTTTGCCTATTTATTGAACATTTCACGCTCATAGTTTCCGAATATCTAAGACCGAATATAAACTCCCATTCGAGTGCTGAGGTCTTCTATTTTCTTCAGTTCTGCTTGTAGGTCATTATCTTCTGCGAAACAGAGCTATTCTGGCCCAGTGAAAGTGATCGTAGCCCCTTTTTTGCCAAATTATTGACTTTCTCTTCCTTCTGTCTACCTCCGTGTGCAGGCAAGAAGAGCTTTGTTTCCTTTGCTTAGTTTTTCAATGTTTCTAGAGATTCCATGACCAACTTTAACTTGATTATTTGAGAATGTATCGCTCTTACGGCCGTTTGACAGTCAGATAAGATTGCTATGTCTCTTTTCCGATAGTTCCTATATACACTGAGCTGTGCGCACATTCCAATAGTTAGAACTTCCGCTTGGAAAGTGCTAGGGTGGGTTACTGTTGATTAGGAGTAGTGACTCTATTTATTCTGCATGAAATGGATAAAATTATGTTTTTCCAGTAGCTGCCAAACATTAACATGATGTACATTTTTAACATGCCCTATTCTCCGAATTATTTCTGGATAATGATTAACTATATTCAAAATAGTATACAGTTGTGAAGTTTAATAATATTTAGAAGATGTATTAAATATGAATTTTTCATAATTCCTGAATAAAAGAGACTTCATTATATAACATTGTCACAATGAAATCTCTTTGAACAACTTTTTAGTAATTTTCAGTATCATACAGTTGGTTATTGTATGTACGAGTAGTATGTATTATTATTTGAAAGTTAACTTTAGGCTTGAAACAGATTAGAAAATGATTTAGCGTTGTTCTAGCTACTGAATTATTATATTTAATGGTCTTGAAGGTAAATTTGAATAAATTAATAAATGAAGTACGCTAACGGTTATTCATCAATGATTTGTCAATTGTTCATTTTTATATTGTATAGGATCAATATATAGGTATATAAAACGTTCGATTTTTGGGATAAATCACCAGATATTGTAACAAGGTTCACTTTCCTGAATAGTTATTTTATGTTGTCGAGTATATTTTCAGTTGATATTACTTATAGTCCGGTATACATCATAGCTCTGTATAGAAATCATTTTATACTGTAACGAGATACCTGTTTTTTTTCGTTATTTTATGTCGCCGAGTATATTTTCATTTGATATTACTCATAACCCTTTATAACCCCTAACTTCTGTATAACAATCTCATCTTATATATATATATATATATATATATATATATATATATATATATTTATATATATATATATATTTATATATATATATATATATATATATATTTTTGATTTCTTGTTCTTGGGTTTAGGTCATAAATAAATAAAAAGCTTTATATCGTCTACATACTTTGACGTTTCGCTCCTTGTTGGGAGCTTTCTTTGATAAAACTTGTTTTTATATGTTTTTATATGTTCACTGTCCTTTTTGTACACGTTCCAAAATTGTATGTATATCGATTAATTGTAAATATTTTATTATGTCCAAATAAGACAGAAACATCTTTTTGAGAAAGCTCCCAACAAGGAGCGAAACGTCAAAGTATGTAGACGATATAAAGCTTTTTACTTATTTATGACCTAAACCCAAGAACAAGAAATCAAAAATATTTTGAATGGTCAAAGAAAATTAAGAATTATTATATATATATATATATATATATATATATATATATATATATATATATATGATTGATAATTATTCTAAATGGCCGATGGCCGAGTATTGTAACAACGAACAACGGTTCCGTTCATTGATAGTTACTTTATGTCGCCGAGTATATTTTCAGATGACATTACTGATAATCCCCGTTATACATCATAGCCCTGCATATAAATAATTTTATATTGTAACGGGGTATCCGTTCTATGATAGTTATTTTATGTTGCCGAGTGTATTTTCATTTTATATTACTTATAACATGCTAATATCCGGATATAAATCATTTTATTAATAAGATTTATAATTATTTTAAGTCTCCAAGAACATTTTTATTTACCCTCTGGTTTCTGGGTAGAAATCATTTTGTATATAAGATTTATAGTTATTTTAAGTTCCGATAATATTATTATTCACTATCTGGTTCCTGTGGAGAAATGATTTTATGCGTATAAATACTTATTCCGGTTGTGAACTCAAAATTTCAATCTATTGGTTACCCCACTGCCATGAGATAGGGAGTGAGTAGCGCGCAGGTCGAACTAACCGAGGGAGGTGGAAATATGAAGTGAATACTAAAAAGTTTTGGGATCGGGAGTGCTGGCTGATCAGATTTTGAGACCGCTAGCAAGTGTGCACCGTACCGCTGAAACGTATTTTGGTTTGTGTCTTTCTGCAAATACCTATTAATTTCTTTTTGAGTTTTTTTGTAGTACATAAATACCATGAACAGTTCCGTTGCTGTAAAGGTGAGAACTTTTTATTAATAACCATTCGAAAATAAGTGGTTTTTTCAATCGTAAATTGAGAATATTTATTCACTATATCTTCATTCTAACAATAAGTTGGAATATCTTTGTAAAACCGGAGTGCGGTAAACCGCATTATATTTCATTTGATTTTTCTGTTAGAGTTTTTGGTTGAAATCTCAGGGAGTGCCAGGCATACATATACGTTAGTGCTTCCCGATATTTTAAATCGAAGACCCCATACCTTTAGTAATTTTTTTCTTTCTCTATTTTTTATTTTCACTCCCGATTTTCCTGTGAAGAGTTTTCGATTGAAATCTCAGAGGGAGCCAGGCACATACATATATATATATATATATATATATATATATATATATATATATATATATATATATATATATATATATATATATATATATATGCTAGGACTCCCTGATATTTTCAATCAAGGGCCACGAACCTTTACACCTACTTTCGACTTTCCCGTGAGAGTTTTCGGTTGAAATCTCGGAGAGCGCCATGCATACATATACGCTAGGGCTTTCCGATATTTTAAATCGAATATCCCAGGCCTTTAGTAATTTTTTCCCTTCTCTTTTCTCATTTTTACTTCCGATTTTCCTGTGAAGAGCGTTAGGCATACATATACGCTAGGACTCCTCGATATTTTAAATCGAGGCCCACGAACCTTTATACCTACTTCCGATTATCCCGTGAAAGTTTTCGGTTGAAAGTTCAGGGAGCGCCAGGCATACACATACGCTAGGGCTTCCTGGTATTTTGAATTAACGACCACTACCGCTACCTGAAAACATTCCGATTCCCAGTTCTCCCGTTCCAAACAATGATTTTGAAGAAGTGACAGACATCCTAGTCAGGTTTTTATTGCATTTTTTATTCACGAACCAACATCTCTTCCGCATTCTTTCTTTTCCCGACCAATAAATACTTTGTGTGTACTATCAAATGCTTATTATACATACCGGGTATATCAAGAGTAACTGACTGTTTTTTTAGTAGTAACATTTAACCCATTTTATTTATAAAAGTTTAATTAATCTTTTGAATGGAAGGACCACCGAATTTTGAAGATTTGATGTATGCTTTTACTGCTTCTTTCCCGTATACAATATTTTTTTATGCTTATAAACCTCTCGCGTATGTCGTGCCCGCTTCGTCGCTATTAATCGCATATTAAATGTACATATAATTTGATAATAAATCTGTGTTTCTTTTTGGAGACCAGGGCATTGTCTCCCGTTAGAGTATTAGTTTTTTCTGTACGTAACGGCTTAGTTGACTATATAAAATAGAATTATAATATAACCTAACCGAATCTTGTGTTTTATTGACCTATGGTAGAGTGGTTGTTTGGCTGCACGAAATTTAGCTTTTCCTAGTGTGGGCCAGGGGAATAATTTTTATTTCAGGACCAGTTGTACGAGAAGGGAAATTCGCCTTAGCGATATATGGCTGGTTTCTCTAAGTTTAGATTGGTTGATCCTTTCCTTCCCGACATGTTTTTGAGTATTTTAAAACAAGAACACTCGCCAACCTTTTGTTGACGGGAATGCTGAAATTGTCGTTGAGAATAAAGGAGTAATAAAAATACGGCTCACTCACAATCCCTCTATTTGAATTCTTACAAGAACGAAGTACCAAACTTTAGTATCGGATACGGCAACAGCGCTAAACTACCATTGAACCGGTCTAGGCGACCATGCGGATTCAAACAATAATTTTTAATAATAATAGTACTTACAATACAGAAATTCACCGACCAATGTCGGAAAAGCACTTCACATCATATTCAAACTCTCATTTGTTGCAGTTACATTAAATTGGTTAATGAAATTAGGTATGTACTTAAACCAATGAATCAACACTTGATCATGTTGTCACAAGAGTTGAGCCAAGACTACTGACTGCCTTTCGTTGGCGGTAATTTTTCGGCTAGTGGCGCAGAAGGTACCAATTGGATCCGTGATCATAAATAAAGGGCGCGGAGATTTAAACTTCGAACCTTTGTCTTAATGTTAAATTAAGATCCATTGTAGGAATTTATGGGAAATTCCTACATACTGGGGGCCGGGGCAAAAATGAGAGGAACAGTTTAGGAGCAAAATCCAAATTTTAAGCAAGAAGGAAGGAGAAAAGAAAAAGAAAGAAAAAAAAAATACGTTCTACTCCAAATGTAGATAGAACTCAGTCCATACATGGTAGAGGAGCTAACTTAGTAATAGGACGAATATAAACTCCATCCACAGTTCTTACACGTGCGGCACGAACATTGCCGTCTTTGCCAGTTAGTAGTTCCACTACCCTGGCAAGGGGCCAATTCAAAGGAGGACGGTCCTCCGATTGCACTAGTACAAGCTGATTAAGCTGAAGATTGTTTGAGGCTTTACACCACTTAGGTCGATGCTGCAGTCGATGCAAATAATCGGTGCTCCACCTCTTCCAGAATTCTTGGTTCATCTTAGTACATTGTTCCCAAAAAGTTAATCTGTTTACAGGGATGGTAGATAGATCGCGATCGGGATAAGCGGTTAAAGGGGCTCCGATCAAAAAATGACCTGGTGTCCAAGGAGATAGATCGGTAGGATCATTTGACATCGGGTATAATGGTCTGCTGTTCAAGATAGCTTCGATCTGACTCAGAACCGTGGAGAGTTCCTCGAAGGTAAGGCACGAATTGCCAATTATTTTGGTGAGGTGGGATTTGGCGCTTTTCACAGCCGCTTCCCATAAGCCACCCCAGTGCGGTGACCGCGGAGGAATGAACTTCCAACTAATTTCTGTAGTTGAAAGAAAAGACTGTATCTTATTGATACTTTCGGAAGATTTGAGAAAAATGGAGAGTTCTCGTAATTGATTCCTTGCTCCAACAAAGTTGGAACCATTATCAGTATAGATAGTCTGAGGATTCCCTCTACGACTGAGAAATCTTTTAAGAGTGGCGATAAATGCATCGGTAGAGAGATCACTTACTAATTCGATATGGATCGCCTTTGTCACCATGCATATGAATATGGCAATGTAGGCCTTTTGTATTGGGGCTTTTCTTAAGCGCGAAGATTTAATTTGTACAGGTCCAGCAAAATCGATGCCAGTTTTGGAAAAGGGGCGAGATTTTTGCACTCGGTCAAGGGGTAACGGGGACATTATTTGAGAGGCGAACTGGGCATTAAATCTAAAACAGGTGATGCAGCTTTTTATCAATTTTTTGACAAGACGAGTGCCATTCAAGGGCCAGTACTGTAGCCTTAAATTTCCTAACACATTTTGGGCTCCACCATGACCAAGACGGCGATGTTCCCGTATTATTAGCAAATCAACAACATGATCATTTTGTGGTAACAGCAAGGGAAATTTTTGATTGAAAGGTAAAGTAGAAAATTGTAATCGGCCACCCACTCTTAGAAGGCCGTCATTATCCAAGAAAATGTTCAATGGAATTAAGTCTTTATTTCCAATCGGAACGTTAGTTTTTAAACAACGAATTTCGTTGAAGAAGTGTTTATGTTGAATTTGTTTGATTATAAAATCATGGGCAATGCGGAGATCGTCAACAGATAACGAACCAACGTCTCTGAATTTTCTCCTCGATAGGTTTATAAATTTGAATATATGGGCTATAACCCTATTTAAGGTTATAAATTTTGAGAATCGGAAAAATATAGGTTCCCAAAAGTTTAAGTCGCTGTTGACTATAGCAAGGTTGACCTTTTTGACTTCAGGCAAGTCGTCAATAGGTTCGAATGAATCCATAGAATCAAAATCTTTAGATTCAAGTAGAAATCGAGGACCCTCGAACCAAAAAATCCAGACATCAGATGAGAATTTACCACGAGAAAGTAAATCGGCTGGGTTTAAATCGGATTTGACATGTCGCCATATAAACTCTTTACTATTGTTTTGAATGGTTAGGACACGCCGAGCTACAAAGGGAGAAAAATCATTAGAAGACCGTTTCACCCAACTGAGAGCGACTTGAGAGTCGGACCATAAATTTATGGAAGAGATGTGAAGAGAAATGCATAGAATCTGAACTATTCTGCGAGCTAAAGTGGACAACAGCTCCATTACACACAGCTCTAACTTGGGAATAGTTAAAGTAATTTTCAAAGGATTCACACGAGATTTAGCAGAAATTAGGCGAGAGGATCTAGAATTATCAGCGTAGATCGCTACTAAATAGAGACACCCTCCGTATGCCTTTTGACTGGCATCGCAAAACCCGTGGAGAGAACACGAAATAATAATTTTTTGATTAAATAGGCATCTGGGTACTCGGAGGTGAGCAGCTTCAGTTAATAAAGAAAGGAATTTATTAAACTGAGTAATTATGGATGTGTCGGAAATGGGAACATCCCACCCTATCTGGGATTTCCAGACCGATTGCATTAACAGTTTGCCAAACACGGTCAGATTATTTACTAACCCAAGAGGGTCAAATGTACTGGCGACGGTACTTAATATCCTCCGTTTCGTTATATGAGAACAATCAGCCAACTTGGCAGTTTGGATGTGTAAAATATCAGACGCAGGATTCCATTTTAGTCCTAGAATTTTGCTTGACGAATCGTCAAAACTACGATCCAATTCAGCGTTAGGTAATTCATCGATTGACTGTAAAAACTTGAATGAATTTGATTGCCATTTGTGAAGTTGGAACTCATATTTTCCAAGCATATTGGTCAATTCGGCATGAAGAGCCGGTAAGTCCATTTCCTTATTGGTTCCAGTTAAGATATCATCCATGTAGGTTTGATGAAGAATAGCCTGCTGCGCATTTGGACAATCGGGACTATTTAAGGCAATGTCTTTCAAGACTCGGGTGGCCAAGAAAGGGGCACAGTTCTGTCCGAAACTAAGCCTCGATAATTGGATACATTGAAGGGGTTTCGTGGGGTTATCCCTCCACAGTATGTTTTGGAGATAGCGTTGCATGGGATTGATATCTATGAATCTATACATCATTTTGATGTCAGCACACAGGAGATATTTATAGCATCTAAATCTGCACAAAATGTCGAATAGGTTATCCTGAACTTGGTAACCCTTCGACGTTAAATTATTAAGAGAGAAACCTGAATCGGTTTTAGCCGAAAAATCGAACACGATCCGAAGTTTGGTGGATGCGCTTTCCTCACGTATCACCGCCCTATGGGGTATAAAATACTTGAAATCGTTAGACACAGTGTTATAGAAAGACAGAGGAATGACTTGAGCATGATTGAGTGTTAGATATTCTGAAATTACTTTTTTATATTCAGAGAAAAGGGTAGGATTAGCATTGAATTTTCTTTCAAGAGAAGAGAATCGTTGGATGGCTATACCGAATGACTGGCCTAGTTTTTTATTCTGATTTGCGAGTAGAGGCATATCTACCTGATACCGCCCCGATGGTAGGATAACGGTTGTATCCCGAAATAGTTGTTCAACATATTCCTCGCTGGGATCTTGTGATGGACATTCGGGAATTTCCTCAAGCTCCCAGAATTTCTCCATTGTCCTTTGGAGGTCAGAATATTGATAGACTTGATCATTATAAACCGTCAAAAAGGAATAAGCAGACTTAGGTTTATGCTGGGAGGAGTTAGCATTTCTCAAAGGGATAGGACCCGCGATAACATATCCCAGGTGAGTATCTATGAAGGAAGGAGAATAAGGATCCGTTTTAAGTACGGTCCCCTTAAGCAGGTAATGATATAAATCACAGCCAATAAGAAGATCTATTGGACCGGATTCAAAGAATAAAGGGTCAGCTAGCTCAAGTTTTATATGGGATGGAATTTTAAAATTAGAAGGTGAGATAGAAGATTGTGGTAAACTATTTGTTATTTTATCTATGACCGAGCAAGATATAGTGAAAGTACTGTAAGGTGCAATTTGAGAATTAAATGTGATATCTACCACTCCTCTACTATAGGTGTAGTTATTGCTACCTAATCCGGAAATATTAAGAGTTTGTTTTCGAGAGACTAAATTCAATTTTTGTACAAAGGCACGGTTAATAACGCTCATTTGACTAGCGGAATCAAGAAGAACTCGTCCAACCAAACACCGACCATTGAAACCGTTAACATTCACTAAAGCCGTAGGCAATAGTACAATACTGTCTTTTGCTGACATGGCAGTCAAAGCAGTTTGATATCTCACTGACTCCGGAGGTTCAGGTGATTGATTAGGTGATGCAGAACTGGTATTTATGAAATTAGATCTATTAATTTGATCTGGGGACGTATTATTATGTACATTAATAGGAGAGGGGTGATTATTTACATTGGATAGAGAGGTTACATTGGGGCTTCCGGAAGAGGAGGCTCTAGGATAATTACGATTGTTAGAGTTGTTTGGCAATCTGTTCTGACTGTCAAAATGTAAGTAACTATGATGAGACTTATTGCAAGTTGCACATCTCCTAAGGGATTTACAATCGGTAGTACTATGGGTATTATTCAGGCAATTTACACAAAGTTTTTTAGCTTTGACTATCTGATACCTCTCTTGAGGTGATAAGGACATGAATTTGGAACAACCGTATATAAGATGAGAGGGGTCTGAACAATGAAGACAGCTCGGTCTATTAACCCGAGAAGAACTAGAATGGTACTGTTGCGAAGAACTTAAACTAGATACCAATGTCACCCTATTTTTACTAACATTATTAGACTTGGGGTTGAATTTACCCTTAGTGTTGGTTTCAAAAAGATTCAAATTTTCCAACATTGATTGGCGTTGCTGTAGAAAATCAAAGAAATATTCAGCTGTAGGGATAAGCTCTGGCTGGCGCTCACTTTCGAAGGCTCGTCTTGAATTAAAATCAAGTTTTTGCTCCATTAAAAATATTATTAATGACTCAAAATTTACTTCCGGCGATAAATTCATATTTTTAATCAAATCAAATGTCTTACGCGTCGATATCTGAAATTCGCGCAACTCGACCGGAGTACTTTTCAAGACAGGTTTTTGATCCACCAAAGTTTGGTACAAAGAATACAGTAATTTATATTTATCGTCATATGCCTTTTTAAGAATATTTAAGGCAATATTCAAATTTTGATTTGTTACGCTTAAGGACTCAATCATTTCCAAAGGTGGTCCACGTAACAGCCCTTTAAGGTAATAAAACTTTTCACCCTCCGACTTTAAATTATTATTATTAAGTACCAGTGCTGTGAACAGGTCGATAAAGGATGGCCACTCTGATGCAGCCCCTGAGAAAGGTTTAATGTTAATTTTAGGTAAAACGACATTAGATACATCGTTTGGCCTAGTATTTAAATTGAGTGATTCTTTTTGCTTATTTTCTATTAGAAGTTCATGCATAGCAATACAACTTTCAAAACGGTCGGCGACAACGTTCTCGGCCTCATCGTCGGAAGAGTAGTTGTCGTCGCCCGGGTTAGATAATGAAACGATTTCCAATTGGACTTTTTGATAATTGTCATAGTGACCAGATATGCTTTTAAGTTTGACTTTAAGTATATAGACCTCTTCGGAGCCAGTCAGCTCCGATACAAATGTTTCAATTCGAGATAATTGCGATTTGAAACCCCCTCTTTTATTTTTCAAGTGATTTAGCGACATGATTGAATCAAAGTGTAACCAATCAAAGTTGAACTCCACCTGAATTAAAATAAGCTTCTAAAGTAGCGAGTAAATTTTTACAATATATGGAATAACCGAATAGACAAAGAGCTTTTCCAATCAATGCGATAAGTATTTCAATAGCATGCAAATTACTGAAAATTAGTTTAACATTGTAAGAAAATACCTACCTACTTATAACCTACTTATAACCAAATACGGTATTAATATTCAAAATAATAAAGAAGAAATTACAGTGAATTATTTTTCACAGTGTACTAGAATGCATGTAAACGCAAATAGATAATCAATATTGAGATTAATAAACAAAATATCAAACATTGAAAAAACTGTAGATTATTTTTAACAGTGTAAGAAAATGTACCTACTTATAACCAAATACACTAATCAAATATTCAAAGTAATAATGAAGAAAAGACTGTGAATTATTTTTCACAGTGTACTAGAATGCATGTAAACGCAAATAGATAATCAATATTGAGATTAATAAACAAAATATCAAACATTGAAAAAACTGTAGATTATTTTTAACAGTGTAAGAAAATGTACCTACTTATAACCAAATACACTAATCAAATATGCAAAGTAATAATGAAGAAAAGACTGTGAATTATTTTTCACAGTGTACTAAAATTGCACGTGAACGGAAAAAGATAAACAATATTGAGATACATAATCAAAATATCTAATATTGAGAAAATTGTAAATTATTTTCAACAGTGTAGGAAAATGTACCTACTTATAACTAAATACACTAATTAAATATCCAAAGTAATAATGAAGAAAATACTGTGAATTATTTTTCAAAGTGTACTAAAAATGCATATAAACGCACATTGCTAATTAATATTGAGATTAATAAACAAAATATCAAACATTGAGAAAACTGTAAATTATTTTTAACAGTGTAAGAAAATGTACCTAAATATAACTAAATACACTAATAAAATATTCAAAGTAATAATGAAGAAAATACTGTGATTTATTTTTCACAGTGTACTAAAAATGCATATAAACGCACATAGATAATTAATATTGAGATTAATAAACAAAATATCAAACATTGAGAAAACTGTAAATCATTTTTAACAGTGTAAGAAAATGTACCTAGATATAACTAAATACACTAATTAAATATCCAAAGTAATAATGAAGAAAAGACTATGATTTATTTTTCACAGTGTACTAAAAATGCATATAAACGCATATTGCTAATTAATGTTGAGATTAATAAACAAAATATCAAACATTGAGAAAGCTGTAAATTATTTTTAACAGTGTATGAAAATGTACCTATCTATGACTAAATACACGAATCAAATATTCATAGTAATAATGAAGAAAATACTGTGATTTATTTTTCACAGAGTACTAAAATTGCATGTAAACGCAAAAAGATAATCAATATTAAACAAAGTATCTAATATTGAGCAAACTGTAAATTATTTTTAACAGTGTAAGAAAGTGTACCTATTTATAACTAATAATTACAATAATCAAATATCCTCCAACTTAACGATGTATTTATTATACCATGTATTATTGAGGTAACAAAAACCCGACATGTAAATAAACACTGGTTTCTTCAAAATATGCTGTTTATAAACACTTCCAAACCGGCTCCTAATCCTATACACCCCCCTTGAGCGAGGTGTCGTTGAAGTAAAAACGGCCAGCAGTTTTGACCATTCTAGATTCAGAACTCGCTTCGCGCGCTGTTGCCGGACTGTCTTTAATTTCCCGAGCAATAAAATCGCACTTATATACATATCACTGTTTCGGTATTTATTTTTTACAGTTTCTCAGCCCTCACGAGAGTCTAATGAACAACTTTTTGAAATGTTTATTAGAGAAAAGAAGAATAGGGTTCAGACAGACCCAAGAAATCAAATTGCCGCGAAGGCGGACATGGATATATCAAGTTGCTGCAGAGGCAAAAATGGATATGTCAAATTGACAGACTACATCCGGCTCGAAGGACCAATAAAAACTATGTACGAGAAGGGAAATTCGCCTTAGCGATATTTGGCTGGTTCCTCTAAGTTTAGAATGGTTGATCCTTTCCTTCCCGACATGTTTTTGAGTATTTTAGAACAAGAACACTCGCCAACCTTTTGTTGACGGGAATGCTGAAATTGTCGTTGAGAATAAAGGAGTAATAAAAATACGGCTCACTCACAATCCCTCTATTTGAATTCTTACAAGAACGAAGTACCAAACTTTAGTATCGGATACGGCTAGTGGCGCAGAAGGTACCAATTGGATCCGTGATCATAAATAAAGGGCGCGGAGATTTAAACTTCGAACCTTTGTCTTAATGTTAAATTAAGATCCATTGTAGGAATTTATGGGAAATTCCTACACCAGTGAGAACGTTTTTTTCTTTACCGCCAACCTATCTAATATGCGAGAAAAGTATTGGTTTACCCAGAAAAAAGTTGGAGATTTGAATTTTTTTTGAGTTATTTTTACGTTATCCATCAACAACAATACGAAAAAACGGTTTTTAGGAAAAAAATCCTGTGTGTATGTCGTCGTCGTCGTCGTTGTCGTCGGCCACTTTTCCTTGCAAGTCTTGTTAGCACGATACAGCCTCCGGAGTGCAATAAGTCACCAATTTTATGATGGAATATTGTTAAGGACATTTCACAGATAAACCCTATTGATTTTCAGCTCACCAGAGCCAGTACAACGGGTGCTATGGTACTTGAAGTACGACATTTTGTAGTTTTTCGAGAAATTTCAGTTTGTTAGCACGATACAGCCTCCGGAGTTCAACAAGTCACCAATTGTATGATTGAATAATATTCAGGGCATCTCACTGATGAACCCTATGGATTTTCAGTTCACCAGAGCTAATACAACCGGTGCTACAGTACTTTAAGTACGATAATTTTGTCATTTTTGGAGAAGTTTCAGTTTGGTAGCACAATACAGCCTCCGGAGTATATACAAGTGATAAATTTTATGATTGGATATTATTCAGAGCGTCTTAAAGATGTACCCTATTGATATTGAGCTCATTAAAGCCAGTACAACGGGTGCTGTGGTACTTGAAGTACCAAATTTTTGTCATTTTTGGAGAATTTTCAGTTTGTTAACACGATACAGCCTCCAGAGAGTATACGATTGATCAACTTTTTGAATAAGTATTGTCCAAGTTGTCTCACAGATGTACCCTATAGATTTTCAGTTGACTAGAGCGAGTACAGCGGGTCCTATAAAACTAGATATACTTAATTTTTTGGTTATTTTTGGAGAAATTTCGGTTTGTTAGCACGATACATCCCCCGAAGTGTATACAAGTAACAATTTTATGATAGAACATTGTTCAGCGCCACAGATGCGGAAAAGTTAGTTTTAATCTTTAAAACCGTTTATTTTATTTAGCAATAACCTCCCGGATTTTGAAAACATTACACCCCTGAAATTTACCGTACCTCCATCTGATGCCACCTGGAACTCTTGACGAGTGAAGTCAAGGGGCCGTGGAGATACCGCGTTAAAAATCAGGCGCCCGAGAAAGTGAAAGGTTTCAAAGGTGTCAGAAGTGACGTACCGCGGCCGTAAGTGGTCGCGCGAGAGGCTACTACCTCCGATAGCGAAGTGAAGAGAGATAGAAGAAATAAAGACACATCACAATATCTTCGTGAAAACATATAATAAAAACAATTATGTTCATGCTATAATATAAATATATCGCAAGCATATACGAAGAAGCTCTTCTTTGAACAAATATTATCCCCTATTTGCTTAAATGAAAGTTCGTTCACAATTTACACAATTATTCGAATATGTCAAAAGTGCTGGATAAAACCATCTGTGATTTGACCAATCAGGAATCTACAGGATTGCCAACTTGAATTCAAACCACTCCTCCTAGTTTAATAACAGGGTTTATGTAATTCTATTTTATTTAAAGAATTAAATAAATGCGAATTATAAAAAATATAGTGTGAAACTTGTATCACAATAACTTTCCGTAATACTCATACGTCGAAACGAGTCATTGTGACACTTCTTTCACAAATAACTATTTCGGAATCGCCAAAGTAATCTCAATGGATAGTTGAGGTAAACAAATACATAATAATATCTACTATTAAACAAAATCAATGTGACAATTGTACATATCCATGAGATAACCTACAAATTAAGATAAAAATTGAATGTTATGTTTTTCACTGCATTGAAACTTTGAACTACCGAAAAACAAAATAGTTCACTAAAATAAACATAAATAAAGTTGTTTTCGGAAAAAGAATTCTTATCTAAAATTAACCAGTTGCAAACTAGTCCCCGGAGTTGAATAAAAATCGTTGTTTGTTCCCTTTTTTGGCGGTAAAATGAAGTCATTTGATGAAACGAAGTTGGGTATTTGATTAAAAATTATATCAGTCGAAAAGAATCTCTCCCGTATTATTCACGTCGTGTTTCTTGATATTTCCAACTTTCCAACAAAATTTGATAATATTTGTTCTCATAATTTAGTTTTCCTCATTGTTATGTATGGTAAGAGATCGAGAACTTTCATCCCAATCTTCTACTTTTATAATTACATATTTACCTTAGTTGCTGACACTATTCTCTTCATAATATCTTTTCATGTTTTCTTAGTTTTTGGTTAATTTTCGATTTCTCATCATTTTTCTGAATATTCCATTTGTTATTTAAACTTCTATTGCAATATGTTTGTTTCAATATACATAAATATGATTTATTTTCAAATCAATTTTACCGTTTTTTTATAGGTCGAAAGCGGAAACAACGCAAATGCAGGAACGATATTATATCATAATAAATTCTTTACAACAATATGTAAGAATTGCTCATTTTGCTTATTTGCTGTTTCTATGGAGACCGCAAGTGATTGAACTTTACTTCCAATATAAATACCAATTAGATCTTTAACCATATTATTCTTAAAATACGATTTATTACATATAAAATTATATTTTCTAGTTTACCACTTTAACTTGAAACATTTGGAAATTGAATAATTGTGTCAATTTGCAATACGTTTGTGCTTTTTATTTTATTTAATCGTCTACCTGCGTGAAAAATGAAAAAAAATTTGAAAGATGTACCCCACCTGAACTGTTTGTTGTAGTGTTACGAAACAGCACACTGGTATAGTCCCTAATTCCGACTCTGTCTAAGCCATGTATGAAAGTTAAAATTATAGCGGATGCGCAGGGATATCTTAGAATTCTTTACTATTGTGACTATCTCCTCTAGAAATGGTTCTTGTGACTAGTCTTATCTAGAAAATGCCAGAGCCAATTGTTTTTGCGTAAGCCGCAATCTAGAATTATCTAGTAAAAAAGGCACTAATATATGAAGGACCGACCACGGAGAGTTAGTTTAGTTTATGATTTGACATCGTGAGATAAACAATAAATAAGTGAATATAAATCAGTGACGTGTTTATATAAATTAGTTTAAGTGAATATACTGTGTATATAATCAGTGAATAGTGTAGTCAATAGATAAATTGAGTAAGAGAACCTACCGAGTGTATGAATTTATCCCACCCGTAATAAAAACGTTTTAATAAATAAGAAAAACATTGGTGTCAGGCGTGGGGTAATATAAATAAATTATGACGGCCTTGATCCAGGAACAGTTTTGTTTAATGACGAGGCTTCCACCTTAATCTCGTCAATTTCTGCTAATATTTCTGCTAACATGGACGAGAAGATTTCTATCATGGAAGAGAAGATTTATAGCACGGAAGAGAAGATTCCAATCAATGTGAACAGCGATATTTCTGCTATGAAGAACGATATATCAGCCAATATCTTATAAATGAAAAACGACATTGCCGCTGACTTTGGGAATGAAATTTCGTCCCTATAATCTGAAATTGAGAATAAGATGACAAGTATGGACGAGATAATCAAGGAGTTAGAAAGAAAGATGATAGATAAAGGAACTCAAGACACGCCAGCAGAAGAAAAGAAGACCGAGCAAACAAAACCTTACAAGCCAGAAACACACCCTGAGTTATAAAACATTGGTAGTTTTGTAAGAGTCAAGGCCCAACGTTCGATGGAAAAATGTCGTGGACCAATTATGTGAAACAGTTTGAAGCAGCCGCTAGAGTGAATAATTGTTCCGACAGAGAGAAGGCAGTGAACTTAACTATCGCGCTTCGAGGAGATGCCTTAGATGTATTTCAGATGATACCTCTTGAAGGAACGGATCACTTTGAGCAGCTGAAAAAGAAGCTGAACATGCAATGGGGTCACGAACATTTGGAACATCTGTACAGATTCCAGCTGAAGATCCGAAGGCGGAAACGTGACGAAACTCTTCAAGAGTATGAACTAGATATTGTCCGACTAGTTTGATTTACTTATTCATCAGCACCAGATAACATAATGGAATGGTAGGACCATACAGGAAGAAGGTGACGATGACAGACTTGACCAGATCGTCCACTTGTTGAAAAGTATGGTAGACAAGAAGCCGAAGAAAATCTGGTTCTGTGATTGTGGCGAGCTAGAGCATGCACGCAGTTCGTGTAAGCGTCCTACGACTCCTGCAAACCAAGAACCTCTTAAATGCAAAGAAGCTACGAAGAGCTAGCAGTACAACAGAGGTAGGACCATGCAGGAAGAAGATGACGATGACAAACTTGACCAGATCGTCAAATTGTTGAAAGGTATGGCAGACAAGAAGCGGAAGAAGATCAAATGCTGGAAGTGTGGCGAGCTAGAGCACGTAAGCAGTCCCTCTAAGCGCCCCAAGACTCCTGTATCCGATAAACTCCAGTCACAGGGGAAATCAGACAGGGGTGAACATCCAGCTGATGTGAATCACTGAAAAGCCAACTCTTTGCCTAGACGGTCATGCCCTGTAGACTATTCACAATGCTACAAGCCGAAATCTAAGGAAGTTGCAGTTTCAAGAACTACAGTAGTCAATGAAAAATGGTCACCCACCAGGATCAGAAGAGATCAGGAGAATGATCCTTACCTAAAGAAGATTCGGCAGTAGAAGGAAGAAAATTGGCGAACTACCTGGCACGAAGTGTCAAGATTTTCACCGAAACTCGAGGCGTACTGGGCTTAGTGGGACTCCCTTATCCTGGAAGAAGGGCTGTTGAAAAGAGTCCTTGAAAACGATGATGGTTTTGAGATGATGAGACAGCTAATTATCTCTAAAACTAGAGTAGCTGCGGTACTGAAGAAGTTACACGACAGTCTATCGGGAGGTCATCTGGGAGTGAAGAAAACCCTTCAGCGAGTCCGTGAAAGGTTCTATTGGATGAACAGCTCCGACGATGTGGAGGACTGGTGTAAAAAATGTACGACTTCGCTACGAGTAATGGACCACATCGCAAGAGAAAGGCACACATGAAACAGTATAATGTTGGAAGTCCTTTCGAAAGGATTGCTTTAGACATCGCTGGACCATTTCCGACGACAGAAAATGGTGGTAAATACATCCATGTTCTAATGGATAAGTTCACGAAGTGGGTGGAAATTTACACTATCCCGAACCAAGAGGCGACAACTGTCGCGAGTATATTGGTGAAAGAATTTATCAGCCAATATGGAGTGCCGTTGGAAGTCCACAGTGACCAGGGAAGAAATTTCGGAAGCCATCTATTCCAGGAGATTTGTGAGAA
Source organism: Galeruca laticollis (assembly GCA_963921935.1). Taxonomy (NCBI): domain Eukaryota; kingdom Metazoa; phylum Arthropoda; class Insecta; order Coleoptera; family Chrysomelidae; genus Galeruca; species Galeruca laticollis. Next base: position 101,144,120 of record OY998177.1, read on the forward strand.
GCAGGGAATGAAGAAGACCAGGACCACAGTATAACATCCACAGTAGGATGAAATGGTCGAGATCAGGAATAGGACTATTGGAAAATACCTGTCCAAAGTAGTTTCCATCCATCAAAGAGATTGGGACCAGTATATTTCCCTATTTGCATTGGCTTATAGATCTGCCATCAATGAGTCTACGGGTTAAACACCCGCGAAAATCCTGTTTGGACGTGAAATGAGGCTTCCTTGTGACCTGGAATTTGGCTGTCGGACTAGAGAAGATCTAGCAAGCAAAGACTACGTGATCCAATTGAGAAGAAGGCTGGACGATATTCATGAATTAGTTCGAACAAATCTTCAAGTTGCCAGCGACAGAATGAAAATTCGGTACCACACGCAGGCCACAGTAGGCGGTTTTAAAGACGGGGACAAGGCCTGGTTACACAACCCGACGAGGAGAAAAGGATTTTCTCCAAAATTACAAAAATTTTGGGAAGGTCCAAACTTAATCAAGAAAAGGATTAATGATGTTATATATCGCATCCCCAACGCAAAACCAAAAGTAGTTCAACAAAACGGACTAGCGTCATTCGAAGGGGACCATGACCTAGAGAAAGGAGTGAACCATATTCGAGATGTGTCTGACCCTACCTTCGATGAATTTATCTCCGCCCGTATCAAGAACGTACGATGGTTGGCATCCGTCTTTCGAAAGAAGTTCGGAAAATTACAAAAACTTGAAGACCAGATTCCAGCCCCTGGCAAGGCACTGAAACTGAAACATAATTCGCGGTACGTCTTCTACGTGGCAACGATCTACCTACCGCGATGTGTGGGAAGCACTTCGAAACCTCCGAGACCATGTGTTAGAATCCAACGTGAAGAAACTGGCTATGCCTAAGATAGCGAGTAATTAGGAACATGGTAGAAACTATCTTCCAAGATACCGGTGTCCAGATATTAATTTGCAGCTACAACCCCTGTTATCAATATCCGATGAAGACGGTGCCCTGCTATTTCCATAAGATCGGAAAGTGTAGATATGGGGCCAGTTGCCGATTCAAACATCCAGTCCCGGCTACACAAAAGTTCCGGTGGGAACTTCCATTTAACAAGGGGGTAATGTTACGAACTCGCACACCGAAGTAAATATTAAGTACAGTCCTGTAACATTATGTTAATAGTGTTAAAAAAGTGGCGAGCGCGCCGAATTCTGAGAAGGTCTATTGGGATTTTTTGTGACCGTTTTTATCTACATGTTCTCCGAAGATCTTTTAAGGATTAAGCCGGCATTTGAGAAATATCCCGAAAATAATATTCCACAGAGGCGATTGTTTTTGCATAATCCGCAAACTACAATCATCTAGAAAATAGGGCCAATTATATATAAAGGACCGACTAGCGGAAGAAGTTTAGTTTATGAAGTGATCTCGTGATATAAACAGCGAACAAGTAAATAGTCTAAGTAGTGAAGTGTTAATATAAATTAATGTAAGTGAATATACTGTGTATATAATATAAATTAGTGAATAGTGTAGTGATAAATAAATTAAGTTAGTAGACATAATGTGTGTGTATAAATTCATCCCACCCGTAATAAAACTTCCATTCAAGGAGGGGGTAATGTTACGAAACAGCACACTGGTATAGTCCCTGAATCCGACTCTGCCTAAGCCATGTATGAAAGTTAAAATTATGGCGGATGCGCAGAGATTTCTTAGAACTGTTTACGATTGTGTTTATTTTATCTAGACATTGTTTTTGTGACCAGTATTATCTAGAAAATGCCAGAGCCAATTGTTTTTGTGTGAGCCGCAATCTAGAATTATCTAGTAGAAAAGGCACTAATATATAAAGGGCCGACCAGGGAGAGTTAGTTTAGTTTATAATTTGACATCGTGAGATGAACAGTAAATAAATGGATATAAATTAGTGAAGTGTTTAAATAAATTAGTTTAAGTGAATATACTGTGTATATAATTAGTGACTAGTGTAGTGAATAAATAAATTATTTAAGTGAACCTACCGAAAGTATGAATTCATCCCACCCGTAATTAAACGTTTTAATAAATAAAAAAAACATTACAGAAGTATTAATTATTCATTCATTCATACACTATGTAACGATTAAAACGTTTCTTGGATTAAATTTAGGTCATGTTATTTGTGTGTTTCATATTATAGACGGCGAACATTGACGTTTCGTTGTAAGTGTTACCAAACTTGATGAATTAAATATTGCGTTTCGAAAAGTGCTCTCCTTTGAAACTCAACGGGTCAACGGGATTTCATAAAGTAATCATTAGAATCGAAAAATAGAAAACAAATTTATTCTCAATCTATTCAATCAAAAAGGCAATTTTTTTTCTACCACTACAAATACTTTGGAACACCTTGTATATAGTAGGACAAACACGAGCCAACAATTTTTTTCATAGACCAAGTACTAGATTGTTCACAACAAATGCCACTTTATCCTCATAAAAGTAATTTATGGAGTTTGCGTGACGGTATGGTCATTCGTTTCAATGAAGTAGATATTACCATTTACAGTCCCGTCCATCCACATAACCTCTAATGTTCCAAGTGTCACATTTACTTTGAAAAAGTAACAGTAACTTCCATGTAAAATACGTTTATTGGATTTATCAGAAGATCTCTCGACAATTGTTGGAATTTAAAAGGACGCAAAGTAAATTCATACAAAGACATTACTTCTAATGCTCGGTTATATGTTGGTAGAAGAAATGTGACACAGTTAAGTAAACGGGGCAAATTCCCTCCCAAGAAAAAAGGGGTCAGAAATAACGGATAAATTCGGTCCGTAATTTTGGTTTTACCTGAAACTGTATAGGTAAATTCGGTCTGGGGTAAAATATTTTAAGATTGGACCAGTGCAACAAAACTGTAATATTGAATGATTTTAGTTTTATTAAATCAAATAAAAATATTTACATTGTTGACAAAGTTTACATAAACGGAATTGATATGTCTATATATTGTTTATACCTATAAAAATATAACATATTACATACAATTATATATTTAATAATATTAAGACACCGAATTCTCGAAAATTACGCAATAGGCTACAATACACAGGTCCATAATATTGTATACCTAATAATTAAACGCCAGAGTGAAATGAGACACATTTAATAAAATGCAAACGACTTATTTCGTTTTTCGTATATGATTCAATCATTTCAGTAATAAAGTTTTGACGGTTTTTAACTTTACTATCGGTAATTTTAGTATTCAAATGTACACTTTGTAATTTTACATAAGTTTCGATTTGAAACTCTTTAAGTTTATTAATAAAAACAAAAATGTTTGGATGAGACTTGTTCGTAGTCGGTGTAAGTTCTGCAGAGTTTGTAGCCCAAAATGAAGGAGGAAATAGTGACTCCTCAGATATGTAATTATCAATCAAATAATCGGAGTACATTTGAATCTTTTCATCGTCTGGTGCTATTGAGAGCAGATCGAATACAAAACAATCGCTGATTTCTACAGGATTTAAGAAAGTTAGGGCAATAGTCATTTTTAGCCATCGCCCCGTATCGGAACATTCATCTTTGTAGGCAGATATTAAACCAATTTGCTGAATTTTTCTATACCATGCCTTCAAAAGATGAAATCGACATCCGATTATTTGAGCTAATGGCCAAACTTGTTCTACAGCCTTATGGATACCTTTTTCAAAATCGATTACAATTTCAGAAATATCTAATCTAACACGATTTTTGATGTAGATCTCTGTTACAATATTAATTAATTTTTGGTACGTTTCACTCCGTTTGTTGAATAATAGATAAAAAATCAGAGGAATATAGTGGCCGTTATAATACCCGTATATCGTAAAAAACTGTCAAAAAAATTGTGGGCAGTAATTAAATGTTCCATCTAAATATATTCGTCTGACTTTTCCGATAAATTGAATATTTGATTTACAAGAAAAGACGCGATTTGATCAGCTGCATCATTGAAAAGTAAAAAATGTTCACCTCTGGATGTTTCAATGTTGATCTTCGCCAGAGTGTCGAAAGTTTATTGAATACTTGTTGGCAATTGTGGAAGCAGTTTTCGACGAGCATTGTACAAATTCTTCCTTATTAACGCAACGTCTAATGTATTGATCGTTGAAGGCAGATTTTCTTGAAGCTGCCGGCGGATGATTTTTGCAGGCTTTTCCGATAAATCATCAATAGCCTTTCTTTTACAAGAAGTGCTCACAATTTGGCGGTTCAACTGTTCTTCATTTGCATTATGGCAATGATCCTTTACATGCTTTGTTACAGTTACATTGTCCACTTCAACCATACTAAGCAAATAAGATCTACACTTTTTATTTATACACGTCCACCGGTTTTCGCCACTTATTAAAAAATTTTGAAAACTATTCTTATAGTTATTTATAACTACTATACGCTTCCCTTTTTCACTCAAAATAATATCAAGATCCATGGTGCCAGACTACAAAGAATACTTGAATCGACTAATATGTAAACTGGGGAAACATACGCAACTAATTGGTACATATTTCAATCCATTTCATGTATTTATATTATTCATTTACCTACTAATTGCTACTATTTTCGGAGAAGCCCATACTTACCATGATTACTCCATTCCACGAAAGCGATTAAGCTCCTCAGTATAATAAAACTCTGGTTGAGAGGGATTTTACCTACCGATAAAAGGGTATAACATTTTTAATTTAATCTGCTACCTGCTGGGACCGAATTTACCATGCCCCAAGTAAACATGAAAAAAATTTCAAATTTCCAACTTTTTTTGGGGTAAACCCATACTTTTTTTGCATATTAAATAGGTTGAGCGAAAAAGTAATAAAAGCAACAATTCTATTTGTAGTTTAACTTTAAATATTTGCAGTTACGTCACAAAATTCTAATCATGATCACCGTCATCATACAAGTTAACTTTTACTTCAACAAATCAGCAACGTTGTTCTAGTCGATAATAATTTCCGCTAAAACGAACTACTCTAACTAAGAAACAAGTCTCGGAGTCACGCACATCTGGTGTAAAGGAAGTAGGTGTAAAGCTATTTGTTAAATCGGCTCGAAACCGTTAAAAATTAATGCGTGTTTAATATCGGATTACAAATTATTGTATTCTCCAATTACGAGAACAACATGCTATCCACAAGGAAAACAGAAAGGAAACCCATCAAGTTAGATTGAATCGCTGTTCGAAAATTTTGTATGATTAAATCAACAATGTTAACTATCACTATGCGAGATAATTTATTATTCTGTCTATCTTTTCTCTTGATTTTTTTCCATAATTGTTTTAGTTAATTTTACGTTAATAAAGTGTCTTCAAACTAACAAAAAAATCAATCCCAGATATATTTATTTTATTTAATTATTCATACGTAACCCCACAGTAACTACTAAGAGTTATTAGCAGGGGAGACATTTACAAAATAGTGTGATACATTTATAATAACAAAAATTAAATTTTAGATGTTAAGTTTATGTCTTTGATATAAGATAACAGTTTCTTTTCAGTTGAAGAGAGAATTGATTTTAACCTTCCAGGACTCACGCCAAGTCTCACAGACCCAACGAATTTACTTCTACGTGTCATATGGTGGTGGAGCAACGCTCGATACTGGGATGCTCAGTAGCTTTCAATGTCCAGTCGATATTTAACCTCGTGACGCGATATATCAAAAAAGTCTTATTTTTGAGTGGTAATTGTTGATTAAGGTCTGTTAGACCCGTCGCGAGTAGTCGTGTTACTGTTGAATTTATGTCGCCGACTATAAAGGACCTATTTTAAAGGTAATATTTTCAATAAATTTGTAACCAGCTCTTATAATTAAATATTATACTATTTTCAGATGTCTTATGAAAAGGAACAGGCTTATCTTTTACGGCTTAATGCTGAAGTTCCTACACCTGAACACGACATAGATGATAATTTCAGTCTTTTTGAAGAAGATAAAATTGAAGAACCGCAGATTGATGAAGCATCTGATCTTGAAGAAGACCATCTTGAAAAAAGAAACGAAGACAGAGATACTGAGCAAGAGGCGGAATCCGACGAAGAAAATTTTGGTCGCCCAGCAAAAATTCCACGGATTGCAACATTTATTGGAAAGGATGGCAAAACAACCTGGAAAAAACATATCACTAAAAAAATGTAAGAACACGAAGATGCAATATTGTGACTTCACTTCCTGGCGTTAGACCTTGTGCTAAGAATGCAAAGCCTCCATTTGAATGTTGGAATTTATTTTTTTGTAATGATATATTGGAAATAAATGTACAAAATACGAATAAAATGATCCAGAAGCAGAGATCTAATTTTTCCCGACAAAGAAATGCTAAAGAAACCGATGAAATCGAAATAAAAGCATTGTTAGGTCTACTATATTTAGCTGGAACTCTAAGAAGCAGCCATCTAAATGTTGACCTATGGGAAAGGGATGGTACCGGCGTTGAAAAGTTTTGGCTGACGATGTATAAAGAAAGATTTTTGTTTTTACTAAGATATTTGCGATTTGACGACAAACAAACAAGAGATGGAAGAAAAGCTGAAGATAAATTAGCCCCGATTAGAAAACTATTTGATATTTTTGTTGTTAATTGTAAGCAAAACTACACTCTTAGTCAATTTGCAACTATAGACGAACAGTTACCGGCCTTTAGGGGAAGGTGTCCATTTCGACAATACATCGGTAGTAAGCCCAACAAGTACGGCATTAAAATTTATTTTTGCCATGGTGGATGCAAAAATGATGTATGTTCAAAATATGGAAGTTTATGTTGGAACACAACCTAAAGGACGTTATTCTGTTCCAAATGATGCATGTAATATTGTTTCTTGTTTCTCCTATTTCCGGCACTGGTCGTAATGTAACCTGTGATAACTGGCTTACTTCATTTCCGCTTATAACGAGACTTTTGTCAGAGCATAACTTGACCTATGTTGGAACAGTACGAAAGAATAAGCGGGAGCTACCTTCTGAATTTGTCAATACAAAAAGTCGTCCGGATTTATTAAGTATTTTTGGTTATCAGGAAACCACCACAATTCTTTCGTATGTACCACGTAAAGGAAAGAACGTAATTATTGCTTCAAGCATGCATCGCGATGGAACAATCGATCCAGATACCGGTGACAAAAATAAGCCAGAGATGATCACATTCTATAATGCAACCAAAGGTGGAGTGGATACTGTGGACAAACTTTGTGCCACATATAATGTAGCAAGAAACACGCAACGTTGGCCTATGGTAATTTTTTTCCATATAATGAATATCGCTGGTATCAAGTGTCAAAGAATTTATGCTGCAAATAATAGAAACTATTCCTGTGTAAGAAAAAAGCTTCTAAAAGAACTGGCAAATATGCTAACAGAAGATCATCGAAGACGCAGAGCTCAACTGACAAATTTGCCAAGAGGAGTGAGAGAACGCAGACAGGAAGCAGCTGGAATACTAAATTTAAATCAAGAACAACCTTGTTTTCCCCCTGGCACTAGAAAGAGATGCTATTTTTGCAAGAAAGGTAGTAAAACCAAATATGTTTGTCAAATGTGTAGAAAGTTTGTTTGTCTGACTCATGCTCAAATTTTGTGCAAAGGATGTGTCAGAAATTTAAAAAATAATAATATGTTATAAACAAGTATTCTGTTTTGTAAGAGTATAAGTATAATTTGTTTCGTATTGTTTTTCATTAAAAGTTTATGTAGTTTCAATAAAATGAATTACTTTTGTGTTGTACATATTTTTTTATATTTAAAATTCCATTTCCCTTTTTTATATAAAAGAGGTTAAGCCAATACAAAAAAGACTACTGGACCCGGCGCAAGTACTCATGTATCAAAATAAAGCGCGAGTCCTGGAAGGTTCAAGTGTATGTGAATAAGGTTACAGTGTCTGAACCCCACGTACTGTTTGATAGAATCTTGAGTAAATTTATTCCTTGTTGACATGATCGTTGTAAATTTGCCAAATGTGTTGCCCATTTTAACCGGTAATCAAAAGTGGGACCCAGAAAATTAATTTCATCAACTTCCTGTAAATCGGGATTAGAAATATGTATGCGTGACTGAGCATCAGGTACAATATTAGAAGACCCTGGTCGGTGAGTCAGTTCAGTGAAAATAGCGAAACTTAATTAATATTTACTCACCCAAACTAATGTAGGGTCACTAATAACAAAATAAGGTATCTTAAATATAAAAAATACTCCCACTGGTTACCGTAAGATGCCTCCAAAGGCTTAGACACAAGAGCTCTTAGCACCTCTTCGTTACTGCCCGCTGGTTTTTAAATTCCATTCCAATTCTTATTTCTATCACTATTCTGGTTTTTGTTAGATAGATATAAATATATTTTTAATAGTATCATCAGGACCTGGGGCAGTATTTTTCAATTTTTTCAGACAAAAATCAAATTCTTGCATCATTTAGGTACTCGTTTATTATTGGAAAGTCGCAGTAAACTGAGTTTTTATATTCCAAAAAGGTAGAATTTAGATTGATATCACTGGAGTTTCTTTCGAACGTGTCAGCTAAGATATTTGGAATTCCATTTATTGAGGATATTAGTTTGTCGTTTTGTGTTAGTGTCGATATTGGTCTATAACTATTGTTTCCATGAATTTTTCAAATTTTGCTCCAAATGACGTTTGTGTGGAAAAATTTATAGACGATACGTAACTTGCCCATCATTGTCCCTTTCTCTTCTTTATAAGATACCGGGTCTTGGCTCTAAGGTTTTTGAACCTCCAGAGATTTTCATTTGTCTTATGCCTTTTCGATGTATTAAACGCATGTTTGCTGGCTGTCAATGTTTGGGCTATATTTTGGTTCCACCAATGTACTGGATGTTTTTTGCATAATTAGGTTTTGCCGATGTGACAATTTGCCGCGTTTAGAATTGTATTATTAAAATTCTTAACATTTTCATTCACGTCATTGACATACACAAAGGTTGAGATATTATTTTCTACTTCGTTTTGATATTGACCCCAGTCTGCGGTTTGTATTTTCCATGTTTGGTAAAAAAGGCTTGTTGGAGGTTCTTTTGGTAGTAAAGATATTTTAATGGGGAAATGATCGCTATCATGCAAATATTTTATAGTTTCCCATTTCAAGCAGAATGTTAATGAGGAAAAACAAAAAGAATGGTCTACAGCTGAGAGGGCGTAAGTAATATGAAGAAGAATGTAACAAAGGAGAAAGAAAGGGAGAAGGAGGAGAGGAGCGTGAGAGAGGAGGACGAAAAGAGAAGGAAGTATGAGGAGAGTCTCTTGGAACAGCACAGAAGTTAAAAAGCGCAGGAAAGAAGCGGAAGCGAAACCGCAAGAAAGCAGAAAAAAGAGAGGGAGAAGGAAGAAAAGAGTGAGGGAGCGGAGGACGAAGCGAGGGGGGAGTACGAGAGGTATCTACGTAGAGCCAAGAAAGAGATGGAAAAAAAGAGAAAGAGAGACGAGATGGAAAAAAAAGAAAGAGAAGAGATCAAAGAAGAGATGAAAAGAAGAGAAAGGGAAGAGATGGAAATAAGAGAAAGAGAAGAGATGGAAAGAAGAGATGGATAGAACAGAAAGCGAAACCGCAAGGAAGCAGTCCACACCAATAGGAAATGGGGGGAATGAGGAGGCAGAAGAGGGAGGGCGGTGGGCAATTCAATCCGATGACATCATCAATATCGACGAAGAGGAGTTAGGTTGTAAAAAAAGGAAAAATGGAGGAGATAATCCTGAAGAAAAGCAGACGGAAAAAAGGAAGGAAAGAGGAACGAATTAAGGAAAGATTCTGGCGAAAGCTGGAGGAGCTGGCAGGAGTCGACAGACACCAAGACTCGTTGGACATGGCGGACTTCGGAAGAATTTTGGAGGAGTTAAGAATAATCCAAAGGGAGATGGGGGAACAACAGCATGCGAAATGCAAAGGGAGCACGGAAATAGAGGAGAGGAAGAGAATAAGGGAGGCAACAGAGAAAATGAAGAAAGAACTCAATAAGGGAGGAGAATACAAGGAGTATAGTAAAATTAAAGATGGTAAATGGAAAGAAGAAGTCTACGAAACAACGAAATAGGAAAGGGGCAACATAGAGGAGATTATTTCATAAAGGAGAAATCGCGCGATCATATGTAGAGGAGATTTAGAGGCGGGGGCAATGGATATTTTTTGGAGGTGCAATAAGGAGATATGAACCCTGCTGGATAGCTGCGAGGAGAGAGGGTGCGATACCCTCGAAAATAAAATAGAGAGCACGAGATTCTGAAGAACGTGGTGCAACTACGTGGCAAAAGTAGGAGAAGATGAAGAGGAGGTTCTATATGAAACAATTGAAAGTCTGACCGAAATGGTCGGGCAAATGCAAGAGAAGGGAGAGGTTATAGTCATAATAGGAGAGGGAATGGATAAAATCAAGATAAGAAAAGCAATGGAGTTTGTAGGCAGGAAGGGAGAGATCATGTGGGAGATAGTAGTGGGAACAGATGAAATGATGAAAGAAAGGGGGGGGTATTGAGAGGGAGTCGCTTTTCAATAAAACTGGTGACGAAACGTACGCTGATGTATTAAACAGATGACGTCCCAAGTCAACGTAGAAGGCTTGGGCATTAAAGACGAAGACGTAACCTCTTTTGCGTGATATGCCCGCTAATTCTGTTTTTGTTTTATATTTCACGAGTTATTCTTTCATCTTTTCATTGATTATTTATATATATATATATATATATATATATATATATATATATATATATATATATAATTAGCAACGAATAGATTAGTGGGTATTGCACGCAAATAGAAGAAGGGGCTACTGAAAAGAGTGGTAACCGCAGACATGCATGTTTCTGGCTCATTAGCTGTCATCGGTACGGTACAACCAGGAAAAGGTGTGACACATGGGAGCAAAGGTGTTGAATGAAACATGAGAAAATATAACAGAATTTAGCAGGATAGTCAAACACAACATTTGTATCAGTAATATTAGCAGATCTCGAATATTCGAGACAACAACCAACATAGACACGGAGGTGCATATAACACTCCCGTCTGAAACTTCCGACCCAGATCAATGAAATAACAACAAGATGTACGAATAGTGCGTGACATATGAACAATTAGCAACGAATAGATTAGTGGGTATTGCACGCAAATAGAAGAAGGGGCTACTGAAAAGAGTGGTAACCGCAGACATGCATGTTTCTGGCTCATTAGCTGTCATCGGTACGGTACAACCAGGAAAAGGTGTGACACATGGGAGCAAAGGTGTTGAATGAAACATGAGAAAATATAACAGAATTTAGCAGGATAGTCAAACACAACATTTGTGTCAGTAATATTAGCAGATCTCGAATATTCGAGACAACAACCAACATAGACACGGAGGTGCATATAACACTCCCGTCTGAAACTTCCGACCCAGATCAATGAAATAACAACAAGATGTACGAATAGTGCGTGACATATGAACAATTAGCAACGAATAGATTAGTGGGTATTGCACGCAAATAGAAGAAGGGGCTACTGAAAAGAGTGGTAACCGCAGACATGCATGTTTCTGGCTCATTAGCTGTCATCGGTACGGTACAACCAGGAGAAGGTGTGACATATGGGAGCAAAGGTGTTGAATGAAACATGAGAAAATATAACAGAATTTAGCAGGATAGTCAAACACAACATTTGTGTCAGTAATATTAGCAGATCTCGAATATTCGAGACAACAACCAACATAGACACGGAGTGTTATATGCACCTCCGTGTCTATGTTGGTTGTTGTCTCGATTATTCGAGATCTGCTAATATTACTGACACAAATGTTGTGTTTGACTATCCTGCTAAATTCTGTTATATTTTCTCATGTTTCATTCAACACCTTTGCTCCCATGTGTCACACCTTTTCCTGGTTGTACCGTACCGATGACAGCTAATGAGCCAGAAACATGCATGTCTGCGGTTACCACTCTTTTCAGTAGCCCCTTCTTATATTTGCGTGCAATACCCACTAATCTATTCGTTGCTAATTGTTCATATGTCACGCACTATTCGTACATCTTGTTGTTATTTCATTGATCTGGGTCGGAAGTTTCAGACGGGAGTGTTATATGCACCTCCGTGTCTATGTTGGTTGTTGTCTCGAATATTCGAGATCTGCTAATATTACTGACACAAATGTTGTGTTTGACTATCCTGCTAAATTCTGTTATATTTTCTCATGTTTCATTCAACACCTTTGCTCCCATGTGTCACACCTTTTCCTGGTTGTACCGTACCGATGACAGCTAATGAGCCAGAAACATGCATGTCTGCGGTTACCACTCTTTTCAGTAGCCCCTTCTTCTATTTGCTTGCAATACCCACTAATCTATTCGTTGCTAATTGTTCATATGTCACGCACTATTCGTACATCTTGTTGTTATATATATATATATATATATATATATATATATATATATATATATATATATATATATATATATATGTATATATATATATATATATATATATATATATATATATTTTTCACACCTTTTTGGTGGTATTTGATAATGTCCGGGCCACTACGCAGCCAAGGGCACTACCATTGTCAATAGGGGGAGATGATCCGCCGGATGATTCCAACAGTTCCAAGTATTACGGCCTTTTGCATCCACATTACGGTGTTTTTAGGTAGGTCCAGTTCTTTTATGTGTCGTACTGTTTTTGTATGTACAAGGCCGTTTGCGCTTATAATTAAAGGGACTATTGTTACCTTCTCCAAGTTCCAAATCAATTTCATTTCTTGTGCAAGCGCTCCATATCTAGTTATTTTTTCGGTATATGCTTTAGATATATTGTAGTCCTGTGGCACTGCGAAGTCAATTATGATGGCTGTGTTATCACTTTCATCCCAAATCACCATGTCCGGCCGGTTGTGCTCCACAGGTCTATATGTAACATCTGTGAAATCCCAGTAAATTTTCACGGTGTTGTTTTGAAGTACGGGTTGCGGCACATATTTGTGGTGTGCAGTAAAATGATTCAACAGACCTCTTTGCAGGCATATTAATTGGTGAACGACTTTGTCCATATTGTTGTGTCGTTCCAGGTGTCTGGTAGCAGCAATTGTTGTGCAGCCAGATGACAAATGTTGAATGGTCTCTTCGCTAGTGTTACACAGTCTACATTTGGTGGTCTCAACTTGTTGTTTCAATATGTGTTTGGAGTACGTTCGGGTTCTAATGACTTGATCCTGTATCGCCAACATTGTTCCTTCGGTTTCCGGGAAGAGGTATCCCGCCACTAGGTAAGTACTGGATGCCTTCATATCTACTTCTGTTTGATGTAGAGAAGTGTAAAACCTTCCGTGTAGCGCTTTTCCTTGCCAACTTATTCTCATTTGTTCTAATTGGTTCTCTGTTTCAGGAGGCGCAGGATTAACAAGGTTAAGGGCTGTGATTTTTTTGTCCCATACCGCTACTCTTTTATGAACTGGTGAGTTTGTATTTCGGAAGTATTTTATTAATTTTTCCCTTTCTTTCAGATTGGCCGCCACCAGGCTAGTTAGTCCTCGTCCTCCCTCTAATCGTGGCAAATATATGCGCTCGATAGCTGAGTTAGGGTGCAGCATGCCATGTTTGGTCATTAGTGTCCTGATTTTCCTGTCTAACCTCTCTAGATCTGTTTTGGACCAGGTGAGTATTCCAGAAGTGTAGGTTATTGTTGGTATGGCCCATATATTAATTGCTGCCACCTTGTTTCTGGCATTAAGCTGGAATTTTAATATCTTGCTTGTTCTCCTCATAAGCTCTTTTTCGGCTTTCTCTTTGTTTTCTTTATGGCGAATTTCGTAGCTCTGCTGAATTCCAAGGTACCTGTAAGTGTTTTCTGCTCCCAGCTCCCTAATTCGACTGCCATCTGCCAGAGTGATATCCTCGTTTTCAGTGAGTTTTCCTCTCTTAATGTGAATGGTAGCACATTTCTCAAGCCCGAACTTCATTTGGATGCTCTCACTGAAGTGTCTGACTATCTTCAGTTCTCCTTCCAGTTGCTGTCTTCCTTTAGCAAAGAGCTTAAGATCATCCATATAAAAAAGATGGGTCAGCTTTGCTTGGTCATCGATTCCATATGCGTATGTGCTCCGGTTAAGCATATTACTCAATGGATTCAGGGCGAGACAGAACCATAATGGGCTCAGACTGTCGCCCTGGAATATGCCCCTTCTAATAGGGATCTCCTCCGTTGTGTACGTGTCTGTTGCTCCTCTGACTAATAGAGTGGTTCGCCATGATGTCATCAGATGCCGGATTGCTGATTCACTTTATAGATATTTAAAACTTCCAGCAGCCATGAATGAGGAACTGAGTCAAATGCCTTCTGATAATCGATCCAGGCTATAGATATGTTTTTCTGACGTTGTCTTGCCTGTTTTGTGATTACATTGTCGATTATCAAGAGTTCCTTGCTTCCTCTAGCCTTTTGCTTACAGCCGTTTTGTTCCCATGCTAGAATGTTGTTATGTTTTAGGTGGCAGTCTAGTTTGTGTCTTATGACGGAGGTAAGTATTTTGTATGCTGATGGAAGGCATGTAATGGGTCTATACTTTTTCGGTTGTGATAGGTCTCCTTTCTTTGGAAGCATATGAGTCATACCATGAGTGAAATATAAAGGTATGCTTTGTGGATTTCTGACCGAGTGCTGTATGAAGTGAGCCAATTTTTTTGTGCGCATTAGTAAATGCTTTCCACCAGTAGTTGTGGATTCCATCTATTCCAGGAGATGTCCAGTTTTTGAGTCTTATTACTGTGGCGTGGATGTCTTCCACTGTTACTATCGTCTCAGTCATTGGTCTATATTTATGGGAGTAGTTTCTTTCAACATCTATCCATTCCGCTCGCATGTCGTGTTCTATTCTCCCCGACCAGATTTTTGACCAGAGCTTTGTCATTTCTTCTCGCGTTGGAGCCGCCGCGCGCTGGTTTGTATTGTCCGCGTCGAGATTTCGGAAAAACAGTCTTTGGTTGTTATTGAACAATTCATTTTGCTGGTATCGCTGCGTTCTTTTGTGGTATCTTCGGATCCTGCAGCCAAGCGCGGTTATCTTTTGTTTTAGGAACTCTGACCGTTCTACTAGCTTTTGGTGGTATTGCGGGTCCGTTGGCTTTATTTTTGCCTTTCGAGCAAACGTTCTCATTTTCTTTTTTACCTTCTGGCTAGGCTGTGGGTCATTTAGGAATGAGTGAATAATAGCTATTTCTTTACGATGGTTAGCGATTTTTTCTTCAAGCCTCCGTTCCCAGGGTGGCTTCCACGTTCCTTTATTTCCTTCTAAGGGTGGTTTTTGGTCTAATATGCAATTGGCCACTCTGGCCGCACAATATATCTTATGACATAGGTTCTCCAGATCTTCTGAATTATCAAATTCCGCGCACAACGCTGTGTTGATTGAGGTGATGATCTTCTTCGCTTCAGCATTTATTTTAAGCCTTGATATTTTTGGTCTGACTTGCATTCGCATACCCTCAAAGTTGTGGTTAGTTTCCTGGAACAGGAGATTTATGTCGTGGTGTTGTGGTATCTGCTCTTGTGCTTCGCCATCTTCCCTTCGAACAGCCGGTTCATTTGTAGATGGTGCTGCCGCTGCTGGTGGGAATAAGCCTAGTCTACCAATTGACCTTCTGATAGCATCCGGTTTTTTGTTTTGGGCCCTGCGTTCAGCTTCTGCTTCCATAGCTCGCATTTCGTCTGGTGATATCAGTCGACAGGTTTTAATGTTTGATATTTGTGCGGCAAGATGTTGCGCGGTAAATGGCTTATCTGGATACGCTTCTCTCCATAGTTCTAAAAGTTGCGCTCTGTACCTGGTTCTTTTTCTTCCCCCTTCAGTGACTTCGTAGTAAGCATTCATCAGTTTGAGGTTCATTTATCTGGTCCAATGCTGCCTTTCCCTCCTGCGAGGTATAGCGGGACTGCGATGAAGACTTGCGTCTGGCTGGTCCAAGCTATCTCTCTGGGTGTCCTGAATAGGGGTGCTAGGCCTTATGGTTCCGTTTCGCAGGGAGGTGCCACTTGCTCCACTCTCTTCTGCTAGGGACTGTAACGATCTTCCCCCAGGCGCAATCCCGGCACCGGAGGCGGGTTCCGAGGCTTCGTTAGGTTCGACGAAAGCAAGGGGATGAACTCAGCACACGGGTTGCTAACCCATGCGCTGGTTTGCTGGGGTCTGCGGGGTTGCGACCCGAGGCCTCTTGGCCCCCCTGCAGGCGAGGCTGGCTGTACAGGTCTTACGTCGTTACCCGTAGCGGCAAGAACACTACTGGTTGCAATGCCCTCTCCGGCCAGACAAATCCTGCAAGAAAATTGGGTAGACTTCAGTTCGGTGAACTATTGGGTTGCTCTTGGAACAAAGCTACTACGGTACAGAATGCTGTGTATGGATTTAAAGCCACAGGTATTGTTCCATTTTGGCCCGATGCAATCCCAGATTACGCTTACCTTACTCCAAAGGAAAACGCTGATTTTGCTTCCTTGTCATCCAATACGGATATTGTCAACAACGATGTGTCATTCACTAACGATTCTTCACAGCCAAGTTGTTCTCATCATAGTGACAAAGTAATTAATACGCCTCCGTCTACAAAAACTGTCACACCTGGGCAGCTTCTGGATGACATATAACCAATTCCTGTTTCTGCGTGTTTACAAAAAGCCAAAAGACAAGAAACGTCCCTTATCAACAGCTCCATTAAAGAAGCAAACAAATATTTTAAAAAAGGTAAAACGCCCGTTAAGAAGAGCAACAGTTCCTACCTCAGACTCCTCTGATTCTGATAGCCCTATACTAGACGATGAGAGTAGTGACGGTGAATCAGAAGACAATGCAGAGTGCATAGGCTGTGGGGAGGAGTTTATTAGTACAAAAAAGAAAGATGAATGGCTCTGTTGCATTATTTGCAAAGGTTGGACGCATGAAGGATGTACTGGTTATATCAACTTATGCAATGAATGTGGAAAAATAGCCGCAAAAAGAAATAAAGGTTTTTGTGTGCTAATATTAGTTATAATTATATGTTAATTATTATTTAAGACATTTGTCATTAGCTCTAGGAATACATTTTCTACTGGTCCGTCTCTCCCGATGTCGATGGTCCATCTAAACCGGACAAATTTTTTTCAATTATATTTTTTTAGTTTTATCTTTTTGAGAATAATATTTTCTAGTTTTGTTATCACCAACCTGTACTCTTGTATGTAATAAATACTTACACGAATATTCAGCATCTTACTAAACATTTCGAGGAAGTTTTGTTAATTTCAATAAAAGTGGTCCAACTATACCGGACTTACATTAAACGAATACAGCACAGAAATATATTAATCAATTTATTTATTGTTGAGATAATACGTCACTGTCAATTGAATCTGTAGTTGAGATGTTGGAAGTGAATAATTTTTTCTTAAGTCCTCATGTAATTATAGATGAAATTGAGAAATTCAAGTAATTTAGATGGTTCGCTGGAATAATCTGGTGCGATTATTTCCGGGTTTGTAGGCTTCGACTTTCAATCCCATCGTTAATTGATTTTAGTAGGAAAGGAATATCTTCATTAGTTGATTTATTTTTTTGTTTTGTTATTTTTTGTTTTGGACGGCTTGACAGGCTGAGCGAAGGTGATATAGGGGGTATCTAAACATTCAGGTGATGTTGAAATTTGTCTTTTCATAGTGAGATAGGTGTTTGATTGTAGTGGATTCTGTGTAGATGTGGGCTTGGAACATTTGAGGAAACCATTGCCGTGGGAGTTTGAGGTGTGGTTGGTAAGATTGGGGACGTTCTTGATGATTCAGGCAAGGAACTCTCAGCTGCTCCCTTTGTTTTGGTTCCTGTAGTGTTCTCTGTATTGACTGTTTCTTCATTAGAATTTTTTTTGATGTTTTTGTTTGGTCAGGGTTATTTCCGATATCCATTTTTTCGACGAAGATGCGTGTGTCTCTTTGTTTCAAACAGGCAGATTTTTCGTGACCTATGGCTTTACACATTGAACAATTTAATCCATCGATTGAAAGAAATAATCGAGGTGCTATTATCGATGGTTATTACGAAAAATTCTGGAATAGATTTGTTTTCATATTTTCATGAGGAGAGATGAAAATTTATCTGCGAAAGCTTAATACGTGACTATAATCTGCTTCTGGCATTCCTACTCTTAAGTATGTCATCTGCGATACTGCTTTTATTCCCACCTTTTGGATTTCTTCTTCTATTTGTGGATTAGGTATTGTTGGGCATACGTTTGATATTACTAGACGTTGTGACCTCGACATTCAGTATCGATTCTATATATTTTAATTGATTTATGTTGAGCAATCAGGTTATCAACTGTTGTTTTGGAGGAAACAGACGATGTAAGGATGATACCTTGCTTCTTTGTAGGGTATTAATGTGTAGCTAGTGTAATGATGGGTATAAATAAATTATAATTATTAATATAATAATAATAATTGGAATTGGGACAACCGGTATCATATAAAAAAATGGAATAATATATCCTCAGCTAGTTCGTTACGAAATTATATTAAACAAAAAGTGTTGATAATTTCGTAAAACTAGGTTAGCGGAAGTTATAGCGTAAGCTACTTCAACTGTATTTTAGAAGCATAATATAAAACAAAAAATTGAGAAATACCTGAACTCATGTATGAAATCGCAAATTCAGCAACCCACATATGGAGGTTAGTCGACAGGTAACTGAAAAATGTATTGAAGAGGGAAAAAAAGGAAATTGGAAGAGGGCAGAGCTTGTTCAGCCGGCGCGGCGATTTGAACACCTCGGGTAGTTTCCGTGATATTTGCGAAAATCACTAGATAAGTGATATTCTTTTTTTTCGTTGTTTGTTGTGTGCATATATTCTGGGCCTCCACGTCTAAGGAAAGAGAGTCGTCCCCGGTGAGTAAATTTATCATTATAGTTAACATACTAACCATTATTTGAGGAGTGTACATGCAGAATCGGGACATATAAAAATTTGACACAGGCTTGTCTTATTGTATAATCTAACAATCTTTCGATACATTACTTCCCGCTATCGACTACATATATAAACTAACAATCAGATCGTCGGGGTATTTAGTTTACTTAAGTAATTGTATAGCATTTTTTAAATTAAGAACTAAGGAGTAAATACCAATTATTTTAAATGTTTGTAAGGTTGGTATATTATTATATCAAATAAATCGGACGAAAATTTTTTAAATAAATTCAGTCGATCAGACAATCTCAGGCAGTTTTAAGTTCATTCATGTTAATTTAATTTATAAGCGGAATTTAGCCGATATCACAGTTATTTGAATAGAGAGAGGGGAACGAATCCCCAGGAGTCTATCCGTCTATAAATTTTACTATGTTCAATTTTACAAAAGGTAAATCAAACTGTAATTCCTTCGATCGTTTTCTCAATTGTATTTTATGAGCCCTTTGCTAAGAAGTGAAACTGTCGACTTTCCATATATTGTGTAATTTCTTCTTTTGTTTTGTTTGTTGTCAATTATAAGTAATAAGTATCGTCCCTCTCATCTTTTCAAAATTATAAACCTTTTGTTCTAATTTGGCGACTGTAATTTTAATTAATTTCTGACTTTGTAGATTATAAATTTCGACTAACTTATAAGGGAATATATTTATTAAGTGAACTCGTCCTTTTATTTTAAATACTTTTAACCTTTCTTTTATAAATCCTCGTATTGTAAACCGAGGTCGAATTTCAAGCTCTTTTGGGAAGAACTGCCTTAGTCCGCTCAAAAGTAATGATTCTCCTTGTGTTAGTGAAAGAAACTCTAGGTAACTAGGACATCCAAGCATTGGCAAAGGGTTAATCATAATTATTATTACAAGTAACGTAAGGGTCGTTAAACGACCCTGGTAGCGTTACAATCTGGTGACAGCGGTGGGATGTCTTTTTTGAAAAGAAAAGGTTAGGTTAGGAGGGATTAATATTTTTTTTAATGGATCAGGTGGGATCGTATTTTTGAAAGAAAAGGTTAGGTAGGTGAGATCTATTTTTTTTTGACAAAAAATCGATATATCAAAGTAGGTTGAAATAGACCCAAAGAGATCTACACTTAATATTCAGTCATTGAGTAGAGCGTAAAAAATACAAGTTAACAGCCGATTAAAAATTTATTGCGGAATTTATGAACAAATCAACTGGAAATATTCATGTATATTTTATATTTTATTAGTATTTTTTTTCTATGAATAATTAGCTACCCTACCCTGTTCAACCCTCTCAAGGATTCCATCTTCCAATTATAGTTATTTTGTAACGGCGCCGTGAATAGCTGTTCCCATCTTCAGGAGAGGATATTGGCCGGCATTTGAAGTCAGGAATTCGCGGAGCTTGCAAAATTATTTGTTGGTTATCTATTTTCAGAGTGAAGAAAAAGTCGATTTTTATTTCGTATGTTATCAAGAATTTTGGGGATTTCACGAATGTTGTAGTAGGCCCACTTCACCAAGGAATTCGTTGAGAACCGGGAAAAACTGAAGACTCTCATATCATAACCCATCTGGGTTTCGTTTGATTTTTGTTCTTAAAGAAGATTTGCTAATTTTGTGTCTTATCTTGTTCGCAGTATCGCAACAAATTGATGATTTCAGCGAACGTATTTTTTTGTCTGTTCTTGACTTTTGTGAATGATCGTAGCATATTACATAGAGGAGAGTCCTAAATAACGGGGTTGTATTTAATCGTTATCGTTTTCTTATCTTCTGGGTAAACAAAAATATTACCTACCGGAAGGTCCGATTGAATCCGTAAATATTTTTTTCCACTGGTAAAGTATCTCAGCAGAATACATACAGGGAGACCGAGAATAGCTTAATTATATTCACTATTTAGGAGTTTGGAATAATATCTATACAGGGAGATCCAGGAGCGCGTCTTCGTATAAATTGTTTTATTGTTTCATAAAATTGTTTCTGTGCTTATACAGGGTGAAGCAGTTACTACACGAAACAAGTCGATTTTTTTTTATCGGTTTTATACAGGGTGGTCCCATTATCTGGGCTTACTTGAAATTGTGTTTCATTGCCAATATTGCAGCCGACCTTATACAGGGCCGACCTGGTTGTTAGAGTGAAGAGTTACCATTTCCAATTATACAGGGTGATCCAGCCGAGTCTTGATTAACGTGTCGTTTTGATCAGAGATTTCAATACTTGAGCTGTTACTTGCAGGCCAGTACCATACAGGGCGACTCAATAAATTTTGTGCTGACATTGGGAAAAAAAATCTGTATACAGGATGAATCATTCTGACGATAGCCACCAGAAGCGACTTCTAGCACAAACAAGGTGGAACGAGTAACCGACCTTTTTTTTGTTTTTAGTATTCTATCTTGTATCGTGTAAATGCTTGAATTTTTTTTGTACAGGGTGATTCTTAGGTGAAGCAACACATTGGGGTCGCAGCAGAGTTATAGATTTTCTTTTGTGGTATTGTTGCTTGTCTTAGGTTGGTGAAGTCAAGCGGGTTGATCTACCCATCCTTAATTCACTCCCTTCTTTTCCAGGCGTCGTGGAAGCCATATAAGGTACCGTACTATTTTTTTTTCTATTTCAATTTCATAAAAACTGCTCTGGGATTGTATACCTGATTCACAATGAACACAACGTCTATTACTAACCTAGGTACTGACCCCACTCACACAGCACCCACTACGACGACCACCAGTACCTCGATTGGAGGGGTACCACATTTTCTGGTAACGCCAGCCACTCAACCCCTAGGAGTTATTGCCGCTACTCTAGCGGATTTTAATGGAGGAGACGCCGCTAGATATTTAGAGAAGTTGGAGCAGCGTTCAAGGTTGGACGGTTGGACCGAAGAAGAAACATTAAAATTATTGAAATTCAAACTTCCAGGCGCGGCTTATCATTTTTTTAAGCGGATCAATCTTTAGACACTTTAACGTTTTTCGGATCAAAAGATAGGTTATTGAAAAAAAATTCACCACGACGGTTACCGGGTGAAAGTCTGTTGCGGCTTAGCCAATGCTAACAACGTCATGATGAAGATGTGGCGACGTTCTGTATTAGGCTGCGGCTGATGTGAGCTAAGGCTCTTGAAGATGATTAAAAAGGAGCACCTGCGGAGGAGGTACCTGGAATAAAGAAGACGAATAGGGAGTTGCTACTCAATCAATTCAAAATGGGCTTGAGGCAGGATCTAATGAAAGAAACTGGAGTACTGTTGCTCAAAGAGAAGGAGTTAGATTTGGACAAAGCTGAAGCCATCGTTACCCTGCAGGAGATTACTACTATGATGGTCCAAGGAAGAGGGTCAACAAGCAGAGTTGCTTTCTTCAACAATGAGAAAAAATGTTTTAGCTGTGGAAATCGGGGACATATATCCCGAGAATGCCGAAGCAAAGGGGAAGGAAGACCCACAGCACCGTTGGTGGAGCATAAGGACCGTTGCTACTACTGTGGGAAGGAAGGTCATTGGGCTCGAGATTGTCGAACCAAAAATTACGCTCAGAACCAGTCAACAGGAAGAGGACCGCACGAAGGAGGGATCAACCGATATAGAGCAGATCAAGCTTCGAATTTGCTGGATCAGAGACAATACGACATCCAGAAGCAACAGGATCGTCAAGAAACACGCAATCATCGCTCTTTCCAAAGTCAGGGGTATGGAAAGCCTCTATACCGACCTGATAGGAGGGATGGAGCATCTAGAAGAGATGACTCTTCAGATAGGAATCGACCAGGACCAAGTGGATCTGGCCGACATTTAAACTGCTAAGGGTTGCTGCCGCTTCCCCTGCTGTACTCCAAAGGGGAACTAATACATTGGGGAATAAAAGAAAAGGAGAGGTTGATAGGAACAATTGCGATGGAACAGTTCAACCTCATGAGCAAAAGGTCCAAGGAGGACTAAAGATGAAGAATGGGGCGTCAAAAGAAACGAGGCAAGGAAGTGTTTCACCAAAATCTGGTAACCCACAGTGGAGGAAACAAGTCAAATGGGATGATCACGAAACAGCTAGAGGACATAAGTCAGATAGCCGAGAAGCTAAAGCACGCGGTAAAACCGATCAAGGGGAACAAGGAAGTTCCAAGAACTCAGACAGAAGAAGGGTAGATGTACTAAGCACAAGGCAAGAAAATGGAGATGGTGAAGTAGAAGTAAGGCAAGAGGATGCCGATGCAGAGGGACCTGGACATACAAGTAACAAGGGAAGAATACGTCCGTCGAGAGTGATAACGCATTATAGAAATGATGTCGTGGGACCATACGCGAAGGGAGTTCCGTATATAGTATCCATAGAAGCTAATGGAGAACTGCATGATTGCCTGGTATATACGGGTGGATCTTATTAGTTGATTAGCAACAAAATTGTCCGAACGGAATACGTAGACAGTACTTTAAAGGATCAGGTGAGCCTACGAGGAATCACAGGTCAACAAATTAAGCTGTATGGAGTAGTTACATTATCAGTCTCAGCACCTGGAGCGAATGTTGAGACAACAGCTGACTTCTTAGTATGTGATAAAGATATCCTGGGAGAAGTCACGGTATTACTCGGTAGAGACTTCCTATTGAGGCACAAAGCAGTAATCTCTTACGCTGCGGATCCAACCATTGAAATATGGGGCCGCAGGTTGCCATTAATCCTAGCTGGAGAAGCAATGGAGGTGCTAACCATCAGGGAATACAAAACTACCTCCAAGGAGGAGTTGTCGGAAAGGACCAGCCCGATGGAATGCATCAGGGACCAAACAATAATCAATGAGGAGATGAATTCCCTTGAAATGGTGGAGAAGGAAGATTGGAAACGTTGGCTCAAGGAAGTGAAATCAATTATGGGCAATGGTATGAAGCCACATGCGACGCGACAGATAAGTCGAGTTTGTCAAACAGAAGAGGCAGAAAAGGGTAAAAAGCCTTCGATCAGGACTGCTGCTAGATCTGAAAGGAAAGAAGAGTGGAAGCAATGGCTTCGAGTAGTTTAGGATTTCATGAAGAAGAGTAAAGAAGCTAAGCCAAAGAAAGTTCATGAAATTGCACAGGACAACATCAACACTGCCAAACAGGGTAGAATAAACCGATATAATGAGAGAATCGAAGAAAGACTCTTCGAAATAGGTGATCTAGTATATTTGCGAGACATGAGTAGTACTATTGGACGGTCGAAGAAATTACAAAAACCTTGGATAGGACCCTTCAAGATAGAGGATCAATTGGAGCCTGTCACTTACCGAATTACGGATCTTAAGGGAAAGAAAGAATAAACCGTTCATGTTAACAGATTAAAGAAATATCATGGCATGGATATAGGAAAAGAAGATGAAACGCTAGAGGTGGATGCGAACGCCGAAGAACCGGGTGTAACAGAAAGCCACGATGAAATAGAGGAGGATGAAGGAGACAAAGAGGGAGGAGTATCTCCAGCCAAAGTAGCGTCTCTACCAATTTGGAACAGCCCTAGAAGAGAGCTGCCAAAAACTTCTGTAAAGAGGCCTCGTAGAAGAATAAGGAGTAAAGCTGAACCACCTCAACCCCTACGTCGTTCCCAAAGAATAAGGCAACGACCAGCCAGTTTAACAGACTTTGTATGTGTTATGAGGAATGAGTTAAAGACCATCCGCCACAGCCTAGAACGTGCCGGAATAGGGGTTCCAGCAAGTAACGCTGACCAAAGGAAGGTCTGGCCGCAAGGACTTGCCTCAGAAATGGAAGAGTATTTCGACGCTCAAGGGGAGTAGGATAGGTTGGGTAAATGGAGAATCACAGGTCCGCAACACGGGTCTATTGGACCCACAATGCTGATTTTTTTTGGTTGTATGACCTTAATATTAGATACACGGGAGTGTGTCGCGGAACCGAAGATGGTTCTCAAGAAAGTGTTCTGCAACGAGGGGCGAATGGGTCTGGAATCCCAAAATGTTAAGCATGGCGAGTCGGTAACAGAAGATCTTAAATCACTTTCTTAGAAATTGTGAATAGTTTGACTATCCGCTAGTAGGTAGATGAAAGTGGAATGAACGAGAGTTGGTATATTATAATTGTAAGTAGATGGATCACGTAAGATACTGAGGCATGATAGTTGTGTTAATTATGCTCGACAAGCATGGTGAGGGAAAGAGCGTTAGTATGGAGCAAGAGTGGTATGCAGTGTGTTTCTTATTTTTTTTATTACCATGATAAATGGATTATAATTTATTCAGGGGCAAATTTAACAGCTTAATGGAACATCTGAATGGTAGTTATAAAAATATATATCTTGATGTATACTTATAATGCGGTTTTTTTGTATTGGTTAAAATTGTATAGGTAATCGGATTTCTATTGTTAATGTATTAAACTAACGACATATGTCAGTGCGCAATTAAAAGACAAATGGTTGATAAACAGTTTTCCGACTGGGAGTAAAAGAAGACAACATATTGCTGAAATTGGCCGTATCTACAGGATCACCATGGGAGTTCACAACGCTTTAACCTTGATTACCACCCTTATGTTAGTTTTAAATACTGTACGAGGGTCAGGGCTTATCGCTTACGATTGTGCCGACCCCCAAACAAACATTTCCGTAATTTCGTTGAAGGACTTACAAAAGTGTCCGCTACCGGAATCCGCTTACGCGAGTCATAACGTGTCAGTACAGGAAGAAACAAAGAAATGAATTCAAACGTCAGAGAGTATGGACTTATCTAAACGTGAATTGGCGAATAATGTTTCACTCTGGCATGCAGAGCCACCCTCCCATAGCTAACGGAGGTATGGACTCACAAATTTACAAGATGGGACCAGAACTTTTGAGTAGAAACGTAAGCCAACATATTTTATTTATCTGATGTCCAGCAACTAGCAGAATGAGTATATTAGGATGTTATGGTATATATGAAGTCAAAAAATACATATAAACAAACCCAGAAAAAAAGACCAGAGTGAAGTACAATTAGAACAGACTTCTCCCTTGAATTCGCAGCTAGGTGTGCGTGATCGTCACTGGACTGAATCTCAGTTCTCGGTCGAAGGACGATCCAGAGACAATTAAAGTGAACATATCGGCGGTGTACCAAGAAAAAAAATCGGGCACAATCGCGAGAACTGTGAGGTGTGTGTTCCAGAAGAAGCAGAAGGTTTTAGAGCTAACATATTAAGGGACCGGTAGATCACGGTTAGGGCTTCATCAGAGTTGACACCTCAGCTCACCTGCCAGTGCTAGTGAATAGAAAGAAAGGAAAATTCGCGAGTGCGCGGTAGTGCGGAACGTGTGTTGCGCCCTCAAGTCTCGGATAACTACTGTATCGGGCAAATAAATTTTGTAACTAGTTTTAAGTAATGAAAAGAATTGGACAACAAGTCCAATACTTTTTCAAAGGGGGAAGTAATGTAATGATGGGTATAAATAAATTATAATTATTAATATAATAATAATCATTGGAATTGGGACAACCGGTATCATATAAAAAAATGGAATAATATATCCTCAGTTAGTTCGTTACGAAATTATATTAAACAAAAAGTGTTGATAATTTCGTAAAACTAGGTTAGCGGAAGTTATAGCGTAAGCTACTTCAACTGTATTTTAGAAGCATAATATAAAACAAAAAATTGGGAAATACCTGAACTCATGTATGAAATCGCAAATTCAGCAACCCACATATGGAGGTTAGTCGACAGGTAACTGAAAAATTTATCGAAGAGGGAAAAAAGGAAATTGGAAGAGGGCAGAGCTTGTTCAGCCGGCGCGGCGATTTGACCAACTCGGGTAGTTTCCGTGAATTTTGCGAAAATCACTACATAAGTGATATTCTTTTTTTTTCGTTGTTTGATGTGTGCATATATTCTGGACCTCCACGTCTGAGGAAAGAGATTCGTCCCCGGTGAGTAAATTGATCATTATAGTTAACAGACTAACCATTATTTGAGGAGTGTACATGCAGAATCGGGACATATAAAATTTGACAAAGGGTTGTCTTATTGTATAATCTAACAATCTTCCGATATATTACTTCCCGCTATGGACTACATATATAAACTAACAATCAGATCGTCGGGGTATTTAGTTTACTTAAGTAATTGTATAGCATTTTTTTAATTAAGAACTAAGGAGTAAATACCAATTATTTTAAATGTTTGTAAGGTTGGTATATTAATATATCAAATAAATCGGACGCAAATTTTTTAAATAAATTCAGTCGATCAGACAATCTCAGGCAGTTTTAAGTTCATTCATGTTAATTTAATTTATAAGCGGAATTTAGCCGATATCACAGTTATTTGAATAGAGAGAGGGGAACGAATCCTTAGAAGTTCCTGTTATCTGGTGTAATTCGAAGTATATTTTTTTTTAAAAAAAAGTAAAATCGAATCTAAATTGTTATTTCAATTTTCGCCTATAAATTTTACTATGTTCAATTTTACAAAAGGTAAATCAAACTGTAATTCCTTCGATCGTTCTCTCAATTGTATTTTATGAGCCCTTTGCTAAGAAGTGAAACTGTCGACTTTCCATATATTGTGTAATTTCTTCTTTTGTTGTGTTTGTTGTCAATTCTAAGTAATAAGTATCGTCCCTCTCATCTTTTCAAAATTATAAACCTTTTGTTCTAATTTGGCGACTGTAATTTTAATTAATTTCTGACTTTGTAGATTATAAATTTCGACTAACTTATAAGGGAATATATTTATTAAGTGAACTCGTCCTTTTATTTTAAATACTTTTAACCTTTCTTTTATAAATCCTCGTATTGTAAACCGAGGTCGAACTTCAAGCTCTTTTGGGAAGAACTGCCTTAGCCCGCTCAAAAGTAATGTTTCTCCTTGTGTTAGTGAAAGAAACTCTAGGTAACTAGGACATCCACGCATTGGCAAAGGGTTTATCATAATTATTATTACATGTAACGTAAGGGTCGTTAAACGACCCTGGTAGCGTTACACTAGTACGTTGGAGTAGGTTTGTTGAGATGGATTTATTCCATCCATTTAGATTTTATCAGTCATCTTCACATGATTTAGACAATATTCTGAGACCGACCCTGTTGCTGGTGAATTTACGGTAACTAAGACTGGTTCCAAAATACCTGTCGTGAACTTCCCACAACAAAAACCCGATTGAAGTGACAATAGTTTGTGTAATAAGTTGATCTAGTATTCACTGTGATTGTCTGAGATCAGTGGATGGGCACTACCACTCTTTACTCATGATACACTAAATTATTTGTTTTAATTTTGATGGAAACAGTTTATTTTATTAAAGTAAAATACCGAAATAAACGTGGTAATATAAACCAAATTCAGGACCGGTCTAAATCCCAGATATTAAATGTGATACTTACGTAATATATTTAGTCGTCAATTAAACTATGCATGTTCTGCAGATATTGACGTACTGGTCTCTCATGGCGCCACACGTACTTTCTATGACAGATTAGTATGCCGCCCCGAGGAAGACTTCCAAGTTCTTTAGTAGAGATTTCTATGGGGTGTGTAGAATTCGTTACATTTTGATTCTAAATTTACTATTCAGATAGTGAATGTAATGATTAATAGCGCAGTGCAAAGTCAGTTTGTAGAATGATTTACTATGTTTAGATAAAATGGTGTTTGTACGTGATTTTACTCACTAATGATTTTCATAATTTTATTTTTTTCAACTATAAATTTAAGATATTACAGTTATGAAACGTTGTATATACGGATAAATTATAACTTACAAAACAATTTTTGAACAAGAGCATTTTCATAAAATTAATAACTAACATATTCTCAAAATTTATATGAGACACAGAATTATATTCAAAGTTTTGATTTTAAAAATATGGTGAGAGCGTAGGACGAACTGATTTTATGGATTTAGACAGTTTGTGCTGATTATGGAAGCTTAAAATTAGACGAAACTTATTCGAATATTACTCTAAATTACGGAAATAGGTGATTGTTCATTCCATTCATTACGGAGGAATTTTTGAAAGATCCGTGAGAAATTATTTTTTTGAAAATATGATGAGAGCACCAGCTAAACTGACTTTTTACCATTTTGAGACAATTTGTGTTGAGATAGAATTATAATTTCACACAAAAATCATTTCAAGTTTATTTTCGATTTTTTTATATCAACATATATAACCCATCAACTACTAAGTTATTAGCAGGGAGAGATTAACAACATACTTCGTTTCATTTATAATAACAAACATTATATTTAATATTCATGTAGCCAAGGAGAGTTAGTAACAGTTGAAATTCCCCAAGGAACCGTCCTTTAGTCGATACTATTCATAATTTACTTGAACGATTCGCTACAGTTGGACTCAATTGGAGTAACTTGCTGATTTGCTGATGACACAGCTATTATTTACGAAGGGCAAAACTGGTCTGGAATCCAACAAATTGCCTCTGATGATATGCAGAATATCCTTAGGTGGTTTGAATCGAACAAATTGACTGTTAACGCCACTAAAACTAAAATTATACCATTTACTTCATATAAACCATTTCTACCGGAATATAATACTATCTCTGTAGGAAATCGTACTCTAGATCTCGTGCACACAATCAAATATCTAGGCAAACATATTGACTCCTTTTTGAAATGGGACGTTAATGCTCGCAACATCACCAATAAGCTCAGAGGCATAATCTACATATTCAAACAACTAGTACAATTTTTATCTCATGAACAACTGAAAATTATATACTCCGCTTTTGTTGAATCCATATCACTATATGGTATCATTGGTTGGGGAGGAAATAGGAATAATTATCTAAACTCGATCAATATCATCCAGAAACTCATTATGAAAATTATTCTAAAAAAAACAACGCAGATTCTCGTCCAATCAAGTATACATTAATTCGAAGGTAATGGACATTCGGCAACTATTTTGCTTCGAAACTCTTTGTTTTTTGTACACAAACAGGCAATATACATATAATATACCACATACTTACGGAACGAGACAATATACACAATCCGATATATATGCTCCTGTTACTCATAAAGCACTTGGCCAGAGAAGCTTCTGCTTTATTGGATCAAAACTATGGAACAATTCACCCAACACCTTAAAAGAATATAATTCAGCTCGTCTTTTCAAAAACAAATTAAAGGAATGGATATTTTCCAAAGACAGAACGTATTTCGCTGATGTAATTGATCTCTTTTTAGTTAAATGAATGTTATTTGTTATTTTATATCTTATGTTTATATACTCGTATGTGTATATGAGTATATTCTTAGTTCATAAAAATATTAACTGTCCTAAATATATGTCTTTCACCTTAAAAGTTATTAGTGCCATAATTAATGGAAAATGTAAAAAAATTATTATTTTTGTAATTTTTCATGAGTCCAAGAACATTTTAATATAATACTCGTTATTACTGTTTATGTTTTTTAAGTTTCAACATTTGTCAAATACATTGAATATATATTTTTTATAAAGAATCAATATCCGAAGACAAGTTCTTTGATGAACTTAGTCGGGTACTCTACTAATCTTGTTTGTTTAATGTACGTCGCAGCTGTTCATGAACACTACACTGATGGCTTAATAAATTTTTCATTATATGAAGATATATATTTTCATGTAAACATATATCTATGTATATATATATATATATATATATATATATACATACATATATATATATATATATATATATATATATATATATATATATATATATATACATTCACAGCGTGAAGTGGCATCCACCCATGTTAAAATCGCGGTAGCTGTGCCGTCCGCGGCACTATGATATCCGATATACGGATGTCACAGTGCATCGAGCTCCAAAATATCGCAAAGGGTTCAGTGAATGCTTGGGAATCTACTGCTAATGAAATCAGCAGGACTTCACTTTGGTCGTTTTTAGTATTAACCTATACACCAAGGTTCACAGGATCTCCGTACGCGACGTTATAGTAGCACACTTCTATATTTATTATACATCTGACGCACGAAGTGGCATCCGTCAGTATACATATCAAAGAACGGTATAGTTTGGCGTCTGTATATGTATTTTTCTTGCATAGTGGCATCCTGGCAGTGTTGCCGATCTCACTTTTTGTTATAGAAAGCTTTTAACATTGAATGTGATGATTAACATCTTTTTTAATTTATTGAGACCATTGTTGACAGTGCGGAGGATGCTATTCATTGCAGAATATCTACCGTTATTAATAGAAAAATTATATTTTCGTTCTATAATTCACTTAAATTTGATTTTGAGGCAAAATAATCATTACTGGCGATAAAAATGAATAATGCGGGCGATGAAACAATCTAAAGAATTCTGAATTTCCGTAAATAAGGGGAAAATGAATTGAATTATCCAACGTAAACCACGAGATGAAGTAACACTACTACTCAATTTTCAGGTTAATTTTCAAATTTGTATATTTTTCTACTCACATTACAGCAGAAGTCTAGTTTTTTTTGTGAAAATTCGGAAAACCTAAATGCAATCAGATCACTAGGTGGATTGTTAGTAGTTGACCTAGAATATTGAATTCAACAAAAATTTCGGAGACGTTGAAACTCTCTCTGGCATATACAGGGTGTATCAATGATAACTGTATGGACGATAACTGCATCCATATTTGATCTAAGGCAAAAAATGTCTTAAATAAGAGTTGTAGAGAGCAATAAAAGCTATGTTTATACTAGAGTTTTTTCCCAACACCATAGCGGTTTGTTCTGTTCATTACTACACCACCGGTTCCTAACAGTTCAGACCAAAAATGAAAGCTATGTTCTTATATACAGGAAGTCTGATAAATGCAAATCTTAAACATGTGCTAATGGTTCTACTGGTGTGATGTCTGTATACAGGGTGGCCCAGACCAACATACAAATAATCCTACAGAGTGAACTAGAGCTCAAAAGAGGGCGATTGAAATCAACTTTCCTTTATATGCTTCAATGAGCCGTGTGAGTTTGATGAAGTTTTTTTTTCATACTCTTGAATAATTCGAAACCTCTGAAAAGTGAGGCTCTGAATTTTGAAGAAAAAATTTTGGACAGAATTTCAGAAAGAAAAGTGTGAATACGAAATTTTAAAAAAAGCCCCGAATTCACTTGAATTGCTAGACTTAGGTGTAATGCTAATGAAGATCATATCAAAAGAATAAGGAATCTAACGAGATAATGTCTGTTTTCAGGTCAGTATCATCATTACAGCTCTTTCTATTGTGCGTTTTAGATGGAATAGTCATAAAAAAATATTTTATGAAACTTATACAAATGTTCGTACAAAAAATAAACAGTACATATTCCAATTAAACATGTTTTCTATTTATGTATAGTTTGCCAACGGAATTACTAGCCAGCCCGCTATTTTGCTATTAAATGGGCGGTCGGTTTGGAATTTGAGTGATTTGTATAAGTACATTGGATGAACATTTCAGGTATTTGAACATCTGACTGTCATTTCCGGTTCAATCGGAAACTTAACAAACTTCGTCATTACGAAAGGATGTTTTTTTAAGTTGGATTCTAAGAAAAAGTATGTTAAACATTTATTATATCCTTGATTTATCTTTGACGATTTTTGAGTCGTACGTTTTATCCTTTCTAACAAAAAGTGAAAGTGTGTGCGAGAAGTCCGATATTATTTTTCAATGTCATTTCGGGGGTAATATACGTATGTAGGTATAAGAACAATAACGTTCCTCCTGATTCTACAAGAGGTGGTGTTAAATCTGACAGTCAGATGTTGAAGACGTCAAATATTTATTTCAAGTGGAAGCCAACTATTAAACCCCATATTCAAAATCCTCCAGAGTGTCTGAGTCTGTAGTACCGATTTTCAGAGTTATCATGATGGCATTTTCAATGTTGGGATTTTGATTAATACGATGATGAGAATTAATGGCTGCATGAGAATCATTTATGAAGTTGAAATTTCCTGAATATGGGACTTGAGTTATTTCCAAAATCAGCGTCTGAATATCGAATTTTACAGCATTAGAATCGGAAGGAATGTTTTTAGTACTGGAACATACAAGGCCACCGAAATTACAATGCAATATATTTAGGATTTCTGGTATAATAGTTTATTTTATTTCAAACTGATAAAATGGGCGACTTATTTGACATGTCTTGGAACCGCCATAGCTAAAGATAGAGTATGAAGTATGATACGTTTCAAGTTTTCAAGAATCCAAATATTGAAAAATATTTAGGTTATTCTATTGGAAAAAAAAACTTGATTGAATTTCCATTTGAACCCTAAATTATAGTCAGATGTTTGAATACCTGAAATAATAATCTATATGTCAAAATTCATAAAATCGACATGGCGGCTCCAAAATGGCGGACAAGATTTGTGATTATTGTCCATTTGTGGGTTGAGGTTACGAATTTATCCGGAGATTGTCAAAATTCAATATCGTGGCTCCACGATGGTAAACCAATTAATCCAAATAGCTCAGAACTCACGGAAAAAATACCTTATAATAATGAAGTTGTATCAGAAATGCATGGATTAACGAGAAGACTGAAAAGTATAAAATAAAATCATAGAAAAACCTTTTAATGCCAAAGTTCTATTCAAATGCGCTAGAAAGTAAAAAATAATCTCTTTGGATATATAACGTGGATTATTCTGTAGGTTACAGATTGAAAAGCTTTTGTATTCGAACTAAAAAATTTTGCAGCATGCTCTATGTGAAAAAAAATTATATACAAAGTATCGTTAAAATTGTGATACCCTCAAGTTTTCATTTTCAAATACAAATCTAGCTTTCTAATTACATTGATTCAAATGCCAAGAGTCATGTTTCATATCGGCGAAGTATTTACATCTGAACTACAGACTGTTTTGGAAATATTGAACTATTACCGGTAAAATTTCAAATCCACAATAATTAAACGAGATCTTGTTGTATGATCAACTTGGCATTGATCCACTTCTTACTCACTGATATTTTTCAATTACAGCTATTATGAAATATCAAAAGAAGTTAAAATTGTTCTGGTCATAGTTCAATATATAAAATGTTGTTCTGGCAAAGTTTTGGAGAATCCTCGCAAAATAAAAAAATGTAGGCAGAAGAAGAATTTCAAAATTTTCAATTTTTCCGGTATAACTCCAGAACTAAAGAAGCTAGATTGTCTTGAATCAAATGAATGACCTCTGAATTACACAACTTTACCCCCATTCAACTATCCCTATATCTCCTACCGTTACCATGATCCCAATGCATAGACTCGAATTATGAGTATTAAAATATGAATTCTGACTATATTATCACTATCATGCGGAGTAACAGAACGCAAAAGTTGTTTTTCGTTAGTCCGCATTCGGTCCTCCCTATTGCCCATTTTCCTAATACGACTATTCAATTACTGGACTTCTTGCTTCAGACGGATTCTGCCGTAAGACGAAGTCCATATTTTCTTTCTTTTTCATTCAGTTATACATTAATTCAATTTTAATTGCTTCTCTTAACGTTGTCTAATTTTAATTTTGTTTGACGTTTGCATAATTATGTAAATTTTCCTGATTTTAATGAAATTTTCCTACAATATATTTTCCATATTACCTACTGACACATCTTGGATTCTGCTGGATGCCTCGGGCATGTGACAACTTTTCTTTTATAATACTTTTCATGTGAATGATATATACATTTAAGCCCTGATGATTGCTCAGTGTGCCGAAACTAGTTGCCTTGTATTTTGTAATAATATATGCTGTAGTACGTATTTTGCGTTTCACTTACTGCTATTTCCTTACATAATTTATTTGAGAGTCTTTTTCATTAACATTATTGTAAGTTATAATCTCTGATAAACTAGAAATACAAATTGAAAATCATTTTAGATGTTTTTGGTTGTGGTAAAAATAAAAAGTCAATTATTCATTAGCAGTTTGTTTGTTTACAGAGCTGATTTCAAGTTTTATTTTGTTGATATAGATGTTAAGTAGCTCTAAATATGGTAAAAGAGTAATGTGTCTCTCCCATTTGTAATAAAGTATGTCAATGTACGCACCATTATAGAATCAATCTTTGGTAAGTTACAGCTATTTCTCTTGATGGATACAGTCTCCATTGTGATAAAAATCGTGAAATATTATCGTTGTTCCAACAAATTATCAAGAAAAATAGTTCATATTCATAACTGGGTTATGAGAAATAAGTTTAATTTAAAGCGAATAATAAGTTTTTTAGAATGTTATTCTAGGTTTCTAAAAACTATCTCTTATGTGTAAAATATAGCTTCACATGGATTTGTACCAACCGTCAACATCCCTATTAGTAGAATATATGTTTCATTCTCCTCTCTCAAAAGAAAAATAAATACATATTTAAAATTACTGGAAGTCACTTTGAACGCGATCTATACAGAATATACAGGACACAACGATTCTTAAAGAAATTCAAATCTACCTACTAATAATCGATCAAGGTCCCAGTGTTGCCAAATAATAGGAAGCCACTCTGTGCGTGATCTCTATGCATTGGGGCTGTTCTATATACATATTGTGTATATCGGAGGATGCCACAGCGCTACAAATCTATAAGGACGCCACTTCTACCGCTATCGCGATATATATATATATATATATATATATATATATATATATATATATATAGTGACGATATATTTCTTTTTGTAATATAGATTTGAAAAACTAAAATGAAATTTTGGTTAATGTCACTGTAAAATTTATAAATTGTCACACTTGGGCTTTAACAAAACAATTTATTTTATTGAATTTGCTTTTTTATGAATTTATGTGCTCCAGCTATAATAATGTTTGATATAGATTTAAATTCTAGTTTTATGTAACTGTCTATCTTATTTTAGAACTCTTTGCTTCCGCTCTCTGGGCATACGGGTTCAATATTTTAACTTTCCATACCTATGGTCTCCAACTGTGTCAGACTTTCACTATATCAATGCCCAACAAAACTACTCCAGAAAAACAAACTAATTAATTCTAAAATATGTTTATTAGTTAGTTAAGTTTGAAAATTTTAAGGAATGGCTCACCAAATTTAGGTCACAATAAATATCGATGAGAAATTTGAAGATAGGTCAATGTTAGACTTAGTAGATTGAATGCATTTTCTCTACGAAAATAAAAGAGAAGAAAGTTAACCTATAAATCTACAATGCAGTTGTGTTGTGTTACCAACGTGTAACAAGTAAACTTTGTTTCGTATGCTACAACAATGTTCGAAGATTTCACACTTGTGATGTAACTTCATAGCACTTGGCTCTGATATTTATCCGAATTGTTCGTATCAATTAATTAGGAAGCTCGTTCCTATTTTTCCCTTATTCCTGGTAACTGTGAATGAATGACAATTCCAAACAGTTATATTATAAAACTCTTCAAAATCCTTCGTAAAAGCTCCTCAATATATTAAAAAGAAAAATGGGCCTTTATCATTATTCCTAAGCTTATCTTCATTAGCACATATCCACACAAGTGGCGAACAAGGCAGAGCTTTACGATAGGACAATAATGGTATAAAGGAACGGAACAACAATATAGAAACGGCACAGAGAGAGTGAAGGGATTATCTACGATTCAGTAGATTATAATTAAAATATGTATTTGTGCATATGAATGCGTTACGGCAGAACGAACGTTTTGGGCGAGGTGGACTTTGTGGGGAGCGTCTCGTCCATTATGAACGCGTTCGTGAATATTACTATTCTATCCCGTGTTGGACAGATAATTAATTTATCTCTTGAACCAGATCACAGAAATTCGTCGAACCGTTAGTTTTAATTTATTTTCATATCGCCATTGGTGTCACGAAAATAAATTAATTGCTTACCACGATTTTTTAATTAATTATAGCAAATCAATGTTATTAGTTTTTATTTTTTGTCTATTGTATGAAATATCAAAACATTATTTATTCAGGTTTCGTCTATAATAGTATTTGCCTAGATTATCACAAACGAAACGTATTCGAATATCCGGCGATTAAGATCTATTTAAATAATATTATTCAAACTACAATACATTTACCAAAAATTATTTAACTTGGTCATGTTGGTCATGTTAGTATTTGTGACGTTAATTGAACCAGAACGTCGTTAGTAATGTTGATTAGTTTACTTGTAAGCCACGAATAATTAAAAAGAACTATTATTAGAAAAAAATCAGTTAGAGACACGTATAGGAATAAATCAACAATTAAGGAAAATAACACAAAACTAATCGGAAAACTTTTAATAAATCCTTCAGTGATAAAAGTTTTAAATACATTGCCAATTCTACATTTTGAAAACTGGTTGAAATTCTGCGAAGCCTTACCTACGGTGCCCTATAAAATAATTTATAGAGGAAGGAAATGAAAGATCAATAAATGTACAAATATGTATCTGCTAATTACCACACATGGTGGAGCAGAAAGAAGAAATTCAAGAGATCCTAGAAAGATATCACAATGACTCAATGTTTGGAGGACACGTAGGAAATGATAGGTTGTTAAAGAAAATAAGAGCGAATTTTAAATGGAAAAATATCGAGAAAGATGCTAGGAAGTATGTAAAGAATTGTCATGAATGTCAAGTAAATAAAGCTGAACCTAGACATAAAGAGAAATTTGTCATTACGGATACTGCAATTAAACCATTCGACATTGTATATATAGACACGATAGGTCCATTTGTAGATAGTAACGATGACAATCGTTATTGTATCACAATACTGTGTGAATTGATAGAATATGCGGACATGATACCGGTCAGAAACAAAGAAGCATAGACAATTGCGAAAGCGATATTTGAGAATTTCATACCAGCCTATGGTTTAATGACAGAAATAAGGACAGACAAGGGAACAGATTATAAGAATGAATTAATGAGTCAGTTATCAGAACTATTAGAAATAAAACACAACTTTTCAAAAGCTTATCACCACGAATCGATAGGGAGTTCTGAAAAACTGTATCTAACGTTCAACGAGTAAGAGTAAGAAATTTTATAAATGAATCCAGAGAAAATTGGTGTGAATTTGTGGAAATGTTTGCATATTGTTATAATACAACACCTGATACATATCATGGATACACTCCATTCGAATTACTGTATGGTAGGAAACCTAACATAGCGGACTGTTTGATTTTAAAAATTGAACCGTATTACAATTTTATAATATATCATAATGAACTAAAATTTAAATTACAGTACGCACACGATCGAGCTAGAGAGTTTTTGCTGTTAATTAGATAAAATAAGAGTAAAAATGAATCTTCACCAATACATTTTAAAATAGGAGATTTAGTTTTACTAAGCGAAGAAGAAATAACAAAGTTCGATCCTCATTACATAGGCTCGTTTAAGATAAGGAAAGTAATAGATGAAAACTGTCAGATTTTATCTCAAAATAATAAAAAACAAGTCGTTCATATAAACCGATTATATTTATATAACAATTCTAATATTTGTAAACAAAGTTCAGTAGAATAAACAAAAGACTTTAAAAACAAACAAACAAACGATTAATTGAAAAAACAAATCACCGTAGTGTTAGTATCGAAAAATTATCTGGGATAATTTTCCTCCTCCAAGAGGGGATGATGTGACGGGTATTGAACCAGAAGGTCGTTAGTGAATTTAGTAAGGTTAATTAGTTTACTTGTGAGCCACGATCGAGTAAAAAGACGTTAATTTCAGTTAATTATTAAAACACGTTTCAAGTAATATGCGAATAGATCATAAACAATGGAACCGTACATGGTTAGGATTTTCAATGTTAATGAATGTTGATGTACTCAATAATATTGAATCAGCATTTATATAAATAATATAATTTAGATAGCTAACAACAAAAGTTTTGTATTCTCAGTCGTAAGTGTAACTATGGTCAACGATATGCTGACGTTGGTCAGTGTTTTTGTATATAATTGTAATTAATGTGTTAGTCGAATATATCCCAGTGATTTTTGAATGTTATAATTTTTATTAAGTTCCTACAGACTCGAGATTAGTGTTTCCCGAATTAATTGCTTGAGTGCATAAAATTGTTTAACATATGGTCCGCTTACCTTCAATCCCCACATATTGAATTTTCGGTATTATTGATTAAAATTATAACAGTTTCCACATGACTTCTGTCCAGCATGGAACGTATATCATCAACAGATTAAAATAACGAAATAAATATATTTACCTAAAATAGTGAGCTGTATAGGTCTTCCTTGTACGACAAATCCGAACGCGTCCTCCGCTTCGCACTGCCATCTACCGTCGTCTTCTAATCTGACATTGTCTATTAACAAATTCCCGTTAACGTCCACCAAAAACCTATGACCTATCACTCTTTTGTTGTTAGTATTATCTTTTAGGATCGTTTGTACTATTTGTCCATCTTTCAACCAAATACTCGTGCTAAAATTGATGTTTACCGCACAATTCAATACGAGTTGATCACCTTGTTTCGAGTAGATTTGCGAATATTCCGCGTCTTCGATGTCGTGGCTAAGATTCGTCCGAATGTCAGCTCGAATAGATCGTCTGTGGGCACTCGATGTATGGGGATGTCGAGTGTGAGTTTGTGGATAGACGTAACCTGAAAAAAAAAGAAAATATATTAATTTTATATATATTTTTAATATATAAATATTAGAAACGTGGTTGCGAAAATGGGACATAATCTTATTTATGGGATCCAAATACAGGGTGTCCTGGGACTAATGGGAAAAAAGTCAGGAGCGTGTAAACTGAGCCAAAATAATGTTAGCACTTCATATAAACTTTTTCTATACAGGCCCTCGTTTTCGAGTTATAGGCCTCCAAAGTTTTAATTTTGAATTTGGTTTTTATTTTTATTCTTCGAACTAGTTATTTGATCTTCATAAAATTTACGGCAAAGCTATAATGTACGTGTATGTTTATTTTGGAAAGGTAAACAGATTTACAGTAGTGCCTTGAAGCCCGGGACGGACTACTAGCAATTGTTAGTGATCCAAAACTTTTACAGGGATGGCACACCCTATATCAAATTATAGAAATTGACTTCCCCACACATTAAGCTAACGAAAAGGTACTCTTGTTAGAATTCGATAAAATCAGCTGTTTGGCTAATATTTACAGTTTTATTAATGCATCAATTAACATCAATAGTCAGTGTGACCCGAAAAGGGAAATACTTTCAAGGATTGAACAATCGAGAAAAATCTTTGTGAGATTGAAATCATTTTTTGCAAGATTGGACCTCAGCTTGGAACTCAGAATTCGGATGATCCGATGCTACGTGTTTTCTGTCCTACTCTATGGATGCGAAAGCTGGACACTAAATTCACAGACCGAAAAGAAAATAGAAGCCTTCGAAATGTATGTGTATAGACGGACGCTGCGAATTTCATGGGTACAAAGGATCACCAACGATGAAGTACTCCAGCGCATGCACAAACAAAAGGAACTACTGAACACCATCAAGGAAAGAAAAATGCAATACCTGGGTCATGTAATGAGAGGTGAAGTACGAAATACTACGCCTCATAATAGAGGGCAAAGTGCACGGGAAAAGATCAGTAGGAAGACGCCAGAACTCATGGCTAAAGGACTTAAGGAGATGGTTCGACCGCTCGTCTGCAGAAATATTTCGTGCTTCAGTCTCCAGAACTACAATTGTCATTTGGATCGCCAACCTTCGGCAGGAGAGGGCGTGATAAGAAGAAGAAGATTAATGCACTACGTACCAATATACGCATTCACCATTTTTATAAGTACACAACGAGGTAAAAGTAACTTATTAATACGATGTCTACTACAAAAAAGTATTTAAACGATAGCAGAAGATAAAAAACATTAACTACTGTCAAACGTTGTGTAGAATAGTTCGTAGGCAGCACTTGTCAATAATTCATAAGTCCTTAATTGAACAGTTACAATGGCAGAATTCACTTTTATTGAGTACGAACATATGCATTTAATGTATGGACTGGCTTCTCGGAACTGTTTAGAGACCAGGAGGCTTTATGCAGAAAATTTTGCAAACAGAGCATTGCTAGACAGATGAATGTTTGAGCATATTGATCTCAGGTTACGAGAAACAGGTATGAATTAGTAAATGTAATTTTCCATGTATACAAAACAAAATATTCAATTTTAGGAAGTTTTATGCCAAAAAAACGTGGATAAGGTCCAGTACGAAGCGTACGTACTGTGGCAGTTGAACAAGACTTGTTATATGCAGTTTATAATGAACCATCAACAAGTTTAGGAGAATTATCAAGGGAACATAACGTCTCGAAATCAGTTGTTCATCGCGTCCTAAAAGAACAGCTGTTATATCATTTTCACATGAAAAAAGTACACAGTATGACAGTGGCTGATTATCCTGCACGACTTGAGTATAGCCAGTGGTTTCTGCGACAACAACAAGCAGACAATACATTTATTAGTAACGTTCTCTTTACGGACGAATCTGGTTTCCCAGAGATAGAGTCATTAATTCTCATAATATGCATTTATGGGATGATGTGAATCCACATGGCATTATCCAAAATAGGAACCAGCACATATTCATGGTTAAAGTTTGGGCAGGAATAGTTGGCAATCATTTGATAGGGCCATACTTTATTGACGGTATTTTGACCGGTCAGAGATATTTGGAGTTTTTGAAAAATGAGTTATGGAACCTGTTTGATGATGTGTGTAGGAATTTATGGTTCATGCATGATGGGACCACTCCTCATTTCAGTTTAGATGTACGACAGCATTTACACACAAGGTT
This sequence comes from Galeruca laticollis, assembly GCA_963921935.1. NCBI lineage: Eukaryota > Metazoa > Arthropoda > Insecta > Coleoptera > Chrysomelidae > Galeruca > Galeruca laticollis. Next base: position 101,185,812 of record OY998177.1, read on the forward strand.
TCCTAATATATAGAGGAGGCTCTTTTCAATGGCGACCGCGATCAGGAGACGTTAATCCTTTGTATTTTTTTCTTTGGGTTTATCACACAAGTAAGGTACACGCAACACCTGTGTGTGTGTGATTTGGTTTTCCTTGGCTGCGGATACTGTGTCCATTCACCAGCTTAACATTTTGCTCAAGGATGTACATATTTTTTAAACTGAAATCTTAAACCTATTCTACTATGATACATTTTTTATCTACATTTTAGAATTTACATCTTTTTTTATTATTCAATATTTTTTTTAATGTTTTTTTTCTTTTTTTATTATTTATTTTTTCTCCTTTTTTATTATTGTTTCTTTTGTATATATATTTTCTATTTTTTTTCTTATGTGTTTTTCTTTTAATAACAGGGACACTTTGCTACGCAACATCTGTGCAAACAAGGCAAGATTTAATAGACAGAATTGTGTTACACTGCAATGTTATTAGAAATAATATGGCATTGCTCTTTCAAGTGCAAAGAAACAACCTTCGTATTTGATTCCTATTAAATAAGTTATTTATGTTTTTGTCATCTGCTATCATGTAATTATTTTTTTGTAGTACTGTAGGTGAATCTGAACATACACGTACATTATAGCTTTGTCGTAAAATTTATAAAGATCAAATAACTAGTACAAAAAATAAACATAAAAACCAAATTCAAAATCAAAAATTTGGAGTCATATAACTCGAAAACGAGGGCCTGAATAGAAAAAGTTTATATGAAGTACTAGCATTATTTTGGCACATATTATACGCTCCTGACTTTTTTCCCAGTAGTCTCGGGACACCCTGTATACTTGTGTCTGTAAGTAAAGTTACATTTGTAGGATTTATGGAAACGTGAATGGGGCACTCAAACAATAGAAGAAGAATAGTTTTGTTGCTATGTGTATTACGGTCCGGTAGAGTATATGAATATACAGGGTGTCCCAAATTGGTGTGTTTTGCACGTCATCTCGTAAACTAGAAGAGATAGAAGAAAAGCAGTTGAGATGTCATGACTTCTTTTTTTGTCAAAGTAACGATAGCCTAATTAAATCATTAGTAACGCCCTGCAGTTGGAAGATACAGGGCGATTATTGAAAACTGTCGAAAACTACAAGGTACTTCTTAATTAAGAAGAATATAAAAAAACGTTATAAGAACTTTTGATAGATATAATATTGAAGAGTTCAGTGGCGCACAGAATTTTTTTGTTAGGGGGCTCACTAAGGAAATATAATGCAAACTTATGTTGCTTTAAATGGGGCACCCTGTTTATTTTGATGTTTTTCGTTCCCCTTTTTTAATTCTCATTCACCTGATATGACATATTATATATCCATTTTCAATAGTTGGAGCTACAGTGCAAATAAACTATTTATGGATGTTATCAGGTGAAACACCCTTAAAAAATTGAACACTCAGTAACGAAATTTAACATTTTATTATAAGGATACTGATGACAATTTTATTTATCAAAATTATAATTAATAAAAAATCGAACGAGATTAAAAGAATAAAAACAATAAACTTATGAAACAACAAGAAATATTGTAACAACTTATCTACCTATAACTAATTTTATTAATATGTAAAAATTACATTAAATGTTCAAAATGCCCTCCGTTTTGTTTTAATAATAATTGACCATTTTTCTTACCGATCTTAAACAATTGAGAATGTGCACTGGCTTTATTTTTCTAAATGCATGAATATTTTGTAATAAATCTTCCCCACGCTCGAAGTTAGTCTTGTGAATATTATTTTTTTAAAATCCCCAAATAAATAAATCAGGAGGAGTCACTTCCGGAGAACGAGGGGGCCACCTAACCGGTCCATATGTACCAATCCACCGATTAGGAAATTTTTCGTTTAAATAAACTCCAATGAATAGAGAATTATGGACAGGTACTCCGTCTTATTGGAACCAAAATGTGTCCATATCAGCCAACACTTCTTCCTCCAAAAGTTGGTGTTAGTTTATTTCCAAGATATCCATATATCCAGCAGCAGTTAGTTTATCATCAAATATATGATAAACTAATTTATTATGTTTGGAAAAACAACTAACGATAAAGTCGAATCTGCCTTCTCTCCTGATCCCCTGAACTATGTGTGGATTTGAGTAATTCCAATATAGTTCATTATGTCTGTCAAATATTCCTGCACTGCTTATGCGAGCTTCATCGCTAAATATTACCTTTGAATAAAAATTTGGCTGTTCAATATATTTTCCTATATACCACTGTGCAAATTGCGTTCTTCTCAAAAAATCGTTTGGGTATAATTTTGGACAGACGGTTGTCCGATAAGGCCTAAATTTGTATTTCTTTAAAATCCTTTCTGCAGTAGTTTTTGGAACACCTATTTAATTTTCAATTTGACGCAGAGAAGATATATCCCAACGTATTTACCTCTCTGTCTTCATGATTCTTTTCGTACTTACGCCGTGGTTTCACAAAACTTCTATACTCGATTAAATATGAATCCAGTTTTTTAAAAATTCTCTTGTCGGGTTGCCTTCTCTCTGGATATCGTTGAAAATATAATTCAGACGCATCACTAACATTCTTTTGACATTCAATAAATGTCACATGCATATCATATTACTTTTCCGCCCAACGTATCTAATATGCGAGAAAAGTATTGGTTTACCCCAAAAAAAGTTGTAATTTTGAAAATTTTTTTTGAGTTATTCTTACGTTTTCCGTCAACAACAACACGAGAAAACTGTTTTTAGAAAAAAAATCCTGTGTGTATGTCGTCGTCGTCGTCGTCCTCGTCGTCATCGTCGTCATCGTTGTCGTCGGCCACTTTTTCTTACATGTCTTGTTAGCACGATACAGCCTCCGGAGTGCAATAAGTCACAAATTTCATGATTGAATATTGTTAAGGATATGTCACAGATGAACCCTATTGATTTTCAGCTCACCAGAGCCAGTACAGCGGGTGCTATGGTACTTGAAGTACGACATTTTGTAATTTTTTGAGAAATTTCAGTTTGTTAGCACGATACAGACTCCGGAGTTCAACAAATCACCAATTTTATGATTGAATATTATTCAGGATATCTCACACATGAACCCTATTGATTTTCAGCTCACCAGAGCCAATACAACAGGTGCTACAGTACTTTAAGTACGATATTTTTGTAATTTTTGGAGAAGATTCAGTTTGTTAGCACGATACAGCCTCCGGAGTAAATGTAAGTGACCAATTTTATGATTGCATATTATTGAGAGCATCTCAAAGATAAACTCTATTCATATTCAGCTCACTAAAGCCAGTGCAACGGGTGCTATGGTACTTGCAGTACCAAATTTTTGTCATTTTAGGAGAATTTTCAGTTTGTTAGCACGATACAGCCTCCAGAGAGTATACGATTGATCAATTTTATGATTGAATATTGTTCAAGGTACCTCACAGATGTACCTCATTGATTTTCAGTTGACTAGAGCGAGTATAGCAGGTCCTATAAATCCAGATATACTACATTTTTTGTGATTTTTGAACAAATTTTGGTTTGTTAGCACGATTCATCCCCCGAAGTGTATATAAATAACAATTTTATGATAGAATATTGTTCAAGGTCACAGATGCTGAAAAGTTAGTTTTAATCTTTAAAACCGTTTATTTTTCATAGTTTTCAAAATTCATGTTGTTGACAAGACTGCACGTCGTAAAATCAATTCTGACAGGTATCACAGGTTTTGTTTTATTTTCCATTCTAAACGGACCAAAGCCTACTTGATGAAATGAACATTCTTATAAGATATAACAATCATGTCAATGGAGGTAAAGAAACTAAAATATAACAACATATCGGGTTAAACATAATTAGAAATATAAGTGAAATCGGTGAGAAAATACAGACGTCTTATTTCTTGATGTTATTTACCAAAGAACGGATTCAATAATTTCAAAATAATAATAATATAGGTACTTAAGAGGGGCCTCCTCACAGGTATATAAACCTAAAAACCTACAGAATACTAGTTACTAATTATTTGGTTCAAAATATTTACGATGTATGTCGATGGTAGTACTGAATCGGCTTTTACTTATTCAACATATTTTCTCTCTCTATCTTTCCACTCTTGACGGTTCAAAGAAACGCATCTCTGTTCGAATGTTTTGATTTCAAATATTTCAACTTTTTGTGAGCATAGAAACCTTATCTCTGTTTTTTTATGTTGCATCCAAACCACAGTACACCTGTGCATAGATAAGAGAATATTATATACACGGATCCAAACAAAATTTGTTGACATAATTTCCAATTAAGTGTAGATTTTTGATTATTTAAGAGTTTCATAAATGTTTTTGAAAGGACTAAATTGTAAAAAAGTACGTAATCGTATCGACCCGATATCAAAAATTATAGTTATGATAATGTAAATTATCCTGCAATCCGTATTTTTCAATTTTAAAAGCTATGTTTGAATTTAGGTTAGGTGTTTATTGGATTATTTGATTATTGTGAAAATATGAGATAAATAATACTGATGGTTTGTTCTAGTATCATCAAACCATCTTCCAACATTCTCTTGAAACCCTGTTTTAATGATAATATGGGTTTGTTAGCGAAAAGCGAAAAATGCTTAATTGAAGTGAAGTGACCTTTGAAGTATCTGAATGAAGAAACATTAAAACCGCTCTCAAAAGACAAGAATTGCATAATTCATTTTGATGAATATATAATAGTGATAATTGAAAAATATAACTATTATTACCTGATACAAGGTGCATTACATATTGCATGAAAGGACATGAGCTATTTAATAATATGGATACCAAGTGACAGCATTGTGAGAATTGCTAGAAATTAAGAATGGAAGAAAAATATACATAGGTACTTTAAAAACATTCTACCTTTCAAAATTTGTACCATTTATATTAACATAATGAAATGTTTTCGTGATTACAAATTTTTGTTTGTTATATTCTAAGAAAATTGAACTGCGGAAAAGTTACAAATTTACATGATTTAAAATAGGCCATTTAATCTGAAAACACAGAATGTCGTGTCACAACTTTGCCTCATTCTAATCATATTTGTATCAGTTTCAGAGTTTCTGTTGGTTGCTTTCAAATTTTATTTGATATGTAGGCTCTTTTTCAACTACATGTGTAAATATATTCAATTTTATCTAGAAACAAATAATATAAACAAAGAGTTTCCAAATTTATTGTACAAAGGAATATTTACTTGTAATACAATGCTTTACATTTAATAGGAAGAGGAAAGTAAGGTACAGTGAGGAAATTCAATTTAATATAGCAAACGTTTAAATAACTTACAAAGCAACTATAACAACTAATAAAAAATTTAAAGCGAAAAATCTGTAATGACGAATAATAATGTATATATTGTGGGGAGATCGATATATACAGTACAAAATCACACATACAATCAACATGTAGAAGTTTGCTTCTACCTTGTTTGCAAAGATTGATCATATGTGTTGTGGAGATTGGAACTGAAACATTTTTCCCTCATTATACAAAAAAATAGTATGTTCATTTTATTTTTTCCATGACAGATACACATATGTGTAATCACCTGAATGGTAAATATTTTTTTTGTTTTTGTATAATACATTATTGGTATTATTACTTTTCCATCCAACCCATCTAATATGCGAGAAAAGTAAAGGTTCACCCAAAAAAAGCTGGAATTTTGTATTTTTTGAGTTGTTTTCACGTTTTTCAGCAAAAACAACACAATAAAATGGTTTTGAGAAAAGAAAACCTATCTGTATAACTCGATACAACCCCCGAAGTGCAACAAGTAGACAAAATTAACTTTTTAGTCGTCCTATGTTTTACAATTTGTTTTAATATCAAGAACTATTACTAACAAATCCTTTAATAATTATTTGGTTTCTTATTTTCTCTGAATTCTTGAAATGCTTATATAATCAAACAATTTGCAAGGAAATTTTGACTATTGGCTGGACAAAGTTTTAAAATATTTATGGTTCAAAGATTTTTAAAATATAATGTTACCTACTTCATTCAATAATTTTATTCAACAATTACTATTACCTAGGGTACATAGGCTAAGGCAAGCTAAGAAGTGGATAACCATCCTTATTTCTTATAAAATCTTTGGACAGGTTTTTAAGAGAAAAACAAATACACCTTGTCATTCTCTTGTTAAAACTGTTCTTAAAAAGACTTATTGTATAACGGAGCTAATGGAGTATGAAACTCTTAACGGAAAAGTGGCTAAGAGCATTTTTGAACAAGTACAAAATGTTGTGGTGGTTGATTCAGGACTATGGGTAGATGTTCAACACGGTTTCCTAGGTGCTTTTCCTGATGGTAAATATATTAAACATAACAAATAATTACCATGTGTTATCAATTATTTTTTCATATCAAATGACATACATTCATTGATAAAATATTTTAGGGCTTGTAGGTGATGATGCACTACTTGAAATAAAATGCCTCCACTCTGCATTAAAACTGAATTTACAAACAAATACAATTAGCGAAATAATTGACCTCATGAAGAACAAAATTTGTCTAGAAAAACACAACAATAAAATTCAACTTAAGCGGAATCACAATTACTATTATCAGGTATAAACATGATATATTTATTCCAAAGAACAAAAACCCAAAATCATTCTCAAATAATATATTTAATCACTTTGATGTATTTACCAACAATGAATAAGAATAACATTAGAAAGTAGTTATTTGTGTAATAGGTGCAAAAAGTGCATTTTTATTGCAACGAAGCATGAAGCACTATCTTGTGGATTAAATATAAATAGCATTTACGAAGCACAAATTTACTTCTATGGCATGAAAATTACTTAATTATAATCACTTACAAATTCAATACACACTAAACTATAAATTTGGGATATTTTTATGAACACAAAACATACGACAACAGCATATTTGACCCATAGAGAAAGTTATAATATTATTTGTCTATGAATGGATCGTCGTTTTCTGTCATTGTTCTATATTGTTCTATACAGCGCCATGCATGAAGACGGTGGAGCGATTGAACTAAATTGAAAAAATGTTCGTTTGCAAAAATTTGCGGACAACAAATCTCAAAAAATACAATGATTTGAAATTTCATATTTTCAGAATCGAATTCTCTAGGCTTCCTTTTGGGGATCAGGTCTTGGTGTCCAGATTGGTGACCTCAAATTTTCAAAACTGTCAAAATCACACCATCACTTAATGGTTTATATCTTTTTTATAACAACATAAAACTCAACCAAAATACCTGATCCCCTAGACAAAGGTCCAAGTTATATTGCGTTAAAATTTCAACACTTAATTTCCCTGCGTTCTTCAGGTTTGTTGTGTACAAAATGACCTAAATTTTGTTGCAAATCACGGGTGCCAACTGTTTTCAGGTTCCTAAAACGTGAGGCCCCTCTTAACATCAATAATCAGCTATATTTACATACTTTGTTTTTAGTTCACTGATTTTATTTTTGGTAATGCTGAGTTGGTTGAAGATTATTTGAAAGAAAAGCTTTTTAATCGATCGAAACGGAGAACATTTTGAACATTTAATGTAATTTTTACATACTAATAAAATTAGTTATAGGTAGATTAGTTGTTACAATATTTCTTGTTGTTTCATAAGTTTATTGTTTTTATTTTTTTAATCTGGTTTTATTTTCTATTAATTATAATTTCGATAAATAAAATTGTCACCCATCAGTATCCTTATAATAAAATGTTAAATTTCGTTACTGAGTGTTCAATTTTTTAAGGGTGTTCCACCTGATAACATCCATAAATGGTTTATTTGCACTGTAGCTCCAACCAATTAAAACAACATAAGTTTGCATTATATTTCCTTAGTGAGCCCCCTAACAAAAAAATTATGTGCGCCACTGGATTTTTTAATATTATATCTATCAAAAGTTTCCATAACGTTTTTTTATATTTTTTTTAATTAAGAAGTTATAGTACCTTGTATTTTTCGACAGTTTTCAATAATCGCCCTGTATCTTCCAACTGCAGGGAGTTCCTAAAGATCTAATTAGGCTATTGTAATAAACACGAGATATGAAATAGGAAATTTTTAGGACACCCTATATAGATATAATTTTCTTGATAATAAGATAATTCGAATCTAATTAATATAAAAAAACAATTGTTGACCTACGCCAGAAAAGAATTTTATACAAACAATTTTACATAACCGGCAAGGTCGATAAACAACACATCGTGTGTTTTGCCATGTTTTGTTTATCAGAAATATAGTCAAACCTTGCAAATTAGTATGAAGAAATTAAAAATTAACCTTCAGTTACGAAAATAGAGAACATGAGACAAGGGCAAAAATAAAGATTCTAAAATAAATAGTAGGAATTTTGGTAACGGATGCAGTGAGGTAGTAACCCTCATCGAGTGACCAAGTACTGTAAGGCCTGCCACTTCGGCGGCCCTACGTCAACGGTAATGTTGTGTAGTTGTGACATGTGATATTTCGAAAACGTAAGTTTTTTTTTCTGTCGTATAATAATTTTTTTGAACGAATAACGTATTGACATTTTATTTGATTAGACAAGAAGTCCAGAAAGGTACATTTTCTGGTCATATTAAGTGCACTATTGACATTTGAGCCCCACACCTAACATATTTAGGAAATAGTACGATTTGAAATCGATCTAATTTAAAACTATATAGGGATATACATATGTAAGAGATATCGTATTTATACCGTCAGATTTCGAAAATTTTGTTTGATAATTGTTTTCTTATATTGTACAGGATATTCAACTGTACGGGATATCGTATTTATACCGTTAGATTTCGGAAGTTTTGTTTGGATAATTATTTTCTTATATTGTACAGGATATTCAACTGTACGAGATATCGTATTTTATCTTTCATTTATGTCATGTTCAGGAAAGACCACTTTCAGAAATTTGGAAGACGTTATTGCCCGAGTCAGATTAATTTTGTTTCTTTCATTTCATATACAGGGATAGTCATATGCAAGACATCTTTTACTGTTGTCATAATAACGAGAAACTACTTCCAGATTATGAAAGACGTTTTTCCCTAATCAAATTTCTAGTGTAACATATCGGGGCATTCTCCCCCGAGTAACTTTTATTTTGTCCAAACCAAGGCTGTATTATTGGATCTAATTAATTACTGTTTGTAATATATATGTACATATTTATCCACCCAGTCTGTTTCCTTTATCAACAACCCCTACCCTCGGACCAGCAAGTTTGAACGAGCTGACGCGACCCGCCTTAGAACTCAGGCTTGGCACATTGTATAAGCCCAAGAGGCCCCACGGAGACCTTGTCCACTCTTGCCAGGAAATCACCTCTACCGAGGTTACCCACAGGGGGATTCCTGGCTCTAGATTGTGCCGTAAGGCACTGGTGACAGCACGCTGCAAAAATTCAAGGCGATAGGAATTCAAAGGTTGTCCTACACTGGCAACGGAGGGCTGTAAACCCTAACTGACCACTAGTTATTACACTGGTGACGGAGGATTCTTCGACCCACTTCATTACAGTGGTGACAGCGGTGGGATAAGTCAGCAACATCGGCTGAGTTGATCACTGCTTCGCCATAAGAATATAAATAACGAATACTATACACTTCATTACGCTATCGTTACTTTAACAAAAAAAGAAGTAATAACATTTTAACTGCTTTCCTTCTATCTTTTTTAGTTTATGAGATACCCTGCATAACACACCAATTTGGTACACCCTGTACGTCAACGACTTGGTGCTGTTTATCCAGAATCCTGGATCGAGTTAGATAGAAATTTCACTACAAACTTGTGCATAAAGTATTTGTGAAAAGTAACCACTGGCCAGTTTATTTGGAAGGTTGACTACTGAAACAATCTTCAACTATCAAATTACCGGAATATATTGTCTTTGTCAATAAATATTATTTCGCAGACAATATTTCTCCTGATTTATTTGTTTTTTCTTCATTGCGGCGGTAATGACTCTTATAAGAGTTGCATGGCTACTTATCAAATTTCATATAGGTATTAATAATTTGGACGACGAACTTTTAAAAACGTCGCAATAGAGCTCAATAATTAGTTTTGCTTTCACACAAGTTGTAACAAACGTATTTGAGAATACGTAGAAACACGAAAAAAATGTACGGCTATACATTTAGCTGCAAATATCTTCTTTTGATAACTTTTTCTTCCACAACTTTCAAAAAGAAAGTTTACGACTGGTAAACAAGTGCGCCATGAAGAAATCTTGTAGACATATAAAAGTTCCTCCTGAAACTAGTATATATGATATATCTCGTTAAAAGTTGTGATAAAACTACTTAAAAACTAATGAAAAGAAAATCAATCCATCGACCACGTTGAAAAGTTACATTAAAATATAATTATAAAATTCATAGGGTGTGTTTTAAAAGTTACGTTATTTGATAACTATTCTCGTTAAATTTTCAAAAAAAAGTGTTGTACAAAACAGTTCCAGTTGAAGATGTATTTTATTAGTCTACATTAATCTTAGATCGAGAAGAGGGTCCGTATTTACGGAACTAAAACTTATTTTTCCTTCAGCTGGGGATGTGACCCCATCGAATCAAAACTATTGCACATCTCGGGTGAACAGCCTCAAATATTCTACTCGCTGTATTTTTGTACAAACTAGTCAGTCTAGTTGCACAAGTCAGATAAAAGTATGCAGTAAATCAGCATCACTTTGAATATATGATCGTAAATTAAAAGTTGAGTCCGTATTGGCACCACGTCACTATTTATTTTAATTTGAGTTATAGCAATTGCAGGTTCGAGCCAATCTATTCGTTTTATTGGTGTTTTGGACTTCTAGAGATTTCTTGTATTCTACACAATGCTGGTTTTTGCTTGAACTGGGTTGAGAAATTGAGACTTCTACGGAATTCGACTAAATCCGTTGTGGGTATTTCCCCATGTTTCAGTCAACAGCATTGTTCCCAGGTTCTATATCCGTACTAGGTTATACCATACTGAGAATGGACTTCTTTAGGGCGATTTTGTATTGCTCAATAGCTTTTTCACAGGAGGTATTCCACCAAGGTACAGTTTTTTGGTTTTGTGAGGTAACTGTCGTTCCAATGTGGGTTTCTGCAGCAGAAATTATTGCATGTGTGAATGCATTGGTAGAGTCATCGATGGTGTAATATATAGGGATTGAGGTTATATGGGCTTCGGTTTGGGAGGTGTATTCTTCCCAGTTAGCTTCTTTAAAACGCCAAAAACTTATAGTAGTGACTTGGTTGCAACTGTTCGTATCACAAAAATCCTGGGAAGGTCCATACGTAATCAAGAAAAGCATCAATGATGTTATATATCGCATGAGCAATATCCCCAACGGAAAACCAAAAGTAGTTCACCAAAATCGAATAGCGCCATTCGAAGGAGACCATGACCTGGAGGAAGGAGTAAACCTTATTCGAGATGTGTCTGACCCTACCTTCGATGAATTTATGGGCACGTATGGAGGTACCGGGAAAGCTAGATATGGAGTCCCTTCGGAACAACGACAAGATTTGTTCACTCTCCCGAAAGATTATTCACTGACATACAACATCCCCGCCCGTATCCAGAACGCACGAGGGTTGGCAACCGTCTTTCGAAAGAAGTTCGGGCAATAAAGAAAACTTGAAAACCAGATTCCAGCCCCTGGCAAGACACTGAAACTGAAACATAATTCGCGGTACGTCTTCTACGTGGTAACTAAAAATGAATTCCAAGATCGATCTACCTACCGCGATGTGTGGGAAGCACTTCGAAACCTCCGAGACCATGTGTTGGAATCCAACGTGAAGAATGTGGCTATGCCTAAGATAGCGAGTAACCAGTAGGATTGGCGAATTATCAGGAACATGGAAGAGATTATCTTTCAAGATACCTGTGTCCAGATATTAATTTTCAGCTACAGCCCCCGTTATCAGTATCCGATGAAGACGGTGCCCTGCTATTTCCATAAGATCGGAAAGTGTAGAAATGGGGCTAGTTGCCGATTCAAACATCCAGTCTCGGCTACACAAAAGTTCCTGTAGGAACTTCCATTTAAGGAGGGGGTAATGTTACGAAACAGCACACTGGTATAGTCCCTAAATCCGACCCTGTCTGAGCCAGGTATAGAAGTCAAAATTATGGCGGATACGCAGTTATAAAAAACTGTTTACAAGTTCGCGACTATCTTATGTAAACATTGTTTTTGTGACCAGAGTTATCTAGAAAAGGCCAGAAAAATTATTCGTGACTGTGTAAGCCGCAGCCCAGAATTTACTAGTAAAAACGGCTTTAATATATAAGGGATTGATCAGGAAGAGTGAGTTTCAGTTGATAATTTGACATCGTGAGATAAACAAATAAATAAGTGAATTAGTGAACTAATTGAATAGATTGAATAGATGAGGCTTTTACTTGATGAAGATCCATACTGAACGATGAAATAAAACAATATAGTTTGTTTAAATCTTCATATATTTGAATTAATGCTCAATTTAAACTTGTTGACGCGTTTCACTAACACAGTAGCTTTGTCAAAACGAATGAAGGTAAAATATAAAAATGTCTTAATATATACAGTGCTAAATCTATTTACTAAGGTTAACAATGGTATTAAAAGATATTACCTGGAAATTCATTCACTACAAAAACATTCCTAAGCTATCTTCTAGGTAAAGAGGTTCAATAAAGGAGACTGATTGATATCTATTTGGTCGTTAAGGAGATTACCTGAATATTTATTTTTGTTAATCTCTAGGGCTTCTAATAAATTTAAACTGAAGGATTTACCGACTACATGGAGAATTTCAAAATTTGGGTTGAAAATGTCGTGGTTTTCTAATAAATTATTTGAATAGTTAGAACACAAACGTAGCTATGACAACAAAAAATTAGATTCTAACTATTCAAATCATTTATTAGAAAACCAACACATTTTCGACCCAAATTTTGAAATTCTCCATGTAGTCGGTAAATCCTTTAGTTTAAATTTATTAGAAGCCCTAGAGATTAAGAAAAATAAATATTCAGGTAATCTCCTTAACGACCAAATAGATATCAATCAGTCTCCTTTATTGAACCTCTTTACCTAGAAGATAGCTTAGGAATGTTTGTAGTGAATGAATTTCCAGGTAATATCTTTTAATACCATTGTTAACCTTAGTACTGTATATATTAAGACATTTTTATATTTTACCTTCATTCGTTTTGACAAAGCTACTGTGTTAGTGAAACGCGTCAACAAGTTTAAATTGAACATTAGTTCAAATATATGGAGATTTAAACAAACTATATTGTTTTATTTCATCGTTCAATTAGTGAACTGTTTATATAAATTAGTTTAAGTGAATATACTGTATATATAAATTAAGTATTTGTGATTAGTTTAGTGTTTAAATAAATTAGTAAGTAGCCATACCGTGTGTTTAAAGTTTATCCTACCCGTTTATTGTTTAAATAAATAACAAAAACATTACAATAAGGTCTACCAGTTCTTCTTCTTTTAGAGGGTGGTCTGGAGGGATGTATATGCTACAAATTATGGTTTTATATGGCACCAATTAGTTACGGCAATGGCCTCAATTTCAGTATTAATAGGAAGATGAGTTGAATATAGGTTACTGGATACTAGTATTGACGTCCCTCCACTTGCCCTAGAGCAACTGGTACGGATGAAATGGTACCCTTCAAATTTTTTTAGATGAGGTTGATTAGTAAGCTTAGATTTGGTTTCCTGTAGGTATAAGACGTCAGGGTTAGTTTGTGAGATTAGGTGTTGCATTCGTTCAAGGCGGGGAAAGAATGCGTCATAGCTCCATCGGACTAAAGTGAAGATGTTTTAGAGGAAAGGAGAGGAAGGAGTTTATCAGTTAGGAATCGAATTAATTGGTGAGGTCATCCACTGAGGTATCCGACGAGAGACTTTTGCAATCTGATGAACCTTTAGGGTAACCTAACCTAACCTAACCTTTAGGGTAATATTGAAATTTAAACTTTTTTTGTAATCTAGTGATACGATTATTTAAGGATCTTCCATTCATTTCTAAGTGTATGTGTCATAGATCATTTAATAGAGCTGTGATATTAGAAGTGAAATTATAAGCTTCTTTTATGGGGTCACTATGACCAAAAGAATTTTGTAGGAAAGCAATAAGTTGTGTTCCATCAAGCGAGAAAGAATCAGATGCATTTTCGTAGAGATTATGAATGGTTGTAAGGGCATTAGGGCTCAATATGTTGTCTTGAAATGCGAAAGTCTTGGTTTTTGTCTTGGCATGTTTGGGGATATCTTGAGGTGCTGTAAATTTTGGTGTTTGTATTTCACTAGTGATTGTGATTAGAGCGAATTATTTTTTGACCAGATTGGTGGGCTGATTTAACTGAAGGAATATCAGATGATATCTGAGAATTAATTGTGGGTTTATCTTTAATGGGTTGGGATGTAGGTTGTGGAAATGGAGTAGAGAGACGTGGATTATGATTGGAGGAGGACCTAGTAGAAGAGTTGGATAGCTGTTGTTGGATGTCGGGGGCATTGGGTACATTTGAGCAGGTATCGGCAGTATGTCCAGTGTGTTTGCAGATGAAACACTCTAATCTATTAGTAGATATAGATATTCTATTTTGTGTATTTTCATATGAGACTGGAAGAGATGTTTGGATATTGAAACTGTCACTGTCAGGTATTACGTAGGAGATTCGTCTAAAAGTCATGATATGATCATATTCATCACCGGTGGCACGACATTTAACGAACTAAACTGGTGAGGCTAGTTCCAAGCCAAGTTCTTTGAGAGCTGATTCAATTACCGAATGAGGGATGGACGGACTTTCATTGGAGATTAGGATTCGTTTGGCAGGAGTAATTCGTCTTCTAATTGGGATAGAAGTAGATTTTATTACCACGATAGGATTTGATTTGAGGAGATCATCTACTATGGCGATAGAAGAGAGATATATGCAGATGCGATTATTTGAAAACCTAGAGGCAAAAGTTATATTTTTGGGCGAGACAATATTACCAATAGCTTTGATGTATTCGAAAAGAACCGTGTTTGGAATTGAATGCATGATTATCGCTTCTTCTCTTTTGGGAAATGATGGAAGAGGGAATTGAGAAGAAGAGTTGACCAAATTATTATGAGTTGATGTAGTTGGTTGATGAGATTAGGTAGATCATGACATTTTGTGCGTGATTCTGTATACCAAAATCACTACACTAAAAGTGGTATTCCCGGTTTATCGGGGGAAGTAGGTTAGTAACAGTCACTTAACAACGAACGAAGATGTTACCCCACTGCTTATTTCTTGAATAGATACACTAGTAAAGTTTTTCATTTGCTGCCTCACTAGTTATTATCACATGCGTAATGCATTGTTAATTATAATCCAAAGAAACACTCAGCAAAAACTAATAATAAATACTTAATTGCTGAATTTATTTAAATGACCTACTTTATCGATCAACGTACAAAAACGTTGCTTTAATAACGATTAACTATTTTATTTTATATCCTCTACATTCTATTTTACACCTTCCAAGTAATTTATGAAGTGCTGATTAGGAATCACGCCATTTCTCCGTAAATACATAATTTTTTATCATATTTAAACTGTCGTTTTGATTTATATACTATATTTTTGAAATATTCCCATAAGGACTTATCTATAGATGAAAGATCTAGACCACTTCTTCCTATCCACTTATCTCGAAAAACTCATTCAGGTTCATAATTCCGAACTGCAATACTGATATCCAATTATTTATTTCTCATATTTTCTGGAAAACAATTATTATTTTCATTTAATTTACAATGAAACGATGTTTATGTTATATTTTTAATCTTTCCAGTCTATCCAAGACTTTTGTGACTCCCCTTGGTGTACCTAATCATTGCTGCGATATATTCTGTATACAATGAAACTTTCATTAAGTTTACAACGTTAGGTGAACCCACTAACAGTTATGTTACATCAAACGTATGACCTGGTATTAATATGATACGTTAATTTAGGAGTTTTGAATGGGCAGTAAAATCACGGGTTGAGGTTAAATTAAATTTCCAGACTAATATTTCTGAGAACCTGTACCAGGTATATTATATAAACTCAACAAGACTTTTTTATTGAGGTTTTCAATTGAAATTTTTGTTATCTTTTACAGTATATTTCATCGGAAGTTTGAAAAGAACTATTATGATCAACTAGAATATTTGATAATTTACTTGTCCCTCTTCTGTTCGTTGTTCGTGTATTTTTGGGTTATCTGACCATATTATTAATTAGTTCTGATACTTGCTCTAATTGCTCTTGCATGACTGTACGAAGCATCAGATTATCAATTTGGTAGATCTTGATAAATTAGAGCGGCTTTTATTGAATAATTTTAGTATACATATCAGCTATTAACTGCCCAATATGGTTTTAATACTCACTCAAGATTTATCAAATTAGAATTCAATTTTATTTACAAGTTACTCGTTTACCAAAATTATATTCTATTGCCAGTTTTTTTTATTATTATTGAAAAGATTATTTTTTTCACTCGTCAAAATCTGACATTTTGGTGGTTTCAACCAATAGCAATACATTATTCTAGCCAATCATTCGGTATTATACTGAATATTTCCCTCATTTGTAAAAAGTCCCATAAGAGGAGTGCAATTATCGATTGATTACAGCGGTAACTGTACTGTAGAAATCGAAAGAGCACTGCGATAATTGCATTGTTTACGTATCCACGGTAATCCCATTGTGAATCAATTATAATTAAAAATAAAATCAGTTTCACAAGTAAAGTCAAAATAGTATATGAAAGTATAAGTGGATAAAGAGGTCTTTCAAACACGCGCGATTTTTCGAGCACGACGCCGCAGCCGGAGTGCTCGAAATAGAGCAAGTGTTTGAAAGACTAGTAATCCACGAATACTTCACGCTATTTTTTTATTTGTGCACTTTGAAATAATAAAATGTTGTTATTATATTATTACTACAAAAAAATGGAAGTCCGTCCTCGATGCCCAGCCAAGTTTCGTGAAAGTCCATTATTAATAGTATTTTTTTTATTGGTGCCTCATGTTACCTATTCAAAGCACACCACAGCGTGTTTAAATCGAACTTTCAAACACGCGCGTTTTTTGAAGTCCCTATGGTAACAACAACAACTCGTAAAACGTAAGTATAAATGACAACTTTTTTTATTAGTTTTTGAATTGTATATTTTCATTGTGGACCAATGACTTATTTGGTTTTATCTGCAAAATTTGTTTATATATTCATATATACATTGTATCCTTTTAAATATAAATAGAGAAACTTTTTGATTATTGATCTGACAGCAGTACCTTGTAACGTCAAATAAAAATAAATACTATTTAGGATGGACTTTCACGAAACTTGGCTGGGCATCGAGGGCGGACTTTTATGGAATGAAACTTGGCTGGGCGTCGAGGACGGACTTCCATTTTTTTTGTAGTAATAATATAATAATAATATTTTATAATTTCAAACTGCACCAATAGAAAAAATACCGTAAAGTATTCGTGGATAACTGGTCTTTCAAACACTTGCTGTGTCGTCGTGCTCGAAAAATCGCGCGTATTTGAAAGACCTCTTTATCCACTTTAATATACTATATTTGACGTTACGAGGTACTGCTGTCATATCAATAATCAAAGAGTTTATTTATTTATATTTAACAGGATACAATGTATATATGAATATATAAATAAATTTTGCAGAAAAAAACCAAATAAGACATTGGTTCACAATGAAAATATACAAATTGAAAACTAATAAAAAAAGTTGTCATTGATACTTACGTTTCTCGAGTTGTTGTTGTTACCATAGGGACTTTAAAAAACGCGCGTATTTGAAAGTTCGATTTAAACTCGCTGAGGCGTGCTTTAAATAGGTGATATGAGGCATCAATAGAAAAAAATTTAAAAATGCCTCGTTTCGGATGTGATTCATTGGGAATTTTAGAAAATAAAGTGATGGAAAGCGAACAAAATAACACTAAACACAACAGACAATACGTGTGGCGACAGTTTATGAGATTTAGTACTGAAAAAAAATAAACATTGGATGAAACAACACAAATCAACGTTTTGGCAGAAATATTAACGGACTGGGCATTCAATATGCGTAAGCAAAATTCTGAAGGGTACAAGGAATTAACTGTTAAAACAATTTGGAACGTCACCACGAAATTACTAATGAATAAGTTTTTCACCGACTATAAAATTATTTTTAACCCTTCTACTGAGATTGAATTCAAATCAGCCAGAGATGCGAAAAATGCCAAGAGAAAACAATTACAAACTGATGCAGCGAAAAGAAAAGGAAGTGCAGTTTCTATAAAGTACGATGAATTTCACAATATGGTTCGTGATTGTGATGATGACACCCCAGATGGGTTACAAACGAAGGTATTTTTTGTTTTTGCTTTTGAGTTAGCTTGGCATGGTAAAGAAGGCTACAAGTGCTCAATTTCATACTTTAAAGAAGAAAAAAATAACATGGGGGGAAACAGGAAGGATTATTTACGACCCTGTATTTACTAAGGCAACGCAAGGAGGGGAAAAACCATGCGCTTCACCGAAATGGCTAATAATGAATAAAATCAATCTTGATTTGTGTCCCATTCGATTATACAAAAAATTCTTAAAAAAACGGGATGGAATAAAAACAAATCGATATTTTTTACCATAAATCCCGCTTGGAAGTTGAACAGAAAATGGTTTAAAGATGTTCCCGCTGGACTAACATACAAGCCAAAATATCAGGTTTGAATACAGAGAATATGAAACTAACTAACCATTCCTTACGAGCTAAGGTTGTCTCCAGTCTCGCTGAAAAGCGTGTCGGCGAGCAGCAACTTATAAAAATCACTGGCCATTCCAATTACAAATCAATAACGCCATATATCCAAAGATGAAAATCACCATGAGGAAATAGTGACAAAAATGCGTTGTAATGATGTACCACGTCACTTTCAAACATCTTCAGCCGTTCATGTACCGGTATCTGCATTGTCCAATCAAAACGCAAAGAGTTATTACAATTATGTATTTCATTGCAATTTCTGCAACTTTTAGTTTAGGTTTACTTTGAGAAAAATCGTTCTTTCTATTAAAAAAATTGTAATGAAAAAGTCGTATTTTTGAGTCTTTTCATTTTGTTCGTACCTAACAGCCTATTTAAAAATGAATATTTTGTATTAAAAAAAGAAATAGGAATTTAATATTTAAACCAATATTTGTATTTGGGAAATATTCCCCCAAATTACACTCGTGCATAAAAATAACCAGATAATTCGGCATTTTGTATTGGAAAAACTGCATTCGGTCACTTTCATATTTTGTTAAAAGACCCCTTCACCTTCGGTGTCGGGCTCTTTCTCCAAAATATGAAAATGAACTCGTGCAATTTTTAGATAACACGCTGTCATGCAAAATTATCGTTATTTTTGATGGACTTGTGCAATTACTTCCGATAAAACTGCTTCCTCATGGATAATACCTTGTTTACATTGAAACGTAAAAACTTTACTCTAAATATGTCATTATTGACAACTAAAAGGACTTCGAAGTTTACTGAAAAATGAACACAAACCGATTCAGTGCCAAGAGAATATTGAACATTTAATTCAAAATTCCACTCCACAAAATACAACAAAATCCAAAAAATGTATATGGAATCAGTTTGAAGCATTTTGCAGAATCAGAAACTACCAACTACAAAAGAATACGAGTATTCAAGAAATTGCAAAAATTCTAGAAGACTGGGCAGCAAATATGAAAAAATGTAAGGCGAAGATTACAAACAATATACTTTGAAAACCATATGGAATGTAACAGCCAAGTTGATACAGGAAAAATACTACCTAGAATTCAATATAAGCTTCAATCCGTTCCAAGATTTGGAATTTAAAAGAGCGAGAGTTGTGTGAAATGTCAAAAGAAAAGAATTGCAAAGTTGTATAGAAAAAAGAAAGCAAAGTGCAACTGCACTAGAAGAAGAAGAATGTATTAGTGTGATCGGTTCGTGTGACAAAAATACGCCTTCGGGTCTTCAAATGAAGTTCTTTCATGTTATTTCCCATGAATTAGCATGGCGCGGAGGCGAAGGTGTTAATTGCCTTATCCATTATATCAGGGAGGAATTAAATAATTCAGGTGAGAAAACAGGACGATTAGAATATAATCCTATATTTACTAAAACTTGCCAGGGTGGGAATAAAAAATGTACAGACACAAAATGGTTGACACCTGACTCAGAGAATCCTGAACGGTGCCTCATAAGATCGTATAATAATGTTACGAAACAGCACACTGGTATAGTCCCTAAAACCGACTCTGTCTAAGCCAGGTATAAAAGTTAAAATTATGGCGGATACGCAGTTATAAAAAACTGTTCACGAGTTTACGACTATCTTATGTAAACATTGTTTTTGTGACCAGAAATATCTAGAAAAGGCCAGAACCAATTGTTTTTGTGTAAGCCGCAGTCCGGAATTTACTAGTAAAAATGGCTTTAATATATGAGGGACTGATCAGGAAGAGTTAGTGGAGTTGATAAAGTGATCTCGAGAAATAAACAGAAATACACCGAACAGTGAAGTGCTAATATAATCAAGTTTGTGTGCATATAAATTAGATTTAAGTGATTAGTTAAGTATATATAGATTAAGTCTTAGTGAGTTAGTGTTTAAATAAATTAGTAAGTAGCCATACCGTGTGTTTAAAATTTATCCCACCCGTTGATTATTTAAATAAATAAGAAAAACATTACATTGGTGTCAGGTGTGGGCTAATATGAATAAATATCTACGTAAAAATGGCCAAGAGATTAAGAGATCTGAAAGTGGCGGAATTAAGAGCAGAATTGGAAGATTATGAGTTGGAAACGTCCGGTAAGAAAAGTGAACTAGTAGAAAGACTTAAAGTGGCACTGAAAAATGACGGCTTTGATACAGAAACAGTTTTATTTAATGACGAGGCTTCTACCTTAATCTGGTCAATTTCTGCTAATATTTATGCTAACATGGACGAGAAGATTTCTGCCATGGAAGAGAACATGGACGAGAAGATTTCTACTATGAAGAATGATATCTTGGCTAACATGGACGAGAAGATTTCTACTATGAAGAATGATATTTCGGCTAACATGGACGAGAAGATTTCTGTCATGGACGAGAAGATTTCTGCCATGGAAGAGAACATGGACGAGAAGATTTCTATTTTGAAGAACGATATATCTGCCGATATCTTATTAATGAAAAACGACATTGCCGCTGACGTTGAAAATGAAATTTCGTCTCTAAAATCTGAAATCGAGGATAAGATGTCAACGATGGACGAGAAAATCGAGAATAAAATGTCAACAATGGACGAGAAAATCAAGAATAAGATTACAACGATAAACGAGAAAATCAAAGAGTTAGAGGAAAAGATTGCCGATTCAAGAACGCGAGGCACGCCAGAGCAAGAAAAGAAGACCAAGCAAACGAAACCTTGCAAGCCAGAAACACTACCTAAGTTTGAAGACATTGGCAGTTTTACCCGAGTCAAGGCCCTAACGTACGATGGAAAAATGTCGTGGACCAATTATGTGAAACAATTTGAAGCAGCCGCTAGAGTGTTTAATTGGTCCGATAGGGAGAAGGCAATAAACTTAACCATCGCGCTTCGGGGAGATGCCTTAGATGTACTTCAGACGATACCGCTTGAAGAAATGGATGACTTCGAGCTGCTGAAGAAGAGGTTGGACATGCGATATGGTCACGAACATTTGGAACAGTTGTACAGATTCCAGCTGAAGAACCGAAGGAGGAAACGTAACGAACCCCTTCAAGAGTGTGAAATGGTTATTGCCCGACTAGTTCGATTTGCTTATCCATCAGCACCAGAGAACATGATGGAATGTTTAGGCATCCGAGCCTTTATTGACAGCTTGTGTGACCACGATATGGAGAAGACATTTTGATTAGCCCATCCTAACACATTGGTCGATGCATTGACTGCTGCTCTTGAATATGAAGCAGCCACAATGGCTTCGGGATACAACAAAGATAGGACCATACAGGAAGAAGGTGACGATGACAGACTTGACCAGATCGTCAACTTGTCGAAAGGTATGGTAGACAAGAAGCCGAAGAAAATCAGGTGCTGTAATTGTGGCGAGCTAGAGCATGCACGCAGTTCGTGTAAGCGTCCTACGACTCCTGTAAACCAAGAACCTCTTAAATGCAAAGCAGCCAAGAGAAGCATGCGGTACAACAAAGGTAGAACCATGCAGGAAGACGATAACGATGACAAACTTGTTCGGATCGTCAACTTGTTGAAAGGTATGGCAGACAAGAGGCCGAAGAAGATCAAATGCCGGAAGTGTGGCGAGCTAGAGCACGTACGCAATCCGTCTAAGATCCTCAAGACTCCTGTAACCCAAGAACTCCAGACACAGGGGAAATCAGACAGGGGTAAACATCCAGCTAATGTGAATCACCAAAAAGCCAACTCCTTGCCTAGACGGCCGTGCCCAACAGACTGCTCCCACTGCAACAAGGTGGAATCTAGGGAAGCTGCAGTTTCAAGAACTACTGTAGTCAACGAGGAATGGTCACCCACTATGATCAGAGAAGATCAGGAGAATGATACTCACCTCAAGATGATCCAGCAATGGAAGGAAGAAAATCGGCGACCTACCTGGCAAGAAGTGTCAAGATTTTCACCGACACTTAAGGCATATTGGGCTCAGTGGGACCCCCTTGGCCTGGAAGAATGCCTATTGAAAAGAATCCTTGAGAACGATGATGGTTCCGAGAAAAGAAGACAGACAGTTATCCCGAGAGCGAGAGTAGCTGAGGTACTGAAGAAGTTACACGACAGTTCATCGGGAGGTCATCTGGGAGTGAAGAAAACCCTTCAGCGAGTCCGTGAAAGGTTTTATTGGATGAACAGCTCCGACGATGTGAAGGACTGGTGTAAAAAATGTACGACTTGTGCTACGAGTAATGGAGCACATCGTAAGAGGAAGGCACCCATGAAACAGTACAATGTTGGAAGCCCTTCCGAAAGGATTGCTTTAGATATCGCTGGACCATTTCCGTCAACAGAAAATGGTAGCAAATACATACTGGTTATAATGGATTATTTTACAAAGTGGGTGAAAATTTACGCTATCCCGAACCAAGAGGCCACAACTGTCGCGGATGTATTGGTGAAAGAATTTATCAGCCGATATGGAGTACCCTTGGAAGTCCACAGTGACCAGGGGAGAAATTTCGAAAGTTATCTATTCCAGGAGATTTGCGAGAAGCTGGGAATGAAGAAGACCAGGACAAAAGCATCACATCCACAGTCAGCTGGAATGGTCGAAAGAATGAACAGGACTATTGGAAAATACCTGTCCAAAGTACTATCCAGCCATCAGAGACATTGAGACCAGTATCATTCCCTATTCGCATTGGCTTATCGATCTGCCATCAATGAGGCCACGGGTAAAACACCGGCGAAAATCCTGTTTGGACGTGAAATGAGGCTTCCTTGTGACCTGGAATTTGGCTGCCGGCCTGGAGAAGATCTAGCAGGCGAAGACTACGCAATCCAATTGAGAAGAAGGCTGGATGATATTAATGAATTAGTTCGAACAAATCTTCAAGTTGCCAGTGACAGAATGAAAAGTCGGTACGACACGCAGGCCACAGAAGGCGGTTTTAAAGGAGGGGACAAAGTATGGTTACACAACCCGACGTGGAGAAAAGGATTTTCTACAAAATAACAAAAATCCTGGGAAGGTCTATACTTAATCAAGAAAAGGATCAATGATGTTTTATATCGCATAAGCAAGATCATAACGGAAAACCAAAAGTAGTTCACCAAAACCGACTAGTGCCATTCGAAGGAGACCATGACATAGAGGAAGGAGTAAACCTTATTCGAGATGTGTCTGACCCCATCTTCGATGAATTTATGGGCGCGTATGGTGGTACCGGAAAGCTAGATATGGAGTCAATTCGGAACAACAACAAGATTTATTCACTCTCCCGGAAGATTATTCACTGGCTTACAACATTCCCGCTCGTATCAAGAACGCACGAGGGTTGGCAACCGTCTTTCGAAAGAAGTTCGGGCAATTAGAAAAACTTGAAGACCAGATTCCAGCCCCTGGTGAGACACTGAAACTGAAACATAATTCGCGGTACGTCTTCTACGTGGTAACTAAAAATGAATTCCAAGATCGATCTACCTACCGCGATGTGTGGGAAGCACTTCGAAACCTCCGAGACCATGTGTTGGAATCCAACATGAAGAAACTGGCTATGCCTAAGATAGCGAGTAACCAGTTGGATTGGCGAATCATCAGGAACATGGTAGAGATTATCTTTCAAGATACCAGTGTCCAGATATTAATTTGCAGCTACAACCCCCGTTATCAGTATCCGATGAAGACGGTGCCCTGCTATTTTCATAAGATCGGAAAGTGTAGAAATGGGGCCAGTTGCCGATTCAAACATCCAGTCTCGGCTACACAAAAGTTCCAGGAGGAACTTCCATTTAAGGAGGGGGTAATGTTACGAAACAGCACACTGGTATAGTCCCTGTCTAAGCCAGGTATAAAAGTAAAAATTATGACGGATACGCAGTTATAAGAATTTGTTTAGGACTATCTCATGTAAACATTGTTTTTGTGACCAGAGTAATCTAGAAAAGGTCAGAACCAATTGTTTTTGTGTAAGCCGCAGTCCGGAATTTACTAGTAAAAATGGCTTTAATATATGAGGGACTGATCAGGAAGAGTTAGTGGAGTTGATAAAGTGATCTAGAGAAATAAACAGAAATACACCGAACAGTAAAGTGCTAATATAATCAAGTTTGTGTGCATATAAATTAGATTTAAGTGATTAGTTGAGTATATATATAGATTAAGAGTTAGTGAGTTAGTGTTTAAATAAATTACTAAGTAGCCATACCGTGTGTTTAAAATTTATCCCACCCGTTTATTGTTTAAATAAATAAGAAAACCATTACAATAAGCTCATGGATATACGCTGTAAAAATATCACTACTGATCGATTTTTTCTTACTCCAAATCCTCATTGAAAAAATTCAAATGATACTTGGTAGAAAAATGTACCAGTGGGTAAGAATGAAATGGGCAAATGGTTAAATAAATCAGATGAAAAATATGGACTTGACACTAAGAAAAGAAAAATAGCTAATCACTCAGGCCGATCAACTTTGGTTACTCATCTAATGAAGAAAGGTATACAGGAACAAGAAGCCATCAAAATAATAGGTCACGCCACAGCAGCATCGTTAAAGCCATATTTACATATTGATGCCGAACACTATAAAAATATCATGGATAAAGTTAGAACGAATAAATCGGTATTCATTACCAATACATCAACAACTGCGGCAAAATTAACCAATACATCAACAACTGCGACAACATTAACCAATACATCAACAACTGCGGCAACATTAACCAATATAATATCCACACATGAGTTGGAAGAGACAGCTGTTCCTGCTTTCCTGCTGGCCAATCTATTTAGAAAAACTGTGTTTTTAATAACTGTAATTTTTAAAATGGATAATTTTGTCTCTTGTTCAAAAAGTTGATTATATTTACTGTTAGCGTTCACTGTATTCTTTGAATTCAATAAAATAATAAAATGATAAAATAAAGCAAAATCCTTTTAAATAGTTGAAAAAAATAATCCTACCAAATACAACTCGTTCTTCGAATTTTATCATATAATTTCTTATTTTCATCACTCAAACTTGTTTATTTGAGGCAAAAACATTCAAACAAACCGAATTTGGATAAAATCACGAGTCCGTTAGGACTCGTGATTTTATCACTCAGTCTGTTTTCATATTTTTGCCAAATAAACAAGTTTTCGTGGAAAATGAAAAATTATCGATAAAATTTGAAGCACTCGTGGTATTACCTTTGATAACACTTCTCTAGATTCAGCTTTAATATGAATGTTCTTCTCTCACCCATAACTCAATAACTTCTCGGGAAATTTTAGTATAAATTAATTTCTGTAATGTAATATTAATTGAGAAATTTGAGGTAATTTTCAATAGGGTTTCGTTTATGTTATATATCCGAAAAGTTTATTTTAGTAGAGTTTTAAAAGGAAGTTTGTGTAAATATAAATTTGAAACAATATACTTGTATGAAACACCTACTACATTATATACTTATAAAGTTTAATTCGTATTGTTTTATCTAAATTCATCTACATGAATAATATTCATTTAAATTTACTAGTTATGTAACGTAAAAAATTGTTCCACGCGAGAAATGGCCAGAGCCAATAGGTATTTCGTTTGTTAAATTGTGATACGCCTGCTTCTTCGCGCGAGACACCTACACTGTGGACGAATGCAGATGTCACTACTGTTCAATTGCACTTCGGGTCGATGACAACCTTTAAAATTCAATCATCACTGGACGACGCCATTTTGTAACGAGCTACAAGCTGCACCGCGTGAAGTGGATTTTACTCCGCTAAGGCAAATTTAACGAGTTAGACTGGTTGTTGGAGTGTTTTGGGCACCATATATTTTGCTATATATTTTGCTGTGTTTGTGGAGGATCGCCGTTTTAAGGGGATTTTGGAATTTCATCATCGACAATTTTGGACTCACGATTTGGACTTTTTTATTATTCTTTTCTTCACCTACCGATTACCGGCCTTGGAGTTTTTGATCAATTCTGCATTGTTGGAAATGTTTTCCCCTTTCCATTCTACTGGATCTAAATCAGAAATGTTGAAATTCTGGAAACATCGATATTGGGGGATTCGACTACTGCACAGTAATTACATGTAAAATTCTTCATATTTTATCGGTATTTATATATTTATTTTTTACTTTAATTTTCTTTCAACATTGTAATTTTCTTTTACCTTTTTTGCTTTTTTAATATTGTAGTGTTCTATCTACTGACATCTATGATTTACTGGTTGTTTTTGAATTGTAGTACCAAAAATCAATATCTAACTTATGGTTACATATTATACCAATGGTACTTACCTTGGCGTGTGTAGACAAAGTCGTTGACCCTCTGAGTAGTTGTGGGTTAACTTGAAGGAGTCTTGGGTGCTTACTAAAACTTCTCTGGCGCCTTTTTATGAGAACCAATTATAATTTTAAAAATCCACCCATTCTTTGACTCGATGCTAGTCGATGGCGAGCACAAATTGTCTACCGGGCAATCTAATATCTTTAACGGACACTGAGGGTTATAGATATTCATTTTTATTTGCTGTTTTCTCATTAAAGTTAAATGAACTTTAAACAAAAAATAAAATCAATTATCGGAAAGAAACCAAATTTTGTATTTTGGTACAAGAATTTATTATTAGCAGAGCGCTGTCGGTTCAATGATAAACCATCATCAGCGCCCCCTGTAAAAGTAAGAAAATTGATCTTACATTCTCGATATAAAATAAAAGGTTTAGAAGGGCCTAAAGCCGAATATATACAATTCACTTACATGGTCAGGGTGTACTCCAAATCCTCACAAATTAGAAGATACATAAAATGAATCAAAATATAGTGCTTGAAACACAGTCACTATTTAATTAAAATAATAATAAAAAGCACACACAACTCATTATTCAATGAATGAATCCCTAAAATAGGGGATAAAATATAACTCAATACATTATTTGTGAGTCAGCTGTTTGACATTTTACAACAATTGTAGGATTGTAGGATAAACAACTACTCCTCGAGCTATTTGCTCCGACAGGCATTGTATTACATCCCTCCAGCAACAAACCAGCCGATCCCCTGGAAGAGGCTCCGAAGAGGAGAGGTGCAGAAGCACGAAACCTCCCGCCATGAAAGTTGGAAATGTAGCTTGAATTATGGTGTTGTGGACACGTGTTGTATTGGTCCCAACTGATCTGAACTATTGTCATCATGAAGTAGGATCTCATCATCAAACAGTTTTCTATGTATAGGGGTGAAATTTCTCTTAAACTCTGTCTGTACATTAAGGCACTTACTGTTTTCATCGACCTCCTTCATGATTTCCATATCCTCGTACAAATCAAGTTTTAAAAAATGTTTGGTTGTTATGTTATGTAAGAGACTTACCCCGCTCTCATTATCTATACTGTGGTTGTTAAATTTTAAGTGATGTCCAAATACGGATTTCTCCGGAGTTTTTTCATGTTCAATAACTCTAGTTTTTAGGGATCTACAAGTCCTACCAATGTAGGTGGCATCACAATCAGAACAAGAGAGCTTGTAAACGCCACTCCTCTGTAATTTATGTAATTTGTCTTTGGCATTGGCCAGACACGCACTCAAACTGTTTTTAATATTATAAGAAATTTGAGTGTCGGAAAAATATTTTTTGATGCAAAGACTCAATTTGTTGCACAAGTTGTGGTCAACAGAAGGAAGACTCACATACTTGCTGGTGGCATCAGCAAGCGCAGGGTAGGCAGTATGCATTAGCAACTTTCTCTCCTTCCACCTGATGACATCGTTAACAATAGTTGGCTCATAACCATTATTAACAGCTATTTGTTTTAGTATATTGTATTTCTTATTGTAATTATCAGCTGACAAAGGGATGGTTTGTAAACGGTGTACATAGCTGTTGAAGGCCGCTAGTTTGTGCTGTATAGGGTGGAAAGAACTAGAGTTAAGGATGTGGTCAGTCTGAGTGGGTTTCCGGTAAATGCCAAATTCAAATTTGTTGTTTGTTCTATTAATACGTAGGTCCAAAAAGTTGATTTCAAAATTCGACTCTAATTCCATAGTGAATTTTATATTAGGGTGTACGTTATTAATTTTGTCTTATAAAGTATCAGCTATATGGGGGCCACCCTTTATGAAAACTAAACAATCATCCACATATCTAGACCAATGCAATATTTCACTGTTCTTATAATGTTAGAAACAGTTTGAGTGCGTGTCTGGTCAATGCCAAATTACATAAATTACAGAGAAGTGGCGTTTAAAAGCTCTCTTGTTCTAATTGTGATGCCACCTGCATTGGTAGGACTTGTAGATCCCTAGAAACTAGAGTTATTGAACATGAAAAGACTCCGGAGAAATCCGTATTTGGACATCACTTGTAATTTAACAACCACAATATCGATAACGAGAGCGGGGTAACACTCTTACATAACATAACAACCAAACATTTTTTAAAACTTGATTTGTACGAGGATATGGAAATCATGAAGGAGGTCGATAAAAACAATAAGTGTCTTAATGTACAGAGTTTGACAGAAATTTTACCCCTATACATAGAAAACTTTCTGATGGTGAGATCCTACTTAATGATGACAATAGTTCAGATCAGTTGGGACCAATACAACAAGTGACCACAACACCATAATTCGAACTACATTTCCAACTTCCATGGCGGGAGGTTCCGTGCTTCTGCACCTCTCCTCTTCGGGGCCTCTTCCAGGGGATCGGCCGGTTTATTGCTGGAGGGATGTAATACAATGCCTGTCGGAGCAAATAGCTCGAGGAGTAGTTGTTTATGCTTTGGAGACTTTCGAGTCGCTTTCCTGATTGGGATTCCGGGGTGGGGTGGTGTGCAAGCCGGATTATTTTTGTCTGATTGTGAGTCACTTTTTCATTTAAGTTGTTTTTCATTTTTCCTTTTTATTCGTGGCTCTTACTTTACTTCAAAACCTGAACTATTTTCAGTTATTCTCACCATTACACATTTGTTTCTCTGAGGAGGTCATAAGAACGTAATTGCTAAATAAATTTACTAATCTTTCAAGCTTTTGTCAACTTTTGCTTCTATGATTCTCATGACGTCATCAGAGCACCTTCAAAAATTGTTCATTTTCAACTTATCTTCTACAATTGTTGTCAAATGTCAAACAGCTGACTCACAAATAATGTATTGAGTTATATTTTATCCCCTGTTTTAGGGATTCATTCATTGAACAATGAGTTGTGTGTGCTTTTTATTATTATTTTAATTAAATAGTGACTGTGTTTCAAGCACTATATTTTAATTCATTTTATGTATCTTCTAATTTGTGAGGATTTGGAGTACACCCTGACCATGTGAGTGAATTGTATCTATTTGGCTTCAGGCCCTTCTAAACCTTTTATTTTATATCGAGAATGTAAGATCAATTTTCTTACTTTTACAAGGGGCACTGATGATGGTTTATCATTGAACCGAAAGCGCTCTGCTAATAATAAATTCTTGTACCAAAATAAAAACTTTGGTTTCTTTTCGATAAATGTTTTTCTCTGGTACACTCAGTTGACTTCACTCATTTAAAAAATAAAATATCATGCTGCTGCCGCTGTTTCTTAATCAAAGTATGTCCTGTTGTAGCAATACATGCACTTATTGTATGTATTTAGGGTTGACCATTGGCAGTAAAATAATTTTGTTAATTTTGTCCGTTTCTGGTATGTAACTGATTATACATCACCGTGGCGATCCGGTCCAAGAATATTTCGTCCAGCACTCGGCTGATTCGTAAAAGGTGAATAAATGAGCCTTTCCTATCTTCTATCCATTCTTTACCTCTATTTCTTCTTTCTTCTACTTTAAGTTTGCTCAACCACATCTAGCACTGCATCACACACTGTGTCTCAGACCCCTTAATTTTTCTTTCCATCCCTAGAACTATGCATGGATACGCCTAGTATGGGTCTAGGTTTATTATTTCGGTTAGTTCTACAATCATCTCTCAAACACATTGTTGGCTAGTCACCAGTCTATGTATGGGTCATAGTTTGTCTCACTAGTTAATAACCAAATTTAATAATAGGAATGCAACCCCCCCACTTATGGAACTTATCTGAGACATGCCTAGTATTTATCTGGTTTTGTTCTTGGAACTGGTTCTAGATTACCACAGTGTACGTGGGACACCAGGCTATGTATGGGTCATAGTTTGGTTAAGCATATAAGATATTTTATAAATTTGAGCAAATCATACCCTCTTTACTTTTCCGTATTTTTTTTCTTCTTCTGCGCATGCCTGGTTCGTGATAGGTCTAGTATGGATCTAGTTTTGTCACAGCCTTGGCTTAGTTGCCATCCTTTCACTTGATTTCTTCTCTTCTATACATGCCTAGTATGGATCTAGGTTTGTCATAACTACACGCCATCTCTTTCTTCTCTTTCCACTTCCACCCCATTTGTTCCTGTACATGCCTAGTATGGATCTAGGTTCGTTATACCTATCACTTCTCAACCACATTGTTCCCGTATAGCCTAGCTATGTATGGGTCATAGTTGGGTTCAACAACAAGTTCTTTGTCTTGCAGCTCTTATCAAATTCTGTCCTACCCTTTCACTCTTAACATACTCCTATGAATTCTTCTCTCATTTTACACGCCTAGTATGGGTCTAGGTGTGTAACAACTAACCTAAATTCAATAATCACATTGTGTCCTGGACGCCGGGCTGTGTATGGGACATAGTTTGGGTCATCAGGTCACAATCACTTTACCTTTTACATCTAATTCATATGGGAGGCCATCAGCTGTTGGGTTTACCTTGCCAGCGTACTTTCACACCTTGTTCCTGACTGGCTGGGGAATGGATCCAACCCCTGAGTCAATTTTCAGTATACAATCAAGGGTGGAAGGGGATTTTCCTATTCATCTAGATCAGATGAATGTTGGGAATTTGAATTTGAATGGAGATTCTTCAATTTTTTTGTTTTATCACATCTTCAGCTTCATTTTTGAATTTAAAATAAAAGTAATATATAGGGTTTCCTTCAATTTACAGTTCGCTATATGGATTTATTCATCTTTTCAATCATACATTTGATTCAATGTTCATCACACAAATATCTTGTATTGTCATACACTTGTTGTTTTACGGCACGCTGGCTTATTAGCCACCGTATTTTTAACGTCAAGCTTCTGAATGTTAATTTCCACCATGTAGATATAATTGTACACCCTCTTAAAGGGTTATTTTAATGTTTTTTTAATTTACATAATTGTAAAACAATGACGTAACTTCATACATTGTTTCGTTTTTATCAGCTGGATGTTTTTTGACACCTGTTTTTGGATCTTTTTTATGACGTAAGTTCAACTTTTTTAGTATATTAAAGTATGAGTGGATAAAGAGGTCTTTCAAACACGCGCGATTTTCCGAGCACGACGGCGCAGCCGAGTGCTCGAAATAGAGCAAGTGTTTGAAAGACCAGTTATCCACGAATACTTTACGCTATTTTTTTTATTGGTGCATTTTGGAATCATAAAATATTATTATTATATTATTACTACAAAAAAATGGAAGTCTATCCTCGATGCCCAGCCAAGTTTCGTGAACGTCAAATAGTATTTATTTCTAGTTGACGTTGCGGGCTGTCAGATCAATAATCAAAAAGTTTCTTTATTTATATTTAAAGGGAAACAATGTATATATGAATATATAAATACATTTTGCAGAAAAAACCAAATAAGACATTGGTTCCCAATGATAATATACAATTTAAAAACTAATAAAAAAAGTTGTCATTGATACTTACGTTTCTCAAGTTGTTGTTGTTACCATGGGGACTTTAAAAAACGCGCGTGTTTGAAAGTTCGATTTAAACACGCTGACGCGTGCTTTAAAAAGGTAATATGCGGCATCAATAAAAAAAATTGTTTTTTTCAAAAATTTTCCAAACATTGGAACTTTACAGGACAGCTTTGATAATGGCCTAAAGGCCGAAAGCGCTTAGCTGCATATTAATAAACATATACACACTGAGTACTCGTCATTTTCATTCACTCAATTTACATCTAGTGTGTACACCATACCCACAGACAGTGCTGATTATACAACAGTCTCGTACAGCGGGTTGCCAAAATGGGTGATTTTTGTTTCATAATTTGGCATATTTTTGGAATGATGAAAATTAGTATTAGTATTATTATTAATCTGTTAGGTTGTAATTTACAAATTAGTGATTATTTCATCATTTCCAGATGAGAATTTTTGTTTTGCTGTTATGGTTAGCAGTCGATGTCAAATTAGCTGTCGAAAATTAATAATTTCCCTCTCTTTCGACATCATTTGTTCGGGAATGGTTGAATTAGCTACAAGGTAAGTTTTAAGTTGTGGTTCTTGCCTTTCCGCAAGTCAATGGCTTGGCAATGTTTGATTATATTTGGTATTTGTTGCCTTTTATTGGCAAGGCAAGGTAATATTATTTTCTATATACTTGCCATGTCCGAGAATTTATTATTTTTAGAATATTACCACGGATGGGTTTTTAATGATGATAGGTTTTTTTAATGAAATTTTTTATCAAAGCTTAAGTTCTCGTAATGTTAAGTTTTCATCATTGGAATTTTATCAAGAGAAATAGTAAGTTTTTCACGACATGGCAGCAGATGCGTTCGTTCTCGGATGGCATTAACCTCATGAAAATGGATTTTAATTGTAGTGTAGAGGTAAATTATGGTTTGTCTTTGACCGTATTTGGATTCTATTCAGCTATGATGTTGCTTGTTGTTTCGGAGTATTGGCACTTTAAAAAAATGGTGGATGCACCAAATTTTGGTGAATGCCTAAAAAATTGGCGATGGCGTCACGAAAAAGTCGATATGTGGGCTTGTACCAGATAAAACTACATTGGCGATACCAAACATGTGTCTCTATATGGTCGGGCCACAATAAAAACATTACCCTATATTGCATAATCTGGCTGTTATTGTTGGCCAAATTTCCGCCTACTATGTTGCAGCTACATACACAGTAAAAAATGAAGGTAAATTTACATGTAGTTTACATAAGAAATAGGTGGAACTTTCCTGTAAATAATATGTAATGATTTTTGTACCCTGGATTATGAGCGAAATTTCATTGTACATGTACAATATATTTGTTGTTATTCACACGTTTTTCAATTTTACTTTAAGACTACATAGTATCTTTACGAAATATATGTGGACAATCTATTACTCTGAAAATATTTTATTTTATCTTGTGAATTTCAACAATTACTATGTGAATTTCAAAAATTGTTGTAAATGTACATGACGCTTAGACGAATAATTCAGTGTAACTTTACTCAAAATATATCAAACTTTTTTTTGATCTAGTTTTCAAGTAAAATAAGATTAGGCCCGTAATTTTACAATGTGCATATAGTTATACTCATATTTTTTAATAATCTTGTAACTTTACAGAGAATTTTTATGTAATATTTGTGCAAAATCTGAAATGCTGTAAATAAATTCTTTTAAAATCTAAATTATAACAGTCAGCAAGCGACGTCAAAAAATATTGTAAATATACATGAAATTTTGGCAAATGAAGGAAGAATAAAGAACTTTGTTGAAAATTTATTATAAAATTTTATAATTTAAATATGTATGGATTCTAAACAATGTGAAACTATATCGATTCCTAAAAATTCATCGTTTAACAAAATAGAAAAAGTGATACGGCTGAATATGCGGTTTTTTCGAAAAAATCGATATGATTTTACATCTATCTCTTTTCACATTTGGCAAACTAACATATTCTCAAAATACATCAAGGACCTAAAATGTTATTGTTTTCAAAATATTAGCCAAAGCTTTTTTGCCGGAGGTATGGCATTGCATTGTCCCTTAAAAAACTTCTAATGAAAAATAAACATCCCCTTTACATAAACTAGTAAAATTAATTATAAAAAGTTGTAAGCATTTTTCCCTAAATACTGTGATTTTCACAAAATCCGTGTAACATAATTACACCATTTAAGGAATTATACACATAATTAACCTAAAATCACATGATTTGCGTAATCATTACATTATATGTGTGACCCTATACCCCACGTGATTAGTTAAAACCAATGAGAGACGATTTCTCTTACCGGGAAAACAACAGCGTGTGTCTTTGTTAATTTATGTAATAGTTTGCAGACGAGTTTCACGTGAGTTCAATTGTTAATAATTTTTAGGTAAGTTCCTATTATTTCTCAAAAATGTTGTTGGAGACATTTTAAAGTATGGCCAATTTTAATGAACAAAAAAAGCAATTTTATGGCATTTTCACAAACTGACTAATGTCGATATAGGTTCTCTTCCAACCATCATGATAGTGAAACTAGAGAGTTTTCAGTAAAAATTTCAGAATGCTTAGAAAATCCAGTCCATAAATCCTTATATATAATGTCGATACACTTTAAGGAAGATATTTCTCACCTCTATAGGGATATTAAGGTAAACGAACATTACTATCACTATAATTATTTCGTAATGAAAGCTGATTCCTATTTAAATAAAATAATATAACAATAGTTTAGTGATACTATAATTATTCTTTTCAGGAAGATTCAAGAAATGATGTGAAATGGATACTTTGTCACCTTGCATAATTAATATAGGTAAGTGAAGTAAAGCAATGTACAAACAAACAAATATTTGGAAAAAAATTGTAAATTAAAGATTCTTGAACAGCTGATATCCACCAACTATAACATTTCAGTTATTATTTTTAAGTAGATGGTTAAAAAGTAACAAAGGGGAAATAATTTTTTTTCAACTTTCAATATATTTTTTAATCCAAACTATTTCATATAAAAAAACTCAATTTTTAGAACCAATATAATATGGTAAGAATTACTTAAATTCGAAATTGTTATGAATTTTTTATAGGACGATTTCTTATAAATTGTATTCATTTCAGGAAAAAAAAGTTTAGTTCATTGATTTAGATTTATTGAAATCAATTCACCAAAGAACATTTTAAAATACGAAGTATATTGGGTTATTTTATTCGAGATGGTCATCATACCACGTATGACTAAAAAGTATATCACCCTAAATTTACGTTTTCTCTTGAAACTTGTAATGACCGAATATCATTTCCCATTTATTTTGCTCGTGTAATTACACTGAACTCTTAACAAAAAATCTACAAGGTCTGGCGAAACTTCGCGTCTTAGAATTGTATAGTACTTGTAATTTATAAATGTTTGCCATTACTTTCCATCTTTCCATTAAACTGTAGACGATACTAAAACAACTCTAAACTCGCGTTGTAACTAAACTAAAGCTATGACAAATGTGCGACTAAGTTCCACTGGATCGATGAAGTGATATAATTTAACCAATGAATTGGTTTTTACGAGGAAACTACAAAATCTTCTTCGAAAAGGTACCAGTTATAGTTGAGACAAGTTTTCCAGAAGCACTAAAGTTTTGCTTCGCGCTTTATATCATTTATAATCTAGAATATCCGAAAGAAATTTTGTGTGTTCTAGAAATGATTCAAATATATTTTTTGAAAATTCACCCAAATGAAGGCACTAAATCAAAAAAAATCAGCAACTCAAAAAAAAGGTGATGGCTTTATTTAACTTAATAACCAAATCCTCATAAGTAAGTTTTTTGTCATGATAACTAAGGAAATTTTTTCGAAGAGTTTTCATATTTATTTTACGTTTCATACGTATTCATTTATTATAGTTAGATACTTGTTGCTTGGTAGAGAATTGTGAACTTTCTGTTTCTCTATACAGTTTGTCCAAACTTACTATAGCTGATAATATTAGAGAGATATTCGATCAGATATAAAAAAGTATCTAAAATTGAATATGATTCTACTAACATTTTTAAGAATTTCTTTTGTTCGCCAAATGCCGTGTAATGAATTGTATTTAGTGTCAAAAATGTTAGTTTTTCAAATTTCGATTTTTATTGAAATGTGCAAATATTAGAATAATAAAAGTAATAATACTAGATCATAATTCAAGTTTTTCACTGTATTCATATTAAAACTATCTAATCAATACTACATGTTTGTCACATTATAAATTTCAACATTTCATTCGAACTTAATTCGGGCACACTGTATATACCTATGTTAATAATTAGATACTTAGAAGGCTCCTCTAAGTATTTGATTAATAATTTTATTTATGCATTAAACCAGATGAGTTTATATTTTATAAATTGTGAATTTATATATTTTATATCATTAAATTTTTTAAACGCTTGGATATTGTTTCCTATTACCTAATTTGAAAGATTTACTTTTTATAAGACAATTTGCTACATCAATAACACTCAAACTTTCTAATTCCAGAAATCTAAGGAGAATGTATGGTCGATTTATGTACCGTATTTGAATGAATAAATATTTGGAATATTTAATATTCTAATTATTGTAATCACGGAATGTCAAAATTTTTAATTTTTTAACTGTTGTATATGTGTGAATTTTGACAGAAGACTGTTTAAAAATTAAAAATTTTCACATTCCGGGATTACTCAAATTAAAATAATAAATATTTGGAATATGCGGTACATGAATCGACCTTCACATTATTTATGTAAAACAAAATTACATTGACTATGAAATTCACATCTTCAGTGTACTACTAAAAATTCCTAGCTTTACAGTTATAGGGGAAATTCACATCAAACATGTAAAACAAATTGTAAATTTGACATATTTTAGGAAAATTCACATCTTTAGTGTATTATTAAAAATATCTATCTTTACATTCATACAGGAAATTTACATCAACCATGTAAGCTTGAGCCACATATATATCGTAAATTTCACACAAATTTTGGAAAGTTACATTTTTAATGTATCGGTAAAATTAATTAATTCTACAAATATATATAAAATTTACATCAATCATGTAAAAAAAATTACATAATTCATGTGAATCTTGCATATAATTCCATGAAAATCACATATTTAGTGTATCACCATAAACATCACAATTTACAATAATTAAGAAAATTTACATTTTTTCTGTAATAAACCATACAGGGATGGCGTGAAGTTCACACATACCTACGAGTAAAATTCACTTGTTTAATGTAATTATTTAATTACATGAAATATTTGCTTTTACAACAAAAATGTGACATTATATTAAAGACTTTCTACAGTGTATTGCAGTAAATATGTTACCTGTTTTGAAGTACCTTTATGTATTATTTGATACCAAATTCGTTAATTAGAGTGTCAATATAATCTAAGTAAACCAAATCACATTTCAGAAAACTTGGGCAAAATTTTTATCGAGTATTCTGGAATGGTAAATAGATAATTCAGTAGATAATTCAGTTTTTATGCTAAAATATCAGCTTTATATCGGTCGCATATTTATATCGACAAATTGCAGCGTGCGCCCGTTGGTTGTCTTCCTTAGGGGCGCTATTAATTATAACATGCAACCAAACTTCTAATTTGCGGATGTATAATGAATAAACAATTTGAATTTTCGCAGGAATGAACAATAACATCAAATGTTTGAATTTCGCGCCTCAAGGTATTTTGTAACTATAAAAGTATATCATATAAAATAATTTCATTACAAAATAATACCGAATATACTGACTAATACATAATATGTACGTTGTTTTCACACAATAGAACTTTATTAGTTCTATTCATCTTAATTAAATTTGTTTCCACAGAAATGAATTAATTTGAACACTGTTTCTAAGTAACTGTTCCTATTCACACATACTAACTCATAATAAAACTGAATGACTGATTTATATGTTATACTACAAATATGAATGATTTGATTATTCAATTGACTTCCTCTTGACTGACTTTCTACTCCGAGTTTTCTTATAAAACAGCTCGACGTTTCATCTAGTGTGTGGTTTGCTTTAGTTGTAACACATGGTTATCACAGCTCTTGGAAACTTTTCAAATTCAGTTATAATGAAAGTGAATGATGGTTTTTGAATGAAATTAACTGTCTCGACCCTTACTACGTGGAATCTGCTCATATTAGTGTTTTAATTGAAACTCACGGTTTCTAGTTAATTTCACAATATAATAAAAGTTATTGAAAATACTAAAAAATTGACAATTGTTTCGATAAATCCATATCATCGTCAGAATGACAGAAGTTACATTTCATTTTATGCCTGCCTGATGTTTAGTAGTGATATTTGGCTAGACCAAGAAGTGACCTAACTTGTGATTGACTTAATATATGTTTATAGACAAAAAAGAAGATGTGATATAACAATAATGGAAGCTTAGATATTATTAGCCCTATGGTGATATACTGGATATCATTTTTCCAATTAAGATCAGTACAACTGTGCAATGATATAGAAAACCAGGAAAACTATATCTGCTTATCTTTACAATTATCACTTGAGAAGACAGTTTATTAGTGGAGAATTCCCTAGATTTAACTGTCCATTGACAACACATATTGTGGGTTTCTCAAATGTCTTCTAATTTCCAATTCTTCAAGGAAATGCAGTTCTTGTTTCTTTTCATAAATATGCAGCACTTCTAGTTTTGTGTTAGGTGTCAATGAATGATTGGTGTCAAGTAGATGTTTTGCGTAGTGGGATTTATCTGTTGTTTTAATCTGTATGCTCGTAAATGTTCACTGTATCGGATTTCAAAATTCCTAAGCGTCTGACCCAAATAGACAGCATTACATTCTGGACATTTGAGTTTATATATACCTGACTTCTTTGATAGTGGTATTTTTGTTTTTACATTTAACAATTTTGTACTAACGTTATTTTCTGTTTTCAAAGAAATTGTTGTATTCGTTGCTGAAGATATTATCTTTGAAATATTACTGCATATGTGATGGTTTTATAAGTCTTTATTTCATCAGCTTGTTTAGGAAATATTAGTTGTAGTGCCAGTTTTTCCTCTTTTTTACTAATTAGCTTATTTATCATATCTAATGGATAACCGTTAGATGTTGCTATTTGCTTAATTGTATTAATCTCTCTATCAAAATTTCATTTGTTAATAGGAACTGAAAAAGCTCTATGTATCATTGAATTATATGCCGCTAGTCTGTGTGAGATAGGGTGATTGGAATTGAATGAAATTGTCACATCAGTCTGTGTTGGTTTTCGGTAAATTGAATAATCAAGTACATTATTAAATCTTTGAATTTTTAGGTCAAGAAAATTGATTGAGCTATTTTCTTCAATTTCTAATGTAAACTCAATTTTTGGGTGTAATTTATTGATGTGGTTGAAAAATACATCTAAATGTCGTTCACTACCCATAAAACAAGCTAATATGTTATCTATATATCTATACCAAAATAAAATATTTTTCGGAATATTACTTTCAAAGATCTTTCTTTCTAAATTGTCCATAAAAATGTTTGCTAAAATAGGTGATATAGGGCTTCCCATTGGTAAACCTTCATTTTGAATATATATCTTATTGTCAAAAGTGAAATAATTCTGATTAATGCATACATCAAATAAATTAAGTATATCTGATACTATTCCTGGATTAACATTTTTATCTTCTAGTAATTTTCTTACAAGTGTTAGACATTCTTTAGGAGGAATTTTAGTGAACATATTAGTTACATCGAACGAAACGTTGAAAGTAATCCACTTGCAAGATAACTATAAACTCATTTCGTTCAATGTAACTAATATGTTCACTAAAATTCCTTCTTGTAAGAAAATTACTAGAAGATAAAAATATTAATCCAGAATTAATATCTGATATACTTAATTTATTTGATGTATGCATTGATCTGAATTATTTCACTTTTGACAGTAAGATATATATTCAAAATGAAGGTCTACCAATGGGAAGCCCTATATCACCTATTTTACCAAACATTTTTATGGACAATTTAGAAAAAAAGATCTTTGAAAGTAATATTTCGAAAAATATTCTATTTTAGTAGATATAGATATGTAGATGACATATTAGCTTGTTTTATGGGTAGTGAACGACAATTAGATGTATTTTTCAACCACATCAATAATTTACACCCAAAAATTGAATTTACATTAGAAATTGAAGAAAATAGCTCAATCAATTTTCTTGATCTAAAAATTCAGAGTTAATAATGTACTTGATTATTCAATTTACCGAAAACCAACACAGACTGATGTGACAATTCCATTCAACTCCAATCACCCTATATCATACAGACTAGCGGCATATAATTCAATGACACATAGAGCTTTTTCAGTTCCTGTGAACAAATGTAATTTTGATAGAGAGATTAATACAATTAAGCAAATAGCAACATTTAACGGTTATCTATTAGATATGATAAATAAGCTAATTAGTAAAAAAGTGGAAAAACTGGCATTACAACTAATATTTCCTAAACAAGCTGATGAAATAAAAACCTATGAAAGCATCACATATGCAGGAAATATTTCTAGTAATATTTGTAGGAATTTCCCATAAATTCCTACAATGGATCTTAATTCAACATTAAGCGAAAGGTTCGAAGTTTAAATCTCCGCGCCTTTTATTCATGTTCACGGAACCAATTGGTACCTCCCGCGCCATAAGCCGCAAAATTACCGCCAACGAAAGGCAATCAGTAGTCTTGGCTCACCTCTTGTGATGATATGATCAAGTGTTGATTCATTGGTTTAAATACATACCTAATTTCGTTTATCAATTTAATGTAACTGCAACAAATGAGAGTGTAAATATGACGTGCTTTTCCGACATTGGTCGGTGAATTTCTGTATTGTAAGTACTATTTTTATTAAAAATTATTGTTTGAATCCGCATGGTCGCCTAGACCGGTTCAACGGTAGTTTAGCGCTGTTGCCGTATCCAATACTAAAGTTTGGTACTTCGTTCTTGTAAGAATTTAAATAGAGGGATTGTGAGTGAGCCGTATTTTTATTACTCCTTTATTCTCAACGACAATTTCAGCGTTCCCGTCAACAAAAGGTTGGCGAGTCTTCTTGTTTTAAAATACTCAAAAACATGTCGGGAAGGAAAGGATCAACCAACTAAACTTAGAGGAACCAGCCAAATATCGCTAAGGCGAATTTCCCTTCTCGTACATAGTTTTTATTGGTCCTTCGAGCAGGATTTAGTCTGTCAATTTGACATATCCATTTTTGCCTCTGCAGCAACTTGATATATCCATTTCCGCCTTTGCGGCAATTTGATTTCTTGGGTCTGTCTGAACCCTATTCTTCTTTTCTCTAATAAACATTCCAAAAAGTTGTTCATTAGACTCTCGTGAGGGCTGAGAAACTGTAAAAAATAAATACTGAAACAGTGATATGTATATAAGTGCGATTTGATTGCTCGGGAAATTAAAGACAGTCCGGCAACAGCGCGCGAAGCGAGTTCTGAATCTAGAATGGTCAACTGCTGGCTGTTTTTACTTCAACGACACCTCGCTCAAGGGGGGTGTATAGGATTAGGAGCCGGTTTGGAAGTGTTTATAAACAGCATATTTTGAAGAAACTAGTGTTTATTTACATGTCGGGTTTTTGTTACCTCAATAATACATGGTATAATAAATACATCGTTAAGTTTGAGGATATTTAATTAGTGTATTAGGTATATCTAGGTACATTTTCTTACACTGTTAAAAATAATTTACAGTTTTCTCAATGTATGATAT
Source organism: Galeruca laticollis (assembly GCA_963921935.1). Lineage (NCBI taxonomy): Eukaryota > Metazoa > Arthropoda > Insecta > Coleoptera > Chrysomelidae > Galeruca > Galeruca laticollis. The sequence goes on from OY998177.1 coordinate 101,228,178, forward strand.
TTTGTTTATTAATCTCAATATTAATTAGCAATGTGCGTTTATATGCATTTTTAGTACACTGTGAAAAATAAATCACAGTATTTTCTTCATTATTACTTTGAATATTTAATTAGTGTATTTAGTTGTAAGTAGGTACATTTTCCTACACTGTTAAAAATAATTTACAATTTTCTCAATATTAGATATTTTGATTATGTATCTCAATATTGTTTATCTTTTTCCGTTCACATGCAATTTTAGTACTCTGTGAAAAATAAATCACAGTATTTTCTTCATTATTACTATGAATATTTAATTAGTGTATTTAGTTATATCTAGGTACATTTTCTTACACTGTTAAAAATAATTTACAGTTTGCTCAATAGTAGATACTTTGTTTAATATTGATTATCTATTTGCTCACATGCATTTTAGTACACTGTGAAAAATAAATCACAGTATTTTCTTCATTGTTACTTTGGGTATTTAATTAGTGTATTTAGTTATATCTGGGTACACTTTCTTACACTGTTAAAAATAATTTACAGTTTGCTCAATAGTAGATACTTTGTTTAATATTGATTATCTATTTGCGTTCACATGCATTTTAGTACACTGTGAAAAATAAATCACAGTATTTTCTTCATTATTACTTTGAATATTTAATTAGTGTATTTAGTTGTAAGTAGGTACATTTTCCTACACTGTTAAAAATAATTTACAATTTTCTCAATATTAGATATTTTGATTATGTATCTCAATATTGTTTATCTTTTTCCGTTTATATGCATTTTTAGTACACTGTGAAAAATAAATCACAGTATTTTCTTCATTATTACTTTGGATATTTAATTAGTGTATTTAGTTATATCCAGGTACATTTTCTTACACTGTTAAAAATAATTTACAGTTTTCTCAATGTTTGATATTTTGTTTATTAATCTCAATATTAATTAGCAATGTGCGTTTATATGCATTTTTAGTACACTGTGAAAAATAAATCACAGTATTTTCTTCATTATTACTTTGGATATTTAATTAGTGTATTTAGTTATAAGTAGGTACATTTTCCTACACTGTTAAAAATAATTTACAATTCTCTCAATATTAGATATTTTGATTATGTATCTCAATATTGTTTATCTTTTTCCGTTCACGTGCAATTTTAGTACACTGTGAAAAATAAATCACAGTATTTTCTTCATTATTACTTTGAATATTTGATTAGTGTATTTAGTTATGAGTAGGTACATTTTCTTACACTGTTAAAAGTAATTTACAGTTTTCTAAATACTAGATATTTTGTTTATCAATTATCTGTTTGCGTTTACATGCATTTTAGTACACTGTGAAAAATAATTCACAGTCTTTTCTTCATTATTACTTTGAATATTTGATTAGTGTATTTGGTTATAAGTAGGTACATTTTCTTACACTGTTAAAAATAATCTACAGTTTTCTCAATGTTTGATATTTTGTTTATTAATCTCAATATTGATCATCTATTTGCGTTTACATGCATTCTAGTACACTGTGAAAAATAATTCACTGTAATTTCTTCTTTATTATTTTGAATATTAATACCGTATTTGGTTATAAGTAGGTTATAAGTAGGTAGGTATTTTCTTACAATGTTAAACTAATTTTCAGTAATTTGCATGCTATTGAAATACTTATCGAATTGATTGGAAAAGCTCTTTGTCTATTCGGTTATTCCATATATTGTAAAAATTTACTCGCTACTTTAGAAGCTTATTTTAATTCAGGTGGAGTTCAACTTTGATTGGTTACACTTTGATTCAATCATGTCGCTAAATCGCTTGAAAAATAAAAGAGGGGGTTTCAAATCGCAATTATCTCGAATTGAAACATTTGTGTCGGAGCTGACTGGCTCCGAAGAGGTCTATATACTTAAAGTCAAACTTAAAAGCATATCTGGTCACTATGACAATTATCAAAAAGTCCAATTGGAAATCGTTTCATTATCTAACCCGGACGACGACAACTACTCTTCCGACGATGAGGCCGAGAACGTTGTCGCCGACCGTTTTGAAAGTTGTATTGCTATGCTTGAACTTCTAATAGAAAATAAGCAAAAAGAATCACTCAATTTAAATACTAGGCCAAACGATGTATCTAATGTCGTGTTACCTAAAATTAACATTAAACCTTTCTCAGGGGCTGCATCAGAGTGGCCATCCTTTATCGACCTGTTCACAGCACTGGTACTTAATAATAATAATTTAAAGTCGGAGGGTGAAAAGTTTTATTACCTTAAAGGGCTGTTACGTGGACCACCTTTGGAAATGATTGAGTCCTTAAGCGTAACAAATCAAAATTTGAATATTGCCTTAAATATTCTTAAAAAGGCATATGACGATAAATATAAATTACTGTATTCTTTGTACCAAACTTTGGTGGATCAAAAACCTGTCTTGAAAAGTACTTCGGTCGAGTTGCGCGAATTTCAGATATCGACGCGTAAGACATTTGATTTGATTAAAAATATGAATTTATCGCCGGAAGTAAATTTTGAGTCATTAATAATATTTTTAATGGAGCAAAAACTTGATTTTAATTCAAGACGAGCCTTCGAAAGTGAGCGCAAGCCAGAGCTTATCCCTACAGCTGAATATTTCTTTGATTTTCTACAGCAACGCCAATCAATGTTGGAAAATTTAAATCTTTTTGAAACCAACACTAAGGGTAAATTCAACCCCAAGTCTAATAATGTTAGTAAAAATAGGGTGACATTGGTATCTAGTTTAAGTTCTTCGCAACAGTACCATTCTAGTTCTTCTCGGGTTAATAGACCGAGCTGTCTTCATTGTTCAGACCCCTCTCATCTTATATACGGTTGTTCCAAATTTATGTCCTTATCACCTCAAGAGAGGTATCAGATAGTCAAAGCTAAAAAATTTTGTGTAAATTGCCTGAATAGTACCCATAGTACTACCGATTGTAAATCCCTTAGGAGATGTGCAACTTGCAATAAGTCTCATCATAGTTACTTACATTTTGACAGTCAGAACAGATTGCCAAACAACTCTAACAATCGTAATAATCCTAGAGCCTCCTCTTTCGGAAGCCCCAATGTAACCTCTCTATCCAATGTAAATAATCACCCCTCTCCTATTAATGTACATATTAATACGTCCCCAGATCAAATTAATAGATCTAATTTCATAAATACCAGTTCTGCATCACCTAATCAATCACCTGAACCTCCGGAGTCAGTGAGATATCAAACTGCTTTGACTGCCATGTCAGCAAAAGATAGTATTGTACTATTGCCTACGGCTTTAGTGAATGTTAACGGTTTCAATGGTCGGTGTTTGGTTGGACGAGTTCTTCTTGATTCCGCTAGTCAAATGAGCGTTATTAACCGTGCCTTTGTACAAAAATTGAATTTAGTCTCTCGAAAACAAACTCTTAATATTTCCGGATTAGGTAGCAATAACTACACCTATAGTAGAGAAGTGGTAGATATCACATTTAATTCTCAAATTGCACCTTACAGTACTTTCACTATATCTTGCTCGGTCATAGATAAAATAACAAATAGTTTACCACAATCTTCTATCTCACCTTCTAATTTTAAAATTCCATCCCATATAAAACTTGAGCTAGCTGACCCTTTATTCTTTGAATCCGGTCCAATAGATCTTCTTATTGGCTGTGATTTATATCATTACCTGCTTAAGGGGACCGTACTTAAAACGGATCCTTATTCTCCTTCCTTTATAGATACTCACCTGGGATATGTTATCGCGGGTCCTATCCCTTTGAGAAATGCTAACTCCTCCCAGCATAAACCTAAGTCTGCTTATTCCTTTTTGACGGTTTATAATGATCAAGTCTATCAATATTCTGACCTCCAAAGGACAATGGAGAAATTCTGGGAGCTTGAGGAAATTCCCGAATGTCCATCACAAGATCCCAGCGAGGAATATGTTGAACAACTATTTCGGGATACAACCGTTATCCTACCATCGGGGCGGTATCAGGTAGATATGCCTCTACTCGCAAATCAGAATAAAAAACTAGGCCAGTCATTCGGTATAGCCATCCAACGATTCTCTTCTCTTGAAAGAAAATTCAATGCTAATCCTACCCTTTTCTCTGAATATAAAAAAGTAATTTCAGAATATCTAACACTCAATCATGCTCAAGTCATTCCTCTGTCTTTCTATAACACTGTGTCTAATGATTTCAAGTATTTTATACCCCATAGGGCGGTGATACGTGAGGAAAGCGCATCCACCAAACTTCGGATCGTGTTCGATTTTTCGGCTAAAACCGATTCAGGTTTCTCTCTTAATGATTTAACGTCGAAGGGATACCAAGTTCAGGATAACCTATTCGACATTTTGTGCAGATTTAGATGCTATAAATATGTCCTGTGTGCTGACATCAAAATGATGTATAGATTCATAGATATCAATCCCATGCAACGCTATCTCCAAAACATACTGTGGAGGGGTAACCCCACGAAACCCCTTCAATGTATCCAATTATCTAGGCTTAGTTTCGGACAGAACTGTGCCCCTTTCTTGGCCACCCGAGTCTTGAAAGACATTGCCTTAAATAGTCCCGATTGTCCAAATGCGCAGCAGGCTATTCTTCATCAAACCTACATGGATGATATCTTAACTGGAACCAATAAGGAAATGGACTTACCGGCTCTTTATGCCGAATTGACCAATATGCTTGGAAAACATGAGTTCCAACTTCACAAATGGCAATCAAATTCATTCAAGTTTTTACAGTCAATCGATGAATTACCTAACGCTGAATTGGATCGTAGTTTTGACGATTCGTCAAGCAAAATTCTAGGACTAAAATGGAATCCTGCGTCTGATATTTTACACATCCAAACTGCCAAGTTGGCTGATTGTTCTCATATAACGAAACGAAGGATATTAAGTACCGTCGCCAGTACATTTGACCCTCTTGGGTTAGTAAACAATCTGACCGTGTTTGGCAAACTGTTAATGCAATCGGTCTGGAAATCCCAGATAGGGTGGGATGTTCCCATTTCCGATACATCCATAATTACTCAGTTTAATAAATTCCTTTCTTTATTAACTGAAGCTGCTCACCTCCGAGTACCCAGATACCTATTTAACCAAAAAATTATTACTTCGTGTTCTCTCCACGGGTTTTGCGATGCCAGTCAAAAGGCATACGGAGGGTGTCTCTATTTAGTAGCGATCTACGCTGATAATTCTAGATCCTCTCGCCTAATTACTGCTAAATCTCGTGTGAATCCTTTGAAAATTACTTTGACTATTCCCAAGTTAGAGCTGTGTGCAATGGAGCTGTTGTCCACTTTAGCTCGTAGAATAGCTCAGATTCTATGCATTTCTCTTCACATCTCTTCCATAAATTTATGGTCCGACTCTCAAGTCGCTCTCAGTTGGGTGAAACGGTCTTCTAATGATTTTTCTCCCTTTGTAGCTCGGCGTGTCCTAACCATTCAAAACAATAGTAAAGAGTTTATATGGCGACATGTCAAATCCGATTTAAACCCAGCCGATTTACTTTCTCGTGGTAAATTCTCATCTGATGTCTGGATTTTTTGGTTCGAGGGTCCTCGATTTCTACTTGAATCTAAAGATTTTGATTCTATGGATTCTTTCGAACCTATTGACGACTTGCCTGAAGTCAAAAAGGTCAACCTTGCTATAGTCAACAGCGACTTAAACTTTTGGGAACCTATATTTTTCCGATTCTCAAAATTTATAACCTTAAATAGGGTTATAGCCCATATATTCAAATTTATAAACCTATCGAGGAGAAAATTCAGAGACGTTGGTTCGTTATCTGTTGAAGATCTCCGCATTGCCCATGATTTTATAATCAAACAAATTCAACATAAACACTTCTTCAACGAAATTCGTTGTTTAAAAACTAACGTTCCGATTGGAAATAAAGACTTAATTCCATTGAACATTTTCTTGGATAATGACGGCCTTCTAAGAGTGGGTGGCCGATTACAATTTTCTACTTTACCTTTCAATCAAAAATTTCCCTTGCTGTTACCACAAAATGATCATGTGGTTGATTTGCTAATAATACGGGAACATCGCCGTCTTGGCCATGGTGGAGCCCAAAATGTGTTAGGAAATTTAAGGCTACAGTACTGGCCCTTGAATGGCACTCGTCTTGTCAAAAAATTGATAAAAAGCTGCATCACCTGTTTTAGATTTAATGCCCAGTTCGCCTCTCAAATAATGTCCCCGTTACCCCTTGACCGAGTGCAAAAATCTCGCCCCTTTTCCAAAACTGGCATCGATTTTGCTGGACCTGTACAAATTAAATCTTCGCGCTTAAGAAAAGCCCCAATACAAAAGGCCTACATTGCCATATTCATATGCATGGTGACAAAGGCGATCCATATCGAATTAGTAAGTGATCTCTCTACCGATGCATTTATCGCCACTCTTAAAAGATTTCTCAGTCGTAGAGGGAATCCTCAGACTATCTATACTGATAATGGTTCCAACTTTGTGGGAGCAAGGAATCAATTACGAGAACTCTCCATTTTTCTCAAATCTTCCGAAAGTATCAACAAGATACAGTCTTTTCTTTCAACTACAGAAATTAGTTGGAAGTTTATTCCTCCGCGGTCACCGCACTGGGGTGGCTTATGGGAAGCGGCTGTGAAAAGCGCCAAATCCCACCTCACCAAAATAATTGGCAATTCGTGCCTTACCTTCGAGGAACTCTCCACGGTTCTGAGTCAGATCGAAGCTATCTTGAACAGCAGACCATTATACCCGATGTCAAATGATCCTACCGATCTATCTCCTTTGACACCAGGTCATTTTTTGATCGGAGCACCTTTAACCGCTTATCCCGATCGCGATCTATCTACCATCCCTGTAAACAGATTAACTTTTTGGGAACAATGTACTAAGATGAACCAAGAATTCTGGAAGAGGTGGAGCACCGATTATCTGCATCGACTGCAGCATCGACCTAAGTGGTGTAAAGCCTCAAACAATCTTCAGCTTAATCAGCTTGTACTAGTGCAATCGGAGGACCGTCCTCCTTTGAATTGGCCCCTTGCCAGGGTAGTGGAACTACTAACTGGCAAAGACGGCAATGTTCGTGCCGCACGTGTAAGAACTGTGGATGGAGTTTATATTCGTCCTATTACTAAGTTAGCTCCTCTACCATGTATGAACTGAGTTCTATCTACATTTGGAGTAGAACGTATTTTTTTTTCATTTTTCTTTTTCTTTTCTCCTTCCTTCTTGCTTAAAATTTGGATTCTGCTCCTAAACTGTTCCTCTCATCTTTGCCCCGGCCACCAGTATGTAGGAATTTCCCATAAATTCCTACAATGGATCTTAATTCAACATTAAGCGAAAGGTTCGAAGTTTAAATCTCCGCGCCTTTTATTCATGTTCACGGAACCAATTGGTACCTCCCGCGCCATAAGCCGCAAAATTACCGCCAACGAAAGGCAATCAGTAGTCTTGGCTCACCTCTTGTGATGATATGATCAAGTGTTGATTCATTGGTTTAAATACATACCTAATTTCGTTTATCAATTTAATGTAACTGCAACAAATGAGAGTGTAAATATGACGTGCTTTTCCGACATTGGTCGGTGAATTTCTGTATTGTAAGTACTATTTTTATTAAAAATTATTGTTTGAATCCGCATGGTCGCCTAGACCGGTTCAACGGTAGTTTAGCGCTGTTGCCGTATCCAATACTAAAGTTTGGTACTTCGTTCTTGTAAGAATTTAAATAGAGGGATTGTGAGTGAGCCGTATTTTTATTACTCCTTTATTCTCAACGACAATTTCAGCGTTCCCGTCAACAAAAGGTTGGCGAGTCTTCTTGTTTTAAAATACTCAAAAACATGTCGGGAAGGAAAGGATCAACCAACTAAACTTAGAGGAACCAGCCAAATATCGCTAAGGCGAATTTCCCTTCTCGTACAATATTTCAAAGATAATATCTTCAGCAACAAATACAACAATTTCTTTTTAAACAGAAAGTAACGTTAGTACAAAATTGTTAAATGTAAAAACAAAAATACCACTATCAAAGAAGTCAGGTATATATAAACTCAAATGTCCAGAATGTAATGCTGTCTATTTGGGTCAGACGCTTAGGAATTTTGGAATCCGATACAGTGAACACTTACGAGCATACAGATTAAAACAACCAGATACCAGAAACAACCCTTTTCGCAAAACATCTACTTGACATCAATCATTCATTGACACCTAACACAAAACTAGAAGTGCTGCATATTTGTGAAAAGAAACAAGAACTGGATTTCCTTGAAGAATTGGAAATTAGAAGACATTTAAGAAACCCACAATATGAAGTTGTCATTGAACAGTTAAATCTAGGGAGTTCTCCACTAATAAAGTGTCTTCTTGAGTGATAATTGTGAAGATCAGCAGATATAGTTTTCCTGGTTTTCTATATCATTGCACAGTTATACTGATCTTAATTGGAAAAATGATATCCAGGATATCACCATAGGGCTAATAATATCTAAGCTTCAATATTTGTAATATCACATCTTCTTCTTTTTTCTATAAACATATATCAAGTCAATCACAAGTTAGGTCACTTCTTGGTCTAGCCAAATATAACTACCAAACATCAGGTAGGCATCAAATGAAATGTAACTTCTGTCATTCTGATGATGATATTGATTTATCGAAACAATTGTCAATTTTTAGTATTTTCAATAACTTTTATTATATTGTGGAATTAACTAGAAACCGTAAGTTTCAATTAAAACACTAATAATTTTTGAAGATTATATCTGGTGAGAAATTTAGTGATATTACCTCATGCTACATTCAAAATGTAGGCATACTACATCAGAGACTAGTTTCTAATAGTCCAAACAGCCCACAAAATAATATAGGCAACAAAGAAAACAACAACAAAGACTAAATTGCATTCGACTCGTAAAGGAGAACATACACTACAACTAACGACACAGAATAAAATGGTAGATTTGAATGCGGCGGTCAAAAATATTAGAGAAGAAATCTTTAGAACTCGCACTGACAAAAAATTGTATAGAAGCTAGCGAAACTCAAACTCCTAATAACAATGGAACAACAAGCGCAGTAACAAAACTTGGAACAGAAAATCTCGAACTTTAAGGAGAAGTAGAACTCCTGAAAAGAGCACAAAACAAAATTATTATATCCAACGAATTTAATAAAAAATTTGTAAATACCGGAAAAACTCTTGCTGATAAAATTACTAGAGACCAGAGTTATACCCCGAATAGGCATCTTACTGCTAACTCGTTTGTCTTAGCACGTACGAACGACAACGAATTGAAAACGATATTGAAAGGTTTGAAGGATAAAAGATCGGTTAGGATTAACGGAGTTAGAGCTGAAACTCTCAAAATTATAGGGGATTTTATTAAGAAACCATTCTGTCACATCATCAATAAGTGCTTAGATGGTGGTATATGGCCATCAGCCTTCAAGAATTCTATTGTAATACCACTTAATCAAAAAGGGTGTTTCGGAGAATGAAAAATGTTTTCGTTACATTATGAAAGGTTACAAATTATATGTGAAAAAAGTATGATGCAAGCAAATCGCCCAAAACTGGTATTCTCACCTGAAGGTTTCGGATGATTTTCTGCGGGGTTACAACTCTTATTGGACTGTAGCAGGGGTTCAATGGGTTTAATTAAATTTCCTGGCACTAGCGCGTTCAATATCAATTACTACGAACTGTTCATTTCGACAACTGTTCTGCTTCTCTTTTCTTTGCTTGGAGAACTGGGTTTTTAAATTGAACATAATGTGTGTATACCGTATGTCCGCTAGGTATAAAAATACCACCAACGTTTTGCTTGCGATTTTAACATTTACATTTTATTATTAAATAACCTTACATATTAAATATAGATCATAACCAATTAAAATAAAATTAATGAATACTTAACATACCCCCCACCAAAATACATAGTATTTAAACTAACTTATTTAGAACATGTTGGTAAAGGACATAACTTTACCGTTGGTCTTTGAAGAAGACCCTGAGTGGTTCTGACATTACCAACTCTTGCAATACCATCAGAACCCGGAAATAACTTGACTATTCTTCCCAATTTCCAATTTAAAGATGGGACATTGTCATCTTTAATAATAACTAGATCGTTAAGTTTGAGTGGAATTTGTTGATTTAGCCATTTATTTCGTTGTTGGAGTGTATTTTAATATTCACTATGCCACCGTTTCCACATATCTTGCTGTAGTCTTTGTATAAGCTGCCATCGTTACAACTGATTCATATTTAAATGGGAGAGATCCGGATCGGCAACCATTAACATAAGAAAATGACTTGGGGTTAACACGGATAAATCATTGGGGTCTGAACTTGAAGAATAGAGCGGCCTGGAATTGAGAATAGCTTCAATCTGAGCTAATAGGGTGTAAAACTCGTCAAAAGTTAAAACTTGAGAGCCAACAACTCGGAAAATATGAGTTTTAACAAACTTTATGCCCGCTTCACTAAGACCGTTAAAATGTGGACCGGACGGAGGAGAAAATGAAAATTTTATTTTTTCTGATCCACAAGCCTTTTGCATATATTCATGGAGAATGCGAGAAGCCCCCACAAAGTTAGTTGCATTATCACAAAAAATATGGGTGCATCTGCCTCGACGGGCAACAAACCGACGAAAAGCAGCATTAAATGCATCCGAAGAGAGACTCGATACTAACTCCAAGTGTACGGCTTATGTGGCGAAACACACAAAGATACAAATATAGGCCTTTTGTGACTTAATTCCACGTCCTTTAAGGGGATTGACTGAAAAGGGACCTCCATAATCAGTACCTACACCAGAAAATGGTTTAATTTGATTGACGCGGGTAGGAGGTAAGTTTCCCATGAAAGGTTCGTGGGCCACAGGTTTCAGTTTAAAGCATCGAATACAGCGGCTCAACACACTCCGAATTGCGCGTTTAGAAGAGAGAATCCAAAAATTCTGAGCAATTAGAAAATGAATGGATGAAAATATGTTTTATGAACGGACTCAATTATTAAATCTGTCAAACGATGTTGACGGGGTAGAATTGCTGGAAATTTTGTATCATAAGACAATCCTGAGAACTTCAAGCGTGTCCTCACCCTCAAAATACCCTCGCTATCCAGAAAAGGGCTCAACTTCCTAAAAGGTTTTGATAAGGTGGTGCCAGCTCCCAAATTTTCAATTTCTTGTGCGAAACAAATATGTTGCACTCGTTTAGTGAGAACCATTGAAGCTTTGTGGAGTTCTGAGTCAGTAAAATAATCCAATGATTTATTTTGAGGATTTCTCAAATTGGCTACAAAGCGTAGCGCATACGCAATAATTCGTTGAATTTTACTCAAGGATGAGTATTTGTCCAATAGAAGATCATATGTGTCCAAAGACATAAGTGTTACAAGAACTGAGGGTTTTTCTTCCGGACAGGAGACTGGAGAAAATTTAGGATTGGGCCATAGGGGCTTTGGAGACATTAACCAAGGAGGCCCCTCAAACCACAACGGATGATTAAGAATTTGACTGGGCAGAAGACCACGCGAGACACAATCGGCTGGATTATCGGAGCTTTCAACAAAATGCCAACGGCCGGGGGGAACCTTTTCTTGTATGTGAGCTACACGATGACCGACGAAAGTTTTCCAGCGGGAAGCGGGTGATTTAATCCATGATAGGGTTACCATTGAATCAGACCAGGCAAAAATTTCACTAATTTCGAGGTTATCTCGGAATGCGTTAAGGATAAATCCTATTAAATTGGAGAGTAGAACAGCTGCACACAGTTCTAGTCGGGGAATTGAAAGAGTTTTAAGTGAGGCCACTCTAGATTTAGCGGCAATTAGGCAGATTTTGGAGGCGTTATTCTCTGAAGTAAATTTAAAATATATTACACTGGAGTACCCTTTATCTGAACTATCTGCAAAGCCATGCAGTTCACAAGAAATATATTTATTAGGTAAGCAGCGAGGAATATTAATATGTGAGAGGAGCGGATGTTCAGTTTTATACTGATTCCATTTGTCGACTATGTCCGAAGGGGGTATTTGATACCAATCTAAACCCAAACTCCAAATCCGTTGTAAGAGATGTTTAGCTAGGAAGGAGAGTTGAGCTAAGAACCCAAGGGGGTCATACATTCGGGCAACTACTGAGAGTATTATGCGTTTAGAACAGAATCTGTCAAGGGGTTGAATATCATAAGAGAAAACATCTAAGGAGTTATTCCACCGCAATCCTAAAACTTTTACCACAAGGTCTTGGGTATCAAAAGAAAACAAGGAGTGTTGGCAAACCTCAGCAGGGAGACTCTGCATTAACTGTGGATTATTACATGCCCATTTTAGAAGAAGAAAACCTCCTCTTTACAGCATGGAAATTAATTCTGATTGAAGAAGTTTGGCTTCCTGTAGAGTTGAGGCACCTGTGATAATATCATCAATATAGATATCAGAGGATAAACACTTTGCAGCTCGAGGAAAATGTTCCCTTTCCTCTTGTACTAACTGCTGAATTGTACGAAGCGCCAGGAAAGGAGCGGACGATACTTCATTAGTAACAGTAGTAAGCTTAAAATCCTGAACGGGATCTTCCGGAGTGAAGTGCCAAAGAAGTCTTTGGTAATTCTGGTGCTCCATCGATATTGATATTTGCCTATACATTTGCTTGATGTCAGCAATAAAAGTAAAGGGATGAAGTCGGAATCGCAATAAAATTTCAATTATATCCTCTTGCAACTTTTGCCCTATGAACAGTGTGTCGTTCAGCGAAAAACCTGCAGGAGATTTGCAGGAAGCATCAAATACAACCCTGAGCTTTGTTGTAGCACTATTAGGATTTATTACATAATGATGTGGGATATAATAGATTTTGTCGTATGAAGAAATAGGAGAGGTCTCAACTATGTGACGATTGGAAAGATGATCTTTCATAAAGCTGTTATATTCATTGTGAAGCTGGGAATTTTTCGAAAGACGGGTTTCCATATTTTTCAATCACTTTAGAGCAGATATTCTGGTATCTCCAAAAAATGGATCCACGGCTTTGAAAGGAACAGTAACACTGGAACGACCCGTAGATATTCTTTGATGAGTTTTTTGGAATATCATTTCACATTTTTTATCATCATCAATAATAGGTAAAGACCGAGGAATACTTTCAAGTTCCCAAAATTTGTGAAGGGTATTGTCGAGGGATGTAAGACATGATGAAAGAGAAGAGTGTGAGACTAATGGTTTATTAGCGGTATTTATTTTCCCCATTAAAATCCAACCAAATTGAGTGTTAACAGCAATGGGTTCCCCTTTTGCTGATTGAACTTTGTCAGGTTTAAAGATTTTTGCAAATATATCGGATTCCAGTAACATATCTATAGGAGATGAAATGTTAAACATATTATCAGTCAATTCCAACTTAGAAAAACAGGGAAATGTATCGACTGAAAATGATTGGACGGGCATATTGTTACAGATTGTTGACACTATTTGAGCATCCAAATTGAATAAGGGAGTTGACTTATTCAAAGGTTTTGAAATACAACTTAGAGACTTGTTAGAGAAAGTTCCAATATCTTCGACTCCTCCTATTTGCATAGGAGTGTTACATCTGGGCAGACCTAGTCTGCTGGCACATTTATCAGTAATTAAAGAAACTTGACTACAGCTATCAATTAAAACTCTAACCTGTTGAAAGTTTCCAAGGCAATCCAGTACCTCAACCTGGGCAGTAGGAAGTAAATTAGTAGAACGTACTGACGTGTGCAAGACAGAGGCGATTTTAGGATCAATAGGATCTAAACTAGAAATTTGAGTTGAATTGGAAGAAGAGCGAGCATCTATAGCAGTCATATTGCTATTTACTAAAGGTTGTTGATCGAAATGTAAAAGAGTGTGATGTCTTTTATTGCAAATTCTACAACCACCATTACAAGTACAATTCTTTGAAGTATGTTTGGTTCCTAAACAATTAGTACACCAGTTGTGTCGTTTGGATATCTCGTATCTTTCCCTTCGGTGCTTGGCACAAAAATCAGGACACTTATAAATCGAGTGATTATTTTTACAAATCACACATTTAGTTAGATCTGTAACATTAGCAAGACATGCAGAATTGTACGATTCAACATTTTTTATTTGATATTTACTTGAGTTAATTATCTTAGAAGGTTGGATTAAAACAACTGAATCGTAAGCATCGCATTGCTTTTCAAGAAATTTATATAAATCATCATATTTCGAAATTTCGGACGCAATCAATTTTTTTGCTTAAAAGGGGAAATAGTACAAAATCCCACTCTCGGACCGGTAACCCCAAATTTTTTAGAGCTTCCAAGTTATCAAAAAAAGTGCCAAAAGCTGTCTAAGATATTTTGGGTTCTCCAAAGTTAATTTTTGAGAATTATAATTCTGTTCCCAATAAAATATGGCTAACGCACGCGTATTTTGATAATGCTTAATCAATTTACTAAAAGCTAAGTCATAATTAGCTTCTGTAAGTTTAATATTTTTAATGATAACTAAAGCGTCGCCAGAGAGAGACGACATTAAATATCTAAATTTTTCAATTTTTGTAAGAGATTCATTAGTATCTGTAAGAGATTTGAAAAGATCAAAAAATGTTGGCCATAATTTTAAATCTCTTGAAAAAACCGGTATATTCAATTTTGGCAGCTCAACATTTGAACCTTTGTTCTTGGAATGCTAAGTAGAGTTAGTATCAAACAAATCAGAATAAAGATTCATTATATGGAAATATTTATTATCTACTTCCTGTCTGAGGAATGTTTCAATATTCAGATCTGCCTCCTCATTTGCAGCGAGAGTAGTAATATTTGTAGAATGCTGAAGGTTAAAGTCACTGTAAAATGTTTTTAATTCAGCATATCTAGCTTTAAAATGGTTATGAGCACTTTAATCCCCCTCTGGGTGTATAGCAAGATCATGCAGTATCGAAATTCTATCAGAGGCTGAGTCTCTAAGAGCTTTTGCTTGACGTAATCTAGCCGCCATTGTGATACAATAATAAGAGTGATCAGATTCTAATGTCAAACCTTTTACCTATATAAAACTTACGAACACAGAAATAATGAATTTCAATTGATAAATATATCATATAGGTACATACAGATTAAAGTTATACAACTCAAGCTAAAATACCTGATTTAAGAGATTAAAATTAGCGTGTCTAATGAATATTCCACTCAATCTTTATACTACCTAGTAATCTGAGACAACTAAATTATAAGACCAATACACAAGAGGGTAGTAGGTATCCAATAATAATAAGTAAATCGAGAGAGAAAAGATTCAATCTTCAATACAATAATTATTATTTATTGAGTAACTAGAGTTGAATCCGATAAATTATAAATATTTAGTACACTTGAGAATAGATCTATTTAAAGAGCATAAATGGGCCAAACTGTATTAATAAAGTTAACTTATTTTTATTTAAACTAAGTATATTATGTTTAAAAAGTCAAATTTCGTAGAAAGTAAAAACTACTAATTATCGAGAATGCTAATGTCAGTTAACCTTGAAACTTATAAAAAGTTGATTAAAAAATTTATATTTTCAAATTCCACAATACCAAGTTTGAAAATTAATATCCCGGGAGAAGTGACCAAAAAATGTTTCGGAAAATGAAAAATGTTTTCGTTACATTATGAAAGGTTTCAAATTATATGTAAAAAAGTATGATGCAAGCAAATCGCCCAAAACTGGTATTCTTACCTGAAGGTCTCGGATGATCTTCTGCGGGGTTGCAACCCTTCTTGGAAGCGATAATGTGGACTGTAGCAGGGGTTCAATGGGTTTTATTAAATTTCCTGGCACTAGCGCGTTTAATATTAATTACTACGAACTGTTCACTTCGACAACTGTTCTGCTTCTCTTTTCTTAGCTTGGAGAACTGGGTTTTTAAATTGAACATAATGTGTGTATACCGTATGTCCGCTAGGTGTAAAAATACCACCAACGATTTGCTTGAGATTTTAACATATACATTTTATTATTAAATAACCTTACATATTAAATATAGATCATAACCAATTAAAATAAAATTAATGAATACTTAACAAGGGGGATAAATTAAAAATAAATAATTTCTGACCCATATAATTATTAACACATCTATAAAAATTTTTCGAGAACCTAATAAAGAACAGGTTGACTTTTTACCTTGAAAAATATGAAATTTTGTCTGTCAGGCAGTTTGGCTTCAAAGAAAACACGTCAACAGAGGATGTAATTCTAGCCCTAATGATGAAACTAAATAATGCCTTGAATGAGGGCAAGTCTTGTCTGTGTATTTTCATAGACCTATCGGAAGCTTCCGACGCTGTGAGTCACGATCTGCTTCTGTGAGCATTAGAGGACATTGGTATAAGGAATGTGAACCTTAACTTATTTAAAAGCTATATCACCAATAGACGGCAGATAGTAAAGGTGGACAATGTCTTCAGTCAGAAAGAAACTGTTGAGTATGGTGTACCTCAAGGTAATGTTCTGGGACCACTTTTATTAAATATTTATATAAACGGGAGGTTCTCGTTGAAAAGCAGTGGTGAAATAATTGGATTTGCCGATCACACATCAATAGTATACGATGCTGAAAATTGGAAGGCACTTCGAGATAAAGCTCAGGCTGAATTTTCAAACGTAAAGAATTGGCTTGAGCATAAACTATTGACAGTTAACCTTGAGAAAACTTATTATCTGCCTATCGGTTGCAATAATGTGTTGATATTGCCTGTAGACAAAATCAAATACTTAGGTGTAATGATTGATAGTAGTCTGAAATGGGATGTTCACATCAGGTACGTCATCAAGAAATTACAGAGCATTCTCTATAAATTCAGGTACCTCAACAAAATATTAACATTCAAGCATATGTAAATATTATATTTTGCCTTAGTGGAAAGTCACTTATGTTACGGCTTGGTAGGTTGGGGTGGAGCTCTAAGAACACACATAAAACAACTGGAGATTGATTAAAAAAGGTTCCTGAAATTTATTTTAAGAAAACCCCCCCGATATCCTACAGATCGATTATACGAGGAATGCGGGATACTGAATTTGAGACAACTATATTGTTTGAATGTTATATTGAAATATAAAATAATATATACTCGTTTACCTACGCATAATTACGGTACCCGACAAAGACATCACTATGTTATTCCCCAAATGAGTAGGTCGGTTTGTCAGCGATCGTTCTTCTACTTAGCACCCAAGGTGTTCAATTCTATTCCTGACTATATAAAAAAGATAAACAACTTCAAGATTTTTAAAAGTAATGTAAAAAGATTCATTCACGAAATACCAAGAGCTGGGTGGGATGGGATTGTTCGATTGGATATGTCCATCTGATTCATTTCATACATTTTACATCTACTTACATCATTATGCACTGGTTTTATTTCTTTGATAATTTTTATTTATATAGTGTGTTGCTTGTAACAGCATGTCTGTGAAGCAAACGTGCTTGCTTTGATAATTTTTACATTTCAAAACGGTTGCATGTGCTCTCTATATGTGTTTATTGTAGTGTTGTTTTTAAAATGAATAATTGTTGTTATGGTCATAACTATTTTTATTTGTACAATGTGTTGTTTGTGGCAGTTCTTTTAAAATAGAGACATACTTTGATGGCTTATGTGTTTCAAATTAATCGTACTTTTAAAGTTGTTTTTGGTTATTGTATTGTTTTGTAACGCACAATTCATGTTATTTATCTTTTTTAAGTGAGCTACATATTTCGTTATTCTGATATTGTGTTGAATATTTTTTATACTTAAATAATACTGTATTTATATCTATATCTGGAAACAAGTGTTCACTCACTTATCGAGTATGTATCATTAATACACTTTTCATTATTGTATACGTTTCATATTTTTTATTCGTCAATAAATAATATTATTATTATTATAATTAAATAAGATTAAACTTTCGATTCGTTCCAAGCAAAGCTCATCCGCTCTGGTAGAGCTTTACTTTATTGTTTCACCTGTTTTCAAGAATGATCATACTATAAAATATTCTAATAATTCAGTTATTCTTAAAATATTGATCGTAATTCTCTTTGACAAATGGCATCGTGATCAAACGTTGCATGTTCTATCCTACATAATTAATTACATTTGGAAAATTATTAATTTGAGGTGTCCTAAATTCCCAACGACATGTATACCATGCTGTGTAATGTACGTGTATGTTTATAATGTATGGCCTATTGACAAGGTCTCGTAATAATGGAGGACTAGTTTGTAATTAATAATGGCGTCAATAGGCTGTTCTATATTTTAATATATGCTCTTTTTATTGATTCAGTAAATCAAAAAAATTAGAAGTTTAATGGAGCAATTTATTATTATATATGATGTTTAGTATTTCACTAAAGTTATTACAACTATTTCACTTATATCAAAATTTTCACACTATATGAACAATCACAAACCAAATGCAGCTGGTATTATCGTGAATATTTCACTCCTATCAAAATGTTCACACTATCTGTCCAATCGAAAACCAAAGACATTTGTTATTATTGCGAAAACACCAGCTGTCTTTGAATTATGATTGGTCTAACAACTTTAGTTTAGTTTTCATCGACGTAACTATGGTTACTGACAGTTTAACAACCCACTAAACAAGAAACATAACAAGACTTTTTTGTGATGTTCTTTTAAGGGACTTTTCGTGATGTTTATCAAAAATTTTAATAAGATATCTCCTAGATGTTTAAATTTTATAACCAACTTTTTTAGTATCCATGTTATGTAATTAAAACATATCTTTGGTGTACACAATAATACTTGAATGCGTATTTACATACACATTCTATAACTTCTTTTTAGCAACTTTCTTATAGGAAACATTCATACGATTACTGTTTTAAATGAAACTTACTGTTTCTAGATAATTCCACGATATATTGAAATTTCATTCATACGATGTTAATTTATATATTTCTCACTAATGTCAGAACATATCTGTAATATTACAAATTAACATGTTTCTAAGATGATCACATTTTGCAGTTACTTTTACATCTTTCGAAATAATTTTCAGTAACTTCCTGCGACTACGTTTATACGATGTTAGTTTATAAAACTCTCAGTAATATTTCGTATTTAACATCACAGTTACATAACTGGGTGAATGGTTTGACTGATGTATTCAAGATATTACAAAAAAATAAGACGAACGAAACAAATGACAAGCATGACATGGCGGATCGTGGCGTAGTTTTCAGTTTCGCGTTTCAATTTATTTTCAGGGAGCACCTTTTCTGCAAGAAGTATTAAGATAAAGTTGTCATCGTTTTCGTTAGTTCCTACTTAGCTCTAGTTCTTGTTATAATGGACGAACAACAGTTATCGGTAGGTACCTATTTCAAAATTATAATTATTAAAACTAATAAATATATTCATTCAATACATTAATACTTTAATCGGCTATTCCACATTTCCGGATGGCGGGATTGTACCCTAAAATGATATAGGGGAAGGACCGAAAATAGGATTTAGTGACTTTGTAACCAAAATGTTCGTACCAATTTCACTAAATTCTACCTGTTGTTAGTACTGACTTGAAGTAATTCAAATATATGTTACCAAAGAATACACCAACAACAAGAAGCGAAAGCCGGCGTAAATCCTTTGATGTTTTGGGGGCAAAATTTCGTGACCTTGAAACTGACGTTGACAGATAACTGAGCATCGTTACTTGATTTTACAGTAAGAAAAGTGTTCAAAAAATGTAAATTAAATCTTACCTACACGCAACAAAGTGAAACCAAAGAATTTCAAATAATTATTGTTTATTTTTATGGCTTGTTTCGACAAATTTTTAATTGTCAAAGAAAGATTTAAGCATCCCACCGTGTAATATTTTGGTTGGTTGATAATTGGTGAAAACTCATAAGATGAAGAAATATTGAAGTTTAATTAAACTTAATTTATGAATTGTTAAAGTTAATTTAACAGCTAAACAAACAATGTGAAAAATATACTTTAGCATTTCTTCATACATACAGTTTTAGCTTTTGTTTTTGGAGTTCCATCCATTATTAAAAATAACGAGCTATTGTAACCAAATGATTTCTATTTTCTATATTGTTATCGAAATTATATGTGTGAGTATGTATTTAAGTAGCGCTGTATGAAGGATAGGGTGAGTATAAAAACCAATACAATAATATAGATTATATATTTAGAATACCAGTTTACAATAGAAATAATTTCAGTAAATGATGATATAAAATTACAATAAGAATGGTACTTGAATACAAATTCTTTATAATTGATATATTTAAAGATTACACTTCACCAGATTCTGAATTAAATATTTTACAAGAGAAAATCTACTGATGTATGTGACAAAGAAGTTATGAAAAAGTAGCGACCTGAATTTTTTCTGCATAGTTATCGAAGTTTTGTTGCGTTTTTCAATTATTATCATATTTTGTGCTTTTTTCTGGTTGAGCAGTTTATGCTGTTTTTCTGGCAATCCCTCCAATTAATATTACGATATAACTTAGACACACATAATATAGTACTTCTTGTGGCACTAGCTTATTTTTTGTGATCGTTTGTAAAGAAGAATTTGTATGCTTATGTCGTGGATGATCCTCTAATACTGGAGAAGGTATGAGTTTTGTTACTATCCCCAAGGACGATGTTAGGTATGTGTAATTTATAATGTTATTTAGTCAAACCAAAGCATTATATTATTCTTGCCAAACCCATAATCAAAGTACTGTTAATTTTTAGAGCCTAAATATATAAAAATTTTCTGCTTTTTAGTAACATTTTATGTTTAGTATGTCTACAATAAGTGAAAAGAAATATATACAGTCATTTTTCTTGTCAAACCAAAGTAAAACATATATATGTATTGTTGTTAGGGTCTGAATCATGTACATGTACATTTCCAAAATATATTATAGTTAATATACTTTTATAGATTCACAGGAAACTTCTGTTGTAGGTACCCATTAGAAACAGCTTACTCTTGGAAATTCTCCAACAACTTCCACTCAAACTCCTGCTCTCTCAAGTTCTGGACACCACAGAAAAGCAAGGTGAAATTAGTGGTTATGGCTGGCTCTAGGGTAACGAAATTTTGCAATGGAAACCAGAGAAAAGAGAGAAATATGCAACCTGGAGGACTTCTAAGAAATGTGTGTGAAATCTCTTGAATAACTTCTGGCATCAATTGTAAAAGCGCAAGTACAACTGAAAGGCAGAGAACCTCTAGGTAGAAGGTATTTTGTAATACACAAACAATTTGCCTTGACGCAATATTTTTTGGGATCACAGACATACAACTTTATGATTAAATTATTAGTCTAATCAATCTAATTATAAGAAAGCCATCTATTTTGATGCATATTATCTAAAAGAGTTGAATCTAAACGATGATTATATTTAACAAGAGATGGAGAAGCATCACCAATATGTCTTCTGGCGGCTTCAGACGAATGTCTCATTTGCTCAAACGGCATGGTATCTGTAATTATAAAAACAATTGTAATAAACAGATAAACAAAATGCCAATAAGGTACTAATGAATCCTGTTGAAAAGTTATAATTAATTCTGCACTAAGGTGGCAAAAATAAGTATCAATAACAACTGATTGTAATGTTTACTTGAATTTAATATTTACCAGACTAAATAGCTATTTTTGTTGGTGGATCGCTCAATATAACATGGCCCTTGCGTTTTAACCATGGGAATATTGTAGGCACAGCTTGAAGACATAGGTACTTTTGACGTCCCCTTTTGGAAGTAAATTTATCCTGAAAGTGGAGTTGACATAACTTATAATTGTTATGTAAAGAATCTAGGTTTTTTTCAAACAAATCTCCACGGTTACATGCATCCAACCACAACTGTGCTCTAAAATATAAATAAAGCTGAGTAAGTATATTTATATTTTTATTTATCATATGTGTATAAAAGAAATAAACTACTACTAATTTATATTGAATATTGTGTATTATTATTCAACATATTCAAGCTGAACTCAGCAGCAGTGACGCTTATTGTAGTGTATTCATCGATTGTATTAGTATCATTATCATTTATGTTAACAAAGACACAGAGACAGAGGAATGTTAACACTCAAAACATAGATTCACGCAACTTCCAATGTATAGGTGCAATGGAAGAATAACATATTTAAAAGAAGAAATATATATCTATAATTTATTGCATATAGAAATAATTCCTCTTACCTTACAGGATCTTTAGGAAATCTAAACATAGTTGTTCCGTCTCCATCTCTTGAATGACACTCACGAACTGCACAAGTTCTTGGTGCCATAACTGATATAATAGATTTTTCGTACTTCCGGGCCTAAAGTGACAACTTCACTCCCTTGTGACAGGTACTAAAGTGTCACATTTAATCCCTCCGGGATTAAATATTGACGAAACTCCCGGAACGATTAAATCACAAACAAACGAATTTAAGGGATATTTAATTGAAAAATATAAATTAGAATGGTAATTAACGTTAATATTCAAATTTACAATGACACTAGTAATGACAATGTTTCTAAATTATAACTGTCACAACGCAATGTTACTATGGTAACTTATTTTAAAGACAGTTTATTAAATGAGTTGAAGAGAGAAAAAACTGATTGAAATTATTGAAATAATTAATAAAATCATACCGGAAGTACGAAAAGTATCGTATATACCTTGCGACTGAAGTACATTTAATCCTTCAGGTAAATTATGGCCCTCCCTGCGGTCGGGCCATAAACTTTACCTTCAGGATTAAATGTACTACTTCAGTCCCGCGGTATATAATATACTATTAAACAATTAAAAACACAAACAAAATATATATGTTATATTGTAAATAAGGAAAAACCGCACAGCAAAGAATATTCTTTGCTGAACATGTAAACAATAAAATTACATAACATTGACAGATAACTGACTCTGACTCAGACATGCGCACTTTGAAAATGAATTCTAAAATAGCACAAACTTCGTTTCTTGTTGGGTTGCTGTATTCTTTGATGTTACCGTGAAAGACCGGAAGTAGTGAATGTCAACATTCGCCGGTGGATGTCGACAAATGTCAAATGCCTTGGTGAAAGTCTGAACATTTCTTAATTCTATTATACATACTTTCATCGGTATATGTCGACAAACACAAATGAGGTCCGATGATTCTCGGACACTGGAGGTCGCGACAAGTTTTTAGATGGTTCCAGCCCCTTTGTTTCAGTTAGCTTTGTCTTCGTCAGTCTAACGCAACGTTTGACAGCATTTCCTAACCTAATTTAATTTTCTTATTAGATATTATAATTTGTATTCAATGGCTACTACAGTGAATCGTGATAAGTTTTTTGAAAAGTACTCTAAAATCGTTTCTGAAGTAATTTCTGCTAAAAGTAAGTGTAGTACACCTTTGGATTACAGACGTTTAAAACGTTTTGACATGTTAAAAGTTAGTAATGAAGAAAAGTTAATTGTGCCATTAAAACCAGGAGAAACAAATATCCAATATATGTCACTAATGATGAGTTGCTTACAATACTTTCTGAAATTCACAAGAGAACAGGCCATGGAGGACGAACACGAATGCTCAAATAATTGCAAGTTAGATACAACAATACAACTTATGAAGTTGTAATGTTGTATTTAAATTTGTGTGACAATGTCAAATGAAACAAAGTACGCCTAAAAAAAGGTATTGTTGTGAAACCAATGATCAGTTCCAAATTGAACTCTAGATCAAGTCGACTTGATAGACTTGCAATCACACAGGGACGGCGATTACAAGTTTATAATGGTATATCAAGATCATTTAACCAAATTTGTCCAGTTACGACCTTTAAAAAGCAAGAGAGCGGAAGAAGTAGCATATCACCTTCTCCAAATTTTTTTAACAATTGGTGCTCCTGCTACATTACATTCGGATAATGGCAGAGAGTTCAGTAATCAAGTCATATCTGAACTATGCGCTATGTGGAAAGATATTAAAATAGTGCACGGAATGCCTCGTCACAATCAAACACAAGGCTCAGTTGAAAGAGCCAATCAGGACATACGAAATATGTTAACTGATTGGATGCAAGACAATGATTCAAACAAGTGGTCAGAAGGTTTGACGTTTGTCCAATTCGCCAAAAACACAACTTATCACGAAGGAATACGCCAGAGTCCTTATGAAGCCCTGTTTGGTGTTAAACCAAAAAGGGGTATAACATCGTCATCACTCCCTCGCGGGCAAATTTCAAATATTGATAGCGAAGAACAGCTAGAAGCTTATGTTGAGGAAATTTTGGGTAGTGACCATATTGAAACAGACATGGATAATGAAAATACCATTGGAGCTGATCCGCCACCTGGCATGTCTTCATCTCAAGCACTGACTGACCCGCAGCCTGACACGTCTTCATCTCAAGCACTGACTGATCCGCCACTTAGCACATCTTCATCGCAAGCACTGACTGATCCGCCACCTAACACATCTTCATCTCAAGCACTGACTGAACAACACGAACTCATTTCTTTAAAAACAGTAGCTGCAAAAGAGAATCTTCTACTTCAAGCAACAAAAATGCTGCGAACCTCAAAAAAAAAGTTTCCTCCTGCCCAAATTGGTGATACGGACTCTCGAAATGTGTTAGCGGTTGTTGTTGGAATAGAGGATTCAGACTTTTATAGATTAGCTAACAAAAATGGTACCTTGAAGCAGCTTTTCATCCGTAATCAGTTCGTAATTTGTAAAGAAAAGTTACTTTCCATGGACGGAGTTTCAACAAAAGAAATGTCGCTAAGAAAAGCAGATTCTGCTAATTCAAAAAGTGGAGGGCAAGGCTATACACGTTGTAACTGCAAAAGGAAGTGCTCCACCACTAGATGCAGCTGTAAAAGCAAGGAACTTTTGTGCAATTCGAAGTGACACGGTTGTTTAAGTTATTGCAATAAATAAGATATTGTTCTTATTTTTGATATTTCATTTTATATTTTAATGTTCTACTGTTTGTTTTGAGTTCAACAAAGTCCTTTTCCCATATTGTTTTAATAAATAAAGACCTATGGATTTTGTTTGTTTTTATTTCAATAAAAAAATCTTTTTTTAACATCCTGAATGTCGACAATCGCCGATGTAAGTTAGAAATAATGAGATTTCAACAATATTTCTGACATACGTCAAGCAACATTGAGAATGTTGACATTCACCGGTGTATCTCGACATTCACCAGATTTCGGTCTTTCACGGTAACATATATATTAAAACGCAATTCAAATGTAAATATATTTTGTTGAAATATCTTTTAAGAATATCGGACTATCAGTTCAAGATAGGCAACTGGTTTCTTAAATTGGACCAAATAGTTCCTAAATTGGACCTACTAATAAATTATGATTTATCACAGAAAAATAACTTTATTTAGAACTTCAAAACATGGAGATACACTAGGAAAATGAAAACAAATATTTTGATAAGAAAAAATCTTTTTTTCCGTAAAGTATGAATTTCCTTAAATTCAAATAGTTATTAACATTTTTTCTATGTAATAACGTCAGTTTTTAAATTTAGAAAAAAATGTCTACCCCTGGTTACCTTATGAGTATCCAAATTTTAACAAACTAGAAAAAATCTAGAACCTTAACTTGACTAACTATAGTAGGATCCAGGCTCTCACTAGGAATATCTTCTTCATCATCGTCACTGGCCGAGAATATTTCGGTTTCTACTGACTTGTCAGAATCATGGAGAGAATAAGTATCGGACGTTCCCTCTACTGTCTCAATAACATCAGCGTTATCAAAGGCTTCAAGAGTTTCTGCAAATAGTTTTCTTCTCACTCTTTTTGTCACCTTCATTTCATTACGGTTGAATTTAGCTTTTGCGTTTTCTTCGGCTCTTAGCGTTTGTTGTTCCAAATGTTCTTTATACGGACTGCTGGTAATAATCTCCGCATCTTGTTGTTTTCTTTTCTTTGAAGGGTCAGCTCTTGCCTGAGGCAAAGGAAAAAACTGATGTAAGTTTTCGGAAAAACTTTTATCTGATGAAGGATCTATTATATTGGCACTGTTGGCAGTTTGAATTTCTTCCAAAGCTATTGAAGCAGCAAAATGGTGGTCTTCAAATACATGTCGATTAACGTGCCAAATACCAGAAGTTTTGAAAGCATTTTTAGCTGTGCCAATCGTCGCTGCTTTACCATAGGCTTCTGCAAGTAAACCGACATCATAGGAAGAAATTTATTTTCCCACATTTTCTCGTAAATAAGTTTCTTGTGCTTGGACATAGTAACTTCCGAGAGGTCGAAAAAAGGCAACATAGAATGGCTGCATGCGATGAGTTGTGTGACTCGACAATTGTAGCATTATGATTCCATTATCTCGTGCAAACAAAAGTGTTTCTAAATTTTGACTATGAGTAAAATTTCCATCTAAAGGGTAACAACACTGGTTTTTCTTTTGAACAAACATTACTGTTTTTGAAGTGATGGAGCCACGTAACAAACAATTCACTAGTTATGTAACCTGAGTCGGAAATTGTGACTTCCTACTGAAGCTTCTTTTTTTAATTCTGGTGCAAATCTCTTTCTTTTAATTATGAACATAGCAGGGATTTAGGATCCTGCAGCATTAACGCAGCACACAACAGTGTTATTCACTCCTCTCTCACCACTACTTACCGCACCTACTTGATGTTTTCCTTTGAGACCAATAATTTTTTGAGGCTTCTTTTGCACAGTTGAGAAGCCAGTTTCATCAACGTTATGAATCCTTGTTCCAATCAAATTATATTTATTCACGGGCCCTTATAAAAGCATGAAAAAAGCCTCAACCCTTTCTTTATTAAATCCTCTCATTCTGGCATTTAATGTGGCTTCTGTCTGAGGAAGATATAGTCTCGGATTTCTTCGCATAAATTTGGAAAACCATTTTTTCCCAGCTATTGCTTTCTCAGCGTTGAAATAATGTTCAATGTTATATTGTTTGGCAACATCAATTGCAATTTTTGGTATTTTGGTACTAACTCCTTTTCCACTTCTTTCGTGAAGATGGGTCGCCGACCAAAACGCTTCTTAATGGCAGATACTTCTCCCTCTTCTTTTAAATACCTTTTCAATGTTGTTTTTGGTAAGTTGTATCTTCGAGCTACTTCATTGACTCCTTCATCTAATCGACGAACCGCATTTATGGTTAAGGCCAAATCTCCGTTTGTCTACTGGCCATACTTGCCTATAGCTGGCATTTTTCTGAAAAAATAAATAAAAGTTTCTTAATTTAGACCAGTCCAAACTAGGCAATTGAATTGGTCCAATATAGGCTACACACAGTTCTGTTATGAAACATTTTTTCTAAACAACTTTTACACATATTTGGGTAAAACTTAAACATAAACATTGCCAAAACATCTAATATCATCATGAAAATATTGAAACAACTCTTACCTTGATTATAAAGAGCTAATCCCTTATAGGTAAGAGTAACGGAATATTACTACGTCCAACCTAAATTTAAGACGTGTTCTCCCATTGGA
Source organism: Galeruca laticollis (assembly GCA_963921935.1). NCBI lineage: Eukaryota > Metazoa > Arthropoda > Insecta > Coleoptera > Chrysomelidae > Galeruca > Galeruca laticollis. The sequence continues at coordinate 101,255,735 of OY998177.1, forward strand.
AACCTAAACTCGACTAGATGTACTAAACATATGTATTAGGTATATAATGCTTAGTTTAATAGTTCTACACCAGACTAACGCCATTATCGCTAACTCATACACATAATAAATTAATGGTCCAAATTAGGAAGCGATCCAATATTGGCTACTTTCCTCTAATAGAGTTTACAAAAAAAGGTTTTTTTTCAATTTTCTAAATATTTATTTATATATTTCAATATAGGTATATTTCCAATACGAATATTTCAAATCCTAGATATGCATTATACCTACAAAAAACTTAATATTGGAATAGGGTAGATATTATTAGTAATAATAAAAAATGCTGATATGTTGGCAGGGATTTGGATCTAGAAGAAAATATGTTGAATGTTCAAGATATTCCAGAAGGTACTTACATAAATAAAATAAAAAATACATAGTTCGTAATTATCTAAAAAAAAGGGGAGTAACTATTTCAACTAACACGAATAATGTATTAACTAGTACAAAAAATATTGAATCAAGTATATTTAGTTCTATTTCTTGAAGTAGTAGCAATAGTAGTAAGTAGTAGTCATAGTCATCAATATAGTCTAGCAGGTTTAGAAAATTTTAACATCAATACTAAAAATTCCTGTGAATAATTAGAGGCCGTTGAAACTTTAAAAACAGAAATTTCTGCTGAAAAGGAAAATGAGTTTTTTTTTAAGAATTTTATATTATGGATTATTAGCAACAATATTTCCGATAATTGTGCTAATTATTGGTTACAGATTTTAAGAACATATGTGAATATTTTTTAGCTTTACATGTTTCATTAAGAATTTTAGTCTCAATTGCTTGAAGTAAAAGTGCGAAACGTGTTTATTATGCTGAAAAATTACTTACATATTTTGTATCAAATTATGAGAACATGTATGAAGAAAATTCTGTGACTCATAATGTCCTCATTCCACAATTTGATTTATTTAAGTAATGATGTCCGTTCATTTGGCTTGCTTGAAGAAATCCTCTAAATATCTCTTACAACAGTATATTTATCGAGTTGAAGAGTTTCCAAATTATGACACTGAATGCTCCAATCAACAAACAGAATTCGATTATTTATTATTGCATATTATTGCATTGGAGAATATCAATGATATATTTGTAGATAGTTATGAACGAGCTCAATACCAAAGTTTAACTTTCAGTATAAAGAGTCTTAATGCTATTGAATTTTTGAATATAGTTTTTTAGGAAAAGTAGTAAACATTTTTTAACTGAATAGAAAGTGTCATGAACGATGGATGAAATAAAACAATTTAATTCGTTCTAAACTTCATTTATTTGAACTAATGTTCAATTTAAACTGATTAACGCGTTTCACTTCACAGTAGCTTTCTCAAAACGAATGAAGGTTTGCTTAAAAAATGTTTTAATATATACAGTGCACAAATACAGAGTTCTATTGTATTATTGTAAACAAACGTATTGAAAAAAATAACCAGTAATTTGATACACTAGAAACATTCCTAAGATATCTTCTAGTTAAAAAGGTTTAGTAATGGAGAGCGACTGATATCTATTTGTATTTTATTTATTTTTGTTTATCTCAAGAGCCTCTAATAAATTTAAACTAAAGGTTTTACCTACTACATGTAAAATTTCAAAATTTGTGTCAAATGTTTTGGTTTTATATTAAATGGTTTGAATAGTTAGAATCTAATTTTTTGTTGTCATAGTTACTTTTGTGTTCCGAAATTTTAGTTTTAAAATTTCTAAAAGTTCTACCGATATAATTTTTATCACAGTTGTCATTACCACATTTTAATTTATAAACTGGTTTGTTTAATTTTGAAGATTTCGATTTGTAATTTTTAATGAGTTTGGATAATTTGGTTTTATTCAAGTTCAAGTGCCTCGACAGCTATGGCCATTGGCACAGTACATTACATGATATCATAGTTTATAAAAAGTATTAATATCTTTAAGCAACTGTATCGTTTTGGATAGTTCACGGGGAGAACTTAACATTTCTTTTACTGTAGGCTTCATACTGTTTTTCACCCTGACGTCGTTGTAGAGTTGACAGTCTATCAATTTATGTTTAACAGTAACAGGACCGTTGCAGTCGTGGCATGTTGGGCTATTATCGTTGGTCATTAAGTGGCCATCGGTTAAACATGTATGGCCAATTCGCAATCTTCTCACAATCATTGCATCATGTCTTGAAAAATCGGTGAGTGAAAGGCGACCAAGGATGGGTTGAATTTAATTGAGAGTTGTATTCTTGTTGGTCCAATGAATTTGCCAAAATTTGTGAATTAAGGCCTTGAAAAATAATTTCAGATCTTGGCCTAATTGAATTGTAGTAGCAGTGGTAACGAGGGTGGCAGCTTCTTTGGCGTGTTGGTCAGCAGTTTTATTGCCATGAAGGCCGAGATGGAAGCCAGATAAGTGAAACTTTAGTATGTCAAGCATGAAGGGATTGATATAAGTCATGTACGTTTTGAGTTAGTAGATGGTCGGTGAATTTGGATTTTAGAGAATTTATAGAGGATAGAGAGTCGGTGCAGATAGCGACATGTTTAGATGAAGAGGGAATATGTTTGAAAACCTGAAGGATACTAAACATCTTTCTAGTATGTATGCTGCATGAAGTGGGCAACCGAGTGGTGCATATAATATCGTTTGTAGTAGTGACGGTACATCCGACACCGGTGAAGGTTTTGGAAGCGTCTGTGTAAAGGACTAAATCAAAAGAATTTGTATGTAGAATGTCAAGGAATGCTTCCTTTATAAGCGCAGGAGGGGATTCGTGTTTATTAAAAATGGTGAGAGAGGTGTTAAATATGGGTAGGTACTTGTTCCAAGGAGCGTTAAGTGGAGATGGAAATGGTAAAGTTGAACGTAAGTCTGTGCCTTTTAGTAGGGGAAGCCATAAACCGGGGAAAAGATTTTATGGAGCGAGGAGAGTCATTGGGAGATATATTATCTACAGAGGTTCAAATGTCGAAAACAGGATTAGACGAGTTGCAAGATACAGAAGCGGCGTATGCTAGGAGTAGGGATTGTCGTCTAAGGAAGAGAGGAGGTTCATCGGCCTCACAGTACAGACTGTCTACAGGGCTGGTGCGGAAAGCGCAGAGACAAAGTCGGAGAGCAGTATTGTGGATTGAGTTAAGTGGGTTTAAACAGGATGTGGGAGCTGTCATGTAAATGAAACAGCCATAGTCCATTTTAGAACGAATTAGTGCTCTATAGACTCTAAGAAGGACGTTTTCTTCAGCGCCCCAGACGAAGTGCGACAGAGTTTTGATAATATTTAAGCGTTTCAGGCAAACGCCTTTGACATCGTTTATATGTTGTGTCCAGTTAAGCCGTGAATCAAAAATCATTCCAAGGATTTTGCAGGAATTGACAACAGCTATGGTGGCATTATTTAGAGTGATATGTGGAGCAGAACTTGCAGCTTTTCTACTAAATTTAATTATTATAGACTTATTCAGAGATGAGGACAAGCCCAAGTTATCAATTTTATTTTGTAGTAGATTTACAGCATTTTGTAGAAGTTGGCAGGAAGTGAAGGTGGATTTTCAATGGCAATAAATAATTAAATCGTTAGCATACAGTGCGTATTGAACAGGGGCTGGAAAATTGGTGCATATGCCGTTTATAGAAAGTATTAACAATGTGGGGCTTAAGACTGAACCCTGGAGAACACCATCAGTTTGTAGACGAGACACGGAAAGTTTACCATTAACAGAGACTCTGAAGCGACTGGAGAGTAAGAAATGTTCGATGAAGTGGTAGATATTTCCTTTGAGGTTAAGGAGGGAAAGTTTATTTAAAACCGCTTTCCAAGGGATGGTATCAAAAGCACCTTCGATGTCAAAGATAGCGGCAACAACTCCCTGTTGACTGAAATTAACTCTCTCGATCCTTGCTTCGTGGAATCTACTTATATTAGTGTTTTAAATGAAACTCAATGTTTCCAGCAAATTCCAAAATATAATGAAAAATGTTGAAAATTCTAAAAAAATGAGAATTATTTCGATAACTGAATCTCATCCTCAGAATGACAGAAGTTACATTTCAATTGATGCCTACCTGATGTTTAATAGTTATTTTTGGCTAGACCAAGAAGTGACCTACCTTCTGATTGACTTAATATATGTTAATAGAAAAAATCCCAATGGCACAGGATCAATTGGACAGGCTTATTTCAGTAACATTTTTACATAAAACCCAAAATGAAAAATTAGATGCAAGAGTAATAGAATGTTTTGAGATGTAGAAAAACCAAAGTAATATTTTGGCATCAAATCAAAAACAAAAAAATAGAAAAAATTTCTGGTAAATTCGTGAATTTTCCTAAATAAATGTTTTTATGTACGACTTAGAGAAAAATGTTAAATACAAAAGTTGTAGGACCTATTAAGTTCTATGAAAAAGCTAAGTAAATTTTTTGCGTCAAATAAAAAAACAAAGGAAATACAATTTTTTTTCAACTTTGATAGGTCGCCTTTTTGTTTTTACTGGGCCGATTTGATTCAATGACGAACTCGTGTATATATATATAAAATGAATATAGTCACATAAAATATGAGGTGTCTATATGAAATATAAATTTCGATTTTCTACTACACCTATTTTAGTCGAAATTTCATTAATTTCGACGTATTGGCCTGACCGTTTTTCGAAGGGAAAAACAACTACATTTCTGGCTAATACCACGTAGAATATTGAATTACATCCCCTTCGAAAACCGTGACGTCGATCAACCATTTTGTCTATACGGACATATGTGGTGACTCGCAACTGATAGCAGAAGGGCATAGTATACTGACGCGTTTCGACCTTCTTGGGTCGCTTCAAGAGTGCCGTAATGCCTTCCAGTTCAGAATCTCTAATCCGAACTGAAGATTACGTCCTCCGACAACTTCTACATGGCTCATGTAGTTACACAAGCGAGAAGTAGTCAGCTGACGCCATCCTCACTTTCAGTTGCGAACCAACACCTCAGATATATGCGACCGTATTAGTCGTATGAAATAAAATGAATATAATTTCATGAGATAGGAGGTGTCTATATGAAATAAAAATTTCGATTTTCTACTACACCTGTTTTAGTCGAAATTTTAATAATTTCGACGTTTCAATTTTCAAATGGTTGAAAAAATAGGAATGCGTTCACCGATCACGATAGGGCTGAGATACAGGTACCTCGTTTTAGGTATTTTGTCAAAATATATATTTTTTGTAATAGCTCTAATGATTTCGATTAAAATTTGCAAATTGATGGGATTCGAAAAGTTATTACGATCGTATCATACCACGATCTTTGAAAAAATCCCTAAGGGGTCATAATGGCCATCTAAAATTTGGAAAATATGGGAAAATATCTTTTTTCCAATTAATACGGTGTTTGACCTGATGTGTTTTGTAGCTCTATTGTAGACCTTTACAATGGTATATAATAATTGAGATATTTGGTTGTACCCTTGTGGAGTTATAGCCAAAATAAGTAGTCCAAAAATTTTTTTCTCAAATTCTGCAGACCTCTCACAAATTATTGGAAAAATCTGTATCACTTTTCCTGAGAATAGAATTTAAAGGCTGTACAAAAAGTACTGATATCAGTCTAAAAACATCTTGACGAGGTAAAAATAGGTGACGCAAGTGCCCCTCTTATAAAAGATGTGATATAAAATCATGCGATATATTGGGTGACACAAGTACTATATCTCCTTACAACTAATTGATATACTTGCCTTCAGCCCTGTTCCAATTATGTTAGTGTTTGTTTCAAGCTGACTTCTTTCTTCCTCTAAATTTTACCAAAATTCATTAAAATCTCTGTATATATCTTAGACTGACGTGCATTAAAACACATTAGAAAGAAAGGGCCCCATCCGAATTATACTATAGAAACGTATTACAAAGAAAGGCTTTTTTATCTGTACTACAATAAGACCGGTTGAAAAACAAAATGCATTAAAATGAAACTGGGAAGAACACAAACAATTCATTAAAATCTCTGTATATATCTTAGACTGACGTGCACTAAAACCCATTAGAAAGAAAGGGCCCCATCCTAATTATACTATCGAAACGCATTACAAAGAAAGCCTTTTTTATCTGTACTACAATAAGACCGGTCGAAAAACAAAATGCATTAAAATTAAACTGAGAAAAACACAAACAATTACAGGACTGAACAGAAGTACATCAATTATTTGAAACATTTAAATTAATAAGGGAATATGTAGCCATAGGTTACCTTTATTTTAAAAACGTTATAAGTGGATATAGTACTCGTGTCACCCTATACATAGTATGATCTGATATCACATCTTTTTTAAGGGGTGTAGTTGCGTCACCTACTTTTACCTCGTCAAGAGATTGTTGGACTGATTTCAATGTCTCTGGAATCGGGAATGTCGCTTTAGAAAAGTCAAAAGTTACTAACAGAGTTAGATGATGGCTTTTTATGAACAGTTCGAAGTAGCCCAAGCTCATATAGGTAAAAAGTTTTTCGGTTATACTAGAATGGACTGACAGTCCATTGGTATTCTCAACGTATAAAATTGTATGACAAAAACTATGATTTAACCTCGTACTAAAACGTTTCCGGGGTATTAATCAGGAAATCAGCATAATTGCCAGCGAAGCAGGAAATAAAGTTCAAATCATATTACAAAACCGTTGACAAATCGGTGTACTCTTGCAAATACTTTATTGATTTTTTTCGGACGCTTTGATAACCGCAGAATTTTGTTTTTATTTGAAAGTATTTTGAACTAATTACACTGATCAACAATGAATAGAATTCAATAACTCACTGATTCCCATCTCTATAGAGATAAAATCAAAACTTACATCGTGTCATTCCCTATCTCAAGATCGAACTATAGTAACGAAATGTACAATAATTTTCATTTTCGCTGTCGATAAACAGCTCAAAAACATTTCAAACGTAATCATTAATCTGCATCCATTCCTTTACAGAAATTAAATCGAATATTCCATCTCTAATTGGTTTTTAAAGAAATGTACAGTAATATGAGAAGTATGCCTTTAGAACATTTATCAAATTCATGCCAGCTACGCTATTTCGACAGTCAGACGTAGATATCGAGATCTGTCAGATGCGAAATTAATTGTGTAAGGAACAATTTGAATCTTATTATTAAACTAAGTTTTCGAAGAAAATTATTTGAAAGCTTCTTCTCGCTGCACGAGTTTTGTCAGCTTGAATTTTGTTTGTGTTTGTACACAAAAAAAATGATAATATCTATAAAAATATTGAATCAGACAATTTGGCTATAAATTTAGAGTAATAATGAACATAGACCCAGATAGCACCAGATATCCATGGGATGTTCTGACAGTCTTCGATTTGGAAGATAGATATCCAAATATTATAGGGTTATTCTGGGGATATCTAGAATATCTGTGGGTACACCTGAATCGAATATTCAATAAAGTCCAGTTGGAATATCCTCATATTATTCTTTTTAGTATATTCGAATCAAATAGTTCTAAGAATATTCTATGATTATTGATTTTTGTTCAAACGCTCTTTCTGTTCCATGGGCATGTGTCAGTAGTTGCAGTTGACAGTTGACGGTAACGACCAGGGAAAAATGGTGGTTCGCCCATCTTATATAGGTTATTGTTATTGGTGAAATAGTAGTAGTATGATTAATTATTTTTGATCGTTAATTAATTAGTCAATTTTTTGCCACTCTGAAGTTGTTTAAATATGTTTCTACGGTGTATTATATGCTACGGGTGGAACTAATACATACGACCTCACGCATCAAAACTGGTACGTTTCACTGTATTTTTTTAATGCCTGTTGATTTATCAATGCATTTTTGAGAAAATAATCGCTTTGCTGCTAAAACTTCCAATAAATGATGTGGCAAAGTTTGAAGAAGTTGAGTCAGCCTTGCTTAAGAATCCTATGAATATTTTGTAAGTTGAACATTCAATATTATATCCAAATCGAAATGAAACTGCCTCGAAATATTGGAGTATCTATGTGTTACTATTTATTTTTTAGTGAATGAAAATATTGAAATAATTGTTGATTTCATAAATTTTTACAACAAAATTAATGGATGAATGTTTTCAATTGTAAGTAGAGTAGAAATTCACCTCGTTGCTAAAGCTACAACAAGATTTTTATTTTCTCAGGTAGTTTCATGTAATTATGTTACCGAGATGTATGCTATGAGTTCCTTAATCAAATTGCCTATAGTCACCTCTATTCCGTTTATTAATTGGGATTGACTAGAAAGCTCTACACAACTGTTGACCTGATAATTAAAAGTTAAATTAGTTCTGACATTTGGTAAATAAAAGTTATTGCTGGTCAGTTGTCAAGTGTCTAGTTTCAGGCATATGTATACTGTTCACATAGATGAAAGCGGTCTTATATTTTAGTTGGTTTGTTATAACTTTGCTTATAAACTGTAAATGTTCAATTTTCAAATCTTTTGAGATCAACTTCCAAATTAATACAATTTTAGGTTATACCTCTGGCAAGATTGGAAGGTTCTTATTTGCAACAATATATTAAAAGATTCTTGCAAAAAATCCAGATAGAGTATTTAATGGAGGGCTACAGTATGCATAGATGAAAAGGGAAAAATGCTTTGGAAAAACAAAGCTATTTGAAGCAGTAATCATGTTATTTTATTTTGGAATGTACATGTAAATTAATTTAATACATCATGTACAAGAAACAAATAACTTCTAATCACTATTTTGTTTGGAATATTTCACTCTTTACTTGTCTCCTACAAGACTTATTTTTTAAATAACATATTTGATGTTCAACTTCATCTTTTAAGTTTCAGTTTTTGGGATTATATTTTGATTGTTATACATACATACATAAAAATCGCAGTAAAATAGAAATTGCTTATTAACAAAAAATATAATTATTTTATTGTTTCAGATGCCGTCCAAAAGTTGGACAAGAACATAACAAACATAGAAGTTGAAATGAAAACAGGAATTTTCTTATCCAAATGTAAGGAACGGCAGAAATCGGTTTCAAAAAGTTCGTTGAGTATGGAGGATGTCAGTGAATTTTGTAATCTCGGATTTGAAAATTATGTTAGTTTCAGTTATGTTATGAGGTACATCTTATATTTATGTATAAATAAATTAATTTGAACTCAATGTTTCCCGTGCTTTAATGTTTTCAATTAAAAATATTTTTTTCCTATATATACCTACAATTCGAAATTTAGAAATATTCCCTAGATATTTGTAAGATATATACCAGGGAACACTGGATCATTGTACTCCCCCTTTTCTCCTTTAGTTTCAAAGAATATTTATTTAAATTTGGGACATACCGTTTGCTTACTGAATAAGTGCGAGAGAGAAGCTTTCCCTGGCGGGTAATTCTATTCTCTGTCACACGAATGGAGCTTATGGATAAAATAATTGGCGATATTGAACGAAAGTTGCTATCATTCCTGGTGGAACAAGAAGTTGGAAAAGAATTGATATGTACATTATTGTCGTTCAATAAGTATACAGGATCTTCCAAATTTCAATCAATTACCTTTGAAACTAAAAGTGATTCAGTGTGACCCGCTCAACAGGTATCATCCATATTAGGATATTCTACAAATATTGGAAAATTTGCTATATACGTTCCACAGATATCCTCATAATATTCCTAATATTACTTGGATATTTGTAGAATATGCCTATTGGAATGTTCTATGAATAATCTGGATTATCTTGCTATATACATTCAGCAGATATCCTCAGAATATTTTTGAATATTCCTGGAAAATATTTATAGAATATTTAAAAAACTTCTCATTTCGTGGTCCATAGAATATTCGAGAAAGGATATATATATATATATATATATATATATATATATATATATATATATATTAAACTATTTATTTGATATTATACTTACTTTTGATGTGAAATTTATTTATAGAAGTTTATTATTTAGATTTTTTTGTTTTAAGTTTGGCTAGCTCAGTTTGTTTTTAATATTTGTTTAATAATTTATTTTAATTAGATTATTCGGGAGCATGAAATCCTTTTTCCCTTTGAGTCCTGGCAATTTATACTGTTGTAATGGTTGAAATAAAAAGAAAACACATTATTTGAAATCAATTTAATTATCAATGCAATATTTATTTGATAAAATAATATGCGACGCCAATGGTTATATGTACCTATTTATTGATTTTAATAATATCATAAATGCGCATGCGTGGAAGAATTAGTCATGCGCTTTAGCATGAAACAAACAATTATGATACGTGAGAAGCATCTATATTATACAACACAGTTTGTTAACGATGCAAACAATTGAATGGTTCAACAATAAACATAAAAGAATTTATATATATCATAGTTATATATGATACACATAGCTGTGGGAAGAAATTAATTATATACATGGATAGAGAAATAGAAATTATATACAGAAAGACATAGTTATTACATTATGAAATTTCAATCACCATATTTATGCAATTACAAGATGGCGTGATTAGCGTAAGTACATATTTTAATTTATATAAAGTTCGGCCTTTTATTAAATTTAATGATTTATGTAATGAATACACTATATGAAGTCTGTTTCTTTCTTTTTTAGATCGATCATGTTTGAAAAAGTTTATCAATTTATGAAATTAAGTACTTAATTGGGATTTTGAGTTTTTACACTATTTATTGGCCAATAAATGATTTAAATACACTGACCTGTTGATCTTGAATTTGGAAGAAAGTCTCTGGATCCCAGGAACACCCACTGAATCTCCAAAAAAAAACCAAAGTTGTTGAAAATTTCACAGATTCTTGTCGGAAAACTTGTTACAATTAACTGTAAGTATTTCTAATATTGTATTTAATAGTACATTAGGAGTTTAAATGTCTTATACCGGGAATATCTTTAAATTTTTAGGAACACTATCCCACACACTGCTCGCTTCTTAACACTCGCTACCGTTCTCCCTAAGCGTCCCCTCGATTCTCAACTTTTTTAAACAACACAGTCTTTTGTTCTTTTCCAGATCACTATTCAAAAGTTTATTTATTGATTCACAGTTTGTTATGTCATCTTTTACAACCAATAAGATATTGTCTTTTGTAATCAGATAATTGAAATTTCAATCACTTATCAAAACAATTTCATACATACAAATACATTAAAATTGGTTATACTTAGATACACTTACATAGTACAACATTCAATATTATTATTGATAGTATATTCTTGTTACATTCATATCAATTATAAATATAAATTCTCTTATGTTATTTGTCTATATGTCATTATTTGTTTATCTATGAAATCTATTGGATTATATTCTATTCAATATTTATATTTGTTCTTATTCTTAAATTAATGATTATAATGAATTAACTATAGTAATATTTGTTTTCATTTCAGATGAACAGCTGTTATGTTATGAAAAATAATCTTCGTCTTAGGCAACTTTATTTACATCATTACATTGGTTAGGCAATATCTATATTTTATGTTATCATTGAGGTAATTCCTTTTTTATTATATTGTTATAGGCTGTTATTTAATATATCTTTATTTGATATGTTGTTTAAATTAAGAAAAGTGTTTCCTTTTTACTTGTTTTCTTAAATTATGTTATTTTCATATATATTTCATACTAGCAAGCTTAATTTTATAATACTACTTCTCTTATTATCTAAGATATCTGGTTCAATTCCCCTCAAATTTAAATTTAAATGATATCCATATCCTGGATATTTATTTAAATTTCAATTTTCTTATTATAAATGATTGATTTTATTTTATTCAAAAAATTTAACAATTTTATGGCATAATCTTACTTTCTTTAACTTTGTTTCTCAAATATTTGTTCACATTTTTCCTACTACAAAATCTATTTCTTTCAATAACTTTCTCCTAATTCTTTCCTTAAAATATACTTGATTAAGATCAATGTCAAATTATATTTTTAATATTACTTCATATAATACTTCTTTATTATCATTTCTTCCTAACATCCACTTATATATCAACTTATTTCTTTGTAATTACATTATACTTCTATATACTCCTCATATCATATTTCTTTTCAATATTCATTATTCAATATAATTAATTATTTCTTAAATTCATATATACATCAATATCAACTTCCTTATTCCTTCCTGTATTTTCAAGTAATCTATAAGATTCTAATTGACATTAAACATTACCTCCTATATTTCTAATCAATATCATTCATTATTATCCTTTCCTATCCTTTATTACTTACATCTTATTTCCTTATTTAAAAATGTGAACTTCTATTTGATACTCGAGTTATTCTTATTTTATCCCCTCTATCCTATATTCTTTAATAGTTTCATTCTATGTAAAACCAGTATCTCTTATAAATTGTTTCCTTTATTTGCTATATATATATAGATTTGCCATACTCAAATTTTTTTAAAATGTTTTAATTATAAGTTTTATCTAATAAATTTTTCTTTATATTATATTATATTTATTTTTTTAGGTTCTGAAGAAACAAACGTGATGAATTTAATTGGATTATCAGCTGCCAAATGGAAAACAAAACTCTGTCTAATATCTACTTTATCTTTGTACACTACTTAATATTAAATTTTAAATCTATCCTTATGACTATCATTTCCTCTTTTCAAATATTATTCGTAACATAACATCATCTATAAATTATTTATATACATGACATATATATAATTGTGTTATTCATTGTTTCTAAATTCTATGTACATTATTTATATCGACTTCCTTTCTGTATCCTTTCCCTTTTTCATTGAATTGCATTTTCGTCTCCATATTTCATTCCTATTCTCTTGTTCTATTATTTAATTTGCTTTTCTTTTTCTAACCTTTTTCTTGCTGTATTCTCTTGTTGTTTGATGCTCGATAAATTTCTGAAGCGTCTGTCTATTCTCTACTGTATCCTTTTTAACTTTGTTGTCCCATATCTCATAAATTTCTTCCCATGAATCCATTAAAATCTGCGTTTCCAATTCTTCCATATTATGCATTTTACTATGTATTATTTTAAAGAAAGCTTTTGTATGAATCATAGTCATCATGTTGTCCCATTTTATTCCTGTTACTACATTATTATAAAAATTTCTTGAACATCCTATACCTCCTTTATTTCTTCTTATACTATCTTCTATTTCTTCTACTGTGTCCTTTAATCTCCGGTTCATCTCTTCTATTTCTTTATTATATTGTTTATCCATGACTTGACTCCTTCTAGTACATATGCCTGTTGATTTTTCTATTCTACCATACAAATCTGTGATTTCTTCATTCACTTTTCCTTGAGATTGTTGATTTACCTGTTTACTTACTTGTCCTTGTAATATACTGTATCTTACTTCTCCAGTTTCCTTCTTAATTTCTTCTGTCCCATCTGTGATATTTGTTAATTCCTGATTATTCTTCTCAATATTCTTAATTTCCATGAAACTTTTCATTTCTACTTCATCTATGTTCTTTGTTAACTTATTTGCTTGTTTTGAAACTTCCGTTTGGATCGTTCCCGGTAATTTTTCTTCTATACCTTTCTCTATTTCTTGAATTTTTTCTACTACTTGATTTTCTATCTGCTCTCTAAATTTCATACCGTTTTCTTGAATTTCAATCCGTATATGTTTGTTTTGCTCCACCATATCTTCTTTCACCTTATTTATCTGCTGCCTACTTTCTTCGTTTTCTTCCATAAGTTTTCTGAATTCTTGGATACTTTCAGTTTTCACCTCTTCTATCTTCTTTTCCAATTTATTCATATTTCCATTAATTTTATCCATCTTCCCGTTTAAGCTCCCCTCTATTCTATTTATATTTCCATTCAAATTGTCCTCCATGTTGTTCATATCTCCCCTCATATTTTTCTCCATATTGTCCATTTTTCCATCCATTTTGTTCATTTTAGCAAATAATTGTTGCATCATGTTTTCATTTATGCTCTTCAACATTTGCTGCATCCGTTGTTCGCTGATATTTATTCCTCCTTGTGATTCCCTTCTCTCTTGTTGTTCTACTTGTTCTATAGTTTCCTCGTCTCCTGTCAAACCTTCTTCCTGTGCATCACCTTCCGCTTGTTGTCCCTGTTCCAGATATACCGCTTGGTAATCTCCCATACCATGACTTCTTTCTTCCCTTTCCTCTTCCGAACCACTGTCGACTCCTACCTGCCTTCCATCTCTCAACGTAATTCGTTTTGCCATTTTTAATTGAGTTTAAAATTTACAAATGTTTCCTATATTTTTAATAACGTGCCCCACGTTTTGGGTGACAATTAAACTATTTATTTGATATTATACTTACTTTTGATGTGAAATTTATTTATAGAAGTTTATTATTTAGATTTTTTTGTTTTAAGTTTGGCTAGCTCAGTTTGTTTTTAATATTTGTTTAATAATTTATTTTAATTAGATTATTCGGGAGCATGAAATCCTTTTTCCCTTTGAGTCCTGGCAATTTATACTGTTGTAATGGTTGAAATAAAAAGAAAACTCATTATTTGAAATCAATTTAATTATCAATGCAATATTTATTTGATAAAATAATATGCGACGCCAATGGTTATATGTACCTATTTATTGATTTTAATAATATCATAAATGCGCATGCGTGAAAGAATTAATCATGCGCTTTAGCATGAAACAAACAATTATGATACGTGAGAAGCATCTATATTATACAACACAGTTTGTTAACGATGCAAACAATTGAATGGTTCAACAATAAACATAAAAGAATTTTTATATATCATAGTTATATATGATACACATAGCTGTGGGAAGAAATTAATTATATACATGGATAGATAAATAGAAATTATATACAGAAAGACATAGTTATTACATTATGAAATTTCAATCACCATATTTATGCAATTACAAGATGGCGTGATTAGCGTAAGTACATATTTTAATTTATATAAAGTTCGGCCTTTTATTAAATTTAATGATTTATGTAATGAATACACTATATGAAGTCTGTTTCTTTCTTTTTTAGATCGATCATGTTTGAAAAAGTTTATCAATTTATGAAATTAAGTACTTAATTGGGATTTTGAGTTTTTACACTATTTATTGGCCAATAAATGATTTAAATACACTGACCTGTTGATCTTGAATTTGGAAGAAAGTCTCTGGATCCCAGGAACACCCACTGAATCTCCAAAAAAAAAACCAAAGTTGTTGAAAATTTCACAGATTCTTGTCGGAAAACTTGTTACAATTAACTGTAAGTATTTCTAATATTGTATTTAATAGTACATTAGGAGTTTAAATGTCTTATACCGGGAATATCTTTAAATTTTTAGGAACACTATCCCACACACTGCTCGCTTCTTAACACTCGCTACCGTTCTCCCTAAGCGTCCCCTCGATTCTCAACTTTTTTAAACAACACAGTCTTTTGTTCTTTTCCAGATCACTATTCAAAAGTTAATTTATTGATTCACAGTTTGTTATGTCATCTTTTACAACCAATAAGATATTGTCTTTTGTAATCAGATAATTGAAACTTCAATCACTTATCAAAACAATTTCATACATACAAATACATTAAAATTGGTTATACTTAGATACACTTACATAGTACAACATTCAATATTATTATTGATAGTATATTCTTGTTACATTCATATCAATTATAAATATAAATTCTCTTATGTTATTTGTCTATATGTCATTATTTGTTTATCTATGAAATCTATTGGATTATATTCTATTCAATATTTATATTTGTTCTTATTCTTGAATTAATGATTATAATGAATTAACTATAATAATATTTGTTTTCATTTCAGATGAACAGCTGTTATGTTATGAAAAATAATCTCCGTCTTAGGCAACTTTATTTACATCATTACATTGGTTAGGCAATATCTATATTTTATGTTATCATTGAGGTAATTCCTTTTTTATTATATTGTTATAGGCTGTTATTTAATATATCTTTATTTGATATGTTGTTTAAATTAAGAAAAGTGTTTCCTTTTTACTTGTTTTCTTAAATTATGTTATTTTCATATATATTTCATACTAGCAAACTTAATTTTATAATACTACTTCTCTTATTATCTAAGATATCTGGTCCAATATATATATTTAAAGTGGGTCTATAGAATAATACAATATCCGAAAACGAATATTTTTAGTACGTCCATTGAATATCTAGTGCTATCTGGGGAGAGGGCCATTCATTCATAAACACGTTCATTTTTGCGGCCAACAATTCTAAACGCCAGTAGTGAAATCATGAATGAATTACAAAAAGTGGGGATGGTATTGTAGCTACAGGGCCTTGGTAATTTCGGCTGTTTTTCTGACATACTTAGCACCGACAAACCATGATAATCCGAAAATATTAAATTATTTATTTTGAAAGTTTATTTTGTCATTAAACGTTGCGAGAAACACATCAAAACGAAAGAACTAAATGTTTACTCTCTAGTCGTAATGGCGCTCGTATATACAAACCATGTTTGACATTATTTACTACAATATTACGACATATTCAAAATGAACGTCGATCACGGTTTGACGATATTTGCATCTCTCTTTATATGGTAATTAAACAAGGACAAAACTACTATATAGATTACTATTGGCACAATAAACAGGTACTGAAATTTTGAGAAATGTGCCACTTTTAGTTATAACCATAAATGTATCTAAGGATACAACAAATACTTGTTTAAAATTTATATATGCATATGACTTTATTAAATAAAATTCAAGTATTATTAATTAATTTCAAAAATAGCGACTCAAATGCATAAATTAGTATGAATTTTTTTATTTGCATCACTTTTAAACACATTTTAAATTAAACTTCTAATTTCATTTTTCCTGCAACTAAAGAGACTTTGTAAATATGGCAAAGCTGTGGAAATGTCCGCAAGTGAGCTTAGAATGTGACTCAATGTTTGTGGCAAGAAAAGATCAAAACAAACATATATTTCATTTGTTAATCTGATGCTATAAATGGATGTTGATAATTTTATTTGTATATTGTAACGGGTCAAAAATAACGTTACGAATTTTCGCATCTCTATTAATATTAATTAATATGAAATAATTTTTCAAAGCTTCAATGTGTATCGTTCTCCATCGAGTTGACTTGCTATGTTGCCAAATAGCCCATTTTAGTTCTTGTTAGTTATTATTGTCAATTATTTATTTTTTTCGCTAAATTCCAGCGCAATTTAGGTTTATAAGAAGCTGATTAATTCTTTGGGATTTTAAATTTTAGATGACAGTCTCTGTACCATTTTCTAAGTTGTTTTATCGCGTTTTGGATATTTTCCACGGAAACGCCATCTAGGTGTACCCAGTAGGAATTGTTAATACCACAATTGTAAAACTTGTTTTCGCTGAAGCGTGAAAGGTACTTTATTCCAATAGGTTCGGGGCATTCTGCTTTTGACCTTTGTACATCGTGTTGTGACTTTCAATTTCAATCGTGATTTTTTTAAAAAAAAACATCCTTCATTGGCTTTATTTTGAAAGTCGATATTATATTTTGGGATTAGTGATTGTTTTGTGGCCAATAGAATATTTGGTATTTTCTGTTATTTCCCAAAGTTATTGCTAGAAACAAAGGATTTTTACACGACACCTGCAAAGCGTCTTCTAGGCGCTGCGTTTTACACCGACAGGTATGTACTTTACGATTATTTTTTTTTGTTACTTCAAGTTCCCCATAAATATATTGCGAAATAATAAGTTATTAATATATTTACATTCTTTTTTATGAGTAACGGCTGTTTCATATTGTAAATATAGTTATTCTCATACATTTGTTAAATTGTAACGTATCTTATTTGGAAATTCTTCGTTCTAGGAAGAATACAGATGAATACTTTTTGCTACTAGCGCCAAACTTGATCCCACCAGTCGATACATCAACCCAAAAGCCCCTTGGCCAGGGTAAGTAATTTAAAATTGTTGTTTCTTAATATTCTTCGTTTTATTGTACACGATTTTTCTGAAAAGGTATTCCCACCTCTAGTTTTTTTGGTAGGCTTAATTTTAGTCTGGTTTTTCATTATTGATCACAATAGTTGCCAAACCTGATAAATATTTTCGAAGTTAAATATATTATTAGTGGCATTTATTATTTCTTTTAAACAAATATTGATACGATTAGTTCTGCGTCATTTGAATTTTGTTCTCTTTAATAAATTATTACTATTATTAAACAGGTTATTTTGTAAAGTCATTTAAATAGAAATAACAATTTGTTATACTTCTGTTACAGAAATAATGTTATTTATATTTATAGGGATTTTATTTTCGATATTGAATTGGTGCTGAATTCCTTCAGTTCGTACGTTCTCCTCGGTGGTTTCCTTCTTCATCATATGCAGCTGTTCGTCTGCATTTGCTAAATCTATGCTCCCTGAAGCAGTACACCGAGCGAACTGATCGTCTGCTTTTGCTGCTCTAAAGATAGAACTCCTTCAGTAGTATACTTTAGCTTCTGCCACCGGAAGAGTCTATCAACCACCGTTGGGAACACGCAACTTTTTGTATTTTTTTGTTGAATTCTTCATTTTCGGATTTTTATTTAATAATTTGCATTGTATATGCTCCGGTATTTAATGACATTTAGTAATTCAGTTGAATTTCGGCTTACTTGACGTAAGTTTATAGTAGATTTCCTTAGTTTTGCTTAACTAGATATCCATTATTTTTTTTGTTACACAGCAACTTATATTATGTGAGCGGGATACTAGGGTATCGGATTTTATTACTTTATATATTATGATTATAATTATTATTTTCTGCATAAGGGTTTTTGCCTGAGCTCAAGCAATGCCACAGTTATAAATATATTACCTGGCTACGTTTGCCCCTTACTGTCATAATGTCGAGAGATTATTGTTGCATCAGTAGTAATGTTAAACCCTTAGTTCCGCATGGTTAACCTTTACTTAAATGTGTGAATTGTAGTTTGGTGTTATTATCTTATTATTAGGTTTGCTTTAATGCTTCTCATTTACGATTTTTTTAACTCTATATTGGTAAAAATAATCTCCTCACTGTAATTCAATAATTTTACACAAAATTTGTAATGAAATTGAAAGTTAAGTGAGACTTTGTTTTTTTGTCTTGGTACGACTTTTTGCTGGCCTTTTGTTAAATTGATGGTCAGTACGATTACGGTTAGGTGCTTGGGGTCAATTTAACTGGCGCTCATTTAAACATCGAAATAATTTCAGCTTAATTCGAGAACGGACCACTCCCGTCTCCACTTGAGTCTACCCACGAGCGCTAAAACTATTTAGTAATTAGAAACTTGGACATCACCATTGAATAATCCAAATTTGGAATAGTTCATATCGATCTAAATGTGAATCTTTCACGAATTTCCATGGCGATAGCGTCATCCTGTATTTGAACGATAACCGAAAGGCAAGATTAATATCCCATTGGACTAGAACTAATCCTCTTTCTGAAATCTCACATTGATACATAAAGATCAGACTGCATACGCCAAATCTAGTGTTAAGTCCAGATTGAAATATATAAGAGCGAGTAGATCTAGATAAATCTTCTATAAAAAGTCATTGTAATGGATAAAGTGTGTCTCACGACTGTATTTACTAGTATATAGGGAGAAGTTGAATTTTGTTCACACAAATACTCAAAATTTTTCAATAACAATAAATTGAAACTATGGCAATTTCCTTACACAGTTTTCATAAATTAAAAACGTATTGAAATTTGATAAAAAACTCCAAGTCGATATGTCACAAATTTTTATTTTATAAAATTCACCAACTACTTTCCGCTTTTGAGGGCCATCTTTAGACTACAAAAATAATTTGGAATTAGGAAAGAAACAATATACATTATCTTAATTTAGCCTATTTCATTTTCCCATTCCTTTGTCGATTCATCGTCATGGCGCCCTTAGCTCACTATTAATATAATTCATCTTTAGAGATTATTTATTTTTCTTTGAAAAAGTAATACTAGTGTTTTGAACCCAATCTCTCCTGTTATATTTCATTGTTCTAAGAAAATAGGGTAGTTCGTCATATCTCAAATTTGGGACACGCTGTAAAAATTTTCTCACATCAGAAAGGGCGCAATTTGAAATACTAATCGACCTGTCCGAGCATATTTCCAACCAAAAAACTGTCTTCAATTTATTGAATTATTATCAAGTTAGATACTCACCTTGTATTTTATGTACAAGTAAATCATCGATGAGTTTTGGTTTCCCAGTTATAAAGTTCAAACTGATGTGGAAAAGTAAACTAACAGAATGACAAAACTATTAAACATTTTATATATGCACAACTGTAGCGTATCGCCATTATTTTGTTCTAGTCTAAAAATCCCTTTTAGTTCCTGCTTCGTAATCCACATATAAGCATCTGTGACTCACATCTCACGTCTTCCATTTGGAGCAAATGTATTTTGCAGCCAACATAAGTTTGCGCGGCAAGAAATCGGTCTTAAGGAGTCGTATATTAACCCTAATAAAATAGTGATTTAGCACTGAAGTGCTCTTTAATATAACATCACCCATAAAGGCCTAATTACCCCCAAAGTAGGTGACGGGCCTCAGAACCCGATTTGATGAATATTTCTTGCGGTTGAGGAACATTTGCTAAACTACAGAAGTTGCTACTTTGGAAAATAAATGAAGTTTCGGGCTATTTCTGGTGAAGTTCTGCCTACTTGGAGACAATCCGGTTAATTTATAGCAACTTCTCTGTGGAATTTTAGATGATATAATTCGAAAATATATAACATTGTAGAATCTAGCGATGTAAAAGTTCTTAGAGCAGACCCAACGAAGAAGTTTTCTAATAATGTAAGGGAAATTATTATTAATTCAAATTATCTTTTTAGTGATTACAAAAAGAGATCCATGATAAATAAGAATTCTCATAGTCCACAAGTATTTGGAACCGTTAGATTACATAAAATAACAAAACCAATTAGACATGTAGTTTCTTATGTTAATAATCCTAATAATATATCGGCAAAGAAGATTAACAATATACTCAATAGTTACGGATATGAGTCTAAATACTCAATTGGAAATTCAATAGAACTAATCAAAAAATTAAAAGCATTCAAATCACAAGATAACGCTAAGCTTATTTCATTTGACGTTACTAATATGTTCACTAAAATTCCTCCTAAAGAATGTCTAATACTTGTAAGAAAATCACTGGAAGATAAAAATATTATTCCAGGAATAATATCAGATATACTCAATTTGTTTGATGTATGTATTAATCAGAATTATTCCACTTTTAACAATAACATATATATTGAAAATGAAGGTTTACCAATGGGAAGCCCTATATTACCTATTTTGGCAAACATTTTTATGAACAGTTTAGAAAGAAAAATCTTTGAAAGCAATATTTCAAAAAACGTTTTATTTTGGTATAGATATGTAGATGACATATTAGCTTCTTTTATAGGTAGTGAACGAAAATTAGATATATTTTTAAGCCACATTAGTAATTTACAGCAAAAAATTAAATTCACATTAGAAGTTGAAGGAAATAACTTAATAATTTTCTTAATTTGAAAATTCAAAGAGTTAATAATGTACTTGATTATGCAATTTACCGAAAACCAACACACACTGATGTGCCAATTCCATATAATACCAATCACCCAATGTCACATAAGCTAGCGGCATACAATTCAATAATACATAGAGCATTTTCAGTTCCTATGAACAAATGTAATTTTGATAGAGAGATTAATACAATTAGACAAGTAGCAACATCCAACGGTTATCCATTACATATGATAAATAAGCTAATTAATAAAAAAGAGGAAAAAGTGGCATTACAACTAATATTTCCTAAACAAACTGAATAAATGGAAACTTATAAAACCATCACATATATAGGAAATATTTCTAATAATATTATTAAGATAATATTTTTAGCAACGAATACAACAATTCATTTTAAAAGAGAAAGTAACGTAAGTTCAAAATTGTTAAATGTTAAAACAAAAATACCAACATTGAAGAAATCAGGTATATATAAACTCGGATGTCCAGAATGTAATGCCGTCTATTTGGGCCAGACCATTAGAAATTTTGAAATCCGATACAGTGAACACTTACGGATTAAAACAACCAGATGAATCTCATTACGCAAAACATCTACTTGACACCAACCATTTATTGACACCTAACACAGAACTAGAAGTACTACATATTTGTGATAAGAAACAAGAACTAGATTTCCTTGAAAAGTTGGAAATTAGAAGACACTTAAGAAACCCACAATATGAAGTCGTCAATGAACAGATAAATCTAGGGAGTTCTCCACTATTAAACTACTTAAATGATAATTGTAAAGATAAGCAGATATAGTTTTCCTGGTTTTCTATATCATTGCACAGTTTTACTGATCTTAATTGGAAAAATGATATCCAGGATATCACCATAGGGCTAATAATATCTAACCATCGATATTTGTAATATCATATCTTCTTGTTTTCTCTATTAACATATATTGAGTCAATAACAAGGTAGGTCACTTCTTGGTCTAGCCAAAAATAACTACTAATCATCAGGTTTGCATCAAATGAAATGTAACTTCTGTCATTCTGACGATGATATTCAGTTATCGAAACAATTGTCAATTTTTTAAAATTTCCAACATTTTTCATTATATTGTGGAATTAGCTAGAAACGTTGAGTTTCATTTAAAACACTAATATGAGTAGATTCCACGAAGTAAGCGTCGAGACAGTTAATTTTATTATTATACTGGTTGTTATATATTTTAGGGTTCCAATAAAACTCACAATTAGAAAGATTAACACGTTTATTTCATACACTGAGTTACCGCCCACTAACTGATATGACAGGGTTAAGACATTGAAATTATTCTTAGTTCTGTCTACAATTGCGTTTACGGTAACTTACCCAATATACAATATTTCTTCCCCTTGCACAGAACATAGAATTACAAATGAACCAATTTAAATTTAATCTAAGAATCAAATCGGTTTTTTAATGATCCGTTCCGACCTACGTAACATGGGTGGTGATTTAATGGCATCACTGGTTGTGTTTTCACTTCCATTTGTTTCACTCCTTCTACTAGTTGGTGGTACTGTGCCGGTATCGCTAGCTTAAGAATCTCTGGTGCACTGTTTGTGTGTACAATATTAGGTGGTTCCACATGGGCTGGTTTATAATCTCTCTGGGTTGTCATCAAATCACCCATGTCGGCAGTAATGAAAGAGTCAGAGGTAGAGGTTATAGCGAGAAAAACGCTACTAACCCTCAGTGCTCGCTATAGATGTGCGGGTTGTCTCACGTGGTACAACCCGTGCTCGCCAGTTGACTAGCTTCGAGTCGAAGAAGGGGTGGATTCTTCAAAAAAAATTTAATGAGTTTTCAAAAGAGCACCAGAGAAGTTTTGGCAAACACCCAAGACTTCTTAAGTTAGCTCACAACTCCTCAGTGGGTTAACAACACTAACTACACACTCCAAAGGTTAAGCTGATAGGTAAGTTATTATTAAGAAAAAAATAGAAGTCAGCAAGTATCCCTTGATTGAAGTTTTTGATTATTCACTTTGGACCATAGGTCTCTTTTCAAAATATGTATTACAAGTTTACAACAAAATGTCACAAACAATGCCTGAACTCAGCTGAAGGCTGTAGACTCAGAATGTAGTTAGGCTGAAGGCCGGAACCTACATAAAAACTTGAATCGCAAACTAAATTATCAAATACAAGCGAAGTCACAGCTTAACTAAATAACTGAGAAGCCGGTTCAATAACATCTGAGCCGAGCTGAAGGCTTCAAACTCAGGGTGCAGAAGAGCTGAGGGCCCCAAACTACACCGATGTCTCAAATTTACAATTATAGGGAAACGAAGGAACCGTTCATGTACAATTTCTCAAATACAATGAAAAATCTAATGCCAAAATTACCAATGTCACCACAGTTACATGGGTTCACACTTCCGCAATTTATTCGAATATAAATCTATATATATATATATATATATATATATATATATATTTTTGGTTAGTTTATTTCTTGAACCTATTTTATTTATTTTTCAAAACAATTATTCTTGGGAGTTTTTGGTTCTGCATAAAATTGAAAAGTGTTTTCAGTTTTTTTTATTTCACATTTTAGTTTATTTTTAACGTTTCGGACAGTCAATGTCCTTCATCAGAAAGGTAATCTACAAAGGACTGTTACAATTAATATGATGTACAATACAAATATATTTCTTAAAACTTACCATAAAACATGGGCCTGCGAGCGCATCATATTAATTGTAACAGTCCTTTGTAGATTACCTTTCTGATGAAGGACATTGACTGTCCGAAACGTTAAAAATAAACTAAAATGTGAAATAAAAAAAACTGAAAACACTTTTCAATTTTATGCAGAACCAAAAAATCCCAAGAATAATTGTTTTGAAAAATATATATATATATATATATATATATATATATCTATATATCTATATATATATATATATATATATATATATATATATATATATATAATATTGGAAATGTTTATATTCTTGGGTTCATAGGTTGTTTTAAATAATTAAAATACGATTGTATTTCACATTTTTCTATTGAAAATGGATAAAAATTTTAACGTTTCGCTTCTTCTTTGGAAGCATTTTCAAAATAATATCATTATAAGAATAAGGTACGATTAAAATATTTGTAAATAGATAAAAACATAACATTAGTAGGTTTTTAAAAACATTAATAAAAACACAGAATTAAAATTGACGTACTCACCTTAGAATTTCAATGCAACGATACTATACGAGGGAAGTTGAAATGAGTTAATTAATCAGCTTATAGTAAATTTGACTCAAGTTTTTTATATCTTGTCTATCATTCACAGAAAACTCATCTTGTTTTATGTGTATCATTTCTTTAATTGATAATTTCTGATAATTTGTGTCTTGAGCTAAGATTTTTGTTTTTTTATAATCAAATTCATGATTCTCAGTGCTTTCATGTTTGTGTAAAGCAGTTGATGCATTTTTTGTATATTTATGACCATTCATCCTGCCCTCCAAGTACTGTGTAGTCATTCCTATATAATGCTTCGGACAATTCATGCATGGTATGGAGTATATAATATTAGATTTTTTATTATCTTTGGTTTTGTTTTTTAGTTTAGTAAAAAGTGGCGATAATGTGTTGTGGGATTTATGGCATACATTGATGTTATATTTTGATAAGATGTATTTAAGCTTTTCAGATAATTGATTTGTATAAGGTAGAGCTATATATGTATCATTTTCTTGGTTTGGTTCTATTTGTGTACTTGGTTTTATGTTGTTATTGTATAATTTATATGTACGTTGTTGAATGATTCTGTTAATTTGATTTTCTGGATATTGATTATTTTTTAGAACATTTTTAAGTTTTTTCAATACCTTAGGGCGATACTCAGGTGAAGTTAATTTGATAGCTCTATCTGTTAATCCTATAAAGACACTGTTTTTTTGTGATTTGGGATGGCATGAGTTATAATTTAGATATCGTCCAGACCATGTTTCTTTTGTATATAGTTTAGTTTTTATTTTGTTTTTGGTTTTTATAAGTGTCATGTCTAGAAAATTTATTTTGTTATTGTTTTCGATTTCTAAAGTGAATTGGATACTTGGGTTGAAACTATTGAAAGCACTCAGGAATGCATCGCACTTGTTACTCGGAATTACAGCTAAACAATCGTCAACGTATCTTTTAAAAAATGTTACATCAAAATCTATATTATTTAATACTTTTTCTTCTATATATTCCATGACAATTTGCGCTAGACTTGAAGAAATTGGAGATCCCATTGTACATCCGTTTAGTTGTTGGAAAAAGTTGTCATTATATTGAAAGTAATTATTTGTTTGTATAAGCATAATGCCTTCTAGAAATTCGTCATAGTTAAGTGATGTATGTTGTTTGATCGAATCCCATTTATCTTTTAGTACATGTGTTATAAGATCATTTGGAATATTTGTATACATTGAAATGACATCTAGGGATATGATTTTATAATTATCAGGAATATGCACTGTATCTAAAAATTGTTTGAGCATAAATGAATCTTTCACATAAAAATTATTTTTGGTTGTTTTTGATAGACTATATGCAAGATATTTGGACAGCTTATAAAAAGGTGATTGGATGTATGATACTATGGGACGCATTGGTATATTTGGTTTATGTATTTTCGGTAGTCCATATAGTTTTGGTGGTAAAGCATTGTGTGTTTGTAATTTTTTTGCTTCGTTGGCATTGATAGAACCATTATTTAACCATAAAACACTAGTAATGAACACCGATGATTATAATAATAAAATGACAGAGCTACTAAATGATAGAAAAGTTTATCAAAAAATTAAATCAGATAAAACCAAAATATTTCAAAACAAAAATAATACATTTATAAAAAAACTTTTAAATAATGGTTCTATCAATGCCAACGAAGCAAAAAAATTACAAACACACAATGCTTTACCACCAAAACTATATGGACTACCGAAAATACATAAACCAAATATACCAATGCGTCCCATAGTATCATACATCCAATCACCTTTTTATAAGCTGTCCAAATATCTTGCATATAGTCTATCAAAAACAACCAAAAATAATTTTTATGTGAAAGATTCATTTATGCTCAAACAATTTTTAGATACAGTGCATATTCCTGATAATTATAAAATCATATCCCTAGATGTCATTTCAATGTATACAAATATTCCAAATGATCTTATAACACATGTACTAAAAGATAAATGGGATTCGATCAAACAACATACATCACTTAACTATGACCAATTTCTAGAAGGCATTATGCTTATACAAACAAATAATTACTTTCAATATAATGACAACTTTTTCCAACAACTAAACGGATGTACAATGGGATCTCCAATTTCTTCAAGTCTAGCGCAAATTGTCATGGAATATATAGAAGAAAAAGTATTAAATAATATAGATTTTGATGTAACATTTTTTAAAAGATACGTTGACGATTGTTTAGCTGTAATTCCGAGTAACAAGTGCGATGCATTCCTGAGTGCTTTCAATAGTTTCAACCCAAGTATCCAATTCACTTTAGAAATCGAAAACAATAACAAAATAAATTTTCTAGACATGACACTTATAAAAACCAAAAACAAAATAAAAACTAAACTATATACAAAAGAAACATGGTCTGGACGATATCTAAATTATAACTCATGCCATCCCAAATCACAAAAAAACAGTGTCATTATAGGATTAACAGATAGAGCTATCAAATTAACTTCACCTGAGTATCGCCCTAAGGTATTGAAAAAACTTAAAAATGTTCTAAAAAATAATCAATATCCAGAAAATCAAATTAACAGAATCATTCAACAACGTACATATAAATTATACAATAACAACATAAAACCAAGTACACAAATAGAACCAAACCAAGAAAATGATACATATATAGCTCTACCTTATACAAATCAATTATCTGAAAAGCTTAAATACATCTTATCAAAATATAACATCAATGTATGCCATAAATCCCACAACACATTATCGCCACTTTTTACTAAACTAAAAAACAAAACCAAAGATAATAAAAAATCTAATATTATATACTCCATACCATGCATGAATTGTCCGAAGCATTATATAGGAATGACTACACAGTACTTGGAGGGCAGCATGAATGGTCATAAATATACAAAAAATGCATCAACTGCTTTACACAAACATGAAAGCACTGAGAATCATGAATTTGATTATAAAAAAACAAAAATCTTAGCTCAAGACACAAATTATCAGAAATTATCAATTAAAGAAATGATACACATAAAACAAGATGAGTTTTCTGTGAATGATAGACAAGATATAAAAAACTTGAGTCAAATTTACTATAAGCTGATTAATTAACTCATTTCAACTTCCCTCGTATAGTATCGTTGCATTGAAATTCTAAGGTGAGTACGTCAATTTTAATTCTGTGTTTTTATTAATGTTTTTAAAAACCTACTAATGTTATGTTTTTATCTATTTACAAATATTTTAATCGTACCTTATTCTTATAATGATATTATTTTGAAAATGCTTCCAAAGAAGAAGCGAAACGTTAAAATTTTTATCCATTTTCAATAGAAAAATGTGAAATACAATCGTATTTTAATTATTTAAAACAACCTATGAACCCAAGAATATAAACATTTCCAATATTATATACAAATGGTTGAAGAAACTAAATGAATTTATATATATATATATATATATATATATATATATATATATATATATATATTATTCTGTAATTTTTATATTTCAAATATGTATAATATTTATTTATATTGCCTGGTCTTTCGTGATGGTTTCCCGGCTTATAGATTTGAATTCTGAACTAACCATATGAATTAAACACCAGCCTTCCAATATGAAACAATTTATCAAAATTACGTTTACAACTAATAACTGAATTAAACAATCTCAACCACTCTCTCTCACACACCCCGTAGATATCCTATTATGTTATTGTCAGTAATCTTAATTGAACCATCAATGAAGATTGTCGAATCTGAATTATAATAATAAAAAAATATATATTTAATTACTTTAGCTCAGTCGTAAATATTAATTATGTGGATAATTGTTTTTATTATAAATATCTCAGGCTACACGAATGTAGGATCGGGGGTTACTTTGAAAAGAATATATTAAAATTGAACTGTTAAATTGTAACTTCTGCGTATCTCTGGTGAGTCTCCACCTCTAGAACTTAGTAATCTCCGTTCCGTCTATAAATCTTCTAACTTTTAAGGGAGAATATTGAAAATCACTTCTTCCGTCTTGAATAGTACCTCTTTTTCAGATTTTGTTATACTTGGGACATTCCCTAGGTTTTTACTTTGGAAAAATATTTCATTTGGAGCACATAATCGATAAAAAATTTGCTATTGATAAAAATAAATACCTCAGAACCAGGACGTTGAACTTATCAGCCTTGCATTAATTATTCTTCTACCATACACTGGGCACTGGTATAGAATAAAATAATATTGCCCCTCTGTTGGAATGCTCTCACTTTCCAAGATTAATGTTGGAACTCAAAAATATCACTTTATGTATTGTAATAGTAGAGAATTACTTCTGGTAAGTAGATATACTTTTTTCTTATAATGGACAGGCTTTTTCCACCAATTTTGTTAAATATTTCCTGGACTTAATTTTGGTTGACGTTCACCCTCATTTTAAAAATAAACAACCTTCTTTTTCATCATCCTGCCTTCTCATTAGCCGAAAACCAATTATCTCCTAGGCAACTGTCAGTAACTTGATTGTTAAGAAATTTCCAAAAATATTTTATTAGAACTTATTCTAACATACTAATTCTTCGAAACTAATGTTCTCAATGAATTCATTATAAAATTTCCATTCCAAAAATGTCTTATATGTCCAGTTTTGTACTAAAATAAGGTTAGAATAGAGCACAATGTCTCTTTCTCTTGTCTCTCTTCTGAACCCCTTTCTGCAGCCCTAGACCCAGATATTCAAGTCTCAGTCTGATATATAATGATACCACTTTCAAATGAGACCATTGGAAATATTTAAACCGGCTTTAAAGTTATTGAAATCAAATCATGATTTTGTGACGTTTAACTCTCCGATAATTACTTGTATTTCTGATGACATCAATTTCTAGCCAATTCATATAGTATAATTATACAAAATGTGTGAATATTTATATCATTGTAGGTTAAATTTCTGAATTGAATAATTATATAGGTATTTGTAATACTGTGTTAGCAAAGTTTTCAAAATATTAAATCTATATCGAAATCTTTATTATTGGTTTAATTTTAACAATATTGCTGTATGAGATAAACTATTTGTATGTACTCGTATATTAACAATTTTACTGTTACAAGTAATTCCCATTGTGAAAGATTTCGACAATAACAGAATAACCATTATTCATGAATATAAAAATTGAAATAGAGGGTCTTCTCAAGAAATTGACTTTTATCGATGATCCACATTATGTATAAGGAAACTTGCAAAATACATGTATGAGATTAGCAGAAATATCATAGTTATTATAAAGTGTATATAAAGTGGACCCAATTAGTAAGATAAATTATCTTGTTT
Source organism: Galeruca laticollis (assembly GCA_963921935.1). Classification (NCBI taxonomy): domain Eukaryota; kingdom Metazoa; phylum Arthropoda; class Insecta; order Coleoptera; family Chrysomelidae; genus Galeruca; species Galeruca laticollis. The sequence goes on from OY998177.1 coordinate 101,285,900, forward strand.
TTATATGTTCTTATAAAATTACATGAAATTTTGTAACAGTAAAATTGTTAATATACAAGTATATAAAAATAGTTTATCTCATACATCAATATTGTTAAAATGAAACCAATAATAAAGATTTCGATATAGATTTAATATTTTGAAAATTCCAAATGAAATATTTTTCCAAAGTAAAAACCTAGTGAATGTCCCAAGTATAACAAAATCTGAAAAAGAGGTTTTATTCAAGACAGAAGAAGTAGTTGTTTGATATTTACTAACCTGAATATTCTCCATTTCAAAAATTCAAGTATGAGCATCATATGTATTTCGATTGTGTTTTTTTTATACAGCATCTAATAATGATTTTGATTATAAACTAATTATTTGAATTCATCACATACAATCTTAAATAAACTTGAAAACCAAACTCTTTGTCAAAAGATTGTGGTTAGTGTCTTATTCTCACCATAGATAAAGGATATGTTAGGTTGGGTTGATTTTCAATATTCTCACTTAAAAGTCAGAAGATTTATAGACGGAACGGAGATTACCAAATTCTAGAGGTGGAGACTCACCATTGATACTGCCACGCTCTCTCTTTACGCCAAATTACATGAAGGAAGAAAAGAAAAGAAAGCAAAGAAGAGGAAAAAAAAAAGAAATATTGAGGCTAAAGGAAATATTACTGACGAGGGATGAATTTAAGGAATTATGAAGTGAAAAAGAAAGAAAAAGAAAGGAAGAAAAAAATTATATATATATAAATGGAAGTTAAAGAAACTAACGTCGAAAATGGAAGTATTGAAAGAGATTTGGAAAATATAGATTAAAAGTTATACTGATAAGTAGTAGCTGAGTGGGCGTGCAATTACGCCGAGCTATCCCAAATGCCGGAGAGTAGGGGTGAGTTGAAAAGGGCGCCACTGTTTTATCTTTGCTGAGCTAAAACGGAAGCTCTCCTGGTTGTCCCGGAACTCCCTATCAGATAACGTCAAAAAAAAGGAATATATGAATAGGTAGGTAATCAATAACAGAAAAATTGAAGAGAAGATATTCTCGATAAAAGTTTTAAAGAGCCACTAGTAGAGGTCTGGTAGCTAACAAATAAAACGAAGTTATTTCAAATTCAATATGATCTATTAAATATAACAAAAAAAATAATAATAATAACCAGAATATAATAAGGTAGATAAATACGCATATATGTTAGTAATAAACCCCAAAATTTATATACAAAACTTGATTCTAAAAATATACATAACAATGAGAGTAGTAATGAAAAATTTTCACCGATTTTCCGGGGGTAACCCAGTAATGGCTACAGCTGGGAGCCGGTGAATCGTAGCAAAGTAGCCGAAGTGGTTTCTTGCAGCAGTTACTTTTAGTAAGGCTTGCTCAAAAGCCTTTGTGGTCCGTGAGCACAAAAGTACCTTCCCGTCTGTGCCCAGTAAAAGAGGAGCACCTTTTTGTCCGTGCTCAACAGATGGAACAACTTATTTGTGCTCGAGAAAAACTTGCTCGTGCTCGGAAAAAAACCATCCGTGCTCAAAAAAAAAAAATAACTTCTTCGTCCTCGGTAAAGAACTTGCTCGAGAAGAAAAGCTTGTTCGTGCTGGGAAAACTGGTAGTGCTCAAAAAAAAAGAACACCTGCACGAAAATAACTTGCTCGAAAAACTTTCCGTCCTCGGGAAAAAAACCCCTGAGATGATTTATAGGGGTTCGCAAGAAGTTTGTATTCGATGGTCCCAAATCCTGAATAACAGCAAAATCTTCGTGTAGTAAACTAGCGAATCAATACGGAAACCAACAATCACGAAAATTCCTTTAGAGATATAGTCCCAAAATCCACTAATAAGTGCTACTATAAGGGGAACTAAATCTCCGACCATACAAACACAGTTCTTGATGTCAAGAGAAATCGAAATTCCACTCAAAAATCGTTCTCAAGGCACAGATAAAAATAACTCCCATAAAAAGAACATTAGACCACAAAAACTTATTCGCTAGGTAAATAGTAAAAATGTGAAAGTACGATGAAGGCCTGTACACACGCTTTATATCAAAATAATAAATTCCAATTTCCTACATTTTAAAACACCAACTTTACTGATTGGATTCGCGACAATAATGAATGTTGATCTTAACAAATACAATGCCATTTACCCGTATACAATTAATATGAAAGGAAACGTTATCTAGATAACGGAATTACGAAAGTTAAATAATGATTTAAATAAAAGAATTACAGAAGTACAACGTGAACTTGGCATAACAACAGTCAGTTGTGGGTAAATCAACTAGATTTTTCACTGGAATATGTCGTTCAAATACTGAAATGGTAGGAATTATAATTTGCGAATACGGGGTGACTCGAAAATGTTTAATAATAAAATCGAACCGTGACAACTCCCCCTCTCCATAGAAAGGAGGGAAACTTCCAGAAGAAGTTTCACGAGGATAATCCAAGAATATAGCCACAACAAGTTTAAAAACAAAAGTAGGTAATAGTAGGTCAGGTTCGGAGCAAATATGGAAATGGAATTTTTGGGAATAAAATAGATAACTAGAATAAAAAAATATCCGGAAACAATTAAGTGAAAGAAAATAGACACGTGAGGTGGAAAATTATAAGTAGAATACAAAACCCATTTAGTTAACAAAAAAAAAAAATTAATAACCAACATAAAGTAGAGTAAACGACGGTAACTAATGAAACAAAAATAAATTTATTAAGATAACTCAAATACGAAGATAAACGTAAATTAGAGATGATCAGTAAAAGGAAACGTTGTCTGATCAGAGACAAACTAAAATTTATTCACTGTCAGAATTCGCCTTGTCGTGAGATGAATTATATAATTTGAGGTCTTGCACATGCCAAACACCCTTACTTTGACCCAAATCATCCTCTAGTTCATAAGTACAAGTACCAGTTTTTCTTTTAATGACGAAGGGACCTACAAATGGTGGTGCCAATTTAGCACTATAATAATTGACAGCATCGGAGTGACTTTTGTTCTTACGCCAAACCAATTGTCCTTCAACATATTGCACTGGACGCCTGCGTAAATTATAACGATGTTGATTCTTAACTCGAGCTCCTTGAATTCGTGACTGAACAGTTCGATAAAGTGATTGAAGGTTGGCTTGCCTTCGCTTAACAAGATCTTCAGGTTCTACATCCGTAGTGGGTATTTCATCTGAGAAGTCTTGTCCAAAAAGTTTATGCTCTCTGCCGAAGTTAAGAAAATAAGGAGTGTATCCAGTAGTTTCGTGACGAGATGTACGCATAGCACAACCGATAGAAGCTAAATTCTCGTCCCAAGTACGTTGCTTATCATTTTGAATGTAAGAACGAATCATAGTTTTCACGACTCTGTTCGAACGCTCCGTTGGATCAGCTCGGGGATAGTAGGATGCTGTATAAAATATTTAAGTTTTATAACGTTTACACAGATTTTGAAACTCCTTAGATTTCATTTGTACTCCGTTATCACACATAAGATGTTGGGGTGCACCGAACATAAGAAAAATTCCCTCTTCAACATGTTTTACCAGGGACTTAGCTATAGCAGACCTACATGGAAACATGACAGTCAACTTGGTAAAATAATCATTGACCACTAATACATAACAATTTCCTGATTTCGAACGTGGTAGAGGTCCAATGTAGTCCAGACTGATACACTGCCAAGGTTGGTTAATGATAGGACGGTCACCCATCAATCCTGCAGGAGGTTTTTGTTCAACTTTATGTTGGGCGCAGATTCGACATGACCCTACATACTTCATGACGTCGCTCTTCATTTTCGGCCAATAATAGCGCTGGCTAACCTTCCAGAAGGTTTTAAATACCCCTACATGACCTGAGGCCGGTACATCATGACAACGCAGCAACACTTCCTTCCTTTTATCTTTGGGAACTACAATTTTCCACGAACTAGCGGGATCGACAAAATCTGGGCTGCTAGATTTAACAAATTTATATAACAAACCATTCTCAACACGCCAAGTAGGAAATTTCTGGGGCTGTTGTTCAAGCCTTTTAAACATATTTTTGACCCAATTATCTGTAGAGGAGTTCAAAGAAAAATCACTTTCCGTGTTAGTGTCGATAGCATCAACAGACACCGGCACTGAACGAGACAAGAAATCGGCAACTACATTTTCTTTTCCAGGACGATGTACTAATGTGAAGTCATAGGGCTGAAGGCGAAGTGCCCAACGCGCCAAGCGCCCTTGGGGGTCCTTCAATCTATGAAGCCACAACAAAGAGTGGTGATCTGTAACTACCGTGAAATGTACCCCTTCCAGATAGTGTCGTAGTTTTTCCACGCTCCAAATGACCGCCAGACACTCTTTTTCAGTGACGGTGAACTTCATTTCTTGCTTTGAGAGTGAACGGGAGAGAAAACAAATGACCTTTTCGCCGTCATCGAATTTTTGGACGAGAACAGCCCCCAAACCAAAGTTACTTGCATCAGTTTGCAAAACAAATGGACGATTGAAATCGGGACAAGTGAGAACTGGTGCTGTTACCAAACATTCTTTAATAGATTTAAAAGCCCTATCACACTCAGAAGACCAAGACCAACGGACATTTTTCTTTGTTAAATTGGTTAGGGGTGAAATGGTGGAAGAAAAATTTGGTACGAAACGACGATACCATGATGCTGTACCTACAAAACGACGTATTTCATGAACGTTACGGGGTGGAGGAATATTCACTATGGCCTCTACTTTTTCAGGATCCGGTCGTAGTCCTCGTTGATCCACGACATAACCTAGGTATTTCAATTCTGGGCGACAAAACTGACATTTATCTAACGAAACGATAAGTCCTGCTTCTTTTAAGCGATCAAATACCAAACCCAAAAGTCGTACATGTTCTTCAAAGTCCTGGGAAACTAGGATGATGTCATCCAGATAGACCATCACAGAAGGTCGAAGGTCGGCACCAAGCACTGTATCTACAATACGTTGCCAAGTCGCTGGTGAATTGGACAAACCGAACGGCATGCGGCGAAACTGAAAAAGGCCTCTTCCGGGGACAGTGAATGCAGTATATTCGCAAGAAGATTCGCTTAAAGGCACAGTCCAGAAGGCCGACTTGATATCTATCGAACTTAGATATTTGGCGTCTCTCAGACGATCTAAAATAGCCGAAATATACGGAATTGTGTAAGCATCTTTTCTACTGACGGCATTCAATTTCCTAAAATCTACACAAAAACGATATCCACCGTCCTTCTTACCTACTAGACAAATCGGACTTGACCAAGCACTCTTGGAAGGCTCGATAACTCCATCTTCCAACATTTTCTTTAGTTCCTCGTCAATAATTTTCTGTTTGAAAGGAGACACGGGATAATACCTTTGTTTTATCGGGTTGGTACCTGGTTCAATTTTGATGGCATGTTCAGCAACCGTACAATAACCAAGACCAGTACCCATGAGAGCAAGTTTCACCTTCACTAAGCTATCCAATGCATTACGCTGTAGATCCGTTAATGTGGTTTCATCCTGGATACTACAAATGTGCGAAGTAACAGAGGTGTCGGAAAAGTGCCAAATATCTTGATTTAAATCGGGGACTATCCCCATAATCTTCCAAAAATCTACTCCCAGAATAAGTCTATGAGATAGTTCTGGTAGGACCAACACATCTATTATACGAGTTTTCCCCATCAGACAAAAAGGAATCTGTAAATAACCTATACTAGAACAACTCTGACCGTTAGCAACTGTGCAAGATGTTTTATTGGCTATTAATTGAAGACCTAAACGCTGCATCAACTCATAACCAGGGAGCCCAATAATAGTACGAGTAGCACCGGAATCCAGTAAGCCCCGAATTGAAGTTCCCAGAACCGTTACTTCCAAATAAGGACGTTGATCACCCTGAGCATGACCTATAATAAAGTCCAAAAGAATTTTGGCAGGAAAATCTGAATCGATGGTCGAATAAATATTTACATTGGGAGAATCCTCGTGACCATTTACAGGTTCCCCCGGGATGCGTTTCCCGAATTCGAACACCTGGAACAGGACCGAACAGTTACATCAGGAGCACCACAACGATAACAATGAGTCCTTTTGGGATTTGGGCAATCACGATTTAAATGACCCGTCTTCTGACAATTCCAGCAAGTGGGATCTCGTCTGGTAGTAGAGGGTCGATTGGGATGTCCAACCTCATCGATAACCACAGGTGAGATCGTAACTTTGGGTAATGCGTCCTCTAAATCTGACACAAACGCAAAATCAGGCTCCACAAAACCTTGGCGCTTTCTAGAAGGTGGGACGTAATGTTCCGCTCGATATTTCTTAGCCTCCAGCTTCAAACATTCCTCCTCCAGCTCCTCCAATGAATTCACTACGGGAAGTTGAGTGGTATAGAATGGTGCTAAATTCCTTGAGGTTATATCCAGTTTCAGTTCCTCAGACATAGGACCATACCGCCGAAACAACGCCTGCATACAAGATAGATAATCGATTATGCTTTCACTAGGATCCTGCGTACGCTCTAAGATTTCCTTGAATATACGAGGGCGATAGTCAGGTGGTTCGAAATGCCTACAAAGCAAAACAGACAAACTTTCCCAATTGTCAAACCTGAAACGATTCGCACGAAACCAATTCAAAGCTTTACCAGCAAAAAGGTCTATAGCCGACTCAAATAATTCCTGATCCGAAAGGTTACGCGCTACTTTCAATTCTGCTACTCTCTCGAGAAAACTATGAACCGACATGGCCTTGGAGTCTGCAGTAAACTTGATTCCCCACTTCTCAACACGCTGTAATTTGATAGAATAATTAGGTAGACCCTGAGGAGTAGAACCAGGACGTCGGGTGGAAGGAATCTCATCCCCAGTTGAAACAACATCGGAATCGACAGTGCGCTCTAACAAAAGACTCAAATTGGGATCTTGTTTCGAAACACTTTCCAAACTATCAAGAGCCGCTAAAATGTCCACCAACAATGTCGTTCTAGCGTTGACCTTCTCGGGAGTCAATTTATCAGAGGGAATCCGATTCACACGATTTAGCAGATGAACAAGGTGAGTTTGATTTCTCTCAAATTTTGTTTTGGCGTTATCGCCGGAAGTAGCCTGGATAGAAGAAATTAATTTTCTCAGGGTGGTTTGTACAAACTCCATTTCCTCGTCACAGTCTAAATTATAGGGAGGATAATTCAAGGATTTACTGTTCTTCTCCATCAGTAGTAAAGGACGCAACGTTGACCTAAGCCTTTCCACAGTACTCGAATCATCTACAACAATACCGCGAACGCAAAGCTCGTGAATAAGCATATCCTTCCTAAGATAATTGACTCTCAAATTGTAATCCATTATGTTAATGTCAGCGAAAATACAAGATAGGAAACTATTAATCAACGGCCAAAGGCTAAGCACCAAAAAAAAAGTAATAATAAATAACAATAACGAATAATAATAAAGTGTAAACCTTCTACCAAAATGATATATGAAGTGCACCACTTCAGTGCGCAAACCAACTTACCACAATAGAAATGCTATATGAAACGTAAGAAATAATGATCATAAAAGCACTTTGTATAGTAATAATAATAAATGGAAATATTAAAAATCAATAGAAATAAAATATATATATCTAATCACTACAAAAATAGACGCAATATTAAATATACGAACCAATGATCATAAACGCTCTATATACAATAATAACAATAAATGCAAATAAAAAAAAAATTATATATGTGTGATTACTATAAAAATAAATGCAATTTTAAATATCTACAGTAAGCGGCGTTCGTAATGCGTATAGTTATTATTTGTTCCCCACCAAAACCTCTTGCTATAGAAAACTTAACAAAATACGGTAAATGGAAAAAAAAAGGGAAAATCCCGGAAGACAAATTGACTGCCCCACGTTGGGCGCCAAAAATTGCCACGCTCTTTCTTTACGCCAAATTACATGAAGGAAGAAAAGAAAAGAAAGCAAAGAAGAGGAAAAAAAAGAAATATTGAGGCTAAAGGAAATATTACTGACGAGGGATGAATTTAAAGAATTATGAAGTGAAAAAGGAAGAAAAAGAAAGGAAGAAAAAAATTATATATATATAAATGGAAGTTAAAGAAACTAACGTCGAAAATGGAAGTATTGAAAGAGATTTGGAAAATATAAATTAAAAGTTATACTGATAAGTAGTAGCTGAGTGGGCGTGCAATTACGCCGAGCTATCCCAAATGCCGGAGAGTAGGGGTGAGTTGAAAAGGGCGCCACTGTTTTATCTTTGCTGAGCTAAAACAGAAGCTCTCCTGGTTGTCCCGGAACTCCCTATCAGATAACGTCAAAAAAAAAAGGAATATATGAATAGGTAGGTAATCTATAACAGAAAAATTGAAGAGAAGATATTCTCGATAAAAGTTTTAAACAGCCACTAGTAGAGGTCTGGTAGCTAACAAATAAAACGAAGTTATTTCAAATTTAATATGATCTATTAAATATAACAAAAAAAATAATAATAATAACCAGAATATAATAAGGTAGATAAATACGCATATATGTTAGTAATAAACCCCAAAATTTATATACAAAACTTAATTCTAAAAATATGCATAACAATGAGAGTAGTAATGAAAAATTTTCACCGATTTTCCGGGGGTAACCCAGTAATGGCTACAGCTGGGAGCCGGTGAATCGTAGCAAAGTAGCCGAAGTGGTTTCTTGCAGCAGTTACTTTTAGTAAGGCTTGCTCAAAAGCCTTTGTGGTCCGTGAGCACAAAAGTACCTTCTCGTCTGTGCCCAGTAAAAGAGGAGCACCTTTTTGTCCGTGCTCAACAGATGGAACAACTTATTTGTGCTCGAGAAAAACTTGCTCGTGCTCGGAAAAAAACCATCCGTGCTCAAAAAAAAAAATAACTTCTTCGTCCTCGGTAAAGAACTTGCTTGAGAAGAAAAGCTTGTTCATGCTGGGAAAACTGGTAGTGCTCAAAAAAAAGAACACCTGCACGAAAATAACTTGCTCGAAAAACTTTCCGTCCTTGGGAAAAAAACCTCTGAGATGATTTATAGGGGTTCGCAAGAAGTTTGTATTCGATGGTCCCAAATCCTGAATAACAGCAAAATCTTCGTGTAGTAAACTAGCGAATCAATACGGAAACCAACAATCACGAAAATTCCTTTAGAGATATAGTCCCAAAATCCACTAATAAGTGCTACTATAAGGGGAACTAAATCTCCGACCATACAAACACAGTTCTTGATGTCAAGAGAAATCGAAATTCCACTCAAAAATCGTTCTCAAGGCACAGATAAAAATAACTCCCATAAAAAGAACATTAGACCACAAAAACTTATTCGCTAGGTAAATAGTAAAAATGTGAAAGTACGATGGCCTGTACACACGCTTTATATCAAAATAATAAATTCCAATTTCCTACATTTTAAAACACCAACTTTACTGATTGGATTCGCGACAATAATGAATGTTGATCTTAACAAATACAATGCCATTTACCCGTATACAATTAATATGAAAGGAAACGTTATCTAGATAACGGAATTACGAAAGTTAAATAATGATTTAAATAAATGAATTACAGAAGTACAACGTGAACTTGGCATAACAACAGTCAGTTGTGGGTAAATCAACTAGATTTTTCACTGGAATATGTCGATCAAATACTGAAATGGTAGGAATTATAATTTGCGAATACGGGGTGACTCGAAAATGTTTAATAATAAAATCGAACCGTGACAATACGCAGAAGTTACATATTAACAGTTCAATTTTAATATATTCTTATTATTATTTCTGTTATTTTTAATTATTAGTGACTGTTGGGAATAATGTTTTATTTTGTTCGTTTGCATCAGTCGCATGTGATAACCTTTTGTATGTGTAAAGCGTGCTGAATGCAAAAGCAACATTGGGATCTGACGTCTGTCAACAGAAGTCATATTGATTTTTTATGTGTCACTGCTAGAAGTGTAAAATAAATTCGTTAAACTAACAAAATAATAGTTTCAATTGATATAGAAAATCGAACCAGCATTGTTCAAGTGAATAGTTTATCAAAGGCGATAAACAGCACGAGATTTGACATTTGGTCCTTCGCATCCAAATATCTGTTTTCATACATAAAATCAAACGTTTGTAGCAGTGAACATCGAACAAGAAAGTTGTGGAAGCTCGGTGAGTCCATTCCAATTTATCCCTTAATTCATTTGCTCCAATTTGCAATTTATTACAGCTTTCTAACTGAATTCCAACATATCAATACATTGTTAAGGTCTAACGCCAATAACACATTCAATTTTTAATTCATAAATTTACTATTGAATACAACTTAACAATCTCTTTCTCAAAACAATTTATCTACGTACTTTGACGAGCCGACAGACGTTTAGTATTCCAAATAATCTATTAGTCTGAAAGATTCAAATTTCTATTCACTATACATTCAAGGAATATTTTTTATCAATAATATTTTATACATTCAAGTTTAAAATAAATAACAATGTCCAACAACGGCGACGAGCAGCAAGCTATCACGAGATTGATTGCACGTCGTGGACAATTGAAGGCACAATTAACACGTTTTAAAAATTTCATTAACGACCCAATTAATTTCTCAAAACTCCAAGAAATAACAACGCGACTTCAAAAAATCGAATTCGCATTTGACGAATTCAATTCGGTACAGTCCGAATTAGAAATTTATGATGAAGATACTTACAGCGAACAGAGAATCTCGTTTGAAGATGAATTTTATAATAATGTTTCAAAGGCAAAACAAATTATAGATGAGGCTGATCGTTGTCGAAATCAAATTTACATACAACAAAATACAAATTCAGGTGCACAGCCCGCGACATCAAGCCAAACTTTGAATGTTCAACTTCCTCCTCTGAGTTTACCGGAATTTGACGGCTCTTACGATAAATGGAGAACATTTTATGACTCTTTCACAGCATTAATCCACAATAATCCCGGTTTGTCAAACGTTCAAAAATATTATTATTTACAGGCTTCTCTAAAAAAGGAAGCATCGAATGTTATCGAGTCATTGGAAATTACCGATTCGAATTACACCGTAGCGTGGAGTTTACTTCGAGATCGTTATCAAAACAAAAAAATAATTATTAAAAATCACACAAAACAAATTTTTGAGCTACCTAACGTGAACAAAGATTCTTTCAAGTCTTTAAGGTCATTTTTAGATAACTTTCAAAAACACTTTCGAGCTCTTAAAAACTTCAATGAACCCGTGGAATCCTGGAGTTCGATTTTAATACATTTGCTGCTTACTAAATTAGACATTAATACTAAACGGGAATGGGAAATTAAAACAAAAGACATCACTTCCCCACAAATTGAAACATTTATTAGCTATTTAAGGGAAAGATGTCATGTTCTAGAATCAATAAGTAACAAAACTGACATTCAAACGCATCTACCGGCTAATAATCGCAAATTCGTTGTAAATACAGTACAATCGAATATTGCAGTTAATAAGGTTTGTATATTTTGCAAGGACAGTGATCATCTCATATATTTTTGTAAAACATTTCAAAATTTGTCAGTATCTTCAAGAATACAAGAAATACGGAAGCTAAAGGCTTGTACAAACTGTTTACGACTAGGACATTCCAGTCGAGATTGTAAGTCAGGTATGTGCCGTATCTGTAAAAATAAGCACAATTCCTTATTGCATTTAGGAAAACAAACTTTCAAGATGAATGATCAAGTAAATACAAATATTCCTTCATCGAGTATTGACTCGATTGAGGATCGCCAACAGGCAATTCGTTCAAACACAGTGTATACTGTAAACGAAACAACGGAAAATTCGGGCACATCTAATTCTAATACTTCTATTATTTCTTGCTCACAAAATATGAATAGCGCTACGAGTACCCAAGGTTATAACAAAACATTCGTGATCCTATCAACGGCTCTTGTTAAAATTTTCGATAAAGAGAACAAACCTATTGTTTGTAGAGCTTTGTTGGATGGAGGTTCTCAATCAAATTTCATAACTAGCAATTTATTTAAACGACTAGATCTCAAATCATTTAAGGTCAATACACATGTCATAGGTATTAGTGGACAATCATTCGACATTCCCCTGCTGACAAAGGCTAAAATCAAATCTCTCACGTCAAACTATCAGGCTAGTCTCCATTTTTTGATCACTGACCAAATCACTGGCAATACACCCCAAGTTAGCTTCGATTTTTCTCATTTAAAATTTTCTTCAGATATAAGATTGGCAGATCCCAAGTTCAACATATCAAATGAAATCGACATCCTCTTAGGAGCAGGTGTCTTCTATAATCTATTGTCGGCCGGTCAAATAGGTTACGGTGACAATCAACCGATTATGCAAAACATCCAATTGGGTTGGATAGTCGCAGGTCCATGTAATATTTCTTTAGCACAACACAGTATATTTTGCAATCTATCAAAAACTTCAATTATCGAAAGTCAAATTGAAAGGTTTTGGCTTATCGAGGAATGTCATTCCAAGGATGCAATTTATTCAAGCGAAGAGATGCAAGTGGAGGAACATTTTCAAAATACGTTTCAGCGCGATGAATCGGGCAGTTTTGTAGTACGATTACTTTTTAAAGATAATTATACGGAGTTGGGCGAATCCATGCAAATAGCATCTCGTCGGTTCTTATCACTAGAAACCAAGTTCTCTAAGAATCCCGTTTTATACAAAAAATATACACTCTTCATGGAAGAATACCTACGAATGGGACATATGTCAGAAATTTGTCACTCCGAGATATCAAAACAAACTTCAAATTACTTTCTGCCACACCATTGTGTGATCAAAGAGTCTTCTGCCACAACTAAACTACGTGTTGTATTTGACGCAAGCGCAAAAACAACCACAAATCTATCATTAAACGACATTCTCAAAACCGGTCCGTGTATTCAAGACTCAATATTCTCTATTCTTCTGCGTTTCCGAACTCATGAAATAGTTTTTACAGCGGACATTGCAAAGATGTATCGCTGCGTGAAAATTCATGATAAGGATCAAATTTATCAACAAATAGTATGGCGCTCAAAACCGTCTGATCCTCTACTTTTTTACAAACTACACACGGTCACATATGGAACTAGTCCTGCATCATTCTTAGCTACGAGATGTCTTAAACAGTTAGCTCTCGATAACAGACTGCTATTCTCAGAAGCTTCTCAATCCATTAGGCAAGATTTCTATATGGACGACTGGCTGTCTGGCACAAACGATATTCAGTCAGCCACCTTGCTTATAAAAAATGTCAAGGAAATCTTGAGTTCAGCAGGGTTCCATCTAAGACAATGGTCGTCTAACGATGAGAGAATTTTAGACGGTCTTCAAGACAAGAGTAATCAGACGAACAAAGAATACGAAATAAAGGACAATCAGAATTCCAAAACATTGGGTACCAGATGGAATTCTTCAAACGACACGTTACAATACGTGACGAATAACAACAAACATGTGACATTTACTAAACGTGTAGTGCTATCGATCATAAGTCAAATATTCGACCCTCTCGGACTAATTAGTCCTGTAATTACCAAGGCTAAGCTGTTTATGCAACGCCTATGGCAGTTAAAAATAGGTTGGGACGATACAATTCCCAAGAACTTTCTAATTTCTTGGACGCAATTCTACAATCAACTAAACGCCCTTAATGACATAGAAATTCCCAGGCATGTCTTCATAAAACAGGCAGCTCAAATCGAAATTCATGTCTTCTCTGATGCGTTTCAATCCGCTTATGGAGGATGCGTCTATTTTCGATCAATAAATTCCTTAGGTCAAATCATGATCAAAATCGCTTGTTCAAAATCTCGTGTAGCACCGCTAAAGATCATATTCTCTTTTAGCTGTTCAGCTAGCTCGGGCCACAACAGACGCTATTAAGGGTAACCACATGGTATATTTTTGGTCCGACTCAACCATAACATTGGCTTGGATTCGTTCAGATCCTAGCCGTCTCAAAACATTTGTCGCTAACCGTGTGGCCAAAATACAGAATTTATCTGACCCATCTCAGTGGCGATATGTTCCTACCAATTTGAATCCCGCAGATTTCGTTTCCCGCGGAGTTAATCCCAATGAGATGAAGCAACTTACTATGTGGTTTAATGGACCAGAATTTCTATATCATAATGAAGAAGACTGGCCTATTTTGAAATCCTTGCCATCCGAAAATGATTTACCTGAAAGCAAAGCGACTACTGTTACATTAACCAATACTACTGTTCAAAATCAAATAATATCGAAATATTCCTCATTCAACAAACTCATTCATGTAGTTGCTTATCTACGTAGGTTCAAATTGAATTGTCTTCAAAGGTCAAAGGAGTTGAGAATTACTGGTAATCTTTTGCTGAGCGAGTTAGACGACTCGATCCACACGATCGTTAAGATTATTCAACGCGAAGCCTTTTCACAAGAAATCAATTCTCTGGAGAGGTCAAACTCAATATCTCGGAACAGTAAATTGATATCTCTAGATCCGTTTTTAGACAAATTTGATATTTTGCGAGTAGGAGGACGCTTAAAAAATGCGGAATTAGATTACGAAAACAAACATCCCATGATAATACCCTCGAAGCATCGGTTTACACACATTCTCGTTCGTCACGAACATTTTAAAAATTTGCATGCGGGCCCTCAAACACTACTGTCTATAATACGTCAAAGATTCTGGCCACTAAGTGGTCGACGCACAATACGAGGTTTGTTAAGAAAGTGTATTGTATGTTTCCGCGCAACTCCATCTATTACTCATCAAAAAATGGGCGATTTACCTCCCTCTCGAGTAAGACCTGCTAAACTATTTGCTACATGTGGAGTCGATTATGCCGGACCGTATCTCATAAAAAATAGTTACTTAAGAAATACAAAATCACTTAAGGTATATTTATGTATATTTGTTTGTTTTGCGTCGAAGGCGGTGCACCTCGAATTGGTGAGCGATTTAACTACCGACGGATTTTTAAATACATTGAAAAGATTCGTCTCCAGACGGGGCCTCTGTAGTAATATTTATTCTGATAATGCTACTAATTTTGTAGGTGCAAAAAATGTGCTTGATCATGTCAATAACACTAAATTTCAGACTTTCTCTTAGAAAATAAAATTGTTTGGCAATTTATTCCCCCCCGATCGCCTCATGTCGGTGGCCTGTGGAAGTCGGCGGTTAGACTCACAAAATTTCATTTGAAAAGAATATTGAAAAATAATTTACTTACATACGAAGATTTGTACACCGTGTTAGTTCAGGTGGAGGCTGTAATAAATTCTCGACCCCTCGTTCCCCTCACCGAGAACCCAGAAGATTTTGATATTCTGACTCCTGGGCATTTTTTGATTGGTAGTTCGTTGCTATCTTTACCTGAAGCTACAGTTGATGAAGCTAAACACACTCTTACCAAACGATACAAACAGATGCAGCTTCCGTTTCAACAGTTTTGGGTAAACTGGTCACGAGATTATTTACACACGTTGCAACAAAGACACAAGTGGCAGCATTCGACTGATATTTTCAAGATTGGACAGTTGGTGCTTTTACAAGAGGATAACCTACCCCCACTTCAGTGGAAGATTGGTAGAATCAGTGAAGTTCACCCGGGACAAGATGAAGAAATTCGGGTAGTAACAGTAAAAACTGGTACAAGGTACTTAAAACGATCAGTGTCCAGACTATGTGTATTACCTATTGAAAAAGAACTGTAATAAGTTAATCATGTTTGAAAGGTATGACCTTTCAAGGCCGGCAACTATGTGGAATCTTATTATTATTTCTGTTATTTTTAATTATTAGTGACTGTTGGGAATAATGTTTTATTTTGTTCGTTTGCATCAGTCGCATGTGATAACCTTTTGTATGTGTAAAGCGTGCTGAATGCAAAAGCAACATTGGGATCTGACGTCTGTCAACAGAAGTCATATTGATTTTTTATGTGTCACTGCTAGAAGTGTAAAATAAATTCGTTAAACTAACAAAATAATAGTTTCAATTGATATAGAAAATCGAACCAGCATTGTTCAAGTGAATAGTTTATCAAAGGCGATAAACAGCACGAGATTTGACAGTAACCCCCGATCCTACATTCGTGTAGCTTGAGATATTTATTATAAAAACAATTATCCACATAATTAATATTTACGACTGAGCTAAATTAATTAAATATATATTTTTTTATTATTATAATTCAGATTCGACAATCTTTATTGATGGTTCAATTAAGATTACTGACAATAACATAATAGGATATCTACGGGGTGTGTGAGAGAGAGTGATTAAGATTGTTTAATTCAGTTATTAGTTGTAAACGTGATTTTAATAAGTTGTTTCGTATTGGGAGGGTAGTGTTTTATTCATGTGGTTAGTTCAGAATTCAAATCTATAAGCCGGGAAACCATCACGTAAGACCAGGCAATATAAATAAATATTATACATATTTGAAATATAAAAATTACAGAATAATATATATATATATATATATATATATATATATATATATATATATATATATATGAAGCAAAATGGTATTCTTGACGGTAGATAAATCAAAAATCTCTCAATATCTTAGGGATTCCGTCGTAAGTAGGGCTGAATGAAACTCTTATTTACTACCCAACGTTTCGAAAAATTTTATTTTCTTTTTCAAGGCTGAAATATGGACATGTTGGTACATTTCATTAATTAACAATTTTTTATACTTACGTGTAAAGTGAGTTGATAAATATTAAAATAGTTCATACTCGGAACAACAAAAAAAATATATTTTATGTATAGATAATTTTTAAGTACTAATTCAAAAGAATCTTTTTGATTTGAAGGAACATTATATGTCACAGTTGGAGTGACAGTTTTTTGATTGAGACATAACCTAGTTGATGTGTTCAACATTATGACTTAAGAGACAGTCTTCATTATTAGTAGCATGACTTGTCACTTAATCATGATCCTATGAACAAAGGAAGTCCTATATATCATATATTCTCCCTTGTCAACGAGCGAAAGTTGTAAGGTATAATACTCTCACTAATTACCCCACTCAATCTCACGATAACAAGAGTGAATGTAGTATATACACAACAACTCCGTTATAACTCATTAGTTATATAGATGTTTATATTTATAAGTTAGAAATATCTACAATTTGATTGTTCTTATGTTGTTGGTTAAATGAGAGAAGATACGCATAAGTGTGATTAACATGGTTGCTTTCTCTCTTTTTATTCAATGTCATTGAATAAAAAGAGAGAAAGCAACCATGTTAATCACACTTATGCGTATCTTCTCTCATTTAACCAACAACATAAGAACAATCAAATTGTAGATATTTCTAACTTATAAATATAAACATCTATATAACTAATGAGTTATAACGGAGTTGTTGTGTATATACTACATTCACTCTTGTTATCGTGAGATTGAGTGGGGTAATTAGTGAGAGTATTATACCTTACAACTTTCGCTCGTTGACAAGGGAGAATATATGATATATAGGACTTCCTTTGTTCATAGGATCATGATTAAGTGACAAGTCATGCTACTAATAATGAAGACTGTCTCTTAAGTCATAATGTTGAACACATCAACTAGGTTATGTCTCAATCAAAAAACTGTCACTCCAACTGTGACATATAATGTTCCTTCAAATCAAAAAGATTCTTTTGAATTAGTACTTAAAAATTATCTATACATAAAATATATTTTTTTTGTTGTTCCGAGTATGAACTATTTTAATATTTATTAACTCACTTTACACGTAAGTATAAAAAATTGTTAATTAATGAAATGTACCAACATGTCCATATTTCAGCCTTGAAAAAGAAAATAAAATTTTTCGAAACGTTGGGTAGTAAATAAGAGTTTCATTCAGCCCTACTTACGACGGAATCCCTAAGATATTGAGAGATTTATATATATATATATATATATAAAACATTAAACTTGCTAGTCAAGACATATATTTAATCATCTATGTTCTACCTTGTGACAGGAATCCTTGACTACTCAATACTCAACGAAAATAAAACAAGATCAGTTAATATTCATTTATTTATTTGTATTGATGTGAAATTTCAGGAAACTTTTATTTTTTTTGATTAAATTGAAAGTGATATTGCAATATTTATATCTTTCCACTATTGTAGAGTTGCAAAGCTATAGCAGTAAATTTGTAAAATCGCTCTGTTGTCTAAAAAAAATATAATATATTAGTAACAATATTAAGTTGAAATTATTGAAACCGTTGACGATATTCATACTGAACACACTGTCTCTATTTCGATAACACTCTTCAGTCTCTGAAGACGATAACTTGGTTATCGAAACGCGCGTCAGATATTGTAATTGTGAGTGTTGGTGAAGTGGTAGCGAATAGTGTGTTCAGTACATTATCAGTATGTACCTAAGATATCCATAGAAATGTATATATACAGGGTGTCCTGGGACTAATAGGAAAAAAGTCAGGAGCGTATAATCTGAGCCAAAATAATGTTAGTACTTCATATGAACTTTTTCTATGCAGGCCCTCGTTTTCGAGTTATAGGCCTCCAAAGTTTTAATTTTGAATTAGGTTTTTATTTTTATTTTTTTTACTAGTTATTTGATCCTTATAAAATTTACGGCAAAGCTATAATATACGTGTATGTTTATTTTGGAAAGGTAAACAGTTTTACAGTAGTGCCTTGAAGCCAGGGACGGACTACTCGCAATGGTTAGTGATCCAAAAATTTTGCAGGGATGGCACACCCTGTATAAAATTATCGAAATTGACTTCCTCACACATTAAGCTAACGAAAAGGTACTCTTGTTGGAATTCTACAAAATCAGCCGTTTGGCTAATATTTACAGTTTTATTAATGTACTACGTACCAATTTACCTAACTAACTTATTAATACGATGTCCAAGATTTACCTACAGTATTACAAAAAAATAAACGGTTTTAAAGGTTAAAACTAACTTTTCCGCATCTGTGGCCCTAAACAATATTCTATTATAAAATTGTTACTTGTATACACTTCGGAGGATGTATCGTGCTAACAAACCGAAATTTTTTCAAAAACAACCAAAAATTTAGTATATCTGGATTTATAGGACCAGCCGTACTCGCTCAAGTCAACTGAAAATCAATAGGGCACATCTGTGAGACACCTTGAATAATATTCAATCATAAAATTGATCAACCGTATATTCTCTGGAGGCTATATCGTGTTAACAAACTGAAAAGTCTCCAAAAATGACAAAAACCAAAAGCACCCGTTGTACTGGCTTTAGTGAGCTGAATATCGATACGGTTCATCTCTGAAACGCTCTGAATAATATCCAATCATGAAATTGGTCACTTGGATATACTCCTGAGGCTGTATCATGCTAACAAACTGAAACTTCTCCAAAAATGACAAAAATATCGTACTTAAAATACTGTAGCACCTGTTGTATTGGCTCTGGGGATCTCAAAGTCGGGTTCATCAGTGAGATGTCCTGAATGATATTCAATCATAAAATTGGTGACTTTTTGAACTCCGGAGGCTGTATTGTGCTAACAAACTGAAATTTCTCAAAAAATGTCAAAAGGCCGTACTTCAAGTACCATAGCACCCGCTGTACTGGCTCTGATGAGCTGAAAATCAATAGTGTTTATTTGTTACATATCCTTGATAATATTCCATCATAAAATTGGTGACTCATTGCACTCCAGAGGCTGTATCGTGGCCGACGACAACGACGACGACATACACACAGGATTTGTTTTCTAAAAACCGTTTTTTCGTGTTGTTGTTGATGGAAAGCGTAAAAATAACTCAAAAATTTTTGTCAAAATTCCAACTTTTTTGGGGTAAACCAATACTTTTCTCGCATATTAGATAGGTTGGGCGGAAAAGTGATGATTTGATGATAGCAGATGATAAAAACATTAGGAACTCATTTAATAGGAATTGAATAGGTACGCAAACAACGTAATCAGTTGCTTTTAATCAAAATTACGAACACAAATTTAGTAAACTATTAAGAAAACTTCAAAAAACACAACTTATGAAACATTGGACTAAAACTAATTCCTAAACAACAATAAAAACTAACGTTATTCTAATAAATGTTCAATATGAGCTCCTCCCACTTCCACGCACATTCTAAGTCTACGAAGGTTGTTTCTTTGCACTTGAAAGAGCAGTCCCATATTATTTCTAATAACATTGCAGTGTAACACAATTCTGTCTAATAAATCTTGCCTTGTTGGCACGGGTGTTGCGTATACCTTACTTTTGAGATAACCCCAGAGAAAGAAATCCATAGGATTAACGTCTCCTGATCGCGGTGGCCATTGAAAAGGGCCTCCACGACCAATCCATCTATTAGGAAACCTTGTGTGTAAATGCTGTCGAACATCTAAACTGAAATGAGGAGGAGCCCCATCATGCATGAACCATAAATTCCTACGAGTTTGTAGTGGCACCTCATCAGACAGGTTCCATAACTCATTTTGCAAAAACTCCAAATATCTCTGACCGATCAAAGTACCGTCAATAAAATATGGCCCTATCAAATGATTGCCAACTATTCCTGTCCAAACATTAACCATCAATCTATGCTGGTTCCTAGTTTGGATAATGCCATGTGAATTCACATCATCCCATAAATGCATATTATGAGAATTTATGACTCCATCTCTGGTGAAACCGGATTCGTCCGTGAAGAGAACGTTACTAATTAATGTATTGTCTGCTTGTTGTTGTCGCCGAAACCACTGGCTATACTCAAGTCGTGCAGGATAATCAGCCACTGTCATACTGTGTACTTTTTTCATATAAGAAGGATATAACAGCTATTGTTTTAGGATGCGATGAACAACTGATTTCGAGACGTTATGTTGACTTGATAATTTTTGTAAACTTGTTGATGGTTCATTATCAACTGCATTTAACAAATCTTGTTCAACTGCCACAGTACGTACGCTTCGTACTGGACCTTCTCCACCTTTTTTGGCAAAAAACTTCCTAAAATTTAAAATTTTGTTTTCTATACATGGAAAATTACATTTACTTATTCATACCTGTTTCTCGTAACCTGAGATCAATACGCTCAAACATTCGTCTGTCTGGCAATGCTCTGTTTGGAAAATGTTCTGCATAAAGCCTTCTGGCCTCTAAACAGTTTCGAGAAGCCAGTCCATACATTAAATGCATATCTGCATACTCAATAAAAGTGGATTCTGCCATTGTAACAGTTAAATTAAAGACTTATGAATTATTGACAAGTAATGACAACGAAATATTCTACACAACGTTTGACAACTAATCCTATGGTTACTTGATAAACGGTAAAAACACTTTTAAAAAGTTTTTACCAACTTACGAATTGATACGTCGTTAATGTTTTTTATCTTCTTGCTATCATTAAATTATTTTTTTGTAGTACTGTAGGCAAATCTTGGACATAGTAATAATAAGTTAGTTTTACCTCGTTGTGTACTTATAAAAATGGTGAATGCGTAAATTGGTACGTAGTACATTAATAAAACTGTAAATATTAGCCAAACGGCTTATTTTGTAGAATTCCAACAAGAGTACCTTTTCGTTAGCTTAATGTGTGAGGAAGTCAATTTCGATAATTTAATACAGGGTGTGCCATCCCTGCAAAATTTTTGGATCACTAACCATTGCGAGTAGTCCGTCCCTGGCTTCAAGGCACTACTGTAAAACTGTTTACCTTTCTAAAATAAACAAACACGTATATTATAGCTTTGCCGTAAATTTTATAAAGATTAAATAACTAGTAAAAAAAATAAAAATAAAAACCAAATTCAAAATTAAAACTTTGGAGGCCTATAACTCGAAAACGAGGGCCTGCATAGAAAAAGTTTATATGAAGTACTAACATTATTTTGGCTCAGATTATACGCTCCTGACTTTTTTCCCATTAGTCCCGGGACACCCTGTATATATATATATATATATATATATATATATATATATATATATATATATATATATATATATATATATATATATATATATATATATAATTTAGAAATATTTGTGAGGATGCAGCAATTGGTTTGGAAATTAAACTCCTATTTTAATTTAGTGAAAGCTTTCGTAATAGTTTTATTACTTCGTCAGTCACGATTAAACGAGTAAAATATATAAATTAAAATTCAGAAAAAACAGTGTAAAAATATTGATATATGCTTGAGACTTTTCAAAAATTATTGTCAATAATTTTTGAAAAGTCTCAAGCATATATCAATATTTTTACACTGTTTTTTCTGAATTTTAATTTATATATTTTACTCGTTTAATCGTGACTGACGAAGTAATAAAACTATTACGAAAGCTTTCACTAAATTAAAATAGGAGTTTAATTTCCAAGCCAATTGCTGCATCCTCACAAATATTTCTAAATTGTGAAATAAACAGCTGCTAATACGAATTATTATATATATATATATATATATATATATATATATATATATAATGGATATTTTATTGGAGATGTGGCAATAAGACACCAGAGTAAACTATTTCAGATATTCATTACTGAGCTTTCGAATAACTTTTATTCATTTTCAAGGGATAAAATCTATCGAGAATTTTGGTAAAGTTGTACATTTTCATAATAAATTCTTTTAAACATAAATCATCGAAAACTCCAAAAACATATTATATATATGTCACCTACGCCATTTCCCTTAGGTGGACAGTATATTGTGCTGATTAATGACTTATTTATTGTAGAATTGCTTAGTTTGTGTTGGTTAAAAAGTTACTTAAATTCATGTTTGTAATAAAAATATTATTATTCTTGTATTTGAAATTGTTGTTAGAGTTTTGTGTTAGTTTTTATAAACACTGTATATATATATATAAATATATATTATTATATATATATATATATATATATATATATATGTATATATATATTTATGTAAATATATATATATATATATATATATATATATATATATATATATATATATATACAATTCGAAGAAAGATATTTGCCAACTTATTTATAACGGGTATTTTGGTGGGGATGTGCCAAAACTCCAGAGTAGGGGAAAGCGTTCCACAATGAGACATACATTACGTTTCGGTAAGTTGCCAGAGGTTATGATTGAATTTTGTGATTTTGTTGTTTCATGTACATAGATTGACATATCCCTCGTCATTTAGCGCAATACGTTTATTAATATATCGGTTTAGGAAATAAATAGGAATTTTTTTTAAATTGTAATTTTTTTCTCCTTGTGGAACAAATATGTTCCACTATGAGACAGAACTTTTTAGACCAAAAAACAATACAAAAAATATGAAAAAAAGTATATAGTTAAGTGAATTGAACATACTTTTGAAAAAAAAACAGTATCCAAAAAATTCATTTTGCTAGAGAGGACAACATAAAATATAAATCCGACAAGTAAAAAATAAAATAAATTCCTTCAAAATATTAGTGCACATTTAATGAGTTGAAGTTTAGTTCAAAACGTATTAGATACTGTTGCCTCTTAGTTTTCCCAGTCGTTAAATATTTGGGAAGTATTATTTTGATGTTTTTCCTTCGATCGTACTTATATCTTCTCTTTGGGGTGGAAAAACAATTGTCAGACTTGTTACTGTTACGAAGAAATGAAATTTCAAATTCATCTTCATTTTTATTGAAAGTTTTTCCCACATAAAAGATAACAGTTTTTAATTCATCAAATTGAACTAAAAAGTAGTCCGCAGCCATTGGTTGTCGCTCCAGTGCATGAAAGTAGTCTTTATCCAAGGCATCTTCAATATCACTAGCATCTCCAGAGGAGCTCCTAGTATCTTCCTGATATGATACCCTATCAGACTCTTCCCTAGAAGATTCTCTAAATACTCTGGTCTTGACGATATACAATTTCCCCTGCTTTTTTCTCATTTTTAATTACGCATGCCTCACCTTCTCCTTGGATTTTGCTTTTATTTCATTAAGTTCTGGCTTGTATGCAGCTATGATACTCTTCTTTTTTCTAGCCCTGTTATTTTGTTTTCATTCTGGTGCTTCCGGATAGCGTTTCAATACTACCGGCGATATAAATTTTTCAATAATATTGGTTCCTTTGGTGAGTTCATATTCTTGAATATCAGTCTTAGAGGTTTCAATTGTTGTGCCATTGCAATCCTGATTATCAGCCGTATGGGTTTCAAATGTTTCATCTCCGCAATCTCCAGTAATGTGATGCTCAGATGGACCAGCAATTTCATCAGCTGGCTGGTATCGGTCACTGACACACATTCATCTATTTCATAAATTGAGATCGGACGGCCTGGATTCCTCAGCATCCACGATTCATATGCAGCATTATATTGGGATTTGAATGGGGAAAAAACCGAAAGGTCTAAAGGCTGCAGTTTGTGAGAGGTGTGCGGTGGCAATGTCAAGATTATAACTCCACTTTTCATTGCTAGGTCAAGAACAGTAGCCGACAAATAGCTTTCATGGTTATCCATAATTAATAGTATGGGATTGTCTACACTACGTGGTGTATGATGTATAAAGTTATTCATGACTTCTATAAATAAATCCACTGTCATCCAACCTGATGGTTGTACAAGGTCTAAGGTACCGGCAGGAGTGCCGTGCAGCATGTGCTGTTTAAATTTCTTTCTTGGGAAAACCATAACTTGTGGAATAAAGCTTCCAGTGGCGTTCACAGTGCAGCAGGTGGTTACTAATATTCCGCGTTCACCATTTAGTTGCTGTAATTATGTAATTCCCTTCTTTCTTTCAACTTGACGTGGTTTCTGAACCGTGGCGGTCGCGTCCAGGTTGTAGATGCGAGAACCCTCTGCAAAATGCTTTGAACGTTGATAGATCGATTCCAAATTGGCAAAAAATTGGCCTACATTATGCTCATTGAATGAAGTAGCTCTGGAAAGGCCTTCTGGTTGTCTTACACTCAACTCAGGGTTCCGTTACATAAAACCTAATAACCATTCCATCCCTGTCCGTTTATTAATTTTCCATTTTTCAGCAATGTCAAATTTATATTCATCGGTTACTTCGAAAGCAAGTATTCGCAAATCTTTCCTAGTTTTGCCGTAGCACATTTTCGAACAAGTTATGGCGTATTCCGCAATAAGTTTCTCTTGTTCTGAGGTAAAAATCTGCCGACATGGATAGTTATTTTCACATTTTCGCCTGCAAGTTTTTGTTTTTGGCGTAGCGATGAAGCGTTTGAAATGTGATGCCTGTCCTTTCAGATGCTTGTCTTCAACTTAAATTTTCCTCAAGAACCTTATGCACAGCTGCCTTCATTTGGTCCTCTGTGAAATAATTCTTTTCCGATTTTCGTTGTCTTCCAGGAGCCATAGTTTTGACCCTAGCATGGAAATGAAATGAGAAACATTAGATACTCACAGACTATCTTGTTGAATTCTGTTGTATTTTCTCATGTTCATTCAACACCTTTGTTCCCAGGTTTCACACCCTTTCTTGGTTGTACCGCACTGAGGACGGCTAATGAGCCAGCAACATGCGTGCAATACCCACTTATATATTTATTAGCAATCAGAGTTTACACTTTTAACTCTATAAGCTACTGCGTTCAAACTAGTCAGGCTAGGAGGGCATGTTGAGTTCAATATCCATTGACATCGCCTCTTTAATTTATATTAAGTATATTGTGTTACCTTACTGTATGTAGAAGCCCGTTGTTAATCTTAGGTTTTACCAGTAAATCTTAGAATTCACCGACATGAGGTGATAAATGTAATGATTTATAAGAAAATGTCCGTTTTTTTCGAACTTTTACCATTACAATTTACTACATGCTAGATTTAACACTGACGGTTAGTAAATGTTTCTTTTGGAAATCAAATAATGAGAAAGTGTCTTGGATAGCACGCCCCACTGATCCCTGACTCTATCTATGTCTTGGCTTTCCATGTTCAATTTTAACATCCGGTCACATAGAGCATATATATTCAATTATTTGGTTATAGAATTCCCGACAATAATCGGAACGAAGGATGTTCGGTGCTCCAAAAGAGGTGAAAATATTTAAGAGATAGTATAAAACTTTTGATGTGCGTTTAGTTTGAAGTCCATGAAGAATCACAGATTTAGTAAGATAGTCTATCCGGCGTATTTTGTGACGTATATAAAAATGTTTCGCACACATTTCAACTAATACACATACAATTTAATACGATAAAATACTCACCAGCAATATTAGGTTCAAGTCTACAGCAAATATATTATAGTATGCCAATTTAATTGGATCAGAAGTCATAAGCATTGCAATTAAGAGGGTTTTCTGATTTCTCAAGTTCCAGTGATACCAAGGGCAATTATATAAGTTGTCATAGAAAACCATAGACTATAAATCCGATGATGACAAGATAATTTCGAAATACAAAACTCTTGTTAGAGTTAGAATTCTTCCCATAAAATTTCGTAGCAAAATAAACTTACCTCCTCAGTTAATAGTTGTAGACAAACAATACTAGATCCAAAGAATATAACACCTGTTAAAATGCCTGCATAGAGTCTAAACAAACTTGTGTGTTTTATATCCTAAAAATAATGAGTTTTGTAAAATCGAATTGATTAAAAAAGTACATTTAGATAAGTTTGACTGTGAAAAAATTTTGATTAGGTATGCGAGAACTATTTTCCAGAGCATCCAATTACCAAGCAGTACAAATACAACGAAGCCTTTAGATCTGACGTAGTGTGATTAGTGCAATAGCAGAGCTCAGTGCGAAAGTAGCCATAAAACATCACATGATGGACAATTGAATATTTTAATTTGTAAGAAATATTAGAAGAAAGACAAGTATTAATGAGAGAAACACTAGAAAATAAACCTACGCTCATATTATCATAGTTTTATTAATAACAATGTTTAATGCCACTTACTGCTAGAATAAAAAATAATACTGATGTGTTAGCAGCATATCCCGTAAAAAATAACCATACTAAAAAAACCCTGATAGATGATATTATTTGCTGATAAGACCTGAAAGTAATAATAATTTTAAATGAAATGTCCACATTTCGATTTGCTTATTCAAAATTATTATTAATATACAATCTACTGAAACACGAACCACGAAATGTATCGTTGTTGAAACTGTATTCATTTATTTGGTTTCCCATTCGAAAGCAATTTTACAACGTTTCAAAAGAATCCAAATTACGTTTTTGTTTACGAATTTAATTTAAATCCATTACGGGTCATTTTCATAACAAAAATGAATATGGAGCTCGAGTTCCTATATTCAATTTTTGTAAAAGTTTCCAGTAATTTTAAAACAATGGAATTGGAATTGATTCAAGTTAATTTTTTCGTCTCAATATAATGAGAGGGTAATGATTTTGTCTTTTCATGCAAATTGTTATCTCAATGCATATAAAAACGAAAATCTTCCATATTCACAAATTACTTGGACAGCTTTAGGTACCACCTTTTCACTTAATATTTTTGAAAAACGAATTATTTCTGAATTTGTTACCTGGCTAAAAAATCACGAAGGTGGCGAATTTCAGGTTTGCAATTTGAGCATAAAATGTAAAAAGCAATAGCCAAATAAAGAGATTCGTTATGAAATTTAACATTTTGTTACGAAACAGCACACTGGTATAGTCCCTAAATCCGACTCTGTCTAAGCCAGGTATGAAAGTTAAAATTACGGCGGACGCGCAGGGATTGTTTACGATTGTGACTATCTTATCTAAACATTGTTTTTGTGACCACTCTTATCTACAAAATGCCAGAAAGCCAATTGTTTTTGAGTAAGCCGCAATCTAGAATTATCTAGTGAAAACGGCTTTAATATATAAGGGACCGACCAGGAAGAGTTTAGTGGATAAAGTGATCTCGACAAATAAACAGTAAATAAGTGAATATACAAGTGTTATATAAATTAATAATTAAGTTTGTGTGCATATAAATTAAATTTAAGTGATTAGTTGAGTATATATAAATTAAGTGTTAGTGATTAGTTTAGTACTTAAATAAATTAGTAAGTAGCCATACCGTGTGTTTAAAATTTATCCCACCCGTTTACTGTTTAAATAAACAAGAAAAACATTACATTGGTGTCAGGTGTGGGGTAATATAAAATAATATCTACGTAAAAATGGCCAAGAGATTAAAGGATCTGAAAGTGGCGGAATTAAGAACAGAATTGGAAGATCGTGAGTTGGAAACGTCCGGTAAGAAAAGTGAATTAGTACAAAGACTTAAAGTGGCACTGGAAAATGACGGCTTCGATCCAGAAACAGTTTTATTTAATGACAAGGCTTCCACCTTAATCTCGTCAATTTCTGCTAACATGGATGAGAAGATTTCTGCCATGGAAGAGAACATTTCTGCTATGAAATCCGAAATTTCTCCAAAAATGTGGCACTTCCAATGCCATATCACCAGTTAAACTAGCTCCAATGAGCTGAAACTCAATAAAGTTCATCTATATGACGTCCTGAACAATATCCAGTCATAAAATTGATCAATTGTAGATACTCCAGAGGCTGTATCGAGCTAACAAACTGAAAATTATCCAAACATGACTAAAATTTGGTACTCCAAGTACCATATCACCCGTTGTACTGGCTCTAGTACGCTGAAAATTGATAAAGTTCATCTGTGAGACGTTCTGAATAATATCCAATCATAAAATTGGTCACTTGTATACACTCCGGAGCTGTATCGTGCTAACAAACTGAAATTTCTTCAAAAATGACAAAAATGTCGTACTTTGAGTACCATCGCACTCGTTGAACTCTGATGAGCTTGAAATCAATAGGGTTCTTCTGTGAGATATCCTGAACAATATTCAATTGTAAAATTGGTAACTTGTTGCACTCCGGAGGCTATATCGTGCTAACAAGACCATTTCACAGGTTTTTTATGCTTAAATCTTTCATTAACGATCAATATTTTCTCGGAATAATGTTTTGACAACACATTAATGAACAATATTGTTTTTGGAATGTTTGGTTGACATTTTA
This sequence comes from Galeruca laticollis, assembly GCA_963921935.1. Lineage (NCBI taxonomy): Eukaryota > Metazoa > Arthropoda > Insecta > Coleoptera > Chrysomelidae > Galeruca > Galeruca laticollis. The sequence continues at coordinate 101,314,894 of OY998177.1, forward strand.
TTCTGCCTGTAAAAAATACCTTCACAATTTTTGAACCCTTTTCTCAGTGTAAAAATTTATTAGTTTTCTATCAACTTCAGTTTTACAAGGTCACGAAATTTTGCTGCCAGAACATCAAATGATTTATGCCGGCTTTCGCTCCTTGTTGTTGGTGTATTCTACAAGGTCACGAAATTTTGCTCCCAGAACATCAAACGATTTATGCCGGCTTTCGCTCCTTGTTGTTGGTGTATTCTTTGGTTGTATACCCCACAGCAAGTGGAAATGGTTATCAAACTGGCCGAAGCATACTGATATATTAGATTGGAAAACTTTTTGATATCATTTTGGGAGTTTTAAAAAAAATTGAAGAAATACAAGCGGTCAAAAAGTGTTGTGGAGCAATATAAAGGTACAGCGTATTACAAAAGATGATCCAAATACTATTTATTATAAAGACACCTATATTACAGATATATTTCAAACAATTAAAGTTACCAAAGAAGTACCCCAAACGCGAGACCTACTGCAGTGTATATCGAAAGGCCTAAAATTTCATTTAAGAAAAAGAGGATCTTTTAAGCTTGCTGAAACACGTTCCGCCAGAACATCACGATTTCTTTAAAACTTAAAAGCATTTAAAAAAGGACAACAGGTTCAGCGTGACGATAGCTAATAAATTAGTATATTATAGTTTTGCATTATGAAAATAAATAAACTTTTTCCTATAGTTGTTTTAATTCATCTGATACTAAGACAAGTTATTGTTTTAGAAATCCCAATGGAACAGAGCCAATTGGACAGGCTTATTTGAGTAACATGTTCGCATAAAACCCGAAATAAAAAAATTAGAAACAAAAGTAATAGAATGTTTTGAGATGTACAAAAAACTAAAGTAACATTTTGGCATCAAATCAAAAACAAAAAAATAAAAAAAAATTCTGGTAAATTTGTGAATTTTCTTAAATAAATGTTTTTATGTGTGATTTAGAGAAAAATGTTGAATACAAAAATTGTAAATCGTGTTAAGGTCTATGAAAAAGCTCAGTAATTTTTTCGCGTCAAATGAAAAACAAAGGAAATACGATTTTTTTTCAAATTTGACCGGCCGCCATTTTGTTAACGAACTCGTCCAATTTTTTGGCCTAATCGATTTTTGTAGCAAGTTTGGTTTCGATCCGTCAAAAAATACGCCCTGTATCGTGCTTACAAATTCCGTTATAACACATATATATATATATATATATATATATATATATATATATATATATATATATATATATATATTGAAGCAGTTTCATTTGGTTGTATTCAATTTAATAAGGATTAATAGTATTAGTGAAATAAGTCATATTGATTTTTCCATCTTGTACTTTATTAGCCATCATTTTAACGAATATTTATACATTGTAAAAACAAACATGTCTAAATCAATTATAGATGCTGATAGTAAAAACAGTGAACAACACCACAATACTGAAGAAAATCTGACCAAAGATATTGAAACAGACGATATACTCTTTGAACCATCAGAATCGAAAATATTGAAATCTGATTCAGATTCAACTGAAATTAGCACTAATAATTCAGTACATGATATAATTTCAAAAGAATCCGTCGAAATTAGAATGAAATTTAGAATAATTTAAAAAAAAACACGTCAAATTTTCATATAGTTAGTAAATATGTTGTTTTATGCAAGGAATTTCAGGAATTTTTAATAAACAGTAAATAAGTTATGTTAATATTTATATGTATAAAAATATTCATCTGTATATATTCTAATCTCTAATACTAAAATGTCATTTTCATGTTCCATATACGGCTTAAAAATGCATGGTTCATTGTAATATAAACAGCGAATCGTCGTTAATCACACAATATTTATACAATTCATACGATATAGAAAAGTTTCGATAGCAACCCGCAACGAGATAGATTATGATGGGAATCGAAAACGTCAGTTGATTTGGGAAACGTCAAAGAGAAAGAATATTATATTTTTACTCGTAAATGTGTTAAAATTTAAAGAAAAATATAGCCTAAACAGTTAAACTCACTTTTGGAAAGTTTTCGTAGAAAATAAACGTCAAGTGATCTCCGCAAGAGGGTTAATTGCAGTTTTGATCCGTGGTGCAATTCTATATATGCGGTAGAGAGAACATCGAACATTTGAGAAGGACTGGAAAGGAAAGGAGAAAGTTCACTTCTTGAAACTGTGGTTGTAGATAAAAAGTGTAGCTGAGGTTATCGAGGAGAAGATTACGGTTCGTATTTTAATTCTGGAGTAGTACCTGCAGTAGTGCATCCGTGGATGATGGGCGATGGTGATATTACTTCAGCTCCAGGTTTGCTTATTTGAATGGTACGACAATAAAGAAATTGTGAGTGAAGATTAGTTTGAAGTGGATACAAACTTAGTAGATAAAAGGTACCGATTTAAATTATTATATTAGAGATCTCTAAATCAAAATAGGCCTTTATATAAAAAAACATTTTAATTGTTCCATAGTAATAGTAGTTTATTTTTTGTAGTATATCTGTACACATTTTCTGTTTATAAATTTCAATGTTTAAAAAATTTGTTCTTTTTAATTTCACAATCCAATAATTAGAGTAAATTTGAATGGCGCAATTGAACCCTACCCTTTGATAGAGTTGTTATACATGCTTAATGATTTTTTCAGTTTCAAATAATAAATAATAAATAAATATAGATACCAATACAATATATATATATATATATATAACCATATATATTTATATATATATATATATATATATATATATATATATATATATTTATATATATAAAACCTTTGGAACGGAGGGTGATTTTGGCATCTAGGAACACCAAAACGAAAAACTGCATTGAAATTTTTCCGAAGTCGCGTCATGCTACTCTCTACATTAGCCCTATTTCCTTCTGAAATAAGCCTAAAATGACGAACAGAATACAATAGTGAGTTTTATTAAACATAGACATGTTTTACAAAAATAGGTATAACTTTTATAAAATAAATTATTAGGCAATGCAATACTGGGACAACTTGAAGCAAGAACAAAGACATCTTCTAAGAGTGGGTTTTCTCTGAGCGCAATACACGAGCTTCTTACAAATATTTTTTTTTTTAAAGTTGATATACTTAAACAAAAATAATATTTACAGTAGGATTTTATATCTAAATGTCAACAAACTGGATAAGACAACTTTGAGAAATTAAACAAACAAAAGAGTACCTAGTTTACAACTGTAACTTAAAAAGCGACATACGTTATGGGTCAGATTATTTGAAATAACCAGTAGCGACAGGCAACCTGGCGTCACCTGTATATTTACCTTTTCATTCTCCTGTACCTTATCAAACATATCCTCAGGTTTTCACTAATCTGATCATGGTCCTGTTCATTTTGAGGTACAAATGTTAATATACGTTCAGCGAAAAATTGATTCAGAAGAAAAAATTGAAGTTTAAAATTGGAAACTATGAACAGCATTTCATTGAATGGTACCCAGAATCCCAATGCTAATGTAATCAACGCCATACTGATCAATATAAATTCAGGTATAGGCTTGTTCATAAATTTACGGACAAATAGATAAGTATAAGCTGTTTCTTGTTCGTCTCCGATAATTGGTAGCCACATGAGATGTGATGCTAAAGCTAAAACTCCGATGATAACGTATAGAGACATAACGATCTTCTTTTCTTTTTTGATAAGTTCTTGTAGTTGTATGTTTCTTTCATCATATGGTTCCCATTCTGACATTATTTTTACAATATTTTTCAATCCTTTCCAATGGAAAATTATTCCGAACAAACATAAACATACCTAAAATAGGAAAAAAAGAGGAAAGTGTAACATTTGCGTACTTTTGATTCTACAAGCCTAACTGAATCAAAAGTTTAGATTGAAAATAGAAAATTTATTTTGAAGTGTATATATAATATTACAATTTCAAGATTTTATCATTTTCCAAAGATATTTGCCGTATTTAATGAGGACCTGAAGCACAGTGTAAAATGCTAAGGGTTACAGTACCATACAGCGGCTGCTAAAATACAGATTTATAACACTAATTAAAATATAGCGAGTAGACTTCCTAACAATTACAATAGCGTAACAATGAATACACTTTTTTTTAAATCTCGGTTAGCTGCTGTTAATATACAAATTAATACATTTCCAAAACTTGGCGATAAGTACGTATTAATAGTATTTATAATACACATTTGCAAATTTCGTAATCAATAATAATTAACAATGTTTGACTCAATTTGCAGTACACAATATTTTATAGGTAAATAAGTTTTCAAATAATAACACATATCATAAATCGATTAACTTTTCTCAACATGAAAACAAGCAAAACGTTTAAAACATTGATAATAAATAAACATCCAAGAAAACCTGTTCAGAACTATCGGCGATTCCTCTATGTGCTGAAGTTCCTCAGCAGTAAAACACTGTTGAATTCTTACAGAAAGAGAAATTGGAAGTAATTTGCAATCCAATGGAGCGCGGTGTTGACGAACAGAGATATGTTTCCTGAGATCTGAACCCCACTACGCGCACATAAACTTCGAGTTTTGATAACTGTAAAGTTTTGATATTTGATCAATCAAAAGAGATTTTAGTTTTTACTTGAAGGTAAGCAGCTTTTGTTTTGTCATAGCTCAGCAATAAGATATCTATACAAATTATACCGATTGCAGAGGAAGGTTAATTTCAAAACCTTTTGGTGAAAAGAAAATCCAAATGGACAGATTATACCAGACCCAGCTCGAAGGACCATAAGTAGTATGAATAGAACTACAAGAGATAAGAAGCAGTAGCGTATTATTTTTTGTGGTTGAAAACGATTGCTGGTTATTTAAATATTCATAGTACTCATCGATAAGGATAACAACTTAAGTTTCGAAGGACCGCCGTGTTGAATACGGACAAATGAGAGTAAATGATATACTAGACATTAATTATGTAGCCGAGCAGTTTATTAATAATAAAAAAAATTTCAAGTAGCTACACGGCTTAACTTGTGTCTGGTAGAACAAAGGTAATATAATAACATCTTATCAATAATCTAAATGCAACACTGCAAAAACATTATAATGTGTTGTCTTAGATGTTGTATGGGCATTACTTAAACCTCTAAATACCATACGTAAAACATTCTGAATGACATCCTATAGATGTTTCTGTACCTAATCAGCAAATACAGGGTGAACAACTAAGAACGCCGGCTGTTGGCCATATTTCAAAAAATAGTCACGGTACAATTTAAAAAAAATACCTTCAGGAAAATGACCCTGATAAATCGCTGGAAAATATTTTTGAGTTCCTAAAATATCTGCTAGGGGGTGGAATGAACACTTAAAAACATATACTGTGTTTATCTCAAAAAAATGTAGTTAGGGACTTTTTGGAGTAAAATTTCCAGTAAATAAGAGGTCCATTAGAGAAATTACTGTAGAAAGGAAGAATAATATAATCATACTAAGTATTGTGAATAATTTTAAAGTGTATGTACGTTGTGGATTGTTTGTTGTGAATATGGTTTTTCGTAGAGTGATAAAAGTATTCAATGTTTTGACGAAGTTCGTGACTGGATATTTTAATATATATTATCAATTGTTCTACTTTTGGTATGTAGTTATATTTTGAAAAAGGCTGAGTAAGCCAGAACGGTAATAAATTATGGTAATCCCAACTTAAACCGTCTTGTTGTATTTATATTTTGAAAAAGTGACCTGAAACCAAGAAAACCTTTATATATATATATAAATATATACAAATATATATGTATATTAATAAATTATTGTTCAGCACATCTAATACCATGGAACTGCTGGCTGATGATAGCCATCCTAACGTGGCCCAAATGGATGTTGGCGCTGTTACGACCCCTGTTCCTCCAATTTTCGCTTCCTTTCCATACATTAAAGACATTACTCCGAGATTTGCCAGATTGTTCCGGGCATATGGTAATTTCAAAATTGCTAACAAGACAACTCAAACAATTAGATCAATTTTTACTAGAGTTAAAGATAAATGTCCGTTAACTTCTCTTATTAGTGTTGTGTATAGCGTTCCATGTGGGGACTGTGATAAGCAATATATTGGTCAGACTTTAAGATCACTTTCTAGCCGTATTGTTTCACATAAGAGTGATTGTAGATTACATCTAGAACGTTGCGCTTTAGCAAATCATGTTCATTCTCTTGACCATCGTATGAATTTTGAAGCTGTAAAGGTGTTGGCGACAGAGTCTAACAAAATTAAGGGATCATTTTTGGAAATGGCTTTTATTTCACAATTTAACAATGTCATTAACAAAAAAACTGACGTAGACCACTTGAGTGAGATTTATTCCTTTTTGTTGTCCTTATATTTCAACTCTAACCTTCCTTCCACAAATGACAATCACGTTCCCCAATTGACACTACCCTTTTTGCAGATAGCTAGCATATTTCCACCTCTTCTGTTGGGTGCATTGGTGTTGGTAGATGCACCCATCACTTTATTATTATACATATATATATATATATATATATATATATATATATACTAATACATAATTATTATTTTACTTCAATAATTACTATATTACAATATCATTTTATTATTTATACATGCTTTGATTGCTTTTTTGTCTTTTTGGCTGTGATGAGTTACCAATATCCTCCACCGTATAGGATTTATTGTTAAACAAACCTCTTATTGTGGAGAATACATTATTTCCTTTTCTTCCTTCTTATGAATGCATTATTCAACCCCTCTGCAGTCTTCTTTTCCATCTCAAATTTTAACTATCACATCCGAGACCATTATCTAATGGTACTTGATGTCATATTCATCTACTCAACTATTGGTTGGCATGACTGACTGTCAATAAATCCCTCCATTTTAGAGGGAAAACGATATCATTTCCTTGCCGGCTTTTGACAAAAAAGCACTCGTGTTCGTTTGTCTGCAAACTGGTGTTAGATATTGGCTTTTTTAGTCATATTAATGTGATTGTGCTATTTTAAACTATATTTCAACCATTGTCAGTTAACTGCTTCATATTTTGAATATCCGTAGTTTATTATTATATAACATGATGGAATCCAACCTCAACTCGGAGGTAAGTTCACACCTGTTGTGATTTATTTCCTATTGTATCTGGTTTGTTAAGTACAGTATCTTAATACTGTTTTTCCATTTCAGTATTCCTGATGATGAGGACAATCATCTTCGAAAGCTTGAAAATTTTCCGTTAAGAGTACACTTTTCCCGTTTCTCTTGCTGCATACCCCAATATTCACCAGTTTTATTCCTAACAGTCAGCAAAGACTATCTTCCTCTTATATATATATATATATATATATATATATATAATTATTAAAGTTGAGATAACGACCGTATATATATATATATATATATATATATATATATATATATATATATATATATATAATTATTAAAGTTGAGATAACGACCGTACTATGTTAAAGGAAACGAAAGGTAAATATTGGGTAATCGGTTTGTATGAAAAGTCAAACTCTTTTGTTCAACGTGCCTCTATATTTCGTTGTACTTCACAACTTCCTCAGGAGGTTATTGCTATAAACATTAATTAATGAAACAAGAGTACAATAAGTTAAATAAAATTACTTACAACGTGAGCCATTAAAATACATTAAAACACATGATGTGTAGTCAACCAGTTAAAACAGAAAAAAATAAGGACGAACACATTGGCTATTACTAGTATACTAAGCAAATAACATCAAATAATCTTTTTAAAACTTGTCATACTAAAAATACATTCTTTATAAGCGAGAACAAAAAGTAAGTTGGAATTATCAACTAATTACAAACATTAGAAAGTTAAAAGTGAAAACAATATAGTCCAGTAAAATTATTAAACACTACCACAGTTAAAACATACTTATCAATATTGCAGTAGATCACACTTAGTTGGTCAATGTCTGATCTAAAATTGATCGAATTCTCACAGCTATTAACATGAACCATCTCCAGAAATAGTCGACGTCTATAATTACTTTCAAACTCAAGGATTTTTACCCTATCATAATCAAAAGTATGGCTCATATTTTTGACATGTGATGCCAAAGCACATGAATTTTTCCCTATACGGCAGTCACTCCTGTGCTGTACTAACCTTTGTTTCAGACTCTGTGAAGTCTGACCTATGTAACAACCCTGACATGTTGAACAGGGAACACAGTAAACTACATCACTATTGCGTAATAATTCGTGTTTATCTTTCACTTTTGAGAAAAGTGATTGGATCGTAGTGACATTATATTTCGATATCTTTAAGTTCGTAAATGTTTTGAAATGTGAGACAACCTTATTAGTAAGAGGTGGAATGTAAGGCAACTTTTTATATTTGAATGGAACAACCGCCCCATTATCAATAGGACCATCATAAAAGTTAGAACTGTAAATTAACTTATTTAATAAACGTGTAGGATAACCGTTGTTTTTAAAAATCCAAAAAAGTTTTTCCAAATTATCGTGTAAGAATCTTGTATCGCTAATATGCAACACTCGGTTTTAAATCAATAACTGTATTGAATTTCTGCTTCATAGTATGATTCGAGAAATAGTTGATATATCTACCAGACGCAGTCGGCTTTTGATACCAATCAAGAATGAGTTTGTTATCATTTGAACTAATAACTCTTGTATCCAAAAAAGGAACAGAATTATCATTACACTCCCTCTCAACGTAGAACTGAATGCTATTATTAAAAGCATTAAACAAATTCAACGTAGTGTCCACCAAATTGTAGGGAACCGCACAAATAATGTCGTCCACATATTTAAACAAAAAGGGTAAATTGAAAGGTAGTACAGGAATGACAGAATCAAGCAGGTGGTCCATAACTATCAATGCCAAAATAGGGCTGATTGGTGATCCCATTGGGGTACCAAATATTTGTTGGTAGAATTTATTATTGAATGAAAAGTAGCAATTGTCGATGATAAATGTAATCAATTTATGGAAATTTGCCTTGGAAATGCTGCAATGTGGTTCAATGAGATGCCATTGTTCATCCAGAATATCCGATGGGATGTTAGTATACAATGTGGTAGTGTTTAATAATTTTACTGGACTATATTGTTTTCACTTTTAACTTTCTAATGTTTGTAATTAGTTGATAATTCCAACTTTCTTTTTGGTCTCGCTTATAAAGAATGTATTTTTAGTATGACAAGTTTTAAAAAGATTATTTGATGTTATTTGCTTAGTATACTAGTAATAGCCAATGTGTTCGTCCTTATTTTTTTCTGTTTTAACTGGTTGACTCCACATCATGTGTTTTAATGTATTTTAATGGCTCACGTTCTAAGTGATTTTATTTCATATATTGTACTCTTGTTTCATTAATTAATGTTTATAGCAATAACCTCCTGAAGTACAACGAAATATAGAGGCACGTTGAACAAAAGAGTTTGACTTTTCATACAGACCGATTACCCAATATTTACCTTTCGTTTCCTATATATATATATTATATATATATATATATATATATATATATATATATATACATATATTTATATATTATAATATATTAATACAGTTTCACTTTAATTATTGAATTATTTATTAAATTTAATTTATCTTTGTATATATTTTGTCTATGTTTTCTTTTAAATTATTGTTTGTTTGTCTATGGTTTGAATTGAATAGCTAGCTCAGCGTAATTTATTAATATTTTTTTATTTATTATTAATTAATGGAGAGCATGAGAACACTCTACTCCCGTGGGATTCCGGATTAAATTGAACTATATGAAATTTGTATTCTCTAAATATTGCATTAACATTATCTCCTCCAAAAGCTGTGAGTAGTTATGTGGAACATACCCATTCGACCTCTATGATATCACTCCGTTTTCTATCTTTAGCATATAACATGTTAATAAAATTCAGAAGAGTCAAAATTTAGTTCATATAATTACGGATAGACATCAAAATGAAAAACATTATAATTATGAAGGAAAAACTTCTGTTAAACAAAATAATTACTACAAACGAACTTACTTAAATTGAATATTCTTATACCTAGAAAATTATTCGTGGTGAAATTTGGCCAAATTAGTTATGTGTGTCTGAATTTTTTTTTAAAATGGTTAACCATATAGAATTATTTATACACTAACCTGTTCACAACACTTGAAAGTTTCTCTGTTCACTCTGCTCCTGTTTTTCCCTGGAATGAAGCTGGGCTGTCCTCAACTCGTAAAAACACAAACTCTACAGTTTGTATGGCAGGTAAGTTGAGATAATTTTATTAAATTGTTCGTTAAATTTGACTTAGGATGTTTCTATGATGATAATAAATGTTTTTTATCTAGTATTTAAGACTGTAATGTTGGTCACTTCATTAAAATTTACGCATAGCGTCCCTTCTCAAATTTCAATTATCTGTATTTTTCACAAATAATTACTATTTTCTGATATTTTCTGCTATAAATGTTTCTAAGGTTATAATTAAGCATTTGTATTAGGTTTGACTTCAATATCAAATAATTTCCACATATTTTCAAAAAATTTTAGAAAAAAATTTCTTACATGTTCATTTGCTTTCACATCACCCAACACACCTCTTGTTTTTTCAATCAACAAAACTCTTGTTGCTAGCTTTGTTATTTCCAAACAAAACACTAACAGGTTACTAGATATATCATAGTCTTTTTTATTTAATGTTTAATATTTAATTTACTTGTCTTTCTCTTATTCCTATTGTTATTAACTGTTTATGTAAAATTTCAGAATAGTTTCTTACACCTATTTACATGTGAAATATTCCCAAAAATATACCTTATATTTATATACAATGATTATATTTATCCAACTTTAAATATCAATGAATTTACAATCATTACTTCCTTAAAATCTTTCATAATGCCTTCCAATTCATTTCTTATATTTGATTCAACAATTATATCATATAAATTTGGCCTATTATTCAATACAGTTACATTTTTGCAAACATCCTATATGCTTTGCAAATAATCAATAATTCAGAACCTAAATACTTCTGTGGTTGAATATATTTCTGATATCTTTATTCTATGCTACATGACAGGAAGTTTGTATTGACATTTCAGTTTCATTTCAACAACTGTGATAACTTGTCTGTATATTAGTATCAAATATCCTGTTTATTATTGTCTAATCATAACTTTATGTTCCTTTCAGATTCATTTTGATATTCTAGATAAAATATACAAGTCATCATTTGTGCTGCTAATAAGAAAGTTAATTTATAATTTACCAAGGAAATGAATTGAAATTTATGACTCACAATGTTTACATTCTGAAATTTAAGGTAACTACTTTTATTATTACTGGTGTATTTATATAGTTATAAGGATAATTGATATCATAGGTGTTTGATTTGATATGAGATATATTTCTTACTTATTATTATTATAAGTAATCTCTATTTGTTATTTTACAAAGTTACAAATTTCATATATTCGTGTCTTATTCTCTTCAAAATTGGCTACGATAAGTTCAAATCTCTTTAATATTTAGTACCTGGATATATTAATTCATAACTGTTTATACCGTTTTCGGTTAGAATTTCGAATGGGACCTCTAAATATGGCTGCAACTTTTTTACAAACGTTATTGTACCTGTTAGGTACTCTCAAATGTTTTATTAACACCAAATCACCTTTGTCAAATGTCGTAGGTTTAGTTTGTTTTCTTCACATTCCTCATTATGGAGAGTTTATACTGTTCCAATATATATATATATATATATATATATATATATATATATATATATATATATATATATATATATTGAACTAGTCCTCTAGTTCTTGAAACATTTTTAAATGAATAAAAACAAAAAAAGGTATCTATTATTAAGAAAGGTGTAGCAGTAGACACAACCACTTTATGAAAATCACTGACAGTTCAGGTATAAAATCAGTAGAAAGAGTGAAATATGCATAATTATAATATCAGATATTGATATGATTGATTATTAAAAGGACTATGAGTAGAAATTCTAAACACAACATTATTTAAATAAATATCAAAAGTTACCTGCACAATTAATTCTAGAATTACGTCAATGTCAATGGGTCTGAACACAGCCATATGAATTTCAGCAGAAATAATTTTTTATTTGAACTTGAAACCTGAAACAATATCAATAAATATCTATTTCAATAATTGCTTATCAATATTTGCAGGTGTTTATAATAAAAGTTGATAAGTTAAAGAAAGGGTTGAAAGCTTTATGAGAAATGATAGATGGAACACAGCCCAAACATATGACAAAGAAATGTATTATAAACAGGAAGTAATAAAATCTAGTAACTTTATTACCAACTTAAATTCATTGATTATTTATTTTATATAGGACAATAATAACAAAATCAAAAATAATCAATAGTTTATGTAAGACAAAAACAGTAAAAATTCAAATATTGAAAAATAATCAATTACATAGATATGAAACAGTAATCTAGGTTGTATATTTTGTAAAAATAAATATAAATAAGAAAACCGTAAAAACGGAATAATGATTAAAATTGCTAATGTATTCTAGGAAAAAGACTTTATATAGAATCCTGAATACAAAATAAATATTTGTGTGTTAATCCTCCAGAAATCAAACAATTTCATTTTATAACTAAAAGACATTGGAATTGACAATTTGTGTTAATAAAATAAAGATAAGCAAGCTTTGCATTTGCCAAGCCAAAAAGTTTGTTGATTTAAAAAACAAGTGAGTGGGTTTTGGTATGATGGAGAGGTGAGCGTCTATATAATTCGCCTCTAATAAAATTATTGAAATTCTGATAAAAAAGTTAACAAGTGCTCTCGAAGAGGTAATGGAAATACATTAATAAGTTTTTGTGAACCCGTAAATAATAAAAAAGGTATCAGAAGGAGCATCTCTCTCTGGAGAGATCTTCAAGAAATTAGAGACGCGAGTAGCAGCCAAGAACTGAAGATATGAACTAAGGTCTGTGCATTTTAATTAAAATATTTGGAATTCCATATATAAATACGAATAGTGAACTAAAAATAATATTCAGTACATTTTAATCATGATAATATAAAAAAGGCCTAAAACAATATATTACGATGCATCATATTTTATCTCCACGGAGATACATGCAATTTAGTTTGTAATAATATAATTGTACTTACTTGTTTAATTTAATTAATTTTCAATGTTCACGTGTTCCATAAATGTTCACATAATTTCCAACTATTAATTTCCTCTAATGCATGCATAACTGATCTATCCATTACTATCTTCTTTTCTATTCACACACAGTATTTCAGAAATTTTATATATATAGATATATATATATATATATATATATATATATATATATATATATATATATATATATATATATAGAAGAAAGATAGTCTTTGCTGACTAGTTAGGAATAAAACTAGTGAATATTGGGGATTGCAGCAAAAAATTGGAAAAGATATACTCTTAGCGGAAAATGTCCAAGCTTTCGAGGATGTTTGTCCTCATCATCAGGGAAACTAGAATGAAAAAACAACAGTGGAATACTATGGTCAAAGAGAATAATTAAAAATGAAATTCACAACCACGTGTGTACTTACCTCCGAAGTGAGGTTAGATTCCATAAAGATGTAAAATCGTAAACTACAGATCGTAAATTGTGGAATATTCAAGTAGGAATTGAACCAACGGCCAAATCAATCGTGTCATAGCAACAATTGTAATTGTCGCAGCATTTTATAAAATAAAACCATTGATTTCATCTTCATGTGTCACCATACTAAACGCCGGCGAGGAAATGATATATTTTGCCTCCAAAAGGGATGTAACAAGAGACAAACAGTGTTACCAACGTCAATCATGAGCTGTGGGACAATGCCACTATTTTCATAATGGCTGCTGTAGGGCCAACAATTGGTGTAATAAGAAGATGTAATATTGTTGAATAGAGGAAGAGAGAAAGAAAGTGTGAGACAGAGCTAGGAGAACGCTCTCATTTTTATTATGTTCAGAGTGCGTAGAGAACATCACTTCGTTATCTGGCAGATTGCTCCGTTCATGTGGTGATTTTGAAATTGCTAATAAAACTGTTCTTTCAATCAGATCGATTTACTCTAGAGTTAAAGTTAAGGACCCCTTGATTTCACTTACTAACGTGGTGTATAGTATTGCTTGCTGAGATTGTGATAAACAATATATCGGACAGACTTTAAGATCTCTATCTAACCGTATAGTTTCACATAAGAGTGATGCTAGATTACACCCAGAGAGGTGCGCGTTAGCTTTTCATGTAAATTCTCTTGATCATCAGATGAATTATGAGGCTGTGAAGGTGTTAGCGACTGAGTCTAACAAAACGAAAAGATCATTCTTGGAAATGGCTTTCATTTCACAAAAAAATAATGTAATTAACAAGAAAACTGATATTGATCACTTAAGTGAGATCTACCCATTTTTGTTGTTCTTAGATACTAACTTTGCACGTCAAGTGGTGTGAAATAACTATGTTGCTCCTGACAACACCACCCTTATTACTTTAATTCAATAATAATAATAATAAACTTACTTTGAATGTATTGGTGTTGGTAGATACATTCAAGTAAACAAATAATAATAATTAAAACTAATTTTGAGTGTATTGGTGTTGGTGGATACATTCGGATTGGAGAACTATTAAATTACTTAATTACTATATTTATTATTACATATTAATATTTCTGTACTGTTGTCTTCTCTTTCCTTCCTTTGTGTTAGTCATAACGAAGTGATGTTCTCTACGCACTCTAAACATAATAAAAATGAGAGCGTTCTCCTAGCTCTGTCTCACACTTTCTTTCTCTCTTCCTCTATTCAACAATATTACATCTTCTTATTACACCAGTTGTTGGCCCTACAGCAGCCATTATAAAAATAGTGGCACTGTCCCACAGTTCATGATTGACGTTGGTAACACTGTTTGTCTCTTGTTACATCCCTTTTGGAGGCAAAATATATCATTTCCTCGCCGGCGTTTAGTATGATGACACATGAAGATGAAATCAATGGTTTTATTTTATAAATTGCTGCGACAATTACAATTGTTGCTATGACACGATTGATTTGGCCGTTGGTTCAATTCCTACTTGAATATTCCACAATTTACGATCTGTAGTTTACGATTTTACATCTTTATGGAATCTAACCTCACTTCGGAGGTTAGTACACACGTGGTTGTGAATTTCATTTTTAATTATTCTCTTTGACCATAGTATTCAACTGTTGTTTTTTCATTCTAGTTTCCTTGATGATGAGGACAAACATCCTCGAAAGCTTGGACATTTTCCGCTAAGAGTATATCTTTTCCAATTTTTTACTGCAATCCCCAATATTCACTAGTTTATATATATATATATATATATATATATATATATATATATATATATATAACAACAAAGAGATTCATGGGTAATTCACGCAAAGTAAAGGGCTACTGAAATAGAGTGAATTACCCATGAATCTTTTTGTTGTTGTTGTTAACATATCACGCGATATTCCTACATCTTCTTTGTTATATATATATATATATATATATATATATATATATATATATATATATATATATATATATATATATATACATATACAGGGTGTCCCAGGACTAATGGGAAAAAAGTCAGGAGAGTATAATATGACCGAAAATAATGTTAGTACTTCATATAAACTTTTACTATGTAGGCCCTCATTTTCGAGTTATAGGCCTCC
This sequence comes from Galeruca laticollis, assembly GCA_963921935.1. NCBI lineage: Eukaryota > Metazoa > Arthropoda > Insecta > Coleoptera > Chrysomelidae > Galeruca > Galeruca laticollis. Next base: position 101,330,651 of record OY998177.1, read on the forward strand.
AAAGTTTTAATTTTGAATTTGGTTTTTATTTTTATTTTTTGTACTAGTTATTTTATTTTCATAAAATTTACGGCAAAGCTATAATGTAAGTGTATGTTTATTTTGGTAAGGTAAACAGATTTACAGTAGTGCATTGAAGCCAGGGACGGACTACTCGCAATGGTTAGTGATCCAAAAATTTTGCAGGTATGGCACACCCTGTATGAAATCATCGAAATTCACTTCCCCACACAATAAGCTAACGAAAAGGTACTTTTGTTGGAATTCGATCAAATAAGCCGTTTGGCTAATATTTACAGTTTTATTAATGCACTACGTACAAATCTACCTAACTAACTTATTAATACGATGTCCAGAATTTACTTGCTTTTAATCAAAATTACGAACATAACATTATTAAACCATGGAGAAAACCTCAAAAAACACAAGTTATAAAGCATTAGATTAAAACTTATTCCTAAACAACAACAAAAACTAACGTTATTCTAATAAATGTTCAATATGAGCTCCTCCCACTTCCACGCACATTCTAAGTCTACGAAGGTTGTTTCTTTGCACTTGGAAGAGCAATTTCACACTATTTCTAATAACATTGCAGTGTAACACAATTCTGTCTATTAAATCTTGCCTTGTTTGCACAGGTGTTGCGTATACCTTACTTTTGAGATAACCCTAGAGAAAGAAATCCATAGGATTGACGTCTCCTGATCGCGGTGGACATTGAAAAGGGCCTCCACGACCAATCCATCTATTAGGAAGCCTTGTGTGTAAATGCTGTCGTACATCTAAACTGAAATGAGGAGGGAACCAATCATGCATGAACCATAAATTCCTACGAGTTTGTAGTAGCACATCATCAAACAGGTTCCATAACTCATTTTGCAAAAAACTCCAAATATCTCTGACCGGTCAAAGTACCGTCAATAAAGTATGGCTGTATCAAATTATTGCCAACTATTCCTGCCAAATATTAACCATGAATCTATGCTGGATCCTAGTTTGGATAATGCCATGTGGATTCACATCATCCCATAAATGCATATTATGAGAATTTATGATTCCATCTCTGGTGAAACCCGGTTCGTTCGTAAAGAGAACGTTACTAATAAATGTGTTGTCTGCTTGTTGTTGTCGCAAAAACCACTGGCTATACTCAAGTCGAGCAGGATAATCAGCCACTGTCATACGGTGTACTTTTTTCATGTGAAAAGGATATAACAGCTGTTCTTTCAGGACGCGATGAACAACTGATTTCGAGACGTTATGTTCTCTTGATAATTTTCTAAAACTCGATGGTTCATTATCAACTGCATTTAACAAGTCTTGTTCAACTGCCACAGTACGTATGCTTCGTACTGGACCTTCTCCAGCTTTTTCTGGCGAAAATCTTCCTAAAATTTAAAATTTTGTTTTGTATACATGGAAAATTACATTTACTTATTCATACCTGTTTCTCGTAACCTGAGATCCATACGCCCAAACATTCGTCTGTCTGGCAATGCTCTGTTTGCAAAATGTTCTTCATAAAGCCTTTTGGCCTCTAAACAGTTTCGAGAAGCCAGTCCATACATTAGATGTTTATCTGCGTACTCAATAAAAGCGAATTCTGCTATTGTAACTGTTAAATTAAGGACTTATGAATTATTGCCAAGTACTGACTACGAACTATTCTACACAACGTTTGACAACTAATCCTATGGTAACTTGATAAACGGTAAAAACACTTATAAAAAGTTTTTACCAACATTCCAATTAATAAGTCGTTAATGTTTTTCATCTTCTGCTATCGTTAAATTATTTTTTTGTAGTACTCTAGGTAAATTTTGGACATCTATTAAAAGTTAGTTTTACCTCGTTGTGTACTTATAAAAATGGTGAATGCGTAGACTGGTACGTAGTGCATTAATAAAACTGTAAATATTAGCCAAACTACTTATTTTATCGAATTCCAACAAGAGTACCTTTTCGTTAGCTTAATGTGTGGGGAAGTGAATTTCGATAATTTCATACAGGGTGTGCCATACCTGCAAAATTTTTGGATTACTAACCATAGCGAGTAGTCCGTCCCTGGCTTCAATGCACTACAGTAAATCTGTTTACCTTACCAAAATAAACATACACATACATTATAGCTTTGCCGTACATTTTATAAAGATCAAATAACTAGGACAAAAAATACAAATAAAAACCAAATTCAAAATTAAAACTTTGGTGGCCTATAACTCGAAAACGAGGGCCTGCATAGTAAAAGTTTATATGAAGTACTAACATTATTTTAGCTCAGATTATACGCTCCTGACTTTTTTCCCATTAGTCCCGGGACACCCTGTATATATATATATATATATATATATATATATTTTTGAAGTATTTTTCTTGGGAAAGGTTCAGATTAAAACTCTTGTAAGTTAACTTGACGTTTCGCCTTAAATATAAGGCTTTTTCAAAAGTTTTTATTATAAATTCAAAATATAAAATACATAATTTGTAGAACAGTGACAATACTAAATTGACATTAAAGGTGACAAATAGAATAAACGTGGTTATGAATTTTCAAAGGAGTACGTACCTTGACAACTATCTTTAATGCAATGTGTCTTACTTTATTTCTAATATTTTAATTTAGAGAGTGTTTGAAAATGTTAATGGATAAATAATAATTAAATTATTGGTTTATTTTATTTTTTATAGTTATGAGGATATATGTAAAAGGTTATGATAAATTTTGCTTAATTTTTCTATGTCTTTCTTATCATTCAGTGCTTCAGGTTCATTTTTTATTGCAATCATTTCTTTAATTTTGAGTTTAGTGATGTTTTGGTCTTTGTAAATAATTTTTGTGTTTTGAAAATCAAATTCATGTTTCTCATTTGTTTCATGTTTATGAAGTGCAGTTGAAGCATTTTTTGTGTATTTATGACCATTTAATCGATTGTCTAAGTATTGCGTAGTCATTGGATTAATAGATCGAGCCATAAAACTAACTTCTTCTGATTATCGTCCAGAAATTTTAAAGAAAATAGAAGAAATACTCATAGAAAATGGTTATCCTCAAAAGTTTATAAGAAACATTCAAAAACAACGAACATTAAAATATTACAATGCCTCGAAATTTAAAACCAAGATAAATACCCCACAAAAATATGTAGCATTACCTTATACAAATGAATTATCAGAAAAATTAAAATATATACTTAAAAAACAAAATATTCAAGTATGTCATAAGTCACACTACCGTACATCAACTGCCTTCACACCTTTAAAAAGCAGAAACCCAATTAAAAAACAATCTAATTTAATATACTCTATTTCTTGTCTTAATTGTCCAAAAAAATATGTCGGAATGACCACCCAATACTTAGACAATCGATTAAATGGTCATAAATACACAAAAAATGCTTCAACTGCACTTCATAAACATGAAACAAATGAGAAACATGAATTTGATTTTCAAAACACAAAAATTATTTACAAAGACCAAAACATCACTAAACTCAAAATTAAAGAAATGATTGCAATAAAAAATGAACCTGAAGCACTGAATGATAAGAAAGACATAGAAAAATTAAGCAAAATTTATCATAACCTTTTACATATATCCTCATAACTATAAAAAATAAAATAAACCAATAATTTAATTATTATTTATCCATTAACATTTTCAAACACTCTCTAAATTAAAATATTAGAAATAAAGTAAGACACATTGCATTAAAGATAGTTGTCAAGGTACGTACTCCTTTGAAAATTCATAACCACGTTTATTCTATTTGTCACCTTTAATGTCAATTTAGTATTGTCACTGTTTTACAAATGATGTATTTTATATTTTGAATTTATAATAAAAACTTTTGAAAAAGCCTTATATTTAAGGCGAAACGTCAAGTTAACTTACAAGAGTTTTAATCTGAACCTTTCCCAAGAAAAATACTTCAAAAAAATAATATAATAATGGTTCAAGAACATTCCTCCAATATATATATATATATATATATATATATATATATATATATATATATATATATATATATATTTATATATATTGTTATATATTCAATGTTATAATTGTAATTGCCCCGCGTTGGGTGACAATTGCTATATTTTCAAACCTTTGAATATAATTTCCCACGAATATTTCAATTCTTTAAATATAATTGCCCTACGATATGTAAATAAATTATACTATCTTGTCGCAGCGACAATTATTGTGCATACCACTTAAGTACGTATTGAATTTCAAATTTGACAGTAATTGTCAAATTAAATATGCCCAGCGCCAATAAATATTAATATAAAGATGAATTTATCTACAATCAACTTATTACTCCTATCTCAGGGTGAGATCATAATTGTTCAAAATTAATTCTTCAAATTCATTTGTTTTTTTAAGATATTTCCAAATTAAATGTTTCACTATTACCAAACTCTCAAATAACTGTTAATTCAATATTATAAAAGGCCATTTCATTATTTTATGACATTTACTAATTTACTGTCACTAAAAATGTCAACCAAATGTCACTGATTGAATTGAAAATTTTATGAATGTAAAAAAATGATAAGTTCAATGAGATTGGATACTGAATGAATAATACAGGCAGTTAGAATCAAAATTATATATTATACTATCAGATACGCAAAATTAACAAAATTGTTATTCCCAGAAATTATGATAAGAGAACAACAGTCGTAACCTCTACAAAACTTAAAATTAGAATACAACTATGCTAAAATTTAACCTAATGAATTATTTTCAAACGTTCAAATAATAATTTACACTTGACGTGTATCAATGTCAAATACCGAAACTTCTGCTCAAAATGGTCTATTCACTTGATGTTGTAAATGATAGGTATCAATAAATTTGGTATATTTCAAATTTTCTTATATATAGATGCATCTTTAAACTGTATTGAATTTAAGGCCTGATATTTCTCGAGAAATAAATTTAAAACTGGAAAGGACTCACCCAATGGATCAGGAAAGCTCGTACTTATTCTAACGTATGTGGAATACTGCAACTTTCTAAATATGCATGATTTAGAAAAACTGGAACCAAATACACTTTTACGATACAATTCTTTTCCGAATTATGTACGCACTGAATTTATTATATAGGTTATTTATCTGATTGTATCATATGCAATTTATGCAATCTACCAAAAACATTCGAGAACAACCCTTATTTTGATGTTGTCTCTTCAAAGGATAAAAAGCTACTGACTAAATTTTTACAAAATAAATAATTCTCCTTGCCGTTGGTTACCGATTTTTCTTGTTTTTGAAAAAGTTTCTAATCTATAATTTTCAATAACCAAGTGAGATTTTGAAATTCTTTTATTACATTTGCAATCTTGCTAGCAGAGACCTCTATATTTCACAATTTCAAATATTTTCTCCAAATCCTATTATGTTCTATCTATCATTAGATATATTCTACTCAAATGCCATCGAAATTATGGAATGTCATGTTTGATATTTCTACTTAATCTTTCAAAATTTAGGAATTTACGTAGAGTACAGTGTGTATCGAGAGTATGACAACTAAATTAAATAAATTTCCTTATGTTTTACTTATTCTTTAAATTTCAAATAGAGGATGTGTATTAATATATATATATATATATATATATATATATATATATATATATATATATATATATTTATATATATATATATATATATATATATATATATATATATATATGTAATTGCTTATCTAAATTTATACAACGTATTGAAATTTTCACTACTATATACACGCAGGCTGAGCATAAACTGTTTTTACACCGCATTTACGGTGAAGAGCATCTTCGTGTTATAGGAAGTTATATAAGCGCATGCGTTGAACTTATGCGCCGATGCAATACAATGAATTGTTGTGTATTAAGAATTGCGTAGGATGTAGGGGTTATGAAGTAATTTTAAATGTTCAAAATAATACAAAATTTTTCATATTAACTGTTTATTAAATCAATTTTCATTGAAGTGTTGGTATTTTTATTCTTTTCAAGTCCTCAATCAAATAATTAGAATTAACATATTTCAATCTTTCTATATGAGAGTATTCAGAAGCCCAATTTCATTGATAAATTAAATAAAAAATTCTAAATAAAATTAAATAATAAAATTGACGCCAAGAACTCAAACGGGGGAGTCATCATTCTTCCGACTGATATTTAAACTGTGAATAAAATTGATAGAAGATATTTTACGAGCTAGTCGAAGGTAAGTCGTGTTTGTAAAGATATAAACGCCAAGTTATAGTTCATTATACGTATAAATAAATAACAAACAAACGACAATATAATAACAATATAAATAAACATTTCTAATAAAACATAAATATCTATTTATTAAATAATTATAATATACATATATATATATATATATATATATATATATATATAAAGGAGAAGTTGAGTATAAGTCGGATAACTAAGTTAAGGAAATCAAAACTCTTAATAGGGTCTTCAGCCAAAGGAGAGATAAAAAGTGGACTCTTTATTCTGTTCAAGCTTTCGAGACTTTATTGACTCTTCTATTGATGAAGAGTCAATAAAGTCTCGAAAGATTCACAGAAGCAGAATTGACGAAAGGAAAATGAATGAAGAGTTAATTTTGGGAGAACTACGAGAAGTCAGGAAAGGACAGCTCATTATGAACAAATATCAGAAGATAGAAACGGAACACAGAGAAATGAAGAGTATCCCTCAACATCAACCCAAGATAATGACATTCCTGGAGTGGAAGACACTCAGTATTTTCAATAAAAAACGTATAAATACATGCACCCAAGGGAATTCTTAAGAGATGTCAAAGATCTATAACAAAATAATTTAGATTTAGTAATCATAAAGGGTGCAATTGAACAGTTAGAGGTGAACATTATATTAGATTCAGGTTCACAATCGTCCGTAATAAATGGTAAAGTTATCAAAAAAATTTAGAACTTGGAACAAAGTGTGGTTAGAATTCCAAAGTGAACTTAATTGGTATCAATTGAAACAAAATTACAGAAGTGGACAAGGCAGTTATAGTAATACTACAATTGAAAGACACAATAACTGATATACATTTTTTGATATTACATAATATAGAATATGACATACTTCTGGGAAATGATCAACTAGAAAAATACAATGATATCATAGCATATCATTTTGATATTTAATGGTATAGAGATGGAATTTAATATCAATCAATAGGATGCACAAAGGAAACAGAATGGGTTAAAAATAATAATTTATTGAATAAATAAAGAAATCACCAGTAATAGTAATAAATATTATATGATCGAAGAGAGAAGGAAAGCAGCGGCAAAAGCGAGGAAGATTAATGAAGTTGGAAAACGTATTAATATAAGTAAATATAATATGAATGGAATGGAATTCACGTGTAGCAAGGAAAATAGAAATGATGTAAGCAGATTGCTAGGAAAATATGTAGGATTAATAAGAGAAGAAGCAAGAGTAGCTGCCGAATACGTGTATAAAATTGAAATAAATTAAAATATAGAACTTTTTAAAAGGAAGACATACTCTATAGCATATTAATTAACAAATAAAGTACAAGAAAATATACAAATTTAAAAGGATAAAATAATAGAATATAGTATTACGTCATATATAAATCTCATAGTCATAGTTCAAAAGAAAGACGGAGATATCAGGATATGCCGAGATGCCAGGAATTTATATACGTATACAATACCTGAATATGAAGCACCCTAATGATAGAAGCTATATTGGGAAGCCAACGTTTTTACAATATTAGATCTAAAACACAGTTTTCAGTTAATACTGCTACACGAAGACAATATCGTTTTTGTGTTACACCATTTGGATTAAGCACATCTACAAATTTTATTTTGATAGAGAAATTATTAGAATTAAACAAATAGCAACATACAACGGTTATCCGTTACATATGATAAATAAACTAATTAGAGGCTAAAGTGGCATTACAACTAATATTTCCTAAACAAACTAAAGAAATAAGAAGTTATAAAACGATCACAAATGCAGGAAATATTTCTAATAATATTTCAAAGATAATATCTTTAACAACAATTACAATTTCTTTTGAAACATAAAGTAACGTGAGTATAAAATTGTTAAATGTAGAAACAAAAATATCACCATTAATGAAGTCTGGTATATGTGAAATTAAATATCCAGAACTATTTGAGTCACACCCTTAAAAATTTTGAAATCCGATACAGTGAACACTTACGGGCATACATAATAAAACAACCAGATAAATCCCACTACGCAAAACATCTACTTGACACCGATCATTCTTTGACACCTAACACAGAACTAGAAGTACTACATATTTGTGATAAGAAACACGAACTGGATTTCCTTGAAGAGTTGGTAATTAGGAGACACTTAAGAAACACACAATATGAAGTCGTCAATGAACATATAAATCTAGGGAGTTTTCCCCTTTTAAACTGTCTTCTTAAGTGATAATTGTAAAGATCAGCAGATATAGTTTTTCTGGTTTTCTATATCATTGTACAATTATACTGGTCTTAATTGGGAAAAATATATTCAGGACATCCCCATAGGGCTAATAATATCTAAGCTTTAATATTTGTAATATCATATCTTCTTCTTTTTTCTATTAACATATATTAAGTCAATCACAAGGTAGGTCACTCCTTGGTCCAACCAAAAATAATTAATAAACATCAGGTAGGCATTAAATGAAATGTAACGTCTTTGATCCTAACGATGATATTTAATATCGAAACAATTGTCAAAGTTCTTAGAAGTTTCAACATTTTTTTAATTATATTGTGGAATTAATTAGAAACAGTAAGTTTCATTTGAAACAGTAGTGTTTATTTAGGTTAAGAATTATTTCATAAAGCTTCCTTTATTTGATTTATTATTTTGGATAGAGATGTACAGATTATGTGTTCTTTGGTATCACATTTAATAATAGTTCTCTTCACTTAAAATTAGACAACCAGTAATAGATGGTGTATTATGAGTGTATATAGTTCGAGGAGCATAGCCGAATCCACCGGTAATAATTCACAATTGGAAGAATTTTAAATAATTGAGAGTATCAATAGTCCGGAAACAAATAATAATAATTACGATGAAATAAAACAATATAATTTATTTAAAACTTCATTTATTTGAACTAATGTTCAATTTAATCTGGTTGACGCGTTTCACTAACACAGTAGCTTTCTCAATAAGAATGAAGGTATAATATAAAAATGTTTTAATGTATACAGTGCATAAATACCGAATTCTATTTACTAATGTTAACAAAGGTATTGAAAGAAATTACCTGGAAATGCATTCACTACAAACATTCCTAAGCTATCTAGTAATATCTTTGTAGTGAATGGATTTCCAGGTAATTTCTTTCAATACCTTTCTTAACATTAGTAAATAGAATTCTGGATTTATGCACTGTGTATATTGAAACATTTTTATATTACACCTTCATTCGTTTTGAGAAAGCTACTGTGTTAGTGAAACGCGTCAACCAGTTTAAATTGAACATTAGTTATCATTAGTTCATATAAATGAAGTTTTAAACCAATTATAATGTTTTATTTCATCGTTCAGCATAGATCTTCATCAAGTAAAAGCTTCATCTATTCAATGGTAATTACATTAATTACATTTACATACATATTTTTTATCAGTAGCGCAACAAATTTCAAATCAAATGTTATATATTTCCCATTATATAACCAACAACGTAGGCAAAATAAAAGATATATATATATATATATATATATTTATATATATATATATATATATATATATATATATCTTTATATATATATATATATATATATATATTTATATATATATATATATATATATATATATATATATATAAAGAAGATGTACGAATATCGCGTGATATGTAAACAACAACAACAAATAAATTCTTGGGTAATTTACTCAAAAAGAAAAAGGGCTACTGAAACAGAGTTGTAATCGCAGACATGCATGTTTCTGGCTCATTAGCCGTCCTCAGTACGGTATAACGAAATAAGGCACAATTGAAGGCACAAATATGCGTTTGGTCTACCTATTGAAATCCGTTGTTTTATGTTTTCCCATGTTTCGATCCACAGCTTTACACGCTTATGTGGTTATACCGTACTGCCGTACTGAGGATGGCTAATGACCCAGAAACATACGTGTCTGCGGTTACCACTCTGTTTCAGTAACCCTTTTTCTTTTTGCGTGAATTACCCAAGAATTTATATATATATATATATATATATATATCGGTATTTGAAAATAAATAGTAACTTTTACAGCTTATACTGTAGTTCACTCACTGGTTGTTTCATTAGAATAATAGGTACATATTGCGAATATTTCTTGATGCCGGATAAGAAATACACTATTATAGATGATTCTTCTACGAATAACCAGAAAATGGCAAAAATGTTGAAAGTTTCTCGAACGTATTTGTTACCGTTGAAATGTGTGTATCTCCAAATAAATGCCAATGGATTTGCTGGAAAAAAAAGATGAATATTGAGTGGCTAACTAAATAATAGAGATAATACGCCTTGTTATCACATATAATACAACATGTGTATAGATTATTTTTGGTAATTTTCTCGAGTCGGTTACAAAAACGTATTAATTAGTCCGAGCAAAGCGCTAAGGGATTCTCACATAAAATTTGCTAGACAAGGTTGACAACAGTTATTCAATATTATGTGTCCAAATGTAGAATATTATTATCTACAAAATATACATGCTTTTCCTCGATCAATTGGACACGTTTCTTAAAAAATACAATAAATATAATAATGAAATCTCTCATTAGGGGCTTTTTCGACAATAGTCCAATATCATTAATTAAACACTTTTGGTTATTAAATTTGTTATTTTAAATGGAAGGGTACAAAAAGTGGGCCAAGTCATATACGTTTTTTCCATACCATTCCATGGCTCCTTTCTTCCCTTTCCTCTTTCCATTATAATTTAAAGTTTACGAATCCTTCCAAAATTTATAAGCCCCACGTTGGTTGCGACAATTATAAAGGTTGTTATTTATAATTTATATATATATATATATATATATATATATATATATAATTTATAATGTTGTGTTATTAATTTATTTACCTATATATATATATATATATATATATATATATATATATATATATATATATATATATATATATATATATATTACAATGGATTGTTATAGTTGTATACTCTGCCGACAATACCACTATAATTGTTATATTATCAATTTAATATATTCAACTCTAGTATAGCTAGCTCAGTAATGAAGTAAAGAAATTTTTTTATGTATTTATATATTTATGTGGAGAGCATGAGAAACTCTTACTACTCTTTGGGATCCGGAAGTGATTTTAACTCTATATCTACAATATTTTACATATATATGAATCATTCAAATAACTGATATTATATTTTTTTATATTAATTGGTGCGCCTATGTATAGGAACTTTCAATATAGCAATCGATTTTGTCTCACAATTAAAATAGATGGAAATTATTAGTAGAATAATCGATTCCAACTGTCACTCATATCAGCAGTTGAAGTAATATTTATCTGAACATAAACAATAGTTTCAAGAATACCTTTAATACAACAACTATATTATATTGATCAAGAATTATGTATTATAAATTTAAAGTAAGTGATGAACTATCTTAAATACTAATATAATATTGAAATGTCAAACAATAAAATATTTGTTAAATATAAATGGTAAGTACTCAAGTCTATGTTATTACCTTTCTTTTTTAATGCTTTTAATATGTTTACTAGTTTAAGATACTAATTCTTATTACTTTTATTATAAATGTACATCTCTAACCCGAATGTTGGTACCAACAAAGATAAAAAGAAACACTAATCTCTCAACCACTAATATTCCTTTCATGTCATGCTTAATATCTTATTCAAGAACTTTACATTACGATTCCGTACCACATCAACTGATTATTCAATTTGAAATGACTCTTTCATTTGTACCATAGCCTCCAATAACATGTAATTTTTTATATATTGTATATATCTTCGTAGAAATTATTATTTTAATAGCCTTATACTAGCTATTTCGAATTAATATATGGAATAACTCACTTCTTTGTACAATAACTTAATTCTCTCTTTTTAAATTCTTCAACCATTTTAGTTTTCTAATCTCCGACTTCCATCATTATTCAAAAATTAACAACCAACCCGCCTTTTTATTTTTCGTTGCTATCCGAAATCATAAATATCTTGATTTCAGATTCATTTTCTAATTCCTAATATATAATCACAAACCATAAAATTCACATCTTTCTTGACTCAATAAATATAGATTTCTATGGTTCTGCTTCTTTTTCAATTTATAACCTTATTCCAGTCAATTTGTAAAATGATTTTTTTGACATTTCTGACATTATTTGATATATCTAACCAAAACTCTCTAAATGTTAAATAATTAAATTATTACATGTTTATTTACTATAACTATTATTATTGTTCAATGAATATTTTTAGAATATGGATTACATGTTTCTTTTAATTAAGGAATTTTGATTTATTACTTACAATGGATTTTCGATATGCTTCTTAAATGAACTACTGTGTTCAAAGGTAAGTCTTATCCTTTTTATTCAAATTTCTTATTACTATTGCTCATATATTGTATTCCATTATGAATAGCTTATTTCATCAATAAATTGTTTTGGTATCATATTAAAGATATTCAATCAAATGTTCCAAACTTCAATATATTTGTGAGAGTGAGAATTTCAATTATACTTCCATCTAAGTCTATATATATTTTTTTACTTTTATAAAGTAATAGATATTATGTATCCTGATCAAAATAGGTGCTAATAATTCTCTAACACTTAACAAATGATGTATATATATATATATATATATATATATATATATATATATAATTTACCTCTGTAGCTAGCTCAGTTATTTCGGAGATGAGACTCTATAATCCCTTTGAGTTCTGGCACCATATATTAATATCTCAACTATATTGGAGTTTGACGATATTTAAAACACTAAATCATTTAATGTAATATGCTTTATATCTGTGCATATTTGCATTTAAAATATTTTAATTTTCAAAAAAATTATTTATGGATACAATTTTTCATACGCCTATGTGCTAGTCAGAAAAATTATCAAACTTTATATTGCGTAGGTCATGGATTGCACATATGTTGTAGAATTATTAAATTGTTCATGAATAAAATAGTCCAATTACCATGTATGTGTTTACTGTTACTATAAAAGGATCTGTGTATAAGAATTACATATAAAAATGCGGAGACTCTGTTAATATATTGAGCACAATATAGCGTTTATATCCTCACAAATGAATACATTCTGTTTATTGAAGTTTAATGATATGAGACGATAGAAATATATTTATTACAACCATGAAATGATTTAAATTTTGCTATACCTAAAGAATAAACAAATTGAATTTATATGCAAATATTTCTTACAGCTAAAATGTTCTTTGAAGGAATGGAATTAGTTCATGTTTCAATTTCCTAAATGGGATAGTTCAATAATTATTGTTTCAAAATTATTGTTATTACTATTATTGTTATTATTGGCCAATAATATTTTATAAAGAACACTGACCTGGACACTGTATTCTTGAATTTTGAAGATGCTACACATATACATCTCCCGTGTTGAATGAAGCTATCCCAATTATATCCTGGATACTCTGTTTTTACGTAGATATACTTGACACAAAACATATGTAGGTATTACCTAGACATTATTCTTTAAAAATTATTAACTTTCATATCGTTTAGCTTATCTTTTATTGTCATTTCTCCCAAATTTCAACACAGTCCTTTTCTTTCCTGCTTGCCCGTACCTCAGATGACGCCGATCTCCTTTTGTTTTTACAACAACTATCCATTTCATAGCTACCTGTCTCCCTAGATTCTTGTTCCACTTCCGGCATTCAGAAATGTCTTTCACGTTATAAATGTTTTTTTGAAATTCTGAGTTCTTCGCGGTTATTTACATTTGTTAACTTATGATAACATAAATAGTTCATAATTTTCACTTTTCTAAAGGTCTTTTCTTTCCTAATATTCAGGGTTTTTTATGAAATAAGTCTTTCACAATAATTTACATTTATGGCTATTGCACTTATTCTACAACATGATATCAAGTGTTTCTATTTGTAATTATTCTAAAATAAAATCTTAGATTTATTGAATAATTCTTTTTATATTAATTCTTCATTATTTGCTTATTTCAATTTACTAATTTCATATTAATTTTCAAATGACACAATCTCAATCACCATTCCCTTTTTCCTGTCTCCTGTGGCTATATTGATTGATTCAAGTTTTGATATATAAAATATTTATTGTGGTTATGTCATCTTGGATATATATCAATGTGTTAAATTCTTTAATAATTATTAATTTTTATATTCTAGTTGATATTGACTATTATGAATAATGATTTTGAATTTTCTTTTTTAGATGAACATGCTAATTTTATTATGAATGGTCAAGTATATTTTTAGACAAACACATTCTTTTAACAATTGCTCATTGCTCATTGATCACAATTTAACCCTTGACTGGTATCGTCACTTTTACATACGTAACTGGTATCGTCGGGTCATTTCTGACCCGATGCTTTTTTTTAATGATTGTTTTAAATTCAAAAATACCATTGCTAATCCATTACTAGCAATATAAACAATAAGTTTACAGACCCAAAAGTAATTAAAATGAAAACACTTTATTATAGGTAGACAAATACAAATACAGTGTCTGAAACGAGTGACGCAATACAATTTTGAAAATTTTAACATAAAGATGAAAATACAAGAAAACTAACATAATAGGCACTTATATAACATATTTATCCTCTATATTCTATAAAAAAAACACAAATAATTTATCATACAAAAAAACGTGCAATAACGTTTGCATAGCCTAATATTCACATTTTGCATTTGTCGCATAACAATGTAGCTTTGCTGTGTGCTTTACATACGTGCTTGTTACACTTATTACACGTTGTAGAATTTTTGCTGTCATTGTTTGATGGACACATGTAACATCTACGTCTTTTTTTTCCCCTAGTATCTGCATCCGGAACTCTGGGTTGAGAAGTTGATGGCTGATTTTGATTCGCTGTAGTATCGTCGCATTTTAGAATTGTTTGCATGACTGAACGAAGTTCCCTAGGAAGTCTTGTTTCCAATAAACGTCGTCTCATGCAAGGTTCAATTAGAGTTTGACCTAATTGAATAATAAAATTCCGTCGCTTCATAGAACTCTGAGTACCAGTCTGGAACAATATAAATGAATTTACAGACGCTATATTCATTACAGCATACCAAATAGCACACAGCCACCTTCTGGTTCTACGACCCGTATTGTAATTTGCACACTTCTGATCCAATGCATCAACTCCTGCTTTTGTGGAGTTATAATACAAAATCATGTCAGGTTTCCTTGATTCTGGATCTACTTTGTTGTCATGGTGCATAGATGATAATAAGAGAACGTATTTATTTTGTTTTGGTACATACGACACTAGAGTTGTATTGCTGGTGAACACGAACCTAGAAGTACCTGGCTCAGTTTTTTTATTTGGAACTACATATTGAGGTATTTCTCTTTTATTTTTACGCACAGTGCCGACATAAGTAAGTTGGTTCTTGCGCAATTCTTCAACCAATTCTATTGACGTGAACCAGTTGTCTGCCGTGATATTCCTGTTAGTATTTTTGACATTATCAATTAGCGATAAAACTGTTAGGGTTGGCACTGATAGTTTTCGTGGATTAGGCTGCAGATTTTGTGATTTGCCTGTATAGACGAAAGCATTGAGCAAGTAGTGAGCTTTTGCATCACAAAGGCATAATATCTTCAATCCGTACTTGTTAGGTTTACTTTTCATGTATACACGAAAAGAACATCGGCCCCTAAACCCTACAAGCATCTCATCTATTGTGAGGGATTCACCAGGACTATAGCAATTCTTACAATTCTGTATGAATGACTCAAAAATTTCACGTATGTGGCAAAATTTATCTGACATTCTCGCGTGTCTGGTGGAAACACTATCAAAACGCAATGCGATTAACAAAAACAGGAACCTCTTTAGGGACATAGTAGCTCTGAAAATGTCTCTGCCTGTGCCATCTGAACTAAATAAACCTTCGACGTCTTCATTGTTAGATTTGAAAACCGATGTCAAATAGAGTAATCCCAAAAATGCTTTCACCTCAACTACATCGGTGTAATTCACAAATGTGGCTGTTTCTCCATATCTACTGGACATATCCGTAATTTTCTCATTTGTGCAGTCGACAATTGTGCTAATCATTTCATTAGTTATAAGAAGAGACCAGTAATCAACAGGGTTCTTATCTTGCAAGTTTCTTGCCACTGCTTTTAGTCCGGGTAAATGCATAATAATATTATGGCTTCTGGTCCGACCGGGTGTGGGAGCTTGTTTTGACCATTTGTATCTGTTTTTTCCATAAACATAACCTGTAGATGGTGAAGGCAAAACCGAAGAGTGATCTAAATCCGCACTGCTTGTGGCACTGGTACCAAGAGCGAACTCACTTACAGGAACTGGTTCAGCTTCATCAGCCACATCGTCGTCTATAGCATATTCTTCATCTGAATCGTGATCACTATTTATAGTAACCGCGTCACTAATATCGCCATCTTCTTCGTCGTTCAAAAACACCTCACGTACTTCTTGTGCGGTATATTGCTTGCCGTCAATAACTATATAATCCATTATGCACTAAACTCAAAACACACACGTAACTGGTATCGTTGGGTCAAATCTAACCCGAATGCATATACCTATAACGACACTTGCAAAGCTTGAATTGAACTGTCGCTTGAGGCGTTTAATTGTATGCCTATTTTATGAGAAGTCACGGAACCCCCACTCCGTAACTGCAATAGCGCCCAATCTGCGAAAAATTTAAAATGCGCCGGGTCAATTTTGACCCGACGATACCAGTTAAGGGTTAATTTATGAATTTGGTGTATTTGTGTCATATTCAGCATTGGGTTTTGACCTGTTCTGACTTCAACAATAGTCACTGAGATATACCAAACGTTTCAAACGCATTGAATCCCTTCAACATTGGCAATTGCTCGAATTTGAATATAATTAAGTATTAGAATTTTTCTGTTAGCACCTATTTTCTCTCCGAATTTCAATTTTTAATACAAATAAGAATTGAAAAGTTCCAAATTTTATTCTGCAGAGAAATATAATAAATAAATGTGTCTCATTGATTTGCTACTCTACACAGTTGCCGAAAAAATAGAGTACGCAACACGACCGAAAACACTTTTTTAGACTCGCATATTTTCAGGACTCGCCTACAGCTCGTCCTAGAATTTTGGTTACTCGTCCAAAAAAAACAGTATTTTCCGGACTTGTTACTTAAATTACTGTATCTGTTTGCACAAGAAAAATGAAAGGGTGGTCAAATTATAACTAATAAGCCTGTACATTTTCAGATTTTCTCTAGTTCCAAAATAATTCAATTTTAAAGAAATTCGTTGATATTTCTACCGAAGTTGCCCTAAAATCAAGCGTAGATTTCAAGAATGTGGAAATATAAATTTTCGCTATAACCAGAAAGGCTTTCAAAATCATAATCATAATGGACTCGTCATGCTTATACCACTCCTGGTTGAAACGATTTTTATCAATAGAAGAAGAGTGCCGTTTCGTTCAAATATCAAACTTACAAAACTTTTCGTGATCATAAAATAATATATTTTTGTAGTTTACCTGTAATATGCGGTTCCCGAAGTGGGTGCATCGATTTTTCTTTTCTCTTCACCATCTTGTAGGTATACTTATGTCTAAAGTAAAAAGACGACGTGTAATTTAATTTATACCCCATTCGTGCTCACCGTACACGAACAACCAAGTAAATATTTAATGAAAATTTTACATTATCAACTCGAGATTACGCAATGATGACAAAGTAATTGATTTAACATCATTTTCAAAACCATTTGTACCATTTTTCATAATGGATATTAATGTAATGTTGGAAAAAATACAAATTGATAACTCATAGGGAAAAACAATGGAACAGCTTCACATTAAAAAACTATTTAACTAATAATTAATAACATTTGAACGTTGACATATCAAGATAAAAGTGCGAAATAAATCTCATGACTTTCGAAAGGATTGTTCGGTATCAAGAATTAGGTCGTATATATCCTATCCTTGGAAGGAAGATCCTCCTAAGGAAAACCGTAAAATAACGCGCGCGGTTCGTTTCAACTTTCCTCGCTTACAATTGCCAAATAAATTACCATCAAGTCGGTAGAGGTGATAGTTACGCCGCGGTTGTGTACAATGCCTAATGCTTTTACTAATTAAAATAGAAGTGATTAATATTAGAGGAGGCATACGAGAGATTCATAATTTATATATGAAAGTTAAAACCAACATATCTTAATTAAATTACAACTGTAACTGGAATTAAATTAACTTATTTAAAATATATAGGGTGATACGGAAATCTAATTGAATGATTACAATAAATCCTGAGATAATAGGACTTAAAGTTTTTAATATGTTGATCCATTGTCTATAACAGAAACTAGAGAAGATAAAATTCGTTTTTCTCAACTCAAAATTTCAATCAAGAAGTGAGAGGAAGAAAACAAAAAAACTACTTGGCACCAGTGTAATGAATACAGATATAGCCTGTTAAAATTAGTGATTGAAAATGAATTTGGCTGGACTTTCAGTTCACTTTTTATTATTGCAACTGTTACAATGCAGCAATAGTATTAGTAATAGTAGTACTCAAATTCCTAAAATACAATAATATAACTAATTTTATAAAATTGTAATTAAACATTACTCACGGTTGCCTCTATCGTTTCAATCTTTCGAATGACAATTTTTTTCTGACATCCTGTCAAATTTTAGTTTGGACGTAGTATTTACACGATAAAGGCAACTTAAACTCTTACAGTATAAATTAACGTATTATATCTACAATATGAAATGATATAAAATAATAAATTTACAATTGCATTTAAAACAGTAAGTTAACGTACTATTTTTCACATAGCCGGAGAAGTCGCCAAAGTTTTGTGAGAAAAACTCGTCTTGAATGGCATTTAACGAAAGGATAAATCCCCCATTAGAACGAAACCATATCGACATATGGGCTGTGGCACCGTAAAATTTTATTTCTATTTTCTTGTGACCCAGAAAAAACATTTTATGTTTCACAATAACAGCATTTCATGAGTTTCGTCATAAATATACATCACCAAACGTATCGCTATGCAATGTACCTTTATCTTTATGCAGCTTAAAGTTTTTTCCTTATCATAAGACCATATAAAGAATTCAATTACGTGGAAACGAAAGAAGAACCTCGTTTTAAGCATTTGGTGATGGAGAAATTTATTTTTAAATGCAATTTATTCTATCAGTTCATTCTAGGATGGTCTGAATATATTTTAATTTTATGATACTCTGTAACACGAACAACAGTGAAAACCATATTTCGCTGTTTTTTCATGTAGTCATATTCATTGATTGAAATGTTCTATCTACATGCTTTGTAGGGATGTTTCAAAAAAGCAAATTATTATTGCATTCTCGTTTACGCAATCAAAAACAATTAAAGCAGAAATTTCATAATAATTTTAATTAGAGCCTTTAAATAGATTCCAAATACAATGTACACATTAAAATTAAAGTATATGCCCATTATTTATTAGTAAATGGATTTGTAAAATAACCATAAATACTTTCCTTAGTGCCAGAACTAATCTATATTGTCTCTATCCCTATTTTTTAACCATGGTCTGTTTTTAACTAGAGGGACAATTTTAAGAAACTTGAATCACCATTAGAAACCACTAAAATAGTTTCTAGATTGGGAACGATGACATAAAATATTAACGATATTAAAATTATACGGTCTGAAAATGATAAACCACAAACTAAAGGTTAAAACAAGATGAAGCCTGAGTTACATTATACTTTTTTCAGCTAGAAACATTGACAAGTTCAATACTAGAACTACTTGTAGAAACTTGAATAATTTAATTCAGAAAGTTTGCACCCTAGTTTTCATACTAGAAACGTCTAGAAACTAGACCTGTTTTTTCGTACAAGTTCTAAACTAGACCTGCGCACTAGCGCTAATTCCTGTACTGCCAACATTGAATTATTAGTGCGTGAAATCGCGAACTACAACATAACCTTTACAATATGCCTTTTACTTGACGTGCACATGTTTGATTTGACTGTGTTCAAATTAATTGCTATGGTGCAGCAAATCAAGAAGTGGGGCCATGAAGCCACAAAAACGTTGGTTACGTTATATGAACTACAACCAACTATATATAGGGTAAGAATTTTGATGCAAATTTGTAAGTCATTGTTTATTAGTATAAAATCCACTTTTTTTTTCAGACGACTTCACCAAATTATCATGATAAGGTTCTCAGACTAAAAGTTACCGAACATATCGTATCGTCAATCGTCAAACGAAACAACTCAATATTCGGTTATTTCTAGTTATCCCTGTCAACCGAAACTGTTTTTTGAACTCTACAGTTCTCGAGTAGAGCGCATTTTTCAACTCTCCTACTTCCCACATTATGGCGGTAGTATCGTTATTGGACATGGGAGAAGGCCATAGCTATGCTAGTCGAATAGTGGAGCAAATTAGAATAGGTCAGTCTGTTTTGAATGTTTGATGAGTGCAGCTGTCGAA
Source organism: Galeruca laticollis (assembly GCA_963921935.1). NCBI lineage: Eukaryota > Metazoa > Arthropoda > Insecta > Coleoptera > Chrysomelidae > Galeruca > Galeruca laticollis. Next base: position 101,351,446 of record OY998177.1, read on the forward strand.
GATCGAGCTTTTTTGAGTTGTATCAATATTTGAGCGCAAAGTTATTAGATTTTAGGAAGACGATTGTTCGAATAACGAGCTTTTTCGAGATGTATCAGTATTCGAGTACCAAAGTTAGTAATTTTGAGGAAGACAATTTGTCAAAGTCAACTTACTTTGAGTTGTGCCAGTATATTAGAAATCAACTAATAAGATTTAAATAAGACGTTGATTATGGAATGAGACTTTTTGAGGTGTCCCTGTATTTAACAGGTATGGTAAGTAAATATTTGGAATTGGCTCAATTTTTTTCAATTGTCTCGTTGTTAGACAGAAATAGTAATCACATTTACACTTGTCACGATAAGTGAATTATTATGATTTTTATCAACTGTCCCTATAAACCTCGATTCTATACATTCAATGTAGGTAATAAGAGCATAACAAGACATCTTAACCTTTAAAACAAACATTTATTTTAATTATCTCCTATTTTTTCATGTTTGTGTATCATAATTTCTTCTTCAAAATAGTATCCAATAATAAATAACTCTTTGCGAAAATCGTTTTAATGTTTTATCGTAAAAAAAGCATCAATATGCTTGTAAAGCTAGTAATTTCTAAAAATGAAGTGTTCAATGATCAAGATCAATATAGTCAGCTAATGTTTTTCAGCTTTCACTGCCATCAACAAGTACTAGAGGAACTAAACTGGTAGCAATGTGCCCAGTACCAAGCCCTGTTAAAACCCCGCAGATGTTAAATCCTGACAAATAAAAAACTTAATACATTCAAAAGCATAACGCTTACAATCAAGGAGACGGATGCGTTTGGACTCAATATGAGCATGAATATGGACAACTACTTCCAGTACTCGATGATGAAGTTTTGAGAAGGTTGCTAGTGTATGTCAGCTCAATTACTCCCAAAAATTGTGGTAATTCTGAGTCAAATCAACCTTATAATTTACCTAATAACCTGATCCAAGACCAGCTTGATGATTTTAATTTGATGCTGGAAACGCTCAAAGATTACATTTGGAAGAAAATATCAACCCGCTATTCACTAGCAATCATTCCCATTCTAATTACTCACCTGGGTCAGTCATTCAGGTAAATCCAGTTGACAGTGATGACGATCTAATAGATCCTGACTTCGATTCTACAGAACATCTTCATTCGTCTGATGAAACCCAAAATAACGAGAACAATACAAAAACTAGAGGGTTGAAGAGGAAATCTAAGTTGCAAGTATCAAATAAGAAAACAAAACAAGGCAGAACAGCTTCGACAGTTTCTAAAAGCGATAAAAACTTAGAATCAAATAGAAAGCCCCATGAGCAACCAACTCGTAGAAAAGGAAGAAGAAGATCTGCTTGTCCTATGGAGTGGAAAGAGAATTAAGCCAAACTCCTCCGTAACTCAGGCCAAGAATACACAAGTGTAACAACGAAAAAAGTTATTGGAGCTAGAAAGATCAAGCCTCATTGTGTAGAACAATGTAGACTTCTCTGTTGTAATAAATTCAGTGCAGAGGAGAGAAAAACCATGTTTACCAACTACTGGGGAATGAGTGATCTACATAAACAGCGGAAATTTTTACTACGACACATGACTGAGATTAAGCCTACTTACCGTTACCCCAAAGAAAATTCCCGCGAATTGGACCATGCGTTTTATTTTGAAAAAAAATGGAAACCGAATAAGAGTTTGTAAATCATTTTTTTTTATCCACTTTGGATATAACTCGACGATGCATATCCTCCTCTATAAGTAGGGTTCAGGATGGTTTCCTCCAAAAAGATTTACGGGGATCGCACCAGCATAGAAAAACTGTGGATGATTATGTGAAGGAAGACATACGTGCTCATATCAATTCGATTCCAAGGAACGAGAGCCACTATTTGGGACCTCAGACCTCACGAGAGTATATTGAAGGAGGTAAGACTATAGCGGAAATTTATAGAGATTATGTAGATAAGTGTAAAGAAGAAAACGAAAAATATTCAACGTTGTCTATGTTTCCAAATATTTTCAATAGTGAATTTAATCCCTCATTTTTTATTCCCAAGAAAGATCAATGCGACTTTTGCGTTGTATATCAAAATTTGGATGAAGCCAATCAAGATATGAGGTCCGAGCAGATGAAACAACATGGTGAAGAAAAAGACCGAACAAGAAGAGAAACAAAAAGAAGATAAAGAGAGCTTAAACGATTTTTTAATATCTGCAGTATATAATTTAGAAGCTTCACTACCAACACCAAAGGGTGAAGTATCAGTATTTTATTATAACTCGAAACTCCAGTGCCTTAACCTGACGATTTTTGAGTTAAAGAGTCACGAAGGGATCTGCAACGTATGGCATGAAGGAGAAGCCAAAAGGGGATCTAATGAGATAGTAACCTGTCTCTTGAATTTCATCGAAACGAAAACGACGGCCAATTAACATGATAGTGAATTTATATTTTACACAGAGGAGTACAACAAAAAAACAAATTACTATTTGTCATGTATATGTATGCTGTCCAGAAATTCAAAAATATCCAAAGCATTACCCACAAATTTCTTATTAAAGGACATACCCAGAATGAAGGGGACTGTTCATTCAACAATAGAGAAGGAAATCAAGAGCGCTTTGAAATCAGGACCAATATAAATACCAGCTCAGTATTTTGAGCTAATGAGAACTGCAAAGAAAACTTCGCCGTATTATCAGGTCAATGAATATTCGCATAAAGACTTCTTCGATTTTGAAGGTTTGGCTGAGAGGTTCGGTAAAAATTTCAATGTCAATATAGATAGGGAAACATTCTTGTGTCCAAATATTAAAGTGTTCAAAGTTCTTAGAGAACAACCTTTTGAATTTCCTTATAAATTATATTATCTAGAAGATAACTTTAAAAACTTTGACGTATTCATGGATACCAAAGTGGAAACGAAAAAACTGCAAGAAGTCCAAAGGAACTCACGTGAGAGAAACAAGAAAAGTAAAACAAAGTGCCCCTGAAGATAAAATGAAATTATTGAGTGGATGTGAATTAGGAAAGTCGTATCCAAACCCAAGTGGTATAACTAAAAAGAAACAAAACGATCTCATGTCGCTTGTCAACGGAAATTTCATACCTACATGTTACCACGAGTTCTACAGAAACTAACTGTTATTGCATTTTTATGATGAAAACTTTAGTTGTTTTTCTTCTTCCACCACACCACACCAAAAAGAAAACTGTTGTGTCCAGTGCAATAACTGAAGCTGTTCAGCAAATTGCAAATGAAAAATCACAGTTTCCTTAAGATGTGGAAAGTTTATGCACTTTTATAGGGCACGAACTTTTATCGGGGGTAAATACATCAGAGATAATTTTTTTATCGATAAATACATGTTTAATTGTATGAACGTTTTAATGTCATGGCAATGAATCGAGAATCAAGGTAGTGAAAAAATCGCGAGAGCTTGCTCGAGTGATTTTTTCTACTTCTCTTGTGTGTGTGTGTGTGAAGCTTTAGCAATACACACATGTTTATGTCTCATCTCCGATGTAAGCTGAAAATCAGTTGTTTGAATCGACAGTAAATTTTTAAAGTGTCTACCTTGTGTTGAATGCCATTTTTTCCACCAGTTGTAACATACAGACCGTACGTACTTTCCACGTAAGTCCGTTTTTTTATATTAAAATTCATATTTCGCTGTCAGTAATAACGACAATAAAAAACGTAAACAGGTCCCAAATTGTTCTAAAGGGTACCATACACTACGCTTGTGCCTAGTAAAAATGACAGAATTGGACAAAGCGATTGAAATTATTCGTGAAGAGATCCTGACCAACCGTACTGAAATAAAAAACTGCATTGTGGCCAGCGAAGCAAGACTTCTACTAAAAGTTGAAGATTTGAAAAATAGTGTAACAAATTTGGAAAAGGAAAATAGTGAACTGAAAGAAGAATTAGAATATCTGAAAAGAGCCCAGAACAGGAAGAATATTATAGTATTTGGACTAAAACAAAAGAGAGAGGAGGTTGTCGCAGAAATATTGTGCAAGGATTTCCGAGGCTTGCTTGGTGTGGATCTGGCTACAAATTATTTTGCTGACGTTTATCCACTAGGTAAGTCGGACAATTGCCCCATCAAAATTAAGTTCGCTTCAAACATCAAAAAAGCGAAGTTCTGAAGAATTGTAGCAGGTTGAAGGGAATAAATAATTCTATTGTTCATGATCTCACACCGACACAAAGGAGCGAGAACAAAATTCTCAGAAAACATCTCTACCTAGCCAAACAAGAAGGTACCTATGAAGAATATTATATAAGGGGAAATAAACTTATCGTGGATGGAGTATCTTTTGGAGTTGATGACTTAGAAAAAGATGCTACTTCTGTAATCCAACCGCACAGTGCACCATCTACCCCAACAGTCGAGAATAAAGAGAAGTTCCCATCGGAGTCGCAAAAAGTTACTGTTACTCCGCGGATTCCTGCTTCTAATAAACCGGTTAAGGCTCTGGAGGGGAAACCAAGAACCCGCTCAGTTAACAAGAATTAACCGGTCTGAAGTGAGACACCCCAATTATAAGACTGTTTTGGTTCCATGTTATTTTGGTCGTTTTTATATATATTGGTCAGTAATTGTTCATATTTATCACACGCACTTCGGATGAAACAAGTACAAGTAAGCTAGTGCCTGAGAATATCCAAAAGAAGGGAGATACAAGTACGCAGACATCCAAAGCGGAATCATCTGGAAGAAATTGATTACGCTTCGGTCACAACAAATATAATCTGAACATTTTAGTTTACTGGAAGTTTTTGCTGTTGCTTTTATAGTTTATACGTATTTTGTTTCTCAGCCTTGATCTTAATTGAAAAATTGATAACACCCTCTTTGTCCCTAGTTTGTGGTTTATTTATTCATTTGTTAATTTATTTGTTTGTGATTTACTTTTGGTCTTTAGTCGTGGTGTAGGATATGGATCAATACATTAGGGAATTTCGGGAAATAGTTGTTGATACAAAATTAATACCGTCAGCCGATCTACTAAATGCCTCTCTTGAACAAAATATAACAAACAATTCATTTTCAATCTACCATATGAACATAAGAAGTATCTATAAGAATTTTAACCAGCTAGAAGTATACCTTTCACAAATTACACAATACTTTAGTTGTCTGATTCTAACAGAAACATGGGAAATAAAAAATAAAAACTTATTTGTTTTGGATGGTTATGATGTCATAAAGTCAGAAGATAGGAATAATCAAAATGATGGCATTCTAATATATGTTAGGAATGATCCGACATTTTCTCATAAATCAATTAAAATAGGGTGAACAACCGCTGTAGTATTAGAGATAGAAATTGAAAAAAAACAATAAATATTCTTGCAATATATAGATCTCCTTCAATAAGTAAAATTGAGTTTGTAGAAAACTTTGAGAGTCTATTAGACTCTAAATACTTTACTGGATATGATCAGGCGTTTATTTTAGGAGATGTTGATCTCGATATATTAGAGAATAGTGTCGACACCGATCGCTACCTCAACCTAATGTCTGAAAACGGTTTCATTTCGTTAATTAATAAGCCAACACGAGTGACTAGCACTTAATCAACCTGTATCGACCATATTTTTGTTAAGAATAAATCTGGGTTGGTTGACGATGATTCCTCTTATTCAGCAGTCTTACAAATATAACTGATCATTTCCCTATAATTGCAATCTCAAAGGACATAAGACATAAAAATAAAATTAGTACTACGACTTGCTATGAAAAGTTTAAAAACACAAGATTTATTGAGATATTGAATGAATTATCGTGGGATCACTTAGATACTTCGGTTGGCCCAGATAAAATGTTTAATGAATTCTATACAAAATTTAAAAATGCGATTAGTGAATCCACTGTTAAAGTATCTTTCAAAAGTGTTAAAAGAAAACCTTGGATAACATTGGGACTAGTACAGTCAATAAAGAAACGAGATCGATTGTATAAAGGATATATGAAACAACCATTAAATATAAAGAAACAAATAGAGTACACTACGTACAGAAATTGCTTAAATGAATTATCGAAAACAACAAAATCCAACTATTTTAGACTTGAAATGATAAAATCAGGTAACTCATCAAAAAAAAATGTGGAATGTGATTAATAGATTTAGTAACAACTTTAAGGAGCAAAATCATTCAATAAAGAAATTAATCCTGGAAAACAATACTGAAATCACTGATAAATATGAAATATCAAACACAATAAATTCTTATTTTGCCAATATTGGAAGAAACCTGAGTAAAAATTATATGCAAATTGGGGAACGTCAGCAAATGTACACTGTCAATCAATCTTTATTTTTAACGCCAGTAACACCTGCAGAAGTATATGCATTGTGTTTATCTTTGAAAGACAATAAAGCTCCAGGTCCTGACAATATAAAAAATGAGTATGTTAAATCATCAGCAAACTGTATCTCTACACCGTTGTGTAAAATATTCAATATGTGTTTTCAGACGGGTACAATACCTCAACACATAAAAAATGCGGTGACTAAGCCGGTATATAAAGGTGGAAAAAAGACTGAAATGGCGAATTATAGACCTATATCGCTAACCTCAGTTTTTGCAAAACTTCTTGAGACGGTTGGTCTCATATTTAGATACATTTAATGTAATATCTGAGTCACAATTTGGATTTCGAAAAACAGGAGCACTCAAGATGCTATTGCGAAGTTGGTATCACGTATCTATAACGCAGTTGATAGTAAAAAACTGTTTGGGTGTATTTATTGATCTAGCAAAGTCCTTCGTCACACTAAGTCATGATATTTTGCTGCAAAAACTTGAACACTTGGGAATTAGAGGTGTAGTTCTGGATTCGTTCAAAAATTTTCTTTAAAACAGGAAACAACGTGTTATGCTGGATGGTGTCATAAGCTCAGAAGAGACGGCCACGTGTGGAGTTCCACAGGGTACCGTTCTCGGTCCAATTTTGTTTTTGATCTATATCAACCCATTACTACAAATGACTACCACGGTGGAATGCATTTCGTTTGCCGATGACACTGTCTTGTTGTATACGGCCGATTCTTGGAGTAAAATCAAAGAAATAGCAGAAGGGGACCTAAAAAATATTACAAGTTGGTTTAGGACAAATTTACTTACTGTTAATGTAACTAAAACTGAAGTCATATCTTCTACCTCGTACAAGCAGGCAGTACCAAACCGTTCTATAGAAATGGAAAATGAAAGTGTACAGTTGGTATCATCAGTAAAGTACTTGGGTATATTTTTGGATTCTCATTTAAAATGGGATGTTCATGTGGATAATTTGAAAAATTAAATTAGAACCTTATTCCATAAATTTTATTTGTGTCGCCCAATACTATCGTTGAACAAACTAAAATCAGTGTACTACGCATTGGTTGAATCTCTATTAATGTATGGTATAATAGGTTGGGAAGGTATTAGGAAAATTAAAATGCAATCTGTAGAGGTAGCTCAAAATCTTAAAATTATGTACTTTAAAAAAAGAACTTACTCTACTGAACGTTTATACAATGACCTTCAAATTATGGATATTAAACAGCTGTATGCAGAAAGGATTACAATTTATTTGTTTGAAAACAAGCATTATTTTCAAAACATATTACATCCTTACCAAACAAGTACAATTTATTCGGATAATTTAACGATTCCTAGACCTCAGAAAGAAACTGGAAAAAGAAGCTTCGCTTACCTTGCACCTCACATATATAATAAAATTCCTGAACATTTTCGATGCATAAGAAATAGAATCAGATTAAAAAAAGAAATAAATAGATGGATACTTGCATGTGGTAGAGGCTTCTTTCATAAAATAATTGATCCTGATCTTGTGATCTAATCTTGTTCCTGAAGTATGTGTTCTATGTCATATGCTAAAGTTTAGTGCTATTTGTGTTATTTTTATAATTGTCTCTTTTTTGTTAATGAAATTGTACTTGCCTCCTAATTACGTATTTGTTCCACTTGTATGCGTGTGTAAGAATGAAAATGTAACCATAGACAGGTTTCACTCTGAACCCCTATTTGGTAATCATTTTTATTTTGCATAATACTTTTGTATAAACATATTTGGCAAAATAGAGTTATTATCTATTCGAGAGTTTTTGCCGTGTAATTAAAATTTGAATACAATTAGTAATGTATTTATCGATTAAAAAAATGATCTCGAATGTATTTTATGGAGAATAACACACAACTATATAAATGCAGACAATTTAATTTGAAATAGAAAACTCGAAATTAATCTGACAGTTGTCAAAGTATATAATTGTGAATGCTACCATTCACGGTATAGTTGATCAAAAGCAAGGTGCATATTTATCAGGTATTGGAAAAGCTAGGTTAGTTATTTATCATTTATCATCATTGGTCGATTTTAGGAAATTGAAGAAATCTCATTGGTTCTTAGAATAGGCATGTATTAATCTCTTAAAAAGAATACTTCATTTAAAAAGTGCAAGTGGGAAATATTGAAAATCATAAGGGAATAATTGCATGAGGAGGATGCTGAAGATATTTCATAATTTTGAATGTTATTATGTAGCTTTGTATATTTGTACCAACTAAACAATCCTTACATATATTTAATTCATTTATTTGTTAATTTCGAATATTGTATTTATTAAACAATGTGTATAAACTATATCATAAAACTATAACATATTTTCTTATTATAATACCTTCCCATGACAGTTGAGGTATGTTTTAAATTCATCACGGATTTGCAAACTGCTATTATTTGGACGTCTGTGTTACTAATATTACTTTGTCAGGAGATACATTTATTGAAGTTAGTAGCACCCTAAACCTGTTGGCAAGTATACCAAATTCATTTTCAACCACACGTCTGCCTCTACTTAATCGATGATTATAAATTATTTGTTCTTTCGTCATATTTTTAAAGAGAAATGTTTATAAAATGTGCTCATGCAGTGGAAATGCTGCATCAGCCAAGATAACCTAGGGAACTGGTTCTTCCATTCCTGAAACTGGTTTATTACTCAGAAAATGTAATGTGCGTGTGTTTAAAGCTACTGCAAAATCACAACCGTCGTAAAACCTTAAAAGTTAATTTACAATTATCTACATTACAAATATTTATTATTAAAATATCACCATTTGTACCAAAATTAATCTTTTGCATCCACTATTGCTAGAAGCAAGATACTGTGAGTGTCTTTATAATCATAATAATGGGAACCTGCACTTCTCGGAGCTTTAAACGTGATGTGTTTGCCATCCATCGCCCCTATTGTATTTGGAACGTTCCATAGATTATAAAACTGGTATGTGATCTTTTCCCACTCTTGTGGTGTTGATGGAACCTAGAAGAATAATTCACACAATTCATACTACAGACTGCCATCTTTAAATATAAATACTTACTTTCATATATGTTTCCAATAATTATTCATGAATTGCACTTAAAACTTCCGGGATAAAACTGGAAGCAATTCTGGTACTGTAGGATAAACTTTTAAATGATTCCCCTGAAGCAAGATACCTTAAAGTCACCATTAAACGATATTTTGATGATATACACTGGCAAAATTGGGTATCATGTTTTTTAATTCTGTATTGTATCAAATTATTCAATTTTTATAAAATTCTGTTGTCCATTCGCAACCAGTTTTGATGAGAACGTTCATCTTCTTCTAAAAGTTCATTGCAAACAAATGAACAGGCCCCTAAACTCGGCGAAGCAGCCACTGTTGGCTCCACATTCGCCGTTTCTTTTTCGTTTTTGTTATAATATAATTCGAAAATTTCCGTTATTTTTAAAACTCGTAATAGTTTTTCCTGTTTACGTCATCGAAAGTTCATTTTGCACTTTTACGACCTCTTACCAACCTATAACAGTTTTATACACGTTTCAGGTTAGAAACGCCAACCTTCAAAATCATAAGCTGATACTATATTTTTTGGAAGTTGGCAATATTAAATAAATTCCGGTGTCGCGCTGACGTAAATGTAATAACTACGAGCATACGCGATTAAAAAACTATAAACTTATTACTAGTGAGAAAAAGTATCATTCTATTATTGAAACTTGTCAAAGATTCTAGCTGAAAAATGTATAATGTTACTCATGCTTAACCGATCGTATGCATATTATTGAAAACAAGAAAAAACAAAACAACGAATTGTAAAATTAAATCTATAAATATTTCCATGTTCTGCGAAGTTATCGAATTTGCTGTTACATGAATTGAAGTCTTAAGTCTTTACTAGTTTTGTACCTTTTATTGATGAAACTTTGATTTTTAAATATGATAAGATCTGAGTCATGCAGATAATTGAGGATGAAGGAACCACAATAGGCGAAAACAGAAGAGAGATTGAATAAGAAAATGTTTTAAATTAACACATTTAAGTAAAAAGTATCAGAAGTACAAGAACTTGTTTAATATAATAATACAACAAATATTTTTTTGTTTGAGAAATAAATCAGCAAAAATATCTGCATATGATATACTTTAGTAGAATAATAGTAATTTATCCAACAAGTGTATAAAGTGGCACTTTTTTTCACGAATGGAAAAAGTTGGCAATTCCATGAGTGAAAAAAAGACACTTTATGCACATGTTGCATACATTATTTTTTCTACAGCCCTATATAAAAAAATAAAATGCAAATAGAAATTTGGGATATTTTAATTAAGCTCCTTTGGTAAATTACAGTTATATGTATTCCAAGTTTCATGAAAGTTCATTCTCGATGCCCAGCCAAGTATCTTAGATGTCCATCATCGATGCCCAGCCAAGTTTCATCGTGTTATATTATGGAAAGCGTGAAATAAAGTTAACGTTATGGCACTTTTTTTAACGCTTTTCTACTTTTTTTCACTCTAACCATAAACAACCACTTTAAGCGCTACAAACCGATGAAATACAAGGTACTTTAAAGATAGGGCGTAGAAAAAATATTTTGTCATCACTTCTAATTTGGAATATTTCATACCAAAATGGAAATTTCCAAATGGTATGAAAAAGGGCCAAGTTTTCAATGTGATATGTTTAAAGTCAGCTTACTGTCGTTAATGCTTACAATGGAAACAGTGATTTCAGTACTTATGAATCAGATTTGTTATAAAAATAATTTAATCATTGAATTATTTGCAAAATTATTATTAAACACTATTTGTAACAAATAAACATTTTACAGTATATGTGAACTATAAATTACATTGTCAATTATTTATTAACTCAAGAAACATTAAATGGTTTTATAGAAAGTCTAAATAATTATTTGCTCAGAGGAATTATTTGCTAGAGGAAGAAACGATTATTGATTCTATAAGATCATCCATAATCTTATCCATCTTAAACATTTTATATTCTCTTTTAATTTGAAGTATTTGCTATATATACTGAAAAGAACTGGAATCAGTTTGCATCAAGAATACCTTTTCGCAGCCATTCAAAAGATTTCGGAGAAAAATATCCCATCTTTTTTGGCGGGGTTGGTTGTAAGTTGGCCATTGCTTTGTAGTTGGTTTGCTTATTTGCTTGATCGCGCTTGCTTGTCTGCTTGTAGGTAGCTTTATGCAGTCCAATGGAGAAATGCAACCATCGAGTGTCTGCCTCCTCGTGGCACCGCTGGATACGTTAGCGCTGTTGATCATCAGTGACAGCAGTGGTGATCAACCAAATGACACTCCAACAACCCAAGCTAAGGTGTGAGGAATGTGCCGATGGCTGAATGGCCGCAGGGAATGCGACCGCGAACGTTTCCCTTGGGATACCAGAAAAAGCCACCTACTTTTAGGTCATAGTAGCACTCTGGTGAAATAATCAGAATCACCTGCGATAATAACGGAACGCTAGAGTGGCCATGGTATGAAGTTTCAAGACTGAACCCGTGGAAGGAGGCTAATCTTGACGTGGTACAAGTCGACAACCTCCCACAGCTGACAAAAGCCCCCCTCTGGGTCCCTAACGAAGCTCACGTTGACCTAGGTGACAAAGAGGATTTGCTACGCCGGCTGGACAAACAAAACCCAGACCTTCGGGTGGATGCATGGTTTTCATTCCACCACGAAGCGAAGGTCAATCCCAAAGGACACCTATTCGTCTTTGGCATAAGGAACGAGGAAATGGGAGTCCTAAAAAAACGATCAATGAGGATGAGCTACGCGTTCACCTCATTGATTGTTAAAATAAAAAAACTGGACCCGGAACGGAGGGGATTGAGCACGGATCCCCCTCTCCCATCCGAGGAACTCCAAGGAGCTGTTGCTTCTGCGGAGACTGTCGAACCATCCTCCAATATGGCGACCGACAGTCTCCTGGCAGAACTAACAGCTCTAAGCCAGGATACAGACGACGTCAACCCAAATCCAAGTGAGGAAGTGGAGATGGCCTAAAAGAAATACCCATCTCACCACCATCAAGCAGAGATGGACAATGAAAAGGTAAGATTTATACAGTGTAACCTTCAACACAAAAATATGGCTTCGGCAACACTATGCCGCCCCCTGGGTATGATGCAGGACACAATAGCACTTATCCAAGAATCCTGCATATGACAAACCAAAATCATGGGTCTAAATAATCCAAAAGGTTTATTTTTCAACTTCCCAAGTAATCAGCAACTTAGGACGGCCATATATGTCCGTCCATATAAATTTGAAGACCTACCCACTGACGCATTTTTCGTCCTCCTACCTAACGGTAGTGATGGTTGAATATGCACAGAAAGGTCAAAAGAATTTGTTGATACTGGCATCCGCATACCTTTCCTCAGACGCAGCTAAACCACCCCCAATTAAGAAGTTGGAGGACCTTGTGGAACAATGTCTCACCCAGAAGCTTGAACTGGTAATAGGCTGCTATTCAAACTCCCACCACGTAAGCTGGGGCAGCAAAGATATTAACACCAGAGGTAAGTCTTTTTATGATTATATAACTAACAAGAATATTTGTATTCTAAATAGAGGTACTGAACCAACTTTAATCAACTCTCGTAGTCAAACGCGAATAGATATTACCCTATCTACTATTAATACTTCGAATGTAATCTCCGGCATGCATGTATGCGACGATATTTCAATGTGACCACCGCTGGATAAAATTCGAAATAAAACTTGCGCTCACAACCTCTACAATGACTCGCGACCCCAGGAAAACGGACAGGATAAAATATGTCCACTGTTTGAAAGGGGATCTGCGAGGAGTCGATGATGTGTTTCCTAACAATAAAGGAGATTTGGAGAGTTATTATGAAACAATTCAAAACTCCATCATTAATGTCTACAAGATATCTTGCCCACTTAGACGGGTCGATCTCGATGGAGCCCCCCCTTCATGATGATGCCATGAGACAAGCTCAGGGGGACGGCGAGGAAATATTTTAATAATGCTAAAAGAACCAGACTCAAAGAGGATTGGAACTCACCTCAAGGAGTATAAAAAAGTCATTAGACAAAAACAAAGAGAAGCATGGAGAATCTATTGCTAGGAAATCGAGGATTTCCCCCAAGCAGCTATACTCCAAAAAACCCTCTCAAAAGATCCCCACCGTCATATCGGTATAATAAGTAGAGAGGACAAAAACTGCCAACCTAAAGGAAAGTCTTCAATTATTGATGTCAACTCACTTCCCTGACTCCAGAACCACAAATATGGCGGCCTGGGAGGATAAGGAGAATCACTACCCGACGGACGACGACTGGCGTATATCACGACAAATCGTCGACGCGGACAGACTGAGGTGGGCCATCTTAGGCCTCTCCCCCTTTAAATCCCCGGGAACGGACGGCATTAATCCAGCCCTACTTCAGTGAGGCCTGGATGACCTAATGCCGCACCTGGTAGGAATCCTCAGATCCTCACTGGAACTGAGGTATATTCCAAAAGGTTGGAGAGGGGTCAAAGTCGTGTTCTTACCAAAACCAGGAAGAATGGACCATTCCATCCCAAAAGCATATCGACCCATTAGCCTCACATCATTTTCAATGAAGACTTTAGAGAGGCTATGCGAACGATACATATGAGATGTGGTGATAACACGTAATCCACTGCATCCAAATCAACATACATACACTCCAGGGAAATCCACCGATTCGGCTCTTCATCTCGTGGCGGGCCGCATCGAGAGATCGTTGGAAAATAAGGAGTCCACCCTGGATGTATTCATAGACATAGAAGGCGCATTTTATTGAACCACTTTTCCTAAAATAACAAATGCACTTTCCAATAGGGATATCCCCCAAACCATAAATGGCTGGATGTATAACATGCTCTCAAAAAGAGCAATGAAAGTCAGTGTGTATGATGTAACCATCAGAGGCTTGGTTGTAAAAGGTTGCCCATAGGGAGGGGTGCTCTCGCCACTACTGTGGAACATAATCTTAGACTCCTTGGTCAGCCACCTCAATGATAGCAACTTCTAGACAATAGCATATGCAGATGACCTAGTGATTCTGCTAACAGCAAGATTCGAGGAGACACTCTGTGCTTTATTGCAGGAGGCCCTCAATATCATAGAACTATGGTGCAGAGACCATTCGCTGTCAATAATTCCAAAAAAGACGGAGATGGTTCTTTTCTCGAATAAAAGAAAGCTTGCAAAACATCAAGCCCCAAAGCTCCTAGATACCAAACTTAATTTCTCTTCAGTGGTGAAATATTTAGGGGTCACCTTTAACAGTAAGTGAACTCTCACTTAGAAAACAGAGTTGAAAAAGCATATATTTCTTATGAGCAGTGTCATAGAACCATCGGCCGCACCTGGGGAATGTCACCTAGGGTTGCTGCCTGGATCTACACTGCAATCATCAGACTTATGCTAACGTACGGCGCGATTGCCTGGGGAGCTTAAACGAACCAGGTGATAGTCGTCTGTAAACTGGACCAAATCCAAAGAACAGCATGCCTCAACACAACAGGAGGCATGAGAACCACACCAGCAAGAGCTATGGAGGTAATCCTCGGTCTCACTCTCCTTGACATATACATCAAGGAGGTTGTTTTGATGACCATGACACGTTTGCGCTCTACTGCTAACAACGTGATGTAAGATCAAGTAAACTGAGACATAACTTGTGGCATGATTCCACCGCGATATGCCTTTAACAGGCTCTACAAGGTAATTTTTAAAAACAACGCACAAGACCTATTGGAAGAAGGTGCAATCCGCATCTTCACAGATGGGTCTAAATCCAATGTGGTCTCAGGATGTGGTATTTTTTCCAGATCCCTGAATCTAAACATAAAATGGGCAATGGGCTGCAATGCAAGTGTTGCTCAAACAGAGCTCACTGCTATCTGCATCGCTGCAAAAGAGATTACCAAAAGGAAAACCACAGGAAATAATATAAACATCCTTACGGACAGTAGACAAATACTACTAGCCCCGAACAGACCACGTGTTACATCAGTCCTAGTACTAGAACGTCACATGGCCTTAATCGAAGCCTGTAACAACAACACGGTCACTTTAGGCTGGATCAAGGGCCATGAGAAATCGAAAGGAAACCGTATTGCAGACTCGCTAACCAGGAAGGCAGCCTCCCAAAAACTCTTGGGACCTGGCACTTTCATTGTTCTATCGGCGTCAGCGACGGCCGACCTATCAAAGGAATACTTCCTTAATAAGTTTAAGGGTAGATGAGACGATGCAGATGGCTGCAGGCTTGCCAAGGAACTGCTACAGTATTCGGATAGCAAAGTAGCCAAAAAATACGTGACTATGAACAGGCAGAACCTACGAACAGCCACGGGTATTCTGACTGGTTACTGCCACCTACGAAAACACTTCCACAGACTGGGTCTGTCTAACACCCCACTTAGTAGAGGATGTGAACAAGAAGATGAGACTGTCGAACACATTCTTTGCGAATGTCAGACACTCTCTCATTTTAGGTTTCAAGTATTCGGCGAGCACAGGCTAACATACGCCAATATGAGGGAGCTTAATTCAGGCGACGTTATCGCCTACTTCAAGGAAGTAGGCTGGATGACGAGCTAGAAGGAAGTTTTAAACCTCAGAAAGATACACTATGGGCCAATTATGGCGGTGGTGTTGTGGGGTCACTCACCCTTCAAACTATTACAGATACAGATCTCATCTTTTTCACGTAAAACCAGGGCTCAGTAGAACAAAATTCCATCAAAATATTACATATATTTTATGAAACACAGACATCTGATGGAAATGTAAAATAAAGGTACTAATTATGCTCCTCGTTAGTCTCCGTTGCAAAGAGAAGAGGTCCAGCCAGAATTTTAAAAACATTTAGCGCTAATAGAAGAAATCTCGAAACAAATATTTGGTGAATAATTGTTTGTATCTATTTACTATTTTGAAAAAATGGCCACTTATTAACTTTCCCTAATATGGCAGGAGGAAAAACATTTTCGAAAAATTTGAAGTTTGCCATGGACAACTGTCGAAATTACAGCATGTAATTGGCTTAAAATGACTTTTCACTGGGAGTAAAACGAACAAATTTTGGAAAAAATATAGCTGTTTGTTTGTGAATTTTCATATTACAATGCATTTTCAATATAATTAATGTTTGATACTTGATTACATAATAAGCAATAATTTACTCAAAAGTACTCTTTGTTATCAAATTTACTCATTCACCTATTTCTACGCACTGCAGATATTATGTATACATATAAATTTTTACGACCCAACACACGGTTTTGAAAATATGAAATGATAATTTCCTCCCTCTAACACATGCTTAACAAACTCTACCAACCCTTGCAAGATAGATACCCGCATTTATGTTTTTTATTTGCGTCTAATGTACTTACAAGGCATTTTTATGTAGAAAACAGAACATTATAAATAACTTAGGATAAACCATTAGCTAATGGAAAAATATGTTACTTGAATTATACATAACAGTTATTTGTTTCTGATGTGGAAGAAAATGATATATTGTTTTCAAAGCCTCCCGCGTCCAAATTGTAACAAGGATAACGATTATGATGCATAACAGGAAACGGTAAAAAATATAATTATCGGGGTGACAGGAAGGGGGTAGTGTCATAATTTCCAAATAGGATAACAGCTTCAAGATTATCCTTCAAGATGTAAATGTATTCTTTTGAATTAGTTTTGTTATTACATTCTATATTATTGCGAAAAATTTTCATGTACTTTATTGTAGAGCAGTGTATGTACTTGTTTGGTTTTCTTTTCTTTTCTGAAAAATTGTCATATTGAAATTCTCATAGTTTGCCTGTAGCCATGTCTTTTTGTTTAAATGGGGATGTTTTTCAAAGAATAATGACAATGGAATCAGTATAAGTTAGTTTACATCTCGAAGAAAATGTAGCCCTGACTCGAAAATAAATGATGAGAATGTTTTGTTGTCTGCTAAACAACAATGGAAATAAAACATTTTAGTGAGAGTTGTATATTTAAGTTTTCGTTTTGATTTAATTGTGATTGTTCAATATATTTAATAATTATATATTCAATGGAAATTTGTTAATAAAACAAAGTTTATGTGATCAATATTTTATAATGTTGCTAGTCAATTTGATCGAAAATCCAAAAACTGAAGTATATAAAAAGTATACTGGTTTATCAACTATACAATACACAATATGCTTATCATACATTACAGACTCCTACACTTTTGGCGAAATATTTCTACTATACTTTAACATTGGAATAATTTTAACAACAAAATATTGCTAGAAAATAATAAACCAATCTACCTATATTCACTACCCACTACACATGAAACATAACAAGTCGTTTTTGTGATGTTATATTTTTAGAGACTTTTAATGATGTTTATTTAAACCGTTGATGAGATATCTACTAGATGTCTGAATTTAATAACAAACTTTATTAACATTGATATGCACAATAGTACTTGAATTCGCAGTTACATACACATTCTATGAATTTGTTTTCAGCAACTTCCTATAGGAAACATCCGTACGATGTTAATTTGTATACTGTTCACTAATGTCACATACAGAACATTACTGTAATATTACAAATTACCATGTCTCTAAGATGATCACATTTTGCAGTTACTTCCTACGACTACGTTTATACGATGCTAGTCAAATCTCTCAGTAATATTTCATAATAAACATCACAGTAACATATTTGGGTGAGCTGTTTGATTGATGTATTCATAAAGGTGGATCCAGAGCAACCGCGCTGCTCCGCGCTGCGCTGCTCCGTGCTGGAAAACACCGCGCAGCACTATTAAATTCGATGCAGAGCGACGCAGAACACAGCTAAGAAAAAAATTTATTCGTCATTGTTCCAACTGGCTCGCGCGCGTTTTGGATTAATATGGAGTATTCCGAAGAAGTATAAATTGCTGCTGCTGTAATTATTAACAATCAACATTTAAATAGAAAAAGACGGAATAGAATACGTCGACATTGGTAACACCGATGCTTAGAAATAGATTAGTCTATAGTGGAACAAATCTTTTAAGTGAAATGTTAATTGGTAATTTAAAAACTTTTGCCGTATGTCATCAGTTGATTTCGAAATCTTATTACATTTAATTGAGCCAGTAATACGAAAAAAGGATACAAACTATAGGGAATCTATTTATCCCAAAGAAAGATTAGCTGTAACTCAACGCTTCTTGGCCACGGGAGATTTATTCAGCAGTTTAATGTACCTTAACAAAATATCTTAACAAAGTATTTCAGCTATAGTTATTGAAGTTTACCAGGCTCTTACTGAAGCATTAAAACACCAAGTTCAGGTGAGTCCCCTTTATTTAAAATTCTTTGGATACACTAATATTTGAAAGAAAACTTTGTGCTGTATCATATTGAGAGGTTTGAGGTTCATCCTTGTTATATATAGACACTGCTTGAGTTGTAGATGATTGTGGAGGAATAGGACTTGTTAGATGTGTACCAACAATTGAGGAAGCGTTTCTTGAGGAGTATACATTTTGATATGTATACATGTGCAATTCATTGAGCACTTCCATCTTAGCTTCGAAGATCGAGCTATTGATTTTATGGATAAGGATGGCTCTACTTCTTTCATTTAATTTTCGTAGCTTATTAGCAACATGCTCTCCATATACCAAGCATTCATCGCGACTGGACGCTGGTTCGCTTGAAATGCTATCGATGATGTCATATGCTTTACTCAATCTACGGTCTTCTGTTACCATTTTACGTTTTGGATTTTTTTTTGGGAGACAAATATCTTTCGCTTGGCTATTGTACCTTTCCCATTGCTTTGAGAGGGGGATTCAATGACACTTTCAATAGATTGCTCAGTACTTTGTTTTTCACATTGTAGTTCAATTTAATCATTGGCATCATCAACAGGAGGTTGCAAATTATCTTGCGAATTTTCTGCGGCGTATATTTGCAAATAAAGAAAATTTCATTGGAAAATCATCAATAATTTTTTTCAGATGCCAAATACTACAGAAGGATGGTTGCAATGTGCTAAAGAATTTGAGGAACATTGGAATTATCCGCATTGCGTAGCTGCTATGGATGGAGAGCATGTGATGTTACAAGCATCCATGAACAGTAGCAGCGAATACTACAATTATAAGTGATATTCTAGCATTGTGTTATTTGCACTTGTGGATGTGAATTATAATTTTATTTGCGCTGATGTGGGTACTCAGGGTCGTATATCTGATGGAGGAATATTGAAACATAGTCTAATATGGAACAAAATACAAGCGAAAAGTTTGTGTTTGCCAGAACCAGAAGAACTTCCTGGGCAGGAAAAACGTATGCCTTACGTCATACTGGGTGACGAAGCATTTGCTCTCCATGAAAATGTAATTAAACCCTATTCTGGTCTTTATGAAAAAGGATAGAAAAAAAGGAACTTCATTTATCGATTGTCAAGAGTACGGCAAGTTTCAGAAAATTCGTTTAGAATACTTAGTGCAGTATTTAGAGTTTTGAGAAAACCCATGCTCCTTGAACCTAACGAAGCTAGACTATTTATCTACACAATTACTTAAGAAAAAGTGAAAATTCCAGAAATACATATACTCCTGCAGGATCTTTTGATAGTGAGCTAAATGATGGCACAGTTGTTGCTGGAACCTGGCGGAGGGATGATGTAAACCAAACCTCAATGTGAAAGTTGAAACAAATACCAAGGAAAAGTCCATTAAATGCGCAAGAAATGCGGCAAAAATTTGCAGAATATTTTTTTACGAACGGGCGTATACCTTCGCAAAATGACCGCGCTTAAATAAATATTCTAGAAAGATAAAAATATATTATTCGTTTTTACTTATTGCCTCTGTGTTAAGAGTGTCCTTTGGTATGTCCTTTTCTGACAAAAAAGAGAAAAACTTGAATGCAAACCAGTTTGAGATGTAAATATCCTCCCGCCCTAAAAATGTATATCAGGTATATTATATGGGATATAAAATATAGGTATTATTCCTATCTTTTCCAGTGGCAGTCGATTTTTTTATTACTCCTCCTTCCCTTCTATAGGAAGACAATAAGGAAGTAGTTTTAGATTTAACAGCATCAACATCGATTCCTATGTCCAAAGAAATGTTGATATAAGCATTATGCTTTTTAGTTTTAATGTGATATATATTATCTTTGGGATCCCATAATTCCTGTTTTTGGCGATATAGGTCTATCAATTTTTCAATAGCCTCATGTGTCCATTCAATTGAGGCACTCATATTTTAATCCACTTGAAAAGAACTTTGTCAAAACTCGAAACACTTAATCAAATAATCAACGTAAACGTTTTCACGTCCAAAACAAACGAGTATAAACATCCGTTTTTTTTCATGTACCAACATCTGCCGGATCGCGTTCGATAGTGTTGCAGGGTAGCGCAAGTAAGCGCGAATCAACGCGGGTTGTCGTTAAAACCCAAAGCACTGCGCCGCCCTGAACTGATTTGAGCGGCGCAGCGCGGAGCAGCGCGCTTGGTCTGGATCCACCTTAAAATTACCAAAAAAGACGAAAACAGAAGATGACTGACGAATAAAACAATTGACATGGCGGATCGTGGCGTGGTGCTCAGTTTCGTGTTATATTTTATTTTCAGGTGGCACATTTTTTGCAAGAAGTACTTAAATAAATTTGTCTTCGTTTTATTTAGATCCTACTTAGCTACAGTTCCTATACTTAGTTATAGTTCTTATTATAAAGGACGAACAACAGTTATCGGTAAGTACCTCTTCCAAAATCATAATTATTAAAACTTAATACTCATTCAATACATTAATCGGCTAGCGAACATTGAAATTCCGGGTGGCGGGATTGTATCCGAAAATGATATAATAGAGTTTATAAAATAAGTTTCTTCAACTTTTAAAATATTTTATTTAGTACGTATATTTTAAAGAAGATTCGGAATATTTCAAATCATAGATATGCATTACACCTACGATAAACTTAATATTTCAATAGGGTAGATATTATTATTAATAATAAAACATGCTCATATATTTGTAGACATTTGGATCTAGAAGAAAATATGTTCAATGTTCAAGATACTCCAGAAGCTACTTACATAAATAAAATAAAAAAGAAATAGTTGGTAATTAGTAAAGAAAGGCGTGTAACTATTTTTGCTGATATAGACACTGTAATAAATAGTACAAAAAATTTTGAATCAAGTATCTGGAGTTCTAGTTTTTGTAGTAGTGGCCATAGCCATCAATATTGTTTGGCAGGTTGAGAAAATTCCAACAATAATACTAAAAATTCTTGTGAACAATTAGAGACTGTTGAGACTATAAAAACAGAAAGTTTGAAAATACACTGTATTCAATAAAAAAAACTGGAGTGAGAACCTTTAGATATCTCTTTATTTATTATTGCACCATATTGCCTTGGAGAAGATTAATAATAGATTTGTGGATATTTATGAACGAGTTCTATACCAAAATATAACTTTCAGTATTAAGGGTCCTAATTGCTATTGCATTTTTAAATATGGTTTTGAAGAAGAAGTTGTGAACATTTTTGAACTAAATAGAAAGTGTCATTAGTATTTTAAATGGAACTTACTGTTTCTAGATAATTCCACAATATCTTTAAAAAATGTTAAAAATTCTAAGAATTGACAATTGTTTCGATATTAAATATCATCGTCAGAATGACAGAAGTAACATTTCATTTAATGCCTACCTGATGTTTAATAATTATTTTTCGTTAGACCAAGAAGTTAGACCTTGTGATTGACTCAATATATGTTAATAGAAAAAAGAAGAAGATGTGATATTACAAATATTGGAGCTTAGATATTATTAGCCCTATGGTGATATCCTGGATATCATTTTTCCAATTAAGATCAGTATAACTATGCAATGACATAGAAATCCAGGAAAACTATATCTGCTGATCTTTACAGTCATCATTTAAGAAGACAGTTTAAAAGTGGAGACCTTGTAACCACCCAAATTGGTCACTAGCTTCCCTATTATGGACCCTATGGGCGACAGGTAAGTCCAGCTGTCCCCGGTGACAACCTTTCGGGCCTTCAGCTCACTTAGTCGGTGAGTGGGAGTGAGTTATTTCTGTTATCCGGGATGTTCTAAAAATAAAATGGGCTCCAGCCAGGTTTCTGCTCGGCTCAAATGTTCGTCCTATCCTAAACCTAGCAAATGGATAGGGAAGAATAAAGAAAACAGGTATCTAAACTTACCAACGTGTTTATCAACTAACAAAAGTAGTTAAAAGACAGATACTCAAATTTGCTTGTCAATTTTTAAATATTCGCAAAAAAAGATGAAAAATGACTGGACTATAACGTCTGTCAAGTCGTTGAATTAGCTAATAAGTGAAAAACTAGTTGAAAAATGACTGGGCTACACAGAGCTCAGAGTTAATAATAAAACATGTGAACTAATAAAAAACACAAAATGAAATATAACTGGGCTTTAAAAAACACCAGTTATCAGTTATACATGTGCACCAACAAAAAAAACGCAAAATTAAATATAACTGGGCTATACAAAACACCAGCTATCAATTATAGATGTGCACTAATAAAAAAACGCAAAATGAAATATAACTGGGCTATACAAAACACCAGTTATCAATTATACATGTGCTTACACTTAGCTAGGATATAACATACGTCATCAATTCAAAAAAATAATAATAATATAGACCTTGATTCAGGGGATAGCTTTGGTACCAAGGCGATCTACTGTAACTCTGGTTGGATGTGATTCAACACGATAAGTTTTAAAAAAGATATGTTACATAAAAGAAAATATATATATATATATATATATATATATATATATATATATATGTATATATATATATGTATATATATATATATATATATATATATATATATATATATATATATATATATATATATATGTATATATATATATGTATATATATATATATATCTATATATATATATATATATATATATATATATATATATATATATATATATGTATATATACGGTATCCGCCAAAATAAACAGTACCGAAACAGAGAGTGCTGTGGAGTTGTTTATGTAATATAGATTTGTCATATTTGACTTAATTGTCATTAGTTGATATATTATTAGTACGCTGCAGTTAAATTTAATTTAAAAATGGTTCTAACAACGGAAGAAAGAGTTTTTTTGGTAGAGCATTATTTTCGTTCATACGGAAAAGGTCGTAATGATGGTCCAAGCTTAGAACAGGTGTCAATAAAATATCAACAAAATTTTTATAAAGCAGCTCCTAGTAAAAGTGTGATGTTAGCTGTTGTTGAAAAATTTCGTCGCACTGGTAGTGTATTGTGTCAACGTGAAGGTTCTTCAGGTCGTCAAAAAACAGTATCCACTAACGAAAATGAAGGACGTGTTTTTAACCAAGTTACATCAACCACTTTTTATAAATATGTTTATTGACTTACAAAATCGATATGAACCTTGTTTGCGTCGAAATGGTGAACATTTTGAAAATTTACATTACAGAAATTGGAAATTAATCTTTATTTACTCCTCCAGAAAAAGGTAAGTATCCAAGAGAAAATGTATCCCTCCAGGAAAAGGTAAAAATCCAAAAGATAGGTATCCCTCCAGGAAAACTTGAGTATCCCCAAAAAGAAGGTATCCCTCCAGGAAAACCTCCAGGAAAACTTCCAGGAAAAGGTAAATATCCAGAAAATGATGGTATCCCTCCAAGGAAACCTCCAGGAAAACCCTTAAATGTACAGATAACGTCGAATGACTAAAATGTTATCATCAACGATGAAACTATTAATCGACTAAACCAGCTTAAGGCTATGTGTGCAGACTATATTACTATCAACACCAGATGTGTTGCTAAAATAAGATGAAAATAATAGCTAAAGTGAAATTGAAAATGTCCCCCAAAGAGTTATTATCTAATATACTAAAGTATTGCCTCTGCGGCATAGGAAAACTTTATTTACATATGGAACCAGAAAATGCTTCTTCACTAGTGTTCTACTAATCGAGATAAAGTTTTACTTGTAAAACCTGAATGACTACTATGTGAATAAAATATATACAAAATCTAAGCGATAACTAAGGAATTGATCTTATGCATAGCAACTGATTGACAAACTGAAAAATTACATTAATATGCCAAGAATTATCTATTATGTGATCACACCTTACTGCAGTATGTAGAGATATGAAACAATGATACATTTCAACTATTCAACTAAGAATATTGCATTACATGTGCCGATATCCCATAAGTAATATGCTAATCTCTCTATGAAACAATTTACTAAAAATTACTTGACATCTATACCTATACTTTGAGAATTAAACTCATGTGACGAATATCAAATAATCATAAGTAGAACAGTTAGAAAAAGTAGCTATCAAAAATACATAGATATTTTTTTGTGGTTCAAAACGACAAAATACCACTGAGCTGTACGGAAATATATACTACTTTACGACGAATTGAATTCTATTAATTGTTACAACTTTATATTCTTTTCATTAATAGAAAATGAGCGAAAAATGCCTAAACATACTTTGCAAAAAAATATATATAAGATCTCTTTTACATGCCTCTAATTGATGGCCTGAACTTCGTCAAAACTCCTACAATAGTCTCATCAAAAACGAGGATGGAAAAAATCTATCCAAATCCCGACTACGTTATGATTTCAGTCAAAAATCCTTTCAAAAAAAGGTCAGGCAGCGTGTCTTCCAAAACGGCCAATATCCACCAAATCTTAAAAAAAATACAGCCACCACCTGCTTCCCGAATCAATTTACAACGTCTTGATTATTATCCCCAACTGGGATGGTTTCAAATACCATGAATAAATGAAGATATCACTGAAAACTGAAAGTCATGCAGCCATCTCGAAGTTTTGATTAGAAAATAAAGTAATCGGTGCTCGATGAGCCAATAACACAAGTAAATTTAACTTCTCCCTACAACGTAACTCGAGTAAGTTTTCCAACCAATAGCAATCCAGCTGATAGAAATTCGTCTTAACCACAGAACATAGAACCACAATCCGCTTAAGACATCGAACAAAAAGTCGAGTAAACCCAAAAGTATTCATAATAAAAGTTCGCATGTTATCTACGAGAACATCGGAGAGGACACGTAAAGTCGAACCACAAATGCTAGATAGATATCTCGACTACTCCCAGTGCGAAACGACAAACGAACGCAGCTATCTACGACGTATCTGTCATCGAACAAATTGACAATTCAACATAATCAGACTTTCCAACAACAACATTACAACGATTCTTATATGTATTAGAAATTATTTAAATTATTTTTAACAATAATAGTACCATAGTACCCCCGAAGATGTTGATGTACAAAGCCAAATTAACCGGAATTATCACGCAGATCAGGTGTAATCAAACAGTTAACGTCTCATAGGTAAATGTTTACAATATATTCCAATGACAACCAAGTCTTAAACAGAAGTTTCTAAACGATATGGAAATACTGAAGCCATGACATGGTATATAAATGATCATCAAATATACAACTATCTCGAGAGACAAGTATGTATAAAATAATCAGCAAATATATGTTTTAATCTAACAATATTAAAATGTTCTAGACAAAGTCAAGGAGTTGAATACAATCGAACTCTAAGAAGTTATAGCACTTATCAGCTAAAGCGGGCAGTTTTTTTTGGACTACTGAGGCTAACAACCCAATATGATGTAACAAAAGTAAAAATCAGTAGTCTCACGGTCACTTATATCTACAAAAAAAACCACAAGAGAAAGAAAATAAACCCTTAACACCCATGAAATATACAGCGACAAAACTGACAAGAAAACTAATTACCGGACTTTTAAAAAGGTTGGCGCTCATTTTGCTTCATATGATAACAAAACTTTATACTCTTCACACTTACCTAGAGACAAATATAAAATTGTAGTCATGATGTGAAGACAGGGTTGGTTACAGCCCGTACCACTTCGCCGGAAGGATGATGGCAGAGTTATCCCTAAAACTCTGGGCTGACAGAAACGATTTCAAATATGATATAAAGCAGGGTCGAACTCTGACTGTTTCAACCTTCCTAGATTTATCGGTTCATTCATGACTTCATATTGTGGGTTTCTCGAGTGTCTTCCAATTTTCAATTCTTCAAGGAAATCCGATTCTAGTTTCTTATCACAAATATGTAGTACTTCCAGTTCTGTGCTAGGTGTCAATGAATGATGAGTGTCAAGTGGATGTTCTGCGTAGTGGGATTTATCTAGTTATTTCAATCTGTATGCTCGAAAGTGTTCACTGTATGGGATTTCAAAATTTCTAAGGGTCTGACCCAAATAGACAGCATTATATTCTGGACATTTGAGTTTATATATACCAGTTTTCTTTAATGATGATATTTTTGTTTTTTCATTTAACAATGTTGTACTTACGTTACTTTCTGCTTTAACAGAAATTGTTGCATTTGTTGCTAAATATATTATCTTTCAAATATTATTGAAAATATTTCCTGCATATGTCCATTTCTTTAGTTTGTTCAGGATATATTAGTACAAAATTGTTAAATGTAAAAACAAAAATATCACCATTAAATAAATCTGATACATATAAACTTAAATGTCCACAATGTAATGCTGTCTACTTGGGCCAGACCCTTAGAAATTTTGAAATCCGATACAGTGAACACTTACGAGCATAATGTAATATAATTTCTGTAAAAATATGTAGTTTTGTGATATATTATGTGCAGGTTAATAAAAAAATTAAATGTTTGCTGCTTTCTTATTTATCTAAATATTTTATCAGTTTTTTTTATATTATGTGCAGGTTAATAGAAATTTTAAATATGTGCTGCTTTATTATTTATTAACTAAATTAATAGTCTCAAATTTGTTTATTATAAGTATTTCATTACATAAAATGTGATATATGGAATATATAATATAAGATGGCCATTGAGGGCCGAAACTAGTAGCTCAACACAGCAAAATAAAATAAATTTGTGACATTTTGACTTTGAGTTTTTCATTGTTCTATAATAATTAGCTGCTTTTGAAAGTGGAAGAATTAGATGAATCGACATATCAAGTGTTGACATCTTTTTTAAAACCATTTAATTAGAGGCATACATTGTTATGTCAACTTATCAAGTTTTTACCTCGTCCGTAATATCCACTTCAAACATATCAGGTTTGGGCATCCCTTCTATGACCGTTATTATTAGGAATTCGAATTATCAAGTTATACCATCTTGTAGATCTCGACGAGACGAACACGGTGGTGTTAATTCCTTAATTTTGATAAAAAGTCGACTTATCAAGTTGTGGCTTCTTACCACAGAAATATAAAAAAAAATTGAGATTTTCGGTTGAAACAGCTACTCTAAAAGCACAAGACAACCTTCAAAGTACGAGTATATTAATCGATAGTTGTTCTAACTTTTTTTTTCGAGTCTTAATTAATCTAGAGTTACTTACATTCCGTTATTTATCCTCGAGCAATACCCTTCTGCACTGTTTGTTTCATGTTTACAGGTCTAGATAGCGATAAAGTCTCTTGACGGGGTGAAATTTTATTTGCGTTCGCCGAAACAGAGTCTCTTATATTTTATTGTTATTGCTCACTACTATCAGCACAATAGAAAGTGGAAAGCTTTGTTACCGGCGAACGAGATTAGACGGAATATATCTCGGATTCAACTTATTGTTCGAATTGAAATTCAAGATTTTCCGTAGATAAGTTTCAAACTTTGGCATACTACTATTCTATGAATTGTATTAGGAAGGATAATATTTCCAGTATTTAATAAAGAAATGTTACAAGTTAATTTTCGCCATTTACACGATAGATTTAATATTTACTAGAATATTATGTTAAAACAGTACTGTTTCGACCCTTACTGTGAGGAATCTACTCACCTCACTTTTTTAAATGGAACTAATTGTTTTAAATAATTCTACAGTATAATGAAAAACTGAGAGAAATTCTAAAAATTTGACAATTGTTTCGATATTACTAAATATCATCCTCAGAATTATATTTCATGTGATGAATACCTGATGCTTAATAATAATAATTTTTGGCTAGACCAAGAAATTTTTGACTTTACCTATTGGTAAATGTTGAATGTGTATGTTCACCACCAATTTTTAATTCAATAGTAGTATAGTCTGTTTCTTAATATCTGACAGCACAGTAGCCTCATTAAATATTCAAATAGAAAATTATCTCTTACAGAGTGATCCTAAGAAATTTACAAGTAAATACTAAAATTCTAATGCAAAACAAGTAGGTGTCTGTATTGGTTATCTGTACATCCCCGTTTCAGCTCAAAATACAATAAGGTAATAAAACTGAACAATGCCAGCAAAAGGATAAACAGTGCGGCAGTGGCGCAGATTACGATATTAGTTCATTTTGCTTATTCAATTAGATTCGGTCACCATTACAGTTGAAATAAAATTCATTCGTTTAGGCCTATTAACAAGTTACATTCTCATTTTTCTTAAATTAAATTAATTAAGGAAAATATAGTTTAATTATCATAATTCAAATTTATTGACAATGAATTAATGTATATTGAGTAAAGTAAGCATACCATTTATAGGAAATATAAAATTCAATCTATAGTATCATCCTCTTCGCTGGCCATACAAGAATCATCGAAAGACTCGTCGAGAGAGATCACTATCGGTTCTATAGTTTGTTCTATGAGGTTATCTAAAACCCACATTTTCTCTTCCTCTTTAATTACATGATTCACAGCATCTCTCTAGTTCTCTTCAGTTATTGTTGTCAATGAGTACTTCATGAGTTCACGAACATCTTTCATTTTAAATGTTTTATTTTGTCTAGCTACAAAACCTTTCATTTGGGCCCATAATAACTCTATCGCATTCAATTCACAATTATATGGTGGCAAACTAAGCACTGTTATCCCACGATTCTTGGCTATTTCATCAATAACAAACTTTTTAAATTGTAGCTTGTGATCTGAAGCAACCTTTAAAAGTTCTTTTTCCAACATATCATCTTCAAATGGTATATCTTTTACGATTTACCAGTTTCTAATATCAGCTTTTCTCCAAGAGGTAGATGGAAGATTTTCTGTTAATCGCGAATGATAAGTGGCATTGTCCATAACGATTACAGCATTATTTGGAATTAATTCGACTATTTGTGTAAAATACATCTGCAGTCATTTCTTTATGATAGTCTATGGTTGATGTTGACTGAAACTCCAGTAAACTACCTTCAACGAACCCTTGATTGCATCCAATATGCGTTATTATAAGTCGGCGACCTTTACCGATAGGAGTTTTCAGTCCAGTAGATAAACCTTCTATGAAAGCTTGACGACCAGTTTGAATACTTTTGTGCTGCCATATTCTTTCCTCTGAATGTCCTTCATTGAGCCATGTCTCATCTAGATAATAGATTTGTCTCCCCTCCTGTATGTATTTTCGGATATCTCGTAAATACTGGCGTCTCCAACATATTATTTCTTCGTTGTCGATTAGCACTGATTTGCGACTTTGCTTCTCCCAAGTAAAAATTAATTTGTGTACTATTTTCCACAAAGTTTTTCGCCCTATGTCAGGCATATTCTCATCCTCCTTCACCATCCTTAGAATTCTGTCAAGGGTTGGGATCTCTTTTTTAAAATATAACTCATGTAGTTTTCGTCTTATTTTATTTTGCATATGTTCATCAAGGTCAAATGGTTTTCTTCCAGTTGACTTTTTAGGTGGAGATTTTCAATTTCTCCTCCCTCTTAGAAGCCTGTAAATAGTAGATTCACTAACTCCTATCATATTGGAACATGTCGAAACTATATTTCTAACAGTAGCAGCCGGGATTTGATGTACAACAGCATCATGCACATTTAACACTACAGTCTTCGTTTGTGAGCTAATCACGCTCTTACACTTTTCTGGTGTAAAAGTTGAAGACATTTTTCACAACACAGTTAACACTTATGGAACATAAGCGACTCTAAGCAAAACAAATTATACAAATTTGGGCGAGACCAAGTTTCACCTTATATACCTGCAAAATTTCTAAGTAGTCATTGGGACAATCCCTAGTAGGACCCTATTGTAATGTTTCTTGGAAATGTTATTATCAACAATTAAAAATCAGAAAGTAATGATCTGGAGAATGAATTGATAAATGGTTTGTTAATATGTCTCCCAAGAATTGACCTGCTTCAAATTCTCAAGATAATTAATGAAATATACAGCCAGAATAGTTGCGTTATAAGATTATTTCAAAAATAATTTATTGTTTTTGTTGTATGTACTCTACAAATGTATGAAGTTCAGTTGTTTTAACTAACCGAATTTACATTTATGGTACCTTTATATATCAGATCGGGTATAAAATTAAATAGTAAATAAATTCCTTAGATAAACTGTGATGCTTATGCCTTACTACCTGACTAGCATCTGTGACCTTCTCGCGTGCTGTCAGTCAATAAAAAACAGACTATAATGTCGTCACAATATTTTGGTATAGATATTTTGCTAATAGTCCGGTTAGGTCAACCAACAATTGTAATTTGAATTATTAAGTAATAGTTACTTATGATTTTAACTGTTAAGACAGAGTGTAGATATAAGTTACCACAATGCTCGACTTCTGTTGGATGTTGACGTCATTATTGCGTCGGTTCGCGTCGGGTCGTAAGTTCAGGGAAAAATTCCTTTCGTTCTCAAAGCTCTCTTATTTGTTTATGCACGACGGGGCGGTAAATGTATTAGGAAATAAAAGAAGGAAAATTAGTTATTATATTTACTTAACAAATATAACTACAAAGATAAATTATTATTTTTAGTAAACATACAAATTAGATAAACAATTATTTGGGTTATTTGTGACAATAGTTGCCTTATTATCTGGTTATTAAGAACAACCGAATTTTCTGTGTTGTCATCACCGAAGTAGAAGGATCATCGTTTGTTTGGGTATAGTATGGAACGCAGTCTTACTACTTGTCAAAGATGTTTGGTGCAAAATAAGATCTGAGAGTTTCATTTTGTTTCCTATGGATTCCTGGATATATCCCTCGGCAACCTCCGTGCCTCTCGAGAGCTAATAATCCTACGCCACTATTTGAAAGAAGCGTTACGGAAGTTCTTCGAAAAGCATGCTCAATATATAGAGAAGGATTTGGCAAATTCAAAAATAATGCAATTTGCGCTACCCAATAAACACACCTACATAAAAAAAACGTTTTTAAAACGTTTTAATGTTATTCCAACGTTACTCGTTCAATTTTCAACGTTGACAAATTGGTTGAATTCGAAACGTTATATTCCAAACGTTTTTTCAAATTTGAAAACAACGACTTAGCTTAACCCACATATATTTTCGAAAACGGTTTTTATGGCGGTTATTTTAACGTAGTATTTCTTAACATTATTTATACCATTTCTCGAGTTATAGACGGTTATACAGAAATGTTTTTAACACGTTGTATATACAACGCTTGTTTGAATTTGAAAACAACGACTCAATTGAACTCAAATGTATTTACAAAAATGCTTTTATGCCCGTTATTTTAACGTCGTATTTTCAACATTATTTATACTATTTCGCGTGATATAAATAGTAAAAAAGCAATGTTCTTACCACGTTGTATATACAACGCTATTTCAAATTTGAAAATAACGAATCAATTGAACTCATATGCATTTACAAAAACCCTTTAATACCCGTTATTTTAACGTAGTATTTTTAACATTATTTATACTATTTCGCGTGATATAAACGGTTATACGGTAATGTTTTTTAACACGTTGTATATACGCTTTTTTAAATTTGAAAACAACGACTTAATTGAACTCATATGCATTTACAAAAACGCTTTCTAATCTCGTTAAATATATATATATACACGTTGTTTTGTAAAATATTAAAACTAGAAATCTTATATAATTTATGTTATAGTTTTAAGAACATTTTTCATTTTATTATGTTAATTACAAGAATTTCCTTTTTTTATTGTATACTATTTTTGTGTGGATTTATCAAATAAAGTAAATATAACGTGTAACAATCGCCCGTAATTCTCGCAACCCCAAACCACAACGGCCAACACGAGACTCCTGAAGAGTTGGTAGTAATCCTATTAACGTCGCCGTGGAGTTCCGGTTCCCGCTCATCGATGTCGCTGTACGAATAGACTAGCTCATTTTAACCGTAAGCGTAGCTCATCAGTATAAGGGATCCATCGAGGACCGAAGATGGTAACAAGTAAAGAATACATAAATGCTTTATTTCTTGTATAATAAATATTATTTGTTATTTTATTAATATGAATAAAGTTTTATTTATCAAATATTACTTGTTTACAAACGTTAATATACGATTCCAGTTTTTGTCAAATATGCCCCCCTCTATTTTCAATTTTAAATGTGAATATAACGTTACGAAAATGATGGTTTAAACCGATTAACTGTAACGCCTGAATCACGTTAAAAGTAAGTGCTGAATATTATTATACAAAAACGTTTATAAATTGCATTATAAAAACGTTTCTATCACATTACAAAAACAATGGGTAAATCACATTGAAAAGGTAACGTTTAAGTGACGTTTGTAAGGTGGGTGCCAAATTTCGTTCCAAAAGACCGTCTATAAGTAGCATAAGAACGTTCATATTATGTTACAAACGCAATGGCTACATCACATCAAATAAGTAACGTTCAAATTACGTTAAAAGTATGTGCTAAATATCATTATACAAAAATATTTATAAACAGCATTATAAAAACATTTATATTACGTTATAAAAGTACTGGGTGAATCACATTGGAGAAGTAACGTTTAAGTGACGTTAGTAAGATGTGTGCTAAATTTCGTTTCAGAAAACTGTTTTATAAACGTTTATATTGCGTCCAAAAGCAACCGGTAAATCATATTAAAACGGTAACGTTTGAATGACGTTACGAAAATCACGTTGTATTTGACGTTGGAAAAATCGTTATATGTTACGTAGAAACGAGCGACATTACTCCGGTAATATAACCAGTTACCTAAAAACCATTTATAAACGTTAGGTTACATGTTAAATATTTTACGTTTTTAAAACGTTTGTGTGTTTATTGGATAGCCATTTTCCTATAATATTCTTTCTAATGACTTTGATTGGTAAAAATACTATTACAAAGGTTTAGTAAAAATTTATTTGATTTTGCGTTTTTTTGTCTCATTTCTATATATTTTCTGCAAATCGCTAATTAATCTATGCGCTGGTCTTCTTTGCCAGTAATGGTATAACTTCTTTGAATGTTGGTTTTTGTTTTTGGTATTCTAACAAAAATCATTGATTCATCACTGTCCATATTCCGTACAGTCAAATTACATAGTTCCTCCCATCTGCATGCTACGGCTACTCCAAACACCATGCCTACCTGCGGAAAAAACAACAAATTATTTCTTTGTTTTGTTAAAAATAGAGATGAATAAACTTACTTCTAAAATCAATCCCGTGCCTCTGCAAGAAATCTGTATGAATCCTCCCTTGTGAAAATATTGGATTTCTTCGGTATGTAGCCAAGGTTTTTTCTTTTTAGAAACTCAATCAACTTAGCGTATTTTGAAATGCCAATATTTCCCTTCAAGAACAGTATTGCTTTTAGTATAAAGTACTGGAGATTTTAACTTCTAATTTCGGTGATTTTTCTGGCATAACAGCATAACAACCAATGTTCGAAGCATTTTGTAGTTCACTATCACTATTTTCACTCATATTTCGCTCTTTTCGTGTTTATAACCACGTTTTGCACAACCACAACGTATAACCATAAAAAATTAACAACTTCTGAGAAACAGCATAACAACAATATTAAAACATTAGTCTAGTATGAGTCCTGCCATCTTTAATTATTGTTTAATATACGGAGAAAGATGGTTTTTTTATAACGTCAAATGGATCTTATTATTTTGGAAGTCAGGGTAAATTAATTTTATTTTTGAATCAAATATGATCGATCGTGCAAAGAACATAATAATTAGTTTGGGCGTTTAGTGTCATTAACGCTACCGCATCGGTCTTTAAACAACATCGGGCGGTAAATAACACTTACAACCCTTAATACTTTAATAACTATATTGAAATGTGAGCTGTCGTAAAATTCAATGCCAAACACAAATGAAATCCCATATTTCAAAGAAAATTGATAATTCAACAGATTTTATTATCAAAATGTCCTGAAAAATTACGTGACAGTCACTTGTTAAGAGTGACTGCTCGTCACTTGCGCTATGTCACGTCTCGACCCCGCCCTTTTATAAATATTTTTGCGCTAGACGACAGACACTCTTATCGCGAAAATTTTTTCTATTTCCTCTCCCCGCAATTCTATTTTTTTTAATTATTTAAAAAGTATATTATCTACGGGCCAAGTATGCATACATTTGCCATATAGTTCATACATGATGTTCCATTTACAGCATCAATGATAATGTTCCATGTATTTATTGAAAAGTTGAACGTTGGTCATGTGTGGTTTCGATATTTCGTTAAGAAAATCACTGTCGCCACCGATGATTCATTTCTTGCAGGTGTGGTGGTCGATGATTAAGTTTCATCCGCCCTGAATCTCGAACAGGGGCGCTATTCTTGACATCGTTCCCAACGTGCTGTATACGCAAGCCTATGAATACTCTATTTGCGAATATTTCATAAAAATGATATTTTCGAGCACCGTTCCTGAAATCATCGAATTGTATCGTTCTCAAAACAGCGTCAGTTGACGTCACAATACAAATGTCATTTGCCATTTTGTTATGTCAGATGTAAATAAGTTTTTCCTATAAAAATGAATTCTACAACCAGTTAATCAGTATTAAACCCAAATTGAACATTAGTATCCCGAACAATTTGTTCATTATACATACTAAAAAATGTATGCCAGAGATGAATGAATTGACCTCATAATCTGTTTCGGTAAATAAGAAAACACTATAATTATACATAAAATATATTAAGTGGATAGACGTTGCAAAGAATGGAGAGATATTGGAGATATTAATTTCACAAAACTTTTTTGGTTGTGTAAATAGGAAGAATTTGACATAAAGATTTTGTCATAGGAACTACTTATAAGTGTTTTTTCTACGACCACGTAGGAAAGTAACACATATCGCACTCTCTACTCCCATGGAAAGTGACCTTTATTCTCACGCGTGCGGAAAGTGCTTTCCGCACTAGTGCGGAAAGTACCTTTTTAGGCTGCCACTTTAGAAAATGTGTTTTTTCGATCATTTTTCAACTCGGAAAGTGCGTCGTTGTCGGTCTAGATCGCAAAATTGACTCAACTGCTCGGGAAAGTAGGTACTCTCATGTCAAAATGTTAATTAAATACAAAATACCAGATAGGGCATCGACGATGAACTTTTGTTGAGAGTAGCTGGGCATCGAGGATGGACTTTTATGAATCTTGGCTAGGCATTGAGGACGGACATTTATGAAACTTGGCTAGGCAATAAATAATCTGTTCCTATATTATTGTCAAATTATTGGTGGCTGCACAAAAAATATTGTACGCGCCACACTCGGAAAATATATTTACAGGACTCGCATGCTTTCAGAGCTCCGCCTTCAGCGTCGCCCTTGCATGTTCGCCCTGTAAAGTTTGTTCCCCAGTTGTATCTAATAAGTACTTACTTATGTCATTTTGCAAATATACATTAATTATCGTTATTTCTTTATTTCACTATGAAAGTAATTGTAAATACATGTGCACTTTTTATAGAAACAATATTCAATCATATACTGTCACAAATAAAACGTAAGATTAGTCAGGTCACTCAATATACACGATGTGATATTTACATATTGTTCAATAAAATTGGTGGTCGTAGAAAAAATATTGTACATTACTTGTGCGAAAGTAACTTTTAACTCTTGTGGGAATATTTCCCACTCGTGTGAAAAGTGTCCCTTTCCGCACTCGTAATGTAATATACTATATTTCTGGATTCATATGTATGTGCAGGTGAGTTAATTTTATTTTTCATACCATGATATTTTAGAGATGCACACAGAGAACATAATTTCTTTAAGTGAGAAATTTTGTTTATATCATACAGTGCATCACTAGGGCACATTCTGGAATTAGACATAATAATCTAAATAAAGCTTCTTTGTATAATCTCTGGGGGACCTATAAATGTTCTGGAAGCACATCCCCAAGACAATACGCCATACCTGAGATGGCTTCCCACTAGACCGTAGTACAATGTCTGCAATTATTGACATGATACATATATTTTTTTAAACACTTAAATTTATAAAGCATAATCTCTAGTTTTTTTCGATAAAAAATATGTGAAGCCATTCTTATGCTTTAGAATTAAGAAATGGC
The DNA here is from genome assembly GCA_963921935.1 of Galeruca laticollis. Classification (NCBI taxonomy): domain Eukaryota; kingdom Metazoa; phylum Arthropoda; class Insecta; order Coleoptera; family Chrysomelidae; genus Galeruca; species Galeruca laticollis. The sequence goes on from OY998177.1 coordinate 101,388,226, forward strand.
AAATATGTTTTATTAAAATTTAGAGTAAGTAATTTATGATGATACCAATCCTTAATTATTCTTAGATCATTTTCAACTATTTCAAATCATACCAATTATCTATTTCATAAATAATGGCTGTATCGTTAGCGAATCTAATCGTATATCCAGTACTGCTCACTGAAAACAATTCTTTTATACAAAGATTGAATAACACAGAATTCAAAATTGTTCCAGTGTTATTATTGTTTCTCCACTTGTTAGACCGTCAATATTTACTACCTGTTGTTTATCAGATAGGTTGCTCTGAAATAATTGTAAGGAATTATTTTGTGTGCCCATACATTCTAACGTCTGTAAGAGTTTGTCATGGCTAACAGTGTCAAACACTTTTTGCAAGATCCAGGAAGGCACATAAACACACCTTGTTCCTATTTACTCAATAAATAGCCTCTTGCGTAGAATTTTTTTGTTTGAAGCCAACTTGGTTAGGTGAAATTAAATTATATTTATTTTCTAAGAATGAAGTCTGTTTTCTATTATTTTCTTAAATACCTTTGACATATGTGGAATATAGGCCGATATTTTATACTTAAAGTCTCATTTCCGCTTTCATAAATTGGAGTAACAATCGTTTCTATTAATAACTTGGGCCACTTTTTCTTTTCCATACAATGGTTAATAATTATGTTAGTTTATCAATTATACAGGGTGTTTCCTAAGTGATCTAAAATATTGTAGTGGGCGCTTCGTCACTCCATTTTAAGACGAAAAGTTCTGACAAACATGTGTGATGAGTCTTGTCGTTAATGAGATACAGCGTGTTGAATTGTTTGTAATGCCGGTGAAAAAGTGCCGAATTTTTTTATGATTGTACTTACTCCCGTTTCGATTTTTGTTGATTTCATTCTTTCCAATTCATAAACGTAGCCGCCCAATTTGGCTAAAATGTTGTATTAACAATCACCCTAAAAAAATTCGTAGCAGCTACATTTATGAATTGGAAAGAATGGAATTAGTAGAAACAAATAGGTGCCTACTTAAGATTCACAGCATTCAATTCATTAAAATTTCTATGTACCCATGTGTTGAATACTTCTGGTTCATTCAAAGCGATAGTGACTTCTTCTATACATCTAGAAATATATAGACTGATACAACTATTTTCAAATATTTTCCAATGTTCATTTGATAACGTCCAAAGGCGAATCATCGACAAGCTACCATAACCTATTGAATGAAACATTTAAGAAAGGATAAAAATCTGTAATAATTATTTTGGTTGTTATACTCAAGCCCGTAGGCCTTCTTTGAGATCGCAAGAAAGAAGTTCATGCTTCAATTAAGTTGTGTCTGTCGATTTGTTCATCTGCATTCTCTAAATTCTTCAAATTGGCTATATATTGTAGATCATCCATTCCAAAATTATTTAATCGGCCTCAACTAATATTACTTAAATCAGAATACGGATATCAGAATAATAATAATTTTACCTCTAGCTTTGAATATCAAGATATACTTCACAAAAATAACATATGCATATGAAACTTAGGAACATAACTTATTAAAAATATCTATTACTGTTGAATCGCATGCAAGTCAATTGTGATCAACACACTATACTCATTGTTGAACACACATAATAGCATTTTATTCTATTTCAGACCGAAGGAAGTACACATCTTTCAAAAAATAAATTTGTGAATAGAAGATGTGCAAAAACAAGAGAACAAGCTTCAACTTCTTCACACGTAGCCGAAAAATATAATAATATCAGTTGATAAATAGTTAGCAATTGCAGATATGTTAACAAAACATGTAGTAGCTTATGTCAGTAGGAAAAAAGAAGAACACATTCTCTGAAAACTAGGCTTATTCAAAAGAAAATTGAATGAAATGAAACAAAATTAATATTATTTAAAAAACAATCTTCAGTATTGTTATTTAAAGACACCCTGTAAAAATAGCTAAAAAAATTGTTAAACTATCATTTTTAAAAAACCTTCATTTTAGTTGTCTTGTTTTAGACCAAATAAGGCTGAATTCCTAATATTTTTATTGTGACCGAACTTTTGTTTTAGTCGGTCAAATGTCTCATAAAACTTATATGGGTTTTTATTTTTGTCAATACCAAAAGTTATAAATAAATAAATATGTAATTCAAAATATATTTTATTGACCGCTTCATTATATTCAGAGTTATTTATTTTTGTAAAATATGTTTAATACCTTCTTTATGATTCTTGAAGCTAAGGATATTGGTATTTCAGCAATAGCACTCAGGTGTCCTGTAGTAAAATAAAATATCAGGCAACACAATATTGATTTATTGGCGATACAGAATTATTACTAAAAATTGAACAAATAAATCCGTTTTTTTTTAATTTATGATTTTGATGCTTTTTAAGAACTTACGTATCACTTGGAAATTCAAAATCTTATTCCGTTACCGTTTCTTTATATAGCCAGTACCTTCTAAAAGAAAATTAAATTACCCATCCTATGGTAGTGAACACTTCTCTTGTATATTTTTCAAGGAAACCTATATTTTATTATTTCCAGTATATGTACATCATCATTAAAAATATCCTTTTCAATCACGTCAGAGGAACACAGAAAATTTAAATTTAGAAAACAAGAAAATATAACAATATTATTATCAGTATCGTTGACTAGCAGAAAACTGTCCTGTTGTAATGTTTTGATCTCCAGACATATTAACGCTTCATGTACATCTTGAATATTTTTTGGTAGAGGAGGCAAGAACGTACGACGTGCAGAATAAATATTCTTTCTTGCATATTCAATTCCTTTAACGACAGATTGCTCACCAATTCAGGACAGTTTTTCAATTCTTCATGGATTAACTTCATCGGTCGCCCAGAAATATCTTCAACAGCCTTTCTTTTCACGCTGTTACTTAGTTTTTGTCTATCGAGAGTACTATCCACTTCATGATAATGCACTTATTCACTTTCCACAATTTTATTTTCGCCCACGGTATATAGTTTTGCTTTGCACATTTTTGCTGTACAACGCCAATAAGTTTTGCCAGATGCCATCGTTCTACATTTTCGAAATTTTCCACGGCTTACCACTAGAAGAGTTTTGCCCTTCTCACTTAACACAACTTCACACTTAATTTGCATATTTGTAGTACAACAGTTCGAAGAGAAATTAAATAAAACCCGTAAAATATTTGCTAAGATAGAATTATAATAAAACCTCTGTCTACTCCCTACCCCCGCCAGGGTAAACTATTAGGGCAGTCCCGATAACAGAACATTTATTGGCTTGTTATTGTCTTGAAATTCTATTACAACAAATATCTTATTCACGGTATGGTTTTTTCCTCATTTTATTAGCATAAGCACCCCTTCGCATTATCGTCAAAATTACGTATTCCGGGAATGCCGATAATTCCTTGACGGTTACTACCTCAGACACCCCTTATTAAATAAGGTAAAATTTTAACCATTGCGCGCAACTCACCAATGACGACTACATTCATGTTATTGTGCATATTGGACTTCTTCGTCATATACTTCCAGTAAATTGGTCTCACTTTCATCTACATCAGATACGACATCATTAAAACTTCCCGAGAATTGAGAAGAAATTTTTGGTATAAGGCTGCCTTTGCAGCCTTATACCAAAAATTGGGACATGTCTTATAATGTTTTTTCTTGCCAAATGATTTTTTAGATCAGCTTAAAATTAGTTGGAAAATAACTATGTATATATAAAAAATTTATCTGAATAAATTTCAGTCAATAAATTGAGAATTATTTGGAAGAATGTTTCTTTGTAAGTATCAATTGAAAATAGAAAAAGATGGATAAATTAAGTATACAACATGGTATTTTACGTGATTTCAAAATTTTTTGAGATTTAAATTTAATTAGGTATTTTAATAGTATATTGAATGAAATTTTATTCTTTCTAGACTCACTTGAGACGTGTACATGGCGTAAAGTTTTACTGATATTCGTAGATAGCAGTTTTAGTAGTATAATTTAATACTACACTTGGCTTTAATCAGCCCCGGTTCAATATACTGTTTATTTCAGAGTGAGTTGTAGTGATACACTTGCCAAACTGGACACGCGGTTGTCTATCGTGGTTTTAAAGTATTCTTGGCATAGATCGTCTCTTCTTACACCATATTTAAAATCACTAAATTGGTTCTACTAGGGACTATCTTAGAACGTGAATTTTACTCGCGACGCTCACTATAGTTTAGTTTTTGAGAAAATAAGGCATTTTGTATGTAGATTTTCATATTACATATTTCACAATTTACATATTCTTATTAGAAATTGTTTTTCGTACCACGTTTAAGGTTATACATTTTATAATAAAATATCAAAACTGCTTCAATTTCTTGTTCCCCTTCAGACAGTGTGGGATGATCGTTAACAAAAAAAACAACCGTTGTAAAATTGATGAATTCTCATTTTATCACCCCCCAAATGCCGTTCCGTTTAGAATATATGATGCCCTTGATCCTGGATAAGCAGGTCGATTTCTAAATCAAGGAATGCAGGGATAAACATCTTATGTCTGAGCGAAGGAACTTTTTGTCAAGCTTCGGCATAGAGCGTGCGTGCCTCGCATACGAGATTTTGGGTTTATACGGGACATCAATCTTCATGAAGAGGCAATTCAGATAACACAAAGTGAGTTTGATTTCTAAACTAGACTATCATTTGTTAAGAATGTCGCTCTTGTTATCGCGTAAAAACTAGATTAGAAAAAAATCCTTCCCCATTTTTATACAAGATAAATTTTCATATACTCAAAATTTAAATAAATATACAAATTTTTGTTACAACAATTTTCAAAACTACCTATTCACTAAAACATCAAAAGTTGATTGATAATGTCAATTATGATGAAGGTTCTATTTTTGTGACATATATACTTCTTTCATTGCTTTATGTCTGGAGAGGCGCAAAGTGAAAAGTGGATAGTTTCAAAACAATTTAGTCCATATAGAAATAGCAGCTGTTAATTAAAAGCGCCACATTATATCATTCTAGCTTTTGTTGATCAAGAAACTCTCTGGTAGTCATGCCACTGTAGATGTTTTGAAATAATTTCATTTCATGCTGAACCCATTCTTCACTCTACAATTTAAGATAATATTCCAATAGCGTCTACAAAGTTGATCGCAACATCAAACTTGTACTTGTTATACTAAGGTTTTTCAATATTTTGGTCTTCAAAACGTTGCGTTATTGAAATGACCACGTACTTTAAGTCTTAAGCAAATACACTATATAGATTATATTTCCTCTTATTCATGAAACGTATAGGTTAAAATTCATTGACATATTTGTTTGAAAGTTTCTTTCTCAATCAACTCTACATTCCATGTATCAAATTAAGTCTTTTTACCTTATAATGAAATCTCTTTGGCGACTTTCAAAGCCAGTCTGGAAGGATTTTCTATCTTTAGACATTCGATATTAGATGTTCCCTTTATATGCATCGAATTTTGATGAAATATTATTTCTCATATTGCTTTTACCCCATTGGAAATTCATAAAAGTGTCTGTGGACGGATTTTTGTGTCACTGGTTTATGCGAAAAAATTTTTTTAATTCGGAATCAAAGTCATAAATAGTTGATATGTGATTTATGCACTTTTACAGTATGTCCACGGATGGGGTGCCTTAGAAGAAAAACTTTATTTTAGGTTTTAGCTATAAAATGTCGTTCTTGATAATATCCTGCTTGTTCAAAACCCCCATAAAAAGAAACAAAATTCAAGTTTTTCAAAACCCTGCTCCATTGTATATTCTATTTTATGTACAACTCTTTGAATTTTTGCACTCAGTTCGGTATTATAACAATAATCTATTGAGTGACGTTTGCAGTGTTCCTAGGAAACTGTCAACTTCGGTGAATAATTTTCAAATTGTCATTTTCTTAAATAATGATAACTCTTCAACAAATAATACACCTTGTGCTATAGTATTAAAAATGAATCGTACAAGTACCCAATTCATTTATTTAATGAAAATGTACAAGTTACGTGGAATGTATTGAAAGAAATTCGATGAGATAGGATCTGTTCAAGTCAGAAGGAAATCGAAAAAGATGTATAATGAGAACGATGATGCATCTACTGCCCTTGCTATACATTTAGTATGGGAAAACCCCAAACAGAGGTTACGAAAAAGAGCAGCAGAAATTGGTTTTAGCAAGAGCCACTTACAGAAAATATTCAAGCCAATCAAAACTCGTCCATTCAAAACGAAATTCATTCACACTTTGCAAGATTGTCATTATGACACGAGGCTTGACTTTTGTACAATGATTGGTGAAAAGTTTATGAATGACCTCTTCTTTCACTACAAGATTCTATTTTCGGATGAAGCCACGTTCACGTCAAATGAAACTGTCGGTATTCGGCTAGTGAAAATTCTCTTTACAGAATTCATCGTAATAGTCAATTTGCAAAAAAGGTAATTATTTGATGTGCTGTTGTACCAGATCGAATTATTGGACCTTATTTTCTGGAAGGGACGTTAATTTGATTTGCTGAACAACTTTTTAATACCTAAATTAGATGACTTACTCTTGGAACAAAGGCGTAAAATGTATTTTCAGCATGATAGCTGATCGCCACATTAGACTTTGTTGAGAAGAAGATAGCTGGAGGAAAATTTTTCTGAACGATGGATAGGACGGTATGGACCAATAAGTTTTCCTCCCGAATTTTTTTATTGGGTTACCTAAAGAAGAATGTGCACGAAAAAATGTAAAACGTTAAAAAGAATTTAAATATAGAGTGGACAGATGTTGGTCGAGGCTACGTGACATAGTTGTTTTTTTTATTTACAGTTGGTTTTTCTTCATTTTTCTTTAATATTATTACTTTTCCGCCCAACCCTATCTAATGTGCGATAAAAATCGTATGTGATGTCGCCGTCGTCGTTATCGTCGGCCACTTTGTGTAACACATTTTGTTCATATCATACAGCCTCCGGAGTGCAACAAGTCATCAATTTTTTGATTGAATATTGTTCAGAACATCTCACAGATGAACTCTATTAATTTTCGGCTCTTCAGAGCCAGTACAACGGGTGCTATGGTACTTGAAGTTCGGCATTTATCTCATTTTTGGATAAATTTCAGTTTGTTAGCACGATACAGCCACAGGAGTATATACGAGTGACCAATTTTATTACAGTATATTTTTCAGGGAGTCCTATAGATGAACCTAAATGATTCTCAGCTCATTTTCCATGAGTCTTTCAAATGTCGCGGGCGAATTATATAGCCCGAATGGCATGACGATAAATTGCCATAATCTGGATCCCGTGGTAAAAGCAGTCTTCCCTTTGTCTTTCGGGGTACATTTCTACTTACCAATAACCAAACTTCAGGTCCAATGTCGAAAACAGTTTTCTGCCGGCCAAAGTATCTAGCGTATGGTCGATTCGAGGTAGAGGATAGCTGTGTTTCTTCGTCACCTTATTTAGCTGGCGATAGTCTACGCAGAATCTCATAGTTCCAACCTTTTTCTTAACGAGCACTACTGGAATCACCCATGGACTAATAGTCTAATACTTTTTCTTCTGCCATATCTCGAATTATTCTTTCAACTTCCTCCTTCCTCACCCGTGGTAGTCTTCGCACTGATTGTCTAATTGGCTAGGCATTACCAGTATTAATTTTGTGTTTGACGACTGATGTTCTACCAGTCTTTCCTCCTTTTGGTACGAACAGGTCCTGATAGGTCCTGATACTGTAAGAGAAATCCTGCCATTTTCTTTTTCTCAGCTTGATTCAAGGATTGATCAGCTACTGATAACATTTGTTCGAGTCTGGCATTGGAATTGTCAGTTGCCGTTATTTGGCGAGCTATAGATGTCACTGGTACGCAGGAATAAATCCTGGTTTCTTCCTCGATGGTAATTGGGTAATCGTACATGTTTATCACTCGTACTGGGAACTCCTTTCCCGACGTAATCAATCCCTTTACAATTAGTACTCCATAACCAACGTCTTCATCGTGGTTCCATGGCTCCATAATAACCGTTGTACCTTCCTCCATAAATCCTTGTTGCCGTGCTAGTATCATGGGTTCGCTTCGTGCAGGTAGAACTGTATCTTCCTTCATATGGATGAAGGAATACCTCCTCGGAACCTACTTCAATTGTCCTGTTCCTACAGTCCAACTGGAAATCATGTAGATTCATTACATTCATTCCCAGAATCACGTCTTCTTCAATATCAGCTACTATTACCGTATGCGTGAACTTTTCTGCGCCAATTACCAATTGAATTTGTGTCTTCCTGTGAACGTTGACACTCTCGCCTGTGGCGGTCAGCAGTCGCAGTCTTGTTGGTAGAAGCTTCTTCTTGGGGTTTATTATCTTTGGTCGTACAATGGTTCTAGTTGCTCCAGTGTCAACCAGCAGAGTATATTTCTTGCCATTTACTTTTCCATCTACATATTCACTGTCGTTGCGACATCTGAGAGAAGATATCAGTATGAGAGGCTCTTTGGAACGATCATGGGTCGGTGCTGCCCCTCGTAGCCGATCCGTTCTAGTTTTCCTGTAACTGGGGTTCTTGGTTTGCAAGAGTCCTGCGTACATGCCCTAGCTCGCCACAATTCCAGCATGTGATCTTCCTCAGCTTCTTGTCCATCATACTTTTTACCAAGCCGACAATCTGGTCAAATCTGTCCTCGTCGCCTTCCTCTCGGATGGCCCTAATTTTGTTATAATCCGAAGCCTTCATTGCTTCTTTATGTTCTAAAGCAGCTGTCAATGCGTCAACTAATGTTTTAGGATGGGCTAAACAAAGCATCATCTGCATATTGGGGCCGCGTTAGCCATCAATAAAGCCCTAAATACTAAGACATTACATCATTTCTCTGGTGCTGATGGATAAGCAAATCGACCTTGTCGGGCAATATCCACTCCATTCTCTTGAAGGGCTTCGTCAAGTCTCTAGCTTCGTTTCTTCAGCTGCGATTGATACAAATGTTCCAGATGTTCGTGACCATATCGCAAGTCCAACCTTTTCTTTAGCTGCTCGAAGTCATCCGTTTCTCCAAGTGGTATCGTCTGAAGTACATCTCCCCGAAGCACGATGGTTAGGTTTACTGCATTCTCCCTATCGGACCAATTATTCACTCTAGCGGCTGCTTCAAACGGTTTCACATAATTGTTCTACGATGTCTCTTCGTCAAACGTTGGAGCTTTGACTCCGGCAGAACTGTCAATATCTTCTAACTTCTAACTTAGGCTGTATTTCTGGCTTGCAAGGTTTTATTTGTTCGGTCTTCTTTAATTCTGCTGTCGTGTATTGTGTTCTTGAATCTGTTATGTTTCTCTCTAATTCCTAGATTTTTTCCTCCATCGTTCTCCATTTTCTCGACCATCGTTGTGATTTTATCCTCAATATCCGATTTAAGAGACGTCAGCGGCAATGTCATTTTTCATTAATAAGATATCGGCAGAAAGTTTGTCAATGTTAGCAGAAATATCGTTCTTCGTATCAGAAAAATCGTTCTTTGTAGCAGAAATGTCGTTTTTCACATTCATTGAAATATTTTCTCCCATGGTAGAAATATAGTTCTGCATATCAGAAATTGACGAGAATAAAGTGGAAGTCTAGTATTTGAATAAGAATGTTTCTGGTTCGAAGCCACCACTTATCAGTCCCACTTTAAGTCTTTCTAGTAACTCACTCTTCTTACCGGATGTTTTCAACTCGCGATTTTCCAATACTGCCTCTAGTTCAGTCACTTTTAGGTCACTTGGTATCTTGGTCATTTTACGTGATAATTTATTTATAGTACCCCACATCTGACAGCAATGTAATGTTTTATTCATAAGTTTTTATTACGACGGGCGGGATAAATTTATACACACGGTATGTCTACTCACTTAATTTATTTATTCAATAAACTATTTACTGATTTATATTATATACACAGTATAATCACTTACTTGGTCTCTGTTTATCTCACCAGATCAAATTATAAACGAACTTCTCCCGCTAGTCGGTAGTCTTCATATATTAAGTGCCTTTTATTCCGGATACTTCTAGATTACGGCTCAAAAAAACAATCGCCTCCCTTCCTGGAATTGTCTGGATTAGACTGGTAACAAAAAATATCGCCAAAATTTCAACTTCATACACAAAGTCGAATTCAGGGACTACATCAGTGTGCGATTTCGTAACAAATAAATGAATTGCCTACTTGTATGGAACAACTACAGTACCTTAGTACTTTATAAGATGTATTATTCGTTGAAGAGTTAGTATTATTGAAAAAGAATGAGAATTTCAAAATCTTACACCAAATTTGAATTAGGTTATGACCATGTATCCAACAAAGCCCTGTAACGATGCAAATTTCACAATAAGTTTATAATGATTTATTGAGTAGCTACATGTTAATTCGCTGCTTTTTATTTTGAAGATAAGGTCATTCGTATTTTAGACTCAATAAATAGGTTACGTCTCGCTTATGTGTTTCTGAATACATATCATTAATTGTCCTTAGTTTGATAAATTTCCCTATACTTTTCAAAGGGCTTTCGTGAATTCAAAGTCGTTCATAATAAATAAGTTTTGTTTACTTCTAAGTTTGAGAATCGAGGTTATGCTTCTTCTTCTCTGGTTAGACCCGTTTCAGAAAGGACCGATGATCAGCGCTGATGGTCGGTCGCTGCCGATCATCGGGCGAGTAAATTGTTTTCACATTAACGCGACTTATAAGTCTCCGTATCGAGAACTTATTTTTAAAAAACAATTTTATTACTTTATTACAACTACTTTCAAAAATTCAAATAAACAATATTATTTTATTATTACGATCTTTATTATTTAACAGTTAACATCAGACTGAATATGTAAAATGAATTTATTAACTAGCAAAACTATCTATATCAGCAATAAAAATATGTACAATAATAATTCAACAATAAACAAATAATAAAGTCCGCTGTCAGCATCTACAGTGTTGAACCATATACGGGGTTACCAAATATAACACCTCCGCCCTTAGAGTTTGGCATATTTCAAGGAGTGAAAAATGCCCTTGGTTGTGGCTCAGGATGGACTGTTTCATCTTCTACCTCTTCTATGGAAGCTTCTGTGGTTAATTCATAAAGTTTTCTAATTTTTGTTGCGACGTAGATACATATTAAAATGGCTATTATAATATACGCCATTATATTCCAGGGTGAAACTGGGTTTACGTTGAGATGTTTCAAGACCATTGGTTTAATTTGTTTTTGTTTTTCTTGAAGTGAATGGATGTCATCTAGTGGTATATTTTCTAAATGTATTTCGGGTAGTTCCTCTTCTTTTCTTGAATAATCTATGGTAACTTCAGGCAGCAATAGAGGTTGACCTTTCGTTATAAATTTTTCATTTATAAAATTTTCGTTTTCTAAAATAAATTCACATTTATAAGGTACATTGATGAGAAAATTTCCTTTTAGGAATGTGAAGTCATTTCTTCCACATCGTGTTTCTATTTTGGTTCGATTAATAAAAATAGCAATGTAGTGAGCGTCATCAATTTGTTGAACTAGATTTCTTGAAATTTTGATTGGGGTTCTTTGGCAACTCTTGGGTTTGGGATGCTGTAACTGTAGTAATTCGAATACGCAATCTTCGCTCTCCACTCCCCTGGACATTCTTCCATCTGGACAGTAGTGGCTGGTTTCTAGCTTGATGCAGGGTTGTTGGATGTATTGGTAGAAATCGTCATTCATTATCAGATAGGTATTACGAGGGATAATCGTAGTAGAATTTGGGGTAGGTATGGAATAAAGGTGATAATAGGAATATATATCAGGTAATACTATAGGAAAGTGAATAACAAAAATAATCTTTGTGCCTGAGTAATATGATTCTACATCTAATACTCCATAATATTTATAAGTGTCATTTTCTAAATTTTGAAAAAGTATTTCATCTACTGTATGAAATTTTAAAACTGTATATACCATTGATTCCATTTCTTCAATTTTAATTATACTTGTATGAAGTATACCAAGGCGTGCAAATGCTATAGCATTTTCTATTTCCCCTAATATTTGTAAAATTATATTTATATTCAGATTTAACTGATCTAAAATATTTCGCGTTTGTAAATAATCATCAAATTCAAAAATAAACGTATTAAGCGAATTTCTGATTTTTTCTATTCCTGAAAAAATTATATCCTGATTATGTTTTATTAAGTTCATTGTTTCATTAAAGTTTTGAATTATATCACTTGTAAGTGAGATTTGCTGATTTAGATTGTTTACAATTTCCTGTTGAGAATTTTGTAGTGTTGAAATCGCTTCATCATATCGTAATGCATCATCAGCGTCTAAGTTCCCGGAAATGACTTTTATTACATTGCCAAGTCCGTTGAAAAGACCTCGTTTGACCCTAATAGAAGGCATTAAAGAATTTAATTTATTTTCTGCACTATTTAATTGATAAGAAACACCTTTAATAAAATTTTCTAATTCTATATGATATGGATAACTAAGGCCAATTTGAATAGCCTCTGTTACATTTTTGAAAGCTAATTTTAAAATTTGAATTTCATTTCTAATTGGTAAAAGATCATAATAATGAAGAAATGTATGAATACTAGATTTAACTTTAGCGGTACCTAATAAATAAGGAAGTATTCCAGGATTATTGTTCAGGTTCATCATTTGAATTTCCTGGGGTTTTACTGGTTGTAGGACCAGGATCATAAGGATTAGTGGCATCCTGTAAAAGTTTTGTCGTGTTAGTTTTTGGTCGTCTTAAATTTTGTTTGTGTAAAATTGCATTTCTCGTTGTTGTTACCGTAGTGTTTTTATTTTCTTTGATTTTATCTTTATTAAATTTTGGATTCAATTTATTTCTAATAAGTGTTGTATTTTTTCGATAAACGTCTGTATCCGCTTCGTATTCTAAAGGTTCGTGCCTGTCTTTATTATGGTAATTTATTGTTTTTTCTTTTTCTGTTATAAGTCGTTCATTCAGTTTTTTATAAAGCTCTGCGGTTGTCTCGCGATGTTCGTGTATATAATTATTAATTAATTTTTTGTCAATATCTATATCGAAAATTTCTTCCGAATCGAAATGTCCATTTATAATATCTATAGGTTTCTGTTTAGTTACAGAGTGAATTGAATTATTGTAACCTAAAATTGCATAAGGCATATCCATTAATATATTAATTTTGTCTTTATTTTTTGCTCTAATAACTCTTAAATGTTCGATTATTGTGGAATGAAAACGTTCTATAGCACCTTTCGATTGAGAACTATTGGAAGAAACATAATGACTTTTAATTTTATGCACATCAAAAAATTCTTGTAACAATGAATTTTTGAGTTCTTTACCATTATCCATAATTACTAATGTCGGTTTACCATGATGAGTCATAAAAATTAATAATGCTTTAATAATTTCTACTCCTGTTAAAGACATAATTGGATAAGCTTGCCCATATTTAGAAAAACTGTCTATTAATGTTAAAAATTTTTGATTTTGTGCTGAAAAACAATCAATATAAATAATTTCAAACGGTTTGGATGCCGTCGGAGTGATCATTAATTTTTGTCTAGGAGGATTACGATCATATTTATTAGTTTGACATATTTCACATTTGTTAATAAAATCTGTTACATCATTTTTCATACTAGGCCAATAATAAGTTCTTTTTATTCTTGTCTCTGTCTCAATTATGCCACGGTGATTAGTTTCACCTTCATGAGTGTGTCGAATAATCTCATGCTGTTCGTCTTTTTCATCTATATCTGTCAATTTTAACTTACAATGTATTAACTTATAAGCCGAATTTTTGAACGTTTCTCTTAATATCTCTAACATACGTGATATGGGTCCTTCTTTCAAGAAATATATACCATAAGTGTATTTTGGATCTACATAGTTTTTAAATAAATTTATAATGTCATGTTGTAAATTATTTAATACAATTTGAACATGTAATCGTTTTTTTGATTTGAAAATTTGTTCTATTTTAGGTTTAGCTGCCGAATGTAAAACAAAATCTATTATGATTTGGTGGTCATAAGAATTTACACATTTTTCCGTGATTGTCATTCCTAAAATTGGCTCTTCTCTACTGGTATGAACAGTGAGATCGTCTGTTCCTTCCCTGTCGTCATTATTATCATCCAAGTTTACTATTAAAGACTCATTTTCATCATTATCCCGTGGATCCTCTGAAAGAGCTTTATTAAAATTTTCCATATATTCGAATATTTCTTTGGAATTGATTTCTACCCTTGAAAGAGCATCAGCATTGCTGTTTGCTACTCCACGTTTATATTCAATCTCATAATCGAATTCCTCCAGCTTGAGGCGCCACCTCACTAACCTAGAGTTTGGCTCCTTCAAATTCATAAGCCACTTCAATGGTTTATGATCAGTAATAATTTTAAACTTTCTACCGTATAAGTAGGGTCTAAAATACTTTGTAGCCCACACAATAGCTAACAATTCTTTTTCTATTGTACTATAATTTTGTTCTGACTCATTAAGAGTCCTAGAAGCATAAGATACGGGCCTATCTCTCCCAACTGTGCCCTGCGATAATATTGCACCCAGGGCAATATTACTAGCATCTGTAGTTAAAATGAAATCTTTATTAAAATCCGGATACTGTAAAATTGGTTCGTTTTCTAAAAGATTTTTACAAGTTTCAAAGCAACATTTAAACTCAGCATCATGTATAATTTTTGCATCCTTTTTTAAACATTTAGTAAGAGGTTTAGTAATTTTTGCGAAATCTTTAATAAATTTTCTATAATATCCAATCAAACCTAAAAATGATTTTATTTCTCTGGTAGTCTTTGGAATTGGATAATTTTTTATAGCTGAAATTTTATCCGGGTTGGGTTTAACTCCTTCCGGTGTTACTATATGACCTAAATAAGCAACTTCTTTTTTCAAAAATTCACACTTATCTAATTGTAATTTAAAATTTGTTTCTCTTAATCGTTTAAAAACTTTATCAAGATTAGTTACGTGCTCCTGTAATGAAGTCGAAAATATTATTATGTCATCGAGATACACTAAACAAATTTCGTTCTGTAATTCTCTGAGAATATTATCCATAACCCTTTGGAAAGTTGCGGGTGAATTTTTTAAACCCATTGGCATGCGACAATATTCGTAATGACCGTTTTCAACTCTAAAAGCTGTTTTTGGTATATCTTCGGGACTCATCTCTATTTGATGAAATCCGCTAGCTAAATCTAAAGTACTGAAATAATTACATTTACCTAGTTTATCCATTACGTCACTTATTAAAGGAATAGGGTATCTATCATCTACAGTTTTTTCATTTAACTTACGAAAATCTACTACAATTCTATATTTTTTCTTCCCTGACGCATCTGGTTTTTTTGGGACAACCCAAATATTCGAAGACCAGGCACTTGTACTTGGCCTTATAATACCTTGATCTAACATAGATTTAATTTGACGTTGAATTTCTTGTTTATGTGCAAAAGGGTATCTATAAGATTTTGAATAAATTGGAAGTTCGTCTTTAGTTTTTATACTATGTTTAATTTGATTAGTGAAAGTTAAAGGTTCTCCTTCTCTATAAAATATATCATTATATTTACGGCAAAGTTTCAAAATATGATTTCTTTCTTCCGAATTTAAATGATCGGTTCTTAAAAGTGCTTCAATGTCAGGTTTCTCAGTGTAACCACTGTCTCTAACATCTGCGTGAAATAACTCATAACAATTTTTATCAAAAGCAGCTGATTTTATAGGTTCTGTTAAATTAAAAATAATGTCTTCGCTCGTTTTATTAAAAATTTCCACAATTGCATATCCGTTTTTTGCAGTTGTGAGAATAGAAGGAATTTCACAATTTTTTATATTTTGCTTTGGTATTAAAATATCACCATTATATGTCGATACAGGAATATTAACTAGAATTCTACTATATGGTTCTATTTTTGTCTTAAAGCTACATTTACGGTTACTTGAAAAATAATTTATAGGTATAGAAGCAAATGGAGTGTCTACACTTGATTTTTCAAAATCAACTTTGGCGTTAAGTAATTTTAAATCATCTGACCCTATTAAACCATCAAAATATTCATGAAAATCAAATAAATGAAATTTTATATTACCACTTTGTTTAAACTCTGAAAATAAAGGTATTTTAGCACAGTGTTGATGAGTTGACGACTGATACACTGCTGTAACAGTAAAAGGTTCCAAGAAAATTTTTTCTTTATAATATTTTTCCGCAATTTCTGGTCGTAAAAATGATTTTGTAGCACCAGTATCTAATAATAATTTTAGAGGAGGATTTGAAATCTTAAGAAAAGGTAATTCTGGTTTATTTGTAGAAATATTTAATTCAATTATGTCATTTCGTCCATTTCGTGAACCAATTGAAAATTTCCATTTTCTGAATAATTTTCATCTACTTCGTCACTATAATATTCGTAATTTTGATTAGAAGAATGAGATATTTCGCTTTCATCCCTAGAATTATCTGAAGTATTACTGTTAAATATTTCTTCGGCAATATAATTTGGTTTTTGGTTACGGTTATGATTATGGTTTTGATATCTGAAATGATTTGAAGTTTGTCTAGTCGAAGTACTCATAGGGGTAGGGAGATTTGGTTTGTATTGCGGGTTTGGTTTCCATACATTCTGGGAGTTTCTAAAAACTTGATTATTATTTGGATATCTAGGAGAATGAGGAGGATTTGTATGCTGTTGTATTTGAATGGGTCCTCTGGGAAATTGTTGAGACGTTGAGGGTTGTTGATATGATGGGTTTCTTATAGGAGGTTGGTTAGGATATTGCCAATAATTTTGTCTATAATTTTGAGGCATTGAATTATGATACCTTGAATTATTATTAGATTTCCTCACACTATTATTAGAATTTATGTTATTAGAAAAATGTTGGCCTTTCTGAATATAATTAATATTATCTTCCTCTCTTATAAATTGTATAGCTTGTTCTAGACTATTAGGTCTCATAGCTCGAATTATAGGACCTAGCGGTTCCTTTAAACCTGCGAGAAATGTTTTTAAACTTTGTTTAGTGAAGAATGATCTTTTTGAGTCCCTTTCAAGTCCTTGACTATGTAAATCAATATAATTACAAATAGTGTTAAGTAACTGCAAAATTCTCTCGTGAAATTGATAAGTAGTTTCATTGGTTTTTTGTCTCATATTTACTAAGTCCTGATTTAAACAATTTTCATCTCTTTGATCCCCAAAGTTTGAAATTAATGTGTTTTTTATATCTGTCCAATTACTATTTGAACCACTTATAGCTACCACTTCTTCCGCTCTACCTTCTAATTTATTAAGAATACCATTTAGCAAAAGAATATTTTGAAAATTATGTAAATTTTCTCTATCAAAATAATGAGTTAGAATAGATTCGGTAACACTTATAAATCTATGTAATTTAGTTGCATTTCCATCAAAATTTGGAATAATAGACAAAGTTTTAATATCTAAAGTTGGCACCGGCATATCGATTGTTAAATTGCTTAAACTATTAATTATACTATTATCTATAAAGTTTGAATTTGAAAAATAATTATCGAAGTTATCGAACTCTTCAGAGCTATCGATTTCACTTAAGGATTCTATAGGTGAAGAGGAGTCTGACATGAACTGAATTCTTACCACATCCGTTATCTGTATCTAGCAACGGTTTCTTCAAGATGTGCCCCTGGCTTCCACGGTGGATTCCACTGGAACTGGTTTGGTTTCGATTTTCGTCAAAGAGTTGACACTCACGGATTGTCCACGATGGATTTCCTACGAAAATCCTACTGACTGCGCCACTTATAAGTCTCCGTATCGAGAACTTATTTTTAAAAAACAATTTTATTACTTTATTACAACTACTTTCAAAAATTCAAATAAACAATATTATTTTATTATTACGATCTTTATTATTTAACAGTTAACATCAGACTGAATATGTAAAATGAATTTATTAACTAGCAAAACTATCTATATCAGCAATAAAAATATGTACAATAATAATTCAACAATAAACAAATAATAAAGTCCGCTGTCAGCATCTACAGTGTTGAACCATATACGGGGTTACCAAATATAACACGCGTATCATAAGTTGTCACCATGTATCTGATGAGTACACAGCATCGCATTGTTGTCGCTTTGTGTGTAAAAAGAATAATAGAACAACAAAAAATAAGCGAAAATCCACATTCACCTTTTTTAATAAAATTATCTCAGGAATTTGCATTCATTTTTTAATGTACGCAGTATTAGGATAGGAAACATCCTGTATTTAGGATGTAACTTCGCTGGAATATTGTGAGGACCCTTTTCTATGTTGTATGATTGTAAAATAAAATCCTATAATCAAGCCTATATTTTCATTTTTATCCTACAACATTCCTAGTCGATCCCTAGTTAAGTTTTTATTAAATACTTACTTGCTTCTTGCTGTTGTGTTTCATCAAGATTCGCGAAATCATGAAGCAATTTTTAGCCACTTTATCCGAAGCCCTATTTTTTCCATCGCGATATTTATTTTTTTCTGAAGATGTATCCCAGATACATGTTTTTTGCTCAATTGCAATAATTAACAGCTCTGTGTCTAAACGGTATTTTTCTTTTTTTATTGCCATTTTCCGTTGCAACAAAAATAACAGTGAAATTAAACAAGCTCGCAACACTGCGTCGAAACGACAACTGATGATACGCTTGCATGTGAAAATCTCTATTTATCAAATGGCTTCGACTTCAACCGATGATCCGCAAACGTCACGGGCTGGACTGATACCCGTGCGCTTTTTATTGGTCTACCGATGATACGCGCACATGTGAACGACACATATAAAACAATGTATAGGACGGATGATCAGTACTGATGATCGGTCCTTTCTGAAACGTGCCTTAACGTTCGTGGGTATTGGAACGACTGATTTGCAGAGACGCTTTTGGTTGTTGTATTCGAGTGCGGTGATAGTGTGGATTTTCGTTACCGGTTGCCTACGTCGTTACGTTTTGTGCGATTGAGGGTGGATTATAGACTTTTGGGGACTTAAAGAATTGTCTTTGTCGACTTGACTTTACCGGACTTGACTACAGATTATTATTTACTCGATTGGGGCGTACCATAGAATTGGTACTAGTGACAGATGTATGGCAGACCTGATTTTTGACCTAGGTCTTGTCAGCACTCTGGCGTTTTTTTTTTGAAAAAAAAGTAAAGGAAACCTCGCAACGTGGTTTTGAATTTTTCTGGGGAAAATTGGGTGATCCAGGAGAATCTGAGTGTTTATTGACCATCCCGTTTAGGGGATTTGATTTCCTGCTCACATTCTTCCTTGTGTACTGAAATTTTATGGAGGTTAAGGTATTTTTGGAATTTGGTACTTTTAAACAAGGACACCCAGTTAATTGGGGATTAAACTATATTTTCCACTCCAAGCTACGAGATTGAGGATTCATATAGTGAATTTCCTTGTACTTTTCTTATTGTATGGAACCGTATTGAAGATAAGACCATACTGGATATATGGGACGTTTGTTGGTCATTTAGGCCGGTTGTTTCTGGTGAAGACCCTTCAGTTGGAAGGAATGTACATATGTACAACAGTATTTTTTTGAAAATGTAATGAAACTTTTTTTAAAGAGCTTATTAAAATTTTCCACATGGTAATTGATTTTCGTTTGTATTATTTTAAGGGTTATTTTGTGGGAGCTGCATTTTCACTTGGGGAAGCTATGTTCGTTTGGGGAAGGTTCGTCCTCCGATGGAAGATTTGCTCAATGTATGGTAGCTATAACCATTCAAACTCATTCTTCTTAGACTTTGGGCTTTCCAATGTGTTTGAATTGCCAACTTGGAGGAACAGTACTAAGATAAGTTAGATTTAATCGTTAGTAATTAGGTTTTATATATTTTTTTTACTAATACATATAATATGTCTAACTGCCTACGGTATTTTATCTGCGAGGGTGCAGAAATTACCTCTTAACTTTATTTTTTTCTTAACTATCTGAAGTTGTCAGATTTCGCTCCCGAGTCGCTCGCCTTTGTACCAACGCACCGAATGCGCAGTTCAACAGTCTTCAAAGTGTTCACGTAATTTCTTACCTAAAGATTTATTATTGTTTTTATGACTAACTGAGATTGGGTTTAAATGGATTCCACTTACTCATGTGACTATTCTCAAGAAATGGGAACCTGTAATAATAATACCTAAGTAAATTTGATTACAACCTGTCAAATATTATTTTTTTTAAACTTGTCTGTAAAAATTATTATATGGTTATGAAATTTACTATTGTTTATGATTGGTATTTTTATGGCTTATGATATTGTAGTCTAAATTTCGTACCAGGGGTAATAAACAAGTGCAACTTCGAGGTTAGTCCTTTTATTTTATCTTTCTCTTGCTAGATTAGAAATTGTGCGTACTTATTGGCCTGGCATAGAATTGTAACGACATAAATACGTTACTATGAAACTCGATACAGAAAACCAGTTATCGCCGCGATGACGATATACCCCACCAGAACAGCAGAGCTCCCACGCCGGATGCGCACGAGGAATCGACGGTAGAAGGGACAGAGACTACCACCACCACCACCACTATGGATATAAAAATGCGAACCAACAGACGAAGAGACGACTTGGTTTATTGACTCCTGCTCCTACAAGTTCAGCCGCTTAAAGTGTGAAGCGTAGGTCGAGGGTATTGACTTCAACCTTAACGCTTTACACTATCTCCCGTCGAGTGTTGTACTAAGTCGGAGTATTGATCCTACTTTATACAGCATTCATTAGAACGGCCGTTGGTTTCTGATATTGAGGGAAACGTGAACGATCGCTTTAACTGTTAAAATAATTTCGGTGTGGTACTGACACACCGAAAACTCTGCAGTATCTCCGTAGGGAAGCATCGTTAAGCTGGGTACTGGCTATCTATAAACGATCGCTTAAACTGCTAGAATAATTTCGGTGTGGTATTGACACGCTGTAATAACTACAGTCCCTGCACGTAGAAGTATTCGTTAAGCTGGGTAGTGACTAGCTACAAACGATACTCTCAAATCTTGAGACTAAAACCGAAAGAACATTTCACAGGACATATAGAGTCTCGTACACCGTCGAGTACATCACCGAAATCAAAACACACACCACTTTAGTTCTACCTAAGTACAATTCAGACCACCAGTATCTATCAAGAGACGAAAGGATACGGATCGTCGAAACGTGCCCTTCAAAATATTTTACGTACCGGAGAATTATATAGAATATTGAATTTTAATTTATTTTTGTCGTTGTAAATATTATTTTTTAGAAATAAATCAGTTAATTCAATTGAACTCTGTCTCCTTTGGGCTTACCTGAGCAATACGCATTACAGAATGGAAATCTAGCTGGCGCTCTTTTTCTTTTGTACATCTTTATAATATTGTGGATTCCCAGGAACATTTGACTCGATCCACGACCGTCTCCACTCGAGCGAAGCCGAAGGCCGTAAAGGTTGAAGACCTGGGACAACCGAGGAAACTCACCAACTGTTAATTTTTTTTAAAGAGGAAATTGGTAGGTTACAGCCCTACAAGTTTGTAAGCTATCATTGTTATCGATAATTTGAACTTCTGCAGTTGACAATAGAACTTCTCCAGTTACTTCATCTCAGTTCACTAACAACAGCCATTTCATATGCACCATACTACCAACATTTTCATTCTATATCGATTGAGTAACTGAGCTGTTACCACGGCATTCAATAGCATTTAAATTACTTCCACTTTCATTTATACTACTGGATCTTCATTAGTATAGTTAAAAAATGTATGGTGTTTCAAGTCACATCTTTCAGAACCAGCATTCGTACATTTCACACTAATATGGCTACATCTACTCAAGCAATTCAAACATAAACCTAATCTTTTTGATTGGTGTAACCTAGGATAAACCTTAATTTAGGAAATTTCGCTCAGCCATGAATATTATGTTCCTATTTACAGTAATAACAAAAGCTTTCAGTCTCAGTGCCCATAAATATTTCCGTTACTATTATTATTCTATTCAGAATTTTTATTTTCAAATTTACACGTACTTTCTCTATCATGTTGATTACGCTCAATATTTTTAATGAATCTTCCCTATTACTTACAAAACTTTTAAACTTTTCTAAAGTAGTCAACTTTCGTTTCGGTTTAATGTTTTCCCCAATAAATGTACAATTACTGAATCCCATGTTATAATGAGAATATTAAGTTTTTCCAATGCAAACAAGTTTTCAATGATAGTATCTTGCATATTCCGTAAATGACTCTTTCTTTAAAACCCGAAACTTTAAAATTACACTTAAATGATGTCCAAGTAATAATGGTTTGTCATCATATCGATCACAGAGAAGTTTCCATTTCTCTCTTTTTGGCCATTTTTTCTGGTTGCTTTAAAAAATGGTAGCTGTCGACACAAGGTATTGAACTGTTATTATGAACCAAAGATTCAAAAGTATCCTCAAACTCTAACCAATGATCTACGTTACCATTAAGTTTAGGAATATGTATGTATGGTAATTTAGGCTTAGCTTGAAGAGCTACTTCAGATCAAATACTTTCATTTTTAACATGTGTCAATGACAATGACTTTTCTTGCTCAACAACAGATTTTTGCCATTAATAGTATATTGTTTAATGAGTGACGAAAGTTGCAGAAAATGCTTTTCGATAAGTAAAACACTACACTTTTTCTATAACCATGGCTCACTGCATAGGATGTAGAAGAAGTTTGAAAGAGTTGAATAATCTTTAAAGTGATCACGACGAAATCCACGATTTACCTTGCTTATTTGGCCATCTACCATCAAATTATAATTGACCGTTTCTAAACTTTTGCCATATATATACTATATGAAATCATAAAAATTAAATCTAAAACTGCAACAATAATTTTATTTATATGCACGTAATATTTCAAATATAATATTTTCAGCTACAAATACAACAATTTCTTTTAAAACAGAAGAGAAAGTAATGTTAGTACAAAATTGTTAAATGTAAAAACAAAAATACCCACATTAAGGAAGTCTGGAATATATAAACTGAAATGTCCAGAATGTAATGTCTATCTGGGTCAAACCCTTAGTCATTTTGAGATCAGATACAGTGAACATTTACGAGCATATAGATTAAAACAACCAGAAAAGTCCTACTACGCAAAGTATCTACTTGATATCAAACATTCAATGACACTTAACACAGATCTAGAAGTACTACATATTTGTGATAAGAAACAAGAACTGGATTTACTTGAAGAGTTAGAAATTAGAAGACACTTGAGAAATCCACAATATCAAGTTGTCAATAACAGATTAATCTAGGGAGTTCTCCACTTTTGAATTGTCTTCTTAACTGATAATTGTAGAGATCAGCAGATATAGTTTTCCAGGTTTTCTATATCATTGCACAGTTATACTGATCTTAATTGAAAAAACATATCCAGGATATCTCTATAGGGCTAATAATATCTAAGCTTTAATATTTGTAATATCACATCTTTTTTTTTCTATTAAAATATAATGGCAATCACTAGGTAGGCCACATATTGGTCTAGCCAAAATAATTATTAAACATCAGATAGGCTTCAAATGAAATGTAACTTCTGTTATTCTGACGATGATATTTAATATCGAAACAATTGTCAATTATCTTAGAATTTTTTAAATATTTTCAGTAAATAGTGGAATTAAATAGAAACAGTAAGTTTAATTCAAAACAGTATAATTTTATTTAATTATTAATTTACAAACTCTGAATAACTCACTACTAAAATTTTTTATTGTGTATTTAAATATTGATACATAATTATATTAGAACAGTTATTTAGAAGAATTGAGCTGTCAGCGATTTAATACTTGAAATTGTAACCGCTTACTTTCGTCACTAGTGACGAAAGTTCACGTTATGGGATATAATATTTCTCCCGATCATCTGTCAACTCTTTATCAATATCTTCCTCAATTTCGAGTGAGATTATTCCCATTTGAATAGCATCATATTCATCTAACAAAGTATATGCTATTTCTAACCTGCTTCTGAGTTCTATTAAAATATCTTCATGTATTTCTACCATTTCATCCCCAACTTTTCCTACAAATTTTTCAAACAGCATTAATTTTGATTAATATTATTTCCGCCATGAATACTTTATTTTATGCTCACAACGGAAACTATCAGTATGAATAAATCCAGCAAATATATTGTCGATTAAAAGGTGAAACTCGCTATAGTCTGTTTATTATTGTCTGACAGCACGCGAAAAGGTCACAGATGCTAGTCAGGTAGTAAACCATAAGCGTCACCGTTTATCTAAGGAATTTATTCACTATTTAATTTTATACCCGATCTGATATATGAAGGTAATATAAATGTAAATTCGGTTAGTGAAAACAACTAACTGACCTTCATACATTTGTAGAGTAAATATAGTTGAAACAATAAATTATTTTTGAAATAATCTTGTAACGCAACTATTCTGACTGAGTTCATTACTTATCTTGAGAATTTGGCGCAGGTCAATTCTTGGGAGACATATTACCAAACCATTTATCAATTCATTATCCAGATAATTACTCTCTGATTTTCGAAATGTTGATAATAACATTTCCAAGAAACATTACAATAGGTTCCTACTAGGGATTGTCTTGATGAGTACTTAGAAATTTTGCAGGTATATACGGTGAAACTTGGTCTCGCCTAATTTGTATAATTTGTTTTGCTTAGAGTCGCTTATGTTCCATAAGTGTTAACTGTGTTGTGAAAAATGTCTTCAAGTTCTACCCCAGTAAAGTGTAAGAGCGTGCTTAGCTTACAAACGAAGACAGTAGTGTTAAATGTGCATGATTCTGTTGTACGTCAAATGCCGGCTGCTACTGTTAGAAACATAGTTTCGACATGTTTCAATATGACAGGAGTTAGTGAATCTACTATTGGCAGGCTTCTAAGAGAGAGGAAAAATGGAAATATATTTCCACCTAAAAAGTCAACTGGAAGAGAACCATTGATAAACATATGCAAAATACAATAAGACGAAAAGTACATGAATTATATTTTAAAAAAGAGATCCCAACCCATGACATATTCTAAGAATGGTGAAGGAGGACGAGAATTTGCCTGACAGGGCGACAAAACTTGGTGGAAAATATTATACAAAACAAATTTTACTTCGGAGAAGCAAAGTCGCAAATCAGTGCTAATCGACCACGAAGAAATAATATGTTGGAGACGCCAGTATTTACGAGATATCCGAAAATACAGACAGGAGGAAAGACAAATCTATTATCTAGATGAGACATGGCTCAATGAGGGACATTCAGTAGAAAAAATATGGCAGGACAGAAGTATTCAAACCGGTAGTCAAGCTTACTGGACTGAAAACTCCTATCAGTAAAGGTCGCCGACTAATAATAACCAGAATACCAAGAAGCAAAAGCCAACGATGAAATAAGAGCTAGCGAAGACTCATCATTTGTATCTGCCACTTTCGATCTTCAAAGTGATTTACATTTACCATACTCGGATGTTTCTCTATTTTATTGTTCGAGGAAAATCTGCGTATATGATTTAACAATTCATTTGTCAAGTGGAGAAGCACATTGTTATACTTGGCATGAGTTAAACGAAAAGAGGGGCCGTAACGAGATCGGATCCATATTATTAATGTTTTTAAAGTCGCTGCCTGCTAGAGTCACTAGTATTTCGTTATTTTGTGATACCTATGGTGGGCCAATGAGTCGCTGCCATTTTCTGTATGCGGTAGCTAATATAGGGCATCTAAATAAAATTGAATTCAAGTTCTTAGAATCAGGGCATTCACAGATGGAATGCGACTCAATGTACTGCGCTATTGAGTCCGCTATAAAACATATAAGTGCATTTACCATGACAGATTGGATTAATATATTCAAATCAGCAAGATCTCGAAGGGGGAAAAATAAAACTGGGGACCAATATAAAGTCCACTTATTGACATATAGAGATTCCTTTGATCTACAGACATTGGCTTCATCTACCATAAAAAACAGAATCAAAGATGAAAAAGGTAATAATAACTCATGGCTCAAGATTAAATGTATCAAAGTCGAAAAAGGATCACCTAGTATCTTGTACTGTCGATATGACCACTCGTACGCCTACAAAAAGGTTAACATAGTAGGTAGAGGTCGCAGAAGAACCATTCCTTCAGAATTACAGCCCATTTATAAAAATCGATGACCCATTCCAGTAGCAAAGAAAACAGATTTAGTCAAACGTGTTAATGGCGGCCACATACCAGAAGAGCTCCATCACTGGTATAAAAACTTACCTTCTACTGGAACCTATGGATCGAAGGGCTTGCCCGAACCATATGGAAGTGAAGGTGAAAATTAAATGTGAGTTCAGTGAGTATTATGCTAAATAAAGTGTTTCCCTTTTAGTATAATTTGTGTTTCATTTTCATTAAGTACGTAAACTCACCACAATAGGAAGTGGAAAAATTCAATAAGTACATTTTTCTTATTACCATTAGAACTAATATCCATTTAGGCACTTATCACCCTACACTATTTAAAGTACCAAATACTACATGCACAAACAAAGTTTTGATATGTACCAACAATTTAAGGATTTTTCAGATAAAAAAATTAAAAAATGTCAATTATCTCCCTACATGATTTAAGGTACTTAATGAGATTTACCTTTTAACCGACGATATCAAGATATGAATGGAGTGATCCCATCCAATGGACTACCACCCTAGGAACGAGATCCCAACTTTTAGGTATTAAAACCGCATGCTGCGTTGTTTTGGGAAATTTAATCCCGTGTTATCTTCCAACTTTAATAAACATACGATGATATTTTTATGGAATATTTGCGTAAATTACGTACAAAAGTGCTTTTAATGTAAACAATGATTGTAATCACACCAATATTGCATATCAATACAAAGTTAATAACAATAATGACAAATATGTGAGTATGCACCAAACAACTACGACTTATTTCATTTCTACTAAACAGTGATGAAAAATGGAATAACTATTAAACTAAACAGTGAATGATGTTTGTTATCCCTAATAAACCCCAGTTTAAGTAGAAGTACGTGTTCAAATCCTCGTTAACCGTTATTAATTATTAGTTGGTGTTACATGATTTTACTGAGGTGAAAATTACAGTTGTATTCGCGAGAGATAGTTGTTGCTATTGATGTTTCAGAATACTTGAATCGCAGGTCTCATCCCTGCGTAAATCATGATTCATTTAACTAAATAAATTTATCTTTAAATCATATTTGTGGAACATTTACAAAAATTATCTGTTAAGATATTTTTTTTCAAATATTTCCATATTATACTCTATTACTCTAATAATCACAGATTTCTTGTTATATAACCTAATTTTATTTAATATAACTTTTGCCCAGAGATTCTAAAAAGCCCTATGATGTAGATTAACTACACGCCACACTGGTTTAATTAGCGTTTCTGGAATGCCTAATTATAATAAGCGCCGTTAAAAAAATTTAAACGACCATTAAGGATATAAAGATATTTTTATGTTTCGCGCAAATTAAAACAGATGGTGCTGATAAAAAAAGAGTTAATTTTAGTTATAGTGATGATGGTTTAAAAATACTGATAAAGGTAGAAAATAAATTTAGGGTCACTGGAATGATCCAAATGAAAATGATTGCAGTTGTAACATAAGTAACTATTAGGAAATTTACTGTCTCTACCCCTACTTTGTGGAATCTACTCATATCACTATTTCAAATGAAACTAACTGTTTCTAGATAATTCCATAATGTATTGATAAAATGTTAAAAATTCTAAGAAATTGACAATTGTTCCGATACTGAGGCTATGTTCCGAAATTAACTGATTTGCGGTTTACCGTCCCGAAAGTAACCAAAAATTAGTAGTTTCTGAAAATCTTGTTAGTTTTGGAACACGGTTTCCTGAAATATGGTTGCTGAACTGTCAAACTAGTAACCAGCCTTATGAGCCCGGTTACTTCTGGTTTCGACTGTCATCTGGCATGCAATGTTTATTATTTTTTGTTGATTCATGATTATTGGACTATCGATGATAATAACAAAACGGAGATATACGAATAAAAGTTTGATATATTCGTCGTTCTGCTTTTGCTTGTAGTTGTTACGTGTTTTTATTTTTAATTGCTATTAAATATTATTGTAAACAGATTTGTTTACTGAAATTGACTGTCTCGACCCTTACTTCGTGGAATATGCTCATATTAGTGTTTTCAAATGAAACTCAAGGTCTCTAGTTAATTCCACAATATGATACAAGTTATTGAAAATTCTAAAAAATTGACAATTGTTTCGATAAATCAATATCATCGTCAGAATGACAGAAGTTACATTTCATTTGATGCCTACCTGATGTTTAGTAGTTATTTTTGGCTAGACCAAGAAGTAACCTAACTTGTGATTGGCTTAATATATGTTTATAGAAAAAAGAAAAAGATGCGATATTACAAATATTGAAGCTTAGATATTATTAGCCCTATGGTGATATCCTGGATATCATTTTTCCAATTAAGATCAGTATAACTGTGCAATGATATAGAAAACCAGGAAAACTATATCTGCTGATCTTTACAATTATCACTTAACAAGACAGTTTATTAGTGGAGAATTCCCTAGATTTAACTGTTCATTGACAACTTCATATTGTGGGTTTCTTAAATGTCTTCTAATATCCAGTTCTTCAAGGAAATCCAGTTCTTGTTTCTTTTCACAAATATGCAGTACTTCTAGTTCTGTGTTAGGTGTCAATGAATGATTGGTGTCAAGTAGATGTTTTGCGTAGTGGGATTTATCTGGTTGTTTTAATCTGTATGCTCGTAAGTGCTCACTGTATCGTATTTCAAAATTCCTAAGGGTCTGACCTAAATAGACAGCATTACATTCTGGACATTTGATTTTATATATACCTGACTTCTTTAATAGTGGTATTTTTGTTTTTACATTCAACAATTTTGTACTAACGTTACTTTCTGCTTTTAAAAAAATGTTGTATTCGTTGCTGAAGATATTATCTTTGAAATATTATTAGAAATATTTCCTGCATATGTGATGGTTTTATAAGTTTTAATTTCATCAGCTTGTTTAGGATATATTAGTTGTAATGCCACTTTTTTCTCTTTTTTACTAATTAGCTTATTTATCATACCTAATGGATAACCGTTAGATGTTGCTATTTGTCTAATTGTATTAATCTCTCTATCAAAATTACATTTGTTCATAGGAACTGAAAAAGCTCTATGTATCATTGAATTATATGCTGCTAGTCTGTGTGACACAGGGTGGTTAGAATTGAATGGAATTGTCACGTCAGTCTGTGTTGGTTTTCGGTAAATTGAATAATCAAGTACATTATTAACTCTTTGAATTTTTAAATCAAGAAAATTGATTGAGCTATTTTCTTCAATTTCTAATGTAAATTTAATTTTCGGGTGTAAATTATTGATGTGGTTGAAAAATACATCTAATTGTCGTTCACTACCCATAAAACAAGCTAATATGTCATCTACATATCTATACAAAAATAAAATATTTTTCGAAATATTACTTTCGAAGATCTTTCTTTCTAAATTGTCTATAAAAATGTTTGCTAAAATAGGTGGTATAAGGCTTCCCATTGGTAAACCTTCATTTTGAATATATATCTTATTGTCAAAAGTGAAATAATTCTGATTAATGCATACATCAAATAAATTAAGTATATCTGATATTATTCCTGGATTAATATTTTTATCTTCTAGTAATTTTCTTACAAGTATTAGACATTCTTTAGGAGGAATTTTAGTAAACATATTAGTTACATCGAACGATATGAGTTTATAGTTATCTTGCAAGTGGATTGATTTCAACTTTTTGATTAGTTCTATTGAATTTCTAATTGAGTACTGAGATTCATATCCGTAAGTATTGAGTATATTGTTGAGCTTCTTTGCCAATATATTATTAGGAGCATTAACATAAGAGACTACAGGTCTATTTGGTTTCGTTATTTTATGTAATTTAACTGTTCCATATAATTGTGGACAATGAGGATTCTTATGTATGATAGACCTCTTTTCGTAATCATTTAAAAGATAATTTGAATTATTAACAAAATCCCTTACATTATTAGAAAACTTCTTTGTTGGGTCTTAAGAACTTTTACATCGCTGGATTCTATAAAGTTATATACTTTGGAATTGTAATTTTCAGTCGTCAAAATGACAGAAGCGTTCCCCTTATCAGATTTTGTAACTGTTAGGTTATTATTCTCTATCTTCTTTTTTATTGCGTTTAAAACTGAAATGTCATTTTTTGTTTGACGTTTAACTTTTGAAGGTTCAATATTTTTGATTAAATTGGCAGTTTTCAATTTCTCATAAAGAAAATTATTTGAATTAGATTTTAAAGCTATTTCTGACTCTGTAGCTATAATTTGTTTAATATTATTCGTAAATTTATGTGGTATGCTGTACTTTAAACCTTTATTTGAAAATTCTATTTCACTATTTGTAAAATTAGTGTCTGAAAGGTTTTCAAATCGTGGTGCAAAGTGTGTTGGTATGTAGGTACTTACAATTTCATGATGTTTTGAGTATTGAATTTTATGTTGTGTGTGTTCAAGATTCTGTAGCTTCTTTTCTTGTTTCTTAAATTTCATATGCTTCATCGTGCTGACATTTTCTCTAATTTTGTCATCCAAACAGTCAAATTCTACTGGTTTAAAGTACAGCATACCACCTAAATTTACGAATAATATTAAACAAATTATAGCTACAGAGTCAGAAATAGCTTTAAAATCTAATTCAAATAATTTTCTTTATGAGAAATTGAAAGTTGCCAATTTAATCAAAAATATTGAACCTTCAAAAGTTAAACGTCAAACAAAACATGACATTTCAGTTTTAAACGCAATAAAAAAGAAGATAGAGAATAATAACCTAACAGTTACAAAATCTGATAAGGGGAACGCTACTGTCATTTTGACGACTGAAAATTACAATTCCAAAGTATATAACTTTATAGAATCCAGCGATGTAAAAGTTCTTAAAGCAGACCCAACAAAGAAGTTTTCTAATAATGTAAGGGATATTGTTGATAATTCAAATTATCTTTTAAATGATTACGAAAAGAGGTCTATCATACATAAGAATCCTCATTGTCCACAATTATATGGAACAGTTGAATTACATAAAATAACGAAACCAATTAGACCTGTAGTCTCTTATGTTAATGCTCCTAATAATATATTGGCAAAGAAGCTCAACAATATACTCAATACTTACGGATATGAATCTCAGTACTCAATTAGAAATTCAATAGAACTAATCAAAAAGTTGAAATCAATCCACTTGCAAGATAACTATAAACTCATATCGTTCGATGTAACTAATATGTTTACTAAAATTCCTCCTAAAGAATGTCTTATACTTGTAAGAAAATTACTAGAAGATGAAAATATTAATCCAGGAATAATATAAGATATACTTAATTTATTTGATGTATGCATTAATCAAAATTATTTCACTTCTGACAATAAGATATATATTCAAAATGAAGGTTTACCAATGGGAAGCCCTATATCACCTATTTTAGCAAACATTTTTATGGACAATTTAGAACGAAAGATCTTTGAAAGTAATATTTCGAAAAATATTTTATTTTGGTATAGATATGTAGATGACATATTAGCTTGTTTTATGGGTAGTGAACGACAATTAGATGTATTTTTCAACCACATCAATAATTTACACCCGTAAATTAAATTTACATTAGAAATTGAAGAAAATAGCTCAATCAATTTTCTTGATTCAAAAATTCAAAGAGTTAATAATGTACTTGATTATTCAATTTACCGAAAACCAACACAGACTGATGTGACAATTCCATTCAATTCTAACCACCCTGTGTCACACAGACTAGCAGCATATAACTCAATGATACATAGAGCTTTTTCAGTTCCTATGAACAAATGTAATTTTGATAGAGAGATTAATACAATTAGACAAATAGCAACATCTAACGGTTGTCCACTAGATATGATAAATAAGCTAATAAGTAAAAAAAGGAAAAAGTGGCATTACAACTAATATATCCTGAACAAGCTGATGAAATTAAAACTTATAAAACCATCACATATGCAGGAAATATTTCTAATAATATTTCAAAGATAATATCTTCAGCAACGAATACAACATTTTCTTTTTAAAACAGAAAGTAACGTTAGTACAAAATTGTTAAATGTAAAAACAAAAATACCACTATTAAAGAAGTCAGGTATATATAAACTCAAATGTCCAGAATGTAATGCTGTCTATTTGGGTCAGACCCTTAGGAATTTTGAAATACGATACAGTGAGCACTTACGAGCATACAGATTAAAACAACCAGATAAATCCCACTACGCAAAACATCTACTTGACACCAATAGTTCATTGACACCTAACACAGAAATAGAGGTACTGCATATTTGTGAAAAGAAACAAGAACTGGATTTCCTTGAAGAACTGGAAATTAGAAGACATTTAAGAAACCCACAATATGAAGTTGTCAATGAACAGTTAAATCTAGGGAATTCTCCACTAATAAACTGTCTTCTTAAGTGATAATTGTAAAGATCAGCAGATATAGTTTTCCTGGTTTTCTATATCATTGCACAGTTATACTGATCTTAATTGGAAAAATGATATCCAGGATATCACCATAGGGCTAATAATATCTAAGCTTCAATATTTGTAATATCACATCTTTTTCTTTTTTCTATAAACATATATTAAGCCAATCACAAGTTAGGTTACTTCTTGGTCTAGCCAAAAAAACTACTAAACATCAGGTAGGCATCAAATGAAATGTAACTTCTGTCATTCTGACGATGATATTGATTTATCGAAACAATTGTCAATTTTTTAGAATTCTCAATAACTTGTATTATATTGTGGAATTAACTAGAGACATTGAGTTATATTTAAAAACACAGATTTGCTTACGTTTCATGTTTGTACAAATATTAGTAATTAATACTTTTTTTAGGAGGAACTGAACATTCCAAATGATTTTCAGGTCTCATGTGGCTATTGCAACCAATACTTAGGAACACTCAAGGAATTTATGTCCACAAACATTTTAATACATCCATGTTTGAAGAACTTCGGAAACGTTTCCTTGGACCTTGAACATAAAAAAGTATGTGGTTTTAATAAAGAAAAAGACGAACAGAATCTTAAAAGTGACAATAATACTGTTGAGAATCCAGTTCCAGAATGTAAGCAAAATTAATACTGATCCTGAAAGCAGCAAATATTTTTGGACGTATGAAGCAACCAAATTTTTAACAGCCATTTATAAAGAAAATAAACATAAATTCGAATCTCCTCAATACAACAGAAAAGCGGTTTGAGGAATAATAAGTGAAAAAATGAAAAAAATTGATGTTCATAAATCGTGGGAAAAGTGTTCTGAAAAATGGAGGAACTTGAAAAAAACATACGATAAAAAATTGAAAAAAAAAATAGTACAGGAAATTCAGGAGGTATATATTTGATATTTTTTGATAACTTTCATGATATATACTGTTACATGTCTATCGACCTGTTTCGATTTCATATAATAAATTCCGTGTAATTCCCGCTTGCCGTCTCATTAGCCACTTCCAACCACAGAATTAAAACTGAACGTTGAGACAATTGACAATTGTCAATTTCCCCCTGTTTGCTACAAGCCAAAAATCATCCCTTTCCGATACCGACGTTGAAGAGAAAACACGTACTCACTTTTTCTCTTGTTCTACTTAAATTTTTCTTAATTTGCTGTGGTAAGCACAGCAACTACGTGAGAACTACATAACAACTACGTAACAACTACGTAACAACTACGTAACAGCTACGTAACAAATACGTGATAGCTAAGTGACTGCTATAAGAGACACCTTTACCGTTGAAGACAGCTACCGTTTATCCAAGACACCTTTAACGTTGAAGACAGCTTCCATTTATCTAAGACACCTCTACCGTTGAAAACAGCTTCCATTTATCTAAGATACCTTTACCGTTGAAGACAGCTCCCATTGGTCCGAGACATCTTTCACTATAGAAAACACAGATTCATTCCTTCAGAACATCTAAACCAACAGTACCGCCAGTTAAGTACATCCTGTATTTTTCCGTCTCGCCCTAAGGCAGAATTAAATCAAATTTCTTATACATTCTTTTTTTATTTCTGATCCACCCGGCTGTGAGAGTCACCGGGTATCGTGCCCGGGTTGATTAAGTTTGAGCACATTTTATTTTAATATTTTTAATATGAATTTTTCATAACATTTTAATTTAGAGTAAATTCTTTTACACTGTGTTTCTTCCTTTATCACCGTAGTTTCGTTCCTGTTCTTTCTTAACGTTTGAAAAGGTAGTGGCGCTCTGAGCTCTCATAGTCTGATCATCCTCTGTTATACAAAGTGTGTCATTAACTTGGAGTCGAATCACCCTTGAGAAGTCTCATGACGGGATTTTTTCGAGTGAACGATAAATGGTTACAATACTTTAAGGATCCTCATTTCAACCCAATATATACGATTAGCAGTATAGATTCTTTTAACAAGAGACTGTGTACTGAAGATGAACTTGAAGGTTCTTCTGGTGACTGTAGTAATGAAGAAAGTTTAAACAAAG
This sequence comes from Galeruca laticollis, assembly GCA_963921935.1. Lineage (NCBI taxonomy): Eukaryota > Metazoa > Arthropoda > Insecta > Coleoptera > Chrysomelidae > Galeruca > Galeruca laticollis. The sequence continues at coordinate 101,422,944 of OY998177.1, forward strand.
TAATTACTAACAAAAACTTGAAAGGTAAAGGTCAACAGTACATGTCGGACACTCGGCCTTTACGGGATATGCAATGTCGAAAACTTGCAAGAAACGTATCAGTGGACAAGTCCGACAAAAGTTCTAGGTGAATAGCCTTGGTTGCACCACAAACAAATAAACATCTGAACTGGGATTCCATAGCAATCCGAGGAGTTTCACGAATCCAGGACCTTCATTATCGAAAGTAAGAGGTACTTGAGCATCTGTTAAAGGAACAGCTGATAATAGAGCAGAATGATTACTTGTCCATTTTCCTAATTCAAATCATCCCTTCTTAAAAAGCTTAATTAGGTCTGATTGAATATTTATGGCTGATTAGACGGAATCTGCGCCACTTACAATATCATCAACATAAATTGACTCTTTCAGTACTTCCAAGGCTAAGGGATAATTTTTTTGATCAAGAGTAGCTAACTCTTTTAAGGTTCTAACAGCCAAAAATGGAGCTGAAGAGACTCCAAAAGTTATCACATTAAGGGTATACTCCTTAATTGTGTCTTTGTTTGGAAAGCGCCAGAGAAACCTTTGATATTTTCTTTGTTCAGGCTCAATATAAATTTGACAGTACATTTGTTTAATATCCCAGCTGAATACAACTGGATATGTACGAAAAGTATGTAAAATAGTCGATAAGTCTTGATGAAGCTTAGGACCAGTATATAATGTATCGTTTCAGCTTATCCCCTTTGTATCTTCTGCACTAGCATCAAATACTACTCGAATCTTGGTAGAGATGTTATTTGGCTTTAGAATACAATGATGAGGTGAATAATAAGCTGAATAGAATTGATCATCTGAAGACGGAACTTCGGAAATATAATTTTTTTGATGATACTCATTTATAAAGTCTGAATAAAGAGTTTGAAGTTCGGATATTCTATATAATCGATTTTCCAGTGATTTGAAACGTCGGTATGTTTGAGTGTATGTATCTCCAAACTGAGTATCTGAGTGTTTAAACGAAAGTAGTACAACAAACTTACCAGTCTGTTCTCGGTAAACAGATTGTTTGTATATATTTTCACATTTTACATCATCCGGGATTAGAATGCCTTGCCTACTAATAGTTTGTTTTGGCTGTTCGGAGCAGGCCTTTAACAAAGCTATCGCTTCAAAAGTGAAGGTAGGCTCAGGTTTACCACAAGGTTTGATCAGGCATTGGGTGATACCTTTATTTGAACTGGAAGATATATAATTAATACCCTCAATAGGGGTCGAAAAGGGGTGACGTCGTAAACCTAAACTTTTGAAAGTTTCCCCAAGCATCTTTGATTTCTACTACAGCCGTTGACGGCATAACCGTAGAGTTATTTAAACTATTTGTGCAAACAGAACAATGAAGTGTATAGTCGCCTGACACACATTTGGAGGAGTATGTAAAGTTTCAGTCGCTGAGGACTGCACATTAGTATTCAGATTATCTGGACTTAAACTAGAAGAGCTTGAACATGAAGAAGCTGTATCTAAGTTTTTTTTTCAAGTGAAGTGTGCTATGATGGGGCAAATCACATGTTTACACGTTGAAGAAGAAAAGCATTGTCGCACCGAATGGTTAGGACGTATTCAATTGCGACATAACTTACGCTCTTGTACGACTGCTAGTCTATTATTAGGATTTTTTTTCCAAAAAAGGCATACACCGATATTGTGCATGAGAATATGCACAAATGACAAATTTATTATTGCGTTGTTGGTCATCAACAGTATTAACATATGCCGAAGGCATACTAGGTGTTTTAGAAGGATATTGAAAATTAAAATTTTCAAAAATTGAAGATTGAGAATTTTGATTTGAATTTGTATGCTTTTCTTTACTCAAAGATAAAGGACCCTTAGTTTGAATCGATTCCAGAGCCTTACAATGCTATTCCAAATAAGTAACTAATTGTGTATAGGTGGGCATATCGATGTTGCTATGTTCAATTTCGAAATTGGTTCTAGTCTTTGAATCTAATTTTTGTAACAAAATATTAAAAATAATGAAATCCCAAGAATCCGTATTAAATTTAAGAGCTTTTAATGCCGCAAGATTTTCTGTAAAAATGTTTAATAAATGTGTAAGTTCTTTTATAGTTGCCTTTTGGAAACATTTAACACTATAAATTTCATTAAAATAGGTTGTAAGCAAAAATCTAGTGTTTTGATATATTTTAATTAGAGTATCAAACGCAATGATATAATTATTATCTGTCATTGAAATGGACTTGATCAAATTAAAAGGTTCATTCTTTAGTGAGGTTAGGAAATAATGAAATTTTTCTATGTTAGATAAACTTGTGTTTTCATGAATAATACTTCTATAAAGATCATAAAAAGCAGGCCATGACTTAATATTGCCTTCAAATAAAGGAACATTCATTTTCGGTAATCGAATATTTTTGTTTTGATTCGAAGAATCGACAACACTAGAAATCACTGATGAATAATTTAATTCTGAAACCTTTGAGTTAATCGCATAAAAATAATTATCTGCCTTAGCTCTAACTAGATCATTAGTTTGGAACTCGGCATCAGTAGAAATTAAAGAAATGATTGCTTTATGATTTTCTTGGAATTCATCGTTAATTTTATCCACAAACTGAGACCTTACTAAGAAATTTTGTTTATAAAATTTATCATTTGTATGATTGAAACCATAACTATATATCGACTGTTTACTACCAATACCTCCTATCTACGCTTTTTGTCAGAAATAAGGTTTTTACACCACTAGATAGCTTTTTATTTAATCTTTGGAATAGAAATACCTCCTAATTACCAAGATCTAAGGTTTCCCGCCAATTTTTAAACGGAAATATCTCCAAACTAAACAGGCGTCATAGAGGGTAGGTAATACCTCCTATCTAGCATTTTGTTGTAAACCGTTGGTGTGTGTATATCAGCTGGTAAGTTTTATTGAAATATTTGTTGTTTTATGCGTTTTTTTTTGTTTTTTTCGTTTAAAGGAATTTATCTATATCTTTTGTGATCCATATGTACATCGTTTCAATTCGAATATATTGATTTATTTGGTAAACTGTGTAAATTAAAGTTATATTGTAGATAGGAGGTCTTTCCATTCTATAAAACTAAAATTAACTGTAGCAATACCTCCTATCTTCTATTTTAATAAAATTATTTAATGATTGTTACCAACCTGATTGGTATATAAAGTGGTTAGTTTTATTAAAAACACGTATTAATTTTTGTGATTTTTCTTTAAATAAAAAATAATATAAAATTTGTACCATCGTGCCCAAAAAATATTGGGACAAACAAATTTTGGATTTCCTAAGGAGTACAAAACATCTATTAAGAATTAGGTTATCATTGTTGTAAAAAAATAGATTGTTTCCATTACTTAGGACGTGAAAGTGAACAAAGCAAACTAATAGATTAGGAGGTTAAAATACATTTTCTTGTTCCAATAAGTTTTGGGCACGATGCGGTACCTACACCAAAACTAATACAAACTTTACTCAGAAAAAAAGGTTTAGAACTGAAAATGGGGTAATCGGATTACTGACCACCAAAATTGACGCACTTCTGACGAGGGGGAAGGGTGCATTGTGTTAATATAAACTTATATTAACGCAATGCAGGATATTGCACGTTGTCGTATCTCGTGTAGTTATAATGAAGTAAGCAGGGCCGGATCTAGCGGTAGGAGGGCAAGATGGGATAAGTGACCCAGGCAAACATTGGGAGAGGGAAAAGCGATAAAATGTTGTAAGGGAACTTTTTTTGTCGTTGTTTCTTGGGAACACAAAACTTTAGAAATGTTTTTTCCATGATCCTATTTAGGGAGCGACATCTTACCATTTTGCAACCCCCCTTGAAAAACCTTTATCTGATACTGGTGCCAAGGTAATAGTAAAATCATTGTTTCAGAATATGGGTACCAAAGCGCAAAAAATTATGTCTATGTTAAAGTTGAAGACAACCGAAAACTCCAGTGTGTCCGATCAGAAACAAGAATCTCCTCCACCCCAGTCTACATTATCACCACCAGTTACCGTGAATTTAGAAACATCATTAACATCGTCATTTATAAAAAATACTGGCGTACAACAAGAACCTGAGTTGTTGGATATAATGAATCTCGAGTTTATAGACCATAATGTAAACTTTGTAGTGGATCACAATGGAGTACTTTCTTATGTGGACCCTGAATATAACGCGAATAATGATTCTCAGTCACTAGTTTCCCATCTCGACGACACACCTACCTTATCGTCAGATACAGTAAATAACAGCGATACTAACGACCAGAATGAAAATCTACTTCTACAAAAAACTCCAGACGAACTGGTAGAGGGTGAAGGGCCACAAAATAACGATTTAGATATCGAAGAATACGGAGATCTACTTTTCCAAAAAAATCAAGACGAACTAGTAGAGCAGGAAGAGACACAAACTAACGACGCTTCAGATATCGAAGAACATGGAGATCTACTTTTACAAGAAAAGCAAGACGAATTAGTAGAGGGTGAAGGGTCACAAAATAACGAAGCTTCAGATATCGAAGAATATGGAGATATGAACGAAGGTCGAAAAAGAAGACATAGACCATCCCAATCCGAATGGAAAAAAAAACAAGAACAAAAAACTTAGAATGGAAGGTAAAGAAAATTTGGGATATACAAAACCAAAAGGACAAGTAATGAAGCAGAACCAAGTAAGGGAAGCTCGCTCTCTTAGGCCAGCTTGTGCCTCTGAACGTTGTAAAAAATCAAAAAAACGAATGTGTGAAAAATTAACAGAAGAGGAGAGAAAATGTATATTTAGGAAGTTTTGGTCGGAGCTCAACAGGGATCAAAGAAAGATCTATGCTATTTCTCATGTCAATAGAGTTCCTACACAGCGTAAGACGACATTAAATGACTCTCGACGAGGTGAAACATTAACATATTCTTTGACCTTTAACGATTGCAAGTACCCAGTTTGTAGAACAACGTTTTTAAACACCATTGGAATAGGCTCATTTACGGTACAAAGTTGGACAAAGAAAGGCAACCATGCCATGCTCATGAACAAAAACTGTGAAAATCTCAACCGTGTAAAGAATTCCCCACATGCCGAAAACATAGCCTATTTAAAAGACTTTTTGAGACAGTTACCAAAATTACCTTCGCACTATAACAGAGCCAATTCTTCTAAACTTTATTTGGAGCCAATTTTTAAATCATTGAAGCAACTATACGACTTGTACTTAGAACATTGTAAAAAGGCAGACAAACATACTGTTTCGACTAAAACATTTTATAACCAATTTAACAAAAAAAGATCAGTGCGATATTTGTGTCGCTCATAAAGTTGGCAATTTGAGTGATGATAAATACGCAGAGCATATTAAAAGAAAAGACAGGGCACGGACTGAAAAAGCAACTGATAAGGATTTGGCACAAAGCGGACAATGCATTGTGCTTACTATGGATCTTCAAGCAGTCAAAGTTTGTCCAGTTGTTCAAGCCAGCAGCATCTTCTTTAAAACAAAATTGTCATGCCATAACTTTACAATTTATGATGTTGTTAGTCATCACAGTACCTGCTACTGGTTTACCGAATGTGATTGTGATCTGGTTGCTTCAGCTTTTACGTCATGTATAATAGACTATTTAGAAAAGCATTGTACAGCAAAGAACCTGCCAATAATAATCTATTCAGACGGATGCACGTATCAGAACAGAAACAACGTTTTATCCAATGCGTTGCTTACCTATGCTTTAAAAAACAAAATACCTGTGTTTCAAAAGTATCTTGAACGGGGTCACACTCAAATGGAGTGTGACTCCGTTCATAGTTGTATCGAACGTAAATTAAAAAACCGAGATATTAACTTGCCAAGTGATTACATCTCAGCAAGCAAAGAGGCCAGAACCAAACCATTCCCGTATGAAGTAGTCAAACTAGGGTTTGATTTTTTTAAAGATTATTCACACAATAGTGTTTTGAGATACACAACGATTCGGCCCGGAAGGAAGCCCAATGAGCCTACTGTTACGGATCTTCGTGCTTTACGCTACAATTTAGAAGGATCGATAGACTATAAGCTAACTTTTGATGACGAATGGAAGCCATTACCCTCAAGACAAAAAAAAATACCCAATGAGACACCTAAATATCCTCCATTAAATAAGGCAAAAATACCAATTAAAAAGACAAAATTTACACACCTACAAGAACTTAAAAAAGTAATTCCAGATGACTGTCATACCTTTTACGATTTGTTACCATATAAGGATAATAATTAAGACAATAAATAAATTAATAAATATTTTTCAATTGTGTTTTTTACCACAATAAATTTAAACAAATGTATAAACCTATTACACCTATACCTCCTATCTTACATTACCAGTTATACCAATACCTCCTATCATCAAAAATGAGCTAAAAAGAGGAAACTAGAAACAATTTTCGCAAATAAACTTTTTAATCACTAGTGATGTTTGTACGTGAATCTAGTTTGGAGTTCAATATTATAATAAAAACATAAATGGTTTTTTGTCTCTCCTGAACATTTTTAGTTTTTGCACTTAGGAGGTATTGGTAGTAAACAGTCGATATTTCTTTCAATCGCGTCAGCAACACTTTGCGAAGCTTATCCAGCTTGGCATTTTATTATCAACGTCGGCGGAGCCATTTCTAAATAATTTCAAAATGTTAAATTTTAATCTGCAAAATATCTGAATTTACACTGTTCTGTAAGAACGTCTTTTAATATATCTCAAGACAACGCTGAAATAGAATTCTCAAGATAACTATCAAAATTAAAATAGTTATCAAAATTATTAAAAGCTGTATTTTGCCTTGGAAACAAACGTAAACAAACCTCGATGGGGATTTGTGGCTGCGATTGTACTGAATCACCGGTTAGTTGATACAAAAATGCGTTTCTAACAAGCTTATTTGTGGTAAAATGGTATGTATATACTATTGAAAACTCAAAATTTACTAATATAAAATAACCTTATAGTAGCGAGTGAAACAACGGGTTATTTTACTTGTCTTTTGATAGTAAAAAAATGTGAAAAGGTAATTAGCCTTAATGATGTTCTGAACTCAACAAAAACTATTGAAATGTGAAATTTTAACAAATTATACTAAACTGAAAAGTATTGAAAATAGTAGTCCCTTCCAGATGTAAGGGAAGCTACTGTTCTATCCAGGTTCGTATGAAACACCAGAGTTTCTGGGAAACGTTAACAAATGGACTGTAGATTGAAAGACAGATGTATAGAAAAAATAGCAGTACTTACCAGTCTCCTGGTATTTACTTACAAAGGGCGAGGCGACCTTCTGCTGTCTAGATGAGTGATGCACAGTGCGAAAACCCAGTAAATGTGTTATCTTTATAACTAATAGGTCGTAGACCGTAACTAAATGTTTCTATCGACATATACACTATCGATGTCAGTATTGATGTGTTGTACACCTTCGTCGCCGTGGCGGTACGTCTAAATTGACTATACAGTCTGTCCTTGCAAATATGTCATATACATATTTAATTTGAGAAACAGAAATTAAATTTTTTTATTGAACAGCACCCTTTTGTGAAGTTAATTCCTTTCATTAACTTGCTTGTTTGTCTGAAATCTTTGATATTACTTCACTGTAATTTTTTGGTACAATATACCAAATGGTAGTTGATAAAATTCCTTCAGCTTTGTATTCCTCTTTCATTGAACCTACCCAATTATTTAATTCAATAAAATAGAAAAAAATGCATACCTACAACAGTCAGGTGTGGCAAAGTCCCATATAGTAAAAAGCAACTGATTTTTTGCAAAAACAGGGTTTCTTCCCATGTTATTATCAGGAACCAATTTGTCCCTAACTATAAACAGAATATGGTCAAAAGTTAGACATTCGAAAATTCTCTCAAAATTACAGTATACAATTCCACTACTCTAGTGACAAAATTCTGAATTCTTGGCCTTAAAACTAAAGAAAAAAAGTAGTTATTGAATTAATAAATTATGCTAGATAGCTAGCTGCTTACCTTGTTTACCCCTTGCAACCCTGTAGTCATCATCTGACGACTCTTCATCAGAGCTTGACAAAAGAAGATGGTAAAACACAAAAGTAGCCCGATTTTCCATGCTTAAAAACAACTGAAGTTTTCCAAAATCTGTTTTTTGGAGTAACAAATAACAAAATCTGCTGCAGTTTTGACAATATATTTAAGGTTATATTTCCGTTTCGTACTTTTACCGGTTTTATGTCCCGAATACAACTAGAGTTTTCAGTTAACTGCTGTCAACCAAAGCTGTTAACCGTGGCTACGGTTAGTTACTTTCGGACCATAGCCTTAATATCATATTAGGAAATTGTCAGTTTTTGTGACATTTTCATTTTTTATTTCTGGCTCGCCTCGTATTTGTTGTCCCATAGTTACTATACTTACGATTTTATAAATATAAAGAGACTGAAAGACACCATTTACTTAACAAACACGAAATATTATTTTATGAACAATGTAGGAATGTGTGGAAAATCTGTTCGTGCAAACTTGGCATCAGAAATGGGACTCTATTCTACCACTAGGGTATCCTACTTATTTGGTTAACAAATTTTACGTCTTTCGCAATATCTGAAGTCGGTATTGGCAAAAATGACGGCAAGTTGGGAACATAAAAATGTAAAGTAATAAGAAGAAAAAAACAACAACATGGAGAAGCTAGTGGGTTTGAAAGCTATTCCAGCTCAAAGAATTGAATACAATCTTGTATAACACAAAATTTCACGTAGACTTGCACAACATTATTCAAAGCATTTATTCTAATCAAATACAGAAGTTTTAAGAGCTGCAGAAGGTGGTTCAAAATGTCGCATTTTAAAATTAACTTATGAATAATTAAGCTACTGGTGCGATTTACGACGAAAACTTACTGGAAAAAAGAGTATAAAAAAATAATGTAAGAAGAATAACGAGAACTCTGTTTTCGACGTTCTGAACATTTTGCTTTCTCATAAATAACGCCGAATAATCAGAAGTTATACCAAGTTTCCAACCGTTTGAAGTGCTTAATGAACCTCGAGAGAATATTACTAGTTTCATTCAATAAAAATAAAAATGATAAATGGATAAATAAACCTTGTTCCCCAATAAATAATGTTCAACTACAAAAATTTCTAAATCATTAATAAAAAACATAAAACTTTGTTTAAGAAACTAATTAAACAACCATTTTGATGGTGCGATTTTATTTGTTGATCACGAAGTAAAATTGAATTTGATAGTAATTATTCGGAGGACTATTAGTCCAGAAAATGAAGTGACTAATTTGACATAATTGTCTGGTGGTTTTTTGTTGTGGTGGAATTTGTAAGTCTTGAGGGGTCATTTGGAAGGCAATAAATTTATCCAAGATTCCATTCTAGTTTAAGGGAGAGAAATAATTCTAAAGTTCCAAAAATCCATTTTTCGGCCATATCTCCCAAATATGACAATTGGAGAATTTTTGTTTAGACCAGAAACGAAGATCAGTTTATTGGTTTTTTTCTGAAATTTTATAGTTTCTGAGATAATGACCCTCAAACTTATCCTGTAATATTGTCATTTCCCATGGAATCCAGGACAGCACTTTCCACGCTTTCACTCACAAGAGTCGGACAAATTGTCGAATAACTCTGTCCAAAATTTTTTGAAATTAGCTCAAACAATCTTCAATATTTTTGACAATCATTCTTTTCAATTTTATTTTCATTAATCAAGCAGTAAACAAAAAAGTGAAGTTTGTTTACCTGAGTTGTTGTCATTGTCCATTGTGTATTATGTGCGGCAATTAAGAATATTACTATTCCAATTATTGTAATAATTTGTTATTTGTGGATTAAAAACCCACTGGTCCTTCGAAAAAGATTTTAGAAGACAGTTGTCTTTAGAAATTACATTGGATTTTATTTTACGACCTATGGATATTATTTCTGAGGTATAAATAAACAAATATACCTCACTGACTGTTGAAAATCAATCAATTGATCCTAATTCGAACCGGATCTGAGAAGAAACCAGAAAAAGGAAAGTAATGAAATTCATATTTAAACGTTGGAAGAATTTCACTTGCATTGACAAGTACTTTTAAAAAAAGGTTAGAGTTTGAAAGATTAGTTTCACCCGTTCCGTTCCATTCCAATCGTTTTGTTATTGTTCCAAAGTAACTACCTGTCAAAATTGAAGTTTCTGTCTGATAAATAAAAAATAGCGTTGTTGCATATTTCGAAGAGAGAACAGTTCCGAAGAATAGATCAGCAATTTCGATGTAAAAGAAGAGTTCCAGTCTAGTTTCACAAGAATAATGTGTGATAAAGAAATGAAGTGAAGTGAAAATTGATCAAGAAATTCATAAAACATCCTATCCATTCTCAGGAAAATAAGGTCAGATAAACATTTGATTTTGGTAAATAAATTCTAACTTCATATAAGTAATTGAAAGACAGTTCCTAGTTTTAATGATCTTTTGTTTTCTTTCCAAATTAAAATTACTACGTGTAAATACACTCTTGAGGTTTCAAATAGTATACAAAAGTTGATTAAATATTTCATTTAGTATATCCTACTAAATAGTTAATAATTTAGATTCCTACTGATTTGGATTGAATATTTCTAATATATTCAACTATGGATGCCTTAATTAAACAGAGATCCATTGAAAAAGTTAAAATTACTAGAACCGAGAATTGGTTTAATAAAAATTCTATGACAGAAAGTAAGTTAACATTTTTTTTTATTGATGCCTCATAAAAGCTTTTTAAAGCACGCGTCATCGTGTTTAAATCAAACTTTCAAACACGCGCGTTTTTTAAAGTCCCCATGGTAACAACAACAACTTGAGAAACGTAAGTATCAATGACAACTTTTTTATTAGTTTTTAAATTGTATATTATCATTGGGAAACAATGTCTTATTTGGTTTTTTCTGCAAAATGTATTTATTTATTCATATATACATTGTTTCCCTTCAAATATAAATAAAGAAACTTTTTGATTATTGATCTGACAGGTAACGTCAACTGAAAATATATACTATTTGACGTTCACGAAACTTGGCTGGGCATCGAGGATGGACTTACATTTTTTTGTAATAATAATATTATAATAAGATTTTATGATTCCAAAGTGCACCAATAAAAAAAATAGCGTAAAGTATTCGTGGATAACTGGTCTTTCAAACACTTGCTCTATTTCGAGCACTCGGCTGCGCCGTCGTGCTCGAAAAATCGCGCGTGTTTGAAAGACCTCTTTATCCACTTATACTTCAATATACTATTTAAATCAGATTAGATCTTTTAACTAAAGCATTCAATAGTTAAAATTCAATATAAGGTCCAATAGAATGTTTAGATGAAAATCAAAGTTCATATAGAGAGGTAGTCGAAGATTAATATTGTTTAATTTTATCCTCATTGTAAAAAAAGATTGATTCAATTTCTGCCAAAAAGGATTCGAGTAGTATAAAATCAGAATTTCAGATATCACATGTAAACAAACCTCAATTAAACATTCCAGAATTTTCAGGAGATATTACTAATTGGAATGCATTCCTACAATTATTTGAAACTTTGATATTAACGATTCATCGTTGACAGATATTGAAAAGTTGATATACTTAAAGTGTCCTTTGTAAAGGGTGAACATTTGCACTTAATTTCGAATCTTCAATTATCTTTTGATAATTTCGAGGGAGCTCTAGATTCCTTAGAAAGTAAATATACTAATCAACTGATTATCATTTATGCTTATATTGAAAATTTGTTAGATACTCCTTCCTTGAGCAAAACAAATTCCGCTACCCTCAGGGAATTTGTCACCTCCATAAAACAAAATATAGATGGTCTCAGAAATTTGCAAGTAAAAGTTGATGATTGAGATTTGGTACTAGTATTCATTTTCTCCCAAGAATTAGATAATTATACAAAAAGGCTTTTGATTTTGAAATTCTTCCAAATGCAAGACCAACGTTACCTCAAATTCTTCAATTTTTCGAATACAGGTGTTCAATTCTGGATAAACAAGTAATTTCTGAATAAAATTATACTCAGAAAAGAGGTCAAGGACAGAGAACCTCTCATTTTGTTCATATTTCTCGAAAAACTAGACCAGATATTCAAGTTGCAAATGAAAACAGAGTGAATTCACAAATTATAAGCGGTGAATGTCTATTTTGCAATCTAAATAATCATAGAATTTATAGTTGTTGGAAATTTAGTGCCATTTCTCATAATAACAAACTGTAATTCATAAAAAATAACAAGTTATGTTCAAATTTTCTGGCCTACAATCATTATGTAAGTGTTTGTTTTTCTACTGGGTATCAAAAATGTCAAAACTAACATCATACTTTGTTATGAGAACAAACTTCTTCTAATAATAGAAATTTCAATTCCAGGTACTCACCCAACTCTCAAAGGCTTCATAAAAATTTGCAAAATAATAGTCAAAATAATAATCAGTCAAATCGTTTGGTAAATTCTCCTAGAAATTTAGAGAATACTTCAAATGCTCATAGATCACTTCAAAAAAGTAATGATAACTCACATATCCCCAATTCTAGTAGAAACCTTGAACTAATTCCTTCAAATCTACAATTGGAAAATCATTCTTCAAGTAAAGATAATGGTATTACTCTCTCCACTTTATCCTCTAGTGAATAAGCACTCCTAGCAACTGCACTTGTTACAGTATATAATTCAAAAAACAAGCCTATTCAAGTAAAAGCTGTTTTAGATCCGTGTAGTACAGTTTCATTAATTACAGAAACCTTAACAGATAGTCTCCAACTTACTCCACAATTAAAGGTTATTCAAATACATGGTGTTGATGGCATAGTTACAAATTTTAATAAAATGGTAAATATTAATGTTCATTCCACTATTGCAAGAAATGTTGGTTGAAACATAAATTGTTTGGTTATTAAGAAAATCACGAAAAAATTGCCACAATTTTTAATGCAGAGACAAAAAATTGTAATTCCTTCAAATATGAAATTAGCAGATACTAATTTCCACATTCCTTCTCAAATTGACATACTTTTAGGAGCTGATATTCATTATAATCTGATAAATGGTGATATAATAATAGTTCAAATAATAGTTGTTGTTTCTTTCTCCACGGTTCTGATTCTGGTGAGTTGGTGCAAAAATTCTGGGAAATAGAAGAAGTTTCCCAAAAAAAATAAAATTCTTAGTTCCGATGAAGTGTTAGCTGAGAATATCTTCACAAATAGTACACAAATTCTAGAAAATGATTCCTTTCACGTCGATTTGCCTTCAAATAGTTCAAATGAACATTAAAAGTTAGGTAAGTCCCATTCCATAGCGAAAAATAGATTTCACAATTTAGAAAGGCGTTTTGTGAAAAATCCTAGTTTCTTCAAAGGTTATAAATACATTATAGACGAATATGTTTTATTAAATCATGCTAGATATGTTCCTTTGAAATTGATGAATGAGTTCCAAGAATATGAATATTTCCTTCCTCATCATTGTTTGATTCGAGAAGATAGTAGTTCGACTAAATTGAGAGTAGTGTTTGATGCTAGCATGAAAAGTTCTTCCAATGTTCCGTTAAATAATATCATGTTAAAGGGTTTCACTGTTCAACCAGAACTATTCGATATTCTTTGTCGTTTTCGTATGTTCAATTTTGTGCTTACTTGTGATATACAAAAAATGTATCGAATGATTAGATTAAATCCAAATCAGACATTCCTACAAAATATCTTATGACGAGAAAATCCTACACATCCTCTAAGATCCTCTATTACATATGGCACAAATAGTGCTCCATATTTAGCTACTCGTACACTTGATGAGTTAGCTTATAGAAATAAAGAAAAATTTCCCTTAGCTTATAATATCATTCTTTCTCAGAATTATGTAGATGATATTTTATCAGGTAGTGATCCTACAGTTAATTTGACAATAGTTATTTGTAAGACAAGTGTCTTAATGACTCGTTTTGTAGTACGAGTGAAGTTTGCGCAACGAATCGCGAAGCGAATATTTTTTATAATTCGCATTTATTCAATTTTTTGAATGAAACGAAATTACATATAATCCCTGTTTTTAAACTAGGAGGAGTTGTTTGAATTTAAGTTGACAATTCTGTATATTCCTGATTGGTCAGATGACATAGGGTTTTATTCAACACTTTTGACGTATTATAACCGAATAATTGTGTAAATTGTGAACAAACTTTCATTTAAGTAAACAGAGGATGATTATTTGTTTAAAAAAGAGCTTCTTCGTATATGCTCTTGCGATCTATTTATATTATATCATGAATAGAACTATTTCTGTAATACATCTTCACATAGATATCTGGTAATTTATCCCAAAAAATCGAACGTTATGTATACTTTATATATTGATCCTATACAATATAAATATAAACGATTGACAAATCATTGAAAAATAAACGTTAGCGTACCTCATTCATTAATATTTTTGATATATAAATCATTCTAATTTACCTTTACGAACATTTAATATAATAATTTGCTAGCTAGAACAACGCTACAACATTTTATTTATGATTTGTCTCAAGGTTAAAGTCAAATGTCAAATAAAAATGTAACGAAATACAATAACCAACTGTACACTAAAAATTACTAAGACATTGTTCAAAGAGCTTCATTGTGACACTGTAAGCAATGTTATAATAAAGTCTCTTTTATACGCGAATTATGAAAAAACTTATAATTAGTTTGTAAAGTTGTTACAGTCAGAAAATTTTTCATTGCATAAGTGGGCTTGTAATTTCTAAAAAATGTTATAAAATATAATTCTCAAGTGTTGATTTAAAAATGGAAAATTCTTCAAATAAAGCGTTTCGTGGGATCCAAATTTGGATCAGTTTTCAGTAAAACTTCCTAAAAATCTTAGTAAAAGTTTGATTACTAAACGTGTTGTCCCATCCCAAATTACACAGACGTTTGATCCCTTAGGGTTTATATATCCTGTCCTTGTAGTAGCAAAAATTCGAATGCAAAATATTTGGTTGTCAAAATTAGGTTGGGATGATGAATTAAACTCTGAACTTCTACATCAGTGGACAAATTTCATTTCACATATTCATGAACTTTCTCAGTTATTAATTCCTAGACACATTTTCTTCAAAAATAAAATTGTGAAAATTGAATTTCATGGATTGTCCGATAGTAGCTTAAAGGCATATGGTGCTGTTGTTTATATACGTGCATTCTATGATAATGGTTTGATTTCTTGTAATTTTATAGCTTCAAAAAGTAGAGTAACTCCTTAAAAAAATATTACACTAGCACGTATTGAGTTATGTGCTGCAGTCTTATTAGCAAATTTGATTACAAAAATAATTTCAATTTTTGAAAATAAAATGTCTACATTTACTACGAATTTGTGAACAGATTCTCAAATAGTCTTGTGTTGGCTAAAATCACATGCTTCTAGGTGGACTATTTTTGAAATTCAAAATTTAACTTCCAACTGTAAGTGGCGGCACATAGAATCAAAAATTAATCGTGCAGATTTGATTACTAGAGGCATTCCTCCAAAGGACATAATCAAAAGTTCGTTGTGGTGGCATGGGCCACAATTTCTAGAAACTCCACATGTAGATTTAAATGAATTTCCATCAAACGAAATGAAAGATAACATTCCTGAAGAAAGAAATATTAACGTTTCGTTACTTAATATTAAACAGGATACTTTGTTAGATTTTTGGAATGTCCTATTTTGAAAATATTTCTCGATTCTTGGATTAAAAAGAGTTCTTGTCTTTTGTTTAAGATTCTTGAATAATATCAAAATCAACTCTCAGAAGAATTAAACAATGCACAAGTTTTTATAATAAAATTTTTGCAAATGCAGTACTTTTTTAAAGACATTTCAGAAATTAAAGGCTAATAAATTTATTTCCAACAAACATATTTTGCATTTAGCTCGCTTTATTGACAGTTCTGGTTATTTTAGAGTAGGAGGTCGTTCAGTCAATTCTGATCAGCCTTATGATCAGAAATTTCCAATTCTAGTACCTTCAAATAATTTGTTTACAATATTTATGTTGAGATACGAGCATTTGAGATAAGGGCATGCTGGTACGAAAACCACATTGTCAAATTATCGTTTAAAATATCGGCCTTTGAATGGTCTTGTAGAAATCAAAAGAATTATCAGAAAATGTATGGTTTGTGCCAACCAATGATGTCAAATTTACCTTCAAATAGATTAAAACCGTGTAGTTGGAGTGGATTTTGGTGGTCCGTTTCTTATTAAATCGTCACATCTCCATAAGGCTCCTTTAATAAAATGTTATGTTGCTGTGTTTGTTTGTATGATTTCCAAGGCTGTTCACCTAGAACTGGTTTCTAGTTTATCGACTGATGCTTTTATACTTACATTGAGAAGATTTATGTTGAGAAGTGGTGATATTTCGATCATATTCAGTGATAATGGAACTAATTTTCTTGAGGCAAAAAATCATCTAACAGAATTAGATGACTTTTTCGAAGTTAAATGTAATAAAAAATCCATTGTAGAATTTTTGGCTCGTAAAGAGATTGTATGGAAGTTTTTTCCCCCCTTGAGTCCTCATTGGGGCGGTATTTGGGAGGCTGCAGTAAAGAGTACAAAGCATCATTTATATAAAATGCTAGAGCTCCTTGCTAGAGTTGTTGAAATTATTACAAGTAAAGATGATGAAATATGTTTAGTTAAAATTAAAACGAAAACTAGAAACTTATATTAGAAACTTTACAAAACTATGTCCTTCACCAAAAGAAGATTAATTAGAAAACTAATTTCTGCATTTTTAAATAGTAAGTTCTTGTGAGTTGATTTTTTTTATTTTTCCTTTATCGAAGCTAAAAAGCTTCAATTGGGGGGGGGGGGGGTATGTTTGAAATTAGTTCAAACATTCTTTAATATTTTTGACAATTATTCCTTTCAATTTTATTTTTATTAATCAAGCAGTAAAGAAAAAAGTGAAGTTTGTTTATCTGAGTTGTTGAAAGAGATGTCATTCTCCACTGTGTACTATGTGCGCCAATTAAGAAGATTACTATTGTATTTATCGTAATAATTTGTTATTTGTGGATTAAAAACCCACTGGTCCTCCGAAAATGATTTTAGAATACAGTTGTCCTTAGAAATTACATTGGATTTTATTTTACGACCTATGGAAATTATTTCTGAGGTATAAATAAGCAAATATACCTCTCTGACTGTTGAAAATCTATCAAAAATAAATATTCAAAATCCATCTGAAACGGGAAATCCATGCCTATCATATACTGCGATTTGAGCCCTGTTTGTCTTGTCTCATCAAAAATATTGGAAACAATTTTTTCCATGATATTTTGACACTATCATGAATTTTTTCATATGTTTTATTCGGATTATATTTTTATGACGTGACATTGGAAGGTGTTGAAGCATCCCAAAAAGTTTGTTTCAATATTTTTCCTGCATTTTAATAAAAAAGTAGCTAGTCATTTTAATGTTTTAGCAATTTTCGGAGTTTCGGGCCCGCCCGTGTGGGGGGCGTACTAGATTATCTCCCAACGTATATCCTGCGTGTTGTAAAATGCGACTAAATAGTACCGAAAACTGTCGGTATAAATTGTACCCTCTTGTCAACCAACAGCTTCGGGTGGAGCAGTTAAGAGCCAGGGCACTCTCTGGTCCTAGGGATAAGAAATTGTCCCTAAAGGCGGATGAGCCGATATGTGGTCAACGGCAGGAGGACGCATTATTGAATATTTCCAGTGTCGGCTGCTAACACTTCATGCCAATCAAATAAAAATGATGTCGTAGAAACAGGTACTTTAATGCTTAATTTGAAATTCAAGTGTATTAAAGCATAAATTGCAGCTTTGTTCACTTAAAGTGAACCTCAACTCGCCATAGAAAAAGGTAATTGTCTTTTAAACAACACTATTCTATCCGGTTAATCTATTTCTTAACATTTTCTGCTTTACAATGCAGGAATAACTGAAAATACCATTATAAAGATTGTTTTACTGGTATATGATTGTTAAAGAAAATTATCAATAATCATAATTCTAGATGTGCAAGAAATACTTCAAGAAGAACTATCCCTGATAAATATAAAGCTAGATTTATTCATAGATAGATTGAAAGTTAATGAAAGAATCAATTATTACCCGACTAAATTGAATAAAAAAGGAATAGAAAAGTTTTTTAGCTAGATTCCAGTACAAGCAAATGAATGTTTGACCAATTTGGAAGATTGGCAAACCGTAAAAGAGAATTACAACATTGCTGTAAGTATGGGCATAAAAAATGTTTTTGTAATAAAATTCAAACGAAACTAAAGTTTGGAAAAATTAATAGTACATATATACAACGAAGTGAATTTTATTTCAGGTTTCACAGTTAAACCGCATAGGCGGGTTGACGATGCCACAAGAGACTAGAAAATCACTTTACCGAATGTTGGGCAATGAAGTAGCTATTTTCATGGGATGGAGCAAAAAAGAAGAGGCCATTTAAAAACCTTTCCATGGCCAAAGATTTAATGGGTAATTATTTCTTTACATATTTACATATCTATTTAATGTTGTCAAACAGTACTAGTTTTCTGCATCAGCCAATATCTACAACTTAAAGTTTAATAAACCAGTAATTATTTCAACACCGTTTGTAGATTCCATAAAAATAACATTTCTGGATGCCAAGGAAGACGATATAATTGGAATCATAAAATTTTGGCTGGTGAAGACGAAAGAAAGAATGAAGAAAAAACCACAGGTAAAAGTTAGTAATCTTTTCATTTGGTAGAGGTATTGAATGATATTTCAATTGCAGAATGAAGATCAGAACCATGAAGAGTTGGGCGAGTGAAGGACATACATATTGTATTATTTATGCTTATAGTACAATAAAATGGTTAACTCATAGTTTGTTTTATTTTTCATAATTTAACTTCAGCTTGACGAATATATAAATTGGTCCAAGAAGTACATTAGTTTTCATTTTTTGAAAGTAGCAGGGTAAAAGTAAATGTTTATTATCTTTAATAATATGCCGATGATTTAATGTATTACAGAATATAACTGGTTAATAATGAAAATTTGCTATCAACATATTACATAATATTCTTTGAATATAGGGTGACAAGCAGGATCTTTTACAGTGAATATCACATTCTTATCATACACACGTTCTTGGAACGTTCTGGTTCGAATTATTATGTATGGCCAGTTAATGCTGTTAACATACTTCAGAACATTCTTGATGCCTGAATATCGGGTGACAAAAAGGATCTTTTACAATGACTGTCACATTCTTTTCATATGCTAAGTGGCATATGCGCCGTTATTGGAATGTTCTTGTTCGAACTATTATGTATTATTACCAGTTAATGCTGAGAAGATGATATTTACGTACTGCAGAACGTACTTAGCACCAGATTATCAGGTGATAAAGCACGGCGTTTTGATGTGACTGTCACATTCTTGTCATGTTCTGAATGGTATGCACGTTCTTAGGATGTTCTTGTTCTAAAAGGAACGTTATTGACACATGCAAAGAATGTACAATTGTTGTCTGGAAATGAGTACAGGTAGCAACAGTGAGGCCTCGGATGAAGGGCTTCGCTCTCCGACTGACAATCGGCGCTGTTTCTCATCCGGTGAGGTCAGTGTGAAATTGGTGACCGGGTGCGATTATCAAGCTTCTTGTGCGAATTTCACTACTGTTGGCAATTTTATCACCGGTCGCAAACATCGCCTGGCAATATGGAACGTCAAAGGTCTTAAAACGATTGGAAAGCTCAATACTCTAGACATAGAGCTTACAAGAAGTGATATTGCGATCGCTGACCTGTCTGAGACTCATTATAGGGGTTCGGATCACTTCACATCTGACAATCATAATTTTATTTGCTTTTCGGGTAATTGGCTATTGAGTGGCGAGAGCTCAAGTTGGAACTATTCTCGGTTACAAGTGTGTCACCGAGGGGATAATCACGTTACGTATCAATGCGACTCCTACGCCGATCAATATTGTGCAGGTATATGCAACTACTTCTAACTAGAATGACGACACACTGGAATCATTTTACAACGATCTCGAATCTACACGTGCCTCTCTATCAAGTCGTGAGATGGTTCTTGTCCTTGGCTATTTCAACTCTATAGTTGGTCAAACAGTAGAAGATGACCATATTAAGGCATATATTGGTAAATTCGGCCTTGGTTCCAGAAATGAATTGGGTCAACGTTTGCTTCAATTTTGTATTGGCAACAGCTTCTCAACTGCCAACACACTTCTTGCACAAAATCCATGACATCTATATAGTTGGATCTCATCATATGACCGATATCGCAATCTAATCGATTACGTTTCGGTTAGAACAAGATGGAAGTCAACTATCAGTCTTTGTAAAATTCTGCCAGGTTCCGGTTGTGGCTCAGACCATCATCTTTTTCTTTGTGAACTCCAGCTTAAGCTGAAGGTATGTTCACGTTCTGCACAGAAACTTTCAACGGAAATCCTTGATCCTGCCTCTTTTAGGTCAAAATGTTCTCAGATTTTTCAGAGAATCTCGATGACGAATGCATCTTCTTCGAATAATATGTGGTTAACATTTGAAAATGTCCTTACAGAGGGTGCTCAAACAACTCAACCAAAACACAGCACACAATCTAAACAACCATGGATTACCATCCAGCATTGCAGAACGTAGAGAGCTTAAGATCTCGGGTCTGGATTCGGAGGCAAAGCAAAATCGGTATAGACAATTAACACGTGAATTCCAAAGACTCTGCCGCCAAGATATGAACTCCTCTCTCCAAGAGCTCTGCAGGAAAATACAAGCCCACGCAAACACAAACCATCCAAGAGAGATGTTTCTATGGTTGAAAGGTTTCAATCGGGACTTCAATCTTAGAACTTGGTCAGTTGAGAACACCAATGGACATCTCATCAACAGCTTGGAGGCGATAATTGAGGTATAGCGCACATATTGCGAAAACCTATACTCCGACGTTCACATTCAAGCTCAATCACGAGCATGAGCCGGATATATTTTTTTTCGGAAGTGGAACGGGCCATTAGGAAACTAATTACCAGTAAAGCTACAGGAATTGATGCGCTCTCAGCCGAAACATTGAAGTGTTTAGAGGATGATGGTCTACACTTTTTACATCGTATTTATCGGAAAATTTGTTCCTCCGGTGTCTGGCCAGACAATTCGACCAATTCAATCTTTGTCCCGTTACATAAAAAGGGATTTCCGAAAAAACCAGACAACTATCGTCTCCTCTCATTGATCTCCCATTCAAGCAAGGACGTGGCACGCGTCAACAGATCTTGAACTTGAGGCAAATTGTTATGTTATGGTCAACATCTTCACGGAAAATTTCGAAAATTCGGCACTATCTTCCTCTCCCCTCCGACCAAGCTGTTGGTTACGATATGTAGATGATACTTTCGTCATTTGGACCCATGGAGGAGATACTTTGAATTCCTTCTTACACCATCTGAACAGCGTACATCTCTATATCAAATTCACGATGGAAGCTGAAGATAACGCATCTCTACCATTTTTTGATGTCATGATTAAAAAACATTCACCAAATGGTTTCTCACACTCCATCTATCGCAAACCCACTCATACCAATCGTTTTCTCAATGCCCATTCCCATCACCATTCGCCCCAACTTAAGTCTGTCGTCAACGCACTCGTATCCCGATCCATATCTCTGTCTGACGAATCCAATCGGCCATCAGAAATCAATTTTCTAAAATAAACTTTGATAATAGTTACGAAGAATCTCAAATCATTAGGAGCATTCAGAATGTTTCAACTCCCACTCCATCACCTTCCACCATCGACTTGGACCGCAAATTGCAAATATTCCTTTCTGACATTAAAGGAGGGACAAACAGAATCTGTAAAATCTTCAAACCCCACGGTATTCGAACAATCTTCAAACCCCAATAGAAAATTTCCCACCTAATCAGATCTGTCAAGGATGAAATTTCCAATGAACAGCATTGATTATATGAAATCCCTTGCTTAGATTCTCCCCGTACCTTCATAGGTCAGACCAACCGACCTATCTCCGTTAGATCAAAAGAACACTCATTGTCTGTTACAAATTCCGATCCTTCGTCGACCTTGGCCCAACATCGTGTCCAAACAGGGCACACAATCAATTTCGATAAAACCATAACTATCGCCCCAACTTGCTTCTTTAATTTCAGAATAATTAGAGAAGCCATAGAAATAGAAAAACGTCCAAACGGGTTAAATACCAGGGACGACAGCGAGAGATTGCCATCAACCTGGAAACATATTCTCCACCCGTCCCACTCCGATGCCACCTCACCGCCTTCCACCATGGCCTGCGCCAAGAATAACAATTTCCTTCCTAAAACATATAATGAACGTCCCATATCTATTACCACTCCCGCCAGCAGCACACTCGCCGCGCGCGCTAAAAAGACCATACCCCCCATAAATACACGGTCCAGACAACTTATCGGTCAGTCGGCTTCAAGCCAGTAGTGAGTGTTAATGTTTTACGGTATTTTAACTGGTAACTCATTTTTTATTTATTTATCAGTCTTTGTAAAATTCTACCTATTTTTTATTATTTTTATTTCATTTTATTTTTATTGTTATGTTCTGTTTCGGTGAAATTCCAAGGAGTAGGCAGATTGAGGTCTTGGAATTAGCCGAAGGGGGTGATTCGTTGCGTAGAGTAGGTAGATTGAGACTACGGAATCGGATCACTTCCTAGATTAATGAACGAATAATCTAACCCCCTCCTTTTGATAATGGCTTCAAAGTGGAAGCCGAAACGTCGAGAAATTACAAATTTCCAACGCGGTTCAATCCGTGAACCTAGTTCATTTCTTCATAACTCCAACCGCCGAAACCTTTCCGAACATTTCATACGCCTCTACGGGAAGGATTTTCTTTCTCTTACCAAATCCTATAGCACACTCCTACTTCTAAAATATCGCCTTCTCTGTGACCTTACATTCCTTAAAGCATGTGGCGACCATAACGTCATACCCAAATCCCTACACCTCAAATATCACACCAAATCATTATCAATATCTCGTATCCTTAACAAAGCCAGCTTCTCTCTTCTCAGAAATTCCATACATACCGCCAGACAACATCTTCACACCATCAATCTCCGTCTTCTCAATACTTTTTATCAAATCCACTCCTTCCGAGCTCATCCACTATCATGGGATACTTTTGACCGCCGATCTAACCAAAAAGCCCAATACATATCTGACCAAAAGAGGCAAACCCAAAAAATCAAGCTATCTCAACTCATCTCACTTCAAAACCTCCTCCAATAACCCTTAACATTGACACACTTGTCCACAATTACTCCGACACCCCTATTTCGGAACAAGCGAGATAGGCTGTAATTAAGCTGTCACAACCAAATCCATTCCAATAGAAACGATCATTTGCCAAACTGAAGAGACTATCTCTCACCGCCCTTCCAGTCAAACCGAAATTATTAGGCAAGATGTTTACCTTCAAAGAAAGACAGGCTCTACAAGATATTCACAACAACACAAATATTGTGGTCCTCCCAGCCGATAAAGGCAACGCTACGGTCGTCCAAAATATCTCTTCTTATTTGAATAAAATGAATAATCTTCTCAACACTTCCGATTATAAAATCGTCTCTCCTTCCACTATTATGGTATTTCATAACATCAATTTTTTCTAGTTTAATAAGAGTATCATTTAATTTTGATATAATTGGTAAAGGAACTTCTCGTAGCTAGTTAATAACAGGCACACTATTTTGTTTCAATTCTATATAATAACTTTGTTTTAAACATCCTATACCTTCAATTATACTTTTAAATGGCTTTAGAAATTAGTCATAACGACCAAAATCTGTATATTCTGTTGATTTATCTATAGAATCAGTCTATTATATTAAATTCAATTTTCGACCAGGTTCTAATACTAATAAGGATTATACATTAGAATTAATGACAAAAAATTCAACACACAACATTCGTTCATGTAAACAGTTTAAATAAACTTGTTGTGAAAAAAACCAATAGGGCCATTTTTGTAGATAGTGAACTGATGCTTTTTATTTGTCAAAACAAAAATTCTCCAAGTATAATTTTTTGATAGATATGGACGAAAATCGAATTTTTGGAGTTTTAGAGCCATTTTCGCTCATGCACTGGAATGGAATCGTACATAAATTTCTTCACTTTCACATGATCCTTCAAGACCTACAAATTCCATCACAACACACAAGCGGCATGAAATAATGTTAGGTTGAGGGATTTTCAAGTCTTGACTGGACTATATGTCATTTTCGATATTTTTCACGTCTTTGTAAAGCCTAGGAGTCAATACGAACCAAGGGACTTGAGTTATGTGGCACTAATTAATGTCGTGACATTATCCGACGAACAAGAGGGTTGTAGGCTGAGATAATATACTTCAATGTAGTATTTATTCTTCAGTAGATTATCGAAAAATGTATAGAATACAACAGACCATTCCATTTATGTTTTGTGTACCTGACAAAAGATTTCTTCCCTGAGAAGGATCAGGCTTTAGCCGTAAAGGGAAGGATAAATGAAAGTTATAAGTTAAATCTCAATAACACTCTTTAACAATCTGTACTCTAATTACAAATCACGAACGGTCTTTTGGTACGTATTAACTAGAATCCAAGTTATATCTATACTTAAGTAAGTCTATAAGAATAAATAAAATTTAAAATTCATACAATTAAAAACCTGAGTCTCTGAACAACCCTTCATCGACTATGATGTTCGACTAACTAGCATATTCCATTATGTAAAATATGAATTAGCTTTTTGAATTTATGTAAATTAGAGGGAAAGGTAGTTAAACACTGCTCATCCTTGACATTCATTATACATTCCAATTATGGATATAAACCGGTTATCCTTACCAGTATGGCATAATTTTGGCATTAGAATTCATTTCTTTGGGCTACGGATTATTCAGATGTGATTATGTGAATAATTATGTAATTTTAACTGTAATTCCGAATTATTCCCTGTTTAATATAAGTTTAAAAACAAATAAATGAAAAATATGAAACTCTCATACCATATAAAAAATTATTTTTCAAGTTTTCTATAATTTATCTGTTCATTTCACTTGTTTTCTATCCAAATTGCTTCAGATTCGCTTTGTTTTTTATTCTCTTCAAACTTTTTTCGTCTCATTAAGCTCGTGAATATTTCCCAAACAACTATGCACGTTTCTGCACCACCTTGTATAATAATATATCTTTTTGACGATATTGATTTTCATATTTACGAAGTCTATAATAAAGTTTCGAACTCCAAAACATCTCGATCTCTGAGGCGAAGACGTCTACCTAATTCACGTACTTTTTGTTCCGGTTATGAAACGAGATTTTCCGTTCTATTCGGTCTCCACTGGAAACGAATGAGTTTACAAAAGCCACAGTTTTACGGCAAAGTGGAAAATAAGATAACAGTGGTAAATACAAATAAAAATACATTGGACATACTTGAAATATAATAAATGTGACAACCCTTTATATAAATATTTCTGAATTGGTTGAGAATGGTCTTTTACAAATAGTATTTCAAAAAGATAAGTCGGTTAACGTGATAGTGCAAGATGGAAATAAAGTGTGACCTGTAATAACAGTACCTACATTTCCAAACTGCAAGAAATAACAATATTTAATCGAATTATTATAACATAAACAATTCTTTAGTGTGAAACAATGTCGAAAGGTCAAATATGTCGTCTCTTTTGGTATGCAAAAGTCGAGAAATACCCACACCGTAAGTAGCTTAGGTGATAGACAATATTAATGACTCGTCCGACATTTTGTCCCATCCCCGGACCAAAATTAATTAACGAAATTTATATAGAAACCGACCGGTCAAGTTGAAATCAACTTTAATGCTCTAGGTCCTCTGATTACGTATTCAACGCGACACTACCCACCAGCCGGTCCTCTGATTTATTCCAGGAAAATTGCCTAAAATTGCTAGTTTTAAATTTCACTTTTTGGATAAACTCTACCGGCAGAATTGCAGAAGATATTTCACTTGTTCCCTATATTCTATTGTCGACGGAATGTAGATAAAATATTATTACTGCGCAATTTTTAGGGAACGAGTATTTACGACAATAGTGTCCAGTTCACGTTCTGCATATACTTTTGTTAAATTATGGATGAGTTTCTTATGAAATATTGGATGTTTTAGAGGCGTCTAAAACCAAAAAATTTCTTCGTCACGTGTGTTTCGGCCTCAGTTACAATATTTCTTATTATCTTACTTGGGATTAGGTGAATCAATAAAAAAATGGATTTATTTATCACAAAAATGATTTCTTCATATATATATATATATATATATATATATATATATATAGAGCTAGTAAAAGGTAGTTGGCTTGAACTAGTTAAAACCAGAATAGTTAAAAAGTTATCTGGAATAAGCCTTCTAAGGAATAAGTAAACTCTTTTTACTTTATGTTGAAAGCTTTCGAAATATGTTTATTTCTTCATCAGTAAACTACAAAAATATATACACAGGTAAAATAGGGAAAATATTGATTTAAAATTATTACTCACAAGTAATCGAGGTTAATCCTTAAAACATTTTTCAAAGGAGACCATTACATGGAAACCACTCACTTCTTAAATTTTTAAAAACAAACAAAATGTGAATTGTTTTGTCGTTCATAGCATCAAAAGCGAATAAAATGAATTTTGTAAACAAGCATTATTCTTTTTTGAAAAACAAAAAGAAGACGGCCTTGTGAACGAAAAAGTTGATAAATGAATCTCAACTCAAAATTAGTTCACAACGAAAGAGAAACTGATTAAAAA
Source organism: Galeruca laticollis (assembly GCA_963921935.1). NCBI lineage: Eukaryota > Metazoa > Arthropoda > Insecta > Coleoptera > Chrysomelidae > Galeruca > Galeruca laticollis. Next base: position 101,449,834 of record OY998177.1, read on the forward strand.
CAACTGTGTTGCATGGTAAAAAACATCAGTACAGAACATACTGGGTTAATCCTCTCACTATTAATTGCTATGACCGTTTGATGAGGGAATTAATTATACAACCCAGAACATGAAAAGGTAGATTAATTTCATGTCATTCTTCCCCACATTCTGAAAACCACTGTCACTAGTTTGCAGGGTGGAGAGTAAATATGTTTCAACCACGAGCTGTGAAGATGATGATAGACAAAAAGGTGTCGGCTAGGTTAGTTGTTTTTCAATTTTTGTTGAAATCAAAATTGAGGATGTTTGAATAAATAATGCTGAGATTTTTTATGTCTGAACGTTTGTTCATGGCCAAAGGTTCATTGTTGATGTATACCATCTCTAAGAAATTTCTTTTAAAAGAATTACTTTCACAAGCCAACACTTTAGCGGCGTCAAATTTGAAATTGTGTCCTATATCAAGGTGATGAGTAGCCAAAGCACAAGTTTCCTTTCTTAATTTTATGTCGCTTTTGTGGGATAGTATGCGATCTTTAAGTGGTCTTGAACTTTGACCAATATAAACCTTATCACAATTTGATATACTGTGTTGGACCTCCAATCCCTATGCACTAGTAAAACTAAGGCCTATTTTAACTGTGTATATATTTTTGTAGTTGACTGATGAAGAAATAAACATATTTCGAAAGCTTTCAACATAAAGTAAAAAGAGTTTACTTATTCCTGAGAAGGCTTATTCCCGATAACTTTTTAACAATATATATTTATATATATATATATATATATATATATATATATATATATATATATACATATATATATATATATATATATATATATATATTCTACTTTGAGTGTCGAGGCTAAAATTGTTATTCCACTTATATTCCGTTTACCAATGTCCTCCATCTTTTCCTGTCTTTAGACACTAATTCAGCTTCTTTCCATGACATTCCTTTTTCTTTCAATAATTTTGCCATTTCGTTGTCCCACGTCATCCTAGGTTTACCTCTCCTATTCTTCCTATTTTTGTTGCAGTCCACACTTTTTTCACTTGTCTGGTTTCGTTAATTTGGTTAAAATCCCCCCACCATTTTAGTTGTGATTTTGCTATAATTTTCCGGACACTCTCAACTTCTAGCCTTTCCCGTATTTCATCGTTTCTTATTTTATCCATTGAGTATTGTCACATTTGCTACTCTTCTCAAGTATTTCATTTCCATAACTTGCAGCTTGTTTTTTTGTTTTTCTGTAAGTGCCCATGTTTGACTTCCATATAATAAAGTTAGTAGATATACTGTTTTGTATATTGTAAGTTTTGTCTTAGTACTAATTCCTTTTTGATATAGAAATCCTTTCCTTAGTGAATGGTATAGTTTTATTGCAGATGATATTATTTCTGCATCATAACGTCCTGTACTGTCTATAACTGTTCCTAAAAATTTTATGTTGTCCATGTGTAATCCATCCATTTTTGTGTTGGTGTTTCTCATATCTTTTTAATAAAGGCGTTTTGATCATACTTCTATGTTGTGTTGGAAAATGTCCGGGCTGTTTGCTGCTATAACAATGTCATCAGCAAATATATGATATTCTGCAATTTGTTGTATCCTACGTCTATTTTCCTGGATTTTTTGTTGCCTGTATTATTATTTCATTCCTAAATACTATGAAAAGTGGAGGTCTGAGCACTCCACCTTGTTTAACTCCTTGTGTTGTTTTAAGTTTTGTTATTTCGTAGTTGTATGTCACAATTGTAGTGCTGTTTTTGTACAATGATTTAATTCCTTCTATTGAATTTTTTCCTACTTCAAGATTTTTGATTGCGCTCCAGATGTGGTGTCGCGGGACTGAATCAAAAGCTTTTTCGAGATCTATAAAACATAGGTATATTTCTTTATTGTGTGTTAGAAATTTTTCTGTTAGACTTCTAATGGTAAAGACATGATCTTGAGTACTGTACCCTGGTCTAAATCCACTCTGTGTTTCATATAGGTGTCCTTCTGTTTTGTCCCTCAATCTTGTCTCCAATAATCTTTTCTATATGTCACTTGCACTATATCTAAGGGTTATACCTTTGTGATTCCCACAATCAATTCTATCACCTTTTTGTATATTATGTGTATACTTACTTGTGTTGTCCATTCCTCTGGTACTTCTTTAGTTTTCCATGCTGTATCTATAATTTGGTGTAATATTTCAAGTCCTTCATCACCCGTGTATTTCTACATTTCTGCTTTGATGTTGTCAACTCCCGGTGCCTTTCCGCTCTTTAATGTTTTGACCGCTTGTTCTACCTCCTCTATCGCGATTCCGTCGTCTATGTCGTTACTTTGGTTCACTGTTTGTGTTTCATCTTCTGAATATATCTCATTTATTGTTCCTAGTACTGCTTGGAAGTGTTCTCTCCATCTTGTTAGTATGTCTTTGGGTTTTGTGACGATTTTTCCTTCTCTGTTTTTAATCATCTGTGTCTATACTAATTATCCTTTGCCTTTCAGAACTTTGTGAAATAGTTTTTGGTAAGTTTTGCTATTGTGTTCCATCTTTTGTTCGAAATTCTCCCATTTTTTGGCTTTAGCTTCTATAATTTTTGTTTTAACCAGGTTTCTTATTTCTCTGTATTTTCCTTTCGTTATTTCACGTAATTTTTTTGTTCTTCACAATTATCTTCATTTCTTCACTCCACCAGCTGCTTCTCTTCTTCGAGCCCCCGGCTATTGTAACTCCGCAGGATTTGCTGGCATCATCAGTTATAATTGTTTTAAATATTTTCCGTTTTCTCTCTAATTCTGCTTGAGTTATTTCGTTGTATTGTTGGCATATTATATTAGTCACTTGTTCTCTGTATTTCTCCTTAGTTCGTGCTTGTTATAATTTGTATGTTTTTATCACAATCATCTCTTCATGTAGATTTTTAATTTCGTCGGTTTGCTTTTCAGAAATGTTTTGGTTTATAGTTGGTGCTACCAAGTAGTGATCTGTTCCTAATTCTGCCCTTCGGTAAACTCTTACGTCTTTTATCATTTTTCTGTTTATTTTTTCAGTTATAATATAATCTATGATTTATTTCTCATCTCTTCCTGGTTCTTCTCTTGTGTATTTGTGACAGTCTTTATGCTGGAAGAATTACCAGTCCATTTTGTATACAGTTGGGATCCATTGCTATTTCTTGTTGTTTCACCGAAGCTTCCCATCACTCCTTCTGTTTCGTTCGTGATGTTTCCTATTCTAGCATTTAAATCTCCCATAATTATTGCTAAATGTTCAACCTCGTCATATACTTCTAGAAGTTTCCCTATAAAATGCCCTTTTCTGCTACTAAATCATTTTCATTGGTTCCATATGCAATTATTATTTCATTGATTCCTTTTTCTGTCATCTGTAGTTCAATTTTCATAATACTTTCATCAATTCCTTGCCATTCTATGAGTTTTTCAACACATTTGGAAACTAATATACACCCCACTACTGCCACTGCTCTTTTTTCCTGTTCTTCTACGCTGTATAATATTCCACATTCCTCTATTTTCATTTCTCCTCTTCTTTTTTCTTTGTTTTTGTTATGGCGAGGATTTCCAGCTTCGCCTTTTTGAATTTTTGTATCAGTTCTTGTTCTTTTCCTGCAATACTCCATACATTCCATGTGCCTATCTTATATTGTTTGTATTTTGTTTCATTCTTTTTGCTATTTTTGAGATTTTGTGCGTTGAGTGTTATATTTGTTGTTGTGTTCTTTTATCTTGTTCATTGCCTTTTTCCTCTTTTTCTATGTTTCCTTCATTTGTCTTTTTCAGTTTTTTGTTGTTTTATTTAATCACTTCAATTGCTGTTGAAAAGATTCATTTCTTGGAGATCTCTGGCCAAAATTCCTTTTATGGGGATATCCTCTAGTTCATCCGGGCTATATGCTTTCTCGTTTATTATTAGTTTGTTGTATTTTAGTTTCGCCTTTGTTCCATTTTCCATGGCCTCCTGTTGCATTACGCAAAATAAATTGATCGAAATTGATATGACACACCCTGTATTGAGTCAGTAATATGTGTGTCAAGAGGGTAACTAAATGATCGAACCACTCTCCTAGCTTTGAAATTGTGCAGACACCACGTGTAATAGTGTGGACATGAGAATATCTAATTTTTTTCATAAAAACATGCTTTATTAATGGGTCTTGTCTCATAAAATAAGGTGACTTATTAGGTAACATAAAATCGGTTATATCAAATGTAATATTCAACGTTATTTAGTGAAGTAAGTGTCTTTGTAATAAGGCAATCATCATCATCATCATACAGCCCATTTCACGTCCATTGTTGGACATAGGCCTCCTCCAAACGTCTCCAGTTCCCTCTGTCCCTGGCTGTTGCAATCCAATTTGTCGCTATCCTCTTTAGGTCATCCGTCCATCGAGTGGGAGGTCTGTCTCGGCTACGCTTATCAGCTATTGGTCTCCATTCCAACAGTTTTTTGGTCCATCGCCCGTCGTCCATTCTAGCAATGTGCCCAGCCCATTTCTATTTCCGTGTAGTGATTCGTTGTATAATATCATCTACTCCAGTACGTCGGCGTATCTCTTCATTTCTCACTCGATCCCTCAGGGTCAGACCAAGCATCGCTCTTCATTCGCCTTTGTGTTACTCTTAGTTTTTCTGCGGTTTTCTTCGTTAAAGTTAGTGTCTCTGCGCCATAGGTAAGAACCGGTAATATGCATTGGTTGAATGCTTTTCGTTTCAAACGAATTGGGATATTTCCTTTAAGGCTGTCCTTCATTTTTCCGTACGCCGCCCATCCCAAGGTAATTGGCCTGTTTAGTTCGCAGGTTTGGTTGTCTCTTGTTATTTTAATCTCATGACCCAAAAATATATATTTATATATATATATATATATATATATATATATATATATAACAAGATGTACGAATAGTGCGTGACATATGAACAATAAGCAACGAATGATTAGTGGGTATTGCACACAAATAGAAGAAGGGGCTACTGAAATGAGTGGTAACCGCATACATGCATGTTTCTGGCTCATTAGCCTTCATCGGTACGGTACAACCAAGAAAAGATGTGGAATATGAGAGCAAAGGTGTTGAATGAAACATGAGAAAATATAACAGAATTCAGCAGGATAGTCAAACACAACATTTGTGTCAGTAATATTAGAAGATCTCGAATATTCGAGACAACAACCAACATAGACACGGAGGTGCATATAACACTCCCTTCTTCTATTTGTGTGCAATACCCACTAATCATTCGTTGCTTATTGTTCATATGTCACGCACTATTCGTACATCTTGTTATTATTTCATTAATCTGGGTCGGAAGTTTCAGACGGGAGTGTTATATGCACCTCCGTGTCTATGTTGGTTGTTGTCTCGAATATTCGAGATCTTCTAATATTACTGACACAAATGTTGTGTTTGACTATCCTGCTGAATTCTGTTATATTTTCTCATGTTTCATTCAACACCTTTGCTCTCATATTCCACATCTTTTCTTGGTTGTACCGTACCGATGACGGCTAATGAGCTAGAAACATGCATGTCTGCGGTTACCACTCTTTTCAGTAGCCCCTTCTTCTATTTGTGTGCAATACCCACTAATCATTCGTTGCTTATTATTATTATATATATATATATATATATATATATATATATATATATATATATATATATATATATATTTGTCGACCAATTCTACTTTGTTGTTAATTATTTGTATTTGGTCACTGGGAACCATGTAAGTCATTATTTTGGTCTTTTCAAAGTTTATTGTAAGCCCAATCTCTTGTATGATATCATTGAGTTCTTGGAGCATGTCTTTGGCCTCTCCCAGACAGTCTGACAAAATAACGATGTCATCCGCGAAGCGTAGGTGATTGAGTCTCTCTCCATCGATGAGTATTCCTTTTTGTTGCCATGCCAATCTTTTAAATGCATATTCAAGCACAGTAATAAACAGTTTTGGTGATATAGTGTCGCCTTGCCTAACTCCCCTTCCCATCTTTATCTTGTTGGTTGTGGAGTGTAGATTTACAGTTGTTGCATTTTCATATATATTACTAATTATGTCGCAATATTGGTGGTCGACTCTACAATCTTGCAGTGCTCTTAAGGCTTTTGATACAGTAGAAGTTATGCAATACAGATGTAAAAAAGCATGATTTCTTGTCCTTCGTTTTTATTGAATCCCACCAAAACAGCCTCCTTTAATTTTGGCATTAACTGGTTCCTTTGTTCTAGTAACTCTAAGGTTTTTTGTTGATTCAAGGATTTCTGCTTTTTCAGTCCCTTTCATAAGTTTTTTCTGTATGGGTCTTATGTTTCCGGATTTATATCTTCACATTCTTCTGGCCTCATCAATTTCAACTCTATTTAGTTCGACCCCATGTTTTTTATAATCTCAGTGACTTTCTGTTCAGTATCTTCAATTTTTTTCATTTTTGTCATCTGCCATCTTACCAGTTTTTTCCTTTTTAACTGCCTCTTCAATATTTCGATTTGTTTGTCTTGATCTGTAATTTTTTGTTTCAGAGTGATATTTTCATCTCTTAATTCTATTATCTCATCTGTTATCCCAGATTTTGCAGCATTGTTTGCAGTTTGTTGTTTATCTCGGAAAACATTTGTTCTATCCTATCCAGCTCAGCAGATTGTGTGAGCGTTAAATTCACTAACCATATCGACTCTTCGGAGGTAAGTGAATCTCTTTCACTACGTTTTGCTTTCACTCTATTGTATTATCTTTTTGTTCTTATTTCCACTATTTTGGGCAAAGTTGGCAACGTCGCAAAATATTTGTTTGCGACCGTTGTCTTGACTGCTATATTTATATGGAAATAATTCGCTAACTGTTTTGTTTTACTTACAGCAATCAGTTTTTTGTTATTCACAGTTCAAAAATTGACATAGTCTCTGCAGAGGCACTATGAGTATTCCCTCCTGATCGACTCTTTATAAATTATTTTTCACCAGTCCCGTAAATTCGATGTTTTTGCGGGAGGAAACTTCACTACAATATATCTCTTCAACTCACCATTGCTTATTCAGATAAACCATGTATTCACAATACAATACGAATAAAAATCAGTCGAACAATAAAAATGTCCAACTCAATATTTTGTATGTAAAGCTCTCAGCGATAACAGCGGTTTTCTGGAGCCGTCGGTGGTGTAGGCTCTGGAGGTAGCGACTTCTTGTACAAGAGCGGATGTAGAGGTCAACGTGCGAGCTGAAGAGCAGCGTAGAAATATTACTACACACGGAAGATATCTGAAGACTGGAGAAGTAATTGCATCTTACCGAATAATACAGAAAGAGACCGTCGCGTCAAAATTCGCCGATTAAATAGAAGCTTGCGTATGTAAAAACAGTATTTTGACTCGTTTTTAAAACATCGATGTTGATAATTTCGAATAATAATGTTTAGCGGTAGTCATTGTAAAATTAATGTGTAAATGATATCCTCTCTTTCCGTTTGGAAATAAATTAATAATCTGGTCTGTAAGACATGATCCTATTAAATATCGAAAGCATCGCGTCGGAATGGAATGAAGAATGATAAGCTTAGATTATATCAATTGAAATTGTTTCGTAAATATAACAGCCCTATAGAATTATCCTTTGAATTATAGTAAACCTGATAATACAGTTTCAAGCCCCATCAAATATCAATTATGTCTCTCGTTAATTGAACTAGGCACTTAAAATCTAGTCGTAAGATTTCATGTTCACAAACCACAGAGCGACACTTAATAGAGAACAACGGATATCGAATCAATAACGAACTTGTGTCCTGGGGATACAAGAGGATGCATCAGGGAATTACTAAAACATCGTATGACCTCATCGTCTTACGTTATATTTACACGATTTAGCAAACTACAATTCTGAAAATAAGCATTAGAAAGTTGAAAGCATGTGAATAGAACGGTCGTTGGTGTGATAAATTCTGGTTTTCCGTATCATCTGCGTCCTAATAATTGTTTTTTCCAGTTCAAATGAGTTGAATTAAATTCTATTAGTAACAACGTGAAAATATAATGATGTATCAAAGAAAAAATTACATAAAATTTCGATTTTCTTAGCAACAATGAAACATGCAAAGGCTGCTGGTTAATTGACCTCGGTCGTCTGGATATATATGTATATATGTATATATATATATATATATATATATATATATATATATATATATATATATATATATATATAGACCCGCTCTTTACAGCTTAATAATACCAGCTGAAGGTTTTATTTGGGTATAAAATGTTGTCTCTGTGTTATTCCAGCTACGGTTTCATTGCTACCTATCACTTAAAGTTAACTGTATCCTGTTCGAATTCTAATACTCCCAGGACCATTCTAATGTGAATGCCATTGGGGTCAATACATATAAATTTAAAAATACAAGAAAGGTATAACTTAATGTGAGAAGATAAATTATTAATCATAGAATAAAGTATTACTGTACTTTATGAAATGAGCATTTAATCTAGACATTAATATACGAGTATGTTGTAGGATATAACATCCGAGTGTATTAATGGCCATTTCATGAAAGTTGAATACACTATTTTTTGTACTTCCGATAAATAAAAGAAATATTTATTTGAAAAATATTCTATTAACATAACTTACTAGGAATATGTATTACTATCGCTAAGTTTCTTGTCTCCAGCCTGGGATGTTTTCGAAAATATCAGATTGTAATCGAGTCTACCTGTAGAAGTGCTTGTTCTGTTGTTATAATTTCAAGGTAAATATTATTCAATAATTTGAAGTACAGTTTAATCGTTTATTATAAATCATTACATGAAGTGAATACATGTCGTCAAGTCACATACTAGATTGTCATCGCTGTCATGTCTACCCCAACATCCCCCTTTTTTCAAATTATTTTACCAATTTAGTTTATCTGGTTTCTCAATAATTCTTCCTTTTGATGGAAGGTGGACATTTAAATTATTATCATAGTCCCGAGGAACGTCTAATGAATATTCTAGGGAACCTTCGTAATTTTCACTATTGTCACTGTCTGAACCTGGATTTTCATTTTCCGTCTTAATACTATTTTCTACATCACTATTACCACTAACATTACTACTAACTGTATCACTAATACTATTTTCTAATCCATTATTTTTATTACTAATGTCTAACAAATTTGACATTCGAATGAACCGTTAAAATGTCATGAAATTTCAAAAATGCCTTGGAATAAGGTGGGGTGTGATATTTTTGCAATACGGGGTGAAAAATATCTCTTAATAATAGATTATTATTCTGAATATTAGGAAGTTGGAAAACTGGAACAAAGTACAAATAGTTACAAAATAATTCAAGTAATGAATTCCATTTTGGCTCGCCATGGTATACCACTTACTTTGATATCAGATAGAGGTCCTCAGTTTTAATCCAAGAAATTCAATGAATTTTCAAGAAGTTGGGAGTTCAATCACATACTAGATTGTCACTGCTGCCATGTCAACCCCAACAGTGCCGTCATCATTTTTTCCAGTTCTAAAATAATAAATTTTACACTCTGCAGCTTCTCCTCCTCTCCACGCTAATTCGAAGGCAGTAACATGGAAAAACGTCTTCTGCAATCCTTTTCGAGTGTACCCGTTTCTCAAGTTCATAATTTTTATAATTTTTTCCATAGTTTTATCACTCATATTTCTTTTATCTGATTTGCTTTGCAATTCCATGTTCTATAACGGATCAAAGATTGTGCCAATATCATTGAAATATTTTTCTTGAATACATTTTGCAGTTGAGATCCAGATAGTTTTGATAACGTATTCTTTGTAGACTGCTCAATCCTTTTTCTTCATATCGTAGGCTCAGCCTTCCAATATTCTAGCAATCTCAACAACTGGCTTCCGAATTATACTTTCTATTGGAGCAAAATTGCATGGATTGATTCCATATTGAGGCTTTCGTTTTTACTGTATTTCTAGGTACAGTATTCTACACCACAACTTTTATATTTTCTTCAGTAGTGTTTTGTATATAACGATTTATATACTATAAATGCAGCATAGGGATACGAAAATATGTGTTGAATTATTAAATTATCATTTAAAAAGTTTTAATTACTCATTCAACAAATCATTTGACAACAACTCAAATTATATTATTAAAAGAAATGTCAAAAGTGCAGCATCAGTTTAAAATGAACGCCCACACTCCAGTCTCATTGGACCGTCACCGGAGATGGGAACGAAAAGCTTCTTTGGAACGTGACATGACTTGCCCCTAGAGGCGGGAATTAAAATTATGGTTCGGAACAGAACAGAGCTCCCCTCCTTAAAGGCTCCGGCCTTTAAGCTACTCTTGGTAAGGCAAGATACAAAGTTTTGTCGCTGGACGGTGATACTCTTGACCACGAACTTCCACGATGGTGCTTCTGATAACGCCATCACTACCTGGGACAACGGAAACGACTCTGCCTACAGACCAACGCAGTGGGGGTAGGCCATCTTCTTTAATGAGGACTAGAATGCCTGAATCAGAAGTTCCTTTTGATTTTCCTTCCATTTATGTCGAATCTGGGGTTGTGATATATATTCAAGGCACCAGCGGGGCCAGAAATGTTGAACCCTTTTCTGTACCATCTCAAAACGTAGCAGACGGTTTTCAGGTATTTATTGATAATCAGGTTCAGGTAGGCTGACTAGCTTATCTCCAATCAGAAAGTGTGCAGGGGTCAAAGGGTCAGGATCATTAGGATTGTTTGATAAGGCATATATAGGGCGAGAATTTAGGCAGGATTCAATCTGAATCAGTAGTGTATTAAGCTCTTCATACGAAAGTATTGTGTTTCCAAGGACATGTTTTAGATGATACTTTACAGATTTTACACCCGCCTCCCACAAGCCACCAAAATTTGGTGAATTAGGAGGTATAAAAAACCAACTTGTACCATTATTGTTTAACTGAGTATGAATCTCGGTGGAATGGTTCTTAAAAAAATTATTAATTTCAGCTTTTGCCCAGAAATAGTTTGTGCCGAGATCTGAACATATTTTTTCACATAAACCACGCCTAGATATGAAACGTCTAAGGGCAGCTAAAAAGTTATTAGTAGTAGGATCGCTGACTAGTTCTAAATGGAGTGCCTTTGTGTAAAATCACACAAATAAACAAATATAGCATTTAGTTATTTGATAATTACGACCTTTCCTATCTCTTATAGGAAATGGGCCAGCGTAATCTGTACCGGAGATTAAAAATAGTCTATTAGGTACTGTTCGTTCTACCGGCAAGTCTGCCATTAGGTATTTTACAGTTTCAGCGTTAAAAAGAAAACAAGTGAAACAATCATGTACCACTCTTCTCACCAAATTACGACCATCAAGTGGCCAGACGCGTTCGCGAATGATAAATAGTAACAATCGCGGTCCGGCATGAGAGTGAAGAACATGTTTATGACGGGCATATAATTATATAAGTCAATGATCCTTTGGCAAAAGAGCGGGATGCTTTTTCGTGAAATCGAGATTTTCTTAACCTTCCTCCTACTCCTCAAATACCAGAAGGATCCAAGAATGGATTCAAGTTTAGCAGATTACTTTTTGAATTAATAGGTACATTGTTCAAAAAGTTTTTGATTTCAGAACAGAAAGATTCTCTTTGAGCGGTGAGTATAAGTTTTTCCAATTCTAAGGTGGTCAAGGGACCAGTAAGTTCAGGAGTATTATTTATGAATCTCAATATGTAGTTATTTATGAATCTTAACATGTAGGATACTACACGCTGTAATCGAGGGAATGTGGAGAATTTATCAAGTGCTGGAATTTGTTTAAAATCAATAGCACTAATAGAGTTAGATATTAGAACCTTGGTTTTGATTTCAGGTGATTCGGATGAATCTGGGATTATAGCAAAATTATCAGCATTATGGATTTGAGGATGAATAAGAAATTGGGAGCCATGCCACCAAAAGCTAGATGTAGATAGATCAAGAGTAGTTGAGCCTCTGGACAATATGTCTGCGGGATTATCTTGAGTATTGACATATTTCCAATTTGAAGTTTTTGTTTTGTATTTGGGCCACACGATTGGCAACAAGTATTTTTAATAGATGCGGTGAAGTATTTATCCAGGAGAGCACTATTTCCGAATCGGTTTAATAAATAATAGTATCGATATTTAGATATAAGCTAGAAATAAGTTTATTCATCAACTCTGCAAGCAATAATGCAGCACACAATTCTAGTTTAGGGATTGTAATAACTTTAAGAGGTGCTACATTTGTTTCCGCACATATCAGATATGAATGATAAGTCTCAGCTGTCTCAGAAGCATCCGAGAAGCCATGTAATTCAATGAGTTTAGGTGTATTACATAGGATTTTTCTAGAAGCTTTTATAATGCCTATTTGTTGAAGGTTTACCTGAAAATCTTTCCATTGAAGATATAATGACATGCGCTAAGGATAGTTCTTTTTGTATTAGCAATGTTCGGTGAGGACATATTTAGTGAATAGTGTATGCAATCCAAACTAGGATTCTAGTTGATTCCAAGGGTGTTTGATTATCATTTAGATCGACAGCATTTGAGAGCCATTTGCAAATATTAAAACCGTATTCTTCAAAGATATTTTCAAGTTGATGCTTACTATAAATAATTGCCTCTATGGTTTCTCCTCCAGTAAGGAGATCATCTACATAGAAATCGTGTTTGATTATAAAACTCAACTTGCGATTCTCCTTTTCGATGTCTAAACCTATCTGTCGTGAACATCTAGTTGAGAGAAAGGCTGAGGATGCGAAACCATAAGTAACGGTATTGAGTTCAAATGAAGATATATCGTCTCAGTTATTAGATCGCCAAAGAATTTTTTGCAAGCAACGTTGCTCTTTGTGAAGAAGAATCTGCCTGTACATCTTGTTAATATCGGCAGATATAACGAAATGATGTTTTCTTAAACGTAGTACGATGGATAAGAGATCGTCTTGAACTGTGGGACCGACCATTAAAATATCATTAAGTGAAAAACCTGATGTTGACTTGGTAGATCCATCAAAGACCACTCTGATTTTTGTAGTGGTGCTGCTGGGTTTAAATATGGGATGATGAGAAAGAAAGAATCCTACAGAATTGTCAGGTGCTAGTGATTTACAGATATGTCCAAGATCGAGATATTCATCAATAAATTTTGTGTAATCAAGCTTCAAGTCATTATTTTTAGACATTTTTCGTTCAAGGAAGTAGAATCTTTTTTCCGCGCGTTGTTTAGAATCACCGAGAACAGATATATCAGCTTTAAGAGGCATTTTTACAATAAATCGATCCGTTTCATCTCGAAACGTATCATTTTGGAAGTTATATTCACAAAATGTTTCTTCTTTCGAAAGATGTGACTTATTAGAAATACTTTCTAGTTTCCATAAGTTTTCAATCTAATTATGTAAATCATCATTGGTAATATTTATGTGACAATAAGGCTTATTAGAGTATGTATCAATATTTGTTAAATCGATAGTACCGGCTATTACCCAACCAAAATGGGGTTTTTACATAAATGGAGTATTTTTTACCAATGCGTGCTGTCCTACACATAGAATATCCCAAAAGGTTTCAGCACCTATTAATACATCTATTGATGCACTGATATCGAAAGTTGGATTAGCAAGAATGATATTATTTGGTATGTTTAACTGGGTTTTGTCAAATGACTTACATGGCACGTTACATGTAATATTTTCGATTACCAAGCAGTTTATATTTTTAGAGAAGGCATTGATACGAGATTGTATTTTAACACGTTTTAAAATTTACATTTGAGGAAACTTGATTTATTCCTGAAATGGAAGTTTTTATTTTTTCCGGTTCTATATAAGTTTTTTACAAAGATCGGATGTTATTAAATTGCATTGGGAACCGCTATCCAACAATATCCGACAAAAATGTGCTTCTCCATTGCTGTCAAACACTTTTACAACAGCAGTTGACAAAAGTACACAATTTTGTGAAATTACTGAACGTGACAACGTCGACATTCCGTGCATCGGAGTTAATACATCAAAGCCTCTATTGCTTTCAGCATGTGCGGCTGTGAGAGGCTGATCAATGCTTTTCTGATGGTGAGAATCACTGACAGACTTCAAATTCGTTTGGTTTTGATTACCGTTATCAACGTAGAGTAGAGTGTTATGTGATCTGGAGCATATACGACACCTTTTGTAAAATGATTTTTACGCAAACGATTAATACATAAATGCCTACGTTTAGCTTCATCAAAACGAGATTTAGTATCTAATTCTAAGTATTTAGTACAGTTATATAGAATATGCTCCTTTTCGCGAAACGTACACTTTGGGGTATAAGTAGAAGTTAAAGTTTTTATAGTAGAAATAGTTTTAGGTTTCGTTTGAATAGTCGACTGCGTTTTACCTATGTGTATTTATCTTCTTCAAGGGACTCAAAAATGTCACATCTTTCACGCAAAAATTTTAAGGGGTCGTCCAGTTTCGGACTTGTTCGATTTGCACGTTTAGATTCCCAGTCTTTACGAGCTGCGAAATTGAGTTTATTGTTAAGCAAATATACTAACAGGGTGTCCCAATGTTGGACAGGTTCACCTAAGGCCTTTAGTGATATAAGTATTCTAGTGCTTTCGTCATGTAATTGAGAAAGTGTGGTATATGATTCCTTGACAATAGCTGGCAAATTGAAAAGTGATTTCATTTGATTATTGACAAGTTTTTCAATGTTTTCGTATTTCTCAAGTAAACAATCACAAGCTATTAGATAGTTTGCATCAGAAATTTCAAGAGACTCAATAAGCTTAAATGCCTCTCTCTTTAGTGAAAGACGTGAATAGTTTAGTTTTTGTGCTTTAGGCATGCATGGATGTTTATCTATAACAGATATAAAAGTTTCTTTGAAGAATAGCCAGTTTTGATATTGTCCATCAAAGGAAGGAAGATTTATATCAGGAAGTTTAATATTGTAGTTCTGAAGTGATGAAGAGTTTGCATTAGTATTAGCTGAAAATTTATGTAACAATAAAATTTGTTGGGCGTCACTGGTAATGCTATAAAATGTATCTTCAAAACTTGTACGTTCTATTTCGTCCGGAATTAAATCATCACCCGTTTGAGATTCCAACTCAATTTTAAATTGGGTATCATTGAATTTATCAAGTATAGTTAATATTGATTTTAGGCGAGATTCTAGATTTATCAAATCGGGTTTATCATTGTTATGTATTTTAGTATTAACAAATGTTTTGAACCGAGTTAAGTCAGCTTTAAGAGACTTTCTAATATTTTTTAAGGTAGCGATATTTTCAGCTACATCAGACATGTTAAAATAATATTAAGAGAGCTTTTACACCAGTTGATTCAGAATGAAATAGGATTAGGGAGGTATAATTAAGGATAAAGGATGCATGTTTACCTTACGACAAAGTTTTTTCAAGCTTCTAGCGTGGCAGTTTCCACAAATCACTGTATTATCCGACTCGAAGGACTAATGTTTTGTATATAATGATTTATATACTATAAATGCAGCATAGGGATACGAAAATATGTGTAGAATTATTAAATTATCATTTAAAAAGTTTTAATTACTCATTTGACAACAACTCAAATTATATTATTAAAAGAAATGTCAAAAGTGCAGCTTCAGTTCAAAATGAACGCCCACACTCCAGTCTCATTGGTCCGTCACCAAAGATGGGAACGAAAAGATTCTTTGGAACGTGACATGACTTGCCCCTAGAGGTGGGAAATTATGGTTCGGAACAGAACAAGTAGTATTGCCAAAGCGGTTCATTGTTGAAGAGAAAAATATGAAAATTAATAAAAACTGACATTTTCTTATAAAAACTTTTGTGTGACGTTTATTTGAGCGCTACTGTCAGAATTGACCTGGAGAATCATCAAGTATTTTATCCACATACAAACTACCTACTATACCCTGTTTTTAAATTAGGAGGCCATTTTAAGAAACCTGAATCACACCACCAGAAATCACTAAAAAAGTTAGTAGATTGGGAGTGATGAGATAAAATACTAGTCATTCTAAAATTATAGTCTGGAAATAATGAACCACAAACTAAATAATCATTGAACTAATAGACATCTGCTACAAGAGCGTATGCAATTTTTTCCTTATTTAAGTAACACGATGTTCGACAGTATGCAGTTCAATTAGAAATGTTTGATTGTGTTTTAATACATCATGTTAGTATTTTCAATACATAAATACACTTAATGATAATTTTCTTCAGAATGTCTCTTCATGGCGAACGGTTTCCTTGGCATGTACAACGATCTAAAAATCTACATATCTCCTAAACCATAGATTTAATCGAGTTAAGCAAAGAGTATTTTTTATTAAAAAATCGATTGAAAAATTCATTTTTGCTATCTTTAACTGAAATTTGTGGAGAACATATAAAAAATAAGCGTGCAATTGATTCAAGTTCAAAGTATTTTTATTTAAAAAATTAGTAGTTTTATTAATTATTTTATTGTTTCAGATGCCGTCCAAAGGTTGGACAAGAACATAACAAACAAAGAAGTTGGATTTAAAAAGAGGAATTTTCTTAGCCAAATGTAAGGAATGGCAGAAATTGGTTTCAAAAAGTTCGTTGAGTATGAAGGAAGTCAGTGAATTTTGTAATCTCGGATTTGAAAATTATGTTAGTTTCAGTTATGTTATGAGGTACATCTTATAATTATGTATAAATAAATTAAATTGAACTCAATGTTTCCCGTACTTTAATTTTTTCAATTAAAAATATCTTTTCCTATATATATATATATATATATATATATATATATATATATATATATATATATATATTATAAACAAATACTGTATTAATTTACTTATTTTTTATTGTGAAATTTATTTATAGATGTTTATATTTTAGAATTTTTTGTTTTAGTTTGGCTAGCTCAGTATGTTTTTAATATTTGTTTAGTAACCTTTATTATATATTTATTAATTCGGGAGCATGAAATCCTTTTTCCCTTTGAGTCCTGGCTTATTGTATTGTTATCATTGTTTAAATAAAAAGAAAACACATTATTTGTAATAGATTTAATTTTCAATGCAATATTTATATTTAATAAAAATAATATGCGACGCCAATGGTTATATTGTACCTATTTATTGATTTTAATAATATCCTCAATGCGCATGCGTGAAAAACTAGTCATGCGCTTTAACATGAAACGAACGATTCTTACATTAAAGAAGCATCTATATTTATACAAACATAGTTTGTTTGACGATGCAGATAAGTAAATGGTTCATAACAAACATAAAGGAATTTATATATATATATATATATATATCATAGTTATATATGATACAAATAGCTGTGGGAAGAAATTAGTTATATACATGCATAGATGGAAATAAAGGTATTATATACAGATGGACATAGTTATTACATTATGAAATTTCAATCACCATATTTATGCAATTACAAGATGGCGTATGTGGCGTAAGTACATATTTTAATTTATCGAAAATTCGGCCTTTTATTAAATTTAACGATTTATGCAAAGAATGCACTATACAAAGTCTGTTTCTTTCTTTTTTAGATCGATCATATTTGCAAAAGTTTATCAATTTATGAAATTAAGTACTTAATTGGGTATTTAAAGTTTTTACACTGTTTATTGGCCAATAAATGATTTAAATACACTGACCTGTTGCTCTTGCATTGGGATGAAAGTCTCTGGATCCCAGGAACACTCCACTGAAGCTCCAAAAAACCAAAGTTGTTGAAAATTTCACAAATTCTTGTCGAAAAACTTGTTACAATTAACTGTGAGTATTACTAATATTGTATTTCATAATACTTTAGAAGTTTAAATGTCTTAAACCGGGAATATCTTTAAATTTTAGGAACACTATCCCACACACTCCTCGCTTCTTAACACCCAGCTTCCGTTCCCCTTTTCTTAAGCGTCTCCTCGATTCTCGACTTTTTTCAACAAAACAGTCTTTTGTTCTTTTCCAGGTCACTATTCCAAAGTTTATTTATTGATTCACAGTTTGTTCTGTCATCTTTTATAACCAATAAGATATTGTCTTTTGTAATCAGATAATTGAAACTTCTATCACTTATCAAAAATTTTCATACATACAAATACATTAAAATTGGTTATACTTAGATACACTTACATGGTACAACATTCAATATTATTATTGATAGTATATTCTTGTTACACTCATATTAATTATAAATATAAATTCTCTTATGTTATTTGTCTATATGTCATTATTTGTTTATCTATGAAATCTATTGGATTATATTCTATTCAATATTTATATTTGTTCTTATTCTTAAATTAATGATTTTAATGAATTAACTATAGTAATATTTGTTTTCATTTCAGATGAACAGCTGATTATGTTATGAAAAATAATCTTCGTCTTAGGCAACTTTATTTACATCATTACATTGGTTAGGCAATATCTATATTTTATGTTATCATTGAGGTAATTCCTTATTTTTTATATTGTTATAGGCTGTTATTTAATATATCTTTATTTGATATGTTGTTTAAATTAAGAAAAGTGTTTCCTTTTTACTCGTTTTCTTAAATTATGGTATTTTCATATATATTTCATACTAGCAACATATTTTTATAATACTAATTCTCTTATTATCTAAGATATCTGGTTCAATATATATATATATATATATATATATATATATATATATATATATAAAATTCGAAATTTTGAAAGATTCCTTAGATATTTGCAAGATATATACCAGTGAACACTGGATCATTGTACTCTCCCTTTTCTCTTTTAGTTTCAGAGAATATTTATTTAAATTTGGGACATACCGTTTGCTTACTGAATAAAAGCGAGAGAAAAGCTTTCCCTGGCGGGTAATTCATGGTCCATAGAATATTCGAGAAAAGGTATATATATATATATATATATATATATATATATATATATATATATATATATATATATATATATATATATATATATATATATATATATATATATATATTTAAAGTGGGTCTATAGAATAATACAATATCCGAAAACGAATATTGTACGTCCATTGAATATCTAGTGCTATTTGGGTACATGTCTTGTTAGCACGATACAGCCTCCGGAGTGCAACAAGTCACCAATTTTTTGATTGAATATTGTTAAGGACATGTCACAGATTTACCCTATCGATTTTCAGCTCACCAGAGCCATCACAACGGGTGATATGGTACTAAAAGTAGGACGTTATAGTCATGTTTTAAGAAATTCCATTTTGTTAGCACAATACAGCATCCGGAGTTTATTAAGTCACCAATTTTATGATTGAATATTGTTCAAGGTGTCTCACAGATGTACCCTATTGATTTTCAGCTGCCTATAGCGAACACAGCGGGTCCTATAAATCCAGATATATTACATTTTTAGTTTTTTTTGGACAAACTTCGGTTTGTTAGCACGATACATCCCCCGAAGTGTATACATGTGACAATTTCATGATAGAATATTATTCAGGGCCACAGATGCGGAAAAGTTAGTTTTAACCTTTGAAACCGTCCATTTTAACAGAATATATCATGTGCTCCTACGAAAAAGAGCAGGGCCCGCCTTTTGCAAATGTTGCGAGAGGTGCCAATGAAGAAGATGTTGTATTCGACCAATCTGATGATGATTAATCGGATCACGAAGAACAAGATTTGGAGAGCAGTGATACATAACAAGATATGTCTGATGCGGGAGATATACCAAATTATAATTCCACCAAATATTCATACATCTCCAGATAAAGTTACTCGTTGGGGTAAATTTCCAAAAATTGTGGAAAGAGGTAGAGCTAAGCAGAGAAACATACTAAAACGACTTCCTGGTCCCACACTCGTTACCAGAGCTTCAACTGACTCATTACAAATATGGGAGTATTTTATAAATGATTGAATGATAAATATGATAGTGCTAGGTACAGATAATCATATCGAGTCAATTGCCGATAATTTCTCTCGCAAAAGAAATTCTAATTTGACGAATTCAGTTGAAATTCGTGCTCTGATAGGTCTTCTATATATGGCTGGAATTTACCATACAAATCGTCTGAATACTGATTTGTGGAAAACAGATGGATCTGGAATTGAAATTTTCCGTTCGACAATGTCCATACAGAGGTTCAGATTCTTACTCCGTTGCATGAGATTTTATCTCAAAAAAACACGTGCGGAGCGAAAGGCCTTAGATAAACTAGCTCCTATTCGTAGTTTCTTCGATGCCTTTACGTCAAACTGCAAGAATGGTTACCATATGTCTGAATTTGTAACAGTGGACGAAATTCTTCCAGCTTTTAGAGGAAGGTGCAGCTTTCGGCAGTACATACCTTCCAAACCCAATAAGTATGGCATAAAAGTATTTGTCTTATGTGATACTAGAATATTTTACACAAGTAATTTGGAGGTATATCTTGGTAAAAATGATATCGACAAGGATTTTAATTCTAGTAGCGCTGTTGTTCTTAGACTCATGCATCACATTTTGGGAAGTGGGGGCAATCTTACAATAGATAATTGGTTTCCATCGCTATTGTTGAGACATTGGCTGTAGATCGTGATATCACAACCATAGGTACAATTAAAAAATAATAGAAAAGTACTACATTTGGAGTTTACAAAACCTGTTCATCGACCAGTAAGTAGTAGCATGTTTGGATTTAGAAAAATTTGCTCCCTCGTTTCTCACATTCCAAAAAAGAAAAAAAAACATTCTTCTGTTGTCCTCGTTTCACCATGATGATGAGATTGATAAAGAAACAGGTGATGCCAATAAACCAGTTATCATTACAGACTATAATAGGACGAAAGGAGGAGTAGATGTGGTGGATAAATCATGTTAAGTTATGATTGCTGCAGAAACACACGTAGATGGCTTACTGTAATATTTTCACTGGTTCTAAATATAGCAGGTATAAACTCTCAGGTGAGATATCATGCAAATAATCCCAATAAAAATATTTTGAGAAGAAGATAAGATATAGCCAATAAACTGATTAAGCCTCATATACACGAACGAGCTCATGCTCATGGACTTCCCAGCAATTTGAAATCTAGATTGGTAGAGATCTGTGGAATTCCTTTCGATGAAAATGACAACTTTTAACAAAAAACTGGAAGATGCAGTTTTTGTGGAACGAAGAAGAATCGGAAAACTAGATTTTCGTGCTGCAAATGTGGAAAATTCATGTGCCTGGAGCACCTCATTGGTATATGTTCAACATGCAATGGAAATCCACTGGAATAATTTGACTCACAAACTTTTACGGGAGTGACAATATATTTATTTTTTTTTGTATGTTTTGGATTTCATAGTCTTTGTTCTCAATAATTCGTATCATTGTTTAAGTTTCGAAGTTGGTGTTTATTTATATTGAAATTATAAATATAAATAATTAAAAAACCAAAAAAAATGTTTTGATGTGTAAATTTGAAAAAATTGGTTTTTAAATGTAGTACACTTTCTTGAATGAACCTTTTGTTGAAAGTCATTTAATTTTTTTGAAGAAAATCCCACCCCCTCTCCATTCGGTCTGTGAGACCAGCGCAACTACTGGTGCAACAAACTTTGGCGCCACCACTGGAAGGTACAATAATAAAAGTATGAAAATAAAATGTTACCTTCACATATGCATTTAATTTCAAAGAGATATGAGGGTACTCTTAATAAAAACCAAAACCAAGTCCAAAACTCTGAATACAACCACTATTACACTTGAATTATCTACACAAGTACTCAAAAGTGTTAAAAATCCATAACATAAACAATGACAATCTATATTATGTAGTTCCCATGTATCACCACCATGGTGATATAATTTTCTTTGCTCGCAATACAATTCACCAAGAATATGGCCATTATAAATTAAAAACATTATTATTAAAACTTCTGCTTTTATCTTATTTGTCAAATTTGTCACAACAATCAAACTAATTCATTTCTATATGGCATTGCTTGATAAAGTTGGCATATTTAAGAGATATATTAATTAATTAGTTGTGGATAAAAGATATTTATTACATTGACATGAAAATTTCTAAACATAAAATAAACAATTTTTTGATTTGTGAATTTTGTTCCATCTATAATAAATTTTATTTATAATAACCATTTCACGTAACACCCTGCCAAAATCGATCGTCTCGTTTTCCCGAATGAATTGTAGATTTTTAATATTAACGGTTTTAAATCAAAGATTTCGTAGCTGTAGATTTTTCGTTGTTCGATGTTTTCTCAACGAAAGCTTTATCTCATTTCTTTTTTTTGAACAGTCATAAATAATGTAACCCTCGCGGATTAGAAATACTGCAGATTTCACGAGCGATGTAAGACAATTCGAGTGTCAAAAGAGTCGTAAATTTTGTTGTTTTAAATTATATGTGGTGTCAAACACACAGTTATAGTAAATATCTGGAAAAGTTGGAAAATTATATTTTGGGAAAAACTTATTTTGCTAGAATATGAAATTAAATAATAGTGACTAAAAAAATTGACTATTGAAAAGACGAATTTTGGTAATGTCAAATGATATTATTTATATTCTTCCATACATACCATAATTTTTGTATTTCTTTAAATAACAATTACATAATAGTGCCGTCATTTCATTCAGATTACATTGCTTAGCGATTCTGTTATAGATAAGCGATATTTGGTACGGTTCTAACCAAATTTTGCAAATTTCCAAATCGTTAAGGTAAAGTAATCACACGTATTGCTCCTTGTTTTGCTCCTCGTCAACTAACTACCCGACATTACCATATCGAGAATTCAAGCGAAGCACTCCAAATATCCCCCATTGTGTTGATGTTTATATTAATTATGTAATGTATACATTTTAATGAAGGCGATACGAGAGAGAGGGAAAAAGCGGAAGAGAGGTAACAAAACTGTTGTGAAACGTGGTCCTCCATTTTAACAACGTGACAAGACATATTCTACGGCATGTTCCAATATTAGTATATCCATGATGTTATTATGTGACCATAGCACTCTGAGTATTTTGATCGATATCCAACATCCAAGCATGGCTGAAACGTGATAAATGTGTGGTAGTGTTTTCGTAGGATACCAACATTTTAAATCAGAAATATTTTTTTTGGTTATACAGATCATTTAACAAACATTGGAAGTATTTAATATAAGGGATTGAAAATTCGATTAGTACAACCTCCTCCAAAATAATCGTTCTACTCACAAATTGATGAAGTTTACTAATTTAATTTGGTAATTTTAAAGTGGATTTGATAAATTTGTTTTCCATATTGTAGGATAATTTATGTAAAATCGTATAAAATCTAGCACACAATCAGAATTTTAAGAAAATTAGGCATACATAATTTTATACAGAGTAACGTATAGGATCAATATATAGTTATACATAACGTTCTATTTTTGGGGTAAATTACCAGATCTATGTGAAGATGTATTGTAGAAATGATTCTGTTCGTGATATAATATAAATATATCGCAAGCATATACGAACAAGTGTGACGGTTATTGAACTAGAAGGTCACAATAGATATAGGAAGATTTAGTCATTAATAATAAACCACGGATCTTTAGAAATATGAGTAATTAAATAGTAGCGAAGACACATTCACGGTTGTACGCGCCAAATATACCAAACAACTGACTCAACTAGGCTAAGGCCGGTTTTACAGAGTTCATTCGTTGCTTTCCCTCAATCAATCCAAGCAAAGAATCAAAAACATCAACCTTTAAAATTGGTTTTCTAACAAAAACGTCTGCTAGCAAATTATTTAACAAAGATGTTTGGCCACCTGGAGTTTCATTAAAATGGTCAATTGAATCTTCATTGTCCCAAGAAGACTCGCCTCCTCCGACAATGGATTCTCTTCAGCATGTGACAGTTAATCAAGTAATACGGCCTGTGAGTAAAAGATCTGATCCCTCTGGCCCCGTAGTAGTAGCCATCACTTCTGACAAACATGTTATAGCCGTTTGTAAATCAAACAGCTTTTCGTGTGATAAATCATTCCAGTTTACAAAAGATTCACACAATGACACTAACTTTTCGCTGGACCCGATGACTCCTCCTACGGTCAGATAAACACAAGAGTCATCTACTGGAGGCAATCGTTATATTGTGTCTAGATTAAGAGAACCGGCTATTTTATCATCTCTCAAGTTATTCCTCGCCTATCTACATGACCAACCATCGTCTTTATTTTTTGATGATTGTACTTCCACAAGTGTAAAGGTGTTTTTGGCATCTGAGGGTCTGCCCGTTGATCCCATAGCTTTAAGGGTGATTTATTATAGCTTTCACGACTTTTATGGCATAAGCTCAGTTGAAGTGAATGAAGATCTCTCCACCTACAGAACCTACATCTCCTCGGAGCGGAGAATTCACCAACAAAAAATTAGAGAGTGTAATAGCTGATACCTTACTGCCGATTCTTCCAAGAAAAATTTTTAGTGGATAGGACGTGTCCTAAGGAACTAGAATCCTAACTTAGTTTTAAGGACATTAAATTAAGAATGGTTCTAATTAATATTCAGTCAATACGCAATAAAACGGACGAGTTGTATTTGTTTCTGGAGGAATTGGGGTTCCCGCAGATAGTCGCTATTACTGAACACTGGCTTCAAGCAAACGAACCTGTTTTTATTGAAAAATATCGCGTTATTAGTAGATGTGACAGGAGTAATTCAGCTCACGGTGGAACCCTAATTTTATATTCTGGCGAGGACTTCTCGGCTGTATTAAAATTTGATTTTCCACAAGTAGAAAGTACTTTTGAATTTCCGATAATATACAACAAAAATATGGATTTATATATAATTTGTATTTACAGACCACCTAGATCGAATGTTCATTCTTTTTTTGAGAACTTTCTAAATTTACTTGACGCTATGCCTGTTAAGAGCCAGAAAGTTTTATGCGGTGACTTTAATATTGACTTTACTGATGATTGTGCCACTCAAAGGTCTTTGGTGAATATTTTTGAGTCGTTTGATCTAAAGATGCACGTGGACTCACCAACTCGTACTACTAAAACAACTTCGTCAATTTTAGATTACATAGTTTCCGACTTTATACCCCATGAAGTGAATCACTTAGTAATTAACTCAGGTCTCTCTGACCATGAAGCAGTTTTCGCCGAATTCGTATTACCTCGTAAATCTTTAAAGAAAAACACTCAGTTGGTGAGGATTTTCTCTCAACAAAATTTCACCAAATTTCATAATTTATGTTTAGCAATTGATTGGATTGATCTTTCTGAAGATATGGACACTAAATTTTTGGACTTTATTAATAAAATTATCACGTGCTTCAATATATCATTTCCTCTTCGCTCTCATCAAACTAAACATCACAAATCATGGTCTACGAAAGTAACACGTACTTCATCTAAGAATCTGAGATCACTCGTGTACATTAAAAAATTCACAGTCAATCTTCATGTACTCAATTATATCAATAACTATAAAATATTGTACCGGAAAACGATCAAAGCTATTGAACAAAACTATTATAACAATCGCATCTCAAGAGCTAAAAATTTCACGAGAGAAACTTGGTCGGTTATCAATGATTTGAGGAACAAAACTCGTTCCTCAAATTTTATTGAGCTCGACCCAGACGAACTTAACAATTATTTCATAAACATCAGTAAGAATATTAGCTCTAAAATATCTCCAAGTCGTGATGCTCTTTCTTTCCTCGTTCCTTCTAAAATAATCACTGATAGTTTCTTCCTTAGACCAATAGATAAATTTGAGCTAGTGCAAACCATACTCAGCATTCAAAACTTCCTGTGGCATTGATGGGTTATCAGCTAAGATGTTTTTGAATATTCCAGATGCGGTGATGAACGTTTTATGTTTTATAATCAATTAATCCTTTGAAAAAGGTCTCTTTCCTAACAGTCTAAAAACAGAAATATTTGTTCCCCAAGAGTGGCGAAAAACAGAATACTAGTAACTATCGTTCTATTGCCAATCTTATAGAAGATAATCGAAAGACTGATGAAAAATCGTCTACTGCCTTTTCTTTTCAAATATAAAATCTTGAAATCCCAACAATTCGGTTTCCTGCGTAATAGATGTACTAATGACGCAATGTTTTCTGTTCTTAATGAAATATATACCTCTCTTAGTAATAAACTTTTCACGGCTTCGGTTTTTTGTGACTTCGCAAAGGCCTTCGATTGTGTTGATCATGAAATTTTGATAAACAAACTGGAATATTATGACATCCGTGGTATTCCTTTAAAATGGTTTGAATCTTACCTGGAATGTAGAAACCAACTGGTACGAGCAAATGGAAAAGTTTCGAATAATTTACCAGTTAGCAGTGGTGTACCCCAGGGCTCAGTTTTGGGTCCAATTCTTTTCTTGGTATTCATTAACGATGTCAGAGACTTACGAATTAATGGTAAATTCACTTTATTTGCCGATGACACTAGTGTAACCTGGAGCAGTTCAGATATACGAACTTTACATTCTACCATAGGCAAAGATCTAATTACTATCATGTCCTGGTCTGACTCGAACGGGCTTTGTTTTAACACTGAGAAAACTTCAGTTTTATCTTACAAAGGAGTTTTGCAACCTCTCAAACTTAACAATGACGTAATAAGATCTTCAAATTCGATTAAGTTTCTTGGTCTCCATATTGACAGTGCCCTTAAATGGTTTGTACATATAGACATTTTAGCGAAAAAATTACTCTCTGCTTGTTTTGCCATTAAATCTGTATCTAAACAGCTTGATTCTTGTACTGCGTTAACAACTTACTACTCTTTGTTCGAATCGCTCCTTCGCTATGGATTGCCTTTCCGGGGGTCTCGTAGTTTGAACCTCTTCACATCTATTTTCAAACTACAAAAAAGAGCTATTCGTTACATTTATGGTTTGAGTCGTAAGACGCATTGCGAATTCTATTTTACTAAAATACAAAATTTTTACTCTTCCTGCTCTATTCATTTTGGAATCCGTGTGTTTGGTTCGCAAACACTTTCACAATTTAACTGAGAGGCCAATTCATAGTTACCCTACTAGAAGGAAAAAATTCGATATCTACTTAACAATACACACCTCTGCTTTGGTAAAAAATTCCATCATCTTCAATGCCAAAAAACTATTCAATCAGCTACCTTTAGAATTAGAAGTGGCTAATACATTCAATAGGTTCCGGAGATTGACAACGGCGTTCTGCTTGAGAGACCTTATTATTCAGTGGCAGAACTCTGCATTCTACCCTACACTTTTGAGTTGCATCGGCGTAGATCAATATTTGGTATAATGTACGATGGTATCATTATATTATAGTTATTAATTTAAATTTGTATTTTTATATATTATGTTTTGTATCGTTAGTATTGTCAGTATTTTTTATATCTTTATATTATTGTTGATATACTTTTTTATATTTATCTATTTTTGAATTATTTCGCTTTGCCTATAAAATTGTAAAAATTTTCATGACAATAAAGCTTATGTCTCTCTCTCTCTCTCTCTCTAGTGTGAGCAAGGCGACGAATTGTGTATTCATTTATTATGTATATATATATATATATATATATATATATATATATATATATATATATATATATATATATATATATATATATACCTGATTTACCCATTTAATTCTGTTTTTGTTATATATATATAAGGTAGTTATTTTGCCAATAACTAGTTAGAACAAATATTAGTGGGGGACTTGTAATCTGAGAGAAAGAATACTCTGTTTAATTAGTCCGAGCTTTCGAAAATGTTTATGTCCATCCTCAGGGACACTACAATTGATAAAAATAGTCAAAATTTTAAAATCAAACAATAAAATTAACACTTACATTAAGTGAGGTTATTTGTCATTAAGTTGGTGTAAATGTGAAAACAACATCAATGTGCTTTTTCTTTTCTTGAAAAATGGTTCTTAATAATTACAATGTACGAAATTACATGTTAACAATTATCACAGTATATAGAATTTCTCTAATTTATTCAATATTTCTGATTTAAACAGATCAGCTACCACGTGAAAATTTAATAAAACTTATAGGCTAGGAAACTGTTACTAAAGGATTCTTCTTTTCCATTGACGACTTGATTGAGACTTAAACATTTGGTTATATAATTATAGAAATCAATTAAAGGAGGCCGCTTGAGTGAAGTTGTCTCAAACAATATTGTTAATAAATTTATAATGTTGTTAAAGTATGTGACCCTTTTGTATTCAAATTGAATGTTAACAGGTATGAATAAATAGAACTAAGGTTATAGGTATCTGTACGTTTGTTCATAATGTTAGGTTTTTGCGAAATATATGTCATTTTTGGAAACATTCTCTTGGTATTATTAGTTTTGGTGGCTATAATACGAAAATTGTCATTTTCCATTACATACCCCTCACTGCGCACATGTTCCGCCAAAGCACATCTGTCAGGGTGCAGTCTACTATCACTTTTATGACATGTTATACGGTCTTTGACTGGTCTCGAGGTCTAGCCAATGTATACTTTATCACAATTTGTACAAGGGATGGAGTAAACTACATCTGACATCTGCGCCCTAGGGACCCTATCTTTAAGTACTGATAAAATAGAATACACGGTCAGAACACTTTTGTTCGCAATGACAATGTCAGGTATTATTTCAACACCTAAGTTGAAGAAGATTTGATATATATTTCGCAAACACCTAACATTATGAACAAACGTACAGATATCGATAACCTTAGTGCTATTTATTCATACCTGTTAACATTCAATTTGAATACAAAAGGTTCACATACTTTAACAACATTATAAATTTATTAACAACATTGTTTGAGAGAACTTCACTCAAGCGGCCTCCTTTCATTGATTTATATAACTATATAACCAAATGTATAAGTCTCAATCAAGTCGTCAATGGAAGAGAAGAATCCTTTAGTGACAGTTTCCTAACCTATAAATTTTATTAAATTTTCACGTGGTAGCTGATCTGTTTCAATGAGAAATATTGAATATATTAGAGAAATTCTAGGTACTGTGATAATTGTTACCATGTAATTTCGTGCATTGTAATGATTAAGAATCATTTTTCAAGAAAAGAAAAAGCACATTTATGTTGTTTTCACATTTACACCAACTTAATGACAAATAACCTCACTTGATGTAAGTGTTAATTTTATTGTTTGATTTCAAAATTTTGACCATTTCAATCAATTGTAGTGTCCCTGAGGATGAAAATAAACATTTTCGAAAGCTCGCACTAATTAAACAGAGTATTCCTTGTGTCAGATGCCAAATCCCCCACTAATATTTGTTCTATATATATATATATATATATATATATATATATATATATATATATATATATATATATATATATTATAATGTAATATATGGCTGTAATAGTAGCATGTGACAATTTATTTAGCAGAAGAAGTTATTTGATATGAAAGTCTTATCGTTTATTTGTAAAAGGCAAAAAAAAACTAAACTAAAATGGCATCGTCATGCCAAAAATAACAATAAATTTTCAAATCATAACCAAATCTAGTCATTATAAGAAGTTAAAATTCAAATGAATCGTTTAAGATATTTCTAGTTGCAAGAAATGAAAAATATACAATTAAAACCAGAATATGAGTGATATATTTATTAGATCATATTGTTTTTAACTAGCTTTAAGGGGTGTAAGTAATGATAAAATGATTATTGTCAATTTCTGAACATAATAATGATATTTTAAAGTGAACTTTACCAATCAAAATCTAAAATACTATAGAAAACTTATGAATATTTTAAGAATTTGACAAATGTCAAACCAAAAAGAACCTTAACTTACTTATAAAGAGGAACAGGAATTACTCCAAGTAGTCCAGAGTAGTCTTTTTAGCCTTGTAGGATGAACATAGAAAAAAAAAGACTACATTGTTGCTAGGCGACAGTGATGTTTTTTGCAGGGAGGAGAGCAGCCATATTTTTTTGGAATGGTAGCAGATTTTTGAATGTAGAGTCTCGAAATAGAGAAAATTGATTACGTTTAGATATACTTCACTAATCATATGAAAGTTTATGAGTCCAGAACTTAACCAACATAAAAAATGGTTAACACTGCCAGTAGCTGAATCCCGATATTCGACGACAGAAGGTATACCTGGAAGAAACACCTATATAAGATCACCAGGTATAAACTATTTATAATATTTTGCAAAATATTCGCACATATGTACATAAAATTCCGTTATCTTGGCAACATGATATATAAATGAACATTTAAGTGAATTTAGCTAGATTTTTGAAAACTTTTCTTCAAGAAATTGTGTGAAATTAGAACAGAAAAGACTTTGAATTACATACCTAGGTTCGAATTAATATTTTCATAACTTTAATTGCAAGACAATTATTAAATTAGTGAATTAATTTAGATTATTAGTTAGTACGTATAACCTGATCTTGAAATACGTTTTGCTGCAAACTTTTATCTTACAATTTACTAAAATCATTAACCTACATAACCTCACAAAAAGTTCGGAAACAACACGAATTTCAAGATCCACGTTTATTTAACACTCATAAGTTGGTTTTGGTTTAATATTCTGAAATATTTTGAAACAAAATTACATTACAATATCTAATGTACTTACCTGATGTTCAGAAATAAAGTCACACATCAAATTCAATTTGCGTAGGTGACACATATCACGTAAATTTGTTGAACAACTTTTATAAACACAACTACATATTCTTTGTCCTTTCTCCTATATTCCAACAGCGTATAAAATCATATAATATTTAATAAATAATTTCTATAACACCAAACGACTTCTTCTTCTTTTTAAATAACTTGTCTCAATAAACACAACTGAACAGCTGATTACAAAATACGGTGAAGGTTAAATCTTTACAAATAACTCATGCTACAGGGTGACAAAACTGAAGCACGACCCAAATGAGATTTTAAGATTGTTGTAATTGGGTTTCCTTTATTCTTTCTTAATTATAATAAGATAAGTAATTTTTAACAATAATTAAATGAATATTGTCTTCGTTGCTTGATACATTTATTGTTGTCACAAGGACAAAGACTGGCGTCCAGCGGGAATTTTAAAATACCTCACAGATCACAAGTTAAAAATAGTAACATTATATTTATCAGACTCTTATAAATAGTAACCCACGACAATATATATATATATATATATATATAAACAAGATGTACGAATAGTGCGTGACATATAAACAATAAGTAACGAATATATTAGTGGGTATTGCACGCAAATAGAAGAAGGGGCTACTAAAAAAAGTGGTAACCGCAGACATGCATGTTCCTGGCTCATTAGCTGTCATCGGTATGGTACAACCAAGAAAATATGTCAAACATGGGAGCAAAGTTATATTTTCTCATGTTTCATTCACCAACTTCGCTCCCATGTTCCACATCTTTTCTTGGTTGTACCGTACCGATGACGGCTAATGAGCCAGAAACATGCATGTCTGCGGTTACCACTTTCTTCAGTAGCCCCTTCTTCTATTTGCGTGCAATACCCACTAATCTATTCGTTACCTATTATATATATATATATATATTTATATATATATATATATATATATATATATATATATATATATATATATATATATATATATAACTTAACTTTTAATTATCTGAAACTGTGATTTTAAAAACTAACTTTATTTCTAACACAAACTAATACAACAATTTCAAATACAAGACTGATATTTTTATTATAAACATGAATTTAAGTAACCTCGTGACAAACACAAACTAAGCAATTCTTCTTCTTCTTTCGGTTCCGTCTTCACCTTAGTGAAGGTTGGCAACAATCTTGACGAACTGGGTTCGGTCTTGTGCAGCTCGGAATAAGGAATGTGAGTCTAGTCCGGTCCAGTCTCTTATGTTTTTCAACCACGAATGTTGGCGTCTTCCTATACCTCGTCTGCCTTCTATTTTGCCCTCCATTATTATTTTCAGCAGCCTCATTCTATCACTCCTGATTACATGTCCCAAGTATGCGGTTTTTCTCTTTTTTATGTCGACAACGAAGTCTTTGTCCCTACCTAATCTTCTCAGAACTTCTTCATTACTGATGTGGTCTGTCCAGGGTATTTTTAAGAGCCTTCTATACACCCACATTTCGAAAGCTTCTAGCCGCCTCAGTGTTTCGGCCTTTAGGGTCAAGACCTCGGGTCCGTACAGCAAGACGGAATAGATGTAACAATTGACAAATCTTAGACGTAATTCCAAGTTCAGTGATCGGTTCCAAAGCACTGGTCGCATTTCATTGAATACTGATCTGGCCTGTTCTATGCGCGATCTGATTTCTGTACTAGGACTCAGATCAGATGTTCTCCAGGTACCTAAATACTTGAACTTGGTTACGTTTTCGATGGGTAGTCCTTATATATATATATATATATATATATATATATATATATATATATATATATATATATATATATATATATATATATATATATATATATATATATATATATATATATATATATATATATATATATAAGGTCAAAAATGGATCATGCGTGAATTTGACAAAAATAAAGAGGTTACTGAAGAGGAGTGGTAACCGTAAACATGCATGTTTCTAGCTCATTAGCCTTCATCAGTACGGTATAACCAAGTATGGATGTGAAACTTGGGAGCAACGATGTTGAATGAAACATGGAAGAACACAAAGAACGGAAAATAACAGGACAACCAAACGTACATTTGTGCCATCAATTGGAAGATTCCGATTCTGGAACAACAACCAATATCAACACGGAGACGCATAAAGCCCTCCTGTCTGGAAAAAACCAACCCAAGGTAAAGAAACAAGGTCAAAAATGGATCATGCGTGAATTTAATAAAAACAAAGAGCAAACAAAAGTGTTATCATGGGAAAGCACGCAAAAATAAAGAGGTTACTGAAGAGGAGTGGTAACCGTAAACATGCATGTTTCTAGCTCATTAGCCTTCATCAGTACGGTATAACCAAGTATGGATGTGAAACTTGGGAGCAACGATGTTGAATGAATATATATATATATATATATATATATATATATATATATATATATCTGGTGCTGGATTAGTTCTTCTAGAGATGGCCGTTACTTTTGTCTTCTTTATATTAATTTTAAAGCCCAGGGTCTCTCCTACTCTGTCGATTCGATTTGAAAGTTGTTGGAGTCCTTCTAAGCCATCGGCTATGATGGCGGTATCATGTGCAAAGCGTAAGTTGTTAATCAGATGCCCGTTTATTCTAATGCCGTGTTCCATACCCTGTTGAGCGTCATCGAATATGTAGCCAGAATATATATTAAATAGTAAAGGCGATAAGACACATCCCTGTCGCACTCCCCTATGAATGGGTACATCATCTGTGTTGTTTCCTTCGACCCTGATGGCTGCTGTTTGGTCCCAGTATAAATTTTTCAGGAACTGGATGTCGTTATTATCGTGAGCAATTCTACAAGAATATAAATACTTAATCAGCACAATATACTGTCCACCTAAGGGCAATGGCGTAGGTGACACTTCCCCCTTTAGAAGGAAGCTTCTCCTGGAAGCTGGATCCCATCTTCCGTTGACTCCTGATGACTCTTACTTGTCCTTCCTGAATGTTTCCTCTTGTACATGTTCCACAGGAAGGCGACTATCAATGCTGTATAAAGAAGAATAGTCCAAATACTAGGAATGTGCAAATTATGGTTTTCCGTGAATATTGGCGTTACCAGTTGATTTGGAATATCCTTTATTTTTAAACTTATTAAATCAATCTTCATTGGAGAAACGTGTAATTGATTTAATTTCAAATTTAATTCATTCATTACAAAAGGTTATCCAAAAGTTTTTCGTTGAAATATTAATTCTTGATTTCTAAATATAATTTTACATGCTGAATTTTCAATTAAATAAATGCCTTTAAGAGTTTTCACTTCAGTTTCTTGCCTACATTTTATGATTAGTTTTTCTTCTACTGGAAATATTGCCAAAAATTGATTTATCTCCGGAATAATTTCAATGTGATTCTTAATTATTTCAATTTTTGTATATTGACAAAATGTAGAATTCCCTGCTAGCAATATGTTGTAGCTGTTTTCGGAATATCCTCCGCAGCCATCTCGGTCTGATGGAAACCAGAAGCGAGATCTATTGTTGTAAAATATTGACAACGTCCAAGCTTATCTAGTAACGTTGTAATATCTGGCAATGGATATCGATCTCCAATTGTGATCTCATTCAGTTTTCGATAATCAACAACGAGTCGATACTTTGGCTTTTGAGAAGCATCTATCTTGTTTGCAATTATCCAGATATTGCTCGGCCACGGAGAGCTGGACGGCCTAATAATATTATCATTTAACATTTTTTTGAATTTGTTTTTGAATTTCCGTTCGGTGAATCTCAGGATATCTGTATGATTTTGAATAAATAGGTATTTCATTACAAGTTTTAAAATGATGTTTTATTTCACTTCTGAAGGTAAGCTGATTTCCTTCAACATGAAAAATATCACTATACTCTTGAACTAATTTTAATACAGATTCGGAATTCATATGTTCAGTTCTAAGTTTCGAAACATCAAATTTAACATTTTCAGAATAAATATTATTAAAATTTGGGTTGAGGGTTTGTTCGTATTCATCGAATGTCTCAACACTAATAGAAGGGCTTAAGTCTACTCGAAAGTTGGATTCTGAAGGATTTAAAATTGTACATAAAGCTATATTATTTTCAACTTTTGTTAAACATTCCGGGATTTCTAGTTTCCCAATTCGTGTATATGGTATAATTACATTACCATTTTTTACATTTTCAATATTTAATTTAATTACTTGTTCCCAACGTGTATGCACTACTATACAATTCGTGGATCTAGTTTTAATGTCAACGTAATTCATTTCAATTTGACTATAAGGAGTCCTAAGTAAATTATTATTTAAGTCAATAATTGCATTAAGTATTTTTAAATTGATTCTAAATACCTACCTGTTCAGATGATAAATAATTACTCCGCAATTAAACTCAAAATTTGGGAGATTGCGAGTTTAAATAATCATCTGTGTGTTAGAAAAGTGATAAACAAGTGGTAGGGTGATTGTACAAATGAAGGCGACAAAAACAAAGTGAGATTAACGTATTTATATAGTTGTTTATATGGGAAAAAGTACCTAACCATCATATAGAATTTATTTATAAGTATAAAGCAGTTTCAGTCATATATATTTACAAAGTCTATTATCCTAAATAATGTTATATTATGAGGGCTAAGTTTAGAGTAATGTAAAAAGGGTGCTAGTTACGATTAAATTAAACATTCAACAATAACAAAAAATAGATATTTGGATAATTAGTAACACCTGATAATAAACATTAAATCGAAGACGAGTTTTTACCATTCATACTACAACAGGAAAGAACTGCTACAAATATAAGCGATAGAAATTTGGAAAAGACACAGGGTCGGCTTTAAATAATCAGAAAGTACATTTCAAACAATAATTTAATACAGAAACGAAATCAGTTAGCTCTGAGTGGGCTAGGGGTCGAATTGTAGTAGACCTTTGGTAAACAAACTACAAAAGAGACACGGATTTCGTGGACGTTTGAGAAGATAAAGAAAATGTATCAAGTAAACGGTTCGGACACTGAAGAGGAGTATAAGAGAAAAAGAAAAGAAGCAGATGAAAGCTTCGGAAGAAGCAAGAAACAGAAAGAGGATAAAAGGAGAGTGGATACGGAAACAACTATGATCAAAATGATTCAGCAACTGATGTTAAAGAATGATGATATGATGGAAGAGATAAAACAATTGAGAAACAAATAAGCAGCTGTTAGAGATAAAACACGAAAATCTGAAAATGATGGAGGAAATTAAAGCATTAAATGAAAAAGTAGAACACTTAGAAAGAGTTACTAAAAAGAAAAACCTGATCATTACTGGAATAGAAGTGAATACAAATGAAGATATTTCTCTAAAGCAAAAAATAGAAACATTCATAGCAAAAGAAATACAAGTGGACGTTAAAATAAGAAGTGCTCAGAAAATAGGGGAAAAGATGTACTTAATTGAAATGGAAAACATAACAGATAAAATTGACATCTTGAAAAATAAAAGCAGACTGAGACATTTCCGGGAAAAAATTCTCATTGAGTCGGATCTTACCAAGAAGGAACAGGAAGTACAAAAAATAATCAGAGGAAAGGCTAAGGAAGAAAAAGATAAGGGAAAACAAACAAAAGCAGGTTACAAGAAATTAATAGTAAATGGTATAGTATGGGAATGGAATGATGAACAAAAACAGTTACAGTTCAACCAAAAAAACTAGTAGACACACGTGACAATACGATTCCGGCATCGACTCAAACAATGAACATGGTACAGGATTACAAGAAAAGAGGTGAAGAGAAGAACCGCAAAAAAGAAGTAATTAAAAAAGAAAATAAAGTTATAAATATAGGAACATGGAACGTGCGAGGAATATACGGAGAGGGGGACATAACAAATTTAGTAAAGGAAGCAAAATGATACAATATAGAAATTCTAGCGCTGCAGGAGACACATTTAAAAAATAATAATATAAAACAAATGGAGGAATATGTCCTATTCACAAGTGGAAATGTAAAAAGACGATTTGGTACAGGCTTTGTAGTCAGTAAAAATATGAAAGGACAAATCACACACTTCCAAGCGATCTCAAACAGAATATGCAAACTACAGTTTACTGGAAATGACAAAAACATAACAATCGTTAACTTCCATGCACCTACAAAAAAGAAAACTGATGAAGATGAAGATGCATTCTATGAACAACTGGGAGAAATTATTGACAGAATACCAAACGGCAATGTAAAAATAATAATGGGAGATGCAAATGCAAAAGTAGGAAATGAAGACATATTTAGAACTATAACGGGAGGCGATAATGGTTTTAGATTAATCAATATGGCTAAAGAAAAGCAAATGAGGATTATGAGTACACATTTTAAAAGGAAGAATATACACAAAGGAACTTGGATAATTCCAGGCACTAACGAATCAAACCAAATTGATCACGTGCTAATAGGAGAAAAAGATGCCAAATCAATACAAAATGTAAAATCATATAGGGGTGCCCATATAGACTCTGACCATTTTCTAGTAATGGCTAAATTTGAGCTAACAGAAACAGATAAAAGAAAAATTAGAAAAAACAGAAGGACGGTGGAATATTACATGGAAGAATTGCAACATCCTCAAGTAGCCGGTAAATACAGATCTAAAATCGAGAAATACTCAGAACAAACTAGGGAAACAGAATTAGAACAGGGTGTAGAAGAGAAATTATCACGGATGGAAACAGCAATTTTGAAAGCGTCAGACGAAAGCTTAAACGCCATAAAGGCTACCAAAAGGAAGATCTGGCTTGACGACGA
Source organism: Galeruca laticollis (assembly GCA_963921935.1). NCBI lineage: Eukaryota > Metazoa > Arthropoda > Insecta > Coleoptera > Chrysomelidae > Galeruca > Galeruca laticollis. The sequence continues at coordinate 101,487,257 of OY998177.1, forward strand.
ATGTATGGAAGGAATAAGTAGGAAAAGAAGTTTAAGGGAAAAATATCTACAGACCGGGAAAGAACAGTACAAACGGGAATACATTGAACAGACGAAAATTGCAAAAAAGATTTGCTGAACTAAGAAAAGAGAACACGATGAAAACAGAATAAAAATAATGGAAGAAAAATACTGGAGACAAGAAATTAGAAATTTCTACAAGGATGTGAAAGAAATAAATAAAGGACACAGGCCAAAAACACCATACATCAAAGATGGAAACGGTAAACTGCTAGGAGCAAAAACTGAAATAATAAGAAGATAGAAAAGCCATTTTGAAGAGCTATTAAAAGTGAATGCAGAACTAGAAACAGAAGAAAGAGAAGATGTTCCATTGGGAGAAGAAAACCGTTCCGAAGATGAAGAACCTACACTAGCAGAAATAGGAGAAATTATCCACAATATGAAAAATAAGAAAGTCCCAGGATCCAATAGTATTACAGCAGAAAACTTGAAATACGGAGGTATTGTATTAAAAAGAGAAATTAGTAAGTTAATACAAGAGGTTTGGAGGACTGAACATATGCCAGAAGGGTGGAAAAAAGCAGTAATTCTACCGATATACAAGAAAGGTGACATTTCACATTGCAACAATTACTGAGGAATAGCACTACTTGATTGCATGTACAAAGTACTAGCCACACTAATAAAAAGACGATTAGAAACTTATACAGAAAAGATAACCGGCGAGTACCAGTGTGGATTTCGTAAGGCTAGAGGAACAACAGACCAAACTTTCTTACTAAAACAAGTATTAACACACTGTTACGAATACGAGATTCCTACATATATGCTGTTTATCGACTTTAAGGCAGCCTATGACACGATAAACAGGACTAAACTATTGAGAATCTTAAGAAAATACAAAATTCCAGAGAAGTTATGCAAACTGGTGGAAATGACAATCAAACAGACAATAAATGTAGTAAGAGTAGAAGGGGAAGAATCAGAAGAATTTTATACAACCCAAGGACTGAGGCAAGAAGACCCCCTATCTATCATGCTATTCAACATAGCATTAGAAGATGTTATAAGGAAAAGCAAAATCAACCGTCGGGGTACATTACTGAACAAAAGCCACCAATGTTTGGCATATGCAGATGACGTGGTTTTATTATCAAGGAAAAAAAAGAACTGATGAAAATAGCAAAAGATCTAGTGACAGCAGCACAAGGAGTGGGGCTGGAGATAAATGAAGCAAAAAGCCAGTACATGAAACTAAGAAATAAAACAGTAACGGAAGAGCCTGAGACATTACGGCTAGAGCTACAGAACGATAAAATAATATAAATAAAGGAAACCAAGAACTATATGTATCTAGGTGTCCTAATAAATGATAAATGTGAGGAAGAAGCAGAAATCGATCTTAGACTGGCCAAGGGCAATAGATGTGCTGGAGGATTACTCAAAATCTTGAGATCAAAACAAGTCACACGAGCAACAAAGAAAGGAATTTATAAAACAATATTAAGACCGACAGTGCTATACGGATGTGAAACATGGGTTATGAATAAGAAGCAGAAATCCAAACTCGAAATCTGGGAGAGGAACATATTAAGGAAAATTTATGGCGGAAAAAAAACTGAAGAAGGATGGGAGAGGCGCACAAATAAGGAGTTGTATGATCTATACAATGACTCAACAATAATTGAAGTAATCCAATCAAAAAGACTGCAGTGGTTAGGTCACTTAGAACGGATGGAACAGTCAAGAGATGTAAAAGAAGTAGCATGGAAAAGACCAGAGGGAAAGAAGAAGAGAGGTAGGCCCAGAAGAAAGTGGAAAGAAGCCGTAATGCAGGACGTCGAGGAAAAGGGAATACGGAACTGGAAAAGCGTAGCAAGCGATAGATACAGATGGAAAATTCTTACATGGCTATAGACCCTGTCTTATGCCTATATATATATATATATATATATATATATATATATATATATATATATATATATATATATATATATATATATATATATATATATAAATATATATATATATATATATATATATATATATATATATAAATATATATATATATATATATATATATATATATATATATATATATATATATATATATATTTAAATTATCCAATCCTAACAAACAATCAAAATGATCGTGAAATTTGAAAACGCAATATTCTAAATTAAGCGGTTTCCTATAATTAAACATTTTTGGGACTGGAATAAAAGTGCATAAATTTTGTTGACTGCTACCAAAGGCAGATTTTACATGGAATGGTTTTTTGACGTGAGATTTTTTGAAATATTTTTCAGCTACAGCTGGTGTCACAAAGGATCTTGTGCTACCAGTATGAATTAAAACTTTTAGATATTGTTCTGGGAAAATTATATAAGGTAACACACTTTCTGAATTATTTAAGTTTAACAATTCGATAATGTTTGATTTGGTTCCGAGGGTGGTGTCTCTAAAAAATTATCGGATTCATCATTATTGCAATCGGAATCGTCTATATTATGGAGTTCTTCCGAGATAAAATTTCTAGGTTGATTAGTTCCGTATCATAAAATTAGTTAGTCATAAATAATAATTCATTGTTAGTTTTACGTCGTATTGTATGTCTTCGAATCGTTTACTATGAAAACGGCTTGTTGTTATTAGATATTTGAATATATTGACCCAGTGAGCTTCACAAAACCATATGGTATTTATTATTTCCCACCGATTGGAGGTAAGTGTTTCCCTACATTAATGGTAAGGATGTCAAATGGCTTAACAAGTGGAACGCCTACTTCTAATCACCACAGAAGCTCTTATTCAAACAAATACTTATCCTTTATTAGCTTAAATGAAAGTTTGTTTCCAATTTACACAATTATTCGATAATGATATGTCAAAAGACAAAAGTGCTGAATAAAAAGAGATGTGAGATCTGACCTATCAAGAATCTACAGAATTGCCAACATAAATTAAAATAATTCCTCCTGGTTTATAAACAGGGATTATGTATTCTATTTTATTTGAAAAATTAGATAAATGCAAATTATAAAAAATATTTTGTAAAACATGTGTCACAATGACTTTCTGTAGAGCTCGTGATTTGCGAAACTCACCGCTTTGCGGTTTGTTGCGCAAACTTCACTCGTACTACAAAAGAAGTCACTGTGACACTTGTTTTTCAAATAACTATTATTTTACTCGTAAATTTGAATCTACATCCCACTAAACAAAATACATAACAATTCTTTTTAGTGATGTTCTTTTAAAGTGATGTTTATTTTAAACGTTAATAAGATATCTCCTAGATGTCTTAATTTTATTACCAACTCTATTAACATCCATGTCATGTAAATAAAACATATTTTTGATGTACAGAATAATACTTTAAATCGCAGTTACATACACATCCTATGAGTTTCTTTTTATCAACTTCCTATAGGAAACATTCATACGATGTTAATTTGTATACTTCTCACTAATGTCACTTACAGAACGTTACTGTAATATTACAAATGAACATGTTCCTAAGGTGATCACATGTGTTGCAGTTACTTCTACATCTTTCGAAATAATTTTTAGTAACTTCCTACGATCACGTCTGTACCATGTTAGTTCATAAACCTCTCAGTAATATCTCATATTAAACATCACAGTAATATTAAAGAAGATGAAAACAGAAGAGGAACTGACGAACGAAAGTAGTTATCTGTGGAAACAAATGACAAGCAGACAAGCATGGAATGGCGGGAAGTTTTCAGTTTTGTGTTATATTTTATTTGCAGGAAGCACATTTTTGGCAAGAAAAAGTACTTGAATAAAGTGGTCTTCATCTTTTTTAGTTCCTACTTAGCTACAGTTTGTATACTTAGTTATAATTCTTGTTATAATGGACGAACAACAGTTTTTATCGGTAAGTACCTATTCCAAAATCATAATCATTAAAACTTAATACTCATTCAATACTTTAATCGGCTATTGTACATTGAAATTCCAGGTGACGAAATTGTACAATAACATTATATAATAAAGATTACAAAATAAGTTTTTTCAACTTTTAAAATATTTTAGTTAGTAAGTATATTTTAAAAACGATTCACAATCTTTCAAATCCTAGATATGCATTATACCCTACAAAAAACTTAATATTGAAATAGGGTAGATATTATTATTATTAATAAAACATGATCATATGTTGGCAGGGATTTGAATCTAGAAGAAAATCTCTTCAATGTTCAAGATGTTTCAGAAGCTACTTACATGAATAAAATAAAAAACAAATAGTTGGTAATAATGTAAAGGGGAGTAACTATTTCAGATAGTCTGATACAGATATTGTATTGAACACTACAAAAAATATTGAATCAAGTATCTCTAGTTCTAGTTTTTGTAGTAGTAGTCATGGCCACCAATATAGATTTGCAGGTTTGGAAAATTCTAACATTAATACCAACAATGCTTGTAAACAATTAGAGACTGTTTAATACCTTAAAAAACAGAAATTTCTGTTAAAACGCTCATTTCCATTTGAAAATACACTGAATACAATAAATAATCTGTAGGTGTCCCCTACAATGGTCTATATTAATCTAGTTGAATAATATGTATTTTATGACACTGAATGCTCCAGTCAACAAACAGAATTCAGTTATTTATTATTGTAGAAACACAGCTATTGGATACTCAATTGGATACAATTAATTATAAACTCATTTAACTTGGTAATCTGGTCATAGCTCTTCTTCATAAGTAGTTTTTTTGTATACAGTGTATATGCTTAGTTTTCATTTTACAATTCCACGATGTTAATATACAATATGTTCCAGGATGAAAATAACAAGATGAGAACAGTATATTATTTTATACAGAAAAGAAGTATGAATTTTCATGGCACACCTGAATTTACCTGCCAAACGGAGTGAGGCATGTAATAGAAGGTAAATAATGAAAAGTCACTTCTCGAAATAAAATATGCTATTATTCCTTTGAAGAACTCCGCATGTATCTTATGGAAAATGGGTCCAAGTCAATTGGCTGAAAATCAAGTTTGATGTATGTTTCACAGATAAGGATTTTGAAGTGTACGATATGGTATGGTTGAGGCACTCGAAACAGCGACTCTTGCGTGAGAAAAAGTAGCCGTAAGTAAACGATAGAATTTTCTTCAATCAGATTGGATTTCTGTTTAATGTTCAATAACATATTTATGGTATAAAATTATTATTTTCAATATTATTAAAAAACTATTCTAATAAATTTTTTGTGAACTAGCTGTAATGTATGTGTATCCGTTGAACTTTACTAATTCAGTTTCAAAGTATGTTACGTTATGACAACTACAGATTAATACACCCTTCTTTTACACACTTGTTACGTAATATGCTTACACAATTTTATTTTTTTTTAGGTTGGATTGCTGGACTAGATATTTTTTTTTCTAATTTTGTATCTGTTTTTTCCAAATTTACTGTACTGTTCATTGATAGTGAATAAACGTTTTAATACATTTATTGCTTTTTTTGCTATTTTATTTTTAATGTACAGGGTGAACAACTAAGCAAGACTGTAGACCACATCTCAGAAAAGAATCATGGTAGAACTTTCAAAAAAAAACCTTTAGGTAAGTGATCCTGAAAAATGGCTGGAAAATATTTTGCAGTCTCTAAAATATCCGCTAGGAGTGGAATGAACACTCCACAAAAAAAAACTAAAGGTGTCCTAAAAATACAACTTTTGAAATCTTGATGAGATTATGAAGAAATTTAATTAAGGAGATTTTTTGCCATTACTCTTCAAATAATGGGTGGGGAAGGTTCAAACTTATGAACAAATGTAATTTTTTTTCGTTTTTTAACCGATATTGATGATTTTAGCCGCATTTCTGTTTAATAAGATTGATAACAAAATTAGATAACTTTGTATCCACTCGGAAATTTCAAACGTAAATTGAAGCATTTTTTCAATTTTTATATCTGATATCGTAAATCTTATATCTTGGATTAGATTCCTATTTTTTTAACCCCTTTTCATCAGAATTTGAAAAATGCTTCATTACGTTTGAAATTTCCGAGAAAAATGGGAAAATTGTCGACTTTTTCACATAGCGTTGACAAAATTGTACAGTTTGTTATTTTGTTAAGCATATCTTATCAAATAGAAAAAACTCCATTGATATCGATTAAAAAACCAAAAAGTGTTACGACATTTGTTTTTTAGGTTGAACCTTCCCCCAACTCTTACTTGAAGAATAAAGACACAAAGTTCCTAACTACATTTTTTCATAATCTCATCAATATATCAAAAATTGTATTTCTAGGATAACTTTAGTTTGTCTTTTTTGGAGATAATCACAGTATTATGTTTTTAAGTGTTCATTCCACCCCATAGCAGATATTTTAGGAATAAAAAAATATTTTCCAGCCATTTTCCTGAAGGTATTTCTTTAAAGTTGTACCATGACTATTATTTGGAATATGGCCGACAGCCGGCGTTCTTAGTTGTTCACCCTGTATTTGCTGATTAGGCACAGAAACATCTATAGGATGTCATCTAAAATGTTTGAGGTATATTATTTAGAACTGTCTGTGGGTATAGTGTACACACTAGATGTAAATTGAGTCAATGAAAATGACGAGTACTCAGTGTGTATATGTTTATTAATATGCAGCTAAGCGCTTTCGGCCTTTAGGCCATTATCAAAGCTGTCGTCATAAAAAAGATTCAAAAACAGGTGTCAAAAAACATCCAGATGATAAAAACGAAACAATGTATGAAGTTACGTCATTGTTTTACAATTATATCATTAAAAAACATTAAAATAACCCTTTAAGAGGGTGTATAGAATGAATGAAAGAGTTCAGAATGAATGTTAATTTCCATCATGTAGATATAATTGTACACCCTCTTAAAGGGTTATTTTAATGTTTTTTAATGATATAATTGTAAAACAATGACGTAACTTCATACATTGTTTCGTTTTTATCAGCTGGATGTTTTTTGACACCTGTTTTTGGATCTTTTTTATGACGACAGCTTTGATAATGGCTTATAGGCCAAAAGCGCTTAGCTGCATATTAATAAACATATACACACTGAGTACTCGTCATTTTCGTTTACTCAATATTATTAAGAGGTTTAAGTAATGTCCATACAACATCTAAGAGAATACACTGTATTTTTTTTGAAATGTCGCATTTAGATCATTGATAAGATGTTATTTTTTAGAACGTAACAGAAATGTTGTTTTTAGTTCGTTATAAAGACTTCCTTTTGAGGAAGTTCTACTAACATCTCAGTAATGTAAAAAGGCAGCGCTCCAACATCGCTGAGAAGTTAAGTTGAAACATCAAAAAAGTTAACAGCCACAAGCTGGGCATAAGCGGTTGTATAGATGTGCATGTGATGAAAACAAGAGGAAAAAAAGGAAGAAAATTATCACAATGTGATGTTGAATTAATATAACTGTGATATTTATTTGCTTAGTGGGATGTGTATTGATAGAGCTGTTTAACCTTTTAATTTCTCGTTTTGTTATTAAGAAACACCGTTTCTTCACAATTTCTTGTTTTATTTATTACAATAGCTTACTTTTTGTAAAAGATACAAGGATTCAAGAAAAATATTACATTTTTCCTATGGTATTAATAACAATCCCTTTATGAATTTAACTTATAATGAAATTGATAATTAAAATGAACTGAAAACAAAACCAAAATACCATCTTCATAAGATTCAAATTAGTTAAGGCGTCTCAAGAACGATTATGATAGAACTAATTTTCAAAAATTTTCAAAACATGCGTTAGGTAGTTAACAAGTGTTAATAAATTAAGTAGGATGATATTCTATATAAGTAAGGATTTTTGTAATAGATGGCAGTCGAATTGCCACATCACCTGATTCCAGAATACAAGAAGGGAAGACCTTCCCTCAAAATGTATATAATTTAACTGCGGACCTGCGATTTAAGGCTATTTGACTTATATCATAAAATATTTGCCCAAAGGAACCCAGGGTTTAAATTAATAAAAGTGAGTAATGACTCTGGAAATTTTATTTTGAAATATCATTCTCCAACATAAATATATGGTACTAAGGCAGGACCCAGATATTTCAGGAAACGCTTATTAAAGTGCGCGGTATTGCTGGTATTGAGATTTTGTTTAAATTTATGCAGCCAGTTCGTTAAATTGTCACACAACAAATACCCTTCTCTCTCCTGACAGTATAGTGCCAAATTCTTCAAGATAAGGAAAACTTTGAACTTACTGTGATATAACGTGTTTGGCCATCTTCAGTTTTATCCAGCAAAATGACATATCGCTTACAATAACTCGTTCTTCATTTCATCGTTCTTACTGGATTTATTGCCTTCTCCACTATTTTTCGTAGGGATTATTTTGTGAATAAAGGGAAGTATTATGGTACATACATACGGTATGGAGTCACTACCAGACAATACGTGACATATTGGTTATGAACAATAATTACATGATATATCTATTTTCATTTCAGCAAAACAATTTATTTTTTCTGCTCTCTGGCACAGATTTCCAGATTTAAATGGAAACTGTAACACTCAGAATGAATCAGTGGAAGAACACTAAGTAGGTCCTTTTCCTTTAGAAGATTGATGGGAAGGGCCTCATTATAACATTTCGTCAATAAGGTTGCCGGCGCTTCGACCCGTATAACCCTTTCACTGGAATTGTACCTACCCAAGTACATCAGTTTCAACAGCATCAAATGGCCAAATTTACAAAAAGTGCAACGTTGCTGCTTTTTTACCGTGTAGGGTACACCCACGTCATACAGCATATGCGAGTAGCGCGCTCTAGGTTCGTAAGTTCGATGTCATGCATTTAATTTTAAGCAGTCGTGTAATAGCGTTGTTGCGATTGATAAGCTGTCATAATAATTGTTTTCATGTAGTGGAACTGTCATATCTGCGTTATTTTATTTTCCTGGTGAGTACAAAAACTACATTGAACTGTATAATTCATTCAGTTACGAAAAGTTTTTCCTAAACACTGAAACATACGTTTCACAAAGCATCTACCTCCACAAGGACAAACGCACTTCGACGAAAATAGTCGTTGGTACAAATTCATCTAAATAATATTTGCCAGTATGGCTAACATTGTGTTTGTTCTAGAGAATGTCTTTTCGAAAACAAAATGCCCTCACAGAAGAGGAAATGCTGCAGTTTTTAGAAAATGACGATTTATCGGATATCGCCGTTTTATCTGACGATGATTTGGGGTGGGATGAGTCAGGCATAGATAATCAACATTCAGACTTTATAGATGAAGAAGGACCGGCTGATGATCTGGAGAGCGGGAGTAAAAGCGACGGACAGAGTGATGGGGGCTTTGATGGTATAGCAGAGCCATCGGCGCCGGAACTACGAACGTCTACAATGGAACAAAGATTGTCAACGGCAAGACCAGGATCTTCAACCGCGGAATTAGTACCTTTCGCGATGGTATCAAAAATTAATGGCTCGGAAGCTGTTGACAATTTTTATGAGCAGTACAATCTAACTAAAAAAGAAAACATCATCTGGATGGCGCGTGCACAGTATCAATCCAGAGTTTCAGGTGGCATAATGGAAATAACTCAACTGAACATGTAGTTGAGTTGCCTAGCCCAGTGGGTTTTTTTCTTCGGTACATTCCAAACAGTGTGTATGAACAAATGGTGAATATGACGAATTTTTATGCTGTTCAGCAAAATACACCAAGATTTCCCCCAACAAATATAGAGGAGGTGAAGAAATTTATTGGAATGCATATTTACAATTCCCCAGAGTTGAAATATATTGGAGTAGTAAAAGATAATATGGTTTTGAAAAGATTTTATAAACTGAGACGTACTTTGCATTTGGTTGATGTAACTAGGAGGGAAGCTACTAATACAGATAGGTTGTAGAAAGTGCGATGTATATATGATGCACTACGGAAAAGATACCAAGAACAGACACTAGAACGCAATCTTTGTGTTGATGAACATATAATCCCTTTCAAAGGACGCTTGAATATCAAACAATATATCAAAAATAAACCAAAAAAATGGGGCGTGAAGTTGTACGTGTTAGCTGGAGAGAGTGGTATAGTGTATGATTTCTTGATCTACCAGGGATCAACTACAGAAATTAAACCGCTTCATATGAACTTTGGCGCGTCAGCTGCTATAGTTACGCAGCTTTCTGATCGAATTTCTGAACCCAATCACGGCTTATTTCTTGATAACTATTCTAGTTCTTACAACTTATTTCAATACCTTTGTTCAAAGTCAATATTTGCAGTGGGCACAATTGGATAGAATCGTTTTCATCGTCCAAATCTACCAAGTGATAAGGATATGAAGAAGGAAGGAAGAGGAACTTCAGCTGAGTGTATTAGTAAGGATGGCATAAAATCACAAAATGGTACGACAATAAATCGGTCGTCCTAGCGTCAAATTTTGTTGGAATTGAAGAGCAAGACATATGTAGAAGATGGGATAAAACAACAAAGGAATACATTGAAGTGCCTAGGCCAAAAGAAGTGCGGAGGGGTAGATAAACATGATTTTTTGCTGAGTATCTACCGCTCCTACGTTCGGTCCAGAAAATTGACAGTAAGGCTGATTTCCCATGTCGTAGATCCGGCTTTAGCAAATTTATGGTTAGAATACAAGAATTAAGCCATGAATTTGGGTGTTCCAAAACAACAAATTCTTGATTTACTAGGCTTCCGACAATGTGTTGCTGAACACCTTATACTTACGAAAAAACCTCCAAAAAGGGGCAGGCCTTCTACGGAACCTTCCGCTGACGATCTCCCCTGTACATCCACAAGAAACAAAAGACTCTAGACCAGTAAAGGATTCTAGATACTACTAGATACAGAAACTGTTTTAAAAAATTTGATAATATATAATTACTGTATGTACTAGTGTTTTGAATAATAAAATCATTGTTACAATGCGAAACAATATTTTACTTGGAATGCGTCAACTGGATTTGTCCCTCTAGAGGTACATGTCTCAAAAACTGAAGGGATGGGATAATTGTTATTTTTTCATTCAAATTATGATAATTGATCCTAAATAAAATTAGCGAATCTATTAAAATAACTTTTCTGAAATTTTTACTACTATTTCCAGTGAAAGGGTTAAATCGTCACAAGTCCAGTACTCGGAAATTTTTATCATCAAGTGAAGGTGAAGGTTTTCTCTGTGACAGTATTCGTTCGTGTCAAATATTCCTGAACTAGTTTCGAAAATGACATCATGTGCTCTTGAGTTATTTCATGAACCTGAAATTGTTTTTTGCCTATGATAGTCTGGACGAATTGAAACCAGTCTCGGGACACCATGATGGGTATTGCAGCAGTCTTCAATGCGAACATGATCTACATCACATTCATTCAAGGTGCGTGTGTCCTGGCAAGAGAAACTTCTGATGAACGCAATTAACATGACGGCTCTTGCTGACAAAATATGAAAACATACTGACCATATTGATATTTTCATTTTGGCTGCTGCATGTATGTGAGTATGTTACGACATGGGTAACACTTTCGAGGTTACTTTCTCTTCAGACCTTATTTTTCTGGTTGCTCTGTGCCACATGTAGCAGATAGTGGTCCCTCCATATGTGGCGCAGTCACGGATAGTTAAGTTGAATGTTAAATGGAGGCATTAGTAAAAAGAAACATTAGCCGTCCTATTGTACATCATGTTAAAGAAAAGCTGGGTTCTATAGAGTTCATTCATTGCTTTCCCTTAATCAATGGAAGAAATGTATCAATAACATCAACATTTGAAATTGGTTTTATAACAAAAATTTTCTGCTAGCAAATAGTTTAGCAAAGATGTATGGCCACCCAGAGTTTCATTAAAATGGTCTATTGAATCTTCATTGTCTCCACCTCATCCGACGATGCATTCTCTTCAGCCTGTGAAAGTTAATCAAATAAAGTAAAAGCTCTGAAATTTCTCGTCCCATAGTAGTAGCCATAACATGAAAATTTAGGACATTTTTATAAAAATTGTTAACATCCCTATTCTGACGTTTCAATTATTCATTTTATTCTGACGTTTCAACTGTTAATTTTTGTGTCTCTATTAATATTATAAAAAATTTCAATGGAATAATATTCAGTGTTATGAGAATATTCATTTCTCAAATTTATCAGTATACAAATATATCACAGATAACAGGGATCTAGTTTAAAGAACGTTTTCAACCAACAACTACTGCTTCGGATTACTCCATAAAAGTTGGCAGCGTCTACTTTCATTTACAATATAAAATCCAGTTGAGATATTTTTTGTTTTTTCGTCTTATCACATGAATGCAATGGTAGCAAGTTTCAAGCACAAACAATTAAATCCCTTTTTTTCTATCCTCTATATTTTATCTTTCGTTCGTCTGGCATTTTATTTCGGCGAACATTTTATTAAGTTTTGTTTTTTGCGAATTCGGAATTGTGTCAGATAACGTATCTCATAAATAATATTACACTAGAGAGGATTTTCTTTTTTATTATGAAATGTTTCGTATTTACCGGCTGTCAAAAATAGTATTATTGCCTTTTTATTGTGATAATGCTAACAGAGTGGATAAATACATTTATATACAGTTTCATGCAAAAATTACATCGAAATAAGTCTCGCAGTTATCTTCTTTGTGAATAATGCGGTTGTATGAAAACAGTCTCTAATTTTCTGTTGGGTGTTGAAAAATATTCAGCTTAAAGATAAAAATACGACGTCGTGTCTGTGAGTAATTTTTCTATGTGGTAAAACAAATGGCCTTATTTCGTTTTCGAGCATCATAAATATAAATTGGCGTCAAAACCATGCACCTTCTTGTAGTTGAAGGAGTAATAAATTCCATTTTATTATTTCACAGATAAGTTTATATTTCACGGATTTAAAAAAGGAAATTTAAATTAATTCACTACATCGTGAAGTATTTTGTTTGGTTTAGATCCTGTCGTTGTGTGACAACAAAAATTTTACTCCTTCTGATACCCAGAAACGGAAAAGTTTTTAATTCAAATTGCCAGTATCTCTGAGTTTCTATAAGTAATAATATATTAGATTCAATTTTTTCTTTAAAGTATTATACTATTTTTAATTTTTCGACGGCAAATCAATTGTTCGATCAAAAATACTTAACCTAAAGAAAGAAATTCATAAACGAAATATTCCCGTTGAAGTCAGTACGCTTTTAAAGGAGGACCCTCTTCGCATCATATTTGGCAAAGGACTTTCATAGAAAACTAATCTACACCCTTCCTTCCCGAAAGATGCCAACTGTACTCGACATTGAGAGTTTCCTCTTATCATTCTTCTGCTAGCTCCTTTTCCGTCACGACCTTTTATAAATCACTCCAAGCGTTAATATTGAACTTCCGTACTCGAAAATATACAACAAGACAATCCCATAAAGTTGGAGTATTAGAGGTTTCAACTTATAATTAAAAACTTTATATATCCTCATTCTATCTGATACGTGCTATATTCCCTTCAGATGGTCTTTGTTATTTTTAATTAGAAATAGTATTGACCACTTTCAAATCCAAAATAAAATTTCTCCAAATTGGTAGAATTCAATAATCAATCGAATCGCATGAGCCAAAATACTACTTTGTCCAACTTGATATATCCCACTATGCAAATAAATGTTACAGTCACGTCAATTCAACATCACATTATGATAATGCTCCTCCTTTTTTTCCTCTTGTTTCCGTCATATACACATCTATACAACCGCTTATGCCCAGCTTAGGGCTGTTAACTTTTGTGATGTTACAAATTAACTTCTCGGCAATGTTAAAGCGCTGCAGTTTAGTACTACTGAGAAGTTCCTCAAAAGGAAGTCTTTATAATGAACTGAAAGCAACATTTTTGTTACATTCAGAAATGCCATATTATATATGTTAATGCAATGTCTATAAAACAACATCTGTTGTAGATAGTTAAATAACCTTTTAAACCGTCTGTTAGGCTTTATTGTACGAAAAGAATTACAGACAAATAATTCACAACTAACTTGTCAAAATGAATTTAAACAAACAAGTGTAGTGAGTGAACTTAAATAAATAACTTTATCTTATTCACCCCACCTACGTTACATAATCCTTCAAATGCAATGGAGGGTGTTTTTCTCGTTTTCTTCTTCTGAGAGATTCTTGAGAAACTTTGGGTAATGGAATATGAACGTCAGTGTTTCCAATTTCGCATGTTGATAAGGAGTTGAAGGGTTTGTTTCTAATGAAACTATATTTTTTGAGGATAATTATTCTTCCATTAAAGTTCCAATAGGTGCTAGACATCGTGTGGAAACAGTTATTTCTCTACCATCAGACAGCTTAACATGTGAATATTCAGGATATCCTTCCAACAACTCCACTTCTTCAACCAAAGGCTCGTACTTGGAATGGCGCACTGGTCGCTCCATTAAGACTGTTTACGAATTCATCAACCATGCAGGTATAGTCATTCCACTTTTTGATCTTCTGGAAAAACTGAACATTCTTTCATGAGGTGTTGAGTTGATTGACGTACATAACAAAGAAGGCTTCCTGATATACTTGTTGCCATTTATCAATTCCAAGTTGATGAGTTCTCATGGCTAATTCAATTGGCTTCCATAAAATTACAACGTAACGTTCGCATTGTCCATCACCTTGCGGGTTGTAACCAATAGTTCGACTTGTAGCGATACCTACAGTACCAGGGAATGACTTAAGCTCATGTGACATGAAGCTTGAGCCTCAGGCAGAGTGTATTTATGCAGGTGTACCAAATAAAACAAACATTTCTTTAATGAAATTGACTGTCTCGACCCTTACTTCGTGGAATATGCTCATATTAGTGTTTTTAAATGAAACTCACGGTCTCTAGTTAATTCCACAATATAATACAAGTTATTGAAAATTCTAAAGAATTGACAATTGTTTCGATAAATCAATATCATCGTCAGAATGTCAGAAGTTACATTCAATGTTGATGATATTGATTTATCGAAACAATTGTCATTTTTTTAGAATTTTCAATAACTTGTATTATATTGTGGAATTAACTAGAGACCGTGAGTTTCATTTAAAAACACTAACATTTCTTTAAGTTTAGATTTAACAGTAGTTGAAGATAGATCTTTACACGGAAAAGCAAACGGAAAACGAGAAAATTCATCAACAACATTTTTGTTAGATGAAGGTAACGGTACTTTAAAATCTATGCTAAATCTTTCTAGTGTCTGAGTAGCTTTTATAAGCCTACTTTCTCTCTTATGAAACCGTGGCTTAATTTCAGCATACAGACAACACGAGGATATTTTTGATCGTATCTCTTCTAACGAGAAGGGAAAATTCTTACTTCTTACAAAGTGATACAATCTTGTTTCTCCAGGGTAACATAAGGCTTCATGTAGAGAACGTAGTTGCTGTAAATTTTTCGTAGTAGATGAACAGATTCGTGATAAAGTATCAGCTGAGATATTATATTTGCCAGGTCTATAAATAATTTCATAGTTATAACTTGGAAGTTCTAATTCCCGGCGTATGATTTTCTCATTTCCAATTTTTCCGAAGTGTTTTCTGTTAAACATAAAAGAAACTGACAATTCATCTGTTAAAAGTTAAAAATAACGGCCTATTATGTAGTGCCTCCATTTCCTTAAGGCTTCTACAATAGCATATGCTTCCTTTTCAATCGAAGAGTGATGTTGTTCTGATTTAGATAGTGCTCTTGAAAAGAAGGCAACTGGTCGATTATTTTGAAATAAAGTAGCTCCAATCGCAAAATCCGAGGCGTCAGTTTCTATAGTAAAGGTAGCTTGGTCATCAACAGATGGAAAAACAGCATTTTGAATATCTAGTTTCAATTCTTCGAAAGCCTTTATTGCTTGAAAATTCAAAGGAAATGCACTCCTAGTAAGTTGACCTAACTTGCTAGCAAATCCAGGAATAAATTGAGCATCATGAGAAAACATACCAAGTGCTCTCCGTGGGGAAGATGTATCATTAGGTACAATCAAATTACGGATAGGCTGGAGACCTTCAGGGTCAGGGCGAATGCATTTATAGCTAATTACGTACCCCAAAAGATGGATTTCTGTCAATTAGAAATTGCTGTTATCTATATATGTTAGTTTATACATAGAAACAACTTCCATATATTGTTTTAAATTTTTATCGTGTCCGTCTTGATTATGGCCAAAAGTTGTTAGAATCGTTCAAATATACGTCTACACCTTTAGGACATTCAATTGAGATTATTCCAGTGATAGCTAGCAGAAAAGCAGGGACTCTATTTCGAACACCAAATGGAATACGTTAAAATTGATAGAGCTTTCCATATGCTTACAATGCTGTATATGGCTTGTCTTCTTCAACTATGGGTATTTGATAGTAAGCACTTTTGAGATCAAGAGAATTGTACACTTGGTGTAAAGCAACTCTATTACAATACTGTCTATTCCAGGTAAAGGGAAGGCATCTAAATCAGTGTATCTATTTATCGTCTGGGAGTAGTCAAACTACCATTCCATAACGATAACTTTCTGAAGATACTACTAAAACCTGAGCTCTCCATGGTGAAATACACTCTTCAATTATATTATTTTTCAATAAGTTGTGAGTTTCAAGCTCAATAAACTTCGAATCTGATTCACTATATCTTCGAGATTTAGTGCAAGTAGGCTTACATTCAGATGAGTGATTTGTGAAAATTCGGACAAGTTCGATATTAGCTGTTGCCACACTGCAAATATTAAGAGGTTCCTGTTCACCACCAAATTACACCTGCACGTACGAGTGTCTTATAAAGATATCATGACCTACTATTAAGTCCGAACAGAGATTTGGAAGAATACTAACAGTAATTTCTTCATATTTATGTCCTTGTAGACAAAGATCTATTTTACACTGACCTTTTGTTAAAGAATGAAGTGATGTAGAAGCCATTTTCTCTAGTTTACTTGGAGTTACAGAAATCTTGAGCTTATGAATCATATTTTCATTAATAAAGCTTGAACAACTGTCTGTATCTACTAGACCGAAAGCAATCGTACCATTTATAGTAACAGGGATAACATCTTGTCTCAAACAAGGAGGTATAGCAGCAATACAGTTAGAAAAATGAACAGATTCATCAGTTGCTTTCATTTTGCTCTTTTTCATACAAACTCTTTGCCAATGACCTTTGATACCACAAGCTCTTTTTATTGATAGCAGCAATAGTTTCTTGCTCTGTACATTTGAAATATATTTCATCATTTTCGTTTATAGCCGAAGTTCCAGAAGTTCCAGAGATCTTGCTTGTCTAAATGCTTCATCTAAAGTTAGAGTGTGATTTTCTAGTAATCTTTGCCTAATTAGTGATGATTGTAATCCATCTATAAACACATCTCTTATACTTTCATCCCTGTTGATGTCTGCAGTAACATCTTTGAAGTTGCAGTCTTTTGCTAAGCGTTTTAAAGATTCAGGGTATCTGTCAATAGTCTCTCCAGATTCCTGATATCGAGTCACGAGCTTATGCCGCGCAAATATTTCATTCACCGGTTTTATATAGATATTTTTCAAAATACTAACTCTATTATTGTGAGTATCTTAATCACTTATGTATTCATAAACGGAAGGAGATATTAAATTTGTGAGAACCTTTAGCTTGTGCAGCTCCTCTATTCCAGCTGCAAAAATAAAATTTTGAAAAGTCTTAAACAAGTGATTCCAATGTAGAGATGCATCTGTTTTATCAGTGTTCAAATGGAATATTTCAAGTCGTAAGGCACGTTCCATGGTCGATTCTTATACAACCTCTTTTTGTACAATAAATTGTTGTAGATAGTTAAATAAACTTTTGAACCTTTTGTTAGGCTTTATTGTACAAAAAGAATCACAGACAAATAATTGACAACTAACTTGTCAAAATGAATTTGAACAAACAAGTGTAGTGAGTTAACTTAAATAAATAACTCCATGACAACATCTTACCAATGAAATAAATGCAACATTTTAAAAACAATACAGTATATACTCTCAGATGTTGTATGGACATTACTTAAACCTGTAAATAATATACCCTAAACATTCTATTTGACATCCTACAGATGTTTCTGTGCCTAATGAGCAAATACAGGGTGAATAACTAAGAACGCCGGGTGTCGGCCATATTTCAAAAAATAGTTATGGTACAACTTTTAAAAAATACCTTCAGGAAATTGACCCACAAAAATCGCGGGAAAATATTTTTAGGTTTCTAAAATATCGGCTAGGCGGTAGAATTAACATTTAAAAACGTACTCGTATATTGCTGTGATTATCTCCGAAAAATACATACTGAAGGTATCCTAAAAATACAATTTTTGAAATATTGATGAGATTATGAAAAAATTTAGTTAGAGTCTTTTTGTCCTTATTCTTCAAGTGAGGGGTTGGGGAAGGTTCAAATTTGTTAAAAACAAATGTCGTAACCCTTTTTTCTTTTTAAACCGATATCAATAATTTGACGTCATTTAAAAGAGTTTTTCCTCGTTAATAAGATATGCTTAGCAAAATTAAACAATTTTGTCAACGCTATGTCAAAAAGTCGAAATTTCAAATGTAATGAGGTATTTTTTAAATTCTGTTTCAAGGGGGTTAAATAAATAGGAATTCATTGAAATTGGCAAGTCTAAGTCTTAATATTATTCCAAGAAATAAGATTTACGACATTAGATTAAAAAAATTCTCCATTTTACATTTGAAATTTACTAGCGGAAACAAAATTATTCAATTTTGTTATCAATCTTATTAAACAGAAAATACTCTTTTAAATGACGCCAAAATCATCTGCATATCGGGGTCAGGTAAGCCATCAATAAAGGCCTGAATGCCCAGACATTCCATCATGTTCTCTGGTGCTGACGGATAAGCAAATCGAACTAGTCGGGCGATGTCCACTCCATATTCATGAAGGGATTCATCACGTTTCTCCCTTCGGTTCTTCAGCTGAGATTGGTACAAATGTTCCAGATGTTCATGACCATATCGCATGTCCAACCTCTTCTTCAGCTGCTCGAAGTCGTCCGTTTCTTTCAAAGGTATCGTCTGAAGAACATCTAAGGCATCTCCGCGAAGCGCGATGGTTAAATTCTCTGCCTTCTCTCTATCGGACCAATTATTCACTCTAGCGGCTGCTTCAAATTGTTTCACATAATTGGTCCACGACATTTTTCCATCAAACTGCCAATGTCTCCAAACTTAGGTAGTGTTTCTGGCTTGCAAGGTTTCGTTTGCTCGGTCTTCTTTTCTTCTCCTGGCGTGCCTCGCGTTCTTGAATCGGCAATCTTTTCTTCTAACTCCTTGATTTTCTCGTCTCTCGTTGTAATCTCATTCTCGATTTTCTCGTCCATTTTTGACATTTTATTCTCGATTTCCTCGTCCATCGTTGACATCTTATCCTCGATTTCAGATTTTAGGGACGAAATTTCATTTTCAACGTCAGCGGCAATGTCTTTTTTCATTAATAAGATATCGGCAGATATATCGTTCTTCAAAATAGAAATATCGTTCTTTATAGCCGGAATCTTCTCGTCCATGTTAGCCGAAATATCATTCTTCATAGTAGAAATATCGTTCTTCATATCAGAAATCTTCTCGTTCATGTTAGCCGAAATATCATTCTTCATAGTAGGAATATCGTTCTTCATACCAGGAATCTTCTCGTCCATGTTAGCAGAGGTGGAAGCCTCGTCATTGAATAAAACTGTTTCTGGATCAAAGCCGTCATTTTCCAGTGCCACTTTAAGTCCCTCTACTAATTCGCTTCTCTTACCGGACGTTTCCAACTCACGATCTTCCAATTCTGCTCTTAATTCCGCCACTTTCAGATCCCTTAATCTCTTGGCCATTTTTACGTAGCAATTTATTTATATTACCCCACACCTGACACCAATGTAATGTTTTTCTAATTTATTTAAACAATAAACGGGTGGGATCAATTTTAAACACATGGTAGGTTCACTTAATTTATTTAAACACTAAACTAATCACTAACACTTAATTTATATATATATATATATATTAAATTGGATAGAACGGGGAGAGAAAGAATGATTTAACGTTATTATTAGTTTAGTTTATATTTAGTTTCGATTTGCCCGGTATATAAATAATTTTAAATAGGTGATAAACAATTTATGCTACTTGCATGAGAAATTTCTTATCTCAGGGTAGAGTTCAAGTATATAAAAATTAAACAGTTTCATTTTTTAATATTAGCGCCAAAATCAATAAATTCTTTATATTTTAAAACAAATTTGTTGATCAAAATATATTATTTACTTGATAATTATGAACTGAATACGGTCCTGCCCTGCTTGGAATCAAATCTCTGTACCATTCATAGATGTCAGTTCAAACTTCTACCTATAGAAAATAGATGGAGCGGAAATCACCAGATGAAATGAAAATCTCAACGTACAGTTTTAAATCGTTCTTCAAAAGAAACAAAAAATTGTTTAATGTGATGAAAATAAATACATTACTCTTTTACAAGTGTTCTTGAAAAAAATTCAACTATCTAAAATAATGGTGAGATATTAATTCTAAGGGTGAATTACAATTATGCAACTTGGTATACAAATGAATTATAGAAAATGGCGAACGATAAACTTTTTAGCGTCCATGTAACATTAAAGTTCAGTTCTTTACACAAATCGGTAAGTTCGTTTACCTTTTTATGTATTAATAAATTGAATTTAAATACCTTGTTCACTATACTGTTTTTTTTTATTCACCTCAATGATCAGTTCCTTTAATCTATTTTAGGTTCTCTCTCTCTCTTGGAATAAATCCGTTCTTCCTGTCCTTTTCCACCAAATCAGGAATTGACGCTGTATTTCTTCCAACATCAAAACACTTTGGATGGATTCCATGATTCAGTGTTTTCTGAAAGGTATTGTCGAGACATTGCTTCCACAATACAACAATTGACCATTTATAAAAGAAAAGTCACGGTTAGTACCACATAATATATAACAATTCCTTTTTATATTTTGTAGTTATTAATATTTACTTAATTACTTACATTAACGTATATCTCGTAAGTATAATGTATTTGTTTCTTGAATTCCATAGCCAAAACTGATATTTCTCAAATATTTAAAATATTCTTTACCAAAATAATTTTTCTTCTTCCAAATTTCTGCTACCCCAAAAAGAGACTTCTTAGTGAATAGTCTACATAATCAACAACTTTTTTCATTCAAATTTTTTTTTCATTAGCAACGTAATTGTCGCTGATGTGATTCTTTTAAACGTTTATTTACCAATCAAAATTGACTATCAATTTCATCATTGAAAACCTTCACTTCAACCAGTGAATCGTCCCTCCATCATATCAGGACATTCTATTCTACATTTTTCAATTGCTTAAACCTCATATATTGTTTTCTCCCAACAACATTTCATAAAATTTTAACTGACATTTGTTAATCTCTAAGTGTGTATGTAAAATGAAAATTCTTAATTTTTAGATGACAGCTGTTAACTTCAAATATATGTGCAAAATGAATATTCGTTTTGTATATGTCATGCTTTCTGAAATTTATATTATTATACAACTTCCTATCTAGTTATGTCTAAACAGTTACCCTTTCTTATGTTAATATTTCTTTCAACAAATATTTTTTGGTTTCTTCTGACAAATTCATAAGATTATCTTAATTTCACAGAATAAAGAAACATTAATTTTTTTATCATAAACAAAGTTCTGATACTTAATCTTTTGAATAAAAATTTTGTTATTTTATTTCACATAATTTGTTTCTCGCACCTATTCACAATTTTCCCTACGATTATACGGTCTGTCTTGTGTATGCCTTCTCTATCAAAGAGTGTATCATACAGATTGTCTCCATTCAAATGATAAAAAAAATTCAGACTTAAAAAAAATTCTTCTAAATTACAATACACAATCTTTAATTTTTATTATTTAATATACAGGGTGTTTCACTCTATAATAATATATATACTCAGTATATTCACTAATTTATATAATCACTATATTTATATTCACTTATTTACTAATTATCTCACGATGTCAAATTATAAACTAACTGGTCCGCTGATCGGTCCTTTTTATATACTAGTGCCCTTTTTACTAGAGAATTCTGGGCTGCGGCTTACACAAAACAAAAACAATTGGTTCTGGCATTTACTAGATAAGTCTGGTCACGAAAATAATATTTACATAAGATAGTCGTAAAGTCGTAAACAGTTATAAAAAAACAGTGCATATCCGCCATAATTTTAACTTTGATACCTGGCTTATACAGGGTCGGATTTAGGGACTATACCAGTGTGCTGTTTCGTAACAATATATTGATATGATATCACTTTAATTTTATCATCATTCTCTAATATGTCCATACTTTCATTCAATCAATTTATTAATTTGATTTTTATTAACATTGTGCTCTTTTTTCTTATTTTTCTGTATTTATCATTATCATAGCTTAGTTCACAGTCATTTTAATCTGGCTACTGTTTTCTCTTTTATTTTTATTTTACATTCTTGATCAAACTTTTCATTATTTTTTCATGCTATGCCTTCTGTAATTAGTTATAATATGTAAAAATATCATGTAGATACTAAAACAAATGAAAAAGTTGATTATTTTGGTTTTTCAAATGAAAGTGAGTGTCAAAATGTTTGAAATTCCGTTTACACAAAAATGAGTTACCGTTCAAATGATACGAGCTCTATATAGAGAGTTGCATTAACCAGTGTCAACTCTCAATGTCTGTGTTCTTCCATTACGACACTTTCAGCTTACAATTTCAATCTGATATAAAATTCCCAAAGGCAGCGAAGATATAGGAAGTGTTCAACTAATATACTTTTAAAACCGTTTTTTTTCGAGTTACTCTTTTTGGAAAATACGCTTTTTAAATACCACGAATTCATATTTTTTTCCTTCTACCATTATTCGTGATTGTTTCGACATATCCATGCCAGTGAATCGCTATTTGCGATTCTCTCTGAAAAAAACTACTCTTCTTTGAAAATAAAAAGCGAAAGAGGTACGGAAAATGTATACACAACGAGAATTAGAAATGTGATACAGTGAAGTCATTTCAGCAGAAGCTCACTTCAATGAACAGCTTTGGTAAACATCGGTTTAATACTTTACGAAACAAGGTGGATTTTTAGAGGAATTAAATGGAAATGTTTGTCAAAAGAAAACACTAAATTTGTGATGAAGCCATTGGTTACAATATAAATTGAAAAGTATAAAATGATGTTTCAGTATAAAGTATAACGACAGCAAATAAACGGATTTAAAGATAAAAACTTACTTTTCCGTATTTGTGAGACGCCCTGAACATAATCCTATCATGAAATTGGTCACTCGTATACACTTTGGAAGCTGTATAGTGCTAACCAATCAAAAATTAACAAAAATGTGGGATATCTGGATTTATAGGATCCGTTGTACTCGCTCTGGTGAGGCATCCTGGAAAATATCCAATTATAAAATCGGTCACTAGTGTAAACTCCCGAAATTTTTCCAAAATTCAACCAAAAATGTGGTACTCCAAAAATTATAGCACCCGTTGAACTGGCTCTAATGAGCTGAAAATCAATAATGTTCATCTATAGGACGCCCTGAAGAATATCCAATTATAAAATTGGTCACTTGTGTATACTCCCGAAATTTTTCTGAAATTTGACCAAATATGTGGTACTTCAAAAACCATAGCACCCGTTGAGCTGGCTCTAATGAGCTGAAAATCAAAAATGTTCATCTATAGGACGCCCTGAAGAATATCCAATTATAAAATTAGTCACTTGTGTATACTCCCGAAATTTCTCCAGAATTTGACCAAAAGTGTGGTACTTCAAAAACCATAGCACCCGTTGAACTGGCTCCAATGAGCTGAAAATCAATAATGTTCATCTATAGGACGCCCTGAAGAATATCCAATTATTAAATTGGTCACTCGTGTATACTCTCGAAATTTCTCCAAAATTTGACCAAAAATGTGGTTCTTCAAAAACCATAGCACCCGTTGAACTGGCTCTAATGAGCTGAAAATCAAAAATGTTCATCTATAGGAGGCCCTGAAGAATATCCAATTATAAAATTGGTCACTTGTGTATACTCCCGAAATTTTTCCATAATTTGACCAAAAAAGTGGCACTTCAAAAACCATAGCACCCGTTGAGCTGGCTCTAATGAGCTGAAAATCAAAAATGTTCATCTATAGGACGCCCTGAAGAATATCCAATTATAAAATTAGTCACTTGTGTATACTCCCGAAATTTCTCCAGAATTTGACCAAAAGTGTGGTACTTCAAAAACCATAGCACCCGTTGAACTGGCTCTAATGAGCTGAAAATCAATAATGTTCATCTATAGGACGCCCTGAAGAATATCCAATTATTAAATTGGTCACTCGTGTATACTCTCGAAATTTCTCCAAAATTTGACCAAAAATGTGGTTCTTCAAAAACCATAGCACCCGTTGAACTGGCTCTAATGAGCTGAAAATCAAAAATGTTCATCTATAGGGGGCCCTGAAGAATATCCAATTATAAAATTGGTCACTTGTGTATACTCCCGAAATTTTTCCATAATTTGACCAAAAATGTGGTACTTCAAAAACCATAGCACCCGTTGTTCTGTCTCTAATGAGCTGAAAAACAAAAATGTTCATCTATAGGACGCCCTGAAGAATATCCAATTTTAAAATTGGTCACATGTGTATACTCCCGAAATTTTTCCAAAATTTGACCAAAAATTTGGTACTTCAAAAACCATAGCACCCGTTGTTCTGTCTCTAATGAGCTGAAAAACAAAAATGTTCATCTATAGGACGCCCTGAAAAATATCCAATAATAAAATTGGTCACTTGTGTATACTCCCGAAATTTCTCCAAAATTTGACCAAAAATGTAGTACATCAAAAACCATAGCACCCGTGTAACTGGCTCTAATGAGCTGAAAATCAAAAATGTTCATTTATAGGACGCCCTAAAGAATATCCAATTATAAAATTTAGTCACTTGTGTATACTCCCAAAATTTTTCCAAAATTTGACCAAAAATGTGGTACTTCAAAAACCATAGCACCCGTTGTTCTGTCTCTAATGAGTTGAAAAACAAAAATGTTCATCTATAGGACGCCCTGAAGAATATCCAATTTTGAAATTAGGAACCTGTGTATACTCCCGAAATTTCTCCGAAATTTGACAAAAAATGTGGTACTTCAAAAACCATAGCACCCGTTGAACGGGTTCTGATGAGCTGAAAATCAATAATGTTCATCTATAGGACGCCCTGAAGAATATCCGTTCATAAAATTTGTCACTTGTGTATACTCTCGGAGTTTCTCCAAAGTTTGACCGAAAATGTGGTACTTCAAAAAACATAGCACCCGTTGAACTGGCTCTAATGAGCTGAAAATCAATATTGTTCATCTATAGGATGCCCTGAAGAATATCGAATTATAAAATTGGTCACTTGTTTATACTCCCCGAAATTTTTCCAAAATTTGACCAAAAATGTGGTACTTCAAAAACAATACCACCCGTTGAACTGGCTCTAATGAGCTGAAAATCAATATTGTTCATCTATAGGACGCCCTGAAGAATATCTAATTATGCAATTGGTCACTTGTGTATACTACCGAAATTTATCCAAAATTAGACCAAAAATGTGGTACTTCAAAAACCGTAGCACCCGTTGACCTGGCTCTAATGAGCGGAAAATCGATAATGCTTATCTATTGTGCGCCCTGAGGAATATCCAATTATAAAATTGGTCACTTGTGCATACTTCCGAAATTTCTCCAAAATTCTACCAAAAATGTGGTACTTCAAAAACCATAGCACCTATTGAACTGGCTCTAATGAGCTGAAAATCAATTATGTTCATCTATAGGACGCCCTGAAGAATATTCAATTATAAAATTAGTCACTTGTGTATACGAAGAAACATTACATTTGTATCACGTGTAAAATTTAATTTATTTTTGCATAGCGCGCTTTCAGCTCTTTAGACATAGAGCCATCATCTGTGCTTAATCTAAAATACATATCCAAATCACAACCAATAGTGCTAAATTACAAAGTGAAATTCATATTGAGAAAGTTAACAATACTAATATATGAATTTAATTTAAAGGTGATACAAAAAGGTTTTTAATATTAGAAATTTAATAATTTTAAATTTCTAATATTAAAAACCTTTTTGTATCACCTTTAAATTAAATTCATATATTAGTATTGTTAACTTTCTCAACATGAATTTCACTTTGTGATTTAGCACTATTGGTTGTGATTTGGATATGTATTTTAGATTAAGCACAGATGATGGCTCTATGTCTAAAGAGCTGAAAGCGCGCTATGCAAAAATAAATTAAATTTTACACGTGATACAAATGTAATGTTTCTTCGTTACCCTATACGTGTACACAGCCACCAGCATCATTTGATGTCCTTCACTTGTATATACTCCCGAAATTTCTCCAAAATTTGACCAAAAATGTGGCACTTCAAAAACCACAGCACCCGTTGAACTGGCTCTAATGAGCTGAAAATCAATAATGTTCATCTATAGGATGCCCTGAAGAATATCCAGTTATAAAATTGGTCACTTGTGCATACTCCCGAAATTTCTCCAAAATTCTACCAAAAATGTGGTACTTCAAAAACCATAGCACCTATTGAACTGGCTCTAATGAGCTGAAAATCAATTATGTTCATCTATAGGACGCCCTGAAGAATATTCAATTATAAAATTAGTCACTTGTGTATACTCCCGAAATTTCTCCAAAATTTGACCAAAAATGTGGCACTTCAAAAACCATAGCACCCGTTGAACTGGCTCTAATGAGCCGAAAATCAATAATGATCATCTATAGGACGCTCTGAAGAATATCCAATTATAAAATGGGTCACTTGTGTATACTCCCGAAATTTTTCCAAAATTTGACCAAAAATGTGGTACTTCAAAAACCATAGCACCCGTTGAACTGGCTCTAATGAGCTGAAAATCAAAAATGTTCATCTGTAGGACGCCCTGAAGAATATCAAATCATAAAATTGGTCACTTGTGTATACTCTCGAAGTTTCTCCAAAATTAGACCAAAAATGTGGTACTTCAAAAACCATAGCACCCGTTGAACTGGCTCTAATGAGCTGGAAATCAATAATGTTCATCTATAGGATGCCCTGAAAATACCCAATTATACAATTGGTCACTTGTGTGTACTCCCGAAATTTTTCCAAAATTGGACCAAAAATGTGTTACTTCGAAAACCATAGCACCCGTTGAACTGGCTCTAATGAGCTGAAAATCAATAATGATCATCTATAGGACGCCCTGAAGAATATCCAATTATAAAATTGGTCACTTGTGTATACTCCCGAAATTTTTCCAAAATTTGACCAAAAATGTGGTACTTCAAAAACCATAGCACTCGTTGAACTGGCTCTAATGAGCTGAAAATCAATAATGTTCATCTATAGGATGCCCTGAAGAATATCCAATTATAAAATTGGTCACTTCTGTATACTCCCGAAATTTTTCCAAAATTTGACCAAAAATGTGGTACTTTAAAAACCATAGCATCCGTTGAACTGGCTCTAATGAGCTGAAAATCAATAATGATCATCTATAGGACGCCCTGAAAAATATACAATTAAAAAATTGGTCACTTGTGTATACCTGTATACTCCCGAAATTTCACGAAAATTGGACCAAAAATGTGGTACTTCAAAAACCATAGCACTCGTTGAACTGGCTCTAATGAGCTGAAAATCAATAATGTTCATCTATAGGACGCCCCGAAAAATATCCAATTATATAATTGGTCACTTGTGTATAATCCCGAAATTTTACCAAAATTTGACCAAAAATGTGGTACTTCAAAAACCATAGCACCCGTTGAACTGGCTCTAATGAGCTGAAATTCAATAATGTTCATCTATGAAATGCCCTGAAGAATATCCAATTATAAAATGGGTCACTTGTGTATCCTTCCAAAATTTTTCCAAAATTTGACCAAAAATGTGGTACTTCAAAAACCATAGCACCCGTTGAACTGGCTCTAATGAGCTGAAAATGAAAAATGTTCATCTATAGGACGCCCTGAAGAATATCCAATTATTAAATTAGTCACTTGTGTATACTCCCGAAATTTCTCCAGAATTTGACAATAAATGTGGTACTTCAAAAACCATAGCACCCGTTGAACGGGTTCTAATGATCTGAAAATCAATAATGTTCATCTATAGGACGCCCTGAAGAATATCCAATCATAAAATTGGTCACTTGTGTATACTCTTGAAGTTTCTCCAAAATTAGACCAAAAAAGTGCTACTTCAAAAACCATAGCACCCGTTGAACTGGCTCTAATGAGCTGGAAATCAATAATGTTCATCTATAGGATGCCCTGAAGAATATCCAATTATAAATTTGGTCACTTGTGTGTACTCCCGAAATTTTTCCAAAATTTGACCAAAAATGTGGTACTTCAAAAACCATAGCACCCGTTGAACTGGCTCTAATGAGCTAAAAATCAATAATAATCACCTATAGGACGCCCTGAAGAATATCCAATTATAAAATTGGTGACTTGTGTATACTCCCGAAATTTTACTAAAATTTGACCAAAAATGTGGTACTTCAAAAACCATAGCACCCGTTGAACTGGCTCTAATGAGCTGAAAATCAATAATGTTTACCTATAGGACGCCCTGAATTATATCCAATTATAAAATTGTTCACTTGTGTATACTCCCGAAATTTTACCAAAATTTGACCAAAAATGTGGTACTTCAAAAACCATAGCACCCGTTGAACTGGCTCTAATGAGCTAAAAATCAATAATGTCCATCTATAGGAACGCCCTGAAGAATATCCAATCATAAAATTGATCACTTGTATATACTCTGGAGGCTGTATCGTGCCAACAAACGGAATTTTCTCCAAAAATGAGAAAAATGTAGTACTTCAAGTAACATAGCACCTGGTGAGCTGAAAATCAATAGTATTCATTTGTGAGATGTACCTACTGAACAGTAATAACTCATAAAATTGGTGACTGTATAGTGTTAACAAGACATGTTAAGAAAAGTAGCCGTTAACAACGACGAGATACACAAAAGATATTTTTTTCTGAAAACCGTTTTTTCATGTTGTTCTTGCTGAAAAACGATAAATGTGTTCACATCTGCATTCTATGTCACTGCATCAGTTTAACAAGCGTGGGGTTCTCGGCACTAGGCATGGTAAAGTCGCTAGCAAGGAACTATATGCAAGATACAGTCCCTTAGCTGACATAATCCATAAGAAGAAAAAGGCTAGAAAATGTAACTTAGATTTAGAGGGCCACAATAAATCCGAAAAGGTCGAAGTGGAATAGGCTAGAAGCCACCTCAGTAAAATCTATCTATCTAGTAAATCCTGATAAATGTATAAAAGGATAAGAAAGTTTCGTGACAGCTAATGGCTCTGAAATAGTATTCTTATTGTACCTGCTATTAAATTTCAAAGAAAGCTATCTCTTCATATTCACTACAATTTAAGAGTTACCCCGATATCTCAACTTAAACTAATATTCGATCAATAGAGGAACATCAAAAAAGCTTTCCCTACATTTCATAGACTGCTGTCGGAGTTCTAAATAAAATTCAGAATAATTTCACGACTGAAATACAAACTCTGCACACAAGTTCTCCTACAGAATTAATGTTATTATTCCCTCACAAATTTCCATACAGACATATTCGAAGTAGCAGGATTAGAAACCGGGGAAACATCTTTTTTTTGATGACAGATGTTTCAACTATAGGGGTGAGAATTGACAATTTGATAAACATAAGCTTAGTATAGAAACGAAAGCTTATGGTGGTATATAAATCATAATTAGTAACGATGTATAACACATTTCAAGTTTTTGAAAAGTACACAATTAGAGTATTTAATACATTTTACACTCTGGTTCATGCTTTTTGGTGACCAACCAATTTTAAGTAAATATACTTAAACTTTGTGATAATATAATGTCACATTTTTGTTGTGAATGCAAATATTTCATGTAATTAAACAATTACATTAGACAAGTGAATTTTACTCGTAGGTATGTGTGAACTTCACGCCATCCCTGTATGTTTTGTTACAGGTAAAGTGTAAATTTTCTTAATTATTGTAAATTATCATGTTTATGGTAATACACTAAATATGTGATTTTCCTGGAATTGTATGCAAGATTCACAGGAATTATGAAATTTCATTTTACACGATTAATGTAGATCATATATATATATATATATATATATATATATATATATATATTTGATTTCGTGTTCTTGGGTTTAGGTCATAAAGAAGTAAAAAATTAAATATCGTCTACATACTTTGACGTTTCGCTCCTTGTTGGGAGCTTTCTCAAAAAGATGTAATGTCTTATTTGGACAGAATAATATATATATATATATATATATATATATATATATATATATATATATATCAATTGACCGTTCTTTCTTCAATTTAATTATTATATGTTATTATTATTAGTTATTTTAATAGTTATTAAAGTTATACAAGTTGTAGTCTTGTTTTGTATAGACTTGACTTACCTTCGGCTAGCTCCTAATGGTGATATGTTAATGTTAATTTAAATTTTTTTAGATAGAGTCGGTAGCATGCAGACTCCTCCCTTCGAGTTCAGGACGCACAAAAGAAACATAATTTAATTTTGGATATCTAATTCTTAAATTGTAATATTTTACTTTATTCAGAAACCTAATCTTTCCTGAATATATACCTTTGATTTAATGATTCAAAATATTCTTACATAGACTGAATGAAGTAAGCAAATTTTCAATAGATTTATTATGGATATGAATAAAAATGAAAATACCAACAATTTCCTGAAAATAATTTAATAAATTGTTACGATCAAATTTTGTATCATTTTTAACATTAAATTTCCTCATACCACTCCTGCATTCTATCCAGTCATGCGCACTGAATACTTTGGATGATTGCGTCGGCGCATAAGAGAAACGTATGCTCTTATAGAGGTCCACGCGACACTAAATGTGGAATTTACAGTCGAAGTTATATGTATGAAATGTTTATACACTTCTAACATTCATATATTTGTTGAAATTATCGATATGTTATTTAAACTTGAACTATACAATTACACATATATAAAAGAAATACGAGTGAAGTTAAATGAGGATGGTGATGGATAGAAAAAGTCAAACATGCATCAGAAAGGAAAGAAGAAATGGAAGTTATATGATCATTTATGTACAACGTGAACAATTGATGGAATGAATTAATTCAACAAGTAAGTACTATACTATCTATCACTAAAAACGCATAGATATCCATGGATATTATATGATATTCATCATATTATAATTGTTTTTGGCCTTTTTGTGAGATTATTATTTAAACGTTCAAATTATATTTTATTGTTCACTATATTCTTTTGGCATTCCAAAATTAACACTCAAAAAAGCACAGACCTTATTTCGAAGCTTCGGTACCTGGACTGCCGCTAGCGTCTCCCAAATTCTTGATGATTTCTTAGCGGAGAAATGCTCCATTCTGTTCACTTCTCGTTTATAAACACAGTTTAATCAACACTAATATTACTATTACTTTACGTTTTCTGGCTTTAAACTTTACTTTTACATTATTTTATAAAAAAATTTGTAGAGGAGATTTATACAGAAGCCATTGATTCTCTCATAAAAACTCGATTGTCTTTTTTCTTTCAAATCAACAAGCTTTCGACTCATCAAATGCAAAGCCAACTTGTCACTATTTTTGTTACAATAATTGTTAATTTGAATGTTTTTGATAAAAAATGTAAAATTATTTATTTCAACAGTTCTGGAGGATAACAATACTTATTCATATAAGTTTAGATTGTCTTATGGATTCCATAAAATGTCTTTTTCATGTATTATAATTACAAATTTTGTTATAATTCCCTTTTTAAGTTATATCTATTTACATTAAATTATACAAAATCCACAACCTAAAATAATTATTAATACATATGTAATTGTGTAGTTTCAAATCTTTGAATTTTCACTAATTTTATCTTACATAAACTCTTAGTTATTTCCAAATTTGTCTTTATTGTTCTAGATTCAATTAGTAACCAACAAATTAAGGTTGGCAAGAAAATCACTAAATTTGATTACTTCCTGTTTATAAAGATTATTGAATTATCATATTTCTTTTATTTTAATTGATTTAATTATTTCATATATCTTCATATCATATTTTCAACCCATATTCATGTCAATTTAACTGTTTCTATAGTCTAACCATTAATTCTTTGCTTTCTATCCATATTTATATTCATTTTCATAATTCTTAATTACAATTCATCAACTTTATTTCATAAATATATTCATTATATTATACTTCATTTGTCATATCTCCCTATCTCATAATACTTAATCATATCATATACTATATAAATATTCATTTCCCTATTTTCATTATACTTTTCTCCATAACTCCTATAAAAAATTTCTTTGACATGAACATATCATTTCATATATCTTGGTTTATAACTTCCTTTCTTTTCCATCCTTTTTTAAGGTTACTGTGCAATTATTACATAACTTGTCATTCTTAAATTCTGCATGATCCTGTTACAAAGTGTAAAATTCTATTTTATCCTCCCCTCTATCTAATTATTTTCCAATTTTATTAATATTATATTAAATATTTGTCTGCCATTCTACATTGGTATTACTTTGTTCCTCAATTATTTATTATGTCTCCATTTGTTTATTTTTATATATTTACAGTAAATTTTACAAATTATAAACTTAATTATTTCTACTTGACATTTGTGCGATTATTTATTTTCATATTTTTTTTGTTTGAGATTACTACTGACTATGGATAACGACAAAACTCCTACAAATACTGAATGTGAAAAACGAAAAACATTAGATCTACCTATTATTATAATTTAACTATACTTGTATTATTGATTTATAATAAAAGTTTATTTTTGTATCCTATTTCTATTTTTATACTTATTTATACAATGTTGTTGTTAGATTTTTTATTCATTATCCTTTAAGTCCTTTTGGTAACTGTTTTTCTCAATATCTGATAATATATTTGCTCATTTCATTCTATTCATTTATATGAAATCTTAGTTTTTTAACTTGGTTGTGTCTACTGGTACACCCTACGTATTAATATAACATTTTAATGTCTGTTCAAATTTGTGAATTGTTTTAATGTAATAGAGGACTAGTTCAATTATATATATATATATATATATATATATATATATATATATATATATATATATATATATATATATATATATATATATATATATATATACATATACATATATATATTTACATATATATACAGGGTGTCCCGGGACTAATGGGAAAAAAGTCAGGAGAGTATAATATGAGCCAAAATAATGTTAGTACTGCATATAAACTTTTTCTATGCAGGCCCTCGTTTTCGAGTTATAGGCCTCCAAGGTTTTAATTTTGAATTTGGTTTTTATTTTTATTCTTTGTACTAGTTATTTAATCTTTATAAAATTTACAGCAAAGCTATAATGTACGTGTATGTTTATTTTGGAAAGGTAAACAGATTTACAGTAGTGCCTTGAACCCAGGGACGGACTACTCGCAATGGTTAGTATTCCAATAACTTTGCAGGGATGGTACAAACTGTATCAAATTACCGAAATAGACTTCCTCACACATTAAGCTAACGAAAATGTACTCTTTTTGGAATTCGATAAAATAAGCCGTTTGGCTAATATTTACAGTTTTATGAATGCACTACGTACCGATTTACCTACCTTATTAATACGATGTTCATCATTTACCTACAGTACTACAAAAAAATAATTTGATGATAGCAGATGATAAAAACATCAAGAACTGGTTTAATGGGAATTAAAAAGGTACGCAAACAACTATTAAGAAAACCTCAAAAATCACAAGTTATAAAACATTAGACTAAAACGAATTCCTAAACAACAACAAAAAGTAACGTTATTCTAATAAATGTTCAATATGAGCTCCTCCCACTTCCACGCACATTCTATGTCTACGAAGATTGTTTCTTTGCACTTGTAAGAGCAATCCCATATTATTTCTAATAACATTGCAGTGTAACACAATTCTGTCCATTAAATCTTGCCTTGTATGCACAGGTGTTGCGTATACCTTACTTTTGAGATAACCCCAGAGACAGAAATCGATAGGATTAACGTCTCCTAATCGCGGTGGCAATTGAAAAAGGCCTCCACGACTAATCCATCTATTAGGAAACCTTGTGTATAAATGCTGTCGTACTTCAAAACTGAAATGAGGAGCGGCCCCATCCTGCATGAACCATAAATTCCTACGAGTTTGTAGTGGCATATCATTAAACAGGTTCCATAACTCATTTTGCAAAAACTCCAAATATCACTGACCGTTCAAAGTACCGTCAATAAAGTATGGCCCTATCAAATGATTGTCAACTATTCCTGCCCAAAAATCAACCATGAATCTATGCTGGTTCCGAGTTTGGATAATGCCATGTGGATTCACATCATCCCATAAATACATATCATGAGAATTAATGACTCCATCTCCGGTGAAACCGGATTCGTCCGTAAAGGGAACGTTACTAATAAATGTATTGTCTGCTAGTTGTTGTCGCAGAAACCACTGGCTATACTCAAGTCGTGCATGATAATCAGCCACTGTCATACTGTGTACTTTTTTCATGTGAAAAGGATATAACTGCTGTTCCTTTAGGACGCGATGAACAACTGATTCCGATACGTTATGTTCTTTTCATAATTTTCGTAAACTCGTTGATAGTTCATGATCAACTGCATTTGACAAATCTTGTTCAACTTCCACAGTACGTACGCTTCGAACTGGACTTTCTCCACCTTTTTTTGGCAAAAAACTTCCTAAAATTTAAAATTTTGCTTTGTATACATGGAAAATTACATTTACTCATTCCTACCTGTTTCTCGTAACCTGAGATCAATACGCTCAAACATTCGTCTGTCTGGCAATGCTTTGTTTGCAAAATGTTCTGCATAAAGCATTCTGGCCTCTAATCAGTTTAGAGAAGTCAGTCCATACATTAAATACATATCTGCGTACTCAATAAAAGTGAATTTTGCCATTGTAAATGTTAAATTAAGGACTTATGAATTATTGACAAGTACTGACTACGAACTATTCTACACAACGTTTGACAACTAATGCTGTGGTTACTTGATAAACGGTCAAAACACTTTTGAAAAGTTTTCACCAACTTTCGAATTAATGAGTCGTTAATGTTTTTTATCTTCTGCTATCGTTGAATAATTTTTTTGTAGTAGTGTATGTGAATCTTGGACATCATATTAGTAAGTTAGTTAGGTAAATTGGTACGTAGTGCATTAATAAAACAGTAAATATTAGCCAAACGGCTTATTCTATCGAATTCCAACAAGAGTGTCTTTTCGTTAGCTTAATGTATGGGGAAGTCAATTTCAATAATTTCATACAGGGTGTGCCATCCCTGCAAAATTTTTAGATCACTAACCATAGCGAGTAGTCCGTCCCTGGCTTCAAGGCACTACTGTAAATCTGTTTACCTTTCCAAAATAAACATACACGTACATTATAGCATTGCCGTAAATTTTATGAAGATCAAATAACTAGTACAAAAAATAAAAATAGAGATCAAATTCAAAATTAAAACTTTGGAGGCCTATAACTCGAAAACTAAGGCCTTTATAGAAAAAGTTTATATGAAGTACTTACATTATTTTGGCT
The DNA here is from genome assembly GCA_963921935.1 of Galeruca laticollis. NCBI lineage: Eukaryota > Metazoa > Arthropoda > Insecta > Coleoptera > Chrysomelidae > Galeruca > Galeruca laticollis. Next base: position 101,523,099 of record OY998177.1, read on the forward strand.
CTGATTATACGCTCCTGACTTTTTTCCCATTAGTCCCGGGACACCCTGTATATATATATATATATATATATATATATATATATATATATATGAAAAAAAATAATTTTTATAAAATATTTTTCCGTGTGTAAACAATTCAAAAAGGTAAAAAATACAATGTGAGCAAAAATAAGGTTCAACAATTTATGAAACAACAGGTTATTACACAATATGCAAATTAAGCAATTTATTTAATATGTACTAAGTAATTTAAGGTATATAACACCTCACCCATTAGATCGACGCACCCCCTGAAAGTTGAATTTTCTTTTCTTGTAATTCCATTGAAGTTTCTTCTGATTTTCTTCTTTTCTGAATTTTCTTCAAGAGTAGCCAAATAATTATCAATACTCCGCTAGAATATAGGATTATAGTCCATATGCTAGGAATATGGAGATTTAATTGTTCTTCCTGAATTGGTGTCAATCCTTGCGAAGATATTTCTTTTAATTTTAATTTTTTCAAATTTATTTCCAAAGGCTGGATTTTAATTTTATTAAAATGTGTCTGAAGTTTATTCAGTACCAGTGGTTGACCAAAAGTTCTATCTTGAAATATTAATTCTTGATTTTTAAAAGTTATTTTACATGGCGAATTTTTGATTAGGAAAATTCTTTCTAAAATTTTGATTTCTGTGCCTATCAATTTTTCTTCTTCGGGAAATACTACTAGGTATTGATTTATTTCTGGTATAATTTGCAAATGATTTTCAATAATTTTAGTGTATTCGCAGTTAGTAGAGTTTTCCATTAATAGTATTTGTTCCTCACATGACTGTTTATTATTATCTTGAAGGTGTGAAGCACATTGAAAATTTTCACTTCTTGTACAAATATCGTTTATAGGTTTCATCTGTGTATCAGATCTTACCAAATACTTTGAATTTTGGATTATTATTACGAATTCTGATTCTAACTTAGTAGGTATAGGTAATAAATGAAATAATTCAACTCAATGTTAAAATCTATGGGAATTGATAAAAATATTCTATTCTATTTTTACTTACTCTACATGTTATCTCTAAAATTGATTCAAAGATTAAAATATTCTCGTATTTCAATTCCAACGGTAATTGTAATTTATAATACGGAGATATTTTTTGCCACTCTGTAAATAATTCTTTTGTTTTCATTTTACTTGAATGCAATGTCCTTAATTCGCAGAATGAACAGGAAATCTCTACAGTTTCTATTATATCTAATATCACATCATAAATAATTTAAAATTAATTCAACATGGTTTAATGAAAATAAAGTTATCATGTAACATGTGTAGATAAACTTCATTTGTTTTAAATGTTCTAATATTAAACTTATTCTGTAATGAAAGTATAAGGTTTCTTTCTAAGTCGTTTTATATTTGAAATGTGAATATCTTCAGCGGTATTAAAATGACGTGTTACAATTTTCGCAGTTTTATGTTTCCTGTTTACGGATTTTATTTTTTCAGGTTGATATTTATTTTTTGTCTTACTTTTAATCTGCTTATTTTTGACAAATGTTTTTGTAGGTAGAGGGTCTTCTCTACTTTCATTAGCTTTTGAAATAACTTTATCTTTAGTTTCCTGCAATGATCTATTTATTTTAGAATTAAGTAATTTCATTTTTTCTTTGTGATTATGAATATAATTATTTACTAATTGTCGATCAATGTCTAAATCAAAAGAAGAGTTATTCTCCAAATGACCTGTAATAATTTCGTATGGTTTTAGTTTCGTTACTGGGTGAATACTATTATTATATGCTAAAAGAGCAAAATTTACTTTTATGTCAATTGGTTCCTTGTTAAAATCGGTCTGATTATTTAAAAGTCTAATATGTTCAATAATTGTTGAATGAAATCGTTCGGCAATGCCGTTTGCTTCAGGATGTTGTGAACTGATAAAATGAACTTGAATTTTATGAGTTTCTAATAAATCTTTTACTAAAATATTTTTTAATTCTGTTCCGTTATCGGATATTATTTGTTCCGGTATACAATGATGGGTGAAATATCTGATTAAATTATTAACTATCTCTATACCTTGGACTGAGTTCAATTTATACAACTGCCCGTATTTTGAAAATGAGTCTATAATAGTTAGAAATTTCGTATTTTCTAAAGTAATAGTGTCTAAATGTATTATTTGAAATAGTTCAATAGCTGTTGGGGTAATATTAGAATATGGTTCCACGGGTTTGCGATCATATTTTGTTATTTGACATATTTCGCATTCCTTAATGTACGTTTGAATAGAAGATCTTTGATTAGGCCAATAGTATCGAGATTTTATATTATTTTCGGTTTTATCTAATCCTCTATGATTCCGTTTACTTTCATGATAGTTTTGTATTACTTCTTTGATTTCATTTAAAGGGATGTCAATTAATTTTTTATTACATTTGATAAATGAAATGTGTGAATTTTTGAAATATGTTTGTATAATTTTTCGTATAAGGGATCTTCAAAATAAATATGATATTTTGCTTTTGGTGCTACATATTCTTTCACAAAATTATTACGTCTTGTTCAAAGTTATATTTAGAAAATTGTACCAGAATTCTTTGCTTAGTTTCATATAATTTAATTATAGTTGGTATAGCTGGTTCAAAATTAACTTCAGAGATTATAATTTGATTTTTTCCCACATTTACTGCAGATTCCGAAATAGGTATTCCTGCAATAGGATTTTCTATGTTAGTGTGAATAGTATTATTATCGTCATCAATTTCGTCATTAAAATCTCTAGCTTCTACAATAAGTGATTCGGTTTCTACATTTTTATTTTTAGTATTATTTGAAAGTGTCATTAAATCTTTCCATATAAACTAATAATTTTTTGGGAAGATTATCTGAAGAATTTACTTCATTCATGTTTAGCTGGATTCGTGATAAACAGTCACTCTTAGTGTTCAATGCACCTTTCTTGTACACTATATCATAGTCGTATTCTTCGAGTTTCAACCGCCATCTAACTAATTTAGAATTGGGTTCTTTCAAAGAAAATAACCATTGAAGTGGTTTATGATCTGTTACTATAGTGAATTTTCTTCCGAAAAAATATGGGAGGAAATATTTTACAGCTCAAACAATTGCAAGGAGTTCATTTTCAATTGTTGAATAATTTACTTCAGAATCATTAAGTGTTCTGCTAGCATATGCCACAGGTAAATCTGTTCCGATTTTTCCTTGGCTAAGAACAGCGCCTGGAGCAAAATTGCTTGCGTCTGTTATGAGATTAAATGGACGAGAAAAGTCAGGGTATTGTAAAATAGGATCATTTAATAACATATTTTTACAAGTATCAAAACAATTAATATAATCAGGATCTTTTATGTTAATTACTGCATTTTTCTTAAGACGATTAGTTAAAGGTTTAGTCAGTTTTGAAAAATCTTCAATGAATTTTCTATTATATATAAGAAGTCCGAGAAAAGCTTTGATTTCTTTACTAGGTTTTGGTATGGGATATTTTTGAATACCACTTATTTTATCGGGATTTGGTTTTACACCTTCACCCCTATAATATATAAGAAGTCCGAGAAAAGCTTTGATTTCTTTACTAGTTTTTGGTATGGGATATTTTTGAATAGCACTTATTTTATCGGGATTTGGTTTTACACCTTCAGGGGTAACAATATGTCCCAAATAAGCTACTTCTTTCCTCAAAAATTCGGATTTGTCGATTTGTATTTTGAAATTTGATTCGCGTAACCTCTTAAATACTTCTTTCAAATTATTTATGTGCTCTTGCAATCTTGTACTAAATATAATGATATCGTCAAGATAAACTAAACATTTTTCGTTTTGGATACCTCTTAAAATGTTGTCCATCACTCTTTGAAAAGTTGCTGGAGTTCCCTTTAGTCCGAAAGGCATTCTCAAAAATTCCCAGTAGCCATTTTCAGTAGTAAAAGCCGTTTTGGGTATATCTTCTTCAGCCATCTCAATTTGGTGAAATCCGGACGCAAGATCCAAGGTAGTGAAGTATTGGCAACGTCCTAATTTATCCAATAGATCGGTTATGTTTGGTAATGGATATCTATCTCCATTAGTTATTTCATTAAGCTTTCGATAATCTACGATGACTCTGAATTTTTGTTTACCTGTAGAGTCCAATTATTTTGGAACAACCCAGATACTACTCGAATACGGTGAGGATGAGGCTCATATGATATTTTGATCTAACATACTCTGTATTTGACTTTGGACTTCTTTTTTATATACTCCTGGATATCTGTACGATTTAGTATAGATAGGTACATCATTTGTAGTTTTCATTTGATGCTTGATTTTACTAGTAAAAGTTAGTTGATTACCATCAACATGAAAAATGTCAGAATATTCTTTAATTAATTTAAGAATAGCATTGCGTTCTTCAGAATTCATATGTTCTGTTCAAACTTTATTTATATCAAATTTGAATTTTTCTGCATAAATAGCATTAAAATTAGGGCTCAAGGTTTGTTCGTATTCGTCGAACTGTTCAACCTCTAAAGGAGCACTTAAATCTACTTTAAAATATGACTCAGACGGATTTAAAATAGTACATACAGCTTGACTATTTTCCGCTTTTGTGAGACATTCTGGATTTTCTAATTTTCCGATTTTTGTATAAGGTATAATTATATCGCCATTATTAATATTATCAATATTCAATTTAATTATTTGTTCAGTTCGCAGAGGCACTACATACAATTCGTGTTCTCGCTTCTGATTTGAAAATAATTTATTTTTATTTCACTGTAAGGCGTAATTAAAACATTATTTACTAAATCAATAGTTGCATTCAATTTTTTCAGATTATCTAAACCTAATAAGCAATCAAAATGATTGTGAAATTTAAATATACAATATTCTTAGTTCATTTTACTTCTCATTTTAAATATCTTTGAAGATGGAATTACTGTACAATAATTTTGTTGACTTGAGCCAAAAGCAGAAGTTACTTTGTAAGATTTTTTCATAGTTGCTTTTGAAAAATATTTCTTTGCAATTTCAGGTGTTACAAAAGATTTTGTACTACCTGTGTCAATCATTACTTTTAAATTTTGTTCAGGAAATATTATGTACGGTAATTCACTTTGATAATTCGTAAAATTAAACATTTCTACGTGTCTGTCTCTTCCGAGGCAATTCCGTCTAAAAAACAATCTTCAACATCAGTGGGACGTTCAGTATCGTCCATGTTATGCAATTCTTCCGAAATAAAAATTTTTCTAATACCTATGAAATGCGATTGATTTTGTGTATTATTTTTATTCTGTACATTGGGTTTATTGTACGTATTAGAAGTAGATATACTCATTGGAGTAGGTTTTTGAAATTGGTAATTTCTATTAGGTTTGAAAACATTAGTATTTCTAATCTGAAAATTTGTATATCTACTTGTACTAGGTAAATTATTTTCATTGTTGAAATTTCTATTAAATTGAGGTTGATAATTATGTTGTAAATTCGGTCTGCTTACCGTTTGATTATTATTAGGATAATTATTTTTATGTGATGTAACATTAAACTGAGACTTAGGCTTATTAAATGCATTTTTTGGATTTGTATTGTTGTTATTATTACTTAAATAAACTTGAAAGTCATTCGTTAGAACATTTAAAGCTGAATTTATATCGCTAGGATTCTTGGTACGCATTAGTGTACCGAGAGGTTCCTTTAAACCGCGCAATAGTACTCTTAGTGCTAAATTCCTAAAATAGTTACCTGAAATGGCTTGTTCACTTGCATTTGAGCGTGTCATTAATAATGATGTTTGTAGATTTAAAAGATGCTGTATCCTATTGTAAAAGTCAAAAGGTGATTCATTTCCTTGCTTTAATTCCGATATTTCAATACTTAACGTGTAAATGTCTCGTTTATCAGCGTATGTGTTCAATAAAGCATCTTTCAAATTCTGCCAATTTGAAATACTACGAGCTGAAATATTTATTGCGGCTTGGCCTTTAATTTTAGATAAGATACTAGACATCAAATATTCGTTTTAAAAGTCTGTTAAATCTACTGTATTGTAAAATTTACTTACTAATTTTTCAGAAATTTCTATGAATCTGGGTAATAGAGCATTTCCGCCATGGAGTTCTGGAATCATGTCCAGATATTCCTTTTTCAATTGCGCTACCACTTGATCTACCGGCATTTTGTCTAATGTATTAAATTTAAATCTAGGTTTTGATAATTCAATATTTATTTTACGGTTACGATATGTTTGTGTGCCAGAATCTAAATCAGAATCAAAATCTGAGTAGTCAGAGGTTTCTGAATTAAATAAACAATTATTCCCTCTATTCGACATAAAGTACTTACATGAAAATTAGGAGTGCTTTCGCCATCTAGTTGTATCTGTAGTTGGAATTACCAATATTCCCTTGAAATTCCTCTTTGTACGAGCCAACTGTCTTCGAGTTAATCCACTCAATTCACTTAACCAAGAGTCCCAATTATTCACTTAAGGTATGTTAATAAATCGTTGATACGAACCGATTGTTATATTCGCTAACGCCCGTTTAACATATCCTACTGACTGCGCCAAATATCTTTTTACACACGGAAAAAGGTTTTTTAAAAATTATTTATTTAACAAAAGTTACAAGATTCGAAGTAAATTCTAGACTGACTATATAACTAAACAATTCAAAAAGGTAAAAAATACAATCTAAGCTAAAATTAGGTTCAACAATTTATAAAACAACAGGTTATTACACAATATGCTGATTAAGCAATTTATTTAATATGTACTAAGTAATTTAAGGTATATAACATATATATATATATATATATATATATATATATATATATATATATATATATATATATATATATTATTGTGGATATAAATGGTATAAGAAAATAGGTGAGAGAAATTTTAATGTTTAAATATGCATAAATATATTTTCTCTAATTTGCCCTACGTTGGGCCGACATGTTCTTGTGATTTTTATTGGGAGAGAGAATATTAAAATTATTGTTTAGTTGATATTTAGTTTTTGTTTGCCCGGTATATTGTAAAATTTAAAATTAATTTGTAAGATAATTATACTTTTTTCGTGAGAAACTCCATAATCTAAGAGTAGGGTTCAAATGTAGAAAAACAAAACAATTTTAATTTCTAATATGAGCGCCAAAGTTTAAATGAAGTCCCTATATTTCTCAAATGGAAAAACGTTATTTAATGTTGTAGAAACAAATACATCATTCTTTTACAAGATATAAATTTGTGAAAACCTACTATCTAGCATGATCACTCATTCAAATAAAATCATACACTCTGGTGAAATATTATTTCTATACATGATTTAAAATAGGCAACATTTTAAACAAATTTTATAACACGAAATCCGTTATATCAAAGTCTATGACAAAAAATGGCGAATAATAAAGCTTATGAGCGTCTATGCAATATCAAAGTTCAATTCTTTGTACTCTACCTTCTTTATATATAATTAAAATAGTTTTAAATACCTTTGTTCACTGTATTGTTCAATTAATTCACATCAATGATTGGTTTTTATTTTGTTTTAGGTTACCTCTTGGAAGACACCATACAATTTGTCCAGCTTGCATAATATCAAGAATCAATGCTATATTCCGTCCACATCAATACATTTTAGACAAATTCCATAATCCAAAGCTTTCTGAAAAGTATTGTGGAGACACCGTTTACACAATACAACATTTTACTTAATTACGTCGATAAATTTTATGGTTTGTATTCAATTATAATTACCAATTTTCTTCTTATAATTTGTATATCTACTTGATTAATTATATTACTGATTAGCTTTAAAGTATAATGTATTCCTTTCTCTAATTTTCATACCAAATTGTTGTTTCTCCGAAAGTTTTAATAGTTTTTCTCAAAAATTTTGCTTCTTAATATTTTTCTGCTACCAAAAAGAAAAGTACCTAGTGAATAGTCTACATTATCAACAAAACTGTCCCCATTCAATTTTTTTTTATTATTAGCAATCTGCTTGTCGCTGATGAGAATATTTTAAACGTATTCCACCAATCAAAATTGGTTATTAAAATTCTTATTGAAATTCTTCATTTCAAATAGTAGATTGTCCATCCATCATTTTAGAACATTCTGTTTTGAGTTTCTTAAATGATTATAACCCATATATTACTCCCTTAAATTGTATTTCAATAAATTTTTAAAATGACAGTTCTTATTTTCTAAAATATTTATTCGGAATGACAAATCGTTTAACAATTGTCATGTTCCATAAAATTAATGTTTTCATTTGACTTCCTACCTTGACACATTTTAAATAGTTACATAATCTTATCGGAAACTTCTTTCAATAATATTTACTTCTATAAAACAAATCATATTATTATTTTACTTTGACAATGAGAAAAATGGATTATTATTTTTATTTATATGGAACAAACGTTCTAAAATTCTCTCTCTTAAATATGGACATTTTGTTATTTCATTTCACCTATATTCTTATAAAGCTTATTTAAAATCTTCTCCATATTTATACATTTAGATTCTTATATACTTGCTCTATTAAATAGTGAATAGTACAGATTGTCTCCTTTTAAATAATTTTAAAAAAAATTCAAATTCCAAAATTTTTAATTACTTACAGTGTGTAGTCTATTATTCCATAATTCAGTATACAGAGTGTTGCAGGTTTCACTCTATGGTTATATGTATATATATATATATATATATTGTATTGGATTCTATATTCATTTATTATTTTATTATTTGTGATTAAATAATCGTTAAGCATGCATAACAAACTCTATCAAAAGGTAGGGTTCAATTGCGCCATCCAAATTTACTCTAATTATTGAATTATGAAATTAAAATGAACTAGCTTATGACTTCAAGAATTTTAATTATGAAAGATTGTTACTGCATCTATATACATATATCATAGGTAACAATCCAAAATAATTACCATAATAACATACAATTATAATTTTCTTATTCTAAACAAAAAAAAACCGTCAATGACCGTCAAATTTGAGAAAATGTGTATTTATTTTTCTCCGCAAATGTTAGAAGAAAACCCCAATGACACTGATCATACACAAATCCGTTTTATGAGGTCATAAAATTAATAAAATTTTCGTACCTTATATTACTCCTGATTTATGATTGTGTAGTTCAAAACAAACTTCGAATATTTTTTTACCAACAACAGCTATGACTTTTGTAAGCTCCTTTACGTTTCTCAACTGTCTATGCCATTTGATTCCAATTTTGAATAAATTTTAGTAGATACCAAATTGTATTGTAATAGTTTAAATATTCTTCTTTCTTCTGACATGTTTTTTTTTACAATTTATAAATATTCGTTAAAATGATGGCTAATAAAGTACAAGATGGAAAAATCTATACGACTTATTTCAGTAATACTATTAATCCTAATTAAATTGAATACAACCAAATGAAACTGCTTAAATATATATATATATATATATATATATATATATATATATATATGTATATATATATATATATATATATATATATATATATATATATATTATAACATTTAATATTATTAATGTTATAATAATGATATAATTAATAGGATATTTGAATAGCCCACTACGTTGGGACGAAATTATTGTAATGAATTTTATGTATGTATAGAATATGAGATTCTTTCTGTTATCTGGGTTCTTACGGTTCTGAATAAATTCAGTTGATAAATAAATAAAGAAACATTTTACTTGAAAAAAATATTTTAATTTTATTTATAAAAATTTTATGCGACGCCCATGTATGGGTCAAATGAAATTATTGATTTTATTCTTATGTGTGGCGTTCTGTGCGCATGCTCAAAAACATGAGGTAACGATGCGCTAGAGTAAACATTTGATAGACGCGTCGGGTCTGTTCAGTTTTACAGCGAGCTTCTATGCTGTGTCATAGAACATGTTTCAAATTATATACAAGTTAAAAGAATTTATGCTGGGAGATTTATACATACAGAAATACAAATAATATGGTACAAGAAATAGTTATGAAATTTATACACATAGAGTTTAAATGTTACATAAAAGAGTTGGATGTATCTTTCTCAAGTTTCTTATTTGAGAAATGCGTAAGTATTGAATTTTATTTCTTTAGATTGGCCATTTATCATTTAGAATTATTTAATAATATAGCTATATTGAGTCTCTAATTTTAATTCTTTTTCATATCGATCATTATTTCAAAGTTTATTTTACTCATGAGATTTTAAAGAAAACATTTGATTGACGTTAATGAGTTTTTTTATAACTCTTGTTGTACAACAATACACTGACCTTGTGTTCAGGAACCAGGATCTGCTTCTCGGGACTCTGGAAAGCAGCTTCCGAAGTTTACAGTTGAATAAATATGTGAAAATATGATTTTCACTCTGGAAAATCAGCTACAATCATTGGGTAAGTACATGTGCATGTTTTATCAATAGTTTGCTATGTTTTTATCCTCATTTTGAGGAAAATTTCTTAAAATTTCTGGAGCACTTCAAAACCCAACCTTCTAGAAACGAAGCCAAGCCACCGACTCTTTTTCTTCAACTTTTTTCAACAATCAACAATCAGCCTTTTGTTTAATTCCGCTCACTATATTCAAAAATGTTTGTTACACTTGTTGTTGTTTGAAAGTTCCTTCTGTCATGTCACATAAACCAATCACCGTTTTCTTTTTTTAACGCACTCAAATTATGATTTCACTTTACATTCTAATATCTTTACCTACATACAAAAAATTAGTCTCACTAAAAATTGTTTATTCAATATTGAAGTTCATCTTGTTATTATGGGACGAATAGTTTTTCTTAGGCGATATACAATAGTCTTTAATATCAATGTTCAGTTCAATTTTCTTATTATAATTAGCAATTGTGTTTAGCCATAAACATAAATTCTTTTAAAACATGTATTAATATTCCTTAATCTAATTATTTATGTTCATTATATTCGATTAAACACATTAATTAATTTCTAATGATTTCATCTATGAAATTACTCTACTTTCAACGTTTGTCGCTGATACATATTGACATCTATATTTTGTCGCTAGCGTATGTCGCTAAGCGTATTGGTATTACAGCGTTAAATATTCTAACCCATATGTTTTTAGTAAAAATGCGTTATAATATTGGACAATATCCTTTTTATTTCGAATATTTATTAATTCATGTTTCTTTTCTAGATTATATGTTCATCGTTTTTTCTGACATGAGGTATTTAATACGATGGACGATATTTACTCTATGGCTTTGGATATATGATCAAGGTAATGTTTCTTTTGTCAATTCTATGTGAGTCTTCTCAAATTATTAATTATATACATAAGTTGTATTACTTTTTTAGTTAATATGAGCAATTTTAATGTCTCGTATTTATGATTCTAATAAAATATAGTCTAATGTTTTAATTTCTAATCAGTTTCCAACTAATCTGTTTTACACCAGTGTTTCTATCTTTATTTATACGTTATAATATATATATATATATATATATATATATATATATATATATATATATATATATGTATGTATATAAACAAAAGGTGATGATTGTCGGGTATGCGGTCAGTATAAGAAATAAAACTCATGCTCAATATTTCGCTATTGTTCAAAAGCATCATCAGGAGACACTACAATAATTAAAATATAAATAAAATGACAAAGATAGGAACACAAATACTTACAGATGTTAAGAGTCAGTAAGAGTTGATGTACACCACATTAAGGTACTAACTAGACTAATTGCTAATGATTAATTTGTAAAAATGGTTGTAGTGTGAATTGATAAAAACAAGAAACAATTTGAGTTAAAAACAAAACAATAAAATAAATAATCTGATACGTATGAATAAATGGGGTGACAAAACAACAATATTAAAATGAATTTAACAGGTGACAATAATTATCACTAAGTTTATTAGTGTCAGATTTGAGGTTGATAGCATCTTTATGTTTGTTGATGTGATACATTTCAAAAAATAAACGATTCCTGTTTTGGTCAACTTTCTGGAGAATCTCTGTATCGTCATAATTGAACGTATCTTCGTCTTTATAAAATGATCCACCACTACACAGTTATTCTTGCCTACTCGACAATCACTTCTATGTTGGGTAATACGGTTTTTTAACCATTGAGAAGTTTGACCAACGTAGCATCTCAATGGTTAAAAAACCGTATTACCCAACATAGAAGTGATTATAAAGAAAACTCTGTTTAGTTAATCCTAAGCTTTCGATAATTTATTATTATCATTATCAAAGAATCTACAAAATAAATATTATATAAATTTAAAATATTTTTTAAAGTAAAAATTTTTTTACTTACACTAATTGAGGTTGTTCACAATAATATAATATCTATTTATATGAAGAAACATCATTATACAATTTAATCGGTAAAATATTTAAATTGGCATGTTATCAAATTGATGACAATTTGTGACAAGTTGATGTTGTCATAGAAAACATTTTTATATATATATATATATATTCAGTACATTAGTATAGTATATAATAAAATGTTTACTATACTCTTATTATATTTAAATGAAATATATATAAATTTTTTTCAATGGAGAGGAAAATCTTACATAAGACACCAGTGATGTTATTGCTGGTAGTGTCGGATTCTTACCGACTAAAAACCTTTCTTCGTTTTCTCTGACACACCACATTGGAACCGCTCTCGCATTACTTCGATGTGGTGGCAGGTATGCTGTTCAGCTCACTGAGTACATCTCTTTTTCCTTGATCTCGATAATTGTTCTTACTACTTTATATGAACTTTTCCATGCATTTTCACCGTCAACTAAGTCTCTTGGAAAATTTTCAATGGTAAACAAGTTATTTCTCTCTTCTTGGTACCCTGCTCCAATCTCTTCCCATTTGGGACAAAGGAACAACGTGTGCTCTACGTCGTCCACGTTCTTACAGTACTGACAGCGATCAGTGTCCGATTTCTTCCTCTTGTAGAGGAATGACTTGAAGCAACCGTACCCTGAGATTGCTTGCGTCAGAAAGTAATCGACTTCGCCACTTGATAACATGCCAATTTAAATATTTTAACGATTAAATTGTACAATGATGTTTCTTCATGTAAATAGATATTATATTATTGTGAACAACCTCAATTAGTGTAAGTAAAAAATATTTTTACTTTAAAAAATATTTTAAATTTATATAATATTTATTTTGTAGATTCTTTGATAATGATAATAATAAATTATCGGAAGCTTAGGATTAACTAAACAGAGTTTTCTTTATCACATTGCCGCATTCCCCAATAAAAAAGTTACCCTATATATATATATATATATATATATATATATATATATATATATGTAAAATTAAACAATTTTACCGATACATTACCAAAATGTAACTTTCCTAAATTTGTGTGAAATTTACGATATATATGTATATATGTGGTTCTTTTTTACATGGTTAATGTAAATTTCCTGTATAAATGTAAAGCTAGATATTTTAAGTAATACACTAAAGATGTGAATTTTCCTAAAATACCTATGTGAAATTTGTAAAATCAGTGTAATTTTGTTTTACATGATTGATGTAAATTTCCCCTATAACTGTACAAATAAGATGTGAATTTACCTAAAATGTGTGAATTGCATAGTGTCAATGTCATTTTGTTTCACATAAATAATGTGAAGGTCGATTCATGTACCGTATATTTCAAATATTTAATATTTTAATTTGAGTAATCCCGGAATGTGATATTTTTTGATTTTTTAACTGTCTTCTGTCAAAATTCACACATCCAAAACAGTTAAAAAATTTAAATTTTTGACATTCCGTGATTACTCTAATTAATATATTAAATATTTCAAATATTTATTTATTCAAATACGGTACATAAATCGACCTTACATTCTCCTTAGACTTCTGGAATTAGAAAGTTTAAGTGTAGCAAGTTGTCTTATAAAAGGTTAATCTTTTGAATGAGGTAATAGGAAACAATGTCTGTCGTTCAAAAAATTTATTGAAATGAAATATATAAATTAACAATTTATGAAATACTTAAAAAATAAACTAATTTGGTTTGATACATAAATAAAATTATTAATCAAATACCTAGACGCGCCTTCTAAGTATCTAATTATTAACATAGGTATATACAGTGTACCCAAATTAATTTTTCAAATGAAATGTTGAAATTTCTAATTTGACAAACATGTATTATTGATTAGATAGTTTTAATATGGATACAGTAAAAAACTTATGAGGTACTGGTCACTTAGGTTGAAGTTTGTGGTAATACCTGAACGAAAATTGGAACTTGATCTAATATTATTACTTTTATTATTCTAATATTTGCACATTTTAATAAAAATCAAAATTTGAAAAAGCATTTTGAGACTAAATACAATTTATCACACAGAATTGGGCGAACAAAAGAAATTCTTAAAAATGTTAGTAGAATCATATTCAATATTAGATATTTTTTTATATCTGATCGAATATCTCCCTAATATTATCAACTATAGTAAGTTTGGACAAACTGTATAGAGAAACAGAAACTTCATAATTCTTTACCAAGCAACAAGTACAGTACCTAACTATAATAAATAAATACGTATAAAACGTGAAATAAATATGAAAACTCTTTGAAAAAATAAATTTCCTTAGTTGTCGTGACAAAAAACTTATGAGGATTTGGGTTGCTGAATTTTTTTTTATTTAGTTCCTTCATCTGGGTGATTTTTCAAAAAATATATTTGAATCATTTCTAGAACACACAAAGTTTCTTTCGGATATTCTAGATTATAAATGAAATAAAGCGCGAAGCAAAACTTTAGTGCTCCTGGAAAACTTGAATCAACTATAACTGGTACCTTTTCGAAAAAGATTTTGTCGCTTCCTTCTAAAAACCAATTTATAGGTTAAATTATATCACATTTATCGATCCAGTGAAACTTTGTCATAGCTTTAGTTTAGTTACAACGTGAGTTTAAAGTTGTTTTAGTCTCGTCTACAGTTTAATGGAAAGATGGAAGGTAATAGCAAACATGTATAAATTACAATTACTATACAATTCTATGACGCAAAGTTTCGCCAGACCTTGTACATTCTTTGTTAAAATTTCAGTGTAATTACACAAGCAAAATAAATGGAAAAGGATAATCGGTCATTACATATTTCAAGAGAAAACGTAAATTTAGGATGATAAATTGTTTTAGCCATACGTGGTATGATCACTATCTCGAATAAATCATAAAAATTTCGACTTTGAGTTCGAATTTAAGTATTTTTTACCATGAAATTAGCTATCTCGACCCTTACTTCGTGGACTCTACTCATATTAGTGTGTTAAATGAAACTCAACGTTTGTAGCTAATTCCACAATATAATATTATCCATTATATTGTGGAATTAGATAGAAACGTTGAGTTTCATTTAAAACATTAATTTTTTACCATAGTATATTAGTTCTAAAAATTGTTTTTTTTTATATGAAATAGTTTAGATTTAAAAATATATTCAAAGTTGAAAAAAAAGTATTTATCCATTGTTAGTTTTTAACCACCTACTTAAAAATAATGGCTAAAATGTTATAGTTGGTGGATATCAGCTGTTCAAGAAGCTTCAATTTACAATTTTTTGCAAATATTTGTTTATTTGTACATTGCTCCACTTCACTTACCTATATTAATTATGCTAGGTGACAAAGTATCAATTTTCACATCATTTTTTTAATCTTGCTGAAAAGAAAAATTATAGTATTACCATTGTCTAAGGAAAGACAATGGTATTACTAAACTATTGTTATATTATTTTATTTAAATAGGAATCTGCTTTCATATTACGAAATAAATATAGTGATGGTAATGTTCGTTTACCTTAATATCCCTATAGAGGTGAGAAATACCTTCCTTAAAGAGTATCGCTATATATATATATATATATATATATATATATATATATATATATATATATATATATACATCTTCTTTATATATATATATAAGGATTCATGGGCTGGATTTTCTAAGCATTCTGGAATTCTCATATTTTTCTGATTTTTTGCAAACAACTGAAACCTCTCTAATTTCACTATCATGATGGTTGGAAGAGAACATATATCAACATTGGTTAGTTTGTGAAAATGTCATAAAATTGCTTTTTTGTTCATTAAAATGGCAATACATTTAAAATGTCTCCAACAACATTTTGAACAAATAATAGGAGCTCACCTAAAAATTATTTATCCTGCAAAACAATAAAACTCACGTGAAACTCGTCTGCAAACTATTACATAAATTAACAAAGACACACGCTGTTGTTTTGTCGGTAAGAGAAATCGTCTCTCATTGGTTTTAACAAATTACGTGGGGTATAGGGTCATACATATAATGTAATAACTACGCAAATCATGTGATTTTAGGTTAATTATGTGTATAATTCCTTAAATGGTGTAATTCCATTACACGTATTTTGTAAAAATCACAGTATTTAGGGAAAAATGTTTACAACTTTTTATGATTAATTTCACTAGCTTATGTAAAGGGGATGTTTATTTTTAATCTGAAACTTTTTAAGAGGCAATGCAATGCCATACCTCCGGCAAAAAAGTTTTGGCTAATATTTGGAAAACCATTTTAGGCCCTTGATGTATTGTGATCATATGTTAACAGTGACTTAGTTGTTTAGTTTGCCAAATCTGGAAAGAAATAGATGTGAAATCATATAGGTTTTTTCGAAAGAGCCGCATATTCAGCCGTATCACTTTTTCTCTTTTGTCAATAGATGAATTTTTAGGAATCGATATTGTTACACATTGTTTAGAATCCATACATATTTAAACTACCAACTTTTATAATAAATTTTCAATAAAGTTCTTTATTCTTTCTTTATTTACCAAAATCTCATGTATACCTACAATATTTTTTGACGTCGCATGTTGACTGTTAAAATTTAGATTTTAAAAGAATTTATTCACATCATTTCAAATTTTGCAGAAATATTACACAAAAATCCTCTGTAAAGTTACAAGATTATTAAAAAATATAAGTATAATTATATGCACATGATAAAATTACAGGTCTAATCTGATTTTATTTGAAAACTACATAAAAAAGAAAATTTAATTAATTTCGAGTAAAGTTACACTGAATTATTCGTCTAAGCGTCATGTACATTTACAACAATTGTTGAAATTCACAAGATAAAATGAAATATTTTCAGAGTGATAGATTGTCCACATATATTTCGTAAAAATTCTATGTAATCTTAAAGGAAAATTGAAAAATGTGTCTATAACAACAAAAATATTGGATAAGTACATGAACAATGTAATTTCGCTTATAATCAAGGGTATAATAATCATTTATATTTTATTTACAGTAAAGTTCCACCTATTTCTTATGTAAACTACCTGTAAATTTACCTTCATTTTTCACTGTGTAGCAGTTCAACAAATAGCTCTGAAATATTGTCATTAAGAATGTATTTTATTCACAATACATGTTTAATATTAGTAATTGAAGTCTTTTGAAAAAAATATTATCTTAGCTAATCCAAATTCAACTTAATCAAAATAAACACCCCTGCAATTTGGTTGAATTCTCCTTATTTGATCAATATACATTTATACTGTGACACAGCAAAACCACTTTTAAAATACTTGAAGCCATTCTTAATTAAATTCTGTCATCACATTATTTGCATTTGGCACAATTCCAAGCGGTATCAAAATACATAATTTCTGGCTTCAACAACAAACTGCGGAATATACAATTCACGATTTCCTCAACCATAAATGTAACTTCGATGAAATCGCAAACCTTGGATAATATCATGTGGAATTTATGTTTTTATCTGAAAATGTGTGCCACCATATTGTTAATATTTACATATTTTTATACTAATGGAATTTTTGTCTCATTTGTCAGAAATGTAGACACATTAATATTCTGGGAAACCGAAAAAAGTACAAATTAAATATTTTTTACAGTGTTATAACATCATATGAACAAATATGTAAAATCAGCAGTCGGAGGAAAGGTTAAAAAAAAGATGAGTTCAAGCACAGAAGGAAGGACTAGCCCGCTTGAGAGTCAGACCTGAACTGAGTAGGTTTCTAACAAACTATCCCAACACGCCGATAGCAAAAACGTTAATAAGATTTAGAGGACTATTACTAAACGAATTAAAAGAAGAAGAGAGTCGTAAAAGAACCAGATAAAATATTTAATGGGAAATTGTTGATATCGTTATTGATAGAGAAAAATGAAGACAAGTTAGAGCAAGTACTGAACTTGATAACAGAGATTAATTCAGACCAGAAAGCAATAAAATAAATTGGAGAAATGACCGACAAACGGAGAATAGTGTACATTCATAATGTGTAGGATCGTTAGCGAGTAGACGTGTTCAAGTGCTCCTGAAATATTAGTTGGTAAAAGTGGTAAAAAGTTAAGATTTTTTTATATGTGACATTTCCAGTAGAATCTTAGTAGAGCAAAGGGGAAGTCTGTTGAAAAGCTGAATTGAAATCTAGATTGAAAATCGAGTATTTTGTAAATTGGATGCCGGTTTAACGTGCCGGTTTAACAAAACTCCATCAAAATAGCAGTCCACACACGTTAATTTTCTGGAATAAATGACACATAGAACAAGAGGTGGAAGTCAATCGGTAGACGATACTGCAATGGAGAACTTGATGTCTAAGGCAATTTCTTTGTTTTGACATAATTATTATTTCCTGTTAAGAACGCTCTTTTTGCAACAAATTCAGACTGCTCAGCTGACTGTTTTTTTTGTTTACACGTCAATGTCCGCTGTCTTCAATTTAAAAGTTACAATATAAAATGAAATTTGTTATACAGAGTGATGCACACTATGTTTCTTAATTTGTTATTTATTGAACTATTAAATTTTTTTTTCATGGTACCAACTTGGGAATCACTATTACTAAGTACACGACTTATTTGCGATGATTACCCACGCGATCTTTCTACTGATAACAGTATGAAACTGTTTGTTCTCGAGTTTTTTCATCTAATATTGGCAAGAGGTTTTATTGTACATATTCTTGTTGCACACCTCATGTAATCATGGTTTTTATTAGGATATCTTCTAAATTTACTAACAATATGTTCTACCGCCTCTCCCGGTTCTTGCCTCTGCATAAAAAATCGAAACCGCTCATAAGCCAAGCTTTTTTTGTATAAGATGTTCCTCGAACTTTTCTCAACACCTTTTTCTCTTCTCCTTGTTAAAAATCATGAACCCCTCATCACCAATGGAGTAGCTGAACTACATAGATAAATTCATCCTTTATGGACACTTCTGACGCAACCAAATAATTTTCACGACATTGACGCCAAATTTTCCAATTTTCTGCTAGATTTCCACTCACCACCATTGAACGTATTCCTCTGCTATATTTTTAAGTTTCACTAGTTCAGGTGACTATTTTTTTCGCAGCGCGTCTTCTGCCTCTTCTTCTCTTTTTGTTTGTTTGATTATTGGAATTGAAAAGGTACAAGATCTGCGCAAAAGTCTAAGGGAAATGTAAAATGAGAAATAACAGTAAAAACTGGATACAACAAACTAAAAGAAAAAAATAATCCAGAAAATAGGATAGAAAAAGGAAGAGTAATTGAATTATTTTTTTATTGTTATGTAAAATTATTCCATTTCTAAAAGTGTTACTGGACAAAGGTACATTATAAAATAAATTATCTGTCGTTGTTCGGGAAAGATAGATAAAAGCAAAACGACGGGAAAATCGTTTTTGCCATATTCTCATTTTATTCCTCAAAAAATAAAATCCAAGAAAGCAATTCCACTTAATCATCTCAATTTGTTACTTAGACGCCCTCCGGCTTCTTTACACAAAATCCTTGGCATAAAAACAAAAGAAGCGCGAGATTAAGGCCAACTATCTCTCGAACAAATTCCACGTAATCCCATCTCACTCTTCCGAAATTCTCAAGTTACCTCGTAAACTTATTTGAGAGAAGTGTAGATCGCGCAATTAAGCGCAACTAGCTTCATTACTGTAAGTTATTGTATTCGCATCGTTTATGTGACTACTAATGACTCCTTTAAAGTCTACAATGACGATAAAGATACAAAGTTTCGGAGAAAAAGGGATTACTGTCGCGTCACGTCTTTGAATTAGATAATAATCTTTCGCCCTGTGTGTATATACGTACTCGAATGTGTTAGCAGCAATGGTGGGTGCATTTAAAAAGAAACGGAAAATTTCTTAGTTCATTAAAATCATACATTAATCTTTATAAATGTTGTTATACTTTTGGCTTTTCACGTCAAAAATTAAATGCATTTATACTTGGAACCCAATGTTGTTACATTTTGTCGAATATTATCTTTATAGACTACGATAGAATATTGTTGAATTTACTGATCTTGCAATTAGGAAAAAATACCGAACGAACACCAATAAATTTGAACAAAGCTCTGCAGTTCTTTCCAGTCATCAATTATATAAAGTCTCCTGCAAAAAATTCTACAAAACTCGAAATCTAGTTTCCGAAAAAATCTTTCATATTAAATAGCAATTCAGTTCACGATAACAGACTGGATAAAACGTGTCAATCACAATCAATATGTTGTTGCATTTTTTTAGATCTGAAAAAAGCATTCAAGACCATGGATAGGAGCATTTTAATTGATTAACTGAAATGTATGGTAAAGGAGGTACATTATTGGCCTGGCTGTAATATTATTCAACCAACCGAAAACAGATAACCAAAATAAAATAAAAAATTCCTGAATAAAACTCAAAGTCAATGTCACAGCATTTTTAATAATTGACAACAATGCAGCTACTAGTTTCGACCTACATACGGGCCATCTTCAGGTTACAAATTATTATTTTGTTATATTAAAGGAAACAATTTAAAATTAATTGAATTAATAAATTGGTTAGGAATCCCATAAATAGCCATGAGAAGAAATGTGCCCCCATGAACATCATTAATGCAAATTCACTGAAAAAAATATACTGAAAAATATACTCGACCACGTTTCTCTTTTAATTTGTATAACTAAAAATCTGGTTTACCTCGAAGTCTTCTAAATTCTATTAAGTTGACTACGGTTTGATTTCTTTACCAGAAATTAGAAGGATGTTTACTGACTTTGAGGGCTTTGATAATGTCATTGTTCCACAATGGCACAGGTCGTCGATTGCATAATTTGGTTTTCCTAATACTAGATGAAGCCAATTTTAGTGTATTGTTAAAATTGTTTATGTCATTAGATAAAGTGAAATTTTTAATGTGGGAGTCAATTAATATGTATACATCTCACAGTCAACTGTTTTTGTTTTCCAAATCAGAGAAAATTCCGTTGCAGTTGTTTCGGTTCCTATTGTCGATATTGTGATAAGAAAACGATCACTTCCATGTAATTCCTTCTATGTATTCCATTATAAAGTCGGTACAAGCGATGGAGAGTATAGTCAGGTCTATCGCTGAAAATTACCCACTAAAAGAGTTGAATCTTGTAAGCTTTCCTGTATATATTAGAGCCAAATTAAGGTGAGAGATTTTGTTCAATAGTTAATTTCCACAATTATCTGTTTTTAGGCTTCCTTAAGCTGCATTATGGCAGTTTGTATCGGCTACCATGATTTTAGGGTCATATATTTATATTTATATTTATTGATTCTATATCTTGTTTGATAGGGTATGGTAAGTATATATTGCAGATATTTGTTTTCTTTTTTCGTATAATAGTTGCTGCAACTGACTCAAAGGTAGGGATGGCAACGATACATCGATATATTCAATATATCGATATTTTTTCAAATATGTCTATATATAAATATCGATGTAATTGTTTCGATATATCGCAAAATATATCGATATTTTAGTGTAAATACCTATATCAAAAAACTAATTAATTGCAAATTGCACACACCACAATTTGGCGAAATTTCACTCTAGTTTGTTTTATCACCAACATTCGTTAAATTTTTTAGCATCATCTAGCGTCGAGAAGCGCAAATAACTTAGTAGGTACCTGTATTTGATACGATAGGTACTCGAATATCGGCTATAATCGGGATTCGTTTGAATTACTTGAACGGAATTAAGTTCTTCCCCGAAAATTTTTGTCGGGGAATACCCGTCCAAAGTTTATAAATACACCTCAATAAATATTTTTTCTGCAATCTGCAAAGAGCTTTGAAAGTGTTTGCTGTGAATAAATGGTTATTCAAAAGTTTAGTGAAGTTGAAATTAAAATAAACTTGATTTATTACATAAATTTAAAGTGACTGTTGGTCCTGAAAATATGGCTCCTCCGAGAAGTAACATTTGAAAACATTTTCAAAAAGTTACTCCAAATACTGCTAAATGCAATTTGTGTACCAAGAAGCTGAAGACGTCAATACAACAAATTTGAAAACACATTTGAAACAAAAACACTCCTCCATCTTACAACATTCAACTGAGGAGAAAAAGGAGACTGATGAACCAAAAAAGAAAAAACGTCCATCCCAAACCGAAAGTCGAATGGATTTAGAAACGCCTGGGACTAGTAGTTCACTACATCAAGATGAGGTATGACTAATAGAACCGCAATTGTTAATGAATTTATAAGTTAATATTTCCAGAAAAAGCTGATCGCTTTACAAGAAATTGATGATGATTATTTATCAACTTCAACAATGACGGTTTATGAATATGATGTTGAACCAAGCACAAGTACAGAAAAATCAAGCTCATTATACAAGCAAGCTACAATTGTGTCTACCTTCAAACCAATTTCATCTTTCAAAGGTAAAGCTAAAGATTATAGTACTTGCATAAATGCATCATTTGTTTTTATTTTTAGATGGTGGCTCTAAAAATTTGAAACTAACAGAAGCATTATTGAAATTTATTGATCAGGATAATTTGCCATTCAATATTATAGAAGGTAAGGGTTTTCTGTCTTTGATGAAACAAGTGGTACCTTTATACAAATTTAAACATAGGAACTTCAGGGATCCTCAAGCCCTGGGCACTGTGATCCGATATATAAAAAGTGAGATCGCGACTTTCCAAAGCACTTCTTCTTCATCAGAATCTTCTGATTCGGATACTGAAGAACCGGAATTTGATATATGGGCGCACCGTAAAAAATTAGCGCACACTAAAAAAAGTGGCAAGGGAAATCACATAAAGATAGTGAACCCAATCAATATTTAATTTTGCCAAATAGAAACTTGAAATACGATCTCTTGGACACCTGGAGCGAAATGAAATCGATATATCCCAACTTATTTAAAGTGGCGGCAAAATATTTTTGTGTTGTAGCAACGTCGGTCGCCAGCGAGAGGCTATTTTCAAAAGCCGGAGCAACAGCTACTAAAAGTCGTAACCGTCTCACGGGAAGTAGGCTTTCCAAATTATTATTTTTGAGCTCTTTGCCTGATAACTTGCATTTGTGGAACTGATGTATTCACCTAATCCACAAAATCACAAATGCAGGCAAACAGTCTACTTCCTGTGAGACATTTAATTGTAAACTTGACTAAATTGTAATAAAAAATACATTTTAATTTTTTTTTTGTAAAAACATGCAATTTTGTAGAACACTCTCAACAGTTTTAACTTGTACTTACTTAATCAAACAATAGACTTTTTTAATTTATCACCTTTCAATATTTTCTCAGTACCTACTCTACGTTTCAAAAACTTTAGATTTGAATATAGTATCATAATATCGATATTTGTGTTTAGATATAGCGCTTGTATTTGATATATAGGTTTCGATATATTATATGATGATTATATCGATATATTCATATTTTTTGCCATCCCTACTCAAAGGTGGTATTTAAAATTACATTTTACTTTCTTTGTGAGCTTGATTCATAGTTGGTGTCTTCCAATGAAGATATGCTGTTTACAATGAGCTTTTTCTTAAGTCTAGTTCTAGTTATCATACCTTTATTTTGAATACTATATTTTAATTTCAATATTTCAATGATGTAACTATATTACGTTTGCATTTGTAAAAATGTATTATATATGCAATGTATATTAAGCGTATATACTTCAATAAACTACTACTACTAAATATAATGAACTTAAGGTGCTATAATTCGACTAAAACAAAAGTTTTCTGCGTCACCACTGCATTTTTTCTTCTTCAGTCCTATTAACATTTTAAAAGGTCTCTCTTCGCTTTTCTCACTCGATACAGAAACGCTTTTTGTTTTATTAATATAACTTAGGAAATTTCCGAAAAGAGACTATTTCACTTATTTATAACGTACTTATACCTACGTGGTAATGAACTCTAGTTTGTTCCATTGTAACTTTTCTAACATCTATAAATTTCTTGGATAATGTTCGTGCTAATTGTACACGAGCGGTTTGGTGTATAGAAACTTTTGCAATTAGGTACTAACGAACTAGAAGATTCTTTGAGTGGGTATAAGAAATACTCATCAAGTAGTCCGAAAAATAAAGATATATGTTCATGTTTGACATTCTCATGTTGTGTTTAGAGGCAAGGGCACAATTATAAAAAAGAAACATTCCATAAATAAGTATTTAGAAGAATATATCAGAAAGTAGAAAACGACCAATGGTTGTAAAAATTACAGTAAAAATTGACCAAGTACATTCGTAACCTAATGGGATCAAATTCTCTATACGGCACAAGATTCGAAACCACCCGTATTGTTTTCAAATATAATTCAATTAAAACTGACTACTTTAACACCCAAACAAAGTCCTTTGAGAATATCTGAAATACTCGTTCCAATTATTTTAATTAAAACTTTATTCTAGAAATTAACAGAAAGGCATATATTGAAGTGTGTTAATTTTGACGATAAATCTCGAAAGAGATGTTAGTTTAATGAGGTGTGTTAGTTTATAATTAATAAATAATGTTTATTTTGTGGAATTTTAAGTGTAATTAGATATACTACCAAAACTGCCATCTATGGATGTGAGTAAAACTTTGCACCATGTACACGTCTCCAGTTACTCTAGAAAGAATAAAATTTCCATTTAATTAACAATCAAAGTACCTAATCAAGTTCAAATCACAAAATTTTTTGAAATCACGTAATATACCATGTCGTACATTAAATTTATCCACCTTTTTCTATTTTCAATTGATACTTACAAAGGAACATTCTTCCAAATAACTCTCAATTTATTGACTGAAATTTATTAAGATAGAATTTTTATATTTACATAGTTATTTTCCAACAAATTTTGAGCTGATCTAAAAAATAATTTGGCAAGAACAAAATGTATAAGACCCAATTTTTGCAGCCTTTTATATCAAAAATTGGAACATTTGTTTTATGTTATTTTACTAAACGTAACGACAATGGAAGTTTTTTAAAACCTTGTATAGGACAACTTTTTATTCGAAGTGATAGAGTAGTACTCCCCAAGGCAAAGTAGTAGAAAATAATTTAAGAGGGGCCTCGCGTTTTAGGAACCTGAAAACAGTTGCCATTCGTGATTTGCAACAAAATTTAGGTCATTTTGTACACAACAAATCTAAAGAACGCAAGGAAATTAAGTGTTGAAATTTTAACACAATATAACTTTGACTTTTGTCTTGGGGATCAGGTATTTTGGTTGAGTTTTATATTGTTATAAAAAAGATATAAGCCATTAAGTGATGGTGTGATTTTGGCAGTTTTGACAATTTGTGGTCACCAATCTGGATACCAAAACCTGATCCCCAGAAGGAAGCCTAGAGATTTCGATTCCAAAAATATGAAATCTCAAATCATTGTATTTTTTTAGATTTGTTGTGCGCAAAATTTTTGCAAACGAACATCTTTTTACTTTAGTTCAATCGCTCCACCGTCTTGATGCATGGCGCTGTATAGAATATAGAACAATGACAGAAGACGACGGTCAATTCATAGACAAATAATTTTATAATTTTCTCTATAAGTCAAATGCTGTTGTCATATGTTTTGTGTTCATAAAATATTTCAAATTTATAGTTTAGTGTGTATTGTATTTGTAAGTGATTATAATTAAGTAATTTTCATGCTAAATAAGTAAATTTGTGCTTCGTAAATGCTATTTATATTCACTCCACAAGATTGTGTTTAGTGCTTCATGCTTCCTTGCAACAAAAATGCACTTTTTGCACCTATTACACAAATAACTACTTTTTATTGTTATTCTCATTTATTGTTGGTGAATACATCAAAGTGATCGAATATATTATGTGAGAATGGTTTTGAGTATTTGTTCTTTGGAATAAATATATCATGTTTATACCTGATAATAGTAATTGTGATTCCGCTTAAGTTGAATTTTATTGTTGTGTTTTTCTAGACAAATTTTGTTCTTCATGAGGTCAACTATTTCGCTTATTGTATTTGTTTGTAAATTCAGTTTTGATGCAGAGTGGAGGCATTTTATTTCAAGTAGTGCATCATCACCTACAAGCCCTAAATTATTTCATCAATAAATGTATGTCATTTAATATGCAAAAAGAATTTATAACACATGGCAATTATTTGTTATGTTAAATATATTTACCATCAGGAGAAGCACCTAGAAAACTGTGTTGAACATCTACCCACAATCCTGAATCAACCACCACAACATTTTGTACTTGTTCAAAAATGCTCATGGCCACTTTTTCCTTAAGAGTTCCATACTCCATTACCTCCGTCATACAATAAGTCTTTTTAAGAACAGTTCTAACAAGAGAATGACAAGGTGTATTTGTTTTTCTCTTAACAACCTGTCCAAAGATTTTATAAGAAATTAGGATGGTTATCCACTTTTTAGCTTGCCTTAGCCTATGCACCATAGGTAATAGTAATTGTTGAATAAAATAAATGAATGGAGTAGGTAACATTATATTTTAAAAATCTTTGAACCATAAATATTTTAAAACTTTGTCTAGCCAATAGTCGAAATTTCCTTGCAAACTGTTTGATTATATAAGCATTTCAAAAAATCAAAGAAAATAAGAAACCAAATTATTATTAAAGGATGACTTAGTAATAGTCTTAGTTGTTGATATTAAAAAAAAATTGTGAAACAAAGGACGACTAAAAAGTTAATTTTGTCTACTTGTTGCACTTCGGGGGCTGTATCGAGTTATACAGATAGGTTTTCTTTTCTAAAAACCATTTTTTATGTTGTTCTTACTGAAAAACGTAAAAACAACTAAAAAAAATCCAAAATTCCAACTTTTTTTTTGGGTAAACCTATACTTTGCTCGCTTATTAGATGGGTTGGATGAAAAAGTAATAATACCATCAATGTATTATACAAAAACAAAAAAAATATTTACCATTCAGGTGATCACACATATGTGTATCTGTCATGAAAAAAAGAGAATGAACCAACTATTTTTTCGTATAATGAAGGAAAAATGTTTCAGTTCCAATCTCCACAACACGTATGATCAATCTTTGCAAACAAGGTAGAAGCAAACTTGTACATGTTAATTGTATGTTTGATTTTGTACTGTATATATCGATCACCCCACAATATATACATTATTATTTGTCATTACAGATCTTTCGCTTTGAATTTTTTATTAGTTGTTTTAGTTGCTTTGTAAGTTTTTTAAACGTTTGCTATTTAAAATTGAAATTCCTCACTGTACCTTACTTTCCTCTTTCTATTAAATGTAAAGCATCGTATTTCAAGTAAATATTTCTTTGTATAATAAATTCGGAAACTCTTTGTTTATATTATTTGTTTCTTGATAAAATCAAATATATTTACACATGTAGTTGAAAAAAGAGCCTACATGTCAAATAAAATTTGAAAGCAACCAACAGAAACTCTGAAACTGATACAAATATGATTAGATTGAAGCAAAGTTGTGACACGACGTTCTGTGTTTTCAGACTAGATGGCCTATTTTTTTTTCTTGGCTTTGACACTCGTCATTCGGCAAGTCACAACAGGAACAAACTATTAATATATAAAAAAATATATTCACCTCACTCACACCTATCCACACCTAAGAGAAGACAATATTACCTACCTAAAAAAATAAATACAATAAGGATATACAGGGTCACTCACTTCTTGTCTAGGGGCCCATCAAGACATTATAATTTATCACAAACAAAACTAGGCCACGGAAAGATAGGAATAACTACAATTGGGATAAACAGAGGTGAACAAATCTGGTTCAAACACTCACAAGCATACCTTTGATTCGTATATGAATTTCATCAGAACAATATATATTTCCATTTTGTTTAAGGCTAAAAGATGGCAGATATTGAAGGGTGAGAAAAATCCGATTCTTATTAAATCATTAATAAGGTTTTGAGTTTCTTGGGAAAATATGCAGTTAAAGAAAATATCATTCAGATCACTTTTGATATGACAGTGTTGACACAGGTCTGTGTCAAGAATTTTTATTTCATATAAGTGTGCCGGATAACATGCATGTCCAAAGCGTAGTCTAACAATAGTTGTAATGTATTTACGTGGGCAGGAATAAGAATTGAACCAACAACAATTCGGAATTTCTTGTTGAATTGATGAATATTGGGTATTAGATATTTTACAATAATCGTTCCAAGACTTTTTCCATAAACAACTTTGTTTTTTCCTAGAATTAGCAAATACGTCTGGTACAGTTAGTGGATAGATAGATAAGGTACCATTTTCTGCTGCATTTTTAGCTAAACGATCTACATGTTCATTATGTTTAAGTCCTATATGTGCTTTGATCCATATCAGCTGTACATGTTTATTATCTTTTTTTAATTGAAATAACATTTTTTTATATAGAATATATAAAGATTATCTGATAAAGCAAGTATAGTTGGATTTTGTATAGCTGTTAAGACAGACAGAGAATCAGCTAATATAATAGCAGAACTTTTTCTGAACGAAGAAAATTTTTTTAACGATTCATAGATGTCCACAGCTTCAGCGCTGAAAACTGAGAAGTCTGAGGGGAGCTTAAACAATTTTTCGACATTATCAACTGGAATGTAGAACGCACAACCAGTTCCATATGAATTTTGGAAGCGTCAGTATACAGGGTGTCCCGGGACTAATGGGAAAAAAGTCAGGAGCGTATAATCTGAGCCAAAATAATGTTAGTACTTCATATAAACTTTTTCTATGCAGGCCCTCGTTTTCGAGTTATAGGCCTCCAAAGTTTTAATTTTGAATTTGGTTTTAATTTTTATTTTTTGTACTAGTTATTTGATCTTCATAAAATTTATGGCAAAGCTATAATGTACGTGTATGTTTATTTTGGAGAGGTGAATAGATTTACAGTACTCCCATGAAGCCAGGGACGGACTACCCGCAATGGTTAGTGATCCAAAAATTTTGCAGGGTAGGCACACCCTGTATGAAATTATCGAAATTGACTTCCCCACACATTAAGCTAACGAAAAGGTTGGAATTCGATAAAATAAGCCGTTTAGCTAATATTTACAGTTTTATTAATGCACTACGTACCAATTTACCTAACAAACTTATTAATATGATGTCCAAGATTTACACCTTTACTACAACAAAATAATTTAACGATAGCAGAAGATAAAAAACATTAACGACTTATTAATGCGAAAGTTGGTGAAAACTTTTTAAAAGTGTTTTTACCGTTTATCATGTAACCATAGGATTAGTTGTCAAACGTTGTGTAGAATAGTTCGTAGTCAATAATTCATAAGTCCTTAATTTAACAGTTACAATGGCAGAATTCACTTTTATTGAGTGCGCTGATATGCATTTAATATATGGACTGGCTTCTCGAAACTGTTTAGAGGCCAGAAGGCTTTATGCAGAGCATTTTGCAAACAGAGCATCGCCAGACAGACGAATGTTTGAGCGTATTTATCTCAGCTTACGAGAAACAGGTATGAATAAGAAAATGTAATTTTCTATGTATACAAAACTAAATTTTAAATTTCAGGAAGTTTTTTGCCAAAAAAGTGGAAAAGGTCCAGTACAAAGCGTACATACAGTGACAGTTGAACAAGACTTGTTAAATGCAGTTGATAATGAACCATCAACGAGTTTACGAAAATTATCAAGAGAACATAACGTCTCGAAATCAGTTGTTCATCGCGTCCGAAAAGAACAGTTTTTCACATGAAAAAAGTACACAGTATGACAGTGGCTGACTATCCTGCACGACTTGAGTATAGCCAGTGGTTTCTGCGACAATAACAAGTAGACAATACATTTATTAGTAACGTTCTCTCTACGGACGAATCTGGTTTCACCAGAGATGGAGTCATTATTTCTCATAATATGCATTTATGGGATGATGTGAATCCACATGGCATTATCCAAACTAGGAACCCGCATAGATTCATGGTTAATGTTTGGGCAGAAATAGTTGGCAATCATTTGATAGGGCCATACTTTATTGACGGTACTTTGACCGGTCAGAGATATTTGGAGTTTTTGCAAAATGGGTTATGGAACCTGTTTGATGATGTGCCTCTACAAACTCGTAGGAATTTATGGTTCTTGCATGATGGGGCCACTCCTCATTTCAGTTTAGATGTACGACAGCATTTACAAACCAGGCTTCCTAATAAATGGATTGGTCGTGAAGCCCCTTTTCAATGGCCACCGCGATCAGGAGACGTTAATCCTATGCATTTCTTTCTCTGGGGTTATCTCAAAAGTAAGGTATACGCAACACCTGTGTAAATAAGGCAAGATTTAATAGACAGAATTATGTTACACTGCAATGTTATTAGAAGTAATATGGGATTGCTCTTTTAAGTGCAAAGAAACAACCTTCGTAGACTTAGAATGTGCGTGGAAGTGGGAGGAGCTCATATTGAACATTTATTAGAATAATGTTTTTTTTTGTTGTTGTTTGGGAATTAGTTTTTGTCAAATGTTTTATAACTTTTGTTTTTTGAGGTTATCTTAATGGTTTAATAATGTTGTGTTCGTAATTTTGATTAAAAGCAACTAATTACGTTGTTACCGTACCTATTTAATTTCCATTGAATAAGTTCTTAACGTTTTTATCATCTGCTATCATCAAATTATTTTTTTGTAGTACTGTAGGTAAATCTTGGACATCGTATTAATAAGTTAGTTGGGTAAATTGGTAGTTAGTGCATTAATAAAACCGTAAATATTATCCAAACGGCTTATTTTATCGAATTCCAATGAGAGTACCTTTTCGTTAGCGAAATGTGTGTGGAAGTCAATTTCGATAATTTCGTACAGGGTGTGCCATCCCTGCAAAAGTTTTGGATCACTAACAATTGCGGGAAGTCCGTCCCTGGCTTCAAGACACAACTGTAAATCTGTTTAACTTTCGAAAATAAACGTAGACGTACATTATAGCTTTGCCGTAAATTTTATAAAGATCAAATAACAAGTACAAAAAATAAAAATTAAAACCCAATTCAAAATTAAAATTTTGGAGGCCTATAACTCGAAAACGAGAGCCTGCATAGAAAAAGTTTATATGAAGTAATAACGTTATTTTGGCTCAGATTATACGCTCCTGACTTTTTTCCCATTAGTCCCGGGACACCCTGTATATCTGTATGGAATCAGAACAATTTTCTAATATGGAGTTTAAAATTGTAAGTCTTATCATAGGATTTACATGATACCTATGGCCTATGGCCTATGATACCTATGTCCTATAGAATATGACAACAACGGTCGAATATCTACAAATTGGTTCACAAAAAAGGTATGGTCTCAACGATATTTGAACTATAATTCATACGCTCCCATAAAATACAAGAAGAGTGTTGTCACTGGCCTCACTGATAGAGCGGTACAATTATCACATCCAAAACACAGGCCTAATAATATTAAAAAAATCAAAAATAACTTAGATTTAAATAATTATCCTAAACATTTTTATGAGCCCATTATTAAACAGAGAATTGACAATAATTGACAAATTAAAATTTAATAGCCAAAGTAATCCATCAAAATATATTTCACTTCCGTACATTCCCGATATTAATAAACCATTACAAAAATGCATTTGATATTAAAATTGCTACTAAACCAAATAACATTACAGGAAATAAGCTTTTTTCTAGACTCAAACCAGATAATAAGAACACAATAAACTCAATATATGAAATGGATTGCTCTGACTGCAATGGTACTTACATAGGTCAAACTAGCCAATATTTACATAAGAGAATTCAGCAACACCAGCAATCAGTTCGAAATAACAACGAATGTACTGCACTATCAAAACATTCACTTGATGAAAATCACTCTTTTCATTTTAACAACGTAGAAATAATAACTACAGAAAAAAATAATAGTAAAAGATTGATAAAAGAAATGATGAAGATTGAGAATAACCCTGACTCAGTCAATTTCAGAACTGACATAGACAACTTAAGTTGTGTATATACGAACTTAATATTATAAACGAATATCTACACCTTACCTAGTTATTAAAAATTGAAAAATAGATTTCTAATTCCAATTTTATTTTAATTAGGACACTCTGTAAATACATTCTAATCTTTTTAACATAGTTCATTGTTTGTATTTTTTGTTTTTGTGTACATTAATTGTCCTTTTTATTAATTTAAGAAATACTACTGTACAGTAGTAGACGAGCCTCTACGGAGGCATAACCAAAAAGTAAGTTTTAAAGAAATATCTTTTAATTATATGTATTTTAATAAATGTATTGTGTTTTCAAAACATTTTTAGAAAGGTTTGAAAATGGTTTAAATAAAATAGACCGAAACGTAATCACTATAAGCAAGTGATTTTATTTCTGACCGAAACCCATGTAAATATAAGAAATTTAATAATAATCTTTATTCAATATACATAGTAGTAAATATCACATATAGTCAGTACACACAAATTGAGTTGAATAAATAAAATGAAATAAAATAATATCTTGATGAAATTAGTAATAAAAGTAAGAGTTTTGGTATTAAGTTAAAAAACGTATTCATATCAAAATATAATAAAAATGAAATACATATCGAAATAAAATAAAAATAAAATAAAAACAAAAATAAAATAAAATAAAAATAAACGTACGTACAAAAATAACAAAGTTAGTTTACGGCTTGGAAATAAATTGTAGCAGATATTTTTCAAACTGAGTTAGAGAGATACTCGTTTCAAGTTCAGTAGGAAAAGCATTAAATTCACGTAATCCGCATATAAAAATAGATTTTGTTGCTATGGCCAGTCTCGCTCGTGGTATATAGAAATCAATAATAGATCTACTATTGTAGTTACGTATTTCACTATTATAGATGATGAAATCATTGAAGTACTCAGGAAGTTTTCTATTTTTAGATTTGTAAACAAAAATAAATGCCAAATAATAAAATCTTTGTCTGACCGAAATCCAACCTAAAGTTGTCAGCATAATATTTATCGGTGTGTATCTGTAACATCGAAGGATTATTGTCATTCCCCTATTTTGCAACTTTTGTAGTATTTGTAAACAGTCATTATCTAATTTATAAAGTAATGATCCGCAGTAATCAAAATGAGGTTCTATATTAATTTTACACACTGTTAATATAGAGAAGAGAGAGATAGAGAGATTTGAAGCAATCCTTGAGAAGAAGAATAGTTTTTTTGTAAATTTTCTACATTTATATTGACAATGGGGTTTCAATAATAAATTTTCATCCATAATAACTCCCAAGTATTTAAATTCATTGACCCATTCTACGTTCTCATTTTCAATTATAATGTTATATCTATAATAATTTATTTGATTCAATTTATATTTACTCCCCAATATTTTTTTAGTGTTAAGCTTAAGTTTATTTTCATTCGAAAACTGGGTTAAGACTTT
This sequence comes from Galeruca laticollis, assembly GCA_963921935.1. Lineage (NCBI taxonomy): Eukaryota > Metazoa > Arthropoda > Insecta > Coleoptera > Chrysomelidae > Galeruca > Galeruca laticollis. The sequence goes on from OY998177.1 coordinate 101,556,875, forward strand.
CAACATGTCATTCAGCTTATTACAAAATTCCTCAGGGTCATACCCATAATATGCTAACAGTGTACCGCAAATAGATTAATAGAATTACACTCAATATAATTATTGTCATTTAAATATATAATAAACAGAAGCGGCCCCAATACACTTCCCTGAGGTACTCCTAAGTTATTCTCTGACATTTCAGATGTTGATTTACCTAGCTTCACATATTGTAATCTATTAGTCATATACTGCTCAAACCAGGTCAGAACTTGTCCTGCAAAACCATAATATTTCAATTAATTAATCCAAATTTCACGATCTATTGTCTCAAAAGCTCGTTTGAAATCCAGAGAAACTGCTATTACATATTTATTTTCATCAAGTACTTGCTTCCATTTAGATATAGTCAATTGTAAAGATGTTTCACATGAATGGCCTTCCCTAAATCCTGACTGATTTCCCACAAACAAACCATTGTTATTAAAGTATTCTAAAATTTGGTCACGAACCACCGTTTCTAATAATTTTTCAATTGATGGAAGTGTATTGATAGGCCGCAAGTTGGATGCGTCTGTATAGTTTGCAATTTTCTGGACTGGAACTATCTTGCTAGCTCTTAGTCGATCAGGAATTGTTCCAGTTTTCAGCGATGTGTTTAATACTGCAAAGCCAGTTGTATAAAAGGTCTCCTTCAAAAACTTAGCACCCAATATTTCGTCATGGCTTCCCTTATTTTTTAACGAAAAACCAGATTTTTTTAGTCGATCTAATGTAACTAATTCAAAATCAGTTAATGTTGATTGAATATCACTTAAAAATTTTGGTGTCCAATCCTCAGTTTGAGGTTTTGAATTTGCTATTCCACATATACTATTTAGAAAATAATTATTTAATTTGTTGGCTGCTTCTTCTTCCGTTTTATCGAAAGATACAGACCCCTGAACAGAAAACCTAACAGAGTCAAATTTAATTTCCCGATTTTCACCTTAAATTTGATTTTTAAGTGTCTTCCACATTTCCTTAGAATCATTCTTATGTTCATCTATTTTACGTTCATAAAATTCTTTTTTCTTCAATGAATTAACGACCATATTTCTTTTATTTATGTATTCATTCCACAATGTATTTTTATCTGGACCTAATGCTCTTTGAAAATTTTTGTGCACTTTATCCCTCTCTCTGGCTTGTACCTTCACCTCCTTATCATACCATGGAACATGATTTTTCTCTATCTGTATCTCAGTAATAGGTGCAATACTGTGTAAGACTCTACCTCAATTACTTTCTAGTTGACAAAAAATTTCATTCACATTACCTGAGTCAAATAACCAGTCACATGGTATTAATTCTAAAATAATCTCATGAAATTTATCTATATTTAGCTTTCTAGACATAATCCACACTTTTCTCAAAAGTAATACTTATAATCGAATGATCTGTTATCTTGGGAAAATGATGAACATTTACAGAAATATTTTGATTCGACAAAACATAATCGAACAATGTCGAGCTGTCCATATTTATTCTGGTATAATCATTTACATATTGTTCAATACCATAAGACTAAATCAAATTCCTTATCCTGTTGCTATAAAAACTATCAACAAAATAATCAATATTAACATCACCCAGAATGAAAGCTTTGACGTACCCGATAAGAAATTCTCGCACCATTCTTCCATTTTATCTACAAAGATTGCATAACTGGAACTGGGCGAATGGTAAAAGCCACCAATCAACGATTTAGTTTCTTTAAAGTCAATGCCAACAGCTCTACACCAATAATTAGGCACAATAACATCTTCCTTTTTCACACTAAAAGTAATATTTTCCGCAGATAAATAAGTACACCTCCCGTGTGTCGATTTAAAGAATTACATCCTACACATACATATCCATCTACTGCAATTTCAACCTCTTGGATATCATCTGTATATCTTGCTTCACTTAGTATCACTATAGATGGTTGATAACAAAATACTTCAACCAAGACCTCATCGCGGTGTGCCAAAAAACTCTGTACATTCATATAAATTATATCACTTCTAAAAGATATATTAGGACTAGTTTTTTTGTTTGTTTTGGGTAGATACATTTCTATCAACAATTGTTGGAATATTATTTTTTTTTTATTCAGAAGAGTCGGCTGGGCATACTTCCTATTTATTAAATCTGCTCAAACTAGTGTTAATGGTGGGGACGTTGATGGTCCAGAGAGGAGGGTGCTCTAGATCTATTGGAAATAATTCTGGAAATGGGATGTCTAAATACTGGAGATATGTACGTATTCTCTCATAATAAGGTTTAGGTGTATGCGGTTTGTTGTTGAAGTAGTTAGTATATTTTTTGGTGAAGGCATTGGTGTAGAGAGGTTTGTTTATATTCGAGGCTATAGATGTGGCGTGTGAGAGAGTTAAGAATATTCTGTAATGCAGAGGTAGCTCACAAGTTTTGCAATATATAACTTCAACGGGAGTTGTTCTGAAAGCTCCTAGTGCAATTCGGAGGCCATTGTTGTGCACATTGTCCAGTAACTTTGGAGTTGTTTTGGAAGCCGAGGCGTATGCAATGGAACCATAGTCTATTTTTGATCTGATTAATGTTTTATAAATGGTAAGTAGTGTATTGTAATCAGATCCCTTCAATAATATATTAAATAACAATCAGTTTGGTTTCATGAAAGGGATCAGTACTGCTGATGCTATGTACGAACTAATCAATAATGTAGAAAATGGACTTGACCATAATGAAAAAGTAATTGTAGTTTTTCTGGACCTTGCAAGGGCGTTCGACACAGTACCTCATCGGCAGCTCATTGATGTCCTTGAGCACTATGGTATCAGATGTGTTGTGCTGGATGTTTTTGAGAATTACCTGGGGCAAAGAAATCAAATGGTGAAAATCAGAAAAGAGTATAGTGACACTTTGAACATTGAAATTGGAATACCACTGGGTACATTACTTTTTACTATATATATATATATATATATATATATATATATATATATATATATATATATATATATATATATATATATATATTCAACTCCCTACTGAAATTGGAAATAAGTGGCGTCTACATTTTGTATGCAGATGATACAGTCTTACTGTTTAAAGCAAAGAACTGGCAAACTGTTGCAGATACAGTTATTGGGGGTTTCAAAAAGGTCAAATATTGGCTTGAGTGTGGCAAAGTAACTTTAAACACTGATAAAACATTCTACTCAGCATTTTCACTGAATGATGCAAACACACCAAATTTTCATTGTATCTAAATGAATGATTCTGATATTATTTGGGAAACTAACAACATAAAATACCTGGGCAATAAAATTGACAAAAATTTGAAGTGGACCGAACATATTCAAGATTTAACGAATAAAATTAGGCGTTTGATACATAAATTTTATATAATTCGCAGAATTTTACCTCAAAAACTGCTTCTGCAAGTTTATGTCTTTAGTGGAGTCACTCTTGAGATATGGTAACATTGTTTGGAGAGGGCTATATAACAATGCTCTAAAAAAATTAAATGTCATACAGAATCATATTCTGCGTATAATCTTCTTTAAAGATGGGCTCTATTCAACCAGTCTATTATATAATGAAATTATCTTGAATGTTCGATGTTTATATTACGTAAGTAACTGTGTATTTTATTTTGAATTAAAAACAAAAATTTTCTTGAATCATCAATACCAAACAAGACATAATACAAGTGATATGATCTTCGTACCATTTAGAAGATATGATGCTAACCAAAGGTTTGCTACCGTTTTGGCACCAAAAACTTTCAATTCTTTACCAAACACAATAAAAACAACAACCAAATATAAGACATTTGTCAGTCTGTGTAAGAAATACATATATGAACATAGAGAGTACCTAGATGGACTGTTGTAGTATATGGTAGTGAATCTTTTTTTTTCAGATCGGATATTATTTATTGTAAGGCAGTTTAATGGTTATATTTCGTTCGAAATGTATTTATTCCAACTGCACATACAAGTGTTAAGTCACTTAGGTGCATTATACTTAACTGGTGTTATAGTGTGAATTGCACAGCTTTGTACTTTTTACACCATTTATAAGTATTATTACTATTGTTATTGGAAATTAAGTATATTGTATTTTCTATAGCACAATAAATAAATAAATAAATAAATCCCTAACATTTATTAGCCGATGTCTTCATTGGATTTAGTCGCTTGTTACAAGAACGGGTTGTTTGTTTAATATATTCCTGCCATGTAAGCTTTTCATCGAAACACATTTCCAGGAATTTTACCGATGATCTGAACGATAAATTTTCACCATATAATTGTAATGTTGGATAAACGTCTGGACTTTTTTTTAAAGAGAACATGGCGGTTGTTTTTGATGAGGAGAATTCAAAACCTGTATTCAAGGACCATTCTTCGAGTTGCGTTAAAAATTTTTGCAAAATATTCGTCATGAGGGAAGTATTTTTCCTTGGAATATTAATAATATATTTGATAGTTTTGTGTTAATATTCCTGAAGCTTCCTTTTTACATTAAAGAAATACTCTCTTTGTGCTTTAGTTTTGTCCGGAAAAATTTCAATCGTTGGAATTTTTAACTCCTTTTTCATTTTTAACACCTTATGAGCTTCTTTTGGACTGGGAAAACAAACTTTTAGGGGTCTACTTTTTCTTTCGTCTTTACCCAGTCTGAACACCGTTATATTTGTAATATCAACATCAATATCCTTCAGTAGCTCTTTCAATGAGACTTTTTCTTCTCTTATTTTGTTTGCAACAACTTTTTGTTTCGATTCATCTTTATTAATTACAATAATGTTTAATGTCCTCATCTGTCTTTCCACAACTTCCATCATGAGTTTTTCGCTGTTCATCTTTGCTACATTTGAAGTTACATCTCTTTCATTATTGAAATCTGATGCATTATTTTTCATAAGTTTTTCAATGTTAATTTTTACTTGCTTCAATTCTTTAGTTACTTCTGGGACTCTCCAAAAACCTGTTTCACATTCACTGCACAAAAAAATTAATTTTCGTTTATTCTTTAATTGTAAACATTTGATCTCTGACGCTGTCAAGTCTGCACATTGAGCACATAAGTACTCCTTGCATGAATCACATGGAAAAACTAGATTTACTTCATTATATTTACACCTTGAGCAGATCCTTGTATCCATCTTAAACTTATAATAAAGTCACCAACTTTTAAATTTTAATCACACTTATAATGGTGCAGTAGCCACTTCCTATTTAATGAAATTGACTGTCTCGACCCTTACTTCGTGGAATATGCTCATATTAGTGTTTTTAAATGAAACTCAAGGTCTCTAGTTAATTCCACAATATAATACAAGTTATTGAAAATTCTAAAAAATTGACAATTTTTTAGAATTTTCAATAACTTGTATTATATTGTGGAATTAACTAGAGACCTTGAGTTTCATTTAAAAACACTTCCTATTTGTTTACTTTATCAAGTGATTATTTTTCCTGGTTTTTAACCGATATATAAAAACTTGCACACGGATCTCAAAATGCAGTTTTGAAGTCTTCTTTAGTTTAAATTCATCTAAATATCATCAACATCAGAAAATACATACATTTAGCTTTTGATTAATACCAAATTTAAATTTAACTGATGGTTATTTCCATTATAAAATCTCTCCCTTTTGTAGTCAACAACATGGCGACTCATTATATAATGATGATAGCGTTCTTCCACACCGAAGATTCACCGAGATATATCCAGAATTTTTATTTTCTACCATTTTAATTGTGAACTGTATCCAAATTAATTATTATATCCCATTTCCCATCAACATAACATTGTTCGTATTTTCAGTCAAAAAAAATTTCAGAAAACAAAAATAATATCTTGTCTTCCTCCTGAAAACATATTTTTTTCTTCCGAAAATTCTCTCTCCTCAAGTATTTCCCGGCGACACCAACATTAGAGGATTAGGTGCTTCCCGCGACTCCCGGTTTTCTTCACACAAACACGACAATATTACATCTACCAACCCTCATTTTAAAAACATGACGTCAATTTCCGTTTCCATAATTTTCGTCGAGACTGTAAAAGTGCCCGAAGTGACATCGTAACCCACAGGTCGGATTTATCAGCACCGCAAATATTGAACAAGCCGACTAAATCCGCGACGACGGATACTTCTCATGAAACACTGAATTATATTTAGATGAAGTGGATATACTCAGAAAACGAATAGGGAGTTATATAAAAAGGAAAGAAAAGTATAATTTTTTTATTGCCTGAATGAAGAGCATTTCAAATGTTTAATACCTTTTGTTTATAAAAGGTTTGTTCCAACGCACAAATTTTAATCGTTCCGGAATCGTTATCGAAATCGTTCTTATGGATTTGTTACGCAGGCGTCAAGTGTTTACCGTTCTAATAATGGTTCCAAAAGAGATCGTGGTTGGAACGGTTTGGTTACTGACACTGGAGCGTAAATATCAAACATAACCATACTTTAATGTTTATTTGTACATATTTTTGTTAAGTAAAGAAAATTTTATTTATAATGTCTGTGGGTACCAACTGGAAGGATGAATAGTGTATTAGGTGGTAAATATCACATTTAGCAATTATTATATGACTGAAAAGATTGATGTATAAATTGGAGTATTTCTTTTAGATTAGTGTTTTAAATGAAACTCACGGTTTCTAGTTAATTCCACAATATAATAAAAGTTATTGAAAATTATAACAAATTGACAATTGTTTCGATAAATCAATATCGTCGTCAGAATGACAGAAGTTACATTTCATTTGATGCCTACCTGATGTTTAGTAGTTATTTTTGGCTAGACCAAGAAGTGACCTAACTTGTGATTGACTTAATATATGTTATTAGAAAAAAGAAGAAGATGTGATATTACAAATATTGAAGCTTAGATATTATTAGCCCTATGGTGATATCCTGGATATCATTTTTCCAATTAGGATCAGTATAACCGTGCAATGATAGAGAAAACCAGGAAAACTATATCTGCTGATCTTTACAATTATCACTTAAGAAGAAAGTTTATTAGTGGAGAACTCCCCAGATTTAACTGTTCATTGACAACTTCATATTGCGGGTTTCTTAAATGTCTTCTAATTTCCAGTTCTTCAAGGAAATCTAGTTCTTGTTTCTTTTCACGAATATGCAGCACTTCTAGTTCTGTGTTAGGTGTCAATGAATGATTGGTGTCAAGTAGATGTTTTGCGTAGTGGGATTTATCTGGTTGTTTAAATCTGTATGCTCGTAAGTGTTCAGTGTATCGGATTTCAAGATTCCTAAGAGTCTGACCCAAATAGATAGCATTACATTCTGGACATTTGAGTTTATATATACCTGACTTCTTTAATAGTGGTATTTTTGTTTTTACATTTATCAATTTTGTTAGGTTAGGTAGATGTGAAGAAAAACAGGCAATGATGCCTATACACAGCAGAGAAGAAGAAGAAGAAGAAGAAGAAGAAGAAGAAGAAGAAGAAGAAGAAGAAGAAGAAGAAGAAGAAGAAGAAGAAGAAGAAGAAGAAGGAGAAGAAGATATTTAACAATTTTGTACTAACGCTACTTTCTGTTTTAAAAGAAATTGTTGTATTCGTTGCTGAAGATATTATCTTTGGAATATTATTAAAAATATTTCCTGCATATGTGATGCTTTTTCAAGTTTTTATTTCATCAGCTTGTTTTGGAAATATTAGTTGTAAATCCATTTTTTTACTCTTTTTTATTAATTAGCTTATTTATCATATCTAATGGATAACCGTTGGATGTTGCTATTTGTCTAATTGTATTAATCTCTTTATCAAAATTACATTTGTTCATAGGAACTGAAAAAGTTCTATGTATCATTGAATTATATGCCGCTAGTCTGTGTGACATAGGGTGATTGGAATTGAATGGAATTGTCACATCAGTCTGTGATGGTTTACGGTAAATTGAATAAACAAGAACATTATTAATTCTTTGAATTTTTAAATCAAGAAAATTAATTGAGCTATTTTCTTCAATTTCTAATGTAAATTTTATTTTTGGGTGTAAGTTATTGATGTGGTTAAAAAATACATCTAATTGTCGTTCACTACCCATGAAACAAGCTAATATGTCATCTACATATCTATACCAATATAAAACATTTGTCGAAATATTACTTTCAAAGACCTTTCTTTGTAAATTGTCCATGAAAATGTTTGCTAAAATAGGTGATATAGGGCTTCCCATTGGTAAACCTTTATTTTGAATATATATCTTATTGTCAAAAGTGAAATAATTCTGATTAATGCATACATCATATAAATTAAGTATATCTGATATTATTCCTGGATTAATATTTTTATCTTCTAGTAATATTCTTACAAGTATTAGACATTCTTTAGAAGGAATTTTAGTGAACAAATTAGTAACATCGAACGAAATGAGTTTATAGTTATCTTGCAAGTGGATTGCTTCCAACTTTTTGATTAGTTCTATTTAATTTCTAATTGAGTACTGAGATTCCTATCCGTAACTATTGAGTATATTGTTGAGCCTCTTTACCAATATATTATTAGGAGCATTAACATAAGAGACTACAGGTCTAATTGGTTTCGTTATTTTATGTAATTTACCTGTTCCATATATTTGTGGACAATGAGGATTCTTATATATGATAGACCTCTTTTCGTAATCACTTACAAGATAATTTGAATTATTAACAATATCCCTTACAATATTAGAAAACTTTTTTGTTGGGTCTGCTCCAAGAACTTTTACATCGCTAGATTCTTTAGAGTTATATATTTTGGAATTGTAATTTTCAGTCGTCAAAATGACAGTTGTGTTCCCCTTATCAGATTTTGTAACTGTTAGGTTATTATTTTCTACCTTCTTTTTGATTGCATTCAAAACTGTAATGTCATTTTTTGTATGACGTTTAACTTTTGAAGGTTCAGTATTTTGATTAAATTGGTAATTTTTAATTTCTCATGAATAAAATTATTTGAATTAGATTTTAAAGCTATTTCGGACTCTGTAGCTATAATTTGTTTAATATTATTCGTAAATTTTGGTGGTATGCTGTACTTTAAACCTTTATTTAAAAATTCTATGTCACAATCTGTAAAATTAGTGTCTGCAAGGTTTTCAAATCGTGGTGCAAAGTGTGTTGGTATGTAGGTACTTACAGTTTCATGATGTTTTGAGTATTGAATTTTATGTTGTCTGTGTTAAAGATTCTGTAGCTTCTTTTCTTGTTTCTCAAATTTCTTATGCTTAATCGTGCTAACACTTTCTCTAATTTTGTCATCCAAACAGTCAAATTCTACTGGATGTAATTGGAATGTGAGTTCTGAATGTACAACTGTTATGTAGTTGTCTAAGGAGTCTCTAACTTTGATTCATTTCTTACATTCTCCGTTTATCCGAACTCGTTGAGCACATTTCATAGCTTTTTGTGCTTGTGGTGTTTTAGTGTGATATTTCATATTCACATAATTTGGTATTACTTTTTTCCTAAGGCATTCTTGGTTAAACCAAATGTTTTGTGATGTTTTGTAACGTTTTTGTAGTACCTTCTGGTAGAGTCGGGTCAAATCTTCTAACGAAGATTTTTTAATGAAATATTAGTGTTTTAAATAAAACTCACGGCTTCTAGTTAATTCCACAATATAATAAAAGTTATTGAAAATTCTAAAAAATTGACAATTGTTTCGATAAATCAATATCATCGTCAGAATGACAGAAGTTACATTTCATTTGATGCCTACCTGATGTTTAGTAGTTATTTTTGGCTAGACCAAGAAGTGACCTAACTTGTGATCGACTTAATATATGTTAAAAGAAAAAAGAAGAAGATGTGATATTACAAATATTGAAGCTTAGATATTATTAGAACTAATCAAAAAGTTGAAAGCAATCCACTTGCAAGATAACTATAAACTCATTTCGTTCGATGTAACTAATATGTTCACTAAAATTCCTCCTAAAGAATGTCTAATACTTGTAAGAAAATTACTAGAAGATGAAAATAATAATCCAGGAATGATATCAGATATACTTAATTTATTAGATGTATGCATTAATCAGAATTATTTCACTTTTGACAATAAGATATATATTCAAAATGAAGGTTTACCAATGGGAAGCCCTATATCACCTATTTCAGCAAACATTTTTATGGACAATTTAGAAAGAAAGATCTTTGAAAGTAATACTTCGAAAAATGTTTTATTTTGGTATAGATATGTAGATGACATATTAGCTTGTTTTATGGGTGTTGAACGTTAATTAGATGTATTTTTCAACCACATCAATAACTTACACCCAAAAATTGAATTTACATTAGAAATTGAAGAAAATAGCTAAATCAATTTTCTCGATTTAAAAATTCAAAGAGTTAATAATGTACTTGATTATTCAATTTACCGAAAACCAACACAGACTGATGTGACAATTCCATTCAATCCCAATCACCATATGTCACACAGACTAGGGGCATATAATTCAATGATACATAGAGCTTTTTCAGTTCCTATGAACAAATGTAATTTTGATAGAGATATTAATACAATTAGACAAATAGCAACATCCAACGGTTATCCATTAGATATGACGAATAAGCTAATTAGTAAAAATGAGGAAAAAGTGGCATTACAACTAATATTTCCTAAACAAGGTGATGAAATAAACACTTATAAAGGCATCACATATGCAGGAAATATTTCTAATAATATTTCAAAGATAATATCTTCAGCAACGAATACAACAATTTCTTTTAAATCAGAAAGTAACGTTAGAACAAAATTGTTAAATGTAAAAAGAAAAGTACCACTATCAAAGAAGTCAGGTATATATAAACTCAAATGTCCAGAATGTAATGCTGTTTATTTGGGTCAGACCCTTAGGAATTTTGAAATCCGATACAGTGAACACTTACGAGCATACAGATTAAAACAACCAAATAAATCCCACTACGCAAAACATCTACTAAATACCAATCATTCGTTGACACCTATCACGAAACTAGAAGTGATGCATATTTGTGAAAAGAAACAAGAACTGGATTCCCTTGAGGAATTGGAAATAGAAGACATTTAAGAAACCCACAATATGAAGTTGTCAATGAACAGTTAAATCTAGGGAGTTCTCCACTAATAAACTGTCTTCTTAAGTGATTAAGTGATAATTGTAAAGATCAGCAGACATAGTTTTCCTGGTTTCCTATATCATTGCACAGTTATACTGATCTTAATTGGAAAAATGATATCCAGGATATCACCATAGGGCTAGTAATATCTAAGCTTCAATATTTGTAATATCACATCTTCTTCTTTATTCTATTAACATATATTAAGTCAATCACAAGTTAGGTCACTTCTTGGTCTAGCCAAAAATAACTACTAAACATCAGGTAGGCATCAAATGAAATGTAACTTCTGTCATTCTGACGATGATATTGATTTATCGAAACAATTGTCAATTTTTTAGAATTTTCAATAACTCTTATTATATTGTGGAATTAAGTAGAAACCGTGAGTTTTATTTAAAACACTAATATGAGCAGATTCCACGAAGTAAGGGTAGAGTTAATTCATTTCTTTTAGAATTACGAGAATACGTATGAGTCCCAACACTGGAAAGTACGACTGAAAGAAATTTACGAACTAACAATACAGTAGCAACTACCCCTATCCATAATTCAACTTCTGCAGAGTACAAGTGGAGTGTGAATAATACGAAATTACTAATAGATTGTTATGTCAAATATAGAAAACGACTAGGAACTTTCGATATAAGAAATGTAAAAATGATGTGGCAGAGAATAGCAAATGATCTACGTAAATTGAATGTTATTGTACCTGCAAGCAATTGTCACAATAGATGGAAAGTCCTAGAAAGGAATTATAAAAAATTTGTCGACAACCAAAATAAAACAGGTGACCAATAGTTGTTTTTTTGCACATAAACCATTTAAATTAATAACAATGTGTTGCAACATATGAATTCTCAATACATCCATATATACATGTTTAATGCGATTTCTTTTCTATTTAGGTAGAGGTCGCAAATTTTTTGAATACCAACTGGAAACATATTTGGTAAAAAAAAACAATATTCATCCACAAGTTTACCTATTCAGTGATACAGTGGATTATTCATGAGAAGGACATGAGAGAACCAAGGAAATCAATATTGAAGAAGAGACAAAAGGAAACAATAGTCACAGAGGAAAAATAGAAAATAGTATTGAACTGTGCAAAACACCAACTAAAGTCCTTTCACCACAACCAACTCCAACATCAGTTACAAACACTAAACGTAGAATCAATAGATGATTGACAAATATAGAAAATTTAAGACTTGACAGGAAAATGTATTATAAATCAAAATTGGAGATTGGAAGGGAAAAACTCAAAGAAATAAACAAATTATTTGAAGAACGAAATGAAATTCTGAGAAATTGTAGATGTAACTGCCAGTGCAGCATTGTTGCCAACTAATATAGGTGATGAGAATGTTTTTGTTGTGAATTTAGAATTTGAGGATTGTTTTTGTAGATTATGTTTTTCTTTATGTATTCGTAACCTTCTAATGTGATAGAATTTGTTGTTTTTGTTTTGTTTACTTATCAGTTAGCCATTAGTTAAAGAAGACTGATTTGTTTCAAGAATATATTTTATTTTGGTTTAGGAAATTACATTATTCATTTAAATAACACTGTATCAGGACAAAACTTTATTTTGACATAGGAAATTAGATTATTTACACACGTGTTCACATTAGTAATGAATTAGCCACTCTATCTCCAATTACAGCAACACATGTATCAACTTCAACTTCGTCATCTTCAGCTACATTCTCTTCGTCTACATGAACATTAATATTTGGCATCGCTGGATCAACATTTGCAAGAAACTCATCATCTCTTGCTATATTGTGCAACACACAAGCTACCCTTATGAAGTATGCAATGAACGGTATACCTTCTAGCTTGACATGATACAGTTGTCGGAACTTCTGGTTTAAAATACCAAAACAGTGTTGAATAACGTATCTATTTTTTGCTTTTTGCCTTCGTGTTAAGTTTCCTCATCTTTGTATGGTGTCAATAGGTTATTTTGCAAGGGATAGCCACTGTCCCCTTATAGAAAATACATGCCACATTTTTCTTCTAAATTTCTATTTAACGGGGAGTTCCTGAATACCCGACTCTTTTATTTTCACTTACAGAAAAAATTTGTATTAAAATTTATAAGTACCTGTAGCGAATAAAATCCCTTCCGGTTTATATATGAGTCTGGATCAGTTGCAGGCTTATCTATTTAAATGTGGCATCCATCTATAGCACCTATGACATTGGGAAATCCATTTTCTCTAAAATGTGCTTCAGCAATACGTTTCTCATTCTTATTTGTCCATTTCATAATTTGTGGTGATGAATTGCTCAAAAATAAGGTAAGACGTCTTACAACTCTATTGACTGAGCTAATTGTTATATTAAAGCGATCACCTACATCTCGAAAACTTGCAGTTTGATGCCCTATAAACCATAAATAAATCAACACCTAAAACAGAACAAAGTACAGAACTTCACTCAGGCTATTCATAAAACAAAATTAATTCTTTGTATACGGGTATTGAGTAACTATAATAAGTACAAACCTGATGTAAAGCCTAAATGTTTCCATACTGACCCATCTGTATGTGATAATATGGACTGGTTTCATACCTTTCACTAATATTTTCAACAATATTTCAAGATAATCTTCAATGTTCAAGGAACAATGCTTGAGAGTATTGATGTACTGTCTCTTCTAAAATAAATTTTAATATATATTGTAATTATTCTAATTCTACCCACAGAATTCATGTGACAAGAAGATTCAATTTCTTACCTAAATAATTATCATTTTTATTTTTTCCTTCATTTATGATAATTTCCAGTTCTAGGTCACTATCATTGGCGAAGATCGCTTCCACAAAATTCAACTATAAACAAATCAAGTCAACTAACCTAAAACTAAACATGGATAAATGGACTGCGCAAGTCAGTTCCCTTCATACCTGTTTTTAGTCAAGTATCGAAATCATCGTTCTTGAAACGATTCCATAACGATACCAAATCGGGTTGGAACAAAACAGGTGTGGTTCGCTAAACGGTTCTCTCGTGGTTGGAACGCATTTTTGCTATTGCACATGCGTGTCACCGTTACAAGAACGGTTTTTTGATATGTTGGAGCAAACCTATAAACTTTATCTTCACCATTTGTAAAAATAATTGTGAAAATAACTTTGCTAGCTGTAAAAGTTTTTATCTCTCTTTAAGAACTTCCAATTTTATTCAGCCAGTGGATTAATCGATCATAATTCGTTTGTTCAGTTTTCAACGTCTGAAATTTAAAATGCTACGATATGATATTACTACCTTACGTAATTTTCATAGTAATTGTGGTGACAAATTTCAGATGTTTGGAAAAGTATTGAAAGTTCTTTGATGGTTTTGAGGTTATTAACAGATTGCTGCAATGTATTTGCCAAAGCTTTATTTTTTTGGCTCTATATAATCGTTTTTTCCAATAGCTGTTTGTTTTTTGTTATTTTCAAACTCTTTAAATGTCAATAGTTGGTATTTGAGTGAAATTGATTGATGCAGGTTGGTAGAAGAACAATTTAAAAAAAATCACAACTACCTCAAAAATTTTATCGTCGTCGCTTCGTTTTCAAATATTGATTTCTGAATAAATTTGTAGCATGTTTCTCTCGTATTTTCCGACATCTGACGCTGGTATTAACTATTGACACAAATTGAAATGCGAATGTTACACCGATAGATAATTTTGTTTTTTAGAGAATTTCATGGAATTAAAATTTCATCAGACATTCGATACATATTACACAGTTAAAAATAATTCAAAAAATATTTCCTGCCCAATCTCAATATAATAACATTTGATCATATACAGGATTAGTTTCAAATACGAGGACATTTGATATGCAAAAAAAAGTCTGTATTTTTTCTAATAAACGAAGAAAGAAAAAAAAATGAATTCAACTATAATAACTATATTTCATACAATTGTAACGCCAGGAGATAATGCTGTCAACCCTCGTTAGGTAGCTCAACTTATAAGAGCTATAGCCGGAACTCTATAGATTCTCAGGGGTGAATCTTCGCCTCAATTGGAATTAAAGAACACCATCATCCTCGGGAATAAAGGTAAAGAAAAGATCTCATGGGCGACACCTTATTTTTAATTAACCTCTGAATAAGTAAACAGAGTATGAATTCACACTTTTTAACAGATCATTTATAAGTTTATAAGGCCTCTCAACTAATGAAGATCGTAATCTAAACTGCCCGAAAACTCCACCGATTTATTTGTAAAAATCACATATTTTATATGGTATCATCACTAAACGTTTCATAGGACTGTCTTAGAAAAACTATTTTTATGTTAGAAATAGGGACGTCTATCCAGTACCATGACCACTGCTAGACTCTCTATTTTTTAGGTAAAAATTACCGGCTTGTCGAACGACGCTAAAATAATTCATTATTATTGGAGGCCTAAAGCCTAAAGCCTTGACCGTTACAATTTTCTAGAATATTCGCTTGGTGCCAGGCGCAAAAAATGTTTATGCTGAACACCTGCATGAATTTTTAATATCGACAAAAAATACAGACTTTGTCTGTGACTGAAGTGAAAAAAAGTTAAAAATATGAATTGTTTTATTATATGAACGCAGAAAAGTGATGTTTTAAAATAATGATTTGTTGAAAAGAGAGTAGAAAAAGAGTTTTGAAAATAACTTATCTGGAATTTAATATTAGAAAATAATGCTAAAAATAACGATAGATGATCTATCATTACACAATGTTTTTGCGTATGGCTAGCCAAGAATTATGTCTAACCAAGAATGGCCTGACTTCTACAAAATTACAACATGGGTGCTCATGCACAAGCCATGATGAGCAAACAGAGCTATTATCTGTAACAAATTCCATACTACAAACAATCACCAAAATACGATTTCCAGAAGCGAAAGAAAATTAGACTTAAATTTTAATGAGACCTTTCCTCTTCAGTTTATTGACTGGGTAGAGGACACAGTTCAATATCTCGGCGCATATACTCGTACGTACCATTCCTGGTCCGTACCTTGACAATTCGAACAATCCCATCCTTTCCAGGTTACAAAGTTTCTATGACCGCCAAAGGCCAATATAAATACGGGATAGATTCGTGCATTATTACGACTACCATACTTTACAGGATTTGATTTGGTCTTCCATTTTAAGCGTGATTGCATGTAGGACAAATATTTATAATGCCATATCTTCCAATAATGTTGGATTATAATATATAACAATTGATATCTTTTAAAACGGCTCATAATTTATAAAACTACATCAGGAGCCGGTAAAGACATTATTGATTCTACACATAAAAAATGCGATGGGGTCAAAGCGATAGGATTTTCAGGGTCGTTATGTAACCTTCCCAATCTCCTCCTACCAAATCGAAAGGAGGTTACATGTAACTCCAGTTTTCCCGGTGTCAACCATTAGGGCCTTCGGCTCACGCAGAACGATGGCTGGGCGTGAGTACAAAATTTACCAGCAAATATTTCAATATCTATGGGCGCCAGCGAAGTTTAAATGGCCTTTGGAACTGTTTCCCCCACCCTAAACTAGCAAAGGGTACGTAAGGAAGGAATGAGACTAAACCTTACCTTAAAATTGAGACTTTAATAATCTTATCTATTTAACTGCTTTTCCTGAATTGAAATTAGTGCGAAAACCTACCCCTTTACAACCCTTAATATCATTATTAACCCCAAAATATCCTAATATTTACTTGCACATATCAGATACAATCAACTTACATGCACAAAGAAAATACAAAGGTAGAAAAATTAGTAAAAGACTCTTTAAACCGCAGCGTACGCCAATATTGGATCCAACACAAGAGCACGCAACGCAAATATGTCTGAGATCGGGTATAAATAATCAATAATAGTGTATAGCCTTAGTGGGCCAAGAACCTGTTAATCGGCATACTATGTGCAAGCCACTAATTTATAAGCATCTACCTCGTAGAAGCGTAAAGCTATAAAATTATCTGAGTTAGTCTCACTGACCATGGTCAACCAATTAACATTTGCGTAGTAATTCTGAAGTTCACAAAAGAGTTAAATTACTAATATCCAATATTCCCTCCCTCCCGTATATAATAGTTACACTATATAAGTGAACCGAGAACCATTTGTTCTTTCATATAAGTAAAACTAAAACTAATAAAATCCAAACTACCCCCGTATATGATTGTTACGCTATGTAAGTGAACCTAGAACCATTTTTTCTCTCATATAAGTAAACCTAAAACTAGATTCTTGCTCAACTGTAGGCAAAAAAAACCTTAAAGCTAAATTACATGAGTTACAAATGAAAAGAAAGAAATGAATAAAAGAAAACTTAAACGGGATCACAACTCATCCCTTGTAACCATCCTCCTTCCAGGATCTCTAATGGTCATCCAATCCAATTGTATCATACAATGGCGTACGAGAAAAACGTAAAGAATTATACACAAATATAGGGGCAAAATAAAAAGAATCACATTACTAATGAATTCCTGAAAATATCCTATAAAAGCAATTCTATATTAAAATAAAAAATAAACGGAACGTTACAGTTACTTTGCATACAAAGGGGACGCGAATTTAAGAGACATTCTATTTGTATCAAAATGCGGGTAAATCAGTCATCATAGGATAGTTAGGCTTGGGATTAAGGCGAAAACAACGATTACATTTCCAAATCAGATTTCTGATGATCTAAGGACTAGATAAAATCCAATAATTTTTTCTCAAAACATTTTGTAACATATAGGATCCAGCATGTAAGTACAATTTATGGAAATAAACTATCAACAAAATAGTGAAGGGATCGATTTTGGGCAACAAAATAGGGTGTCTTTGATCAAAAATAGATTGGGAATTTGAGAGTCGTCCACTCTAATTCTCAATATATGGGCTAAAACAGCGTATAGATAATTTTTCACAATGATTTTCACAAAGAGATTTATACTCATCCGAAAAATGTTTTCGCTGGACAGAACGAATCAATTCATATTCTGCAGCTTCTAAATCAGATATACGTATGTGTTTATTGAAAGGCAATTTTTTCAGAAATCCTAATACGTATACTGTGGAATTTAATAGTTTCGACCAAGATGAGAATTTTTCGATTAACGTATAAAGCGGTGATATTACAGGAACAACAATAACTACAAAATGTTTTACCGAATATTCAGAATCATCGACCTGAACTTCCTGTTCGTTCACCAACCGAATCGGCCAGTACGTTGATTCTAACAATAACCATTTGGGCCCAGTAATTCTCGTGGGATGGTTGACTAACGAAGAAGGACACAAACCTCGAGAAGCGCAATCAACGCAATTTTCCATTCCCCTGGAATAAAACCCGATTTTGAAGAAATAAATTTAATTTCTTCTCTGGGGTGTTTATCCAACTTGAAGTAATCATGGAATTACTTAAAGCAAAAATCTGATCAATATTATGTCTAAGGGCGTGAGAAAGAAGTTTTGAGAGAAGGAGAGCTCCGCAGAGCTCTAACCGAGGGAGAGTAACTGTAGACATGGGCGAAACTTTAGATTGAGAGTACAGACCTGTACAATTAACAACCCGGGTGAAAACAATGACTGCATAGCCAGCAGCACTCGCATCTGAAAATCCTACAAACGATAATGACGAAATCGGTGGTGATGGCGTGGAATCTCTATTTTGGGAAGAATATGAAATTTGTTTTGAAATTTATTCCAGAGAATTTCTGTTTCTTTGGGTGCAATACTATTCCAATTAATTTTCTAAATCCAAAGTCTTTTCATAAAAATTTTCAGAAACAGGGTTATAGGAGACAAGAGCCCCAAGGGATCAAACATGCGAGCAACAAGTGAGAGAATGTTTCTTTCCGTACAAGGAGACATATAATACATTTCTACCCAAAACTAAAAGTATCATGGTTTTCTTTCCACTGTAGTCCTAACACCTTAGAAGCTGACTTATCAAATTGTTTGGCTTTAATCAATTGAAGGTGTTCGGGTATTGTCGACAAAACTTCGTCAAAGTTGGACATCAACTTGACTAATTTAAAACCTATCTTTTGAAATAAATCAACCAACAGAGTGTGTGCACTACAAAACTACTAATAAAATCGTCCATGTACATATCACAGGATATGGGTAAAATGACGCCAGGATAATTTTGAGATTCGTTCTTACATAATTAATTGTCTTACTACACTAAGACTTGAGTATGGCGGGGACTTCACTCCAAAAATTGAAGTATTTAACTGAAATATCGAAATGGGATCATTTGTGTCGAATCTCCGCAAAAATGCACAATAAGGTTCAACGACTCTAATCTGCCTATACATTTGTTATAAGTCCGCAACAACTGCTACTGGAAGAAGACGAGAGTTCAACAAAATGGTAGTAGGATTATTTTGTAACTTTGGACCTTTGTGAAGTATATCATTTAGTGAGGGACCTCCACTTAACTCATGTGTCTGTGGTATAGATAGTCTTGCAATATATCACTATAAACTGTTCTGGATTTTTAGCAAGGCGATTTTCTAGTGACAACAATCTATTTTTGGCAAGTATAAATTTAGGATCATCTTGGAAAGAAAGGATACTGTGCATCTACCATCTGGATCTCTGGATCCATTTTCAACAAACAAATTTCCACAATTTTCATCCTCTGATGAACTAGGAATAGGGAAAAAATCTTCTAGCACATTTTTCCGACATAGGAGTATAGATTCATCAAAGGGTTACAAAAAAATGTAAGATATGTGGTTAAGGTCTTCTCAATGTTCAAAGTTTGTATCTCCACGTTTTCCACATCCCACAACACAACAAAAATCAGGCAGTTTCACATTAAGCTATTATAGAAATTATCAAAATACCTACGTGTTTAAGTGTTTTAAACAAGCGTTGTACAATGACAGCTGTGTATGCCCCTCAAACGCCATGTTCACATTTCAGTGACAGTTTGATTTAGTGTTCTATTGTTTTCCATTTTCTTCTTTTTTTATGTGCCACTTATGATTTCAAAATTAGGTTGAGCAGAGCCCATCACAACATAACCTGAAACGGTTCCAATAACTGAAGGTGAACCTTCGGACGACATTATTTTATTTCCAAAAATGATGTTGGAAAACATCGATACCCCCAAAATACCATCTATTTTCCCAGGTAAATAAAAATAGGGATCAGCTGAAATTAGTGCATCTATATTGGGAATACATTTTCTAACAACCAGTTGATCTGGCAAATCATTGGTGATTTTATCTATTAGCATAACTTCTATAGGATATTGTATTTTTGGATCAAAATGGGAAAATATAAGAATATTTGTTTTTCCTACTATGGGCTCTTCAGAACCTCCTATACCGGAGACTTTTAAATTCAATTTTCAGTAGATTAAACTTAATTTTCAGGCACAGTTAATTGTAATCAAATTGACAGAAGATCCACTATCTAACAAAAATAGAATTTTTTGCTCTTTACCCCATATATCTACAATTTTAAAAAGACTAACCGGACGTACTTGGGATTCATTTGAAACACTTTCCAAATGTTGAACATGTAAATTCGATGGCCCTTCTGACGAACCAGAGGAAGAGCCCAAGCTAGTAGAGGGGACATTATCATTATATGGATCTGGAGTTGGTTTATGCAACAGGGAATGATGGCGAGCTTTACATTTGTTACAGGAGAATTTTGACGGACAATTCGATACACCATGTTTTGAAGAAAAGCTATTTAAACATAAATATTTATCTTTTATTAATTCAAATCTTGATTCAAATGGAAGTCCTAAGAAATATCTACAAACTTTGATGAAATTCGAGCTTTTATCACAAATAATACAAGTTACCTAGTAATAATTATTATTCGGTTCCCGCAAATGAAATGATTGGAAAAACAAAACTCCTTTTAGAATTCCGGACTCTATCATTTTTATTAAAAGTTTTACTACGCTGGCGCAAAAAATTCACAAACGCATTATAAGCGAGCAATTCAACTTTATTTCTAATCAAATTAACTGAATCTATGTTTTCCTGAGGCAATTTCAACATAGCTAAATAAATCAAAATGTGATCGTCTAAATTTTCAAGATTTATTCTTTCTAAGGAGATATTAGTGTCAAGTTTTTCCAAAAAAGCTTCTAAATTTGATGCACTATTCGTGTTTAAATAACAAAAATTTACAATTCGATCCATGTAATGTTTAAACAATTTTTTTTTATCATTATATATTTCTATAAGAATGTTCCAAATAAGGTCATAATTATCTGGAATGGGATCTATACAGCTACAACTTTTCAGTGCTTTCCCTGACATACAACTTAACAAATGTTGCAATTTATCTGCTTTCGAATATTCTATTTTAGTATGCACAAATTGTTTGAAATTTTCATAAAAAATACGCCATAGGAAAAAATCTTCACCATCGAACTTCACCAACTCAAATTTGGGCATTTTAATGAGAGATTCAATAATATTTGCATTATTATTGGAAACAACAGGTTTTTCCAATAACAAAGCAGCTAAAAATTCAATATTAAAATAAATATCATAAAACGCATCTAAATGGCTCTTATAATCAATCTCAGCATCTGGGTTAATTTCTTGCTTTAGAACAACTATATCTTGTACCATTTCCTCATAATCTAAATGCGTTTTTTCAAATGTACTATACCTAACTGAAAAGTTTCTAGAGCCTGACCTGCGTCAAAACACACCTGAATTCTTCGTAAAATGTTTTCACGTTTTGCTAGGAATCTATCTAATTTTATTTTGTTTGGATTTTTAGGCATATTTACAGAAGATAAACGCTTAAATCAAAAGTTCGGTCCTGCATCTAATGTGGAAAGAATACAGTTAAATCGAGGGAGCGATAATATCAAATTGTGATTAAAGTTAGAAACTGTAATTCACAAAAAGTACAAAAATATCTTGTGTAAGTGTAAACTATCACATATAATTGGTGAGTATTCTCCAAATATTGAGACAATAGGAAAATCTGTCATAAAACAATCCAACATTATTAAATTCGAAATCTAAATTGTGTTAATTACCAGCAAAAAACAAAAGCGATAAGCGAAGATCGTTCACCAGAATACGAGTACTTGTTTAAAAATACAGTCCCGGACTGACTTCAAAAAGGAAATTAATTTATTATAACGCAGCGAGACGAGTTCAGCCAGCCCGGGTGAGTGTTGGAAGCTGAACTGAGTAGGTGACTGACGAAACTTGACGGGACGCGGAACTCGTTAAGGTGCGTTAAGAAATGAACATCGATAAATACGATATGGAAGAAATTAAAGGAATGTTCTCGCAGATAAAAGATAGTCTTCGGAATATGGGAGAAAAAATAGACAGAAATGCATGTATTATAATGGAATTGAAACAGGAACATCATAAGCTGAAAGAAATAATCGCCGAGCAAGAAGAAAGATTAGACTACGTAGAAAGGGAAATAAGGCGCAATAACATAGTAATTCAAGGAATTGAAGATAAGGAGAATGAGAGCCAACAAGAAATAAAGGAAACAGTCCAGAAAATAATGAGAAAAATAGAGGTAGAAGTAGACCCAGAAAAAGATCTGATAGAATTCGGCAGGATCGGAACTTTTGGAAGAAACAAAAGTAGACCAATTATAGTTAAAATCAAAAATTGGAGTAAAAAATTAGAAATTATGAAACAAGGTAAAAAGCTAAAAGGTACCAATATTTGGATTAATGACGACTACTCGAAAAAAGTCCAAAGAGAAAGAAAAATTTTACTGCCTCAGGTAAAAATAGCCAGAGAACAAGGACACAACGCAGTACTTAACTTTAATAAATTAATTATAAACAACAGAGTTTATGGAGCAGATGCATTTGAGGATGAAAAGCGAAAAGAAAATGATGATAAGAAACGTAGAGCAACCGATCGTTCGCCGGAACATGGAGGAGGCAACAAAGAGAAGAAGTCAAAAAACTAGTAGCTAAAGAAAATACGATATATACAATTGAAGACAATGCAATGAAATGGATAATGAGTAGGGGTAAAAATAAGAGAAGTAAACGCAAGAGTTTAGTGAGAATGGCAACATGGAATATCAGGACAATGCTGACAATGGGAAAAATGGAGGAAATTGCAAAAGAGATGTTGGAATATAAAATAGAGATATTGGCACTTCAAAAAATACGCTGGAAAGGTGAAGGACAAATAAACAAAGGAGAATATATATTTTTTTATGGAGGGGAAGACAGTCGAGTAAAGAACGGCACAGGATTTATGATAAGCAAAAGACTAAGAAATAATATACTAGGATATCAAAATTAAGATTGAAAAACCACATGGCAAATATTGCAATAATTAATAGTTACGCACCGACGGAAGAAGCAAAAGATGAAGACAAAGATGAATTTCACGAGAAATTGGCAAAGGTATGTGAGGAAACCGCAAGACATGATACATTAATATTTATTGGAGATATGAATGCGAAAATAGGAAAAGAAGACTACTCAAATAATGTTGCAGGGAAGTACACTATACATGAAACATCTAACGATAATGGACGGCGACTATGCAATTTAGCTGAGGAGCTCAACATGTATATTAGCAGCACTAGTTTCAAGCACAAGAAAGAACAAAATTACATGGATTATACCTGGGACTACTACGGTGAACCAGATAGATCATGTTCTGATAGCAAAAAGGAGATCAAATATGATACAGGATGTAAGGTCATACAGAGGAACAAGTGTTGATACTGATCATCAATTAGTAATTCTCAAAATGCAAATGAGAATTGTAAATATAGTAAATAGGACAACAAAATGGAACGCGCAGAAATTGAAAAGTAGTGAAAATGAATATGGGGAAGAAGTGAAGAAGCAACTACAAAAGAGCAAAGAACAAGATAATATCGATGAACAATGGAAGGAAATAAAAAGAAGTATAATAACGGCAGCAGAGGAAGTGGTTGATACAAAAGATACAAGACAGAATAATAAATGGTTTGATCAAGAATGTGAAATAAAGATAAAAGAGAAAAAAGAAGCCAGACTAGAGTGGCTGCGAACTAAGCAACAAAACTTTCATGATAAATACAGAAAAATAAGAAAAGAGAGCGCCAAGTTGATAAAGGCAAAAAGAATAAAATGGTTAAATGAAAGCATGGACATATTAGAGAATGATAATAAAAATAATGTAAAATTATATCAATATACAAAGAGACAAAGCAGAAAATCAACTGCAATAAATATCAAGGAAAAAGAGTGGAGTCAATATTTCAAGAATTTATTAACGAAAGAAGATGGGGAGTATGAAGAAGATGATATGACTGATAATGATACAGGAATAGAATACGAAGAAAAACCGACCGCAGAGGAATGCAACGACATAATTAATAAATTGAAACACAACAAAGCAGGAGGGTCAGACGAAATAATAAATGAGCTGATAAAATATAGAGGAGATGATCTAAGACATAAAATATTCAAAATCATGGAAAGAATATGGGAATCAGAAACAATGCCAAAAGAATGGTCTACTGGTATGATTATACCAATAATGAAGAAAGGAAATCGTAATATTTGTAGCAATTATAGAGGAATTAGTTTACTCAATACCGTATATAAAATACTAACAACGATAATAAATGAAAGGTTAAAAAAGGTAATGGAATCAAATATAGGGGAGTATCAAAAAGGTTTTCGGAAAGGAAAATCAACAGTAGATGCCATACATACTATAAATCAAGTAATTGAAAAATGTTATGAACACAATGTTGGAGCCCAAATGCTATTTATTGACTTCAAGCAAGCTTTCGACAGCTTGGAACGGAGGACAATCATAAAGGATATGGAACAACTAAATGTACCACAAAAGATCATACGGTTGGTGAAAATGACGATGAAAGATTCTAGGGCAAAAGTAATAACAAGGGAAGGTCCATCAGAGGAATTTGAGATAAATGCTGGAGTAAGGCAACGAGATGGGCTGTCAGCGGTATTGTTTAACATAGCAGTGGATGGCATAATTAGGAAGCATAATTAATAAATCAAAACAAATAATGGCATATGCTGATGATTTAACCATAATAGCGAGAGACCGAAAGAGCCTTGAAGAAACATTAGAGAAAAATGTAAAGGAAGCGGGAAAAAGAGGATTAAAAATAAATCAGGAGAAAACATAATATATGGAAATGAAAAGAAAGAAGGAAGTCTACCAACCAGAAGCAGTAAAGTTAAATGAATTCACTTTTGAAGTTGTTAACACCTTTAAGTATCTGGGAACAAATATTAGTAACAAAAACGACACAAAAATCGGGATAAGGCAAAGAATTCAAACAGGGTATAGAGCATATAATAAATTTGAAAACATCATGCAGAGTAAAAGAATAAGCCGAGCAACAAACTTAAGAGTCTACAGGACGGCGATAAAACCGGTAGTTACATATGCGGCAGAAACTATGAAACTGACAAATGAGGACGAAGAGCAACTAAGGATATATGAAAGAAGAATAATTAGAAATATTTATGGACCGGTCAAACTAGGGTATAACGAGTACCGAAGACTTATGAATTATGAAATTAGAAATATATTAGAAAATGAGGACATAGTAAACACAATTAAATCAAATAGGATTCGTTGGTACGGACATGTTGAAAGAATGGAGAAAGGACAGGAGGTGAAGAGAATTACAGAATGGAGACCGAATGAGGAAAGATTACCAGGAAGACCAAAAATTAGATGGGAAGATCAGGTTGTGAAAGATATAAAAATTTTGGGAGCACAAGGCGGGGAGAGACAGATGCAGGACAGAAAGGAGTGGAGAATAATTGTCGAAACTGCAAAAACCTCTAATGAATTGTAGATAAACAGCAAGAAAAACGTGGGCTGAACCCCCACAAGATACAGGGTCAAAAGAGCTCAATCTGAGCGGCTACAACTCCAACTGGAGTGTATAGCCTTGTATATATATAAACGCTTAAATTCTTCCCTAACTTGTTCAATGGTGAAGAAATAAATCGAACAAGATCAAAAATAAGTCAAGAATGGCACTATTAATATATATCCACCAATACTAGAATACTATAATTACTATAATAATTTGCGCAAACTATTCAAAACTCATACGTGAGTAAGAGAGAGAGACAGGTGTGCGCACATAAAACAGACAAAATATATTTCCGATTTTGCGCGACACAAAAAGGAGGGAACAGTGTTTTGGTTTGGTTATCTACTATTTATAACTAATTATCTGATTATGAATATAATACCGGTCGCAAATTACTCTAAAATAATAAGTCAACAAACGAAATACTTAATTGGAATTGAATCGGAAAACCAACAACTAAAAATTAGATTCAAGTTACCTAAACGCGATACGAAGACTAATATTTAATTCGGTATATTAACAACTAAAGCTTGATTCAAAGTTTTATCCGGCTCGAAGGCCAAGTTTACGATATGGCAAAAACGAATAGTCTCTATGTTTGCTATAAATTAATCTTATTAGTGAACTGCATAATAAATTAATCTTAACCTTATGCACCGCAGGTTGTAAATCCTTAAATATTGGGTGAAATACTCGTAGCTATAGGATAAGATAGAAAGGGGAATCAAATTGACCTTTCATTGAGCAGTGTGAATAAAAATTCAGTAAAAGCTAAAACTTACATTTTCCTAGCAAATGCTTAGTTTGCTCTGAATAAAAATAAGTAGTCTAAAAATGGTGTGAATGAAAGTAAGCCATTACAAAGAATATTAAGGAAAAGCTTACATTTTTGCAAACTTGTTAGACCCTGGCTTAAAAATTTAGTATTGTCAAACAGTTTGGCAGAAATGGTTGCATTTATGAATATAAGATCTGTATAATTTTATCCCGAAAGAATAGAAAGTCGTGCTGAAGAATACCACGGTCTGTATAAATTTAGTGAAGAAAATGTTGAGTGGATAGCTAACGATTTTTTGAAGGTAAAAGTGGAGACTAGAGGTGGTGTATTGAGTCCAAAAAAACAAATGCAAATATTTTTGCGATTCATAAGTGATCCTGGATTTCAAATAGGGATCGGAAAAGAAGAAGGAGATCATAGAACAACAATATGTAAAACGATATCTCACGTTTTACAAAAATGATTTAAAAGACAGAAAACTCGACAGACCAGGCAATCAACGAATGGGCACAGTTGTATAGATTTCCCGGTGCTTTTGGTGCAATTGATTGCACTCATGTACCAATAATAAATACATCGCTACATGGTGACGAGTATATCAATAGGAAAGGCTGGTGTAGTATAAATGTGCAAGCAACTTGTAACCGAAAAGAAATTTTTACATCCGTAGATGCTCAATGGCCTGGCTCGGTGTACGACAGTCGTATTTTAAGAAGATCAAATATTTTTGGTATGATGAGAAGACGTCAACAGAACTATGAACTTATCTCACCTCAAGAAATTACGGATCATAATAAAAATAAGAGGAAGCGCGTTATTATAGAACGCTGTTTCAGACAACTAAAACGTCGATTCCCTGTTTTGCAACATCAGATACGATTGAACATTGACAAAATTCCGTCAGTAATCGTCAGCGCTGTGGTTCTGCATAATGTTGCTAATTATTTAAATGACCAATTACCGAATGACGGAGAAGGAGTAGCCGCCGAGGATCACGATGGTGAAGAAGTTGTGGAATGTAATTATGAGCTGAATAACGATCGTCAGCGTGGTCAACAGAGACGAGAAGAAATAAAAAATATATTCTTTCAATTGCAAGTGTAAATATACTACTAAGTTCGATGCCATATATATCATAAGACAACATGTATATTAATACGTAATAAGTGAAATAAACAAGATACTTTAAGGAGGATTTTTTCGACAACAACTTTTTCAGGCACATTGTATCATGTTATATTTTATGGTGTTTATTATTTTGAATTACTTTTTAAGTTAAATTTAAATGTAAGTAGGTACCTTTATCTGAGTCAAGTTCTTTAATTTATTTAAAAAAATCGTTAACAATGAAAACAATTTAATCCTTTTCCTTTTGAACCCTTATTAGTTCCAGCTGTTCCAACAATACCAGTCGTTGGAGCTTTGTATAGGACAAAATTGAGGTTTCGTCTATTTCCTTAAATTTGGTTCTTCTGGTAACTGGAGACTTATCAGGTAAAGGCCGAACATGAGGTGGAGGTAGAATAAATTCTTCAGTTTTGGACGTTGATGGCTGAGGTTGTTCCATCACAGATCCTATCGGCATTGCTCCTGAAATAATTTTTTGAAACAAATGGCAGAAAAACAGTAATTTATACTATTCGGCGAAAAAATACTTAATTTTGCTTTTACATCTTCATACCATTTATTTGTTTTTATAGCCATACTTTATTACCTACCTGGTACACATTAGCGCCAAAAGTTGTTTTTCCCACGCGTTTAAAACAATTT
Organism: Galeruca laticollis; assembly: GCA_963921935.1. Taxonomy (NCBI): domain Eukaryota; kingdom Metazoa; phylum Arthropoda; class Insecta; order Coleoptera; family Chrysomelidae; genus Galeruca; species Galeruca laticollis. The sequence goes on from OY998177.1 coordinate 101,585,383, forward strand.
TCTGATTTCCCGTTGCAGTTTTGTCCGTCTTTTTCTTCAACTCGGTCTTCATATTTTGGATTTTCTTCTTTAGTTGTTTTTCAGTTAAATCCCTTCCAATTTGCGAAATATATTTTTGGTGGATTTCTTTGTATGCTTGTTTTTTTTTCTCTTTTATTTTAGGAACTTGCGATTTATTAAATATAATATAATAGCTTTTCAAAATTTCCATCAATTTCAGGTTGGACGAAATTTTTGCAGGAACTTCCTCCGTCAAAAAATCACTTGTAGAATTTTCTGAATCACTACTCATTTTGAACGTAAACCGTTAGCACTCGTTAAAGATACTGGTTTAAAAAAATTTCATGTGCTCGATATTTGCCTTTGTCGATTTGCACATCGGCAGTTAAAATTTGCCCGTACACATACAGTCTATCGAGGTTCACGGCCGACTGATTAGTCATAAAAATATAAATATAGGCCTTATCAGTATAAAAACATTTTTTTTGGATGATTTACCAAATAAGAACTTTAAGGATATACTTGAAATATCTAGCTTTTGCTAGTAAGTAAAAGCAAAAGGTTATTCACTTCAATTTTATCAAATGCTATTAGCTAAAGCTAAATCTACCAAGTAAAAGCTAAAGCTTATACTTCATACTAAAAGCAAAAGCTAAGTTTTTATTCTCTCGGGCCATTGTGATTAATTATAATGAAGCAAAATGATAACCGTGAGTAATTTGTGAAACATTGTTATCTGTCGATGAGCTTGAGCTAGCTATAGCACCGTTTTCTCTCGTTTTTTTCAACGATGTTAAGATGATGTTCATTGCTTAGCTTTAGATATGTCATGAGATATTCAGATGAATAATGACCAGTAACTTCTTGTAAGTTGGCTCCAGATTTTGTCGAAATGGTTACAGCGCTGGACCTTCTTAGTATTAAACACAATACTCTGCGCCCCTAGACGTGTCCATTTACTGAGTTGGTTGATACCTATTGGACAATTTTTGTACCCAATTCCTATCTTCTTACAATCCGAAATTGGAGTTGACAACAATCGAGTCGTTTTCGGTGTTCTTTTGCTCAATATCTTCTCTAGTAGATGCACTGGACACTTATCTTTTCATTCTTTGTTCGAAACTAACCATTAAAATGCAGCGGTAGGGTTAAACAACATCGTCAAGGGAATAATCGCTTAATGAAATTAACTGTCTCGACCCTTACTTCGTGGAATCTGCTCATATTAGTGTTTTAATTGACACTCACAGTTTCTAGTTATTTCCACAATATAACAAGAGTTATTGAAAATACTAAAAAATTGACAATTGTTTCGATAAATTAATAACATCGTCAGAATGACAGAAGTTACATTTCATTTGATGCCTACCTGATGTTTAGTAGTTATATTTGGCTAGACCAAGAAGTGACCTAACTTGTAATTGACTTAATATATGTTTATAGAAAAAAGAAGAAGATGTGATATTACAAATATTGAAGCTTAGATATTATTAGCCCTATGGTGATATCCTGGATATCATTTTTCCAATTAAGATCAGTATAACTGTGCAATGATATAGAAAACCAGGAAAACTCTATCTGCTGATCTTTACAATTATCACTTAAGAAGACAGTTTATTAGTGGAGCACTCCCTAGATTTAAATGTTCATTGATAACTTCATATTGTGGGTTTCTTAAATGTCTTCTAATTTCCAATTCTTCAAGGAAATCCAGTTCTTGTTTCTTTTTACAAATATGCAGCACTTCCAATTTTGTGTTAGGTGTCAATGAATCATTGGTGTCAAGTAGATGTTTCACGATTTATCTGGTTGTTTTAATCTGTATACTCGTAAGTGTTCACTGTATCGGATTTCAAAATTCCTAAGCGTCTGACCCAAATAGACAGCATTACATTCTGGACATTTGAGTTTATATATACCTGACTTCCTCAATAGTGGTATTTTTGTTTTTACATTTAACAATTTTGTACTAACGTTGCTTTCTGTTTTAAAAGAAATTGTTGTATTCGTTGCTGAAGATATTATCTTTGAAATATTACTAGAAATATTTCCTGCATATGTTATGGTTTCATAAGTTTTTATTTCATCAGCTTGTTTAGGAAATATTAGTTGTAATGCCAGTTTTTCCTCTTTTTTACTAATTAGCTTATTAATCATATCTAATGGATAACCGTTAGATGTTGCTATTTGTTTGATTGTATTATTCTCTCTATCAAAATTACATTTGTTCATAGGAACTGAAAAAACTCTATGTATCATTGAATTATATGCCGCTAGTCTGTGTGACATAGGTTGATTGGAATTGAACGGAATTGTCACATCAGTCTGTGTTGGTTTTCGGTAAATTGAATAATCAAGTACATTATTAACTCTTTGAATTTTTAGATCAAGAAAATTGATTGAGCTATTTTTTTCAATTAGACCTGTAGTTTCTTATGTTAATGCTCCTAATAATATATTGGCAAAGAGGCTCAACAATATACTCAATAGTTACGGATATGAATCTCAGTACTCAATTAGAAATTCAATAGAACAAAGAAAAAAGTTGAAAGCAATCCACTTGCAAGATAAAAATATTAATCCAGGAATAATATCAGATATACTTAATTTATTTGATGTATGCATCAATCAGAATTATTTCACTTTTGACAATAAGATATATATTCAAAATGAAGGTTTACCAATGGGAAGCCCTATATCACCTATTTTAGCAAACATTTTTATGGACAATTTAGAAAGTAAGATCTTTGAAAGTAATATTTCGAAAAATATTTTATTTTGGTATTGATATGTAGATGGCATATTAGCTTGTTTTATGGGTAGTGAACGACAATTAGATGTATTTTTCAACCACATCAATAATTTACACACGAAAATTAAATTTACATTAGAAATTGAAGAAAATAGCTCAATCAATTTTCTTGATCTAAAAATTCAAACAGTTAATAATGTACTTGATTATTCAATTTACCGAAAACCAACACAGACTTATGTGACAATTCCGTTCAATTCCAATCACCCTATGTCACACAGACTAGCGGCATATAATTCAATGATACATAGAACTTTTTCAGTTCCTATCAACAAATGTAATTTGGATAGAGAGATTAACGCCATTAAACAAATAGCAACATCTAACGGTTATCCATTAGATATGATAAATAAGCTAATTAGTAAGAAAGAGGAAAAACTGGCATTACAACTAATATTTCCTAAACAAGCTGATGAAATAAAAACTTATAAAACCATCACATATGCAGGAAATATTTCTAGTAATATTCCAAAGTTAATATCTTCAGCAACGAAAACAACAATTTCTTTTAAAACAGAAAGTAAGGTTAGTAAAAAATTGTTAAATGTAAAAACAAAAATACCACTATTAAAGAAGTCAGGTATATATAAACTCAAATGTCCAGAATGTAATGCTGTCTATTTGGGTCAGACGCTTAGGAATTTTGAAATCCGATACAGTGAACACTTACGAGCATACAGATTAAAACAACCAGATAAATCCCACTACGCAAAACATCTACTTGACACCAATCATTCATTGACACCTAACACAAAACTAGAAGTGCTGCATATTTGTAAAAAGAAACAAGAACTGGATTTCCTTGAAGAATTGGAAATTAGAAGACATTTAAGAAACCCACAATATGAAGTTGTCAATGAACAGTTAAATCTAGGGAGTTCTCCACTAATAAACTGTCTTCTTTAGTGATAATTGTAAAGATCAGCAGATATAGTTTTCCTGGTTTTCTATATCATTGCACAGTTATACTGATCTTAATTGGAAAAATGATATCCAGGATATCACCATAGGGCTAATAATATCTAAGCTTCAATATTTGTAATATCACATCTTCTTCTTTTTTCTATAAACATATATTAAGTCAATCACAAGTTAGGTTACTTCTTGGTCTAGCCAAAAATAACTACTAAACATCTGGTAGGCATCAAATAAAATGTAACTTCTGTCAAGGTGACGATGATATTGATTTATCGAAACAATTGTCAATTTCTTAGTATTTTCTATAACTATAATTATATTGTGGAATTAAGTAGAAACGGTGAGTTTCAATTTAAACACTAATAAAATAATCGCTTATTTATATGCCGTAACTATAATCAATTCGTAACTTCTATTGGCTAATTTTATCAGTAAATATATAATCAATAATAAATGTTTGGTTAAAATGGGACAAGTATTAAATTCCTTACAATTCTATGTGGTAACCGATTAAATTCAAAGTAAATTGCATCAAGTTAGAGTACGACAGATGGTTATGAGTCAGAACTCGACATAAGGCTCTAGTAGCGAAGGACAAGAGACGGTTGTAGTGAAGCGTTGTTTCGAAATTAATTATAGAGACTATTTCCGAAAGGTTTATCTCTAAGATTTATTATTTACTGTTAGCAGATTGAAATATTCGCAGTGAAATAAGGTCACAGTGAATTTAATGAAATCTCAGATAAAATCCAATTAACTTTTGATAAGCAATATTATAAAAAATCTATGAACTAGTTGGATTTTGACAAATTAACAAAGAATAGTATATTCTATATCAAGGATGAAACAAGCAAAATTCTACACGAGAAGAAAGAAACTGTTCCACGAGCGCAGAATTTTGAATTTCAACCGTTTTTTCTGCGACTATCAAATTAACAAAAATATGGAAAAAAGCAGTCTACAAATGAACAAATACAACTTTATTAATAAATAGAAGTTGAAAATACCTGCTTACATTGATTTTTAATTTTCTTTGTCTTGGTTGGAGATATATACAAAGTTCTAAAAAATTGACAATTCTTTCGATAACTGAATATCATCGTCAGAATGACAGAGGTTACATTTTATTTGATGCCTACCTGATGATTAGTAGTTATTTTTGGCTAGACCAAGAAGAAAAATCTGTAGTACTACATATTTGTGATAAGAAGCAAGAACTGGATTTCCTTGATATGAAGAGTTGGAAATTAGAAGACACTTAAGAAACCCACAATATGGAGTGGTCAATTAACAGATACATCTAGGGAGTTCTCCACTATTAAACTGTCTTCTTAAGTGATAGTTTTCCTGGTTTTCTATATCATTGCACAGTTATACTGATCTCAATTGGAAAAATGATATCCAGGATATCACCATAGGGCTAATATTAGCCAAGCTTCAGTATTTGTAATATCACATCTTCTTTTTTCTATTAACATATATGAAGTCAATCAGAAGGTAGGTCACTTCTTGGTCTAGCCAAAAATAGCTACTTATCATCAGGTAGGCATCAAATAAAATTTAACTTCTGTCATTCTGACGATGATATTCAGTTATCGAAACAATTGTTAATTTTTTAGAATTTTCAACATTTTTCATTATATTGTGGAATTAGCTAGAAACGTTCAGTTTCATTTAAAACACTAATATGAGTGTATTCCACGAAGTAAGGGTTGAGACAGTTAATTTCATCACATACATATATTATTTTTCATAGTTAGGCCAGTACCTTTACAATTTTTAAATGTGACTGATTTAGTGAATCGCTTATAGTTTTGGTGCGCAATGGAACAATTATATTTTGTTGATGCTCGTTGTAACGAGAAGATCCCATATATGAATTGGACAAATTTTATTGTTGAAAATTAGATTTGCCGACTGACAATTCTTCGTTTTCAGCAATTTGCGACATTTTGCTTATCGAGACAATTAGACGGTTCTGTCAGGAGTTATGTATATATCCATCTGCAACTTCTGTGGATTTCTACCCATCGTGCCGTTCTATGGTTTTTATGTTTCCCCTAGAATCTATTAGTATTGTTGCTGAGGTACTGCGTAAACACTGTACTTTGTATAATTGTGAGTCAATCAAATCTAAAAATTGTGCTACTTGTCTAGACATATTACCAAGTTTATTTTTTCCTATAACTTGTTTTGTGCAGCATCCTTCTTGAAAGTTATTTAAAAAAAATTGTTTACCACAATGTAGGTCTTAAAGAAACATATATTTTGGATAGGTAATACAAATTTCCAGTAATTGTAAATGTTCTACGGATTTTTGTTTTTGTGTGCGGAACTTCAATAACTACTGCAGAACTCAAATCTTTAATATCCTGTATTTTCATTGAGTAGGGTTCATTTTCTCTACAGTCTCCCGTAATTTCTATAATGATAGCAACCTCAAGAAAGTATTAATATCTACTAGATTACAAATGTTGTTTTTAAGCTGTCTTTGTAGCGACGTATTTATGCTAGATGAATTTTCAAGGACCTGCTACTGCTTGTCCAAGATTTCGACTCTCCGAGCATTACCCTTCGATATCGGAGAACAATGTCCTCGATATCGGAGGGTAATGGGTTGAGGTAGCAATCAGGAGCGTCCCCGGGTTGCGGATAGGGTACGGCCAGAGGCCGTACGTATGTACAGGAAAGAACTGGCAATTAGGAAATAAGGGGGATGAGGGCTTTAAACGCCCAACAGTGCCCATTTCCGAATACCCAATCGTTAAAAAGCTCGCAATACAAACCGCAAACCGCATGGTAGAGCAACGACCCTCTTACTAACGCAAGGCCTCTAAGGGGTATGCGGAGCTCTGCGGATCTGGAGGCTTGGCTTAATCGCCCGGACTACGTTGATGAGGACCACTATAAAGCCTCCCAAATCCTGAGGTCGAGTTGTCGCCGAAAGGATGGATGGGCGTGGGACAGTCGGTTCCTAGACCTCTAACCTCGTGTCACTTGACGCACTTCGTTGTATATAGCCTTGTACCTGCAAAAGGAGCTCTGCAGGTATCGACCTCTTTTTTCCTATACTCGTGGGGACGTCTATGGACCAAGAGAAAAAAACAGTATTTAAAGAGCCTATAGAGACTTTTAGTAAAAGAAATTTGGAGAATTCGGAGGTAATGGAGACTACAGAGCCTCCAGCGCAACCTGATACTTCCGAAACCATAAAAACAACACCACAGGAAGACGCTACTTGATTCGGAGTGAGAAGTGGACATTGATGGTATTAAAATTAAACATTTTGAAAATTATGAAACCGAAATGAAACATAATGAAGTGAAATAACAAATTTTCAAATGGAACCAATCCAATTAAACTCTATCGATTTAGACGACTTTAAATATTGTTACGAAACAGCACACTGGTATAGTCCCTAAAACCGACTCTGTCTAAGCCAGGTATAAAAGTTAAAATTATGGCGGATACGCAGTTATAAAAAACTGTTTACGAGTATACGACTATCTTATGTAAACATTGTTTTTGTGACCAGAGTTCTCTAGAAAAGGCCAGAAAAATCATTTGTGACTGTGTAAGCCGCAGCCCAGAATTTACTAGTAAAAACGGCTTTAATATATAAGGGACTAATCAGGAAGAGTCAGTTCAGTTTATAATTTGACATCGTGAGTTGAACAGTAAATAAGTGAATATAAAGTGTTTATATAAATTAGTTTGAGTGAATGTACAATTAATATAAATTAATAATTAAGTGATTAGTTAAGTATATATAAATTAAATGTTAGTGAGTTAGTGTCTCAATAATTTAGTAAGTAGCCATACCGAGTGTTTAAAATTTATCCCACCCGTTTATTGTTCAAATAAATAGCAAAAACATAACATTGGTGTCAGAAGTGGAATAATATAAATAAATAGCTACGTAAAAATGGCCAAGAGACTGAGTGATCTCAAAGTGACGGAGTGAGCAGAATTGGAATATCGTGAGTTGGAAACGTCCGGTAAGAAAAGTGAATTAGTAGAAAGACTTAAAGTGGCTCTGGAAAATGACGACTTTGATCCAGAATCATTTTTATTCAATGACGAGGCTTCAACCGTAATCTCGTCAATTTCTACTAATATGGACGAGAAGATTTCAACCATGAAGAACGATATTTCTGCTAACATGGACAAGATTTCTACTAATATGGACGAGAAGATTTCTGCAATGAAGACCGTTATTTCTGCAGATATCTTATAATTGAGAAATGACATTGCTGCTGAAGTCGAGAATAAAATCACGTCTCTAAAATCGGATATTGAGGATAAGATGACAACGATGAACGAGAAAATGAAATCAGACATGGAGAATAAGATGACAACGATGGAGAATCAGATAGATGAGGAAATCAAGGAGTTAGAGACGAAGACTGCCGATTTAAGAACACAAGACACTTCAGCAGAAGAGAAGAAGATCGAGATCTGCAAGCCAGGAACACAACCCAAGACAGATGATATTGGCAGTTTTGCCCGAGTCAAAGCACCAACGTTCGATGGAAAAATGTCGTGGACCAATTATATAAAACAGTTCGAAGCAGCCGCTAGAGTGAATAATTGGTCCAATAAGGAGAAAGCAGTGAACTTAACCATCGCGCTTCGTGGAGATGCCGTAGATGTACTTCAGACGATACCTCCGGAAACAACGGACGATTTCTAGCAGCTGAAAAAGAGGTTGGACATGCGGTACGGTCATGAACATTTGGAACAGTTGTACAGATTTCAGCTGAAGAACCGAAGGCGGAAACGTGACGAACCCTTTCAAGAGTATGAAATGGATATTGCCCGACTAGTTCGATTTGCTTATCCATCAGCACCAGAGAACATGATGGAATGTTTAGGCATCTAGGCCTTTATTGACGGCTTGTGTGACCACGATATGGTGAATACGCTTCGATTAGCCCATCCTAAAACACTGGCCGATGCATTGACTGCTGCTCTTGAATATGAAGCAGTCACGATGGCTTCGGGATACAACAAAGATAGGACCATACAGGAAGAAGGTGACGATGACAGACTTGACAAGATCGTCAACTTGTTGAAAGGTATGGTAGACAAGAATCCGAAGAAAATCAGGTGCTGTAATTGTGGCGAGCTAGAGCATGAACGCAGTTCGTGTAAGCGTCCTACGACTCCTGTAAACCAAGAACCTCTTAAATGCAAAGCAGCCAAGAAAAGCTCGCGGTACAACAAAGGTAGAACCATGCAGAAAGAAGATAACGATGACAAACTTGATCAGATCCTCAACTTGTTGAAATGTATGGCAGACAAGAGGCCGAAGAAGGTCAATTGCCGGAAGTGTGGCGAGCTAGAGCACGTACGCAGTCTATCTAAGCTCCCCAAGACTCCTGTAACCCAAGAACTCCAGACACAGGGGAAATCAGACAGAGGTGAACATCCATCTAATGTGAATCACCAAAAAGCCAACTCCTTGCCTAGACGGCCATGCCCTGTAGACTATTCACAATGCAACAAGTCGAAATCTAAGGAAGTTGCAGTTTCAAGAATTACAGTAGTCAACGAAGAATGGTCACCCACCAGGATCAGAGGAGATCAGGAGAATGATCCTCACCTGAAGATGATCCAGCAATGGAAGGAAGAAAATCGGCGACCTACCAGGCAAGGAGTGTCAAGCTTTTCACCGACACTCAAGGCGTATTGGGCTCAGTGGGACTCCCTTGTCCTGGAAGAAGGGCTGTTGAAAATAGTCCTTGAAAACGATGATGGTTCTGAGATGAGGAAGAAGCTAGTTATCCCGAGAACAAGAGTAGCTGAGGTACTGAAAAAGTTACACGACAGTCCATCGGGAGGTCATCTGGGAGTGAAGAAAACCCTTTAGCGAGTCCGTGAAAGGTTTTATTGGATGAACAGCTCCGACGATGTGAAGGACTGGTGTAAGAAATATACGACATGTGCTACGAGTAATGGACCACATCGCAAGAGAAAGGCACCCATGAAACAGTACAATGTTGCCCTTTCGAAAGGATTGCTTTAGATATCGCTGGACCATTTCCGACGACAGAAAATGGTAGCAAGTACATACTGGTTGTAATGGATTATTTCACAAAATGGGTAGAAATTTACGCTATTTCCAACCAAGAGGCCACAACTGTCGCGGATGTATTGGTGAAGAAATTTATCAGCCGATATGGAGTACCCTTGGAAGTCCACAGTGACCAGGGGAGAAATTTTGAAAGCCATCTATTCCAGGAGATTTGCGACAAGCTGGGAATGAAGAAGACCAGGACAACAGCTTTACATCCACAGTCAGATGGAATGGTCGAAAGAATGAACAGGACTATTGGAAAATACCTGTCCAAAGTAGTATCCAGCCATCAGAGAGATTGGGACCCGTATCTTTCCCTATTCGCATTGGCTTATCGATCTGCTGTCAATGAGTCCACGGGTGAAACACCAGCGAAAATCCTGTATGGACGTGAAATGAGGCTTCCTTGTGACGTGGAATTTGGCTGCCGGCCTGGAGAAGATCTAGCAGGCGAAGACTACGTGATCCAATTGAGAAGAAGGCTGGACGGTATTCATGAATTAGTTCGAACCAATCATCAAGTTACCAGCGACAGAATGAAAAGTCGGTACGACACGCAGGCCACAGAAGGCGGTTTTAAAGAAGGGGACAAAGTATGGTTCCACAACCCGACGAGGAGAAAAGGATTTTCTCCAAAATTACAAAAATCCTGGGAAGGTCCATACTTAATCAAGAAAAGGATCAATGATGTTTTATATCGCATAAGCAAGATCCCCAACGGAAAACCAAAAGTAGTTCGCCAAAACCGACTAGCGCCATTCGAAGGAGACCATGACCTAGAGGAAGGAGTAAACCTTATTCGAGACGTGTCTGACCCCACCTTCGATGAATTTATGGGCGCGTATGGAGGTACCGGGAAAGCTAGATATGGAGTCACTTCGGATTAACAACAAGATTTGTTCACTCTCCCGGAAGATTACTCACTGGCATACAACATCCCCGCCCGTATCAAGAACGCACGAGGGTTCGAAAGAAGTTCGGGCAATTAGAAAAACTTGAATACCGGATTCCAGCCCCTGGCAAGACACTGAAATTGAAACATAATTCGCGGTACGTCTTCTACGTGGTAACTAAAAATGAGTTCCAAGATCGATCTACCTATCGCGATGTGTGAGAAGCACTTCAAAATCTCCGAGACCATGTGTTGGAATCCAACGTGAAGAAACTGGCTATGCCTAAGATAGCGAGTAACCAGTTGGATTGGCGAATCATCAGGAACATGGTAGAGATTATCTTTCAAGATACCGGTGTCCAGATATTAATTTGCAGCTACAACCACCGTTATCAGTATCCGATGAAGACGGTGCCCTGCTATTTCCATAAGATCGGAAAGTGTAGAAATGGGGCTAGTTGCCGATTCGAACATCCAGTCTCTGCTACACAAAAGTTCCAGGAGGAACTTCCATTTAAGGAGGGGGTAATGTTACGAAACAGCACACTGGTATAGTCCCTAAAACCGACTCTGTCTAAGCCAGGTATAAAAGTTAAAATTATAGCGGATACGCAGTTATAAAAAACTGTTTACGAGTATACGACTATCTTATGTAAACATTGTTCTTGTGACCAGAGTTATCTAGAAAAGCCCAGAAAAATTATTTGTGACCGTGTAAGCCGCAGCCCAGAATTTACTAGTAAAAATGGCTTTAATATATAAGGGACTGATCAGGAAGAGTCAGTTCAGTTTATAATTGGACATCGTGAGTTAAACAGTAAATAAGTGAATATAGAGTGTTCATATGAATTAGTTTGAGTGAATATACAGATAATATAAATTAATAATTAAGTGATTAGTTAAGTATATATAAATTAAGTGTTAGTGAGTTAGTGTTTCAATAAATTAGTAAGTAGCCATACCGAGTGTTTAAAATTTATCCCACCCGTTTATTGTTTAAATAAATAACAAAAACATTACAATATGTTCAAAATGCTTTAGACACTCAAAAACAAAAAATCACTAACATTTCGTCTCCAATGATATTTACAAATTTTAATATTTGGACTATTTTTATTTATTTCATCATATTAATAATTATTTTGTATTGGACTGTGAAATTCATTCTAACAAGAGGAACCCGAAGAAGAAGCCAAGGCCAAGAAATCCGGAATGGTCCCCAAAATTTGGAACTCTGAAATTCAACAAATTCCTTGAATGTCTGTATAATGGCGGAGGGACGCATATGGTAATAGAACACCGCTAGACTGCTGAATTGCAATCTCACGGATTGTTTTCTTCATAACGTTTTTAATTATCGCATTCAGATTTCATATAGTTTCCTAGTTGTAAAGTCTCATTTTAGTTTGTGGAAATAAAACTTATATTTAAAAAGTAGTTTTTATAAACTACGAATTCAATTTTAATAATAACGCTATAATCAAAAGTCTTCCTCCCGAGCAAGAAGGATATTTTGTTAAATAGCTGAAAATTGCCGTTCAGTCTTAGCGCAAGCTTCGACTACATTTTATTTGTCTCGAACTAACTTTTCTACTGTTATGCTTCGGAAACTTTCGAGCACATGGCGTATTCACATGAACCGAAACTTTTTGACATAATATAATTCAAATTCTATGCATTATACGTTAATAAAATATAGACTTGACAACATAATTGAAATAAGATTTATATTATCTCTAACACTACAATTAGAGGATGATTAATCAGGAAAAAGTGATTAATGATCTGTCATCATCTAAAAGAAAATTATCTATCCCTCCTTTCAACATATTGTATTATTTTGTAGCTATACGATATGATTATCTCATACTTAATGGAAATAATAATCAAAATAATATAATATAGTTGAAGCCAGAATGTATAATGCATATAAAAATTTTCTACTTTCCCGTGACACGTTATTACCTCTAAAGGTGTTCAAAAGTTGATAGGTTTTCGAAAGGTGCCATATACCTGGCCTAACTCCATCTGCCAAGATCATATTTTATTCAGCCTTGCATGGCATGCAGATGAAAAATGCAGAGAAGCGAACTTTCAGAAGTTTTACGTCAGACTTTTTTCAACGTAGACAAATTTGTTTCCGTTATAATATGTACTCCGCGTAACGTATATTAGAAGTTATCTTCCATTTTTATTCCATTTTCACGAGAATATATCTTATGTTTCACAAAATTAGATGCGAAAATATGTATGGTGAATTCGTTGCATTCTACAGGGTGATTATATTAATTTGACAAAATTAAAATCTGAAAATTGCACAATCAGAATTTTCAGATATGTCCAGTTGATATTCCTTATTTTAAACAGAATACCTTATACAGTACAAGGAAGATTCTTTGATCACATGGGTCATAAGCGACAATGTGTTAAAAATACACAAATATAAATTCAGTGTATTACCTTCTTTCTTCAACGGGATATCATAAATATGAGAAAGGAGTGAAATAAAACATTTATTCTTGTTTAATTTTAAGTACTGCTTATCGTTTTTGGTAATCCCTTGTACTTACATTAATATATATATTATATAATCTCTGAATTTGACCATGAAAAAACATTGTAAAAAATTTTTAGTTACGATAATTCGAGAAAATGCAACCTATCAAAATATTTACTCCGATGTATTTTTTGAAAAATGTATTATGCTGGTAACTGTTTTAGTCTTTAACTTTGAAAGTGGTTCAAAAGTTCACTATTTTTGAGATTAGGCAACGTGACAAATTTCGATGAAATATTTGGTGTCTGTCTTTTTTTATCAACAAAAATCAGATAATTATTTATGTTTGTTTTCAAATGAGAAACGAATTCTTTGTGTAAACACCATTGACATAATAACAGAAATTAACCAGCCATTACCCATAAACGCCTTGAATGCTGCGTGCCGTCAACATTAGATTGAGGGGTCTGAAAGTGAGATTGAGCTATGGCGAGCAAAATGCACGCAATTTATTAAGAGTTTTAATTGGCGGTGACCGTATTAAACTAATTCAAAACATCAAATGAACAATTTCAGATGACGAATTACTTAAGTACTTCAGTGTTGAATGATAATAATTTATTGTGCGTAAGAAAAAAAGGTTTGCTCTATAACAATTCGAAGGAAAAACACATTAATATATTTTTTTAAGGTTACATTACAAAGTTCTAATTTCAGTACAGGGTTTTGGGATTTTCGTGAAGAATTTCAAATACTATTAAAAAACACAGGAATCAACATCATTGCACTACTTTATTTAAGAACAAAAGAAAGAACTAGGTAGGGGAAAGTAACCTGTGATGGCACCCCTTAATTTTTTTGTTATAACTTTAGAACTAATTGTAATATAACATTTAGCCAGATATTTTGTTATTATATGTTACTTTCATTTGCATGGAATAACTTTTGTATTCACTTCTCATTTGGAGTAAAACATAAAGTAAAAAAATATCAAGGGGCCATCATAGGCATATGATATCTTATGATGGCCCTCTTTATAAAAATTGTGAAAAGTCGATTTTTATAAAAAAATTCTTAGTAATTTTCAACTAAAAGGCATTTAAAACTGAAAAAGTTGCATTAAAAAGATTTATGTATTTCAATTATACTTAAAAAGAAGAAGAACTACATTTCTTAGAAGCAATAAAAAATATAAGAATACATTTCTCACAAAAAATTATACCAAACTTTTTAAAAGAAAAAGGGAAATTAATTTTTTTGTAATCCCAAAATTAAAAATGCTTAGCTGGTTGACAAACATCACAAATGAAACTCTTGACCTAGGAAAATCAGCACATTCGCAGTGACACCAGCCGTTGCAGCTCTGGCACTTCAGCCAGAATTCTTCAGGACGAGAACGAGAAAAGAGCTCGTTACAATACAGACACACAGCATCTGATTGATCGCTATCGCTTTGTTCAGGCCAACTTCCTCATCACCACCTTCTTTTATTTGTTTTTCAATTTTTCTTCTGGCAACGTTAGCTGTTCTCCTTCTCTCTATATCTAATGCTTCCTTTCTGGACTCCTCAATTTCTTCGATATCTGGAGTGCTGTTAAGGACACCAGCCTTTCCACGTTTCATTTTCCTTACAGTTAATTTCATTGTTGTCTTTGGGAGAGGATGTAATTCTTCAATTTGTTCTCTGCTTATACAATACTTCAACGTACTTGCAACTTGATCACTCGTATTTCTCTGAGAAGTCTGTAAGAGGTTCAACTTCTATGTAAACGAATTTCTTCCATTCTCAAGACAGGATGTTTTGATCTGCGTAAATGGCATGATGTGATATTACAAATATTGAAGCTTAGATATTATTAGCCCTATGGTGATATCCTGGATATCATTTTTCCAATTAAGATCAGTATAACTGTGCAATGATATAGAAAACCAGGAAAACTATATCTGCTGATCTTTACAATTATCACTTAAAAACACAGTTTATTAGTGGAGAACTCCCTAGATTTATCTGTTAATTGACAACTTCATATTGCGGGTTTCTTAAATATCTTCTAATTTCCAATTCTTCAATTGTTTCTTTTCACAAATATGCAGCACTTCTAGTTCTGTGTTAGGTGTCAATGAATGATTGGTGTCAAGTATATGTTTTGCGTAGTGGAATTTATCTGATTGTTTTAATCTGTATACCCGTAAGTGTTCACTGTATCGGAATTCAAATATTCTAAGGGTCTGACCCAAATAGATAGCATTACGTACTGGACATTTGAGTTTATATATACCTGATTTCTTTAATTTTGGTATTTTTGTTTTTACATTCAACAATTTTGTACTAACGTTACAATAAAATGTAGAAAACTGTAATTAGTAGGTAATGTCAAACAAATAGAAATATAACAGTTGACGACAGGTATACCAACGTAAAATACAATTAATATGAGATATTAGGAATAAAAATAAATGATTACCGATCTAGTTATGTATAACGATGTAATAACTGAAAAGAAAATAAAAAATAAATTGTATCCATATGTATTATGTAAATATTTAGGTTGTAGAAAGTGAAAAAATTGTATATTCGCATTGAACAATCGGAAGATTTCAAATAATTGACTAACAAGAAAAACAATAATAAATACTATTTCAGTGAATAATTGAATGACGATAAGATTATAGTGCATAAAAAATAATATATAGTAGCAAGTTTAAGTCAGAAAAACAATGAAATGGTAATAAAACAAAGTGACTGTTGAACGATAATCAAAAGATTTTTCTAGAACATTACGAGCTTCCGGTCATCAACAAAAATTAGAATTGGCGGATAAAAAACCGCGGCAGTGACAGTCAAGCATTGGTAACAAGAGAAGCAACAGGTAAATCGAATGTGATCCAGTTTGTTTTAAAAAAATTAAAGTAATAAGTGTTATATATGAGATATAAAATAGGTACAACAAATAATAGAATCTAAATGAGTACACCGACAAAATTAGTGTTAATAAAAAAGTAAAACCGAGTGATAGAATTATCACCCGATAATACTAAGAAAAGCAAGTGCATCATGGAGCGGGAAAGCGTCATGGTGGGCATTGTTGACGGCGTTAGCTTGTGAAAAAGGTCTGTGGTGTGATTAATTAATATTTATTTTGGATCCAAAATTTGAATAGTGAAAACAATAATAATTAAATGATCATTTAAAACATAAACACCTGATAAACCATTTTGAATAATCAAAAAATGTAAAAACTGACCTGATTGAATTGTAGATACATGTATTATTTAGTTTGCGTTGCATGTTTTAATCAAACATATAAAACTTTCCACATATAGTAACAAGGCACAACTATTTTCAGTTTATCACATGCACAAAGTTTGTTATATGTTAATATTTTTTTTTCAAATATAATAAAGTAGATTAAAAAATCAAAGCTATCCACTCCATTACACGATTTAGTTTAAACTAAATAGTTCGAAATATTTCAATAACACCATTTTGGAATAACAAAAAAAGGTTACAATATTTGAATATTTTAAAACCAGATGTTCGACTTTCAGAAAAACATAAACGTCCCAACCGATTATGTAAATTTATGCTAATGAGTCTGCATGGCCGTCTCAAAAAATGAATAGTTTTTAAGGTTTTATAATAGTTGTGTGTTGTGGAAATTTAGATATATATAATCCATTTTATATCTATAGTTATAAGGATGTTTCGTATTTATGAAAAACAGGATAATCATTTATTTTTTTATATAGAACTCACATGAATCCACAAAGAATCTGATTATTATTTAAACCCAATTTTAACAAAATAACCTCAATAAAAGAAAAAGGGAAGGTTTCTAACAAAACTTTTCTGTAGTAAAATATGTCTAAAACGTCGACTGTATTTCTTTTTGAGCAACCAATTTTTAAGTTTCGTTTTGCATATATATATAAAATAAATTTTCATTGAGTAGTGATGTTGATTTTTTTAATAACTACGCCAAGGAACCCTACTGAGATAAAGAGTGGTGGATAAATAGTAATAGCTGAGGTGAAATTTTAAATAAAATGAAACTACGTGATTCAAAATAGCTAGGTGAATAGGAGAAAATATAATTAATAATAATTATGAATATTAGTTAGCTAGCCAATAGTATAAATCTGCACAATTATTATTTCAATATTGCATTGCATTTCATATTCAATTTAAATTCACAATCATCAAATTAATCCACAATATAATTAACATTCCCAAGTGGGGCAATTAAATAATAGATCATATAATAACATAAATAAACAATAATAAATTCACAAGTATAAATCAAATCCATAATAATTATCGAGTCCAAAGTGGGACATTAAAAATTAACATATATATATATATATATATATATATATATATATATATATATATATAAATATATATATATATATATATATATGTATATAAATATATATATATATATATATATATATATATATATATATATATATATGTATATTATTATCGATTTGTTAATTTTTAATGCCCCACTTTGGGGGTTATATATATATATATATATATATATATATATATATATAACAGTGCAGTTAGCTATACCCAACTTAATAGAGGATATTTATGTAATAGTCCCATCCATATCATCACTCTTGTTCTGATTCTGTTAAACATTAACATATTTTTTAAGATAATGGATCCGACGTTTGAATTAACACAAGAGCAACATTTCAAATAAATCACTATAGTAGCTGTTGAACAGATTGTCAGTATTATTTATTCCAAGACTTACTTTCATATATAAGCATCAATAAATTTCATGGAACATCAATCAGTATTGGAATATCGAAACGTTACAATACTTCAAACAGAAAAGGGTCGAATTTAAATGGACTCACCGGAATCATAAATAAGATTTGGGAAAGGCAATAGAAATGAGTAAAAAATGTAGGATCGCCATCAATAATTTTTATTTTATATGAAAGAAGTATATGGATTCTATATTAAACTACAAATATAGATGTGAATATTTTTATATTTGCATATTGTACGAACGTAATTAATTTACTATGGAATATGAATTCTTTATTATTCTAACAAAGGAATTCGCTTTACGTCTTTATATTTTATTTATACTCTCATTAGCTTAGTGTCAAATGATTTAATTGATGCAAACACGATTACAAATTCTGAATAACTTATGGAAATTAACGCTTTGTCGATGTTTTAACTGAAGTAGACCATTAATTTTAAGAAAATGAACGCGTCTCATTTGTGAGACACGTAAACGGAAATACAAAGTGAATACAGTGTCGGTAATTAATTGCCAACTATGAAAAAGTTCTTACAAACTGAAATAAAATGATTTCAATTGATGTTAGGTACTCAATAAATATGATAAAGTAGGGTGGTTTGCAACAAATAATTAATCATCAAACGCATACACATAACGGTAACATATCAATCATGAAACACTAACTCCCTTATGCAATAAACGATGTTAAATGTTGTAGAATTCAAGAGTTTGTGACACATTTATACGCCACTTTAGCTATACCGTATCTAATATTTCAAATTT
This sequence comes from Galeruca laticollis, assembly GCA_963921935.1. Lineage (NCBI taxonomy): Eukaryota > Metazoa > Arthropoda > Insecta > Coleoptera > Chrysomelidae > Galeruca > Galeruca laticollis. The sequence continues at coordinate 101,604,136 of OY998177.1, forward strand.
ATTCGACGGAAAACTCGATACATCGATCGGTTCCCGTTGCAACCGGGACACATTAATTTGACAGACAGTTTGTCATATTTTTTCTCATACTCATACAAACAGCCCCTTAGGTCTAAATATGAATTATCCAAATTTTAATGTATTTACAGTTATTGTTGACTAGTGTGAATATATCTTTTCCGTTTCCGGGGAACAATTTTGTCGTATATTTAAATGATAATAACACTAAAGTGTAAATAATATTGTTTTTCATTATTAAATATCAAAGGCTACTAAATAATTTTCAATACAAAAACAACAATTAATATTTAGTAATCCCGGCAGTATGATCAATAACTTCTCTTAATCTACTGGTTATCGATCTATATAATGTGGACCAATATTCTCCAGTTGTTTCCTCACAAGCATTGTTTATAAGTTCCACCAAACCTTCAACTACGTTTCTTGGTCTTACATTCGCCATTTGAATTTCTCTTACTAACATTGCCTTGTATTCAAGTCTGGGCTTTTACTGCACCAGTTAGAACATTAATATTTTAAGCCCATTGTTTCTCATTATTAATATCAAGGCTACTAAATCATTCCTAATTTTCAATGAACAGCAACAATTTATATTTAGTAATTCCGCCATTATGCTCTATGACTTCTCTTAATCTACTGGTCATCGATCTATATAATGTGGACCAATATTCTCCAGTTGTTTCCTCACAAGCATTGTTTATAAGTTCCACCAAACCTTCAACCACGTTTCTTGGTCTTACATTCACCATTTGAATTTCTCTTACTAACATTGCCCTGTATTCAAGTCTGGGCTTTTACTGCACCAGTTAGAACATTAATATTTTAAGCCCATTGTTTCTCATTATTAATATCAAGGCTACTTAATCATTCCTAATTTTCAATGAACAGCAACAATTAATATTTAGTAATCCCGGCAGTATGATCAATAACTTCTCTTAATCTACTGGTTATCGATCTATATAATGTGGACCAATATTCTCCAGTTGTTTCCTCACAAGCATTGTTTATAAGTTCCACCAAACCTTGAACCACGTTTCTTGGTCTTACATTCGCCATTTGAATTTCTCTTACTAACATTGCCCTGTATTCAAGTCTGGGTTTTTACTGCACCAGTTAGAACATTAATATTTTAAGCCCATTGTTTCTCATTATTAATATCAAGGCTACTAAATCATTCCTAATTTTCAATGAACAGCAACAATTTATATTTAGTAATGCCGCCATTATGCTCTATGACTTCTCTTAATCTACTGGTCATCGATCTATATAATGTGGAACAATATTCTTCATTTATTTCCTCCCAATCATTATTTCTAACTTACAACAAACTTTCGATGTTCCTTTCTATCTTCTTGGAAGATGAAATCATTGTTAGGGGCAAGAATCTAGGAAGCATAACATTTTATAAAATCATGATATATACTTCACTATTAAGTATTCCGCCTATATGCCATAGAATTTCAAGTTCCTGCGTAGATATCCACGTCCACATATTTACAGAAAAACGACCACTTTTATTTGTGAAATTGACATAATTCTCGTCAAACCGTGTAGTCGGTGGGCGATAGATACGAATATTGCCGCTATTTGACGATTGACAAACCGTTTCATCCGTAAAAATAACATGTTTCGAAAATTGTTAGTCATAAGCAGTATGCTCTAAAGCGAACCCCATTATTGCATCTTTGTGACTATTATTGGAACAAATGCAAAATGATTTTTTTTTGTTTTTCGTAACTAAATAAGCCTCCTGAACATAGAAAAGGAAAAAAAAACTCGGCGGTCTCACCAAAATTTCTCCCCTCCAATAATTTTTTTTCCTGAAAATCGGTTTTTTATATCTTTTAAATTTCGTGATTAAAGAGCCTGTATAAACATAAAACAGAACAAACTGACCCCCTCCCATCAAAAAATAATTTTACGACTAATCGGCGATTTTTTTATTTTTTAACCTTTCACCGGTGACAGACCCGACGCTACTGTATTCGTTCGGCACTCTTCGCGTTACCGCGATATATTGTTGTACGTCTGGGTCACAGATAACCCACAGATAGATGAGACACTGATTGCGGCGCCATCTAAAGAGCCCGTCGAGTAAACAACTGAGTGATGTTGGAAAGATTTCTGTAATTTTAGGTTTTGGCAGATTGGCGGTATATTCAAATATGCTGTATTTTAATTCTTTTATTTCAAAATAGCCATTTATAGTCCATCATTTGACATTTCAATTTAACTCCATGAACTAAATAATAATTAGATGTTGAGTTAAATTAAATGAAATATCAAATGATGGACCATAAATGGTTAAATAAGTTGGAAAAAATAAAACAATAATCATATAAACAATTTATTTATTTTGGTATAAAAATACACAACAAATAATTTCTTTCACAAAGTACTTTTCTTAACAAACATAATGACAACAAATAAATTATAGTGTAAAAATCATGCAATACTTAAAAAATGATTTGAGTAACATACATTCTAGATTGGAGTATCATTAGATTTTCAAATAATGTTAAATCAAGATAAAAGTAGAAAATTATGTATGATAAGTTTATATTAATTTATTATTACACTCGTATAAATACACAGAGCTGGACAAACTGCAGGAGTATAACTGCTACTCACCTAATCAAAAAAAGTGTTAGCAATAAGTTGTTAACTACTATTTTTGGCCACTTTTTGTGAGAGAAAACATTTGAGTATAATTACTGTGAATGTTAGAACAAAACTAATTGAAATATTTTTATAGGAAAAGACTATACAACATTTAAAATAATATATCTATCATTTCATTTCCACTTAAAACACATCTATATTTCTTCACTGGAAGTATTAAATAGGTTTATAACACAAGCTTAAACCTAGTATATTGCATATTTGTATATTTCTACATTTAAAAGCATCCCGTTCTTATGAAACCATAGCATAAGGCAGTTTAAGTTACTCTACAGCTCCTGGCAGTCTATGATTGTTAAAATGTTTCCCCTTCTTAAAAATTCCACCGTCTCGTGGAAGTCCTTTCTCGTTTTTTTTGAGGTTCTACAAGTAAGCACACAAAATAACAACAATAAATAAGTAAACACACAAATATGTTTGAAAATTTATGTCAACAAAAGAAAACAAAATGCACTTACTATCGAAATAATAAGTATACACATGTTTTTGTACTAAGCCAAAAAAATATCAAAAAATGTTTGAATTTATACATTTGTTTGGTTTTTTTTATTCCCTTTTTTGAAGCTTTCGATTTTTTTAGGAATTTTTCGGAACTATTTTTTTATTTTTTGTCTTTATTGGATATTTTGGATTTTTGGTTACCCCTAGACCAAATACTTAGACGTAATGCCTCAACAAAAGTTAATACTCACTTTCATTTCCCATAAATTGTCACACCATGGGCTATATATAAAAATCGGCAAGGGATCAATAATACCTTCCATCCCATAGCTGGTAGAGGGAATATAGCTATAACATAAAATAAAATCCAGATTATTATTTTTTCAATGGATACATTTTAAAATTGAATTGTCTGATTATGGTGTACACACTAGATATAAATTGAGTGAATGAAAAGACGAGTACTGAGTATGTCATTTGATTAAAATTCCAGCTAAGCGCTTTCAGCCATTAGGTCATTCTGAAAGCTGTCGACAAGAGAAAAACTTACAACAGGTACAATGTACACACTATGAAATAAAATGTTTGATGTTACATCACTATTTAAGTAAAATTTGTTAAAATTACCCTATAAAGAGGGTGTGCACACATATCATTTAGTTGGTAATCAAATTAGACGTTTCGTTATGTGAATTACAATTGTACACACTCTTTATAGAGTAATTTTAACAAACTTTAGTTAAATGATGATGTAACCTCAAACATTTCATTTCATTGTATGTAGCAGTTACAGGGTTTGATGTTTTTTGACACTTTCTGTATATTTTTTTCTTGACGAGAGCTTTCAGAATGGCCTAATGGATGAAAGCGCTTACCTGGAATTTTAATAAAATTTCATACTCAGTACTCGTCTTTTCGTTCACTCAATTTACATTTTAAAATGTCCAAAATTATAGCATGCTATATTGAATACAATAAAACTTACCATCAATTTTTGTTAATTTCCACTAATATGGGAAGGCAAATCAAACTGTCTCAATAACCTCTCTTCGTCTTTCTCAAATTTAAAGAAACACTGTTTTTGAAAATGAAGGGATCATATCCTCCATCGTTTCTTCGTCGATAAATTTAATGATTTATTACCACTGCTTGTCAGCCATATTAATTTTATCTTCCTGGGTTGGAGGAACAAAACTGTAAAAAGAAATATTTACTGTATTAATGCAAATGATGTTTTCGAACTTCGAGAAGGACTTTTTAAAAACGAACTACACAATTGAGACGTTGATTAAGTACATTTAACTATACAATCTGACGTTTATTTTAGTACAACAATATTTATATGTTTTATAATATGCTTATTGGACAAAATACATTACTGCATAATATACAATATCCATCGACGTAACTTGCAGCAATTTTCAGTTTAGCTAATGTAAAGAACAACCATGATCTCTAAAGTTGTCGATTAAATTATTAAAAAGTCTCTGTGTTTTATAAAAATTAAGATAATGGTTGTTAACTGTGAAAGAAAAAATGCTCAAATTTTTTTAATAAAACTTACCGAGTACACCACTTATTACTCCTTCAGAATACACTTTGACATTGTCTTTTCAATCAATAACAATAAAGCAACGAAACAACAGATAAATATTACACTATAGTAATTAAAAAATACACCAGAATACCGTAACCTTAAAATAACCTCTACACTTGAACTAAGAAATGATAACAGTATAACATATAACATGTGGGGTATGGGGAGAGCAATATGATATCGCGCATACGCAGTTATAAAAATCAATAAAATTTGATTACTAACGACGTTACAATTTTTGTTAATTTTTTGGAATTATCTACCGATTTCAATTACTCGACGGGCTCTATAGATGGCACGGTCTGCAGTGTCCCTAGCCTGGTCTGGGTACCTTCCTAATTTGATGTCTATTAGTCACGTTGCAGAGAGTGTGAGGATAGTTTGTATAGTTTGCGAAATATTGTGTGAAAAGTCTGACAGACCCAGGGCCACCGTTTGTGTTATAAGTTTTTGTATAGCGTTCAATTATTTACTTCGGTGCTTGTGTACTCAATAATTTCATTAGGTTAATTTTTGCTGTTGTAATAACTCAACTTAAATGGATCTATGATACACAATTGGAAGATTGTATATTCGATAATTGATCGTTGTTGCAGGTATGAGTTACGAAAGGGAGCAAGCACGATAACGTAAACTTTGGGATGAATTTGAACGTTAGGAGGTAGCTGACGATGATGAGGAGGAATTGGCTCAAGAAGAAGATATAGTGGAGAATAGAGACACTGACAGTGAAACCGAACAAGAAGCGGACAGCGACGAGGGTAATGAAGAGAATATTCCTGCTGTAACCTTACGAGTACCACAGTTTCTTGGAAAAGACGGAACGTCCAAATGGCTGAAAGGTTGCCCAAACAAAAGAGTGAGAACAAGAAGAAATAACATAATTCGCATCCATTTGCCAGGTGTCAGGGCAGTTGCGAAAAATGCGAAATCTGTTCAAGAATGTTGGTCACTATTCTCTACAGAAGAAATGCTCAATTCAATTGTTGACAACACAAACAAATACATATCGAACGTGATGTCAAAGTATACAAGAGAAAGAAATGCAAGAATTACTGATATTTTTGAACTGAAAGCACTGTTTGGTTTATTATATTTAGCTGGTGTTTCAAAAAGTAGCCGCCTAAGTACTGAAGAATTGTGGGATAGAAACTCAACAGGTGATGAAAGATTCTGGCTTACTATGTCCCAGCAGAGGTATTTATTTTTATTGAGATGTTTACGTTTCGATGATCTAACAACGAGAGAGGCCAGAAAACAAATAGACAAACTAGCACCAATACGAGATATATTTGATTCCTCTGTTCAAAATTGTAAATCCGCCTACACAATTGGAGAAAACGCTACGATTGATGAGAAATTGGAGGCCTTTAGAGGGCGCTGCGGTTCCAAACTGTATATTCCTAATAAGCCAAATAAATATGGAATTAAAATATTTGCACTAGTGGATGTTTCCAATTTAGAGGTTTACGTGTGCCAGCAGCCTGAAGGTCCATTTCGTGTACGTAATGACACCTGCAGTATTATGCAACGAATGGTAGCTCCTATATCAGGGACCAATAGAAACGTAACGCGCGTTAATTGGTTCACCACGTTTCCCCTCATAAATATTTTGCTAAGAGATCATAGGCTTACTTATGTTGGAACTGTGAAAAAAATAAACCTGAACTACCTCAGGACTTTGTGAATACGAAACCACGTCCTCTATTTTCATCTATGTTTGGCTTCCAGAAAGACATTACCATTGTCTCTTATATTCATAAAAAAAGTAGAAACGTAATATTAGCTTCTAGTCAACATCACGATGATGGAATTGATATGTCAACAAACGAAAACGTGAAACCGTCGATCATAACATTTTATAACCAAACGAGAGGCGGAGTAGATACCTTGGATAAACTGTGCGCGACATACGATGTGGCTAGAAATACACGACGATGGCCCATGGTAATATTTTATGCTTTACTCAACATGGCAGGAACTAACTCGCAGATTATGTTTGCTGCCAATAATCCCGATGCAGCACCCCCAATAAGGAGACAATTCCTAAAGACACTTGCTATTAAGTTATCAGAAGATCACTTGAAGCGTAGATCTTTACAGCAAAATTTGCCACGAGAAGTGCGAGAGCGAAGACAATAAGTTGCGGGAAAGTCTTTGAACGTGGTACCACTGGAAGAAATTCCTCAGGGAATAAGAAAGCGATGCCATTGTTGTCTAAAAGATTCCAAGACGAAATAGTATTGTTTCAAATGTAAAAAGTTTATCTGTCTCTCACACTCTCAATTTCTTTGTTTACTATGTAGACAAACGTTTGAAAGTATAAACGTGTAAAGAACTTACATTGTAGTTATGATCACTGAAGGGATTTTTATTTTGTTTTGTTTATAATGCCTTTTTATTAGAATAACTGTTATTTTGTTACCTTTCTGTTATGTTTTAGGAAACAAACAATAAAATTATTTTGTTTGGTAATTGTTGGGTATTTGTTCGGTACATCTAATACAGTATATTATTGATCATAAATTACTTTAACTTGTATACACAAATGACCCGTTAATACAATAAGGTATACAAAAAAAAATTGGGTCTGGTAGACCCGGCGCCACCAGTCATGTGAAGAAAGGGGGCGCCACCGGTGGAAGGTTAAATAAATAGACGTTGAATATAAAAGAGTAGAATAATAACTAACAAAAATCAAAATCCCCTCTATCTTCACAATTGGCTTCATCATCGCTCCTTTCAATGTTTGTGGCATTTTCTAATATTTTCGGATCATATGAATCTCGAGCCAATATATAAAAAATCACTAATGGATCTTGCCTAAGATCCTCACATTTTTTTTGGAACATGTAACTGGCTAAGTAACGCTTAATGAACTCTTTTTTTGCGATTTCCATATGGACCGGCCGCTTTTGCATGTCTCCTAAAATATAAATGTATTAGAAATTTTGTTTTTCCTCTATTAAATTTAAAAATAACCATGAGATTTTAATCGAATTTATGCAGACACCTGTCTCTGGATCTTTGAAGTTCAAGGAATGGTTGACTTGCAAATTTTAATATTTCTGACTCTCTTTCAGGTTGGAGTAACCCTTCTAATAATCAGAATATATCATAATGCCAATGAAAACTGATCACTGTAGGCATAAAAATTTCTTACAAATTATGAAAAATTTTTATTTTTTATTTTGAGAAGTTAACAGAACTGGATATTATTAATAATTAACAAATTGCCATCTAAATTGCAGCAATGAAGGCTTCACTTTATTATTCAATTAATAATCAATACATTTTTTCTTTTTTTAAAATTTTTATCAATTTAGTTTCAAATTAGTTAGTTATAGCAAACCAGTCCTCATACGTAGTACGCTATCATTGCTGTAATTTAGATGGTAATTTGTTAATTATTATTAACATGCGTTTCTAATAACCATAATTTGTTAGCAATTTTCATGTATGGCAGTGATCAGTTTTCACTCTGTAAACATTTCATTTTTTAATCAACCTCAACGAAATATTTTATCTTTCTCTAATTCTATTCGTGTGATCATGCGATAGAAAATAAAATAAGATATCTTCTAAAAATATTCATAGAGTAAAACAGTACCTACCAAGTTTATCATCGTGAAACAATCATTTTATCCGTGCAGTCACAATAGGCAGTGACCATGCAGTCGGTCATAAATGCCTAATAGTGTGTAAAATTCTAACCAAATCCCAGAAAACTCAGCATTTCCACAAATTCGCCCAAAACAAAATTCAAGCGAATATACCAAAGCGTCCATTCTCTAATCACGGAATTATATCGGGTGTGTGTTAATAATGCAAACGATGCCAGAGTTTAAACTCGTGGAAAAGTGTCTAATTTCCACTTAAGCCGATTATACCTGGACCCGTGTGGTTTGTTGAATAAGGTTATTCTTTTCTCGGTTTAAAATACACACAAAGTGGAATCGGCTTATGCGAAATGATACCAACAATAAATAAGAGACTGTTCCACTGAATTATAAAATATTGAATGTGGCAATAATAAACAATATAAATTCCCGAGTGACTAAACTATACTGTTACTACATGTACATATTTGATTTGAAATATATTACTACTTTGTTATAGAATCAATTTATTGAAATTCATCTATAACCCATCATTATTCCTATTATTTTTCCAATAATCATATTTTTCTGATCCCTAATAAACTAGACACTTTTCAAATTTAAAAAAGACAAAATATCTACCTTATTATGCCGTAAACGTGAATAAATATTTATCTTGATAATTCTATTGAGACCTAACCAAACGGGATATAATATTAAACGACATACACGTTCCTCCATTATTTTGTTTATTTAGTATCATTTTAAATTACTTTCGTGGAAAAATACTAATCTGGATCTCTCTAAAATGAAATAGTAACATTTAAATTGAAATAACTGCAAAATATAATTTTTATTTGTATGATTCATTTACAGATACAAAATTTTATAATTAAAAACAGTACAAATGAACGGTTAACCTCGGAGTAAAACTAAATTTATTTGTATTGTTACGAAATAGAACACTGGTCTAGTCCCTAAATCCGACTCTGTCTCAGCCAGGTATGAAAGTTAAAATTATGGCGGAAGCGCAGGGTGGCGGACGCGCAGGGACTCTTGGAATTGTTTACTATCTCATCTACACAGTTTTTTTGTGACCAGTCTTATCTAGATAATGACAGAGAGCCAATTGTTTTTGATTAAGCCGCAATATAGAATTATCTAGTGAAAAAGGCATTAATATATAAGGGAGCGACCAGGAAGAGTTAGCATAGTTGATAATTTGACATCGTGAGATAAACAAGTAAATAAGTGAATATAAATTAGTGAACTGTTTATATAAATTAGCTTAAGTGAATATACTGTATATATAATTAGTGAATAGTGTAGTGAATAAATAAATTAAGTAAGTGAACCTACAGTGTGTTTGAAGTTTATCCCACCCGTGATAAAAACGTTTACTGTTTAAATAAATAATAAAAACATTACATTGGTGTCAGGTGTGGGGTAATATAAACAAATTGCTACGTAAAACATAATAAACAATTAAACTGTTTATAATAAAATGTAATATAACTTATTAATACTTCAAATCTAACCAAACCAGAAACTATTAACAATATGGAAATTATCAGGAATAAAATTGTAAAAGATATAAAAATATTGAAGATATACCTAGGATGGATACTATTTTCATTATAATTATTAGTATGTCTGTTTTCTATATATAGCCTCTGCTCTACTTCAATATCAAATTATTTATTAAATATTTCGGCTCACTGCTGACAAAATCTCTTAATTTTCTTTTGTATAGTAATAGAATGGTGACTTCCCTAACTTCACTCGGACCTAAATAGGTATAGTTTTTTTATGTCACAGCATTATTTTCACGTCATCTAGTCACTCCTGAATTTTTTGCATCAGATTCCGGAACACGTTATATGCTCTTGAAATATTAGGGTGCAGTTGTCATAATTTCGGTTCAATTAACGTAGCACACACCAAATGCTTAGAATCAGAGATCTATCTTTTTCGCTATTCTCCCGTCACCCTTCCAAATACTAGACTATTATTCACCATTTTACCACTCTTAATCGCATTAACTAAGGGTCAGATAGCGGTAATTGGATGAATGAAGGATTTACTTGCCACATGTCACTTTTCCTGATGTGAATAACGATATGTGTCAACGAATATGTGAAATGAAAAATAACGGAATTCCATTTACAACATTCATTGGATGACCATTTTTATCTTGTAAAAAGACTTGAAAATGGAGTGGGTGTCCAAGAAAAAATAAACTGCTTATGACGAGTTCTATTTTAATTTTTATACAATTTCGACACATGTTTACTTTTACAAAAAGCACCTTCTTTTTACTTCACCTTATGTACAGGGTTATTGGTTATAATTTGACAGATACAAAAAAAAGTTTTATATAAAAGTTGTAGGAGTATAAATGAATTTTAATAATATGTACTTTGCACACCAATAGCGGTTTTGAACTACGGGGTATAATATAAAAATATATTATTTAAATAGAACTCCTTGCATATTTTAACATATTCGGATAGGGCCTTTTATTCTAATAACAAAAATATATACTTTTATAGGTCTTGCTTTTATACTTACCAAAATAATTGACAGTAAACTCCTAAAGTATTTAAGTTAGTATTTAGCTAAAAAAAGTAGTTGGCTATGCATGGCTTACTGCGCTTGTTGATATTATGTGTAAAAACTAAGAAACTAAAACAATAGACAGTAAATGTTTAAAAAATAGGCGACTGGGTGTGACATTAACAAAGAACATAAAAAGCAATACAGTGTTTATTACGAGATACAACACAATAACAAACAACATAAAAAGCAATTACAATTTATTACAAAATAGAAACCGATTTGATATTTTCATAAATTTTAAGCAAACTAAAGTAAGTGCTCTAAAAAACCACCATTAGTTTCAATACAAAGTTCATACCTTCCCCTTAAATTTTCAATACAGTTTAACATTTTATTACAATTTCTATGGTTAAGAAGTTCAATTTCAGCTTCAATTTTCTCTCTTATTATTACAATACTGTTACTGGTATCGGAATAAACTTTTAAATAGCCCCATAAAAAGCCATCTACAGGCGGTTAATCAGGACTATTATTTGGCGGCCATTGAATCGTGCCATATTATGGCATTAAACACATCTTCTGGAAATTCCTGAAGTAAATCGTCAACTTGTGGCAGAATGTCATCGAAATATGATTGACCCGTTAAAGTGAAATTATAGAATATTGGCCCAACTACTTTACCCCGAAAGATTCCACACCAGACATGAACAGATTTTCTACCTGATTTTTTAATTTGTTCCATTTTGTATTTTCTACAACTTTTTCGTTCCCACGAACATCTTTTTTTTCTGTTAGACAGACCTGATATAGAGAAACTTGATTCATCCGTGTAAATCGTTTGTTTAAAGTAATTTTTGTTAACGTCTAAATTTCTTATCATTTATTGAGAGAATTCCAATCGTTTTCGCTTATGTTCTTCACATAGTTCCTGTACTGGTAAAATTTAGTAAGGACGATAGTTATTATTTTTTAGTGTTTTTTGAACTTTATAGTGCATTCTGTAAAATAAATATAATTGATATTTTGATGTGTCTTATTCTAAGAATATATTTTTAGGTAATTTAATATTAATTGAATAAAAATAATATTTTACCTTAAATGTGGAACAGTATAGTCAACTGTTCTTCTTCATTTACAATAATACGTTTCTTTCTCAAAAAGTTATGATAGATATTGACGTGATGGTGAATATTTACAAATGTCTTTAGAATAGGACAGCGTCGATTTGGATACAACTGTAGGTATTCTCTTCTTGCAGCACGTTTATTACTGTTATTTTTGACATATACAGAAAATTTTTCTACTTTTTCAGAATCCGTATAATCCATTTTTGAAAAATATAGCTAGCAATTAGTTGTGTTTGTTACGTTAGTTTATAATTTTGACAGATAACATCAACAATATTGCAGTAAGACATGCATAGCCAACTACGTTTTTTCGCTAGATACTAACTTAAATACTTTAGGAATTTACTGTCCATTATTTTGGAAAGTATAAAAGCTACCCGTGTGAAGTTAGCCACGAATCATTTTTACAAAATGAACTGTACTTTTGCAAAAAAATGTTAATATAGGAAATATATAATGACATTTTAATAGGCTACATAATTTTACTACCAAAAATTAAAGATTAAGGGAATAAATAGTTTTCAAATAATTGTTCCTGTACATATTTCACGATTCAGAATCGAAGACCCAAAAATAAAAATAAATTATTCAACAATTACAAAGAAGATCTAATTAGAAACCAATTGACAAAAAATTGTGATGTAAGTATTTTTTATTAGGTAAAAAAAAATTCATACAGATTACGATTGAGCGCCGAAGCGCATCGTTCGTTTTGAACTCGAAGCCCCAACTTTTTCCTAATTTTCCGAAACTATTTCAAAGGACACTTAATAAGTAACCTACTAACAAAAAAGTGTGATGTAAGTATTTTTCATTACGTCAAAAAAAAATTCATAAATTTTACGATTGAGCGCCGATGCGCATCGTTCGTTTTGAACTCGAAGCCCCAATTTTTTTTAATTTTCTTCAATTCTTTCAAAGGACACTTAATAAGTAACCTACTAACAAAAAATTTTGATGTAATTATTTTTTATAACGTCAAAAAAAATTCATAAAGATTACGATTGTGCGCCGACGCGCTTCGTTCGTTTTGAACTCGAAGCCCCAAAATTTTTTCAAATTTCCTTTAACTATTTCAAAGAACACTTAATCAGAAATGTATTAGCGAAAAATTGTGATGTAAGTATTTTTTTTAACGTCAAAAAAAATTCATAAACATTACGATTGAGCGCCGATGCGCATCTTTCGTTTTGAACTCGAAGCCCCAAAATTTTTTCAAATTTCCTTTAACTATTTCAAAGAACACTTAATTAGAAATGTATTAGCGAAAAATTGTGATGTAAGTATTTTTTTAACGTCACAAGAAATTCATAAAGATTACGATTGAGCGCCGATGCGCACCGTTCGTTTTGAACTCGAAGCTCCAAATTTTTTTTAAATTTTCTTTACCTATTTCAGAGGACACTCAATTTAATTTTTTGTCAATCGTAATCTTTATGATTTTTTTGACGTTATAAAACATCACAATTTTTTGTTAGTAGGTTCCTAATTAAATGTCCTTTGAAAGAGAAGAGAGAGAGGGAGAGAAGTTCGTAAATGAGTTTGGGTGGATTGGGGTTTTCTTGGTTGGATGTGCTTTTCTTGATGATGCCCTGGTATAGGATAGGTTTCCTCTTCAGGGCTGTGTTGGGGGTATGTTGGGTGGTTTGGTGTACGCTTACCGAGAAATCGGGTAGGAGTTAAGAAGTGTCTAGTAAGAATTTTTAAAAGTGACTAGGAAAATTTGGCTTAAAAGTGTATAGGATTGAGAGTGATTAGATGAGTTTTTTTTGCTGGAAGTAACTGGAGGGTTATGTTGTATTGGGGTGTAGCGGGGGTTGATGTCTGGAAGTAGCGAAGCTCCGAAGTGTGCGGAGATGGTGTGGCAAAAAGTGTCTAGGATGAGATTGTGAGTGAAGAAGACGAACCATGTATCGTTGTCGATACATAGATATATGCGTTGGGCTGGCTAGGTGTCAGAAATTTTGAAAATTGGGTGTTGTTTTACTGGTTTTGAATGTCTCCGATATTTTAAGAGTGATGCATTAGGAATACTGAAAATTTGAAATTTTTTGGATTTAGTTAAGTGAAAAAGTGTACAGGAGACATTTTTCAAAAGTGTATGGAATTTGGTATTTTGTTGGAATTTGATGGAGTGTTGCGGTGACGTGCCTTCGGTGGTTAGGGATTGTTTGCGGTAGTCGGCGGTATAATAATTATTTTAAATCTAAAAATGCGGGTGCGTCGAAATAGTTGAAGAAAATTTAAAATTTGGGGCTTCGAGTTCAAAACGAACGATGCGCGTCGGCGCTCAATCGTAATATTTATGAATTTTTTTGACGCTATTGAAAATACTTACATCACAATTTTTTGTCCATTGGTTTCTAATTGAGTGTTATTTGAAATAGTTAGAGAAAATTTGAAAAAATGTTGGGGCTTCGAGTTCAAAACGAACGAAGCGCGTCGACGATCAATCGTATCTTCATGAATTTTTGTTGATGTTATAAAAAAGACTTACATCACAATTTTTTGTGAGTAGGTTCCGGTTCCTAATTAAGTGTTCTTTGAAATAGTTAGAGAAAATTTAAAAAAAAATTGCGGCGTCGAGTTCAAAACGAACGATGCGCATCGGCGCTCAACCGTAATCTTTATGTATATTTTTTGACATTATAAAAAATACTTACATCACAAGTTTTTGTCAATTGGTTTGTAATTAAGTGTTCTTTGAAATAGTTGAAGGAAATTTGAAAAGGAATTGGGGCTTCGAGTTCAAAACGAACGAAGCGCGGCGGCGCTCAATCGTAATCTTCATGATATTTTTTGACGTTATATAAAATAATTACTAAAATACTTACATCACAATTTTTTGTCAGTAGATTCCTTATTAATTGTTCTTGGAAACAGTTGAAGACAATTTGAAAAAAATTTTGGGCTTCGAATCAGAATCGTGAAATATGTACAGGAACAATTATTTTAAAACTATTTATTCACTTAACCTTTAATTTTTGGTAGTGAAATTGTGTATCCTATTAAAGTGTCATTATATGTTTCTAATATTAACATTTTTTTGCGAAAGTGCAGTTTATTTTGTAAAAAAAATATTCGTGGATGTTAAAAAAAATCCGTGGCTAACTTCACAAGAGTATAAAAGTTAGACCTATGAAAGTATATATTTTTTTATTAGGAAAAAAGCCCTCTACGAATATGTCATAATATACAGGGTGTTCTATTTAAAAATATATATTCTTATTTTATTCCCCTTAATGCAAAAATGCTACTGGTGTACAAAGTATATTTTATTGAAATTCATTTATACTCCTACAACTTTTATTTGAAACTGTTTTTTGTATCTGTATGCATAAGAGATATAAAGGGGTGGTCAAATTATAACCAATAACCCTGTACAGTATAATATGTAATATATTTGTACATATGAGGGACGTTTCGAGTGGATCTACACGTTTCATATGTTTCTGAGAAGAGAAAACCTATGTTTAAAAAAATTCGGTCGGTCCGTATTTCGGTCTCTCGCTCGGTATCTCAACACGATACCTCAAAAACGCGACCGAATTGTTTAATGAAATTTCATATGTAGGTCCTGCACGTGGGAAATGAGGCCAATTATCCAGAAAGTCCCAATTTCATTGATTTTTCTCAATTTTCCATCCTAAATAATTTTTTACGAACAACTGACAAATTTATTGGAATCCTCGTATGAAACCCCCCCTTATCAATATTGCATCGAAATCTGGATCAAAAAATAGTTTTTTGTGATTTTCAATACTTGGAATCGGATTTTTTTGAAAAAACTTCATGTTTTATAACTCGGTATGCATTATTGATGGGAAACTGCTGTATTTTTTTCATAATATTATGAACACACCTTTTTCGACTTTCACCATTTTCAGTCTTTATTGCCACAAAAATAACATTTATTTGCAGTTGCTGAAGTCACTGGTCGATCAACAATAGTTTCACTTGATTCTGTATTATCCTGTATTCCGCAAACGGAGTAAGCTTCAGAGTGTTTTTGTGTGGATTCTACGTGAAAGTGAGATAATTTTCTAATGTTTCAGAGCTTGTATACAGTGTTAGGAACATTACGAGGGAACATACGTTTTACCGTCAATGTGTTATAAAGAGACAAATACATATAAATTCGGTGTATTATTCTTTTTCGCTAACAGGATAGCTAAATTCGAAAGCGTCCAACAACTGTATGTGTAAAGGGGTGGTGGGAGTACACTCCCACCACGTGTAAAGGTATGTCTGGTGGGCACCGCCTTCGAGATTCGTGCAAATACAGATGTGTAATGTGGACAGTTTAGTTTATTAATTAAGAAATAATAAGATTGTACTAAACTGATAGCTTAATGCAATGAACAAGAAAAAAATCAACATTCCTCTCGTTTATCCCTTCATGATTAATTTGCAAAGAAATAATTCAGTAGTAATAATCTGATTCACTATATTAGTTCGATTAGTATACGCTAATATGATTTGAACAAAAAATTAAAACCTACCTAGTAAGTATTTGAAATAAGTGCCACTAAAAAATCACTGGAGGATGGCGTTGATTGATGACTTATATTAATCAACGGCGAAAAGCAAAAAAAATTTCTTTCGTCGATATTGAGGGTACAATTATTGAATATAAGCATAATAATTGTCATTTACTTCATAAGGAATATTCTATGGCAACAATCACAGAGTCCAAAAGCGACAATATGTTGTAAGAAAACAAATATATTCCTTGTATCACAGTTTTCTTTAACATGGTATCATAACATGAGTAATAAGTCATATGCGAATATTTGTTTATAACTGTCTTCTAGTTACAAAAATATCTCAATATAAACCGCTTGTTTCCTACGCTCCTGATAAAACGATTTCGTTCTCAAAATAAACCGCTTGTTTCCTACGCTCCTGATAAAACGATTTCGTTTACAGATCTAATTATTCTATTTTTATCTATCCCTTCTCTTCATTTTCAATCCACACGTTAGAATTATAAGTGCCCTTAAAATTTTCCTTATTATTTGTGAGAGAAATCAGTCACATCTGAATTCAACGTAAAACGATGATCCTCACGGCCAATGGGAAATTAGAACGGCCACATGGCGTTACCATCGTGCTAGACAAACACGATAGTGAGATAGACAATCAAACGTTATCGTAGATAACTCTACCAGACGAATACGAATCGCGCATTCGCCTCTGGAGTATGTTTAACCGTACACTCCATACTTCACTAAACGTTTGTTTGCGAATGAGTAACGATCTTTGGTAAATCTCATAAAATGAGTATGCAAGTACACCATAAAGTGCAAATTGTAAAATGGTACTACCAGGGTCATTCATATCTAGAAATCGCAGAAAATTTGTTTATTGTGGTATTCAAAAATGCCAAACCAATTAGCAAACAACAAGTGAGAACGGTTATAAAAATTTTTGAAGAACATGGATGTGCCAATCCTACTAAACATGGACCGCGTACACAAAATCGTCAAACCCAACCCGAAAAAGAAGAAAGAGATATTTTAATTTGTGCCAGTGTGGAAAATAATCCCCTACAATCGTCCACTCATTTAGCAAAGGATTCTGATGTTGATCCGAAAACGATTCGGACTGTATTAAAAGAAATGGTTATCGTAGTCTTAAAGTGAAAAAGACCCATGAAATTTTTCCAGACGATCAATTACGTAGAATGGAATTTTGTGAAGTAGTTATGGAAAAAATACAATTGGACGCAAACTTTTCGAAAAATATTTTGTTCACAGATAAATCGAGTTTTCCCATACACGGTGCACATAATTCATCCGTTATTCGATATTGGTCAAGGACAAATCTACAAAAACATTACAATAGTAGAACTCAATATCCCCAAAAGTTAAATGTTTGTGCTGGAATATTAGGCGAACATTTAATTGGGCTATTTTTTATTTACGGCAATTTAACCGAACAAAAATATTTGGACATGCTGGAAAATCAAATTACTCCTGCCCGTATACAATTGGATGTCGACTTCAATGATATCTGGTACCAACATGACGGTTGTGCATCACATAATTATCGACTAGCAATCAATTTTTTTAAATACACAATATCCCAATCGGATAATCTCCACGAATGGTAACATTAGATGGCCTGCGAGATCTCCAGATCTGGCTCCCAACGATTTCTTTTTCTGGGGTTGTGTAAAATCGATAATTTATTGATTCCAAGAAATCGGAGCCACTTCTCTGAATGAACTAAGGGAACAAATTTCACAAATTTGTATGCGAATAACACCTGAAATGCTCATACGTGTTCGTCAAGAATTTTATAACCGTCTTGGTTACTGTTTAGTTCAAAACGGGGGTTTATTCGAACATTTGATTTAAGTTCATTGAAGAATTAAGAAGTTTTATTTTTTAACTTATCACATATCAGAATATAACTTTTATTTAAAAATTGTAGGCATTTTCATTAGAATTCGATTTTATGTCTATTATCGAAAACGTTTTTTAATTTGTACTGTGTGTGGTTACACAGAGAATTCGTTCTCATTTGCATACAAACGATAAAGATGCGAAATTTTTTATACTAACATATTTGAACCACAGCAGATGTTCCGAGACCAATTTCACGTTGCCAAATCTGAAAAAAAGTAAAGGTTTTAACCGCTTTCACACTGAAAACTAGAACAATTTCCAGCATTACAATAAAATTTTCAACGAATAGATGGGATTAATTATAATTTGATCAGTTACAAACTCTTGAATTATCATAATTAAAAGATTCTTATAACTTGTTCTCATGCGTTTAACAAATAATATAAATATACAATGAAAATTGGAAACACTGTTGTACCTACAAAGAATTTGTGGGCATGTATTTTCTTTCCACTTTATGAAATCCTGTTAGCGAAAAAGAAGAATTGATATATTTGTAAACACATATTATTAATACAAATTTAAATACAACTTATTTCGCATGTTATGTTATCCTGTTAGCGAAGAAGAGTAATACACTGAATTTATGTATGTATGTTGTCTCTTTCTAGCACATTGACGGTAAAACGTATGTTATTTTGTAATGTTCCTAACACTGTATACTGGTCTGTAGAATAAGCATTTTGTTGTTTACGAGTAGACAAACAATACCTGGCCAAAATCCCATTCTTCGGTTTAACAAATACTGATGTCAACGCTTGAATCGCATATTCGTATGTATCGCATTGATTAATATATTCATGTAGAATGTCTTATATGCGCGATGAGGAGTTTAGTTTATCATTTTCTGGTCCATTCTCCAAAGAAGAAATGAAGTTGTCAAAAGTTTTTAGCCAGTGATCCCATTCTTGGTCAACATGATGTTTGTTTGGGTCTACATCATATCGTTCTGGTTCCTGAAATGTATTCATGTTTCTGCTTATTTTTGCTTAATAAATTATAAGATTACCTAATGAAGCTAGGGTTTATTAAGCAAAAAGACATATCCGTGGCATGACTTCATACTAATGGTATTTAAATATCAACGATATTGAATCTAAGAAAACAGAGTGATTTTACCATAATATCAAAACTTAACAAACATAAATTTTGTTAACTATTAGATAATTAAGAGAAAACAATACAGGAAAATCTACAAACAATAGAGATAATGAAAACATTCTGCTTAGAAATATTTAAACCAATTAAACTAACAGAAACCAAACCCAGTGAAAAATGCGTAGTTAACATAGATGTGTTCACAAAAGATGAAGTCTAGGATCTATGATTTTTTTTGTACGAAGCCGTTGGAACTCAAACTTATCAAAAGTTCATTTTTTTTAAATGCGAATTTATTCTTTCATGAATTCCCGCACTATCATATTATTCAACCCGAAAGATTTCCTACCAAAATATGTCTCATTTATCGTAGCAGATGTCACTATACGTTTTATATGATAATAAATAATATAAATTTCCAAGTAGTGCAAATGGACCGAACATTAAAATGCTCTTCAACTTCTCGTTATTATTTATAATTCTGAATGGACTGTGACAGTAAACAAAATAGTATGCATGAAACCATCATTTTTCTGTTGGAGCTGTGACATTTGTAAAATGAGAGATGATAATATTTTTAATTTTCTCTGGCTAATTAAAAATGTAGCAGTTGCACGTGAGTTTAAAAGCACACTTTTGAAAAGTATGCACCAACTAATAATGTAATGGATACAAAACAAAAATTCACAATTCTACTCTTACGTAACAATTTTTAATACATAATATTTGAGAGGGAAATTATAGAAAAAATAATAATAATATTTTTGTATTTACTGAATTACTTCTCGATGAAACGACCTATAGATCCCTATCAAAAGATATTCAGAAGAGATGTCGTAAAGACAAAGAAAAGTATATATCCAGCATATGTCAAGATATAGAATTACAATCGCACCGAACTGAAACCAAAGATTTGTTTCAAAAGGTAAAACTTCTCGCAAGAGAATTCGAACCGCGCAATTATGCAATTCAAACTGAACATGGCGCTGTCGTTGGGGACATCGTAGCAATATTAAAGGTTTGGAAGAAATATTGCACGGATTTATTAAAAGAACAGCAGACCCTAGGAGGACACGATAGAATTATTAATATAAATGAAATAACGCACGAACCTGACATTATGCGTGCAGAGGTAGAGGAAGCAACAGCACTTTGGAAAGAGGAAAATCACCAGGCGTTGACAATATAATGGGAGAACTGTTGCAGAATTTGGATCATCAGGGCATTAAAATCTTAACCGATCTGTGTAATATAATATGGCAGCATGGTATCTGGCCCAAAGACTGGTCTACCTCTATATTCATTCCACTTCTTTGATATCACATCCGAGTAAGATTCTACTTCGTATTATAAAGCGACGTTTAGAGACATATCTGGATCGACAGATTCCCCAGGAAAAGGCAGGGTTTGTGAAGGGCAAGGGTACCAGAGAACAGATGCTTAATCTACAACAACTCATAGAGAAATGCAGAGAATTCAATATCCCAATGGTCATCTGCTTTTTGGACTACCAAAAGGCCTTTGACTGTGTCAAATGGAAAATGCTGTGGAGAGTTCTCCGAGAGATGGGAGTGCCTGAACAACTAATTGCACTCAGTGTATATACTAAGTTAGTCCTGGCTCATTCCTAGACCACCTTGGCCCACGTTTCCAATTTTCGCCACTAGATGGCGCTGATCGTTGGCGGTCGTGGCCGGGCGATTCGGGGCGCTGGTGACGTCATATAGGTAACAAAACCACATTACTTCACTTTCGGCGAAGCTGTTTCGGCGACCCACACCCCTTCTCGCACGCGTCTCTGCGATAGCATAAATACAGGAAGTAACATTTTTAACGCTTAGTATTCGATTTTCTCTGAAAGTATTAAGATGGCAAGCTCCAAAATATTTAGCGTTTCCCAACTTTACGGCAGGAAGGTCAAACCGACCGATGAGAGATTTGAATTGTGGCTCCTGTTGGAAATTTTGGAAGGTAACAATATGGTTACAGATATTGGAAATATTGATTGCATAGAAGGCGAACACCCACTGGGAGATGGACTTATACGAATTACAGAACCATTTTGCGACAACATAATACTCGTTAAGGTATGCGGCTTAGAGGACTGCGATGGAAATTCTGAACTTGTTAAAAAAGAAATATGTGGTTCTTTTAATAGTTGTATACGTGGAAAATTTGGCGACTTGGTTTCTGCAAAACATGGTGTTACAGCTAAGCTGCCTTTCCCCTTATTAAGTAACAACCCGCTTGCCATTGGAACAAGAGAAGTAATCGGAGAAGATTTGAAAATAATTGAAAGGAATCATAAAGAACCTATTTGCATTCCATACAAAGTAGAATCTGCGGACGTTAAACTCGACAGGCTACTTAAAGAAATACCGGATTTATTGGAGCAACTCCGGAAGGAAGATTACTACCTAATGGACTTGGACATAACGCAGGAGTTTTTAACAAAGAGGAAATGATTAATTATTTACCCAACAACTTTAAATAGTGTATTAAATGAAACTCACGGTTTCTAGTTAATACCACAATATAATAAATATTGTTGAAAATTCTAAAAAATTGACAATTGTTTCGATAAATCAATATCATCGTCAGAATGACAGAAGTTACATTTCATTTGATGCCCACCTGATGTTTCTTAGTTGTTTTTGGATAGACCAAGAAGTGACCTAAATGGTGATTGACTTAATATATGTTAATAAAAAAAAGAAGAAGAATAGAGAAAATAAGAAGATACAAATATTGAAGCTTAGATTCCACGAAGTAAGAGTCGAGACAGTTAATTTCAACAACTTTATCTTTTGAATCCAAGGAGAGTACAAGGAAAGGTGCAACGCTATTGTAAACAATCGTAAAACAGTTGGCATATATTGCCTTACGTGGCTCATATCTAACGCAGGGGTTAAAATATATAACAAATTTATTTGTCAAGTAACCAGCCCTGGAGTTAGCAAGAGCAATGGAAACCATATTATAAATTTCGTCAACTGCCCAGACGCAAGATTAAAGGAAACTCTTCTGCATTGGCCAAGAAGCATGGCATTGCTAGATTAGAAGCTACGATATATAACTACTCAATTGGAAATTCCCATGGAGAAGGCTACAGTCCTTTAGACGATTGTATTACTCTGCTGCAAGATATTAAGTTGTACTTCCAAAATTCTCCGATATACTCTGTTTCGATTGCAAAAATGTGGACAAAGTTGACCGAGAGTCTACAGAACAGCTGTTGTCTTGTGTTTAACAATATGCTGCAAAATGTTTATTGGGGCAACAGCAATACAAAAAAATTGACGGGATTACAAATAAATTTACCAAAAGAATCCGACGCAAGGAAGAAGGCTATAAATTACATTCTCTCTGCATGCAGCTTTAATTGCCTCCCTGTTAACCATATAGAAGTTGTGGACGAAAAGAAGAACAGAGACAGTGTTCGAATTATACAAAAATATTACATTAAAGCTGGAGAGACCTACTTTTCTAGGTCCAGTACTCCTTTTTTCTACTATATCGGAAGATATCGACATACAGGACGCTGGACTCATCTCTACAGTTAATTTGGTTGCATGTGTTTTAAGGAAGAGAACCAATATAACAAACAAACTTTCTCCTTATAATATTAAAGGAATCAACCCTTTGTCGCAAACTCACATTACATCGACAAGGAAACGAAAACAGGAAATTATTGACCTAGATACCACGAGGCGGAAGATGGATTTTCTCGAAAAGACAACTGCAATAAAGGAAGAATATAGAAGTCCACTGGAGAAAGAAGAGGAGATATTACAATTGAGGGAGAGATTTGAAAACTATTTTTATAGCCATTGGGTAACCCTAGACCCAGCAGGTGTGTATAAAGTGTCGGCGTTTACCATTAACAATAAAAACAAATATACTTATGTTGGTGTGTTAGCGGAAAAGGATGGCATAAAAAATGTTTACTTCTCAAAGGGTTACTACAAAAATATAGTTATAAGTGTTTACAACAATAGAGCAGCTCTTATTGCAGATGGTTATATTACAATAATGGTATGGAGATAATATGTTTGCCTACAGAAGAAACGTTTGTAACGTTTACTACCAATGGTATTACGCCTTACCAAGGCAACACATTCGCCAAGATAGAAAATTTAAAGTTTCACACGGAGGTATGGAAGAATACCGAAGAAGATATGACTCAAATTAAAACCATTAACATGCAGAAGATAAAAGATCGTATTAAATTTAGACATTTCCAACGCTTAGAACCAGTTTCCGAAGGAACAGAAATGGTAATTGCCGCTATAACGGAAGTTGAATACAGGGAGAGACTTCGTTACATATTACAGGTTGAAAAGTCGGAAATCTTCTATTGCTCGAACTATTGGTTGGAAGAAGAATTAGCAGAAATGGGCCTAAGTTATAGAATTAAGATTAAAATAGATAGAATTAAATATACGCCTAATAGAAAAAAGGAAAGAGTTGTATTTTGTGTGTAATAATTGTTTGTAATATACTCAACATGCTATTGTTGTAAATAAAAACGATTAAAAAAATAGTGTTTTGTTACTGTTTTGTTTATCCTCCTAGGTTCTTTATGTTTCCTTTCGATAATTTTCAAATCTTCTCAGATTACTTCTCTTGTACCAATGGCAAGCGGGTTGTTACTTAATAAGAGAAAAGGCAGCTTAGCTTTAACACCATGTGTTGCAAAAACCCATTCGCCAAATTTTCCACATATATAACTATTAAAACAACTACATATTTCTTTTTTAACAAGTTTAGAATTTCCATCGTAGTCCTCTAAGCCGCATACCTTTACAATCATTATGTTGTTACAAAATGGTTCTGTAATTGGTATAAGTCCATCTTCCAGCGGATGTTCGCCTTCCGTGTATTCAATATTTCCAATATCTGTAACCAGATTGTTACCTTTCAAATTTTCCAACAGGAGCCACAATACAAATCTCTCATCGGTCGGCTTGACCTTCCTGCCGTAAGGTTGTGAAACACTAACTATTTTGGAGCTTGCCATGTTAACACTTTCAGCGAAAATCGAATACTGAGCGTTAAAAATGTTACTTCCTGTATTTATGCTATCGCAGAAACGCGTGCAAGAAGGGGGGGGTCGCCGAAACAGCTTCGCCGAAAGTGAAGTAATGTGGTTTTCTCACCTATATGACGTCACCAGCGCCCCGAATCGCCCGGAAATGACCGCCAACGATCAGCGCCATCTAGTGGCGAAAATGGGAAACGTGGGCTAGGATGGTCTAGGAATGAGCCAGGTCTAACTTAGTATATCTACTGCACTCAGAAGATATCTTTACGACAACAGCATGGCCAAGGTCAGAATAGAGAACCAGCACTCGCTCCCATTTAAGATCTGCATGGGCGTTCATCAGGGATGCATCCTCTCTCCATATCTCTTTAACATTTACGGAGAATACATAATGAGAAAAGCATTGGATGAATGGCATGGAGGAATCTCATCTGCGGATAAAAAGATCACAAATCTGAGATATGCAGACGATACAACATTTATAGCTGCGTCAGAAGAGGATATGCTGGATCTCCTAAACAGAGTGGAGAGAGGGAGCAATAACTGTGGCCTTATGTTAAACGCGGAGAAAACAAAAATTATGATAGTTGATCGTTCAAAGACTCTGCAATTGACAGATACTCTACAAAAATTTCAAATCGTTGACCATATCATGTACCTGGGCTCATATATTAGTAACACGGGTTCAACTGAAAGTGATATCCGAAGCAGAATTGGACTAGTTAAAGGTGCAATGAGTCGATTACACAAGATTTAGAAAGATAGATCTATTACTAAAAGCATTAAAATGGAACTAGTTCAATCGTTGATTTTTCCCGATATGGAGCTGAAACGTGGACAAATAAAGCAGCAGAAAGAAAAAGAATTGCCTTCGAGATGGGGTGCTGGAGATGCATGCTCAGAATTCCGTGGACGGCGCACAGGACGAACGAGTTAATCCTTAGAGAACTGAACATCCGCAATAGACTCTCTCTGCCTGCCTGGCGAACATATTGAGATTTTTTGGACACATCGTGCGAAAAGATGGAAACATCCTGGAGAGGCGGATAGTGTCGAGAAACACAGAAGGGCGAATGTCCAGAGGACGCTTACTAATCAGATGAACTGATCAGATCCAAGAGGCCACCGGTAGTTCTTTCTGAGGCTCTGTAAATATATCTCGGGATCGAAGTCAATGGAGAGAAATAACGTCACAAGCTGTCAGTGATCACGATTCTCAGTAATGAGAGAGCGACTATAGAAGAAGACTGAATTACTTGTAGTAAATAATGCATCCATTCACAAGAGAAATAATTCAAAACGTATTTCGTGAAAATTCTTCGCTCCAGATTTTAGTAAAAACGTAGTTAGTTCCATTTAAAAACGGAAATTGAAAATTCTTTTGATTCTCCTTATCATGGACAGTATAAAGTGCATATTTAAAAAAATTCAACAAAATCAGCAAATCAATACAAAAGAAGCAAACCTTTCTATTTCTCGCATGAAAATATTCCACGATGCAGAATAGACCTCTAATTCCTATTTTCTTCTATTTTTCCGGCTTATTTGAGAAATAAATTTTCGAACAGTAGTAAATTGAACTGAATAGGAATTTCCAAAATAAAACAAGAAGCTGTTCTATTTTCTCAGAGAAACACAGTTATCAGCATTTTTCTTATTTTTCCACTTTTACAGGAAATAAAACCTCACACTCTTAAGGACGAACCATTTTCCATTTTCACCGCATCGATTTCCAACAAATAAAAAGAATACTTGTCGCAGATGGATATTTAGGACACTAAACCCCTTTGGCGGTATTTAACTACCGGGCATAACATACAAAAATCTAATTTATTTGGTAAAATACACTTTCGACATTTTTATACAGGGGGGTTAAAAAATAAATTGAATAGAAACTAGAAAGAATAATCAACTTAATCAATTAATACACTAAATAAAGTAACATGCTCATTGAAATCACAAATTTGTCTAGGTATATACAGGAAAGTTGCAGTTGTTACAAAACAAGTGTAGTCCACGTACATATTTGTTAATATACGTGGAAAACGAGGAAAGTTGTTTGTAAAAATAAAGTAAAGATAGGTATTCAATACTTAAATAATATTAATAATAATATTTATTCACCATGTAAATTCACAATTACAAAAGATATACGTTATACGTACTTAAAAATCTTATTAAATTTAGAAAACCCACAGGAAGGCATAAAATAAAACATTTAAAATATAAGTATTTGTATAAATCTTGAATATCACCTAAACAATCTAAAAATTAAATTTAAAATTGCATTGTTGAGTTTGATTGATACACTAATAATCGTGATAATTTAAAAACATGTACACAATTTTATAAAGCAACTAAACAACTATGTAAGTGAATGAATAAATAAACCCTAAGGTATACGAGAGGTGTGGATACACCTGTTTCGGCAAAACACAATTAAAAATCAAGTCAAAACAATTATACTAAATTTAACATTACTGTATCTTATTGAACAGTTTCGAATGAAATGAATAAAATAAAATAAAATTAGGACCAAAGTAAGTATATGTCTATATGGACAATATTAGATTCAAGCGAACGCAGAAATTTGAGTAAATGTAACTTCCATATTTTTAAAGTAGGTGAAGTAATATGTGTTCACCCCACCATAACAATATGACAGAAATTTCTTGTCTGTTCCAAGAGAAATTCTTTCAATTTTTTTCTGAAAACAATAACAATACTAGTATTATTGATACTATCCGGAATACAATTATAGATTTTTGGAGCTAGAACTTCAAAAGATCGTTGACAGAAAGACTTTATCATTCTCGGAGCAATGTAGTGGTTTTTGTTTCTAGTTACATATCTATGTGCAGGTAAGTTTCTTACTTCTTTTATTGTGTGGTATTTCATAGATGCATATAGAAAGTACAACTGATCATGTCAAATATGTTGCTTCCCCTATACAATCGATCTGAAGAATAGGTAGAGGGTTTACACATGATGATCTTTAGAAATCTTTTTGAATTATTTCCAACGGAAGAATGTGAGTTTTCAGGGCACTTCCCCAAGCCAGTATACCATAACGGAGGTGACTTTCCACTAGTGCGAAATACATCATTCGAAGGTATCTAGCAGGGATGAATTTTCTGAGGTATTTAAATTTGTAAACGACGAATTGTAGTTTTTTTATAATGAATTTAATATGACAATCCCACTTTAAATTTGCATCTATGATAATACCTAAATATTTCAAATTTGTTACAGGTTTGATGCTAAAATTTTGTCCGTTTTGTGATATTTCAAGAGGTTTGAATAGTTCGATGCTTAAATTGGAGCTAATCAGTGGTAGGTAATATGTTTTTTTGAAATTTATTATAAGTAGTTTATTATCACTCCAGGTCTTTATTAGTGTTAGGTCAGTTTCTGCTTTCAATTTCAGCTCATACCAGTTATCTGCTTCATAAGTAATAGCAGTGTCATCAGCAAACCCAGTTATATGTCCTGCACTGCGCAATGAAAATAATCCATTTATGTAAAGATTGAATAAAACGGGGCCTAAAATTGTTCCCTGAGGTACTCCATATGTTACATCCGTCTGACCACTCGCTTGTCCGGCAACCCTTACTATCTGCTGTTTTTCTGACAGGTAACTCGTAAATAGTTGTAAACAGTTGTATTGTATTCCAATTTTTTCCAATGTTTGCAATAGATTGCTATGGCTAACGGTATCAAAAGCTATGGCTAGATCTAAAAAAACACACAAGCAAACGTTATTATCATTTAATGATTCATAAACTTTTGATGTTAAATTCAAAACTGCATTTTGTGTGGAGTTATTTTGCTTAAAACCAAATTGCTTGGATGAAATTAAATCATATTTGTTTATAAACGATGTAAGTCTATTTTTCAAAAATGTTTGCCATGTGTGGAATTAGTGATATAGGTCTATAATTCGCGGCAAGGGTCTTATCTTCATTTTTGTATACGGGTATGACTACAGTGTTTCTAAAGGATTTAGGCCATGTTCCTTTTTCTATACACATATTTATGATATGCACTAGAGGATAAAGTATAAATGGTGAAATTGCTTTTAGACATTCCGCACTTATCCCATCAATACCAGTTGCCTTTTTAATCTTCAATTCATTTATTATTTTGTCAATTTCATACGTATTTCTGGATAATAGAACAAACGAATTTGGCAAAGAGGCACTCTCACCATATGTTTGCTGAGGGTTACTATTTATTTGTTTGGCCAATCTCTTGCCCATTCCTGAAAATACACGATTAAATTCATTCGCAATGACACATGGGTTTGTCAGTATATTTCCTATTGGACCCTCAATAGCTTCATAAGGCATTTTCACTTTTTTTGTTCAACTCAAATCTTGCACCACGCTCCATAATTGTTTATGGTTATTTGAATTTATCATGATATTTCCCGTATAAAATTTGCGTTTTGTCTTTTCGATAAGCGAATGCAATTTATTTCTATACACTTTGTATTTTACTAGTAAATCACAGTCATTGGGATGGAGCTTTGTTGGTCGATATAATCTATTTTTTTCAATAATGGATTCGATGAGAGCTTTCGTAACCCATGGCGCAATTTTTATGGTTTTTCTATTTCCCTTTCTAAAATAGGTACTTTTATTGATGTTTTTCTGTATAATTGTTATTAATTTTTCTGTTGCAGGGTCAGGATTACTACAATTTAGGATAATATCCCATGATTCTTTGGATATATTGTCTACAAGTTTTTTATAGTTGACATGCTTAGTATTATAGTCAGATTACTACAGGGATAATATTTTCTAGTATGTTAGTTCTTGACTTAATAAACGAATGATCTAAGCCAGCTGCCATTCTGGTTGGGTTATTAATGGTGGATGTAAATCCACACTCACTCAGTCCACTTACATACTCCATGGTATCACCATTTAAATCCAATAAGTCAATGTTAATATCTCCAACAAATAGACAACAATTTTCAGAATTGATACCACTGTTATATAGGAAATTATGGAAATTATTGATAAATTGAGGTATACTTGAATTATTATTTTCCTTAGACGGTGATCTATGAAAAGCAATAATCGGAATTTTATTGTTATCACTGATAGTTACTGACACTTACCATGGGAAATAATTAATGTTGGTGAGATTGTATGAAATTTTGTCAATATAGTAGTACTATAATGTTGATGTAGTGGCGGTGAATATCGCCAACAAATTAAGTATCTACTGTATAAATATGGTTTAATTTCATCACGGTTAAGTACTTGTCTAAGCAAGTTTGCGTCTTTGTTTCTCTTTTTTGGCTTTGGGAGTTGGATCCCATTCAGCCACGAATAAGCAAGTATTATGACATCAAAAAGAGAAACACAGGACATGTCGCAGCAAACATCTACTCATATCCAAGTCACACATCATTCATTGCCCTATACAACAGAATTCGTAGAAAACAGAGAAGAAGCGATAATAAACATGGATACTCGTTTCACGCTAAGAAGCCCGTCATAGCGACTTTACTTACAACACACAATCAAGGCAACGGTAAGGGGCTATATAAATGTTACAAAGGAAAGACAATAGGTATATTACAACTAAACTCTACCATTCTACATATAAAATAAAGGTATATTTCTATATATTTTTTTTGGCACGTTTGAGAAATTCCCATAATATAGTACGAACCGTAGTATATCGTCGACTGAGAAATAACAAAGAAACTTGACTTTGTAGGAGAGGAACATTTTCTTTAGACAGAGTTTCCATCAGATATCTAGTAGCTTGACTATTATGTTCACAGCTGAACGTCCAATGATTAGTATCATCAAAACATTTATTACAATCACACAATTCGGAGTCGCTCATTCTAATTTTATAAAGGAATGCGCGTACTGTTGCATGGCTAACGAGACATGGCGTTAATCTTTCTCATAGGATGACTATGCTCCTCAAGTCTTGTAGATGGAAGAGTGGGGTGTAGTTTGCAGTACGAATTATTACTACTGTTGTAGAATTGCATCCATTCTATTTCCCAATTGTGTCGGATAATCTCCTTTCTTCAGCAAATGACATCACTCCATGGTAAACAGGGATCTTCCGATCCGGAGAGAATTGCGGCTTTAGCTAGTTGATCTTCTTTTTCGTTTCCAGTGATTTGGAAGTGGCCTTCAACCCACATAAACGTTACAGACTTATTAAGTTCTCTCAATTCGACAAATATGCATAATATTTTCACGATTATACTATTGTGATATATACTTATTGCAGAGTTTATAATCGCTATTAAAGCTGACTGTGAATCCGAAAGGATGACAAAGTTTTCATATCGGAGATTACTGTATAAAGCCCAATATAGTGCATATTATATGGCCAATAGCTCTGCAGTGAAAATTAAGCAATTACAGTTTAATTTATATTGTAATGCTGTTTCCTCGTTAGATATGTATACAGCACATCCCACACCTAGAGAAGATTTGGTCACGTCTGTAAATATTTTGCAGATATTACCCAACTTTCCAAAGTATTCTTCCATAGGTGTGCAATAGATACTTGGTACGTAGTAATTAGGTATGACGACTGTACAAGAAAAAAAAGATACGTCATAAGGCACTGAAAATGCACTTTGTTCATCTCTATTAATTGACAGTTATTGGGATATGCAATAGCTAAAATTGGAGAATTTTTATTTAGCCACCATTTTTCTGTTAGGTTGTTGACTGATAAATGACCTATCTTCTGAAGGAGGTTCACAACATTCAGCCAAAAGTGTGTTAGTAGGTGTGGACTTGAAAGCACCTAAAACCAATCGTAAAGCTTTGAATTGTATTGTATCTAATTTGGATAAGCGAGATTTTGTGGCTGAGCCATATAAAAAACTTCCATAATCCGAGATGAATCTCGTATAGGCCCTGTAGAACAGAAGATTGATTTTGAGGTCAGCGTCCCACTCGTAACGATTATCAATTTTCAGCACATTTGACAATACATTGGTTTATGTGATCATTCCAAGTTAGTTTTGAATCCAGTGTAATACCTAGGTAAGTACAATTTTTATTAACTGATATCGTCATATTAGTGAGTTGCACGTTGGAAATAGGTGGTCGACGATGTCGTGTGAAGAATACAACAGAAGATTTTTTAGATGATAGGTGGAGACCTAGATCTGATAAACATTTATTACAATGATGCATAATCACTTTTAGAGTTTCAATTCACTGTTGATAAGTCTTTTCCATTACGTATAAACAGAAATCGTCTGCATATTGCAATGTGTTACACTCTATATCCATAACATGTACGTTTAAGGTATATAGGTTGAAGAGTAGCGGGCTTAGAACTGATCCCTGCGGTAAACCTTGGAAAACAAGTCTTGGACCAAGAATTTGAGTGTTGCACCGAATAAATATTTGTCTATTCATAAATAGTTCAACCAAAACATACGCACATCTGGGTGGAATACCAATTTGAATCAATTAATCAAAAAGTGAATGCAGTTGAACATGATCGTAAGCACCAGTAATGTCCAGAAATAACGCAGCAAGATGATTGTTTTTGGTAAACGTTAATTGGATATCTGTGACAAGATGTACAATGCACTCCACTGTGCCTCTTTTCCTACGAAACCCAAACTGGGTGCCCGGAAAAACATTATCGCTTTCACACCACCACTCCAGTCTAATCTTCATAATCGTTTCATAAACAATACATACGGACAATGGGCCTTAGGGCAGTTGAATCATTTAACTTCGTAATTGGAACGATAAGACATTGTTTTAAAGAGTCACAATTGGCTCCTTTCATCAAGGTATTATTATAGATTTTACATAAGAACTGTGATTCTACGTCCGGCATGTTTCCTAGCATAAGGTAATTAATTCAGTCAATTCCTGGACTAGATTTTATTTCACTAATGTTTATCGGGGCCAGTAAACAATGTTGTTCTGGAGAATTAATAGGCCAGTGTATTGGATAATGGACGAGGTCGGGTGCAATCTTTAAAAGTAAGTTTTCAACTAAAGTTTCGATGATTATATGAGATTTTTTAACGCTTTGAACGTTATTAACCGTTCTCCATATGTCGCTTGGATGAGTTTGTCTGTTAAGTGAGGAGCAAAATTTGACCCAATTTCTTCTTGATTTGGTTTTGAATAACCGTTTACACATAGCATCTAATCTTTCATATTCAATGAAGTTAGAAGGGATAAAGTTTGTTCTGTAAGCTTTTAAGCATTTTTTCTAGAATTTATCGCTGCGAGGCATTCTTGATCCTACCAGGGAATGTATTTAGTCGGATTACGAGTAGTTGATTTTATTACCTCACAAGACTTGTTTGCAGCTGCCGTTATTGTATCAGTCAGAAATGATATCATGGCGTTAGAATCATTGCAAATAGGGTTGGACTGGAATGATTCAATGATAGAAGTTTGATATAACTTCCAATTAGCGTTGGACATTGACCATTTAGAGGTACGTTCAACCAAAAAAAATTCTTTTTGGATATCGTTGATCACAATCTTGAGAGGGAAATGATCAGAACCATATGTATCCGATAAAACAGACCACGTGAATAAAGAACACAAATTTGAAGATAAAATAGTCAGATCTACAGCAGATTTAGATTCTCCTGGAGTATAAATTTATGAGGCACAACCATCATTAACTACATCTAAAGCCGGAAAATAATCTAATGCTTCAACTAGTATATTACCATCTGTCGAGCACGTCTCCGAACCCCAGATTCCGTGATGAGCGTTAAAATCACCACCGATGATACACTCGTGTTTAATCTGGTTAAATAAATTGATATAATCTTCTACAATTGCTTTAGTTGTCGAAGGTTTGTACAAACTCATAATTGTCAATTTCTCATCAACACTAGTAAGGTTAATACCGCATACCTCTATTTTTGGATTGAAGTTATGGACAAATTAAATAATTTCATATTGAATTGAGTTTGATATGAATATAGCCACACCACCATGTCCTTTGTTTCTATCTTTTGTTATTATATTAAAATTTTGAAACCTTTTGACATCCGCTGGTTTATACCAGGTTTCGGATATCAGAGCAATGTCAAAATTGTCTTCAACATTGAGTTGTGTTAACGGAAATGTATTGTAGTTTAAAGATCTGGCATTCCAGTAAACTATTTTCAAGCTAGTATTGACTATTGTTAGTTGAACAAACTAACGACAATATTTTTAATTTTACTATCAATATCATTTTCGTTAAATACTAATTTATTATTAATTTCACATGAAGAAGATTGAGGCATATCCCGTATAAAATTTTCAAGCATGGTTTTCATTTTGGAGCTAAGTTGATAGGCAAATTTATCAAAATCACTTTCGACATTCTTTTGACTAAACTGAAATACAGGACCTGCACAAAAGTTAGTATTGTATTCTCTACGAATGGGAGGGAAATCAGATAGAGTATTATTACTTTTTCTCTTCTTACCAGGACTTAAGATCATTTCTGGAGTAGGTGAGGTTGGACTATTTCCTTTTAGAGAATTGCTAGAGGAACGAGTTTGATAACTGGAAGGTTTTAGTGTAGTTTAGTGTAGTTAGAATTATCGACTACTTTTTCAGCTTCTTCAAATGATATGTTCAAATTCGCCATAGCTTTCTTGGTTTTCTTTTGTTTTATGTATAATAGGCATTCCCTGAATGAAGAAGAATGGTTGCTAGTTTGACAGTGAACACAGTGTCTACTACAGCTATTCGGACAATTATCAGTTTGTTCTTCTGACCCACAATTTTTGCACCTTTTTGTTGCCTTTGCATTGAGAAGATGTATGACCGTACCTAAGACAATGATAACATTGCATGACCGGACTAACATAGGTACCGACAGAGCACCTAACTTTATTAATGTGAATAAATTGTGGGATAAATTTGCCAACAAAGGTACAATTATCATGTGCCTAGGAACCCGCTGTATAATGCCATATTTCTCCACTGTTCTATTCAAACGTTGTCCTTTTTTAATTATGACCTTCGATTTTATAATATTTTGGAGAGTATTTTCGCCCAAAGAAATTTCCGTTAAATAATTTGGTATGTATGCAATCAGGTTATTTTTTTCGAAAAATGTTTCTTCCACTAATTTATTAGCATAGCTACTCAAATTTACTTCAATTCTTACGCGTTTTTTTCCGACACTAGTTATTTCAGTAATATTATTTTCATAATTTGATAGCGCTAACAACTTTTCAACTAATTTCATCGGAAGTAAACGTCCAATATTTAGTTCTAAATATTCTGCAAAAATAAAATATAGACCTAAATCGGTCGGTAGAACTGTATTAACTGGACTTCGACCACTGTTTATATTACTTGTTCTCTTAGAACCTATTAGTAAGTGTTTCACGGACTACGTATTGTTTTTGTTCACCGTTTCGTTCGAAATATTATTAATTGCTCAGTCCATCGTATTTGGGTTATTTTGATTTTGATGAATCTTGTCCCAAAGTGTTCTGATTTGCAGCGTGCTGTCACCAGTGCCATAGGGTACATATAGAGCCAGGAATCCCCTGTGGGTAACCTCGGGTGAGGTGGTTACCTGGCACGAGCAGAAGGGTATCTCGTGGGGCCTCTTGGGCTTATACGATGTTCCAAGCCTGAATCCGAAGGCAGGTCGTGTCGACCAGTTCAATCCAGCTAGTTCGAGGGGAGGGGTTTGTTGGTAAAGGAAACAGTCTGGGTGGATAATATGTACGGGTGTCCCAATAAGAATGGCTCTCGGCCATATCTCGGAAACCGTTTATAGTACAGCTTCGGGAATAAAAAATTTATAACAATAGTGACCTCGAGAAAAACCTGGAAATTATTTACAGAGTTGTAGGTCCACCGCCAGATGGCGTAATTAAATACTAAAAATTATAAAATGAATAATTTACAAATTTTGCCTAATTAAGATGCATTTAAACTATGATTATCGTATTCTTCAAGAAATTCAGCGTATATTCGATTTCACAAGTTTTAGTCTCTCTCTTCAAATAAGAGGTGGGGGAAGCGGGAACTTTATTATATAAAAACGCCTGTAATTCCAGTTCTACTCAACCTATCTATGCAAACTTAGTCTTTTTGAAGAGAGCTCCTTTCTACCAATGTAAGAGTTATAATTTCGAAACAACATAATGAGTAGCGTATACGCTAGAGGGCGCTATTTATTTATTTTTTTAAATCTAGCTATCCTTGAAAAATGTTGAATGGAAACATGCAGTTTTAATTAAGTAATATGAGAGTAGACCAAATTAGCAACAGAATAGCGAAAACCGCATGTCGATATCTTTTTCTTATTACGAGATATCCTAAGAAATGTGTAAATGTTAAACATTTTCCTTTAAACATAAATTACTCCGGTTTGACTGAACGGATTTTAACATTTTTAGACTCCTCAAAATTGTCTTTCCTTGTTCTATTAATAATAGTTCTAATTATTATGTCAATATTACTTATGTTGTCACCGGGAAACTGCGTTATGGAAATTAAAATGGAAATATAACTTAACGTACCTCGCTAGTGACGACCTAAATGTTCAAATTGTCGCCCATCATTTTCGATACAAGCGTTTATTCTTTGAAGAGTAGATTGAACAGCAGTCTCAATTTCTGCTCTCGAAATACTCTGAAGGGCGTTTCGTATTCTTTCGATCATGTTAACTCTAGTAGTGGGTCTAATTGCACAAACAAGGTCTTTAATCCGGCCCCAGAGATAGAAATCTAAGACGGTTAAGTCTGGTGATCTGGTTGGCCAAAAAAATAGGCCTCCACGTCCTATCTACCTATCAGGGTAAGCATTATCTAAAAATTCTTTAACTTGTCTGGAGAAATGCGCCGGGCACCCATCGTGCTGAAACAACATAGACCTACGAGTTGCTAGTGATATATATTCTCGAAGAAGTGGTAATTCATACCTTATCAAATTTAGGTAGCGTCCCCCGTTAATTGCGTTGTCAAAAATAAAAGGTCCAATTATCTGACCATCTACAATACCACACCATACATTCACCGATCATCGCCCCTGATACTGAACTTCTTTCATCCAGCGTGGATTATTCTGTGACCAATAGTGCATATTATGCCGGTTAACCGTACCATCACTACTAAATGTAGCTTCGTCTGACCACAAAATACGTGACAGTAATTGAGGGTCGTCATATACCATATGTAGTAACCAGTTGCAATAATCCAACCTTATGTCTTAATCACGATCAACCAATTGTTGATGCAGTACCATATGATATGGATGAAATCTAGAAGGAATATAATGTCCTATTAAATATCTTTCCAGAGTGATAAATAAATTATTATGTTAACATATAACCATGCTAACAATTATTATTATGCGGGTATATTTTGTTTAAGAAACATATCTTTCTACATCATAATTTACCTGTGTCCTGTCAAAATACGTTGAACGGTAGCTCTGCTTATTCCCAAGTCTCTACTTATTGCTCTAATACTTAAATGCGGATTAAATTGCACATATGCCAAAACATTTATTGTGTTTTCCTCTGAACGACCTCTGCCGCGTCTTCTAAATACAGAAAGATTTACATTTCCAGTCGTTCTTAAACGGTGGATGAGTCGACGAAAAACTCTGCTACCGGGATGACGTCTTAGGGGATATTGTATGGCATGTACCCTAGCCGCAACAGTTGCATTTCTCATACATTCAAAGTAAATGCCTATCATATCAAATGCTTCTTCGTTTGTAAAAATCATCTTAGATATAACTTTTAAGTAAATTTTATATCTAATTTAATGCACATAAATCGCAATGACACGTAAATGAACAAATTACTAGGTTTATTAATTTGACACAAGACATATCTTTTTGTTTTGTTTTGTTCATGGCCCACTACTTGTTTTTATATATTTCCATTTTAACCTCCATAACGCAGTTTCCCGGTGACAGCATAAGTAATATTGACATAATAACTGGAACTATTATTAATAGAACAAGGAAAGACAATTTTGAGGAATCAAAAAATGCTATAATCCGTTCAGTCAAACCGGAGTAATTTATGTTTAAAGGAAAATTCTTAACATTTACACATTTCTTAGGATATCTCATAATACGAAAAAGATATCGACATGCGGTTTTCGCTATTCTGTTGCTAATTTGGTCTACTTTTATATTCCTTAATTAAAACTGCATGTTTCCATTCAACATTTTTCAAGGATAGCTAGATATAAAAAAATAAATAAATAGCGCCCTCTAGCGTATACGTTAATCATTAGGTTGTTTCGAAATTATAACTCTTACATTGGTAGACAGGAGCTCTCTTCAAAAAGACTAAGTTTGCATAGATAGGTTAAGTAGAACTGGAATTACAGGCGTTTTTATATAATAAAGTTCCCGCTTCCCCCCACCTCTTATTTGAAGAGAGAGACTAAAACTTGTAAAATCAAATATACGCTGAATTTCTTGAAGAATACGATAATCATAGTTTAAATGCATCTTAATTTGCAAAATTTGTAAATTATTCATTTTTTAATTTTTGGTATTTAATTACGCCCTCTGGCGGTGGACCTACAACTCTGTAAATAATTTCCAGGTTTTTCTCGAAATCACTTTTGTTATAATTTTTTTTCCCTAAGCTGTACTATAAACGGTTCCCGAGATATGGCCGAGAGCCATTCTTATTGGGACACCCGGTACATATATATTACAATCCAACAAACTAAATAATACAACAACTTAACCCTGATTACAACATAAATAGACGGTTCCCTCAAATAAATATCTCTGTATATACATCTTCTTAAGCCGGGTCCACATCAAACCGACAAAAGAGAAACAAAACAGAAACTTCATGTTTTTCAACAATTCTGCAACAAAGATGCAACATTTCAGCGACTTTTTTGTCTCGGCACTGTTTTGTCGCCGGATTCCGCAACAATTTCGAGTCCCGTCGCTTGTCGGTAAATATCAAAAGGTTTCTGTTTTGTTCGCTTTATCGGGAACTGTGTCGATTCAGTGTGGACAGAGAAACAAAACTTAAAGTATCGTTCGCGTATGTTTATTTGTTACTGTGAAACGATGTCGGAAAAAACGATGTGGACTGTGGATAACACTTGTAAATTAATAGAATTGTATCGAGAAACCCCATTGTTATGGGATCCAACAAATAGTGAATATAAAAATCGCTATAAAAAGGCTGATGCTTTAAAGGAAATTGGACGATCTCTAAATTTGTCAGAGGAAGAAATTGAGAGAAAAATAAGAAATATCAACTCTCAATATCAAAGAGAAAGAAGGAATTATAAACAGTGCAAAAAATCTGGCTCGGGACAAAAGTTTATACCAAAATGGTTTGGATATGCGCTTATGAGTTTTCTTAAGGACAAGAATAAACCGCGTAAAAGTCAAGAAGCTGGAGGATTGTCCATAGATAAACAAGTAAGTAATTAACATGCTTATTTATTAACAACTAGAATATGTTTATATGCAGAAAGTTACAAGTTTTATTAACTAGCAGTATTTTATTTGCCAAGGAACTTGCCCTTGGTCTGAAACAAAGTACTCTGCGAATTCATCTCTAATGGCTGCGGCTTCCAGTGAGGGTTTTAGAGCAGTGCGACTTAAACTTCGAAAAGATTGCTGATTTTCAGTCATCTTTCTCCATTCACCATTTTCAAGTGTACCACTATCTAAGTGTTCAATATCGAAACTCCCTGGTGGTGTGTACCTATTTCTAGATGACAAGCTTTTCTGTAAGTAATTGTGAAGGTAAATGCACGCCATAACCAATTGTTCAGTCTTTTTGGGTTGTAGTAATATAGGTTTACGAAGCACGCGAAATTTGGCTGCCAAAATACCGAATGCATTCTCCACAACTCTTCGCGCGCGGCTAAGCCTGTAATTAAATATTCTTTTTATAGACCCTTTTTCTTGGTGACCACTATATGGCTTCATTATAAATATGAGGAGTAAGGGGAAAAGCATCGTCCGCAACAAAAACATAAGGAGATTCGTTTTTCCTTCCAGCAAGAATAGTTTTTGGGGGCAAGTTTAATCGTCCATCTACCATCAATTTATAAAAGGAGGTATTTTTAAATACACCGCCGTCTGAAATACGGCCTTGACATCCAACGTTAGCGTAAAGAAAATTATAATTTGCGTCCACTATTGCAAAAAGTACAATACTAAATGTACCTTCACATGTTTCTGGAACAATTTGTGAAATTGATTGCTTAGATATCCTTGTCTGATACATGAGACTATGATATGAATCACCGGTTGCCAGAAATCTTAAGGTAACAGCTAAGCGTTCTGTTATGGAAATAGAATTTCTAAAATTCGTATTTTTATTTTGTATGACTGGCCCAACTGATTCTAATAAGCTTTCAAAATCTTCGTTTGACATTCGCAAAAAATTGGTAAAACTAGAACGTCTCTCGCCTGATAAACCAATATCGTCTTCACGGATATCTGTAATTAAATTTTCGACTCCATGACTCGTTCGCCTTCGCAAAGTGGGCCTCACCCAAAAACGTCTTTTTTTCCGCTTCAAATTTAAAAAAATATAATAATATCCAGCCATTAATACGAAATCGTCGTCTTCTTCAACATTACGGAAACGGTAACGAAACATGCTTCTAGTTTGGACTGCAAAAACAAAACTGAAACATGGAGTGTTTGTTACTGTTTTGTTTTGAATAAATGGTCTGCGGTGTGAACTTTGTTTCGAAACTGTTTTGTTGCATAAAAGTTTTAAAGATGTTTTGTTTTTGTTTTGTTTTATGTTTTTGTTTTGTCGGTTTAATGTGGACCCGGCATTACAGTGCCATATCCGTGATCGGACGTAGGCGACCTCTCACTTCTACCTGTGTTGTGCTCTCCAGTTACCACAGATAGAAGGGACCTACAGTTTAACGACGGATCCGAACGTCTATGTTGAGAGGCTGTACTAGGCAGAATACTGTCGGTGGTTTGCCATTGCCTTCCGACAGGTGGCTCTCCGAATTTTTAATTATGATGTTAACTAGGCCCGGGTTTGATCCCGGGGCCTCTCGGTTAGAAGACAGAGCACCATTCCACTAGCCTACGGAGACCACTTACATCGGATACATATTAGAAAATAACAGGTTTAGAACAAAGCGTATTTCATGGTCTGAAATTAGTTTCCCTGATTATGACATAAAATAGACGGTATTCGAAAATATATATCTCTGTAAAATATATTAGAAAACAACAGGTTTAAAATAAAACGTATTTTAAGTCTGAAATTAGTTTTCCCTGATTTTGACATAAAATAGACGGTATTCGGAAATAAATATCTCTATATAATATATTAGAAAATAACCCAGATAGCTCCTTTGGATAAAATCTATCTTCACATAAAAAAATAAACAAGTTATGAATCGTACTCTTTACTAAATCTGGTAGTATGGGGCTCAAGTCTCAGCAGTGCACGAATATGATCAGGATGGATCGTTCGGGCATCAAAATTAAATCAATATCAATATGCTTTTTGGTGAAAAGCAAAAAGAAAATGACGGGTTCAAAAACTTACGGATTGAAATATCACAATCACAAAAAAACAAATCACTGTTCATACACGGGTCGTCGTAAGAGGGGAGTTCCAGGCCACACGTTACCTGTTAACTCACTGAGTTATCTGCTTTCTCGTCCAAATTTTCTTCTATTTATTTCTCAAGATTTGTGACTAGGTTTGTTATTCAAAACATCAGCTGTAGCTGCGTTTATTTACTTACCTTCATTTGTCCTTGCTTTATTTTTATTATTTTCGTAATTGAAGGTTGATTTTAATTAATTTCTCTATGCTAAGTTGCAATATTTGTCTGTATTTTTTTGATAATCAAAACATCGGTGCGTTTTTGATTCAATTATTGTCATCGACATTGTGAATTGTGTAAATTGTTTCTATGTCGTTTTTTATCCTCATATTAATTGAATTCGAATCATTTGATGTAAGGAAAATTATATCTATATAGGGTGTCCCTAAGTATCCTGCCATAATTCGTGTTTAGCTTCAGAACCGGGGTAAAAAAAAATAGAGAAAAACTACTGACAGTATCGCTGCTACACTAATTATATACAACACAGAAAAAAATAATAATAGTAAACTGCTAGGTAAGCAAATCACTTATCGTAAGGGAACTCAAATCGATCCGTCCGCACTGTAGGATATTTCGACCGAGAATGAAAGTTTTCTTAAAATATTAAACATGCTTTGTGATAGAAAACTCTTTCCAATATCTTTATATTCTGATATTAAAAAGGAATTCAATTTGATATTGATCTGACAAAATAATTTTCAATTTTAAAGGAAATTTCGGAAACAAAAGAGATATTAAAAATGTATTCACCCTTACAGTTAATGCACTGTCGTAACATTAATATTAAATATTTCATGAATATCTGCGATTTTCCTTTATATATATATATATATATATATATATATATATATATATATATATATATATATACTGACCATATTCAAATTTATTACGAAAATTCAAATTGGTTGTCTCTCAAAACACGCACGAAATATCCTTTGGCCCTATCAATATTGTAGAGAATATGAATTCATTGTTGAACATTCTACGCTCTTTCAAATTTAAAAGTGCCTCCTTTTGTCAAATATTTGCATGTATATTTCGGATACGGAATTTGAAATAAATTCAATAACAGGGTTATTAAAGATGGATCTGCAATAAAATTTGTTTCAACCACAAAGAAAGAGTAATATCAAAAAACTTCCTCAAAGTTATATGACTATCTATTGATAAAAAAGGATACTTCTGATGTTATCAACAATTTGTATCCTCAGCGACAGAGTTTTAAAGCTTCCGACAAAATTGATCAGAATGTTGAGGTGATGTATCGGAATATATGGCAATATTTTATTGTAGAACGATGATTACCAAATTTCCGTTGAATAACTCAAATACTAGCTTCATAAGTAAATTTTCCGATCACTGCTAGTTGACCTGAGAATTTTTCTACTAATTTGAAATACTAACATTCAGCCATTTAGCTCAATTTTTCCAGCTTAATAATCATACTGATAATAATATTTGACTATTTTACGAACGATTTGCAATTTAAATAGCGTCAATTTTTTAAAATCCGTATTGGTCGTGACATTTTAATGAACTAAAATTTAATACTGTTACCCAGTTGACGCTTTCAATAACTTTTCTGCCGTAACGAGACGCCAGATGCAATAAAAAATATAAATATCAAAAACAAAAAAAATTCCACTCATATGCCAAAAAAGCTTTTATTGCAATAATGAACTGATTCGAAACAATAATTTTACGATGAAATTTTAAAGATGATGAATATTTTTCATTTGTTAATGTGTTGAGCTATTTTGAATATCATAATAGTTATTTCATCTGCCCACGGTTTCCTAGAAAATGTGTCGCCATATAATACATTTTCTATTTCAAAAAGTTAATTTTCTCCGTATATTTGCGAGAAGATATTCGCATTTTCACAATAAATTTGCTGTCACACAAAGTAAATTCTGTAATATGATAAGATTTTACAGGAAGTTTAACGTACATTTATATTTTTGATACAATTTTTATTATTGGAGAGTAGATTACTTTTTTTGTTTGAAATGTGTTACTACTACATTCTTACCGTATGCTCAAATTAGTTTTATACATATTTTGTTTATTGTACTAAAAATTCCAGTCAAGTTTTTTCTCAATAACACAAGAATTTTTTTATAATTCGCGTATAAAAGAGACTCCATTATAACATTGTTTACAGTGTCACAATGAAGCTCTTTGAACACTGTTATAGTAATTTTTAGTGTACAGTTGGTTATTGTATTTAGTTATATTTTTATTTGACATTTGACTTTAACATTGACACAAATTATAAATAAATTGGTCTAGCGTTGTTTTAGCTAGCAAATTATAATAATAAAGGTAAATTAGAATGATTCATATATTGAAAATATTAATGAATAGAGTACGCTAACGTTTATTTACCAATGATTTTTCAATTGTTTATTATTATATTGTATACGATCAATATGTTCAATTTTTGGCATAAATTACCAAATATCTATGTGAAGATGTATTACAGAAATAATTCAGTTCAGTTCAATATAAATAGATCGCAAGAGCATATACGAAGAAGCTCTTTTTTAAAGAAATAATCATCTTCTTTTTGTTTAAATGAAAGTTTGTTTACAATTCACACAATTATTCGGTTATCATATGTCAAAAGTCAGAAGTGCTGAATAAAACCATCTGTGATCTGACCAATTAGGAATCTACAGAATTGCCAACTTAGATTCAAACCACTCCTCCTAGTTTGAAAACAGGGATTATATGAAATTCTATTTTATTTAAATAATTAAATAAATGCGAATTATAAAAAATATTGTGTAAAACTTGTGCCACAATGAATTTCTGTAGTACTCGTGATTCGCACAACTCACTGCTTCGCGGTTCGTTGTGCAAGCTTCACTCGTACTACTAAACGAGTCATTGTGACACTTGTTTTACAAATAACTATTAAACCATTCGCAGCCAGTCCTTAAAGACAATATGCATTTGAAAAAGCCCAGCTCTTTACAGGATGCAATGACTTATGTCGAAGAATTTGAGAATTTTGAAAGTTTATACGGTCATTTAAATGAGCTGAGATCCTTTAAAAATTCCAATAGCTATCGGTCATCAAATAATAATTCATATAATTATAATAATAATAACAACCAAAATCGAAATGAGAATTATCCAAATTATTTTAGAAATAACTATAACCAATATAACCATCATTTTTAACCACGACAAAATTTTCCAAGGCAACCAATTGATATCAAACCACAACCACAATAACCTCGACATTATCAGACTAATGCGCAAGTATTTGGTCCAAAACGAAATGTTTTCAGGCCCCACCAAATACCAGTACATAGTTTACCCAGACCGGAGCCTATGTCGACAACGTCGAGAAACTTAACGAATAATAATTTTATAAATAGAAACAATAATAATAATACTGGTAATAATAAGAAAATAATAGTAAGTAGAGTGATTGATTTTTTATCAAGTATAAAACCAAATATAAATGCAAATCAAATTGATTTTGTACCTGATTTGTCAGATTTATTTAAAATTGAAAATACTATAGAAAATAATGAGATAAATTTAATACATGATTCATCAAATTCATTGAATATTGAAAATGTTATGGAAAATAATATAATTGAAAATAATGAAAATGATATTAATAACATTTATACATCTAATATTCAAATGAAATCACGGAATAAAAAAATTATATTGAATGACACTGATTTAAAAATAATAGGAAATACAAGGGAAAATAAAAATATACAAATTATGAAAGAAGTAAATCAAGT
Organism: Galeruca laticollis; assembly: GCA_963921935.1. Classification (NCBI taxonomy): domain Eukaryota; kingdom Metazoa; phylum Arthropoda; class Insecta; order Coleoptera; family Chrysomelidae; genus Galeruca; species Galeruca laticollis. Next base: position 101,649,087 of record OY998177.1, read on the forward strand.
GAATGGAAATGAAATAACAATGAAAACTTCAATAAGAAGATAGAAGAAAACAATCAAATTATAAATATGAAAATAAATGAAGATATAAAGAAGAATAGAAATAAGAAAATTGAAGAAAGTAACGAGAAAATGAAAGAAAATATAAAGAAGAATAGAAATAAGGAAATTGAAAAAAGTGACGAGAAAATAAATGGAAGGATAAAGAAGAATAGAAATACGAAAATAGTTGATAGAAGTACGGAGATAGATAAAAGTGATAAGAACGTAAACAAGAGAAATGAAAAAAGAAGTATACAAGTAAATAAGAAAATTCAAAATCATGACGATAAAATGAGACGAAAAGCAGATATTCAGGAACTGCAAGAGTTTATAAGGAAGTATTGGGAACACTTTGCTTTAAGGTGGAAGTCAATACAAGAAGTCATCAAATGGTATAAAACATATGAAAATTCTATGTACATATCTAATTAGTTGAGTGATAGTAATTAATATTATTATAATAATAATTGTCAAAGCTAGAAATGAATAACAATGAGATAATTAAACGTAGAAATATATAAATAGTAATTTACAAAGATTAAAATAGATATAAGAATTAATGTTATAATAACAATCATAAGAATCTAAATAATCATTATCTAGTTATAACTGTGGAACTATAAATTAATAACAATACAATAATTAGACATCGAAATATACAGAGTGTCCCACGACGTTTTGACAGTGCAATTTCTCGAAAACTGTTCGTATGACATGTATGAAATTTGGTAGATATAAACAGTCGAAACTGATGCTTATATTTATTATAAAATGACTTCCGTTTTTCCTGTCATTTCGGGTCACGTGACCCCAACATATTTTTTTAAATGGGACAACCGATATACTCGTATTATTACAATTTTGGATATAACATTCCAAAACAAATTCAAGGATACCACACTTGTCATCATTGTATTGTGCAGTAATGATAATAGGGGCAATTAACCCGAGAACGCTCGCATCCTGGTCGATTTGCCGCCAAGGATGTGTTTTCCCCCTCCCACATTTATTTGGGCCGCCATTTTACGACGCGCTTTGGAGTCTTCCTAAGTCGAACCGGCGGGCCAGTCTACTTTTGGCTTTTGTTAGAGTGTTGCTAGAAGCTGAAAACTGATAATTGGTCGTTTTAACCGACGCGCGAGCATTTTAAGGTTTGTACCAAATTATTAATTGCTTACAGGGAAATTGGGCGTTATAATCAAATAAATGTGGCAAAATCAAATAGATAATAGCAGATAACATATTATAGAAATCTATTTATTTTGTAGAATGGATCATGATAAAGAAATCGAACGTATACAAAGATTGTATGAGGAAATAGAAACAGACGAAGAGATAGTTGGAGGTGATTCGGACCCTGAAGAAGATATTCTAGAAGAAAACGACCATGATACGAAATCGGAGCAGTCAGATACTGATCAGAATGATAGTGATGATGATGAGTCATACGACGATGTGCATTTGTCTGAACGCCTTGAGAATTATGTGGGAAAATCTGGGATGTTGTGGTGTAAATATCCTCTGATAAGCCGTGTCGCAAAAGTAAAACCAGCGAATATTGTAAGATTTCGGGAAGGTCCCACAAACAAATCGAAATTTGCTGTAACACCACTAACCTCTTGGAAGTTATTTTTCCTTGATGAAGTTATAGAAGAAATAGTGGTATATACAAATATAAAAATTCAGTCCGTTCGTGCTAACTATACACGGGAAAGAGATGCCAGAGATACAGACGCTATTGAAGTAAGAGCATTTATGGGATTGTTGTATTTGGCCGGCGTTTCAAATCTTTCGGATTTATGGGCCACCGATGGCACCGGAATAGAATACTTCCGATGTGTTAAAACTTTGTCTAGGTTTCAGTTTATAATGCGCTGTATCCGGTTCGACAATATACATGACCGAGAAGCTCGAAAAACAGCAGATAAGTTAGCTCCCATTAGGCATTCGTTTGAGGGATTTGTAAAAAGATGTCAAGAAAATTACACTATTGGAGCAGATACTACAATAGACGAAATGCTGGAAGGTTTTCGAGGACGTTGCGGTTTCCGGCAATACATAAAAAGTAAACCTGCCCGATATGGCATTAAAATTTTTTCTCTAGCGGACTCATGTTCGTATTATACTTATAATATGGAAATTTATGCTGGGAAACAGGCAGAGAGTCCTTTCTTGCTAAATAATAGTGCTGCCAACGTTGTCAAGCGGCTTGTTGGCACTATTCTGGGATCAGGGCGCAATATAACCATGGACAATTGGTTTACTTCTATTGACCTGGCTCAAGACTTACTAAAGGAAAAATTAACAATTGTCGGGACTATCAGAAGAAATAAAAGGGAGCTTCCAAAAGAATTCGTCGATTCTAAACAAAGGGAAGTGAAAAGCACAATTTTTGGATTTACAAAGAACATAACTCTGCTTTCCTATGTACCTAAAAAAGGTAAGACGGTTGCTTTGATATCGACGATGCATCATCAGGGTGAGGTTGAGGAATCTGTGAACAGAAAACCAAAAATTATATTGTATTATAATAAAACCAAGGGTGGTGTAGATAAAATCGATGAGATGAAAGGCAGTTATTCAGTTTCGCGAAAAACTGCTAGGTGGCCACTAACAATTTTCTTCTGTGAAATGAATATTGGCGGAATCAACAGCCAGGTCATTTATGAGTTCAACACCAAAGTAAAGAAAATCAAGAAGAGACGTGAATTTTTGAGGAGCCTTGCCACGGAGTTATGTTCTGAGCATATACACCGACGGTTGACAATGGATATACCTTTGAATATTCGAACCAGTATTCACAACGTACTTAGAATTCCTGTGCAGCCAACCACAAGAGCTGATAGTGTTGTAGGAAGATGTGGATATTGTAGCTCAAAGAAAAATAGGAAAACCACCACAACCTGTCAAACTTGTTCAAGATACGTTTGCAAGGAACACAGGGTAGATATTTGTGTAAGGTGCGTAGGAAACGAAGAAAAGTAGCACCTTTTTTTTGTTAAGAATATCACTTTGTTTTTTTTATTGCATGAAGAGTTTGTCATTTTCATTTTTGCTCAAAAACATACCTACTTTATGTTTATAGCCAATAAAGTTTTTATAAAAAGTATATCAATAGCTCAATATTTTTAATAAACAACACAAATACTGACATATTTAAGGATTTCCTAGTCGGTCAAAACGACCAGCCGCGAGCATCAACGTAACTTTTCAGGCGCGAGCGTTCTCGGGTTAAATGATCATTTGTATAAATTATTTTATTAAAAAACGAAACATAGGGAATTGAAAAGTACAAGTAATTAAAAAAATCAAGGAGAACGTTCAAATTGATGACTGTACATTGACACAATGTCCAAACCTTGTTAAAAGATTTCTTGTAAGTGTTGCTGTAATAATTTCGGGTGTTACGGCTCGACATGCATGTTTTATTTTATCCTTTAAATCATTTAATCAATCGGGGGTATAACATAAACTCGACATTCTAAGTAACCCCAGAGAAATAAGTCTGAGGGTTGTAATATCCAGTGAACGGGGTGGCCACAAAATCGCACCATTTTGAAGAAAATCTAAATATCTTTGCCCCGTTAATGTTCCTTCATAAAAATAGGGACCAATCCACCGACAATTAAATAAACCGCACCAAACATTGATTCCCATATTGTTTGAAAATTGGTTTCGCGCATCCGCTTTGGATTCTCCTGCGACTAATAATGATAATTATGGCGGTTACCAATACCATTGTTATGAAATCTACTTTCATCACTCCATAATATTTTTGCTAAAAAATAAGGGTCTTCAATACTTTGTACTCACATTTCAGCAATAAAATGTATTCTCCTTTCAGGATCTGCAGGAACTAAACCTTGTGTTAAATACATTTTATAAGGATGGTTTTTGTGATTTTTTAATTCTCTTTGTATTGAATTTCTTCTTCTTTGTTATTCTTGTTCAATAAATCGTATTGAGATGTGTTGATTAACCTGAAGATAAGCCTAAATATGTATCACATTGTCATCTGTCTGAGCGGTTTTTTGACGAGGAACTTTATGTTCACCGTTTGAAAAAGAACCAGTTCTTAGCTTTCCTTCGACGTAGACAAAAGTATATTTGCTTGGAGTTATTCTTTGAAAAAAAACAATTTTCTGTACAAACCTAGAACATGATTTTTGTTTTTTGCACATTCTCAATAAATAAGTAGCATGTCAAAATATTCATCCTAAGTAAAAATGTATGGCCTTATTTAGTTATTATTACAGTATCTTCACAAGATTATCACTAATAATTATTGACAGTTCTTGAATAAACTTCACCTAACAATAATGAATGACAACCTATGTTGTTGCTTTAATAAATTTAGTAAAAATAAATAGCTCAGATTATCATTATCACACAATACAATAATGACAAGTGTGGTATCGTTTTATTTGATTTTGAATGATATATTCAAAATTGTAATATTATACCGGTTGTCCCATTTAAAAAAGTATGTTGGGGTCACGTGACCCGAAGTGACAGGAAAGAAGGAAGTCATTTTATAATGAAAATAATTATCAGTTTCAACCGTCTATATCTGCCAAATTTCATACATGTCATATGGACAGTTTTCGCGAAATTGGACTGTCAAAACGTATAGGTATAATAATAATTTTCAAAAATATGAAATATTCAATTCTTTCGCTCAATGATTTTATTCATTATTATTTGAGTTCGTAACAATTAAGTATTGAAAACAATAATATAATTAGATATAGGAATACATATCATAATAATTTCCAAAGTAATAATATGAAACATTTCTTTTTTTTCATTTAAAATTCTATTCGTTTTGTTAAAATGTAAATTGATGATCTTGATTTGACAATTCAAAAAGAAATTGATTACTTACCAGATTTATCATATTTAGATAAATATTCTAGGAAATGAATGAAAAGAAAATAATAAAAAGAAAATTAATATAATATCAGACATTCAAATAAAACCACCAAAAGTTTTTGATGGATTTGAATTAATCCTTTTGATTTTGATGACCATTTAGTATTATCTCACTACATACAAAATCACAAATAATTCTCCAAGCTATTATATAAACAACATTTTGAGATAAAATAATTACCAAAATATAAGAAAACAGAAATTATTAAAGATTCAAAAATAATCTTAGAAACTAATAAAGGAATTCATCAAAAATAATATTATTAAGAGATTTAAAAGTAATTCTAGCAAATTGTTGCAGCAAAATGAAACTGATGATAATGGTAACCCTGTTCCTGGTTTTTCATACCAAATATAGAACCGAAGACATATAAGTTACTAAATTGAATACCTTATTGCTCCCAATTAATCTAGGATTATGTAAGCTTTTTTATACTAAACATACTTTCATTTATTATATAAATTTAAAAGAAATAAGTAAGCAAATAGAAACAGTTAAACAATATTTCTACAAGTTAAGAAATAGTTTAGTAGAAACTATTGCGGCAAACCCTATTTGGCTGAGTAAATGATGGAAAGAACGAAAAGTTTAATCAATACATTGGATAGAAAATCAGAAAATATTCACCCTCATATTGAATCAAAAAGAGGATTAATAAATGCTGTTAGAAATATTGATAAATGGCTTTTTGGTACTCTTGATTCAGATGATGATGAGAGGTATGATAACGCAATAAATATATTACAAGAAAACCAAAAACAAATAATTAACGAAGATAATATGCAGATATACTTGAATGAGAAATTAATCGATCATTATAATAAATCATTAACTACCTTATGGTATAATTAACTTTAAATAATTTTAACACCTTTTAGAGCACAATTTCACAGAATAATCTGGATTTTCAACGTTTTATGACGTTAATTGATAATATTGAAAATTCCATTACATTTTCCAAATTAAATTTTATTCATAGCTCAGTGATTAGAAATCAAGAAATTGTAGAGATGATAAATTATTTGCATACAATAAATGAAGAAGAACTAATCCCAATATTTAATAATATTTTGACATACTATCTATATTTTTGGGTTCCCAAGTAATTTTTGATATCCATGTACCCATCCTAAAATCCAAAACGGCAGAATTTTATCACTTATACCCCATCATTCAAAACCACAAAATATTTATCCCATTACAACCGTACTTGGCAAAATCTCTGGAAGAAATAATTTCAATAAAAGAAGAATGTCCGATGTTAGAAGAATAATATTACTGTCACAAGAAATGAAGTCAAGAGACAATTATACTATGGAAATATTAAACGGCCATTCTCCTACGAATTGCTATGCTAACAATGCTCACCTTCAAAAAAACATAATAGAACAAGTTACTAATAATGAAGTTTTAATTATTGCAAATTCAGTAATAAAAATATTAAAAAAAATACTTCTGATCAATATTTGGAAATAAATCATCCATCAATCATCCGAATTCCAGAAGATTGCAAGATTCAAGTTGGAGAAGAGATATTTTCAACCAACTTTCAAATTAGATAAGGAAAATCAATAATATTGCCAAAACTAGATTCAAAATTTTTAGAAATTAAAACATATAATTCACCAAACTTAACTAAAACAGTTTGTGAAGGATTATATGAAATTAATAAAACTGTTGAAGATATAAAACCCATTCAAGAAATAATAATTCCAAAAACATACAACAATTATTTTCAATAATTTTAATTATTTGCATAAGTATAATAATATTTTGGTTCACACGAAAATACCGAAGAAGCAAAAGAAGAACAAGAAAAAACAAGAAAAACTATATGAAAATAGAAAATATCAAGACAGAAGATATTGAATTAGAAGAAACAAATTCGAAATCGAAGAACAACTCCATTAATTTCCGATCTTAAGGATGGAGGAGTTATAGAATTAGAAATTTCTATAAATAAATAAGAATATTATGTTACTGTAAATAAGATATGACATGCAGAGTTAGCTTTCATTTTAATATATATTCATATCCATTATAATCCAAGTTGTTCTTGAATATAAGTGGTTGTTGAAATGAGTTGTTAAGCTTGGCAGTTAGTTGGCAAAAGTCTTGTTTAAAATTAGTTCAATATTAGCATTGTCGGTTCAGTATTAGCAAGTATTGTAATTTCAATTATATTGTAAAAATAAAGTTTTAAAAATAGTTTTCGGTGTTAAAAAGTTTTGATACAAACTTACTATTTTTTCTGTTTCAGCATTCAATGATATTTTTCCACTTTCGCTGTGACTGCGATAAGTTGAATTCGAAGAATATGAATCGGTGGCGGTTGACCTTGTACAATGACAACGGCGTCTCTTTTTTGTTTTACTCTGATGTTTTCCGACATCACCTAATCGATGTTCTAATATTGCACTAATCTCGTTATGAGATGCAAAATCACTACGACTCCTACGTATTTTTCCTGAAGACTTCGGCATTATCCTAAACTGAACTTGCACTGTTAATCGGATATGAAACCAACCGTAAACAAATTGGGAATTTAACGGTCCCCACTAAAAATAAGCCTGAATAATGAAGCAACAGTGTGTGATGGGTCGAAAGAGAGGGTTTGTTTAATTTTCAGCTTTAAAATAGTGATTGGTTTGGGCTAACCCGAAGGTACTACATAGAGTTGTTTATGAGACGAGGCCGAAGTATAATCCACATTTTCTCATTCATTGAAGCCAGTGAACTGAAAATTTGCAGCGTAGATGTACCATCTTTGTTTAAATACAGTGTTTCAACAATGCTGTTGATACACCTATGACTTTTCAAGTCCACATTTTTTACATACTGTTCACTATAAATCTAAAATTGAGACCCAGTCAATTAATTTCATCCACTACTATGCCTACGTTGAAGTTTTTCATTACTACATATATAATGTAGGGATAGTAATAATATAGAGTCTGTACGACCAAATTACGTATACTGTACGTATATTCTCTTATCTGGTGTCGCTCTCTATCCTTTTATCCCTTCTCGAGAAAACAATAATACCAACTGGGGAATCAACAGTCATTTCTAGTACTCTTAGAGGAGTAATCAAAGTTGTGTGATTAATTGAAGAGATGGAAATTGAATTTTCGATTTGGGGCAACCAAAAGTTTGTTAAAATCGTCATTATACAATTAACATAAACGACTGAAATGGATATATGTTATCTCGATTAAGGAGGTAACAAAGGGTTATAAGAAATAAGCGCTTGTTTTAGGATTGAAATTCAGTTGATAAATAAGGAAAACAGGATACATGGAATGAAAAAAAAAGATTGTCCATATACCTGAAATGGTGGAGAACATTCGCTACACGGAATTTTATTCTCAGTAGTGTTTAATATCAAAATTTAAGTATAATGGAGGATTTATAATACTTTGAGAATGAAGAAAGCCAATTAACCCTCTTATGCTCAAAAAAATGATAACCAATATTTTTCTGATTACTCAGTTTGAAATATCAAATGAAACACATTTTTGTTCTTTTTAAAAAGTATTATATTGAAAAAATATGCGTTTGAAACCGTCCTTTATATAGGACAATGGGCATATAAGATGCTATGAGTTCCAAAACTATTTACTTACAGTGGTAAGTTACAAAACACTTAACATGTAACCCAATGTCACATTTTTGATATCTAGTTGTTGTTTTTTGATGACATCCTGCACACCTTGTTTGTTTATCTTGGGGTATCACTAAATGGTCCAACCTATCATATCTTGATCCCGAATTTTGTATTTTTGACGCATGCCCTTTCTGATATACAAACTTTTGTTCTGTACTAATAATACGTTTGCAATAGTTCGTCTAAACGATAACTGGTCCAGTGTTCCCGCATTATGGTTATGAATTTGCCAAGCATTATGAACTGCCATGTCCAGGCAATGAGCTATAAGGGGAACATACAATTTCGTTCCTCGTATATATGTCCGATACAGACTTATATTTTGATCTGATCGGTCGACTACTCCCATACTCATATTATATAACTTCCCAACATGTGGTTGTTTCACTTGAATAAATTTTTTCTCGTATTGAGAGTATCTCCTAGCAGAATGTAATGGATTTACACCACTGGCATTTGAGCCAGAAGTGAAAATATTGTTATCATTCCATTTTATAAATATAATATTGCTATCTTTACTTTTTATATAGTCATAGGATCCACGTTCAGACTTTTTCATGATTTTTGAATCTTGCAGTGTACTACCAGAAATACGATTTTCACGCATGGTTCTAGTCCCGAACAGAGCAACAGAGGAGAAAAAATTGTCAAAAAATAAATGAAACTTCAAATCATTCCACCTTGATCTAAGAACATCAGCGTATTCCAGAACAACAGCCGTTCCAACACCAAGATCTTTATAAGTTTGACTTATATTTGTGGAAGCTCCATGGTTAGGCTCAAACCAATTTACATAACCTTGCTTGGTGGTGCCAACCCATAATTTATCTCCATAGCGTATTGGTTCACCATGTATATATTGTTTACAGCCATGTCGGCCTGTGTATGGAACCATGGCCTTATCTATACTATCTTCCAGTGGGTAATCATTATCCAAAAACTTTGTACTCAGATATGTAAAAGTTGGTCCCACTTTTGTAAATTTATCAGATTTATCCAACTCATTATTATCATCTAAATGAATGTTCGAAATGATAAATTCAAATTTGTTTCTGGATATTGCTTTCTGACACTGATTCATTGTGGCAGTCTTTGAAACGTTCCCAAAACATTCTTCTTCTTGGAAGTGGAACAACTCCACTCAGAAGAAGAACTCCTATAAAAGATTTTATTTCGCAAATATCGACACGTTGGGTTATATTTTTTTGTGATGAATATCTATTGGTTTCTTTTGCAATTTTTTCAAAGAGTTCTTGATAAAAAAATAAACAAAACAATTCTTAGGGAGAATACTTAGCTCTGTCAATTACATCGGGTTTATCGAAGGAAACATCATTAGAGACTAAGTCCTCTTTCACGTAATGGTAATTTTTCTTCCTTTTTACGTTTTTAACAATTGGTTTTTTCCCTTTGCTTATCCTAGCAGCTTAAGGGACTTCATCTTCTGACTCCCTTTCCTGATCAGCTGGAGCGTAATTTGCAGTAACTTCAACTTCACTTTGCATTTATGAGGCTGGTAAATTGTTTATGTCGACGTCATCCTCCTCACCTGAATCTTCGTCGGTCAAATTTTCGGTAGCAATGCCAGGAGGAAGTAGAGCTTTTGTATCTGCATTCATTTCATTATCCTCGATCATTGCGAGAGCTTCGTGTAAGGAGAAACCCCTAAAAATAAAATAATTTAATAACTTTTTGAAATGACGTATAAATAAGCATTTTATTGTTTTACAAGAGAAGTTTTAAAATAATTAATTTGAACAATTATAACAGTTTTTCAATTGGGTAACAACAAATTGTAATATTCATAGCATAATATGTGCCCAATGTACTAAATATAGGACACCCGTTTTATTTACTATAAAACAAAAAACTAAGTCAACTCAACACACTTATACAAAAATCATTAGCTTATATTGTAAACTAACTAAAACTATCCACAGAATATCATCATATTGTTTATAAATACTCAAAATATGACATACCTTACAGACTTGACACCAATTTCAGCCATCTTCGAAAAATCACAAACTGGCGATTGGTAAAAAGCAAGATTTTTCACTGGGAATATAACCACGTGCTATCATCAACGACAGGCTAGGGACACTGCAAACCGTGCCATCTATAGAGCCTGTCGAGTAATTAAAATCGGTAGATAATTTCAAAAATTAACGAAAACTGTTACGTCGTTAGTAATCAAATTTTATCTATTTTTATTACTACCTATGCGCGATATCATATTGCTCGTCCCCACATGTTATATGTTATACTGTTATCATTTCTTAGTTCAAGTGTAAAGGTTATTATAAGGTTACGATATTCTGGTGTATTTTTTAATTGCTATAGTGTAATATTTATCTATTGTTTCGTTGCTTTATTGTTCTTAATTGAAAAGACAATGTCAAAGTGTATTATCAAGAAGTCTAATAAGTGGTGTACTCGGTAAGTTTTATTAAAAAAATTTGAGCAATTTTTCTTTCACAATTAATAAATATTATATTTATTTCTATAAAACACAGAATTTTTACTAATTTAATAGACAACTTTAGAGATCAGCTAAACTGAAAATTGCTGCATTAATAAAGTAAATATTTCTCTTTACAGTTTTGTTCCTCCAACCCAGGAAGATAAAATGAACGTGCCTGAAAAGCAGTGGAAATAAAATATTAAATTTCTCGAGGAGGAAACGATGGACGATATTTTCAAAAACAGTGTTTCTTTAGACTTGAGAAAGACGAAGAGAGGTTATTAAGACAGTTGCCTTCCACTATGAGTGGAAATTAACAAAAATTGATGGTAAGTTTGATTGTATTCAATATAGCATGCTACTTTGGACATTTTAAAATGTAAATTGAGTGAATGAAAAGACGAGTACTGAGTATGTAATTTTATTGGAATTCCAGCCAAGCGCTTTCAGCCATTAGGCCTTTCTAAAAGCTCTCGTCAAGAGAAAAACATACAGAAGGTGTCAGAGAACATCAAACCCTGTAACTGCTACATACAATGAAATAAAATGTTTGATGTTACATCATTATTTAAGTAAAATTTGATGAAATTACTCTATAAAGGGCGTGTACAATTGTAATTCACATAACGAAACGTCTAATTTGAAATGATCAACTAAATGATATGTGTCTACACCCTCTTCATAGGGTAATTATAACAAATTTTACATAAATAATGATGTAATATCAAACATTTCATTTCATTCTATGTACATTGTACCTGTTGTATGTTTTTCTCTTGTCGACAGCTTTGAGAATGACCTAATTGCTGAAAACGCTTAGCTGGAAATTTAATAAAATGACACACTCAGTACTCGTCTTTTCATACACTCAATTTATATCTAGTGTATACACCATACTCAGACAATTCCATTTTAAAATGTACCCATTGAAGAAAAAATAATCTGGGTTTTATTTTATGTTATAGCTATTCCCTCCACCAGCTATGGGATGGAAGGTATTGACCCCTTGCCGATTTTCATATATAGCCCATGGTATGACAATTTATGGGAAATGAAAGTGAGTATTAACTTTTGTTGAGACATTACGTCTAAGTATATGGTCTGGCGGTAACCAAAAATCCAAAATATCCAATAAAGACAAAAAATAAAAAAAACAATAAATCAAAAAATAGTTAAAAACCAAAAAAAATCAATTATTCCTAAAAAAATCGAAAGCTCCAAAAAAAGGAATTCAAAAAAACCCAAAAAATTTAAACATTTTTTGATATTTTTTTGCCTTAGTACAAAAACATGTGTAAACTTATTATTTCAATAGTAGGCGCATTTTGTTTTCTTCTGTTGACATAAATTTTGAAACATATTTATGTGTTTACTTATTTATTGTTGTTATTTTGTGTGCTTACTTGTAGAACCTCAACCAGAAACGAGAAAGTACTTCCACGAGACGGTGGGATTTTTAAGAGCCTTTTAAACATTTTAACACTCATAGACTGCCAGGAGCTGCAGAGTAACTTAAACTGCCTTATGCGATGGTTTCATAAGAATGGAATGCTTTTAAATGTAGAAATATATAAATATGCAATATACTAGGTTTAAGCTTGTGTTATAATTCTATTTAATACTTCCAATGAAGGAATAAAGATTTGTTTTAAGTGGAAATTGAATGTTAGATATATTATTTTAAATTTTGTACAATCACAAGTGCTGTTTATCACTCTTATATGTAATTACTTGGCACCTTATATTTACAGAGCTGGGCAGTATTTAATAACTTTTTCTTCAAAAATATTTTATTTACTTTTGTTCTAACATTCACAGTAGTAATTATACTCAAATGTTTTCTTTCACAGAAAGTTGCCAAAAACAGTAGTTAACTACTCATTGCTAACACTTTTTTTGATTAAGTAAGTAGCAGTTATACTCCAGCAGTTTGTCCAGCTCTGTGTGTTTATACGAGTGTAATAATAAATAAATTAATTAATATAAACTTATTATAAATAATTTTCTACTTTTATCTTGATTTAAAATCATTTAAAAATCTAATGATACTCCAATTTAGAATGGATGTTACTCAAATTATTTTTTAATTATTGAATTATTTTTACATCATAGTTTATTTATTGTCAATCTGTTTGTTAGGAAATATACTTTATGAAAGAAATTATTTGTTGTGTATTTTTATACCAAAATAAATTGTTTATATGATTACTGTTTTATTTTTTCCAATTTATTTAACCATTTATGGTCCATCATTTGATATTTCATTCAATTTAACTCAACATCTGTTGAGTTACATTGAATTAAATGTTCAATTATTGACTATAAATGGTTATTTTGAAATAAAATAATTAAAATACAGTAAATTTGAATATACCGCCAAAACCTAAAATTACAGAAACCTTTTCAACATCACTCAATTGTTTAGTCGACAAGCTCTTTAGATGGCGCCACAATTAGTGTCTCATCGATCTGTGGGTTATACTACCTGAAAATACTCGCAAAATTCGATATTTTGCGTCGATCATGGCTGACCTTTGGCGAATTTGAAGCGTACTACATATATGTCATTGGGCGTATCTGGGTTAAGGAATAGAAACCTTGAGTAGTAAACTTAAAATAACGGCAAGAATATACGCACAAAGATTGAGGTAATTGAGTTATTCAATCAGAAAACCAAAAAAGAATTACATAAATGAAGGATGTGGTTAGCACCGAATTTAAAAAGATATAGTTATATATATATATATATATATATATATATATATATATATATATATATATATATATATTAATATATATATATATATTTCAATTGGGGCAATATCTAATAAGGGTGGTATCTAATTCCCAATGGACAACCCTGTATATTTTTACGAAACATCTTTAATGTTTTTTGTATATTCAACATTTGAAAAAGGAACACGGGACTAATATAAGATACGGTGGTGGAAAATTGCAGCGGAAGTTGTAAAGCTCGCGTTATTTCCTATTTTGTTTTTGGATATTACACCCCGGTGACCATTTCCCAATTGAGCCTAATTCTCGTCTACGGAATTTTTTTAGTGGCGCTGACCCAAAAAGGTTCGAAGCATTTAAAGAACGGAAAAGTCCTTTCAACGAGGAAGCCACTGCGCGTGGTCCTTTCATTGCGGGGCAATAATTTTTTCAGTGTATTGCTCCTCTAGGGTCACTTTGTATACACACGGGGCCTTATTGAGGCTATTTATTTTTGCCGACGACAATTTATAGGGTTACGAGGGTGGATCGTTGGTTTTTTTTATTTATGATGGATTAAACCGGAAAGATTCCCAGACAAACAGTGCTCGGAGGAAAATTGAGTTTCAGAACTTAAAATGATATTATCACATAATAGCGTTTTGTTGGTAGAGCCAAAAAATCTGAAATTGGATTCAGTTTAAGGAAAAAAATACTTTAAACATCGATAAATTTAAGAACTATCGCTATCATTTATTGAATCAATCAAATTATTAGAAAACCCATTAAAAGAATAAGAAATTGACCTATTGCGGGAATTTTATATAATGGTTTTTTACCGTTATTCATTCTGTACAATTTTCTTCCTATTTGCAAAATTTTATCTTATAATTCTTTTCAAACCGAACTTATTTTGAAAAGGAAATTTTCTGTCATATTAATAACAAAGACAAAATGAAACACAGTGAATCAAAAAACTGATTCGACATTCTTTTAGAAACTATCTTAACTGAACGGAGTCACAAGGCGTGTTATCGAACTAAAACTACATAGCAATTGAAGCACTCAAGACAGCCATCTTCATTTAATTCTCGACAACATCCATCGCTCACTCTCGTCCATTATCGAACCACTTTCGACTCGATCGAATTATTACAGTCGTATTGAAATCGCAAACTGCAGAACGTCATTTCTACATATGAATATATTCTTGCCGAAGCAGGTGTTCGACGTAATTGTATTTTATTCTGATTCACTATAATTTGAGCAATACCCCAGAAATATACATAATATATATATATATATATATATATATATATATATATATATATATATAATATATACGATAATTTCAACACAAATTTGCACCTGATATATTCTAAATAAGTTTTTCAGATCAGTTGTAAGAGGGCACGTCGTTCAAGATCGCACAATTACTTAGTGAATATAAATAATACTATTGCTCTTTGTACTGGCTGTTTGCATCAGTTTAAAAGTCAAAATATGTTGACGAATATCAATTTTATTAACAAATTGACGCTTATAAGATACATGCTGAGATGTTTAATTAGATTTTGTTTTGTTTTCCTTCATTTTCAGTGATATTCACTCGCTTTTAGTAGTTTTCGACGTTTGCTCATTTGTACAACGTGCTTTAATTTCAATTTTCACTTCGAACGAGAGATTAAACACATTGTACTTAAGAGGCCAAATAAGCCCAAGCCAGTCTACAAATTATGCATTTCTTCTCTCGATACTAGGCCAACAAGATGGTTCGAATCAATAATAATGTAATGTTTTTCTTATTAATTTAATAGCTATTTGTATAACAAGGGAGGAAAGTTCTACTTTTCCTCCCGAGGATGAAGTAAGAGGAGTAAGTGAATTTTTCTAAGGTAATTGTGTGAAATTCATTATTTTAAGTTATTTTCAGACAATTATTTTACAAATCATGAATCCTAAAGAAGAAGAAAGGCTCCTAAGAATTTTTGAAGAGTTAGAACAAGAAGAATTGTTACAAGAACAAAGTAAAATTGCGAAACAAAAGCTTGAAGATATAGAAGGTGACGAAGATTGCGTTCTAAGAAATAATGAAACAGATTCAGAAATGTCTGCGGCTGAATTAAGTGAGCTGAATTTCACTCGTTTGTCAGAAGATAGTCCAAATTACGTGGGAAAAGACGGCAAAACTCTGTAGAAAGTTCATCGTACAGTAAAAACCAGTCGCACAAAGCGCCATAACTCAATTTACAAGTTACCTAGCATCAAACCGCACGCATTGGATGCTCATTCAGTCTATTAAACTAGAATTTGTTAATAACTGAGAGCATGATTGAAGATATTGTTACGTACACGAATACTTATATAGAAAGTATCCGTAATAACAACTCACGCTCTCGAGATGTTTTGAGTATTGATGTTGATGAAATCAAAGCCATGTTTGACCTAATGTACATGGCAGGAGTTCTCAAGGCAAATCATACCATCTTAGCCGATTTATGGAACTGCTCCAGAATTTTTCAGAATGGTTATATCTAAAAACCGGTTCTATCTACTTTTACGAGCCCTTCGATTCGATGACATAGAAAGTAGGGAAGAGAGGAAGAAATTGGATGAACTAGCACCCATAAGACAAATATTAGAATTGATCCGATAACTGTCAATCCAGATATACACCATGTGAGAATTCTACCATTGATGAGATGTTGGAGGCATTTCAGGGTAGATGCAGCTTCCGTCAAATCATAGCAAGTAAGCCTAGTAAGTATGGTATCAAAATTTTTCATTTTAGCGGATAACCTTGTGTTTTATACCATAAAGATAAAAATTTACGATGAAAAGCAACCGGAACTCAGGACGAAACATTGTTTGCGATAATTGGTTTACTTCAATCCCCTTGCTATTGACCTACTCAAACATTACAGACTAACTTTGGTTGGCACCTTTCGAAAGAATAAACGAGAAATTCGCCACTGTTTGTAGCAACCAGAGAAAGGCGCATCTGCAGTAGTATGTTTGGATTTGGGAAAACATATCTGTTCGTATTATATGTTCCAAAAAAAACGTCTTGCTTTTGTCAGGAAGCAATTCAATCATACCCAGCGCTACCTGATAAACAAGTGAGAGAATATACTGACAAAAATTCAAAGAAAAAGTTGTGGTGTAAATTGTATACGTAGTTTGTCAAGAAATGTGATGTAATAAGTGATAAAGAGAAAAAAGAGATAGGTAAGTAATAATAATGAAATGTTGTCAAACTCAATTACAATTCTTGGCACACTTATTCAAATTTATTCCAAGCTTGTCCCATGAAACAACATTATTAGGAAAACTACTTAGCGAAAAAGTAGAATAGGGTTGGGCAGCAACTGAAGAGGCTTGTTTTAACAGACTTAAAAAGTGTGTTGCTTCAGCTACAGAACTATCTTTTTTTCTTATTTTAATCCTAAAAAAAGTTGCTATTGCCGTTGACGATCGTTTTTTTGGGTTTAGGCGCAGTTATTTCTCAGGAAAACGAATGAATCTATTGAATTTGCATCGGTATCTCTAACACCTACCCAGCATTGGTGTTTGTGCGTGAGTGATTTAATTATTATTTATATGAATTTTGTTCTGAGCTACATATAGATCATGAGCCACTCTTGGGTCTTTTAATGAAGTCAATGGATGATATGTCTCACAGAATTCAGAGACTTACTGTTAAACTGTTTAGATATTGGTTTAATCTTGTATATGTGTGTAAACAATTAAGTATTTTGGACAGCCATAGCAAAGATCCATTGTCTCGAAATATATCCACTAACTACCTAGATAACAACATATATGTCTTTTCAGTAGTTTCCACTTCCGAGGAAAATCAACATAGGTTACAAAAAGCAATAGATCAAGATCCAGTTCTACAGCAGGTCGAAGTCTTCACACTTAAAGTGTGGCCAAAACATAAAAGCAGTGTTCCTGCAAAGGTTGAGCCATTTTGGAATTCCAAAAATGATATTTAGTCACACAAAAACGTGTTGTTCTTTCAAAAAAATGCTAATAAAACTAGAATCTTTAAAAGTTGATTTTCTCAACATAATTCATCATACACATCATGATGTTGTTGCTTGTAAGGCAAAAGTCAGAGTTTGATAGAAAATGTCTTTTTTCTTGTCTTACCTGTCCAAAACAGCACAAAGGGTGATAAGTTGTCTGAAAAACATATTCTCACTAAATGGGATTGCTCAAGAAATTTTTTTCTGATAAGGTCCCTGTCAACACCGGCGATGCTTCCAAACCAAAAGCTGTTCCATATTATAATGAACATAAAAGTGGGGTTGATACGGTGGACCAACTGAAAACTATTTATTCTGTAGCAAGGATTACCTGCAGATGGCCTTTCACTGTATTTTTCTCCGTCCTCGATATCGTTGGAATAAATGGGTGTGTTATTTTCCGATCGAACAATGTCGATCTCAATATGGCGCGTCAAGAGTATCTAAAATCGTTGGCAAGTGAATTGGTAAAAAATCATATGAAAAAACGTCTGAACCCAAATTTACCCCATTTGCTAAGTTTGCAACTATTTAGGGAAAACTCCAACAGAAAATCAAGACGATAACCCGAACGAGTCAAGAAATAGATCAAAATGCACCTTTTGTCCAAAAAAGAAACGACAAAGGTTAGTTGTACAAAATGTCAAGCAGCTATTTGTGAAGAACAAACCATTAACTACTGCGTACAATGTGTTTAATCTGATTTGGACTGACTTTGTCTCCAGTATTTGTTCTACTTAATTGAAGAATGTCATTTTATTTTCACAGAATGACAAACGTTTTATGAAAATATTTAATATAATTCACCACAACGTTCTTTGCATTCCTTTCAAACAGCACTATTTTCTTCGTATATTTGCCGTTAAAGGTAAAGGTGAGCACTGGGCACATCCGCGGGTACTGGTGATACTCTTTCTGGTGCGTGTAACGCAGGGTTTACGGACCTTCCCATGATTTCTGTAGTTGTGGAGGAAATCCTTTTTTCCTTGTCGGGTTGTGTAACCATACTTTGTCCTCTTCTTTGAAACTGGTAAAGATTCGTTCGAACCAATTCGTGCACAACGTCCATCATTCTTCTCAATTGGATCACGTAATCTTCTCCTGCTAGATCTTCGCCAGGCTGACAGCCAATCTCCAGGTCACACAGTAGCATCATTTCACGTCCAAACAGGATTTCCTCAGGTGGACTCATCTATGGCAGATGGATATGCCAACGAAAAATAGGGAAAGATACTGGTCCCAATCTCTCTGTTGGGTGGAAACTACATTGGACAGCAATTTTCCAAGGTCCTGTTCATTCTTTCGACCATTCCATCTGATTGTGGATGCAACGCTGTTATCCTGGTCTTCTTCATTCCCAGCTTGTCACAAATTTCCTGGAATACCTGGCTCTTGAAATTTCTTCGTTGATCGCTGTGGGATCGCTAAGGGAACTCCATATCGGCTGATAAATTATTTCACCTATACATCCGCGACAGTTGTGGCCCTTTCATTCGGGATCGTGTAAATTTTCACCTACTTTGTAAAATAATCCATTACAATCAGGATGTTTTTACCACCATTCTGTGTCGTCGGAAATGGTCCGGCGATATGTAAAGCAATCATTTCGAAAGGGCTTCCAACATGATAGTGTTCCATGGGTGCATTTCCCTTGCGCTGTGGTCCATTACTCGTAGCATAATTCCTACATTTCTTACACCAGCGCTTTACATCGTTCGAGTTGTTCATCCAATAGAACCTTTCCCGGACTCGTTGAAGGGGTTTTTTCACTCTCTGATGACCTCCCGATGTACTGTCGTGTAACTTTCTCAGTACCTCGTCCGTCTACTTTAGTTCTCGATCTGTCGCTGCAGGTCATGACGGTATTCATAATATTTCAATTAAAAATTTGCCAAAAAAAGCGCTAGTTCAACTAATTCATATCACTAACTTTATAATCAAAACCGGCCACTATACCGATATGCTCAAGGTCGCCAACATCATCCCAATATTAAAAGCAATCAAACAACCTTCTTCTGTAGATATCAACAGACCTATTTCACTATTTAACAATATTGCAAACGTAATAGACAAAATAGCAATAGCAATACGGCTTCCGAAGTGGTCATAGTACCATTGCACAAACTATACTGGTGATAAACCACATTAGAGAAGGCTTCCGAGAACAAAAGAAAGCCATCATGGTCGTTATTGACATCCAGAAAGCTTTCGATACCGTATGGCACGAGGGGTTACTGCATAAATTAATAAAATTAATCACTCCGGCTTACTCAAAATATTAAAATCGTATTTAACTAACAGCAAAATTGTCACTAAAATAAACGAAAGCACTCCAGGGCCTTACCTCACATAGGCGGGACTCCCTCAAGGCTCAGTACTATCACCTTTGCTGTACTAAATATTCATTCACGATATCCCTACCACCCCTAAAATACTAACTGCTATGTATACCGATGACACTTGTTTTGTAGAATCGGCAAAGAACTCGGTTCACGCACTAAAATCATACCTTATTTCACTAATCAAAAATTAACCATAAATGCCTCGAAAACAGAGTATTTATTACTTAGGAGGAGAACCACCAAAAACAACCGATTGCAATCTCAGCTTTGTATAAACGGACATAATAGTAGTACAACGTTAAAATACTTAGGATACACAATACAAGATAACACAAATGCAAATGCGCATATGAGCACACAAGTTCGAATAGCTAAGATTGCAATGGGCCAGATATACCCCTTAAGTTGCAAACAAAGTAAATTTTCCACCGAAAATAAATTAACATTGTACAAATAAATAATTCGCCCCCTCTTAACATATTCAGCTCCAGTCTACTTCACAGGAACCAAACACAACTTTCACTCGCTGCAGATGATACAAAACAAGTGTCTCAGAATGGCAATTAAACATCAAATACCCTATCCGCTCCTCCCCAAAACCTCATAGCTACGTGATAAAGCTTATCTACCCACTATCAAAGACTTAGTAACAACAATCTCAAAAAATTTTTACGATAACTGTCTGCCAGAAAATCTTCGAAATTCACTCAAAGCCGTAAATCGCGCAGAAGTAACCTATGATAGTGGGTGTAGGCTTCTGCATGGTACGCTAACTATATAACCTGGTTGTCACCTCAAAAAACCCTCATCTAAAGTAGGAATAATCTCAGGACAGCCCTTTACATCGGACTGAATTACCACTAGCTACAACACAATTCAATCATAAACAACGTCTGCCCCGTTGCCTTCTACAAATCTAAAAACCCACATTAATTATTGAGACCCTAATTTTCAGCTGCTTTTCAGGGAATACCCAGCCAAAATGTTTTAGGAGCGAGAAATATATACCGCGGACAAAGTTATTCGAAGAATCAGAATATATGGAGAATGTGATGTATCGCAAGGAGCCATTTACACTCAACAGACGCACACAACAAGTTCAAGATCACCAGACCAGCGATCTAGTTTTTGTTCATGATCATGTTGTACTAAGGGAATGTAAAATGATTGCCAATGAAGATATTTTGAATGTTCTCGATCTGTCTCTTGATCTGTCTTTTCATCTCACACTTCACATTAGTTGAAGTCTTCTCTTCATAGTTGAAAATCTTTTCGTCCATATTAGCCGACATATCGTTCTTTATAGCAGAAATATCGTTTTTACATTAGTTGCAATCTTCTCTTCCATGGCAGAAATTGACGACATTAAGGTGGGAGCCTCGTCATTGAATTCAAATGTTTCTGTATCAAAACCGTCATATTCCAGTGCCACTTTAAGTCTTCCTACTAATTCACTGTTCTTACCGGACGTTTCTAACTCACGATTTTTCAATTCTGTCACTTTCAGGTCACTTAGTCTATTGGCCATGTTTACGTAGCCATTTATTTATATTACCCCACTTCTGACAGGAATATAACGATTTTCTAATTTATTTAAAAGTTTTTATCACGACGGGGGGATAAATTTACACACACGGTAGGTCTATTCACTTAATTTATTTATTCACTTGACTATTCATTAATTTATAGTAACTACACAGTTATTTACTTGTACTTTATTTATATAAATACTTTACTATTCACTTGTTCACTGGTTATCTCACGAGATCAAATTTTGAACTAAAAACTGCGGTTGTTAGGCCGTCGCTTATATATTAAGTGCCTTTTATTCCGGAAACATCTCGATTGCGGCTCCCAAAAACAATCGACCTTCCTGAAAATGTCTAGATGATGAATGTCACAAAAAATAATGATTAATAGTTTCGACGAAATCACTACTCCTTCGCCAAAATTTAAACTTTCATATATAGTATACGATAGAGTTGGATTCAGGCAATACACCAGTGTGCAATTTCATAACAATAAGGCCGATGTGTTATCCCAATCATAGCTTAAAGCTAGAAAAATCAACCCACATTGTATTTTATTGCAGTTATATTTTTGAATTTTTAGTCGTATTTAAAAAAAATTCGTTTCATTTTTGGTGAATATTTCTTAGAGTTTCCAATTAACTCGAGTTGCTTTTAATCATCCGGATATGAAGACATTTACTACATAATGGGAAACTTTCGTTCAATCTCAATAACTAGACTAATGAGACATAAGCTAACATAATAAATAAATAATCAACGCACCATTTAAATTTTACAAAGCATCATTTTATATTCCCGCAAGGAAGCGAAACATCAACAAGGCTTCAATCGAAAATCCATTAGTCACAATAAAAAGCTTTTTATTCTGACATGAGAGAAGAAAAAAACTTTATTTTGTCCTTGGTGAAGACTAAGTGTGTTTTGTTTAGCCCATTTTCAATTCGTCTTGAATTTCATTGACAAAAGACGGATTCTCTTGAAAATAATTACGCCTAACTGGATGTCACAACAAATAGATGTACGAGAAATTCGAATGACCTAGAAACTCATTTCCTGCGGAGTGATTTGGAAAAAATAATTTAATTTCGTAATTAGACGCTTTACAGAAAGTTTTATCTAATTCTTGTTTTTGTACCTGGGTAGAAACCATTTAATCACTAGGCATCCCCTATGATTGGGTGCCAGCACCCCTGTGTTGGACAACAAAAAGACCTTCAATAGCTGGGGCTCTTAAAAGTCGCTGGCTCTTTAAGTACTTTATTATTATAGTAAAGTATGTTCATCAGAAACAATAAAAAATGTACTATTAATAAATACTCAACACATGTAACTTAAAATACATGTAAATGCCATTGCAACAACCGTCATACGGAGACACATCGTTTTTATATCTGACGCGAAGATGACATTTCTCACTTCTGTCATCGAACTTATTATTTATAGAGCTAGTGTATATTACTTATAATTTAATTTTAATTCGCTCATGTGACCTTGCCTTTGAGGCAACCCTGTTGGGAGTTGGATCCTTTAGGCCCAAATCCCAACATACTCCCCCGCCGGAGATCATGAGATTGAAGTACCAAGTTTGAGAAGCGCAATAGGGAGAGGATCATCCAGAGTGATAGAACAATGGTTTAACTTAGAAATGAATGCAATTCATATTGGAGAGATAATAAAGAAAAAACATAATAGAACGATAACTATATACAAGTATAACGTAAAAGGAACATTGAAAAACTGACTACCTATGTCAAAGTTGGGAGGGATATACATTGTCATTATGAGCGGGGAGAGGAATCAGCTTAATAATGGACCTAGAATAGATTCTTGTCGAAGTTCTTATTTGGACAGTCCTTACTTTTCCATCAGGACCAGGCAACAATTTTATTATACAGGCCAACGGCCATTTTAGGGAAGAAGTATCAGAATTAGTATCCCACATGATACCTAAAAACTGTACATGGGTTGTCTTTTGAGTATAGCTTTTTGCACGAGGAATCACTAGTTAATAATGTTTTAGAAATGGTATTGAAATTAGTACGGAATTTATGTAAATTAAATCCAGAGGACCCGAGTGTTTGCCTTAAGTCAAAATACAATTGTTCCGATTCTCCTATTGAGTGGGCACCTGTCAATATATCATCTACATATGTCTGATTTAAGAGGGCATCTGTACATGGGGTAAATAGAATTCCGTAGGGCTATTTCTTTTAAAATTCTGAATGCTAAAAAAGTGTGCACTACGTTGGCCAAAGCTCTAAACAAGTGAAAGGATCATGAAGAGAGTCCCTCCAAAGGACATTCTACAAAAAATGAAATTTCGCGTGCATGCATACTTGCCTATACATTTTTTCGATGTCAGCGGTCAGAGCATAAGGATCAGTCCGAAATCTTGTTAAAATATCGAACAGTCGGGTTGGACTCTAGGCCCTGTCAAAGTTATATCATTTAAAGAAAGGGAACTCGAAGTTTTCGAAGGAAAATCAAATACACTCCGGATCTTTGTACTGGCGCTATGGGTCTTTATTATACTGAGATGAGGGACAAAGTATTTATGTTCCGACAAAGGGAAGAGAAGAGACAAGGGTATCACCTTAGCATCTCCCAATCTAAGGTATTCTTCTAAAATGTTTTTATATTCAGTTTTAAACTCAGGATTCCTTTCAAGTATCCTTTAAAGGGACGGAAATCTATTTCTAGCAGAAATAAATGAGTCACATAGCAGACAGTGAGCTTGAGGAGAAATCAATTGTAAATGGACTTGAAACCTTCCATTAGGAAGGATTTCAGTGGCGGAAGCAAATATTTGTTCGGCTCCTGCATCTTCATCTGTTACCAGAGGACGAGAAAAGACATCTTCTTGTTTGAAGAATTTTTCTAGAATTACATCTACCTTAGTTTCAGTAACATCTGGATTCATGGCAATGTGAAAGGAGTAAAGTGCTAAATTAACATCAGCATGGAGAGTCATGTAATGATGAGGTATAGTACCTGAAATTATCCACCCCAGATGAGTATGAATCAATGTAGGAAGCCCATTTCCTAGATGTTTTGTGTCATGTTTTAATAGAAGGTAATGAATGTCGGCTCCTAAAAGGATCCCAATTTCTGATGGGGTGTCGTCGGCCAGTAGAGATTTGAAGTAGGTTCTGAGTAATCTGATCAACCACAGCGCAAGAAATTGTAAATTTCATTGAAGGGCCATGAATGGAGTGAAACTCTGTCTCAGCCATTTTAATAATGGCGGTTGGACCATTAAAAATGGCTGAAATTTGAAGTGAACGAGAAACAACAAAATAGCATTGGCTTCCGTTGTCCAAAAGACCTTTGACTACCATAGGGGGACCCTGAGAGGGGAAAATGAACAATTTTGCACTTGCTCATAACACTTGAGAAGTGCAAGCCTGAGTAGCCGAGAGATAGGTTGCGTTTACCACTGAACCTTGAGCACGAGAGGAACTAGAAAATCTATTTTGTGGTTGTGATCTTAGAGAATCATCTCCACGAGTACTGACTGGAGTAGCAGAATTTAATTGAGAGTGTGACCTTAGAGAATCACTTCGTTGAGAGAAACATTGCGACCATAGAGAATAACCACTTTGTGAGTGAGAGGAAGTTGAGAACGTTCCATGTGTTGGGCTGGGCAATGAGTTTACTGCTACATTGCGCGGAGTAGATAAATGTAATGAATAATGATGTTTTCCATAACAAATATCACATACTCTGGATGACCCACACCCATTCAAGGAGAATTTTGTACCTAATCAATTATAACGAAGTATGTTAACTTTAACAAAATTCAATCTGTCTGAGACAGACATATGAACAAATTTTTGACATGAATAAATGCGATGATTCGTATCAATGCAACAAGCACAGTGCATAGCTATATGTAATTAGCCTCTATTAACAACACTGTGATTATTACTACTGGAAGAAAATTAATTAGTTCTATGAGTTTCGTGAATTGCTGCATTTGAATTAGAGAGTAATGTGACTTTTGATTTATTTGAATTGAAATTATTTTTAAAATGTGTCCTATTCTCCACTAGACTTCCGGCACTAGAGATATTTTCTAAAATTGTACATTTACTATTTAGAAATTCAAAAAATGTGTTAGTATCCATTAAGTAATTTGAATTTATTTGGTCTTCAAAAGCCTTTTTAGTTGCGAAGTCCAGTTTACTTTCCAAAATGTATGCAATCAAATGATCAAATAATTGTTTTTTGGAAAAATTCAAAGTCAATAGTGAGTCTAAAGCTGCTTTACTATTAGCGGAGAACTGTCTCAGTATGTCGGCATTACATTTTTGAATGGCAGCTATATCCAAAATTTGTTTAAAATAAGAGTTGACCAACTGCTTGTTATTACTAACGCTTATGTAACACATCTAGTGCAATAGAGAAATTTTGCTCAGTAACGGCAATGTTATTTATTAATATGAGAGGCTCACCTCTAAGATGAGCTTTGAGGTAGACTGTAAATTAGTATTATTTATGATAAGAAGCTGTGAAAAGATTAATAAATGACTGATATTCAGTAGGAATTCCTGTGAAAATTTTAATGTATATGTGAGGCAGTTGTATTTTGTTTTTAGTTACTGGTTGAGTATGCGATGATTAATTGAGGCTAGTTAAATTGTTTTGAAGTTCGGAAAGCACAGCAAAATAATTGTCCTCTACATCTCGATCCTCTGTATCTGGAGGGTTCAGAGTCCAAGCATCTAATTCATCCTGAACTTCACTATATTTTTCAAAATGAGCAGTTAATGAGTTTATTTTAAATTCTAACTTAGCTTTATCTACAATATTATCTTAGTTAGTATACCAGTTGGCAATCCCTGTAATCAGGGTTTTACTGATCGTTCGAGTTTCAATTAAGTCTGCCATTTTAATTCAGTCCGTGAAATTCTTCCACAAAATACAAACTCTCCTGATAATATATTAACAAATTTGATCAGGATAGATGAGGGAATGTAATTATTCTTCAAATGACACTGAGAGTAAGTTGTAGACAACAGTATTTACAGAGATGTTGCCTATAATAAATACATCTCAATTTATCCGACAAAATACTATGAATAACTTGTCAATGTTTATTTATTACTTCTAGATATATGATTTGTGAATTAGGTTTCTCCTTTCTTGTAAATAGAATGAATACACTGACCTGTTCGTTCAGTCCTGAACTACTTTTTTACTTACACCAAGCACATGTTCTTTCAGTAATGGTTTTGAATATGTAAAGTTTTTCTGAGATATTTACACAATGTCAATTATTATTCTGTGCTGTCTTGGACAACAAAGAGACCTTCAATAGCTGGGGCGAATAAAAGTCGCTGGCTCTTTTAGGACTTTATTAATATAGTATGGTATGTTCATCAGAAACAATAAAAAATGTACTATCAATAAATACTTAACACATGTAACTTAAACTACATGTAAATGCCATTGCAACAACCGGCATACGGAGATACATCGTTTTTATATCTGACGCGCAGATGACATTTCTCACTTCTATCATCGAACTTATTATTTATAGAGCTAGTGTAGATTACTTGTAATTTAATTTTAATTCTTTCATGTGACGTTTCTTTGGAGGTGCAGTTCTTTTCTATTGTTTTTTTATTCTATGTTTTTCTATTTATGCTTCTCAATTCTTGATGGTTGCCGCGTACGCTTTGTCTAATATTTCAAAATAAAAACATTCTCAAATTTATACTTTAAAAGACCTCTCGATACAAACAGTCATTTAAGAGAGTTCAAACTGGCTGGCAAGTATATTGACCTGGCGTTGATCCGAGTAATACCAACAGACTTATAAATAGACGAAAGAATATAACGTTTTATTTCTTTCTTCTTCGTATTTTATTTGCTATCGCTCGTACACAAAATATCAAATCTGATGAGATTTTGAGAAAACATTCTCGAACCAAGTTGGAGAGATGGCGAACTTTTTTTATTTATGGCTTCATGAGAAAAAGTTATATTCATCAATAAAACGAGTTTATGATTCCATATAGCTGTGGAATAATTTTATTGCTAATGTGATCGGTCACAAAAAGGATAAGTTCATTTAAAAAGGCGGATGGCAGATTTTTCCCATATTCCAGTAATGTATTTCGCAGTTTTAACTTTCTCCCACTAATTTTTAATACTTGAAATATAAAAAAGGTTGAGAATGTCATTTTCTGAAAGTTCACATATATTTTCAATGAAATTTGCTTCCTGTAGGAAACTCAATCTTGAATACACGAGTACTCCAAACTTCTCGACTCCCAACTACAATTTCACTGCCACTTCATATAAATTGCAGACTTAATACAGGCACGATTTTCGCAATTCTGGAAGTTTTGAAATTTCAAGTATGAATGCCTCAATTGGAGGTAGTTACAATGTTTGTTTGGAACAGATAAAGCTCTTTATAAATAGTAGAAGCATTGTGGTACACTTGGTAATGTCAATACCATTTATCTTATGACAAAAGTTTCTATAGATTTATCAGATATCGGGGTGAATTTTGATTTTGCAGAAATCGTTCCAAAGAAAGTTTCATGCTATAACTGAATAAGTATATTCTAAAATCTTGCAAATTGTTTTGATTCAATGTATATTTTAATTATTCATTCCGGAGCTTGTATGTTTTGAATTATCGAGATATCGAGAGATATTATCAAGAAATAAAGTATTAACAGACTGATTCCTTACTTTTGCGGTATCTGATGGGAATGAGATACTTTAGATTACACATTCAACTCGATATTCTTTATATACCTGAGACTTATTATGTAATCAAGTAAACAGTCGAAAAAGAGCATTATCGGACGCCCAGCTGTAATAGTCATTTTGGCAGAACGAGCTGAGAGCTAATAGTATCCCAAAAACTAAAAAAAGCTTAATCCAAGTAGGGGAGGGCGGGGCAACATGTGCCCCCTAATTTTAATCGCTTCTAAATATGTTATTTGTTGCCTTAGCGATTTTAAATTTGAACAACTGGACAGGCTGATGTGTTATTTACTACTTACATACAGTTTAATATTTCTTTGATTTAGCGATAACATTTTTTACGAAAGTGTGAAAGTATATTTCCCATCTTGCCCCGCAGGTGGGGTAAGATGAGAATCTAGGTGGGGCAAGTTGGGATATACATGATTTTGTAAAATAATATCATTTTTCATTGAATTTTAACTATTCTGTTGTACAAAGTGCACAAATATGTTGTACATCGTCATCAACTTCCTCCTCTCCAGCACAGGAACAGTGTGCCCAATGTACTTAATGCATAGCACCCATCCTTCCGTTGATTGGGAATATAAATGGTTGCAATAAAGACATGCTGCATCATCTTCCACGTTTCCTCCGTCTTCCCCAGATGAGTCACTCTCTATAGTTTTGTTTTTTTTTCTGTTGATTATTATTAAGGTGAATCTGACGTTTAACAATTTGACGAGGAAATTCAGATTTTCGTTTCTTTACCAAATGTTTTCCTTTTTAGGAACTGTTTCTTCTAACTACCGTCTTTTCTTTGCTCAATTTTTTTCATTTTTCTTATATCTCGTTTTTGTTTCTCTTCTTCTTTATGCTTCAATTCTTCCTCTAATTCCTTCTTGTATGGTGACTCTGTTATAACAGTATAACTTCCTTTCTTCCCAATTCTTCGTTTTGTCATCTGTTTTTCGTTTTCAATGTATGGAATGGGAACAAGATCCTTTGGCGAGGATATCTGAAATGCAGTGGATGATGATACACCAAAATTAATGAGTTTTCCAAAACTAACGGTTTTAGTGGTAGCCGCTTTTCAGGTGATGTAACGTGAATTTCGTTCACCACTCGCAATATTTCTCGTCGATGAAAGAGTAACGTAACTTCCGTTCACCCCTCGTAACATCGAACAATACTTCTTGTCGATGGTTGTCGAATTTTAAGTTTTCGGATGAGTTCGTTTTCATTAGGATATTTAAGTCGATGCGCGCTGACGTTCTGCCTTTTTTCTTTAACGAAATATAGTTATTGTTGACTTCTCTCATCCTACCGTATCGAAGTACATGTATAATATCCCTTCGCTAATTATTTCTTTCATTGTACTTAATAGTTTCAAATTAGTTTTCTTTAAAACATTTAGTACCAGAGATATATTATATCGATTTAGTTTTTTTTATATATTTCGTTCTGGTTCTTATATATTTTTTTTAACAATGGAATTTTATGTTGAAGAAATGTTAAATTATAACTAAATGAATTAGTAACTTTTCTTATGATTTTTATTGTGCTTTTTTATTTCTATAATAAATATTTTTTTTTAAATATTGTAAAATACAGGATATATGAACCACGTTGTAACATATCATTTCATAATTTTGTACTAATGTTACTGTTACCTACTGTAATTTCAATCTCCAGATATCCTGCATTCTACTGAATTCAAGAACTATATCTGATTCAAATGTCTTTTCTAACATTTTTTCCCGGCATGAGCTTTTTTTTGTCGGCCTAAACCTTCTCACCGGCCTAAACCTTTGCACCGGCTGAAATTTTATCAGCTGGGACCACGGCTTGAACTTTCTACCGGCTTGGACCCAGGGTTCTACTCAAAGCCAACTTGATGCAGCTCATTGGTTCTTGATTCCTCTGTAAATCAAGAGATTCATCGTTGGAAAAGAAAAAATGCAAGGAAAGTACTAACGTCCATAATCGTAAACATTATCGATTATTTCCAACTACAGTTCATGTATTAATTAACTTCATAGTTTTGTACCATTGTAATTTAATATCTTCCTTTGTAAAATTCATAATTCATGTTTAAATTTCAATTTTCCTTCAGAATCTAATTTTTTTTATATATAACATTTCGAAATTTCAATTTTCTTTCAATACATAATTTTTATTTAGTAAATCTACTTGTAAATATTAAATAACGTTGTTTATTTTTTATAATCTTCCAATTTCTTGTTACGTTGAATGGTATTAGCTGATGTGAGGTAACTTATAGGACTCAGGATGGCGCCCACTTATCTTTCCGTCTCATAACGTAAAAATAAGTAGGACTACCCTAGAACCGGTAGGACCTACTCCTTGGGTCTCTATTAGCATATAACCCACGTCTGAGTAGCTCTTCGGCGGAGTGGCCGTTGCAGTGATGCTTCTGTTGTATGGATAACATTGGGAGTTAAAGGTGGTGTTTTCACGGATTGATGTGGGAAATTATCAGACTCTTGTGCTTCAGGCTCCAAATATTCATCTATATTTTTTGTTGCTGCAGCTGCAGCTATTGTTGGTTGATTCGGTATTTCAGACTCTAAGAGTTTGTTTGTAGTTTCGGATGGTGCAAAATCAATATCTGTGAATTTATTTGAGTT
The DNA here is from genome assembly GCA_963921935.1 of Galeruca laticollis. Classification (NCBI taxonomy): domain Eukaryota; kingdom Metazoa; phylum Arthropoda; class Insecta; order Coleoptera; family Chrysomelidae; genus Galeruca; species Galeruca laticollis. Next base: position 101,680,166 of record OY998177.1, read on the forward strand.
GAATGGAAAAATTCCTGCTTTATCAAACGAAGTTGCAGCTGTTAACATAGACGCTGCTCGTATAAACGCCGTTCCAAATAACTTAGATATTTGATATTGGGTCACAACTCAACCTGGATGATTTCGAAGCCAATTACTCACCTCCTGATCATAATAGACACTTTAGGTTTCATGAAACATATGTCAAGTGGCTGAAGTCGGTGTGTGCAATGGGGAGGAAAACACAATATAACCGCCCCACTATTTCTTGCATAGTCAATTACTTTAATATTTTTTATATGAGTAGAATGTCCATCTAATAAGAGTAGCACAGAACGATCCTTTGTTGCACTAGAAAATTCGGTGAAGCGTGTAAACTAATTGAAAAAAAATCTAGTTTGCATTCAGCCACTAGGATGACATTCTGCTGTCGCGGCAGGAGGAGAATCATTTTAAAATTCTGGATTCATCCTCACTCTGAGAAAAATTGATAACGGTGGCATATATGCTCCTGCTGCACTGCAACAAATTTCCACAGTGATGGTTTCACCACTATCTGCCGATGTGAGGGATCCAACTTGTTTCCTACCTTTTGTTGCCAATATCTTAGATTTGGTTCTAGGCACAACTGTAACACCTGTCTCATCACAGTTGTATATTCTATCGCCGGTAAAATTATACTTATCAAAAAGTTGGTCAAGTGAATCGTAAAATCCATCCACAGCCACTTTATTAAAACCTATCGCTCTTGCAGCAAAAGTAGCTTCAGGTTTCCTAATTTACAAGTCTGGGTGTCGTCTTAAAAAAGCTGTCATCCAATCTTTACCAGCCTCATTTTTACTTTTATTAAAATTGTGTTGTTTTTTATTTATTTTTCCGCAGGTGGAAAGCTAACGGTCTAGGTTCGGCTTTATAATTTGAGTAATATTTAATCTCGCTTGTTTTGTTTTACGTTCTAATGTTGATTTAGGTACATCAAAATGTGTAGATGGGGTCCTGTATTCCATTTGACCAGAGATTACAGCCTCTACTGCTTGTACCATGCTCTCTTCACTCCATTTTCCCCGTTCTGTTACACGTTTATAAGTACGCACCATTCTCTGAAATAAAAACAATACGTCTGCTTTAATATTATTATTACTTTTTTGCGGGGCTAGATGAGACCCTATCCCTTCTTGCCTCTCCCAAAATACCTCATCTTGCCCCACATGAATTCAAAAGATTAAACAAGGTTCCCATAATTAAATTATTATGAAAATTTAAAAAAATTATGATGTCCTCACCAACCGTAATTAAACTACCATCAAACCCAGTAAAATACATTTGCATAAATACATAAAACTCTCAGCAGATGCACAAACGTGACACATTTATTTAAAACACATGCGAATTTGTTAAAATCCAACTTCCAACTAAAATCTGTGAACTTCGTTCACTGTTACAGAAACTTCCTTTACAGAGAGGTACATTGTGAGTCATTAGATACTAGTTTCAGCTAATTGCGTACAGAGGTCACTACCTGGTTCGTCAGATTCTGTGGGTTCCCATCTTTCCCCGCGTCTTAATCTTGCCCCGCCCTCCCCTAACTGTCTTTCAATATTAATAACTATTCAATAACTACGGCGAAATTTTTGGTATGGAATGAACGTTAGTGAAAACATACAAGTGTAGTAGTATTCAATGATATTTTGTATCATCATTTTTGTCTGTTATATTATCTTTGATTGGAAGGTTTGGTGGTGACATCTCTTAAGTAGATTGAAATACATTTTATCACGAATTTCAAAGTTTACTCTATATTTTCGTATTAATTGAAAATCACATTGTATATGTCGTTTGAAATATACAAGTATAGGATCGTATGACTTACCTTATGTAATATTAAACTCTTAATAACATCCAGCTCTCCAACTAACGCCAGAAAGCAGCTTCGTCTTCGTGTAGCAATGCGGTAGTTTCAATTTCGTTGATTATATAGTACTATTCAGGATTATGCAAGAGTTAGGCGGGTCACGTTTATTATCATCTTTAGTCGTGGAGTTTCGAGTTATTATAACATTTGCGTGTGATGGAAAAGGGACATGTAGATAATTGAACAATTATTTTTTTTATTCAACCAAAATTAGACTACGTGGGTTTGTTAAATTATCGACATCAATTATTTTGGTAGATGTTGGCCTAAATACACGTATGCATGTGGGTATCAAACGACTCGAATATGTTCCAATTTTAGATAGCAAATTTGTTCATTACATGAAAAAGTACTTTGACAAAACCCCAAATATTCCAAATATAACTATTGTGACCTTTCAATTTCGTTCGTTCGTTTCTAATACCATAGATGTAGAACTGAATTCAAAAAGTGTGGAATTAGCTAGGAACAGTGAGTTTCATTCAAAACACTAATATGAATATTACAATTTTTGACAAAGAAATTTGAGGTTACCCAACCGAAAAACTGTTATAATTGTTCAAATTGATTCTTTCAAAGCTTCTCTTGTAAAACAAAAAATGCTAAGTGTTTTAAATGAAACTTAACGTTTCTAACTAATTCCACAATATAATGAAAAATATTAAAAATTCTAAAAAATTGACAATTGTTTTGATAACTGAATATCATCGTCAGAATGACAGAAGTTACATTTCATTTTATGTCTAGCCAAAAATAACTACTAAACATCAGGTAGGCATCAAATGAAATGTAACTTCATTTGATGCCTACCTGATGTTTAGTAGTTATTTTTGGCTAGACATAAAATGAAATGTAACTTCTGTCATTCTGACGATGATATTCAGTTATCGAAACAATTGTCAATTTTTTAGAATTTTTAATATTTTTCATTATATTGTGGAATTAGTTAGAAACGTTGAGTTTCATTTAAAACACTAATATGAGTAGATTCCACGAAGTAAGGGTCGAGACAGTTAATTAGATTAAATTGTGATGAAACATTTATTTACAAAATGAATTTTAAATAGAGATTATAAATATTACATAATAATTTCTCACCCCTTCCTTCACCTCCCATCACGGGTACTCCCTACCCCACAGTGTATACCCAGAGATTAAGGGAGAAAATTAATAAACTGAATACCATCAAACCTAAACTACTTGCTAGTGTTGAGTGATAATACTGTGTGCGTGAAAAACAATTCAAACAATCTAAAACCCGCAGTGAAAGCTATAACATCCTCAAGAAGAGCGATAAAGAAAGGTGCGTCCAAATCCAATGATATTAAAAGAAATAAATCAAAAATTCAGTAAAATTGCCACTGCACAAAAATTTATCTCACAAAAGACGTCTGGGAAGTTATTCACAATTCCAAGTCGCCAAATGTTGATGAAGAACTACGTCAACCGGAGTTATATATAGATTTCCATATTGACTTCAAATATTGTAAAGAAATAAATGGGGTTAAAAACAAAATACTAGAATTAAAAAATAAGAACCTAAACTACCTTAAATTGGTTTCTTTAAACGAGGAAAACATCGATATCAACATAGATCTAATAGCTCTATTATTGATCAGTTAGACACAGAAACATTAGAAGTAAATAGTCTAGGAAACAAAAATGAAAATTGTTTAGAACACAATAAAAAGACACACGAATTAACGATTAACAAGTGAATAGAAAATTCTGTCCATACAACTCAGTCCAAAGCCTAGATATAGATTTATCCACGTGTTTTGGAAACAATTCGAATAGAACTTCAACGTCAAACAAATCAGAAATAGCAAAAAGAAAACTTATTCATAACAATATGGAATTGGGACAAGTGAATCAACCTCAGAAGATCCAAACAGTTGACCCCAAGGCCCAAGTACTTAAACACACGAACATATCCAAGGCTCAGGAAGTAGAAGATCAAATTGAAAATATCGCCGATGAACCAACTACTGACAAATTCAAGTCACAGTACGAGACCCTGATTAAAGCCAATAAGTAAGCCAATTACAGCCAGAACACTCGACATGACGCCCAAGGAAGTAGATGATCTAAACGCTATTACAACTATTACGCAAAGTGAACAAATGAAAGTTTCCGAAGTGATGCCCGCAGATTTTGTTAAACCAAAAAAATTTGGAAAATTGACCAAGATTCTCAAAAAAATCATCCCAGAGTCAACAAATCACAGTTACTGATAACAAATATGACTCGTTATCAGAAGTATCTGATGATGATCTACGCGAATACAACACCACGCAAAAGGAACGTGAAAAACTGAGGTTTAGGAAATTCACGGTTCATCCAGCAGCTCGGAAGATAACGTAAATAAACAAGATAGCAAGCGAATTAAAGCTAAAGAAACTACTACCAGTACCACTAACAAAAACAGCTCCTCCACTTACCCTCCCATCGTTATTGATGGCAATGTTTCTGCACCTAGACAATTAGTTAGCTTGATAGAAGAAGGAATCAAAAACCAGTTCAAAATCAAATACAGTAACAATTCTACCATGATATTTACAAAACTTGTATCTGACTTCGGTAACCTAAAGAAAACACTACGTGACGGGAGAGTGTCATTCCACACATATTTCAGATGTGAGGAAATAACTCATGCCATCGTCCATTGCAAGAGTTAGCGGAGGGACTCCAACTCGATGACATAAAGGACGAACTTACCAAAACATATAAAATCATAGTTAAAGACATTTATAGGATGAGCACTAGGGGTAGGCCACTATACCTGGTGCTAACTGATTGTAAAGTCACTCTGGACTTTTTAAAAAAAAACGCAAGAGTAATCGAGCACACACGTGTCCAATGGGAACACAGACGTCAAATAAAACCTATCATATAATGCCACATCTGCCAGCTCTAGAGTCATGCCACATCAAATTGTGGCAGATCTCCTGGATGTCTTGAATGTGCGGCCTAATATTTAACACCTGAATGCTCGAAGAACAGGAGCAAACCTGCAAGATGTGCAAATTGCGAAGACGAGCATCCTGGCAATGCTGTAATCTGTCCAGAATATATAAAAGAGAATGGTTAGAACATAACAGAACTAAAAGCACAAATAACAAGCCAGTAGTCGCAACATTAATTCCCGAACCCATCCCTACTTTTAACCCATGGAACCAGAATTCTCTAGTCTTCCCACCAAAGCAGTATCTAGACCAACTCCTCAAAGATCTAGCCCTAATCTTCGCAGTCAAACTGTTTACAAGGAAGCCACTACACATATACATCAAATCACACATCTAAACGATTTATTCAAACAACTCCACGAAATTGTTAATCTAGACGAATGACCAGAGTGTCGCTGACTTTTTGCACGAAATGAAAGCCGCCACCAACAAGTTGGAGAAATTCACTATCTATAACAACTTTGTACTTTGATTAGATAAATGTGACATTTACACAGGTAGGTGGTGAAATAGAAATTCAAAAACGAAATAATATCAAAATCATTTTCTGTAATGTACGTGGAGTTTTTAATAAACTTCATCTCATCGTGGAGTTTTTAATAAACTTCATCTCATCAGACATTTTCTCGACATTCATAAACCGGATATATTCTTCTTAATCGAGACGCTACTTAAAGCTAACGAAAATGTTAACTTTAGATACCCCGAAAATAGTCTTTTAGACAAGACCGCCCCGCTAATGTCGGCGGAAGTGGTATCGCAGTATCAATAAAAAAGACATCTGTTCTGCTGCGTATGACTATATTGTTAGACAATAAAATTAAAATCGTCGGAGCATATAATCCTTCAATAATATGCTGAAAGAGGTCGATTGTTCAACATTGTTAAAACACACAAATGGGGGCAACTGATGGGTGGATTGAGTAGCTTGTCAGTTGTCACTGCCGGTCCCAAGCCCGGATAAAGGAGAAGGGTTGAGCAGAGGGCTAACCACCCACTCTCGTAAAAAGGAGTCTGGTTATGAAAACTGCGATTTTGCCTCGGTCTCGAACAGGAACAACACAAAGACGACACACGCAACGGAAAAGGAATATGAGTATTGGAACCTGGAACGTCCAGAGCTGGCATAGAGCCGGAGCCGCTACAAATGCCATTCAACAACTGGAAAATATAGGAATAGCCAACTTATACCCTCAGACATACGCAAGTGGTTGGGAAATAGCCAGAACATCTGCATTACTTACTTATTGTATTATTATTTCTTGAGCTACCTGTAATTTGGTATATAAACTTTTGTGAATAAAGACCTTTTTAAAAAAAAATTGTGACCTTTCTCCCTGTAATTATTTAATTCGGGATTCACCAACTATGGCACCACTCAAATTCATAAAACGAGTATAATCGTCCCTCTGATAAAAATGGAATTTTCGGTCGAGCAATTCGTCGTCCTTTATTATCGGATTAACTGATTATTACTTGAAATTTCCATATATTAACGTCCGCTCACTTTCCTAAATAAGGGATTGAATGCAATCCTGAGTATTTTACATTCTTTTGTGCGTTTGGTCTTGACTTAATTCTTTTAATTTGATGCATCCCTAGAGACGTGAAGAGATATTTCGACACGAAGCGGCGCTGTAAAACGAAATCGTTGGGAATTTACTGAAAACCGACTCCCATTACGAAATTTTATATACCGAGCTTTAACCAAATTCTTGTGCATCGAACCGAAAAATGCTATAAAGAGGAGAAAAAAAACTAATTTTAAAATGGTAGGCTCAACTTTGAGTTGCTGAAATAGAAATGTTGCAACGGAAGACGATGAAAAATTCTATCGGCAAGATGTTGTATTATGAGTAAGGAAATTTACTACACATTTTTTATTGTTGAATAGTTATTGGGTGATTAGTAATTCGAATTGGTGGAGACACTGGATATAAATGGAATGAATAAAATGACAAATACTAAATGTGTATTTTATTAAAAATATTCAGCTAAGCGCATTCGGCCAATAGGCCATCCTCGAAGTTATGGTCAAAAAAGTTTTAACAGGTGTTTAAAAACATTAAATGTCGTTAACGTTAACGGTAGGCAACGGTGCGTGGAAATAATAAAGTGTTCATAAAATTCGCCTGCATTTATTTCGATATATCGGAAAGTGCAGCGAAAGTTAATTAACTAGAATTTGAATTGTGTCAACAAAAGGTGAAGTACGTATTGCTACAAAAAAAAAACAAAGAAAAACGTTAGATTTTGTAAAAACAATTAGGTTAGTGGTAGGTTACTAAAATAAAAAGCAATTGAATTAACGCAAGTCCAAAACGATATAATTTGCGACATTGTCAGATTTAAAAAAATAAAGGACAAAATAAAGAAAGAATTAGATACACATAATGAGTGGTTGGATATATCAAGTATCTCCGAAGAGTGGATCTGGGTATCTTGGTCTTACGCTACCACGAAAATAATATAATCAAATAGTTGTTGAATACAAAATATAAAAAGAAGATTCAAAGAAAAGAAAATGGATGGTTTATTTGAAGTTAGCAAGAGGACTAGCAGAACCCCACCTAAAAGTAAAAAAGATGAAAAGTTAAATCAAATCATATCGTTAATGGAGGAAATGTCTGTAGATCAAAAAATTATGAAATGGGAACAACAACTAATTAAAAACGAGATCAAAGAAACTTAAGGCAACTGGCTCTGTTTAACGAGGAAATATTAGAGAAATGAAAACAGAAATGGAAGAGATTGAAAGACAATGGAAATTATAGATAAAGAAAGAAGAAAGAATGATGTGATGATAAATGGATTGAAACCTGATACTAATGAACCGTTGAAATTGGTAGAAAATGTCAGAAACTGTTTGAGTCAACAACTAACAATAAATGTCGGGCCTAAAGCAGTTAACAAGATAGGGGAAAAAAGTGTATAGTGAAATGTCCGAAAGAAGATTATAAAGAAAAAATTATGGCAAATGAAGATAAATTAAAGGAGAGGAAAGGAGAAAGACTTTTTATAAATAATGATATGACCAAGAAGAAAAGAGAAAAAAAAGAGATAAGGATGTTTGCAAAATTAGAAAACCAAAAAGGAAAAGACGTAAAGATGGGATAAAATAAGGTAACAGTAAATGGAGATGGGATAAAGAGAGAAATAGAATGAAAATACTGGAAAAAATACATTAAAAAAACTAAATTAAGAAACATGTATTCATGGTAACAGAGAAAAAGACACGGCAACGGAATTTGATAAGAATAACGAGAAAATTAGCAACGGAAATGTGGAAAATTGGAACATGGAATATTAGAAGTATTTTAGGAAAAGGAAAAGAATTAGAAGAAGAGTTTGAAAATACAAACTTGCAAATACTAGCTATAGCAGAGATAAAAAAAGGACAGGGGATAGTGAAAATGGATAATGGTCATATCCTCATATGTAGTGGTATTGAAAATGAGAAAAGAGCGGCAGCAGGAGTTGCATGTATAATACATAGAAACTTAGAAGAACAAATTACTGGATGGACGGGATGGTCAGAAATATTACTGGTGAAATAAGAAATAAAAATGTGAACACAAAAACTATAATAATTGTATATGGACCAAATGAAGACGATACAGTAGAAAATAAAGATAGGTTTTGGGAAGATCTAACTATGGCCACAGAAAATGCAAAAGGAAAAATAAGTATACTTGGAGATTTGGATAGCAGAGTGGGAACACAATATGACATTTACAGAACAGTAATTGGAAAACATGGTTAAGCATTTAGGAATAATAATGGAGAACGGCTGTTGGATTTTTGCATATTACACAATTTTATTGTAACTAATACATTTTTCCAACATAAGGACACACTTAAATATACACGTGTGGTGGAAAGCAGAAATGGAAGGTCAATAATGGATTACATATTAGTGGAAAACAGAAATAGAAACGAAGTATTGGATACCAAAGTTAGAAGGGGACCAGAAATAGGAAGTGACCACTATTTACTTGTAACAAAAATAAGAGAACAAGTAGAAATTACAAATCATAATAGACAAAAAGTAGAAAAAAGAATAGAATATGAATTGGTCAGATCATACAAACTCCAAAACAAAAATATGGCAGAGAAATAAAAAATAGCATTATCAGGAAAGCTCTCAAATAATTGTGATATAATGCAAAATGGTAATTTAGAAGAAATGTGGAATTATTTCAAAAAAACCGTATTGGAAACCGCTAAAGAAATATGTGGTTGTAGGAAGAAAACAAATAAGGAAGAAAACAGCTTGGTGGACGGACGAAATTAGAATAAAAGTAGAATAAAGAAAAGCGTGGAAAATATGTATAAATAACAAAACCACGGAAAGCTATGAAGTGTACATAGAGAAGAAGAAAAAAGTAAGAGATTGTAGCAGCAGCTAAAAGAAATCAGGGGAAAGAATTTGGCGAAAAAATGGAAAGCAATAGTAAATCAAATCAAAAAATGTTTTACAAAACATTGAAGTCATCAAGAAAAGAAAAACACAAGAAATAGCATGGATAAAAAATAAATAAATAGATATACTGAGCAATGAAAACGAAGTAATTGATAGATGGAAAGGATATTTTGAGGAATTACTAGGAGCAGACAACAGAATTCAGGACATTATCAAAAAAGGATGCAATAATAGAAAATAAAGACATTATCACTCCAAAAGAATTACAGGAAATACTAGATGAATTGAAAAATCTTCAGGAATTGATAAATTAACAGCAGAAATAATCAAGAATATAGGGGAAACAGGAAGAAAAATATTATTGAAAATATACAACACGGCGTGGATTCCAGAAGAGTGGAAGACAGCCTTATTAGTTCCAATATATAAAAAAGGGAATAGACAAGACTGCAATAATTATAGAGGAATGAATCTACTTAGTACAGCTATGAAAGTGTACTCGAAGAATCGCAAAGTGTATTTAGAAGAGGGCGAAGCATCCAAGATCACATATTCACAGTGAAACAGATAATTGGTATGTTCTCAAAACAAGAAAAATATGTATATATGGGATTTATAGACATGAAAAAAGCTTTCGACCAAGTACCAAGGGAGAAGTTATGGAAAGTACTAGAAGGAAGGGGAGTAAACTACAAAATAATAGACCTAATCAAAAACATTTACGAAAATAATAGAAATTGTGTAATATACAGGAATAAAATATCAGAACCATTTTCAACACAAGAAGGATTGAGGCAAGGAGGGGAACTAAGTCCATTATTATTTACAATTTTTATTGATGAAATAATTAAAAAATCGTCAACCAAAATGAAAAAACTAAGAAACAGCACATTGGTATAGTCCCTGAATCGGACTCTACCTAAGCCATGTATGAAAGTTAAAATTATGGCGGATACGCAGGGATTTCTTAGAATTGTTTACGATTTTGACTATATTATCTAGACATTGTTTTTGTGACCAGTCTTATCTAGAAAATGCGAGAGCCAATTGTTTTTGTGCAAGCCGCAATCTAGAATTATGAAAAAAGGCACTAATATATATAAAGGACCAACCATGGAGAGTTAGTACAGTTGATAAAATGATCTCGACAAATAAATAAGAATACACCGAAATGGCGAACAGTAAAGTGTTGATATAAATTATTAATTAAGTTTATGTGCATATGAATTAAATTTAGGTGAATAGTTGAGAGTATGATAAATTAAGTGTTAGTGACTAGTTTAGGGTTCAAAAAGAGTAGTTAGAAGCTATACCGTGTGTTTAAAGTGTATCTCACCCGTAATAAAAACGTTTTAATAAATAAGAAAAACATTACAATACAGACATTTAGAAAGAGTGGATATATGAGAAGCAGGTTTTGCAGATGATTTAATAATTATGGCTGGGAAAGAGAAGGACCTACAAAAGAATTTGCAAATACGGAGCTCGGTATCGGAAAAATTTGGAATGACAGTGAATCAAAGTAAAACCAAAGTTATGGTTATAGAACCAAAACAAAAACATACAATTGATCTTTCAACCGTTTTCAATTTATTACTATTAACCTGATACCCCAGAAAAATGAATAAAATTATATACAAGGTTAAAGAAAAACAATACTCGTATTGAATTAAAATAAGTTAACATTTCCCCAGTCATAAAAGGGTGATAAATTTTGTTTTACATATATAACTATTGAAAATTATTACATAAACGACAAACAGACCGAATGTCGTTTCTGTGATAATTTTCAATAGTTTCAATATGTAGACCAAAATTGTACACCCTTATAACAGAGTAAATTTTAACTTATTTTTATTTCATACAAGCATTGTATATTTTACCATTTTCATCTACTTATGTAGAGCAAGTTATGGAAATTTAATGTGTATAGACACCTGTTGAAACTTTTTTTGACGATAGCTTTGAGGATGGCGTATTGACCGAAAGCACTTTGCTGAATTTGTGATAAAATACACACTTATTTTTCGTCGTTTTATTCATTCAACGAATAGTAATTCGTTTATATGCATTTTTATATTACTCATGTTTCTATAGTCCACTTCATAATTTAATTTTTTGCAAAACTATTATGAAATACAATAGTTTTACAGAAGAGCAAACGTTAAAGGTATTTTTTTTCTGGCAATATTGATTCTTGCTGCTGTTGCGTGTTGGATTCAATTTTCTTTCGTATTTCATTCTAGTGTGGGTTTGATAAATATCATTGAACTCCTCTTTCTTTTTGTTTCACTCTTCCATCTTTCTGATTCTAAATGTTACACAGAATTTTCTAATGTCATGATTATTTTTATGTTGAATATTAACAATTTCGATAGCTTTTGTTATTAGTTGTATTGTATATTTTTCTCTGATAATTAGGAACTGGCATCCTAAAAATATGTTGAAATTGAGAAATAGGTTAGGTTAGGGTATGTCTTTCATTTGGAAAATATTGATTTCCCAACAAAATAGAGAGAAAATTCAGCTGAATATTTCACATTTTGATTTGCAATTGAAAGTGGGATGAAGAACTAACCGTGTTAGGATTTCTTCTTGGATAGCAACTAGTACACGCCTTAATCATGTCGTTCTGTTCCGCTAAGAGATATTGAATTGGAAAGCATATACTTTGCACTAAAGAGGTATAAAATGTCGGAACAGGTCCATGAATTATGGATTTATTTTCATTTCAATTGCAAATGCATAGTGATGCTTTTGTATCAATGAGAATTCACTGATTACTCCAGAATATTTTCTAAATTGATTTGTGTAGGGACGCCGTGATTTTCTTCATTGCTCTAAACTTTTTTTATAAATTTTCAATCTAGTGGGCATTGTTGACGTATTTAGTCCATAATATTCACCGAACTTAATAAAATGGAAATATCTGACATTCTTTTTTCTGTAGGCTGGTAACAGAAATACTTTCTGTCATAGGGAAGTCTGTATTCAGCTAATATCGGCACATCAGCCATAATTGTGTGGCATATTTTGACAATGTAAGCAACAATTGAAGCAGTTTGCTCAGAGGAAGTTGATATATGGTATTTGTACTAACACATACTTTGAAAGTTATCAGGTGATATTAGAATTTGCATGAACAAGTGAGCTACTAAATTCCTAATGTTTTGCGGCCTGAATTGAATTTCTTGAAAATCGGTACGTCTTGGTTCAACAGGTTAAAAGACCCAGTAGTGACATTTAGGTTACATATTTACAAAGCATCTCACCAGAACGCTTATTAAAGATATTGTCAGGACATCCTCGCTTACATTTTTCTGCTAGGAATTTTCCAAGAAAATCAAAATCTGAAAAACAAGGATGGGATGTTATATTATATACAACGTTATTGGTGTTTTAGTGGAGATTAGGATGTTTGTGCAATTAGATCAAATATTTTTTGAATTACCAAACAATGCCTTGTGGAGGCATTAATTTTGTAATGGTCAGAGTTCATTTATTACAAACAAATCAACACCCTGTATCTCATTAACGATAAGACTTGTCACACATGTTTATAATAAAATTCTATCTGGACGTCAAGTAAACAATCAATTTCTAATAATTTCCTTAATACGTTTAAAAAATTATGATTTCGATCAAATTGATGTTGCGGTTTCATGGGGATTCAGATTATTTTCACCAACTTTGTTTTTGCAGTATAGGAACTTACATGAACTTAATGGGCATCTAGAAGCCTATTTCGTAAACATTCCTTGTTCTAAGTGATAATCGAAGGAAAGAGTCCAGTACATGGGTAGTGTTAGGTAAATAAATAATCAGTTGAAGATTGGCGGTACTGATATGCCATATGTCAATCATATAATACACACACACAAGCCGGTACACTTAGACTCATGTATGTACTATGAACGGACGTGAATTAAATAATTAATAATAATCCAAGTCTTCATAATTTCTTATAATACTAACCATTACATGGCGCTGCGTGGCAAAAAAGGATTGGTTAGATGAAGACAGATGAAAATTTAGCAGAAAACTGGAAGTTATGGAACGCATGTCCCCAAAATTATTTAGTAGCCAGTGAGATAAATAAAAAAACTGTATCTACACAGTGTGCTCAGCTGTTGCATTACATTGGAGAAGATGGATTTCGAGTTTATACAATTTTTCGTTCGCTGAGGATGAGAAAGATAAATTGAGTAAATTAATAGAGAAATTTGAGTCTCACTACTTGCTCAAAGAGAATGTGAGTTATTAACAAATTTTTCTCATACCGTCAGCAAGGAGGACAGACATTGGAGCATTTTTTTACAGAAATCAAACAGCGAGCAATGAAATGTAAACTAGGCGATTTGAAAGAAAGTCTAACGAAAACAGTTTCAATACGTGGAGTAACCAGCAATAGTATCAGAGAAAAGCTTTTACAGGATGACAAAGAGGATAAATTGAGCTTAGAAGAAGCAATAGAGCTAAGTTTAGTAGTAGAAACCTCAAAAGTCCGAAGTGAAGCGATGACAACACAAAATTCTACAGCAGTAGTGGATACTGTGAAGAGAAATACAAATATCCAAATGCAACAGAAATTGATAAAATGATGTACCAGATGTACGAGGACACATGCTGTAAATGAGTGTCCAGCTTATGGAAAAAGCTGCAACGAATGTAGGACAAAAAACCATTTCGCTCAAGCATGCAGGAAGAAAAATTCAAGAGTCACGGAAATCAAACAGGAAGAAATAAGAGTAACAGCGAAAGTGTAAGTAATGAAGATTTATTCATTGGTTGTATAAATAAAGATAAACGTTGTGTTGATTTTATTAATGATAACGAATGGGCAATTAAATTAGAAATAAATAATAGATATATACAATTTAAGTTAGATACTGGTGCCATGGTCAATGTGTTGTCTATGAAAGTATATAAAAAGATCAAAACTAGCGAAAGTATGAATTAACAAACAAATAATAGACTAACCTCATATACAGGGGATAACTTAAATGCAGTAGGCATTAGTACAATTATTTGTAAAAAAGATAATAGTGTTTACAAGTTAAATTTTTTTATAGTAAATCCAGACACACAGTGTATATCAGGGTTAGATAAATGCTTGAAATTAAACGTAATTGAACGTGTAAATAATATAAATAATGGGAACGGTGATTACTCGAATTTAAAAAGTGAATATAAAGATGTGTTTAATGGAATACGATGTTTAAATGATAAAAACCCATATCACATCATGATTGATAAAAATGTTGAACCTATAGTGCACACAGTAAGGAAAGTACCTTTACCTTTGTTGGATAAATTAGAAAAGCCTTCTAAAGATCTTTCAGATAAACAAATAATTGAGAGGGTGGAGGGCCCATCTGAATGGGTGAACGCTATGGTTCTAGTTATGAAACCAAATGGTCGTGGGTTGCGAATTTGTTTGGACCCAAAATATTTGAATAAAGTAATAAAACGAGAATACTGTCCAATTTCCACATTCGAGCAAATTACAAGTGACATGTCGTGTGCAACTGTATTTAGCACATTGGATGCGGCAAATGGATTTTACCAAATTTGCTTAGACAAAGAAAACTCTGAACTACGCACATTTGGGACCCCATTTGGTAGATATAGATTTTAAAGATTACCTTATGATTTGAAGCCTGCACCAGAAGTTTTTCAAGATAAATATCAAAATATATTTAAACGGGAGCTAACATATACCTAGATGATATAATTGTGTAGGATAAAACCAAAAGTGAACATGATCAGAGATTAAAGGCTGTATTAGAAACAGCTAGACAAAATAACATAAAATTTAATCTAGAGAAATACAAATTTGGTAAAAACCAATTAATCTACATGGGACAAAAAACTTTAAAAGATGGAATAAATTTACCAAATGATAGAATTAAGGCTATATTAGAAATGCCAGGCCCAAAAAACAAAAATGATATTCAGCGAATTTTAGGGGTTTCAACATTTGTAAGTAAATATATTGAAAATTTTTCAAGCAACACTTGGCCACTAAGGTAATTATTAATAAAAGATAGTGCATTTATATGGGCAGAAGAGCAAGAAAGATCTTTTGAAAATTTAAACCAAATATTGACGACAAGTCCTGTCTAGCAATTTTTTGACGAAAATAAACAGATAGTGCTGTCTGTAGATAGTTCAAAAACAGGACTCGGAGCTGCTCTTATGCAAAATATTATGCCATGTGCATATGCGTTTAAATATTTAAAACAGACACAAGCACATTATGCACAGATAGAAAAAAAAATTTCTAGCAATATGTTTCGGTATGTCAAAATTTTATGAATACATATAGGGAGGAAAAATAATAGTCGAGACTGATCATCAGCCTCTTTTGTCAATATTGAAGAAGCCATTGAGCAGTTGCCCTGCCAGACTTCAAATAATGTTATTACAATTACAGAAATTTGACTTTGAACTCAGGTTCAAGAAAGAAAAAGATTTGATTCAGGCAGATGCATTGTCGAGGACTTACTTGTCGGGAACATATAAAGTGTTGGAATCAGAAATAGAAGCTCAGGTCTGTTTAATTATAAATCAGATTAATGCAACACTAGAAAAAATAAATCAATTAAAAACAGAGACACAAAAGGATTATGAGCTTCAGGAACTGATACAAATAATTAAAAACGGACGGCCTAACACTAATAAATAATTAAATGCAAACATAAAAAAATATTTTCAATGCAGAAGTAATTTAAATGTTATAGATGAGTTAATTTTCAAAGGGTGTGCAATTTTAATCCCTAAATCAATGAGATGTGAAACGTTAGACAGAGTGCATAATAGTCACCTAGGTATAAATAAACCATTAAGCTTAGCAAAAAACTTAATATTTTGGCCAGAAATTAACAATGAAATAGAACATAGAGTCTCTAATTGCCATTTATGTTTAAAATACTCAAATTCGCAAAGATCGGAGCCTTTGGTATCACAACACAATCCAGATTTAAGATAGAATAAAGTTGGTTGTGATATTTTTGAAATACATGGTCAACAGTTTTTGATATTAGTTGATTATTTTTCGAAATTTGTTGAAATTGCAATATTAAATAAAGACATCACAAGTAGAAATGTAAATGCTTCAAAAACTATATTTAGTACACATGGTATACAAATTACCTCAGTGTCTGATGGAGGCTCACAATTTACTTCAGCAGAATTACAAAAATTCAAAAGAGAGTGGGACTTTTCACTTTTCACATATAATCCCCAACATATGCTCATAGCAATTGTTTGGCTGAGAGACACATACAAACAGTAAAAAAATTATTAAAAAACCATTGAAGATGGCTAAGACATACATCTGGCACTCTTGTATGATAAAAATTTTATAACAGATTCAAATTGCACTTCCGCACAGATGTTAATGTCAAGAAATCTTAGATCAAATGTAATATGTACAGAGGGCTATTATTATCCTAAGGTGGCCATTAACATTATACAAAACGTTGAAAAGAAACAGAATACACAACACAAATGTTACAACAACAGGGGTGTTAAGTCACTACACAAAATTGCTCTAAACTCAAAAGAATATGTTCAGTTAAAGCCAAAAGGTGAGTGGACACCTGCTGTTGTAATTGAACAAGTTTATAAAGTTCGGTTGGAAAATGGTTCAGAACCATACAGGAATAGAAAATTTATAAAAGTCATACAGCAGTTTAGCCAGAACAATTTTTCAACCAACGTAAGTAATAAAAACAGGAATGTGAATATAGAAGATAGGAGACCTATAGTTAATTATTATGTACATATAGTGACAGTGAAGAAGGTGAACTAGATACAAACACAAATAGTGAAGAAACTGTTGAGAGCAATGTAAAAGGTGAAAGAGAAGTTGTACATGAACATAGTGATTTACACCTATGGGATAACTCTAATAATAAGATCGAATATTATTATAAGTAAGATGACAGCATTACTACATTGGTAGAATTAGATGTTAGTAATGTTACGAAACAGCACCCTGGTATAGTCCTTAAAACCGACTCTGTCTAAGCCAGGTATAAAAGTTGAAATTATGGCGGATACGCACTGTTTTTTTTATAACTGTTTACGACTTATCTTATGTAAACATTGTTTTTGTGACCAGAGTTATCTAGAAGAGGCCAGAAAAATTATTTGTGTCTGTGTAAGCCGCGGCCCGGAATTTACTAGTAAGAAAGGCATTAATATAAATGAGGACCGATCAGCGGAGGAGTTAGTTGATAAAGTGATCTCGAGAAATAAACAAAAAATACACCGAACAGTAAAGTGCTAATAAAAAGTTTGTGTGCATATAAATTAAATTTAAGTGATTAGTTAAGTATATATAAATTAAGTGTTAGTGAGTTAGTGTTTAAGTAAATTAGTAAGTAGCCATACCCTGTGTTTTAAATTTATCCCACCCGTAATAATAGTATATTACGTAACAAGAGTTGTAAGTAACCCATTACGCACGAAATGGAAAAGTTTATGCACGAAACCGCGCAGCAGCGAGTGCATAAATTTCATGAGTGCGTAATGGGCTTACAACTCGTGTAACGTACTATACTTTTTCTACGCCCATTCATTTTCTTCCATTGAATAAAAAAAACATCGCAATCATTTAAACTTTATTATAATAGTTGTTAACAATTGAACAATTATTGTAAATCGATTGTGCCTTATTATTTAATGGTGATGAACGGTTATTTATAATTGTATTATATTTTGTTCAAGAAATTGACAATATAAATGACATGACATTTTTTTCATAGCATGCTACTTAAGAAAACATGTCCTATTTTTAAAGAAATTGCATAATGTGATGCCTACATTTAGGGGCATCACTCTTTCAATCCTAAATATATCTCGCTAATGCTAAAAGTTTTTATGTTTTTTAACTGACTAAATTTGTGTAAATAGGCCAAATTTGATTGTAATTTAATTAAGCCAAGAAGTTTAAGTTTTCTTCTCGAAACGCACGTGTATGTTATGAGATCTCATTACGTGCATGTTATTGTTAAATGTCATTTACAAGAAATGTTGACAGTGCGATTTTTGACGTTTACAGACTTGGGCGCAGAAAAAAACTTTTAATAAATAAGAAAAACATTACATTGGTGTCAGGTGTGGGGTAATATAAATAAATTGCTACGTAAAAATGGCCAAGAGATTAAGGGATCTGAAAGTGGCGGAATTAAGAGCAGAATTGGAAGATCGTGAGTTGGAAACGTCCGGTAAGAAAAGTGAATTAGTGGAAAGACTTAAAGTGGCACTGGAAAATGACGGCTTTGATCCAGAAACCGTTTTATTTAATGACGAGGCTTCCACCTTAATCTCGTCAATTTCTGCTATGGAAGAGAAGATTTCAACGAATGTGGAAAGCCATATTTTGGCTATAAAGAATGATATGAAGATCGACATTTCTGTTAATATGGACGAGAAGATTTCTACTTTGAAGAACGATATATCTGCCGATATCTTATTAATGGAAAACGACATTGCCGCTGACGTTGAAAATGAAATTTCGTCTCTAAAATCTAAAATCGAGAATAAAATGTCAACGATGGACGAGAAAATCGAGAACAAGATTACAACGATAGACGAGAAAATCAAGGAGTTAGAGGAAAACATTGCCGGTTCAAGATCGCGAGGCACGCCAGAGGAAGAAAAGAAGACCGAGCAAACGAAACCTTGCAAGCCAGAAACAGTATCTAAGTTTGAAGACATTGGCAGTTTTACCCGAGTCAAGGCCCCAACGTTCGATGGAAAAATGTCGTGGACCAATTATGTGAAACAATTTGAAGCAGCCGCTAGAGTGAATAATTGGTCCTATAGAGAGAAGGTAGTGAACTTAACCATCGCGCTTCGCGGAGATGCCTTAGATGTACTCCAGACGATACCTTTAGAAGAAACGGATGACTTCGAGCAACTGAAGAAGAGGTTGGACATGCGATATGGTCATGAACATCTAGAACATTTGTACCAATCTCAACTGAAGAACCGAAGGCAGAAACGGGATGAGTCCCTTCAAGAATATGAAGTGGACATTGCACGACTAGTTCGATTTGCTTAACCGTCAGCACCAGAAAACATGATGGAATGTCTGGGCATCCAGGCCTTTATTGATGGCTTACGTGACCTCGATATGCACAGGACGCTTCGTTTAGCCCATCCGAAAACATTAGTCGACGCATTGATAGCTGCCCTTGAATATGAAGCAGCAACGAAGGCTTCAGGATATAACAAAATTAGGACCATCCAAGAAGAAGGTGACGAAAACAGATTTGACCAGTTCGTCAGTTTCATATAAGGTATGATGGACAAGAAACCGAGAAAAATGAGATGCTGGAATTGTGGCGAGCTAGGGCATATACGTAGTTCGTGTAAGCGCCCCAAGACTCCTGCCAACCAAGAACCCCAGTCACAGGAAAACTAGAACGGGTCGGCTACGAGGGGGCAGCACCGACCCATGATCGTTCCAAAGATCCTCTCATACTGATAGCTTCTCTCAGATGTCGCAACGACAGTGTATATGTGGATGGCGAAGTAAATGGCAAGAAATATGCTCTGCTGGTTGACACTGGAGCAACTAGGACCATTATACGACCAGAAATAATAAACTCCAAGAAGAAGCTTTTACCAACGAGACTGCGACTGTGGACCGCCACAGGTGAGAGCGCCAACGTTCACGGTGAGACACAAATCCAATTGGATATTGGCGCAGGAAAGTTCACGCATACGGTAATCGTAGCTGACATTGAAGGAGACGTGATTCTGGGAATGGACGTAGTGAATGTACATGGTTTCCAATTAGACTTTAGAAACGGAACCATTAAAGTGGGTTCCGAGGAGATGTTCCTGCATCCATATGAAGGCAACGCGGTGTTGGCAGCTGTACAGGAAGATACCGTTCTACCTGCACGAAGCGAAACCATGATAGTAGCACGGCTACAGGGAATCATGGAGGAAGGTACACCGGTTATGATGGAGCCAAGGAACCACGACGAAGAAGTTGGCAAAGGAGTACTAATTGGAAAAGGATTGGTTACGCCGGCGAAGGAGATCCCAGTACGTGTGATAAACGTGAATGATTACCCAGTCACCATCAAGAAGGAAACTAGGATTGGATCCTCCGTACCAGTGACGTCTATATTTCGCCAAACAACGACCACCGACAATTCTAATGCCAGATTCGAACAGATGTTATCAGTAGCTGGTCAATATTTGGATTGAGCTGAAAGAAAGAGAATGAGACAATTTCTCTTGCAGTATCGAGACTTACTCGTACCAAAAGGAAGAAAGACTGGCAGAACATCAGCCGTCAAACACGAAATCGATACTGGTAATGCTAAGCCAATTAGACAATCAGCTCGAAGACTTCCACGAGCGAAGAGAGAGGAAGCTGAAGAATAATTCGAGAAATGGCAGAAGAAAAAGTGATAGAACCATCTACTAGTCCATGGATGTCTCCAGTAGTGCTCGTTAAGAAAAAGGATGGAACTACGAGATTCTGCGTGGATTATCGCCAGCTTAACAACGTGACGAAGAAAGACAGCTATCCTCTGCCTCGAATTGACGATACGCTAGACACTTTGGCCGGCAGCCAACTGTTTTCCACCTTGGACCTGAAGTCTGGTTATTGGCAAGTGGAAATGGACCCAGAAGATAAAGAGAAGACTGCTTTTACCACCGGATCTGGATTATGGCAATTCATCGTCATGCCATTCGGGCTCTGTAATATTCCTTCGACATTTGAAAGACTTATAGAAAATGTCTTGAGAGGGTTGTCTTGGAAGACATGCCTGGTCTATTTGGACGACATCGTAGTACTGGGGAAGACATTTGATGAACATCTGAAGAATTTGGAAGACGTATTCAAACGATTCCAAGCTGCCCAGCTCATGTTAAACCCGAATAAATGTCAGCTGTTCCAAAACCGAGTCAACTATCTAGGTCATATAGTGAGCAATGAAGGAGTGGCGGTGGATCCAGAGAAAATTGCTTCCATTCAGCAAAAGCCGCAACCAACCGACAAACATCAAATTAGGAGTTCACTTGGACTTTGCACGTATTATAGAAGATTTATCAGGAAGTTTGGAGATATTGCCAAGCCTCTAACGCGACTTACAGAAGAAGCGAGAACTTCCCAATGGGACGAAGACTGTTAAACGGCTTTTGAAACTTTGAAGAGGCATTTAACCTCGGCGCCGATATTAGGATATCCATTACCAGAGGGAGACTTTATTCTTGACACTGACGCAAGCAACGTAGGAATTGGTGTAGTGCTCTCACAGACCCAAGGAGGGCAAGAAAGAGTGCTGGGATATTTCAGTAAAGTCCTCTCCAAACCAGAACGAAACTACTGCGTCACAAGAAGAGAACTTTTGGCAGTAGTGAAGTCCGTGGAATACTTTCACCAGTATCTCTACGGTAGAAAGTTTTTAATCCGGACCGATCATCCAGCACTCAAGTGGTTGATGCAGTTCAAGAATCCCGAGGGCCAGATCGCTAGATGAATTGAACGACTTCAAGAATATGATTTCAACATCGAACATCGAGCCGGTGTGAGTCACCAAAATGCCGACTCCCTGTCCAGACGGCCGTGCCCAACAGACTGCTCCCACTCCAACAATGTGGAATCTAGGGAAGCTGCAGTTCCAAGAACTACTGTAGTCAACGAGAAATGGTCACCCACCAGGATCATAGAAGATCAGGAGAATGATCCTCACCTGAAGATGATCCGGCAATGGAAGAAAGGAAATCGGCGACCTACCTGGCAAGAAGTGTCAAAGTTTTCATCGAAACTCAAGGCGTATTGAGCTCAGTGGGACTCCCTTGTCCTGGAAGAAGGGCTGTTGAAAAGAGTCCTTGAAAACAATGATGGTTGCGAGATGAGGAGAGAGCTAGTTATCCCGAGAACAAGAGTAGCTGAGGTACTAAAGAAGTTACACGACAGTCCATCGGGAGGTCATTTGGGAGTGAAGAAAACCCTTCAGCGAGTTCGTGAAAGGTTTTATTGGATGAACAGCTCCGATGATGTGAAGGACTGATGTAAGAAATGTACGACTTGTGCTACGAGTAATGGACCACATCGCAAGAAAAAGGCACCCATGAAACAGTACAATGTTGGAAGCCCTTTCGAACGGATTGCTTTAGATATCGCTGGGCCATTTCCAATGACAGAAAATGGTGGCAAATACATACTGGTTGTAATGGATTATTTCACAAAGTGGGTGGAAATTTACGCTATCCCGAATCAAGAGGCCACAACTGTCGCAGATGTATTGGTGAAATAATTTATCAGCCGATATGGAGTGCCCTTGGAAGTCCACAGCGACCAGGGAAGAAATTTCGAAAGTCATCTATTCCAGGAGATTTGCGAGAAACATGACTATTGGAACATACCTGTCCCAAGTAGTATCCAGCCATCAGAGAGATTGGGACCAGTACCTCTCCCTATCCGCATTGGCTTATCGATCTGCCGTCAATGAGTCCACAGATGAGACGCCGGCGAAAATTCTGTTTGGACGTGAAATGAGGCTTCCTTGTGACCTGGAATTTGGTTGTCGGCCTGGAGAAGATCTAACAGGCGAGGACTACGTGATCCAATTGAGAAGAAGGCTGGACGATATTCATGCATTAGTTCGAACCAATCTTCAAGTTGCCAGCGACAGAATGGAATGTCGGTACGACACGCAGGCCACAGAAGGCGATTTTAAAGAAGGGGGCAAAGTATGGTTACACAACTCGATGAGAAGAAAAGGATTTTCTCCAAAATTACAAAAATCCTGGGAAGATCCATACTTAATCAAGAAAAAGATAAATGATGTTATATATCGCATAAGCAAGATCCCCAACGGAAAACCAAAAGTAGTTCACCAAAACCGAACAGCACCATTCGAAGGAGACCATGACCTTGAGGAATGAGTAAACCTTATTCGAGATGTGTCTGACCCTACCTTCGAGGAATTTATGGGCACGTATGGAGGTACCGGGAAAGCTAGATATGGAGTCACTTCGGAACAACAACAAGATCTGTTCACTTTCCCGGAAGATTATTCACTGGCATACAACATCCCCACCCGTATAAAGAACGCACGAGGGTTGGCAACCGTCTTTATTAGAAAAACTTGAAGACCAGATTCCAGCCCCTGGCAAGACACTGAAACTGAAACATAATACGCGGTACGTCTTCTACGTGGTAACTAAAGATGAATTTAAAGATCGATCTACCTACCGCGATGTGTGGGAAGCACTTCGTAACCTCCGAGACCATGTGTTACAATCCAGCGTGAAGAAACTGGCTATGCCTGAGATAGCGAGTAACCATTTGGATTGGCGAGTTATCAGGAATATGGTAGAGATTATCTTTCAAGATACCGGTGTCCAGATATTAATTTGCAGCTACAACCCCCGTTATCAGTATCCGATGAAGACGGTGCGCTGCTATTTCCATAAGATCGGAAAGTGTAGAAATGGGGCCAGTTGCCGATTTAAACATCCAGTCTCGGCTACACAAAAGTTCCAGGAGGAACTTCCACTTAGGAGGGGGTAATTTTACGAAACAGCACCCTGGTATAGTCCCTGAAACCGACTCTGTCTAAGCCAGGTATAAAAGTTAAAATTATGGCGGATACGCACTATTTTTTTTATAACTGTTATGGAAAGTCCTACAAGAAACTAATATTAGTCATACCCTAATAAAAGCCTTGAAAAATCTCTACGACCAAACGATATCACAAGTAAAAGTAGGCAATAAATTGTCACCAGAATTTATAGTAAATAAAGGACTACGCCAGGGATGCTGTGTCTCACCCACACTATTTAAAATCTATGTAGCCCGACCACTAAACCTGTGGAAGAGAAAGTGTGAGGGAATGGGTGTTGACCTTGGCGGTGTCTGTCTATATACCTTACAGTTTTGCGGATGATCAAGTCTTAATAGCAAATGACAAAGATGATTTAGAATATATGACACGTAAACTGCAGGAAGAATACGAAAAATGGGGTTTGCAACTTAATACCCAAAAAACTAAATATTTACCTATAGCACAAGAGAAGATGAACATAGAACTGGAAAAGGAAGAAATTGAGGCTTGCGACGAATATACATATCTAGGTGTAACTTTCGACATAACAGGGAAGGACGACAAAGAAATAAATAAACGTATCACACAAGCTAGACGGATAATTGGGTGTTTAAATGGGATATTTTGGAGTAAGGAAATCGGAAAACATAGAAAATATAATATATACGAAACCCTCATAAAGAGCAGCCTATTATATGGGTCAGAAACGTGGCGAATAACAGAAAACAACAAAAGACGATTAGAAGCTGTAGAAATGGATGTATTCAGAAGATCGTTAGGAATCAGCAGAAGACAAAGAATACGAAATGAGGACGTACGTCTCCAAATGGGGATAGAAGGCTCCTTAATAACGGACATCGAGAGAAAGCAATTAGTGTGGTACGGGCATGTTCAGAGGATGGAAGAGAAAAGACTTCCCAAGAAAGTAATGAACTGGATGCCGCCTAATCGTCGAAAACGCGGAAGACCTAGGAAAACATGGAAAGAAGGAATAGCGAAGGCGATGAGCTCACGAGACCTGAGAGAGGGCCAATGGGACGATAGGAAGAGATGGAAGTTAGACATCGGACAACGTCGAAAGACGTTTTAAAACCGATATATATATATATATATATATATATATATATATATATATATATATATATATATATATATATATATACTGTTTACGACTTATCTTATGTAAACATTGTTTTTGTGACCAGAGTTACCTAGAAAAGGCCAGAAAAATTATTTGTGTCTGTGTAAGCCGCAGCCCGGAATTTTCTAGTAAGAAAGGAATTAATATAAATAAGGACCGATCAGCGGAGGAGTTAGTTGATAAAGCGATCTCGAGAAATAAACAAAAAATACACCGAACAGTAAAGTGCTAATAAAAAGTTTGTGTGCATATAAATTAAATTTAAGTGATTAGTTAAGTATATATAAATTAAGTGTTAGTGAGTTAGTGCTTAAATAAATTAGTAAGTAGCCATACCGTGTGATTTAAATTTATTCCACCCGTGATAAAAACTTTTAATAAATAAGAAAAACATTACAGTAATAATTCAAATGTTCCATTAGTTAGATGTAAGTAACAAGTAAGTAACAGGTTCTGGCAGATCCCCCAGACAAATTAGATTTGTAATTGTAACATAAAAAGGGAAGATATTAGGTAAATCAATAATCAGTTGATGATTGGATGTACTGATATGCCATATGTTACTCATATAACACACACACAAGCTGGTACACTTAGACTCATGTATGTACTATGAACGGATGTGAATTAAATAATAAATAATAATCCATGTCTTCATAATTTATTATAATACTAACCATTACAGGACCTTTGGACGTTCTTGAATTGGTCTTTTCGCATGCTGTCCTGCTTCCCTGAATCGAATTACAGTCCTACTAATGGTAGACTGATTCAAATTGAGTTACTGAGCAATATAACTCTGATTTGTGCCTTCGCCTCTCAGGGTTAAGTATTCGGTGTTGAATAATTTTAAATGTACAATTACTAAATGAACTAATTTGATGTAGAAAAGCAGCTAGTCTTTATTTTTCTATACTGGAGAAATAATATCGAAATCGCCGACTTTTTATTTTGTAAAAAAAGTGGACAAAAAATAATCAGTTAAAAAAATATTTAGTTTCATTTGTTTTATTTCCCATTATATTATATGATATGATCATATCTATTTTTAGCCGAATTACAACTATTAGAATTATGCAATACTTGCTGCTAGGTGAATCAATCTGAACAGCAAAAGCTTATACCCCATGTAAAAAGAAAGATGAATCCTTCAACTAAATACAATCAAAATAATCCTGAACCGAACCTGACGTTTCCTTTTTAACAACCAACGATTGATTATAGAATTGCATGAATAATACGATGATCTCCTAGAATTTCCTCGAAATATCTATTAAAATTGGGATCTAAAATTCAGCGCCCCCACCAATTAATAGACACAAGCGCTCTCGCCAAATTATATAATGCACTCATTATTTTAGTGTGGTTTGTTGGAATAAAAGGTGGAAGGACGTTTATAGGAACAAAAAAGGGTACCAGAAAATATACGTGTGTATTTGAAGTTTACATATATTGACAATAGAATGGACTTCCCTCCGAAATTACGAACATCACTTAACAGAAAATGATTCTCTAATGTTTAAGCGTTACTATTTCCATGTTCTCTATGGAGAGAACTTTCGTTCAAAATTCACATCTAAAAAAATATTAACCTATTAATCCAAGAGATGATCCAACTGATCCCTTAAGCTTCGACAAATATCAAGGAATTCGGGACCACTAGAGATATCAATTGAAGATTCGGAGAACCCCTGGATCGCAAAGTTCCTTTTAAAATTTACCCTTATTTCGGAGATATAAGGATACTTCAAGCAGAAATCGAATAGAAAATAAATTTTCCGTTGGAATATTTCCTTCGTAAATTACTGTTTCAAATGAAACTTACTGTGTCTAGATAATTCCACAATATATTGAAAAAAATGTTAAAAATTCTAAGAACGCTGACAATTGTTTCGATATTAAATATCATCGTCAGAATGACAAAAGTTACATTTCATTTGATGCCTACCTGATGTTTAATAATCATTTTTGGCTAGACCAAGAAGTGACGTACCTTGTGATATTTTTGTTATTACATTTAATAATTTTGTACTCACGTTAAATTCTGTTTTAAAATAAATTGTTGCATGTGTTGCTAAAAATAAGAATAAAATAGCGGGATGAAAATTAAGAAAAGAGCAAGGAACTGTGGTGACGTAACAGTAGCCAGTTCATAATTATTCATACTACTGATTGCGTTTAATCGAAGGACCACCACTAAATAGGGGAAAATAAGGAATCAATAATAACAATAAATTATAACGATTTACTCCAAAATATATTTCAATGGAGGAATTATTTAACAAATAGTTAAAAATATTGACCAGCAAGGACACAGATTTAGAATAATGCAGGTAGGTATAATAGGAAAGGATAAGGCTCTACTTAGTCATTACACAATTAATGTTGGCTATTTATTGAAAGGTGTTTACATTTTAATTGGAAATTGTCTTATGGTGAGATTTGGCAACATTGACTTAAAACAAAGAGCAAAGAGGGAACTTCTGTCCGTTGAAAATTTGAATTTATATTAATTTCTTGAGTTCAAACACATCTTATCTTTTTCTAGATTCATTTATCAAAATTGCGATAACTAACTATCATTAAAGTTTTGGACTTTTGAGTATAGCCACCTTTTTACACGGGTAAACAAACCCAACTACTCACACAATGATTTTTTGACAAGTTTAGTGAAGGAGAACGAGGTAACAACAAATAAAAGGTGGGGGAGAATTTTGAAGATGAAAATTAGCGGGAATTTTGCAAGGAGAGCGTGCGAGAAATATTTAATTTGAATCTTGTTTGATAATCAACACATGATGTTAAATGGATTTAACCAATATTATCTTTGAAATATTATTAGAACTATTTCCTGCCTATGTGATGGTTTTGTAACATTTTATTTCCTTGGTTTGTTTAAGAAATATTAGTTCCAATGCCACCTTTTCCACTTTTCTAGTAATTAGTTTATTCATCATATGTAATGAATAACCGTTGGATGTTGCTATTTGTTTAATTGTATCAATTTCTCTGTCAAAATTACATTTGTCCATAGGAACTGAAAATGCTCTATATATCATTGAATTATATGTTGCTAATTTATGTGACATGAGATGACTGGAACTATATGGAATACTCACATCAGTGTTTGTTGGTTTTTTGTAAATTGAATATTCAAGTACAATATTATCACTTCGAATTTTTAAATCAAGCAAATTGATTAGTTATTTTCTTCACCTTCTAATGTAGATTTAATTTTTGGGAGTAAATTATTATTACGGTTGAAAAATATATCTAATTGTCGTTCACTGCCTATAAAACAAGCTAATATGTCATTTACATATCTATACCAAAATAAAACATTTTTTGAATTTTGCAGATAGTGAAATAGAATTTTTAAATGTAGGTTTAAAATACAGAATATTAAACAAATAAGTGCTACAGAATCAGAAATAGCTTTAAAATCTAATTCAAATAATTGAGAAACCCACAATATGAAATTGTCAATAAAGAGATAAATCAAAGAAGTTTTCTACTTTTAAACTGTCTTCTCAAGTGATAATTGTAAAGATCAGCAGATATAGTTTTCCTGGTTTTCTATATCATTGCACAGTTATACTGATATTAATTGGAAAAAATATATCCAGGATACCCCCCTAGAGCTAATAATATCTAAGCTTTAATATTTTTTATATCATATCTTCTTTTGTCTATTAACATATATTAAGTCAGTTACAATGTACGTCACTTCTTGGTCTTGCCAAAAATAATTATTAAACATCAGGTAGGCATCGAATGAAATATAATTTCTGTCATTCTGACGATGATATTTAATATCGAACAATTGCCAAATTTCTTTGAATTTTTAACATTTTTTTCAATATATTGTTACGAAACAGCACACTGGTATAGACCCTGAATGAAGACCCATGTATGAAAGTTGAAATTATGGCGGATGCGTAGGGATTTATTAGAATTGTTTACGATTGTGACTATCTTATCTAGAAATTGTTTTTGTGATCAGTCTTGTCCAGAAAATGCTAGAGCCAAATGTTTTTGTGTAAGCCGCAACCTAGAATTATCTAGTAAAAAAGGCACTCATATATAAAGGAATGACGATGGAGAGTCAGTTTAGTTGATAAAGTGATCTCGTCTAATAAACAAGAATACACCGAAATAGCGGACAGTGAAGTGTTTATATAAATTAATAATCAAGTTTGTTTGTATATAAATTAGGTATTAGTGAGCAGTTCATTGTTTAAATAAATTCGTAAGTAACCATACCGTGTGTTTAAAATTTATCCCACCCGTTTACTGTTTAAATAAATAATAAAAACATTACATTGGTGACAGCCAACCCACACCTGTGGGGTAATATAAATAAATATCTTCGTTAAAATGGCCAAGAGACTAAGGGACTTGAAAGTGACTGAGTTACGAGAAGAATTGGAAGATTGTGAGTTGGAAACGTCCGGTAAGAAAAGTTAATTAGTAGAAAGACTTAAAGTGGCACTGGAAAATGGCGGCTTTGATCCAGAAACAGTTTTGTTTAATGACGAGGCTTCCACCTTAATCTCGTCAATTTCTGCTAACATGGACGAGAAGATTTCTGCCATGAAAAAGAACATGGACGATAAGATTTCTCCTATGAAGCACGACATTGCTGCTTAAATGGACGAGAAGATTTCTGCCATGGAATAGAACATGAACGAGAAGATTTGTGCTATGATGAACGACATTTCTGCTAATATTTGTGCTAACATGGACGAGAAGATTTCTGCTATGAAAAACGATATTTCTGCCATGGAAAAGAAAATTTCAGCGAATGTGAAAAACGATATTTCTACTTTGATGAACGATATATCTGCCGATATCTTATTAATGAAAAACGACATTGCCGCTGACGTTGAAAATGAAATTTCGCCTCTAAAATCTGAAATCGAGAATAAGATTACAGCGATGGACGAGAAGATTGAGAATAAGATGACAACGATGGACGAGAAAATCAAAGAGTTAGAAAGAAAGATGAGAGATATAAGAACTCAAGACACGCCAGCGGAAGAAAAGAAGACCGAGCAAACAAAACCTTGCAAGCCCGAAACACACCCTAAATTAGAAGACATTGGTAGTTTTACCCGAGTCAAGGCCGCAACGTTCGATAGAAAAATGTCGTGGACCAATTATGTGAAACAATTTGAAGCAGCCGCTATAGTGAACAATTGGTCCGATAGAGAGGAGGCAGCGAACTTAACTATCGCGCTTCGGGGAGATGTCTTAGATGTACTACAGACAATACCACTTGAAGAAACGGATGACTTCGAGCCGCTGAAGAAGAGGTTGGACATGCGATATGGCCACGAACATCTAGAGCACTTGTACCAATTTCAGCTGAAGAACCGAAGGCAGAAACGCGATGAAAACCTTCAAGAGTATGAAGTGGTTATCCATCAGCACCAGAGAACATGATGGAATGTCTAGGCATCCAGGCTTTTATCGATGGCTTACGCGACCCCGATATGCAGAGGACGCTTCGTTTAGCCCATCCTAAAACATTAGTTGACGCATTGACAGCTGCTCTTGAATATGAAGCAGCCACGATGGCTTCGAGATACAATATACAGGAAGAAGGTGACGATGACAGACTTGACCAGATCGTCAGTTTGTTGAAAGGTATGGTGGACAAGAAGCCGAAGAATACTGGTGTTGTAATTGCGGCGAGCTAGAGCATACACGCAGTTTGTGTAAGCTTCCTACGACTCCTGCAAACCAAGAACATCTTAAATGCAAAATAGTCAGGAAAAGCTCGCGGTACAACAAAGGTAGGACCATGCAGGAAGAAGATGACGATGACAAACTTGACCAGATCATCAACTCGTTGAAAGGTATGGCAGACAAGAAGCCGAAGAAGATCAAATGCCAGAAGTGTGGCGAGCTAGAGCACGTAAGCAGTCCATCTAAGCGGCCAAAGACTCCTGCAACTCAAGAACCCCAGTCACAGGGGAAATCAGACAGGGGTGAACATCGAGCTGATGTGAATCACCGGAAAGCCGACTCTCTGCCTAGACGGTCGTGCCTTGTAGAACATTCTCAATGCAACAAGTCGAAATCTAAGGAAGTTGCAGTTTCAAGAATTACAGTAGTCAATGAAGAATGTTCACCCACCAGGATCAGAGAAGACTAGGAGAATGATCCTCTCCTGAATATGATCCGGCAATGGAAGAAAGAAAATCGGCGACCTACCTGGTCAAAAGTTTCACCGAAACTCAAGGCGTATTGGGCTCAGTGGGACTCCCTTGTCCTGAAAGAAGGGCTGTTGAAAAAAGTTCTTGAAGACGATGATGGTTCCGAGAACAAGAGTAGCTGAAGTACTAAAGAAGTTACACGACAGTCCATCGGGAGGTCATCTGAGAGTGAAGGAAACCCTCCAGCGAATCCGTGAAAGGTTTTATTGGATGAAGAGTTCCGATGATGTGAAGGACTGGTGTAAGAAATGTACGACTTGTGGAGTAATGGACCACATCGCAAGAGAAAGGCACAAATGGAACAGTATTATGTTGGAAGCAGCTTCGAAAGGATTGCTTTAGATATCGCTGGACCATTTCCGACGACATAAAATGGTGGCAAATACATACTGGTTGTAATGAATTACTCCACAAAGTGGGTGGAAATTGACGCTATCCCGAACCAAGATTTTCCCCAAAATTACAAAAATCCTGGGAAGTCCCATACTTAATCAAGAAAAGGATCAATGATGTTATGTAACGCATAAGCAAAATCCCCAACGGAAAACCAAAAGTAGTTCACCAAAACCGACTAGCGCCATTCCAAGGAGACCATGACCTAGAGGAACAACGACAAGATTTGTTCACTCTCCCGGAAGATTATTCACTGGCATACAGCATCCCCGCCCGTATCAAGAATGCACGAGGGTTGGCAACCGTCTTTCGAAAGAAGTTCGGGCAATTAGAAAAACTTTAAGACCAGATTCCAGCCCCTGGCAAGACACTGAAACTGAAACATAATTCGCGGTACGTCTTTTACGTGGTAACTAAAAATGAATTTCAAGATCGATCTACCTACCGCGATGTGTGGGAAGCACTTCGAAACCTCCGAGACCACGTGTTAGAATCCAGCGTGAAGAAACTGGCTACGCCTAAGATAGCGAGTAACCAGTTGGATAGGCGAGTTATCAGGAACATGGTAGAGACTATTTTTCGAGATACCGGTGTGCAGATATTAATTTGCAGCTACAGCCCCCGTTATCAGTATCCGATGAAGACGGTGCCCTGCTATTTCCATAAGATCGGAAAGAGTAGAAATGGGGACAGTTGCCGATTCAAACATCCAGTCTCGGCAACACAAAAGTTCCAGGAGGGGGCCATTTAAGGAGGGGGCAATGTAACGAAACAGCACGCTGGTATTGACCCTAAATCCGACAATGTTTTTGTGACCAGTCTTATCTAGAAAATGTCAGAGCCAAGTGTTTTTGTGTTAGCCGCAATCTAGAATTATCTAGTAAAAAAGGCACTAATATATAAAAGGACCTACCATGGAGAGTCAGTTTAGTTGATAAAGTGATCTCGTGAAATAAACAAGAAAACACCGAAATAGCGAACAGTGAAGTGTTGATATAAATTAATAATTAAGTTTGTGTGTATATAAATTAAGTGTTAGTGAGCAGTTTAGTGTTTAAATAAATTCGTGAGTAACCATACCGTGTGTTTAAAGTTTATCCCACCCGCTTACTGTTTAAATAAATAATAAAAACATTACAATATTGTGGAATAATCTAGAAACAGTAAGTTTCATTTAATACAGTAATATGACTAGATTTCACGAAGGTAGGGTCGTTAATTCACTTCAAAAATATTATTAATATCAACGATAATAGTAGAATTCTGAAATTGATGACGGTAGTTAATTATATAAAAAGTACAGATTAAGTATTTCTGAAAAATACCGAAAGAAAATTATCGACGGAATGAATGAAAAAATTTGGAAAAAGTATATAACGACATTGGTGAATGAAGTATCAGCATTGAGCATTTTTTTCTTTATCAATATCATCCATTTTGACGTTAATTGATAACCACTCTCCGAACGCCGAGTTTTGTAATCAGATATACTGGAGATAGACGATGACAGTTAAGTGGAGCTATCAATTTCTATAATAAATAATACTCAGTTGATCCGAAAGAGGCTGGAGCTATTTTTCATTTCTTTTTATATCAGTCTACCGATTATTTGTTAATAAACGTATTATCAAATATATTTTGTCACGTAAATAAGCTTTAATATAATGAATATCACCAGTGGCGTAACTACAGGGAGGCAAGTCTGCAAAATGCCACGGGCCTCAGCCTGAAGGGGCCCCTGGTCAGAGGACAATGCCAACTCCCAACATTTATTATAACATATTTAGTAAAAAATTTGTTTGTCTTTAATTTATTCAAGTTACCTACTCAGTTGCATACATAAGTAAAGAAATGTATTAAAATTTGAATGCATTTGTAATGAATTGTCAAAATACAATTATTAATTTTGGAGATATGCGTGGACAAAAATACATACATTCATAGACACACACACCTCCAAAAATGTGTATATTGGTTTACAATTATATTCGCTAGGCATGTCCCGGGGTGTCTCGCCGAGAGTATACTGTTGGCATTAAAATTTATGTTTGTAATACTTGCTGATGCTCGGGGAATCCCCGATTCATGTTTGTATACAAGAAAGATTCTACTGTTCTATTATCAGAGACGAGACGTGTAACTTCAATGGGCAGATTAATTCGATAGGACAGTTAATAAATTAAATACATTGTCCTTGTTTGTCATATATTCTTTGGAATAAGTTTCTCCTTGTCTGTAAGATGAAAGAATAAAGTAGAGGGCGCTGATATTGCTGCGATGTTGCAATTTTGATGGCGGTTTTGTGAAAATTAATTTTTCATTATTTATAATAATAATAATAATAATAATAATACATTTATTATCCACATTAAATATATAAGAGAAGGACGATACAGTGCAAAATTAATATTACAGAATAGATAGATTTTTTTAATGTTTCCAATCAATGTGGATGAATGGCTAGAATGGTTCAGGATCAGACGAGTAGTTCTTTCCTGCTCTTCCACCAATGCCAGTAGTAATAATGTAAAATACTCAATATACGTAAATCTTATACTAATTAAACAATAAATGTCAACAAGAAAACGACAAATTTTAAATGACGGGTAATTAAAATAATATAAATATGGAAATTTTGAAATGTAAAGAGAGGAAAGAGGGGATGATATAAGCAAAAAGAATCGAAGAAAGAGCAGCCTTATACTTATTTCTGCAACTCAAACAGATAGTTTTTGTATTTTCGTTTAAATGTCATAGCCGAACAACGAAGATAAGATGGATTCAGAGCATGTATTCTATTGATGTGGACTGATATGCCAAATGAGAAAGAACGTTGGAAAATAGATTTAGAATAACGTGGAATACGAAGAATTGTTTCCTTTCTCACATTTAAATTGTGGATATCAGTTCTGAAAGTAAGTTTGTTATGTAAATAAGCCGGCGTATTTGTACTATATATTTTATGATAAAAAACTGCTAAATGTAAGTTTCTGCGACTAAACATGTTTAAGAGCCAATGCGCTCAAAATTCCGCGCGAAGTCGAGAAAGAGAAACGAAAGTTCGAAAAGAGATACGCGATGCCCCACTCCTATTTAATATTAGCCGCAGACTAGAACTAATACAATCGGAGGCAAAAGTTACAAAGTGACTGGCGTTTTCTCAGATTTATAAAATGATACTTTGTATAGAATAAAGTGCAAATAATATTGTAGTAAAACATAATATCTCAATTTATTAATGAACATACAAAGACCTACACATTTTTTATAATACTTGTGTACGTTTACAGTAAATTAATGTTTATTATAAGCTCTGATGAATACAGTTAACAGAGGTTGAGAAAAATACAAATCCATTTATTGAAATGAATATATGGAAATTGTATACTAGTTTCAGTATAATAAAATACGACTGATAAATGATCAAGTTGTGTCTGTCTTCACATGGTGAACTTTTCATTTCTGATAGGTATTGGTAACTAACAGAGAAAAAAATGAAGTTTTCATGGCAATAATTTTTTTTTGTCTAATTGACGAAATACAAATATACTTAAATCAAAATGCAGATTTAATTTTGTTGATCATAACACATTTGCATACCAATATTGAAATTACAAAAATCTTCAACAACCTAGTACAAATTTTACCTTTTTAAAATGACTTTTTTGGAATAAAAATAACATTTTTCAAATTCAGTTTTATTTATTAGATTCATTGACTACACTGGAAGGTTGTTTGTATCGAAGGAAAAAAGGCCCTGGCTTTTCAATCTATTTCAAAATGGATTGTTTTTTATGGAAAATAGTACTTTTCAAGAAATTGGTTTCAGTAATCTGCAATTTATGAAAGATTTAAAATATTATTTTAAGGAATAAAATTTAGAATATGGACTAGATATCCATTTATAGATGCAAATTATTATATTATCAATTTTATTGCTGCTAGTTTAGAAGGAATTTAGAAAGAAAGTAAATCTCAATGGAAATTAAAAATAAAATATTGTTGATGTTTTCCATTGTTGATATCATTTTTCACTTACCCTTGTTTATTGTTGTTAATTGGTAACATGAAATATAACACAATAAATAAAAACCTTAACAGTACTAAGTATATCAAATTCAGGGCCAGTTACATATGATTACATTACTGAAATGATTTTGGGCACTGAGAGTGGAAGAAAAAATTAAAAATGTTTATTTGGTTCTTCTAGAAATATTTGACAGTAGAATTAAAATAGGACTTGAATAAAAACACTGTGTGAGATAAAATTTGGTTTTCTGACAAATACAGATCTAAATTTTCGGGCACTAAAAAAGTTCCCAACATTTAAACCAAAAAAATGAATTTTATTGCATATAATGTTTTTCCAGTGCGAATAAAGTGTACCTACTTATATACAGGTTTAGTTGCGAAACAATATCCAAATAAAACTTTTGGATACCAATGGGTGAACACTAGTATAAGTGTTTTAGGTTAAGATTTACCAGAACTAAATTATTGGTTGGTCAAAATACCAGTTCTATTCCTTCATACAAAGAAAATAGAATCTTTTTATACCAATAAATGACAATTGATTACCATTGGAATGTATGATTATTTTTACAAAGAAATATTGTATCACAATATCTTTTTGGCTAGTGACCTTTTATATTAATTTACAAAATATAGTTCGAAATTTAAAAGTTTCAAGTCGATTTTATTGTTTGCCAATGTATCTATATTAATTTCATAAAAAGTATTATCAAAACTCAACACTACAAATTTTCGAATAATATGACAGAAAACTATATTGGTCGCTTTAAAATTTCAGGCAAAAGGTGTGAATAAAAAAAAACTGTCTAATTTGGTTTTCATGTTACTGTTCCGAAAATCATCATCCCTTTCAATTTTTTCAATATGAAAACTCATATTACTCAAAACCATAAAATAACAAAACTCTTTTTTGTTAGATGTAGCTGACCCTGGATTTGGTAATAATAATTATGATTTCGTTTTAGATTTATTTCTAGTTTTTCATTGAATTGAAGATAATTGATTTTTTTGTTTTTAATACCATCTTCTATGGTTAAATTTTTTAAAGTATATGGACATTTTACTTCCATAATTGTATCATCAAATGCAATTGTTCCATCTGGACTAGCTCCCAGAAAATATTCTCTCCCAACAAATAGTCAACATTGGTTAACTTCAAAAGTTGTAATTTCCTCAAATTCATGTATTGCCAATGGTTCACATTGCAATTCATACTTTGTACATTTATTTCCTGAAAAAGTGTCATAAAGAATTTTCTCCACTAATATTTTTGGTTTGCCTTGTTTTCGTTTGCAAATAGGGCCAAAATTAGAAGCTGTTATTCTAAATGTCCTTTCTTGTAACCATTTGTGGTTAGTGCTCTGGCCTCTTGTCTCTTTTTCCAGAATTTGCATTTCTTCATCAGATTTCCTTGAAATAGCTCCTAATCTTTTCTTTCTAATTTCAAACTCTTCTTCGTCTATTTCTTCAACATCTCCATAATCTTCATCAGGACCTAAATTAGGCTTATTTCTAGTGATTTTCTTTTTGAATTTTTATCCCTGTAGATCTTCTCTCTTTTTCTTTTTCAAGCTTCATTTTCACTGAAACTTTCTGTAAAGGTATCAGGCTGTGCACCCAGTGTTCTTAAAATTTCAAAAATATAATCTTCTTTGCAATTGTATGATATAGCTGTCCCAGAAAAATTTATCTAACAAATATTTTGTTATTTTACTTACAAACAAATCATTTTACATTTACCCGTTTTCCTCCAACAAATTTGTTCACAAGTCCATTGAAATGCTCTGCAGGATTATTATTTTTATTGAATAGAAATGAAGGGGCGCAGCGTAATATTCTATTTAATGCAGTTAAAATATCTTGCAATAATCCGCATTCGACCATGTGTGGAATTAAATTAACCTGGGTGTCATTATGGTTATCTTCCCTATTCGTGCAAAAATATTTATCGCAGTTTTTATGATCGCCAAATATATAGTTTGGAATATTCAAGACGTCATATTTGAATTTTCCTTTCTGAATAGAAATCGTGGAGTCCATACTTCTTCTGAATTCAGCTGCTTTTTTATTGCGATCCTGAATTTTAAGATGTTACTTTCTAATTTTTGTTTTAAAACAATTGGAACGGGTTTACAGTTTGAATGACTTCTGGCCGACTTGGATACGTCTTTAAGCTTATTGCACAAATTTGTGAGTAAATGATTAACACATTCTATTTTTTATACCATTAAGTGGCCATAAGGTTTTTCCTTTAGAAGTTTTGTAGTAACACTGCTATCCCCGTCACCAACTTATCTGGAATACTTGACTCCATGCATCGAAATACTATTTTTGAAACCATCTGCAATGATGACCGACTCCATTGAGGTTGAAGACCCATCCCAGTTTTTTGCACATACATGGGTACTTTGTATTCCTTTAGTTGAATTTCTGGAACAAATTATGCAAAATTTGGTTTTAATTCCTAGAAATAGAACTTTTTTGGTGGCTTCACCAATAATTACAGCTACTCCCGAAAGGGCGCTATAATTGGTCTTATACGATCTTTTCGACCAATCTCCATCAGCAGTAACCGTAATTAAAGGGAAACCATCTGCATCAACATCTCCTCTTTCAATTGCCAGCCTTTTTTCTTCGTCTCCTGCTTTCTCCAGTTGTTCCACTAATGTTAGATGTACATTTTCCTGAAGATGACGCTGAGTTTTAAAATATAACCTAGGACCTATTGGAGGCATATTCATAATTGCAAACATCTCAGATGTTTGTGAATATCCAGCTCCTACTGATGTAGCTCCTAAAAACTTAATATTTGTAGATGTGAATGGAAAAATAAACAAAAAAATATACATAAAACGGTTAAAATATTAATATCGGCTGGTATTTCAGGTTCTGTATTTATTCTACTAACTTCATTACACATATTACAGACTATTTTAAAGGTTGATCGAAATCCATTCCTAATGTCTCCCAAAATATCGCAGTTTTGAAGAGTGCATTCAAAAGAAGGTTCATGCCTAATATTTTTTAATTGTTTCCATCAATAATTTATGTCCAAAATTCTGCGACCTTTTGGTTTGAAGCAGTCTTCATTAATATTGATTGATTCGATTTCAATGTCGTCATACATTGTGTCTTCCGCTACATCTTCAATCAATTGATTTTCTGTTCTACCTGTACTTTGAATAGAGTTCTCTGAAAGCACACTTAAAGGTTTTCTCCATCTTCTTATCGCAGAGCTGCAATAGAACTTTAGGATGACCCAATTTACAGAAAATAGTTTCCTTAAACTGTTATAAACATAGGTATATATTACTGTTTTAAATGAAACTTACTGTTTCTAGATAATTCCACAGTAGATTGAAAACTTTTAAAAACTCTAAGAAAATTGACAATTGTTTCGATATAAGATATCATCGTCAGAATGACAGAAGTTACATTTCATTTGATGCCTATTTGATGTTTAATAATTATTTTGGCTAGACCAAGAAGTGACCTACCTAGTGATTGACTTAATATATGTTAATAGAAAAAAGAAGGAGGTATGATATTACAAATATTGAAGCTTAGATGTTACTAGCTCTATGGAGATATCCTGGATATCTTTTTCCAATTAAGATCAGTATAACTGTGCAATGAGATAGGAAATAAGGAAAACTATATCTGCTGATCTTTACAATTATCACTTAAGAAGACAATTTAAAAGTGGAGAGCTCCCTAGATTTATCTGTTCATTGACAACTTGATATTGTGGGTTTCTTAAGTGTCTTCTAATTTCTAACTCTTCAAGGAAATCCAGTTCTTGTTTCTTATCACAAATATGCAGTACTTCTAGTTCTGTGTTAGGTGCCATTTCGACTCCCAAAATTTCGGCCTTTTTTGAAGAAATCAATACAATTTTTCATAATATTTTTTTTATATTTGACTAGTCCAATAACAAAACCAAAATAAAAATCATGTCACAATAATCGAGTCTAAAACATTATTATTTTAAATCATTTTTGGGCGGACACGCCACGGTTATTGGCTCTTAATTAATTCTTTAAATTTGTGCGAAATTTTTCAAGATTTTCATATCCCATAGATCAGTCTCACACAAGAATTTTGTACCTTTTGTATACGTTGAGAATCTCTAGCATCAAGACTTGGTTCATATACTGTGTCGCAATGGTTGAAATGAGAGAGAACCTAAGCATCACATAACATTTTTTTAGTTTCGGTAGATAGTATATGTCTCTGAGGATAGATTAATTTTAATGAGGCGTACGCGCTTTGTAAATTTGCTGTAACGTGTTCCCTAAACCGAAATTTCGAATCAATTATTAGGCCTTAATTTTTGCAGTGCAGTATCTTTTAACCGGAATATCATCAGTTCCATTAATTTCAAGCGAAATATTGTTCACTATAGTTTGACGATACTCCTCGTCATAAAAATATAGAACAGCCGATTTACTGCGATTAATTTTTAGGCAGTGTTTTTCTGATATTTCCAACATATCATTGAGATCTCTATCTATTTTCTGAGAGTCTTCGAAATGATCTTCGTGATCAAAGGAATAATACAGCTGAGTATCATCTGCGTAATAATGACAATTTATGTAGTTTAGACAAGTGACAAAATTAGATGTATAAATAGTGAATAATAAGGGTCCCAGTATACTGCCCTGTGGAACAACGACTTTTAATAATAAAAAATTAGATTGTATGTTACAGATCTTAACAGTCGGACTTCTATCGCATAGATAGGATCTCAAGAGTGCCTTAGCGGTATCACCAAATTTGATAAATTTTAATATAGCTAACAGGACACTGTGATCAATCATATCAAAGGCTTTGGTATAATCCAGCAAAATCAGAACCGATATCTTATTATCATCAGCAGTCCGTATTAATTCATCAGTTACATGTGTGAGTGCACTAGCACAACTAAATCCCGGTCTAAATCCAGACTGAATATCAGGTAGCACATTGTAATCATTAGTAAATGTTCTGTTTTTCCATAACTTTTTCCAAGATTTTTGACAAAACTGGCAAAATGTTTATTGATCTTAAGTCACTGTAAGTTTTAGGTTTGTTAATTTCAGACAAAGGTATTACTACTGCGATTTTCCAAGCTGAAGGAAAATAACTACATTCTATGCAAGCATTAATTATATGTCTAATATAGGATACTATGAATGGGCAACATAACTTAATGATGTCAATATTTAAATTGGCATTATCGAAAGCTTTAGATTTCATGCCCCTAATTATGTTGGTAATGTCATCATCTATAATAAGATTAAAATTAAAATCATCTGGAGTATTGTTCTTCTTACTGTTGTTATAATAGTTTAATAGTTCATTGCTAGGAGGCAACTTACTTGCAGAGTTAGTAAAATAAGTATTTAAGTCGTTGACTGATTGTAAATGTGCAGGAATTTCCGTATGGTTGCTTTTGGTAATATTCAATTTCTTAAGTTCTTACCATTTTTCTTTATTGCTGCACTTTTCAAATCTTTGATTTAGGTACGCCCGTTTTTCAGCTTTTATTGCGGTATTCGTATAATTTCGTAACTGTTTGTAGTATTCCCAATGTTGAGGCAGTTTAGTCTAACGAAATTTAATGAATACTTTATTTCTTAACTTTTGCATTATTTTGATAGTTGGAGTAATCCAAGGGGCGTAACAATTACGCTTGACTTTAACTGTTTTTAATGGAGCATGCATGTTTAAAGTTTGAATTATATATCTATGCAAGATATTTATTTTCTCATCAATATTATCTGTTGTATAAATATGATACCATTAAAGTGATTAAAGATCTAGCTGAAATTCATTGCAATTTGATTCAGAGGTCCATATCTAATTTGAGGAATGTCTAGTGATTCCGAATTGAGAGCAATCTTGCAGTTAACCCCTGCATGATCAGCAATAAAATCCATACTCACCCACTCTGTGCATATATCAACATCAAAGTTTGTAATAAACAAATTATTAGTTGTATAAGGCTACACATCTCTAATATGTCAATAAATTGTGTCGTTAATGCGTTATCCAAGTTCAACATGTTAATATTAAAATCACCAACACAAATAATATGATCATGAATTCAGAAAATATTTTCAAACATATCCTGTACATGATTAATGAATTGTACACTATTACCGTTTGGAGGTTTATATGCAGTACCTATAGCAATGGTGTAGTTGACAGTAGCTACTTTTATGCATATATATTCAATAATTTCATTACTATCAGACATAATAAGTATGTATTTAATATTATTTTTTACATACATACCAACACTGCTTCCTCTAGTTGGTCTATCAATACGCACAAGGTTGTAACCAAGCAATCCTACCATATCATTACTAATCTAATTATTGAGCCACGTTTCTGTTATTCCAACAACATCACAGTCCACATCATTGATATAGCTCTGGAGATCTATAAAGTGTGGATCTAATGAACGTACATTGACATGTACAACTGTGAACATCTTTAAAAATGTTGACTAAACGCAAAAAGATAACATATAATATAAATATGGTTACATTGAGGTGTGAAATAAACAGCTGTGGCTAAGTTATTTCTGGGAATTATTCCTAATTTTAGGGCCCTGGTTCCTATTACTAGGTTTATTTTGACAGTTTCCAGATTTAGTTTGTCTCAGCGTTTCAGGTGAACTAGAATTATATCTTGTTGCACTAGCACTTTGAGACGTGCTGCTGGTTAAATCCTTATAAGTGGGTAGAATAGCTGGTTCCAGAGTAGAACGTTGTTTGGTGCGGGAGAAGTGCTAACTGGTTTCTGTTGCTGTTGGTTATCCAAATCCTCAATAGCTAGAAGATCCTCGGCTTTATGAAAGTGTATTGCTAAAATAACTATAATATGTATATAATTCGATGAAAAAAGTAGTTTTTCCAAGAAAATCCACATCCAAAATAGGTAAATGAATCTGAAACGTGACAACTGGCTGAATAACTAAACAACAAGTACGAAATTACACATAGAAGAGGAATTTACTTGGCAACAGCACACTAACCTCCATCGCTCCATCCATGTAAATGTATGGTATAGCTGTGTTTTGATATTTTGATCAGTGACTTCCAGTTTTGTTTATTACCTTACGCTTAAGTTTATTCATTATTCTTTACTTATAGTTTATCCATTTTTTTCAGTTCTAGTTAAATATAGTGTCTGTAGATTACTTGCTTAAGTAGTGAAAAACTAACAATGGGTGCGACCTGCTCAATTTGTGGAAAAAATGGACAGGAAGCTCTGAAAATGCATTACTTCCCTAAAAATAAAGTCAGGTTCGTAAATAAGTACAACTTCAGTAAGAGTCCTTCACAATTAATAAAACTAAAATTATGTTTTGCAATCAAATTGATTGTAGGAACATACAAAATACATCCTAATAGGTATACAAATAACATGAATATAAGGTATCTAAATATAAACACTATAAACTGTGTATATTCTTTCTGCGGTCAGAAATAATAGGAAGGATGAGAAGTTTGTAATAGTGTGTATGTATATTAACTACTTGGTAAAAGCTATGAGTGAAAAACTATACGTTAATATCTATTGTAGTGGAAAATACCGTTCTATATGTTTTCAGGGGCAAAATCTGATTTGAAAATCTTGGTGTTAATTATCCCAACATGGGCATGAGGAATTACAGAATATGTAGTAATCATTTTAATAGAAATAGTTATAGCAATATCATTACCTGGAAGTTAAAACCACATGCTGTACCAATTTAGTTCACTATGATAGAAGCAGGTGTAGATTTAGAAGAGAAACATATAAATATATGAAAGTGTTTTAAATGAAACTCACGATTTCTAGTTAATACCACAATATAATAAAAATTGTTGAAAATTCTAAAAAATTGACAATTTTTTATAATTTTTACAATTTTTATTATATTGTGGTATTAACTAGAAACCGTGAGTTTCACTTAAAACACTAATATGAGTAGATTCCACGAAGTAAGGGTCTAGACAGTGAATTTCATTAAATATATGTAAGTTGATGAAATGGCAAAATTAAAAGCTAACAATTGATCAATTTTTATATTAAAATATTTATACCACTATTGAAAAAAAAATTTAATTGTAAATTACGTATAACAAAAAAATTATACGGTTAATATGGTAGAATTGTTTGTGAAACATTCGTTTGATTCATAATATACATATTCCACAAACTAACATTAGAAACATCACCATGATTACAACTAAAACATAAAAATGTTTATATGCTTATTTTGTACAATCTCGCATGCAACAAATTTATAGAAAATGTACTAATTTCAAGGTCTGGCAAGTTGTAAACTGTTTTGGTTTCTAACGGTTCGTTTAAATTCTGTGTCTTTCTTTTATATTCAATGACTATGCGTTAAAAGTTAGAAAAATATGTTATTTTCAGACGAGAAAGAGAATCAGTTGCAAGTTGAAGCAGGTCTCAGTAGAGAATTATCTGGGATGATATCGTCGCCAAATTAAAATTAGATTTCCCACCCTACAATTATGATTTAAATGTAGAGATTCAAAACTGAAGACAACGTGTCTATTTTTTGTTTCTGATATGATTGGTCTATTTGATAAACTACAAACCAAAACCTGATGAAAAAGAAATAACAACCTTTAGAAAACTTAATATGCTTCCACATCAATTAGCTATGACAAACGGTTTCTGAACCTCTAACTGCTTACAAGCAGATAGAACAGGCTGAAGGATGGACAAAATGTTACAAGCCACCACCTAAATATGATATTGGATTTGCAAATGCTTGGGTAACGCTTATGGAAAATGCAAATTTTCTTTGGAATATGTATTGCTACGGTTGTAGACATTCTAACATTACTATAAATATTTGTCTCAACTGTAATAAAAATAAATCTAATGAATATTTACCTTACAAAAATTCCTCAACAAATCTACCGAGTGAAAATAAAAATTCAAAAAACGAATAATGAAGTCCGACTCACTGGACGCCGGAGTTTTGTGGAATCTAAGTTTAGAAAAGTATCTTATAATCTCGAAGTTAATTTAAGAAATGAACTTTGCTGTGTGAAAATACTCACGAGCAGAATCCATCAAAACCAGTTGTATCAAAATTATTAAAAATATATCGACAGTCACATGTATGGCAAAATTACATAATATTAGTTGAGAAGTTTTATGAGAACTATAAAAAT
This sequence comes from Galeruca laticollis, assembly GCA_963921935.1. Classification (NCBI taxonomy): domain Eukaryota; kingdom Metazoa; phylum Arthropoda; class Insecta; order Coleoptera; family Chrysomelidae; genus Galeruca; species Galeruca laticollis. Next base: position 101,725,012 of record OY998177.1, read on the forward strand.
TCATCTTGCAATCAAAATGTCGTAACTTTTTCGTTATCAGAATCCAAAAAGTGTGTATTACTTTTATCTTATAAATTACCTCTATCTAATGCATTATCTTCATCGGGTAAATTATATTTTCGAAATATTAGCGACTATTCATTAAGGGGTTGTTTCGTGATGTTGAAGGTGAGTTGTGATTTTTCTGTATTTTGATTCTCTAAAATTGGTTTGAATTTTGCAATAAACTGGAGCGTAAACGTTAAACAGAATTTATAATTCAATCCTGACCAAAAACTTGAACAAATTAAACATTTATCTATATTTTTGTTTATATAAATTATTGAAACTTCTACTCTTGTGTCCTCTGTGTATGTAAATTTTCAAATAAAGTTTGATTTAAGTGTGAAGTATTTATTTATAACAAAATTATTTCAAAAACACATTACTTTATTTATGGATGGTACAGGAGGTGACTAGAATCAAATTTAGTGTTTCAGTACAGATGTGTGTTTCTCGCTCGACATTTTGGGATAATAGCAGCCTCTACGAGATCAGAATGTACATAATACTGTAATTGAAAACACTAAATTTGTGAATAGATACTTTTATACTGGGCCAGAAAATTTATGGATATTCAAATTTTCCGCGTTTGCAATATTTTGAATTTCCCGCATTTTCATGACGTATTTTACCTGACCGTATATGCGTAACAGAAAGAGGTCACTTTCAATTACAGAAGATCGATTAAAGCGCCATCTACGAAAGTCTTTCATTACAATCGTCCAAATAAGTTTTGCCGAACTAAAATAATACATTTAGTTATACGTCTCGTGTGTTGTCTCTGCTATTACGCAAGCACTCAAGCCATTAGCAGTTTATTGTAGTAAGAATGGGTTGTTTAATGCAATTAGGATATATTTTATTAATGTATTCTAAAAATAGGTTGACAATGTCTACTCGGTAAGAATTATATTATAATATTTAAAATAATTCATAAGATAACAATCATTTTAATTTTTAATCTACCTATAAAAATATTTCATCATTTATATCGTCGGTAGGTATCGGTAGTGAAGGTTGAAATCACAGGTTACAAAATTATTATTCAAAATAATTATTCTCATCGTGCATTTGAAAATCACACAATCACTATTTTGACATTCGTAACCACCAAAACTATTTACCTATGTTCATCGTTCTTTGAATAATTACAAAATTGCACGCTTGAATTGAACATTGGACAATATGTGGAGTTTCGTTAGAAACATTTTTACGGCCGCTTTATTGGCATTTGTTAGCAAACAGATTTTTCATTTAATAAAAACTTTAATATTATTACAAACTTTTTACGGTGTTGTTCTAGAAAGTATCACAGTGGAAGTGAAAGAAGATATCTGAAGAAAAAAATAAAAAGTTACCTTAAATAAGTCAGTACTTTAAGAATCAAGATAGTATACAAGAAGAATCATATGAACAACACGTCGGAAGGGCAGAAAATGATGTCGTCATAAGTGGCAATATCGAAGAGGCCGATAACAGTGAATATTTAGATTCAGAGCAACCACAACCAGGTACGAGCAAATATTCAAATGAATCATTTTCAAATATAGAAAAATATTTACCGTATGTTACTGATAAAGGTAACTTTAAAGATCTCAACGATCAAGTAAAACAGGTTTTGATCGAAAACAGACACTGTAAATCGAAAGGCCCCTTTTTAAGTGATAGTAACAATCTAAATATTATTACACTGTTCCAAGAAACATAGAACCATGTTGGTTATTAAACATTAAGCATTTAAAGATATACAGAATATTTGGATGGAAGGCTATGATGATGGAAAACATATTGTGGAAGCCATAGAAAGACATGAGACATCGAAAGAACATTTACATTCATGTTTTGTACATCGACTGTGGCAGTTACATGGAACACTAGATGAAGAGCAAGAGTCCTGTTACGAAACAGCACACTGGTATAGTCCCTGAATCCGACTCTGTCTAGGCCAGGTATGAAAGTTAAAATTATGGCGGATGCGCAAGGATGTCTTAGAATACTTTACGATTGTGACTATCTTATCTAGACATGGTTTTTGTGACCAGTTTTATATAGAAAATGCCAGAGCCAATTGCTTTTGTGTAAGCCGCAATCTAGAATTATCTAGTAAAAAAGGCACTCATATATAAAGGACCGACCATAGAGAGTCAGTTTAGTTGATACAGTGATCTCGTGAAATAGACAAGAATACACCGAAATAGCGAACAGTGAAGTGTTGATATAATTTAATAATTGAGCTTGTGTGCACATAAATTAAGTGTTAGTGAGTAGTTTAGTGTTTAAATAAATTCGTAAGTAACCATACCGTGTCATACGTCATCTTCTATAAGAGAACTTGCTGACTAATAAAGAATCATTTTATATATTTAAGTCTTCCTGACTTGTGCACTGCATTTCTGTTATTTCTCACCATTCCTATGACTACAGCTAGTGCCGAGCGATCATTATCAAAACTGAAATTGATAAAAACCTATTTATTGTATGGGACAAGAAAGGTTAAACAACTAAGCTATTCTATCCATCGAAAATTCCATGGCCCGAAATTTGAACTAAGATGAAGTCATTAACAATTTTGCTAAACAGAAAGTCCGAAGGAAGGAATTTTAATAATTAAAATTGTGTTCTTAACCTACAATTGTCATTTCAGTTTTATATGTACTTTAAATTAGGAACCTTTAATTTAAAGTGAATTATTACAAAAACAAGTAGTTATAATCATGGAGTTTGTATGTACCTACTTCACGTAGTGGTTTAGTTTACAAGTAAAATTGTATAAAATAGTATTATAAAATAAAAAAATATTGTTATTGTGGATTATGCTTCTTTATATTAGGTGGGGGGGCATCCGATGAATTTTCCACGGGCCTCCAACGGTAAAGTTACGCCACTGGATACCACTTCACTTTATTTCAAACCAAGAAAGACCGTATATATTCAAAGAAATAAGATTGGTTCTTCCGTTTGATCCTACTGTAGTGATTAATAGGTGACGATGATCTTTATTAATGACGCGTGGCAAGAATCGTAAATAGCTTCCAATTAAGTAGAATCCGTCCACGTTTCTTTAAAACATATTCGATCCACTCCAATTGTTATAATATGGAAAAGTGACTCGCAATCATAATAAACGCGATCTCTACGGTTTTCCATTCATTTCCTATTTCGCCCAGGAAATACGTGCCCCGGACGGGAAACGACTCCTATCGACCACCACCGATCGTATTATATAAAGATTCTTATCAGAATATGGTAATTGGTTTTTCTCTACCAAGACTTTGATCTGGATACTGTTTATTTTTCTTTTTTTTTGGTCGATTCTTCCATCGGAATTGCTATTTGGAATTGAATTTTCCACATAAAGCAAAGAATAATATTTTTAAAATGTTTTCAGATGAATTTTCAGTAACTATCTAATTTGTGATCAGCATGATAATTGAAAGATTCCTACTGAGTATATATAGTGCGAGCGGAAAGTATGGAAACATGAGATTATATTTGTCACCCCGCAAGGCATACGGTAACAAAATTTTGGTTATGCCTATGAGATATACGAAAAATATCTATATTTCATTTTCCGACGAGATTTAGGAAATTCAGGGTTTATAGGCCATTTCACTGCAATACTATTTCCTTCCGTTTTAAAATCTTCAAATGAATATTGATACTTTTTAAGTTCCTCTAGATAAACTTGCAAACGCTTTGAAGCATTTGAAAGATTGATGGCTTTAGATCAGCAACATAAAAACATTTCGGAGCAAACATGGCATCAAAGCGTCCTGCCCAACTAGTGGGACTCATTGTGTTTAATGTTACTGAATTTTATAATACGCCGATCTTTCCTTCTTTGTTGTCAGATATAAAACTAGATTAATTTATTTCATCGTCTAATACTATGGCCAACAAAATTATGAATTTGTTGCACAGTTTAGAATAATATTTGTGGTTCTATGACCTATTTTACTGCCTCTTTTACCACTAAATTTAAATTATGAGCAGCGCAATGCACATATGTGGTGCCTTTCATTGTATTAGCTCCATCGTACCCTTGTCCAAAGTACCCATTCAGAGAAACACGTTTGTCATTTATGGATTTTATTATCTTCTTGCACATTGCTAAGGCAGTTTGCTTCTCAGCTTCATGAAATTCTAGAAACTACTCTTTAATTATGAACGCCTTTAGAGTTCCATTTTCATCTTTGTCGATTACACAGTAACGGTAAAGTTCAAACAAATTATCTGTTTTGGAAATATCTTGAGTAGTGTCAAATAAAATGGAATAAAACGGTACGGTTACTATTTCAATTAGAGTTCTAAAAAGTTCTAAAAAATTCAAATAAATTGAAAGGAAGAAACATATCTATAACCCACGACCAAACACCGGCACAAAGAACCGAGAATAAAATATTGAGAAAACATCTTTTTCTCGCCAAGCAAGAGGGAAAATATACGGAGCACTACATAAAAGGAAACAAACTTATCGTTGACGGAATATCGTATGGAGCAGATGACCTAGAAAAAGTAGATGGTCTGGAATGGTGATAGTTTTCACCATCATTAAATGGCTATTTAAAACTACGATTCAAGGAATCGTCGCTTGTTCATTCTTCGCTAAAAAGCAATTTTGCATTCACTTTTAAATATCATTTTGTGTGTGATCTTTCATTTTCCTCGCTGGTAAGTTCTCTATCTATCTATATCTTTTTAAATTGTGATTGTGTGCTTACAAATCATTCTATTTCGATTTTTCTATTTAGTTAAAATATTACGGTCTTAAAAAACATTGTTTTTGTCATGGCGTTTCCAGTTTCTTCGCCGTTATTATCTTTCTTTAAAAAATCTGGTGGCGTCCAAAGTTATTTTACGAAGCGAATTTATAACAGATATGTTCATTTTCCACGGATTTAAATTTGTTTTTTCTGATTATTTTGGGAACAGGACGGATGAGAATGAACAGATTTCTGTGGTTTTATTTTGAAAATCAAATTCAAATTTCTGTATGTATTGGAGTATAAGCTCCTACCTGTTCATTTTATTCCACCTTTCCAATTTTCAATTTTCTACCGTTTTCCTGTTTTTAATGTCTTTCCCTACAGCTCTGCAGCCTTTAAGGACCTCTACGGACCATTTACAGACCTTACTCTACGGACCGTTTACGAGCTTTACCTCTAAGCACTTTTACCCTTACGGACCTGACGGACCCTACAAGATCCACTCACCGGACCATATTGTTCAAGAGTCCAGGCAACGACGGCTCAAGAACCTTTCACTACTGATGCGAGCTGTACGTCCCGAGTCTTCCCAAGATAAGTCCCTAACTTATTTTTGGTATATATGAAATATTGAGTATGAAATAGTGTAACTAATGACGAATTCACCACCTGAACAGAGTCCCAAGGCCGTGTTAACCTAGGATTGTGACAAATTAGCACCCAACGTGGGGCACTAATTTGAACAGACTGGAAGCATTTGAATGTAAACCTATCTAAGAATCTTAAAAATTCCATGGACGGTCAGAAAAACCAACGAGGAAATTCTGAGGAGGGCAGGAAGAGAAAGTGAATTGCTGAACACGATGAAACGCAGGAGAGCAGCGTACCCGGGATGTATGATACGCAACGAGAGATACCAGTTGCTCCAACTATTAATAGAAGGAAAGATAGAGGGAAAAGGGGAGAGGGCAGAAGGAGGATGTCGTGGCTCCGAAATATCAAACAGTCGACAGGGATAAGAACCACAGGGGAATTAATCCACAACATCAGAGACAGAACCAAATGGTCAGAAGTAGTCGCAAACATCCATTAATGGATAGCAGAAGAAGAAGAAGTATGTCATTGTCGTCGTCGTTGTCGTCAGCCACTTTTCGTAACATGTCTTGTTAGTACGATACGGCCTCCGGAGTGCAACAAGTCACCAATTTTATAATTGAATATTATTCAGGACACTTCACAGATGAATCCTATTCATTTTCAGCTCACCAGAGCCAGTACAACGGGCCTTATGGTACTTGAAGTACGACATTTTGTCAATTTTGGGGAAATTTTAGTTTGTGAGCAGGATACAACCACGGGGGATTGCAACAAGTCATCAATTTTATGATTGAATATTATTCAGGTCATTTCACAGATGAGCCCTATTGATATTCAGCTCACCAGAGCCAGTACAACAGGTTATGTGGTACTTGAAGTGCGACATTTTTGGAAAAATTTCAGTTTGTACAGCCTCCGGATTGTATACGAATGACCATTTTTATGATTATATATTATTCATGGTGTCTCATAGATGGACAGCTCATTACAGCTATTACAACGGGTGATAAGGTACCTGAAGTACCAAATTTTGGTATTTTTTTTATAAATTACGAGTTATTAGCACATTACAGCCGCCAGAGTGTACACAAGTGACCAATTTTATGATTGGATATTTTTCAGATTGTCTCACAAATTCATTACAGATATATTACATTTTTGGTTATTTTTGGAGAAATTTTGGTTCATAGTACAACACACCCTCCAAAGTATACACAAGTTACAATTTTATGATAGGATATTGTTCCGGGGATCTCACAGAGGCGGAAAAGTTAGTTTTAATCTACAAAACCGTATATTTAGATGTATATACCACAATCTTCTGTTACATTTTTTTGTGGCCGAGTCAGCATCTTCTTCTTTACGTGCCGTCTCCTTTAAGAAGGTTGGCTATCATCATGGCGATTTTTATCTTTGAAGCTGCGGATCTGAACAAATCAACAGAGCTACTGTTGTATCACTGCCTTAGGTTGTTCAACCAGGAGATGTGTCATCTTCCTATACTTCTTTTACCCTGTATTTTTCCTTGTATAATAGTTTGCAACAGTGTATACCTCTCCCCTCTCATCACGTGGCCCAGATATTGCAATTTTGTGATTTTGATTGTGTTGATTATTTCCTTCTCCTTTACCATTCTTCTCAATACCTCCTTGTTCGTTGTTATGCTCACCCAGCTTATTCTGAGGATTCTTCGATATGCCCACATCTTGAATGCTTACAGCCGGTCAGTGTCGCACTTCTTAAGCGTTCAGGCTTCCATTCCATATAATAGTACTGAAAATATGTAGCATTTAAGCATTCTGATTTTAAGATGTAGACTAAGATCTGTTCTGGTTAATGCATTCCTCATTTTATTAAACACTGTTCTAGCCTTTCCGATTCTTGATCTTATTTCTTGTGAGTAATCATTATTGTCATTTACAGTTGTTCCCAAGTACCTGTATTTGCGGCCCTTCTTCACTGGCTCCCTTTTGATCCATAATGTTTCTCGCTGTTGTTGGTGTTTTGTGATTGTCATGAATTTAGTCTTTTTGGTGTTAAGTGTGAGCCCCCTTTCTTCGCTGATCCGTACTACTAGGTCTATTAGCTTTTGCAGTTCTTCCAGGGTTTCTGCTATTAGTACTGTGTCATCCGCGTATCTGATGTTGTTTATAACATTCCCATTAACTTTCACTCCCGTTGTTTTTTGATTTTCCAGTGCTTCTTGTACTATATCTTCTGAATACAAATTGAAGAGTCATGGTGATAGCACGCATCCCTGTCTTACTCCACGTTTTATTTTTATCTCTTCTGAAAGTTCATTTTGCACCGAAACTTTGGCAATCTGGTTAAAATAGAGATATGTTATTATCCTGATATCATTTCTGTCAATGTTTTTATCTCTCATGAGTTTTATGAGGTGATTATGGCGGACTTTGTCGAAGGCTTTGTTATAATCGAGGAAGGCTACATATATTGGCTGATTGACGTCCATGAGTGTTTGAGACAACACATTAAAAGCAAACAACGCCTCTGTGGTACCCATTGCATTTCTGAAACCAAATTGTGTTTCGCTAAGATCTTGCTCAATCTTTCCAAAAATTTTTCGATGTATAATTTTAAGGAATATATTAAGGGTATGGCTCATTAGGCTAATCGTCCGGTGATCCTTGCATTCCTTAGCGTTCGATTTTTTTGGCAGTGTATTAAATGTTGATTTGAGCCATTCTCTAGGGATGATTCCGGTGTTATATACCGTGTTGTACAGATCTACCAGTACTCTAATTTGATCTTCTGCAAATAATTTGATAATTTCCGTTGGCGTTTCCTCAGGTCCTGGAGCTTTATTGTTTTTAGCTGTTTTAACTGCATATATAACTTCTTCTTTTGTTATACTTGGGCCCTGTTCCTTATCTGTGTCTCCATCTGTTGTTTCCTGTTGTCTCTCATCTTCAAACAATTCTTCGATGTACTCTTCCCTCCTTTCTAGTTTCCCTTTGGTGTCTGGAATTATCTTACGATATATGAGTCAGCATACAAATTGTTAATTGCCGATATTGACAATTAATGTAAATAAATTAGGGAAAACAGTTTTATTTTGTAATTATTATTGCAGTATAAACAGAAAGCAAGACCCACAGAAAAAAATTATGGTGATGTTCAATATGATCTCTGGTCTTTGGAAACAGGAATCCAGAAATTAGTGCTATCTGTAATTCTGTATATCAGTCCTTGGATAGTCTGTGGTATATTCACATACATTTTGCTTTTCAAATAAGACAATTGAAAATAATCTGGAGGTGTCACAAGAGTAAGGAAATGAAAGACCTGGAGAATAAAACATAACACTTTCAACATTTATAAAAAAGTCAGAGAAATAGCAGGTTTATACAATCAAAATACCACCAATATGCTAATAGACACTGATGGCAAAAATATTTTAAATGAAAAAGAAATCCTTGGAACATGGTTGAAATACATAAATGAGCTGTTTGATGATGATAGACCAAATAAATCCAACTTCGATTATTACGCTGATATAGACGGAGGGCCAGAAATTCTCAAGTGTGAGGTACTATTTGCAGTAAAATCTTCAAAAACCTAAAAAACCACCGGACCTGATAAAATATCAACGGAGCTGTTTCAAATGATCAGAGAGGAAAACATCAAAATCTAAGTCAAACTGTTTATAGCGGTGTGCATGACTGGAGACACACCGGAAGACTGGTTGAAATCCGTATTCATCCAGATACCAAAAAAAACAACGATCAAAACGATGCAGTGAGTATAGACTAATAAGCCTTATGAGTAACACCTTGAAGGTCTTTCTCAAAATTATTCACGATAGAATAAGACCCAAATGTGAAGCAGATTTGGAAGAATTTGGATCGAGAAACGCTTTGGGAACTAGAGAGGCATTGTTTGCTCTGAACATACTACTACAGAAATGTCATAACCAGCACAAAGACATTTTTCTGTGTTCCGTTGATTACGAGAAGACCTTCGACAGAGTACAACACAACACACCACTATTCTGCGATGATAACCTGAACCTTATATTACGGCAGAGAATGATGAAATCTTACATATAGTCAGTGTTACTGTTCGGAGCGGAGATCTGGACAATTAAGGCCACTACAGTCAACCGGTTAGATGCGTTCTAGATGAGAATACCCTGGACAGCTATGCAGACCAACGAAATGGTACTAAACAGGGCCGACGCGTTCGCTACTAAATACGGTCAAGTGCAAAAAAATCTCATATCTCGGATATATCTCCAGAGGAGAACGTGACAGGATCCTACAACTGATCATGATGGGAAAGGTGGAAGGATGTGGAGGAGTAGGAAGAAAGCAAGCTTCATGAATGAGGAATATTAGCGAATGGATTGGTGTACGCAGCGCAGATGAACTTTTCGGATTGGCGCAGAATCGAGAAGGACTCGCCCACGTGATTGCCACTGTCAGGGGGACTTGAAGAAGAAGAATACGTCATGCTTCTCTCTACAATATGTTAAATAGGCTAACAGAACAACTAAAAACATAAATCACAAAAATTAAACATAAGTCAGTCAACAAATACCTGAATGTTCACAACTGAAGATCAATGCACTGATTACTCCCTTCGGAAAGCGGTCAAAAAGGAAAAATACATTCTATACTAGAAGAAAATGGAACTTGGGTAAGAAATCCCAAACAGAAAGTGGATGCTTTCGATGACTATTTAGAAAATATCTTTCAAACGAATTCTGAAGAAATCCAAGTAAACGATGAACAGGAAGCCACTAAATCCGAAAATATATTATTAGCTACAACAAAAGAAGAAGCCAAAAAAATTGCTCAGAAATGCTACAGCAAACTACTCCAATTAATGTATCTATTAGGCTCAGGTATGTTTCCTCCCTATGGAAAGCAGCGGAGTTAATAATGATGCCTAAAGTAAAAAAATCCAGCAATGCATAAACGTCGTACTGGCCAATCTCCTTACTACCCGTAATCTCAAAGGTATTTAGGAAATTGCTGCTAAGAGAATGAACCATATAATTGCACAATAAACATAATCCCACTTCACCAATTTGGATTTCGTGATAAACATTCTACCATAGACCAGATCCATCGGATAATTACTAAAATGAGAAATGTCTGTATGACGATAAAAGTTGCCCTGCTTTATTTCTCGATATCGCTAAAGCGTTCCAGAAATTATGGCACCACTGGCTGATAATGAAACCAAACAAAATATTTCCACTGCAAGTAACTGAAGTATTGCAGTCTTACCTGGAGCAGTGAACATTCGGAGATAAAATGGAAAATGAGTACTCTGAGCTGAAACCAATAAACGCAGGGTCCCACAAGGTAGTGTTCTTAGGCTAATACTGTACCTCTTGTATGTATCTGACAATTTTTTTTGTAAATTGGACATTCTCTTTGTAGTTTAGTAGATTTTTATATTTTTTTAATGTTTTTATACCTAATCGCAAAATTTTGTATAATTCCTCGAATTTTAAAAATAAATGTTTTGTGGTGCAAGATAGTCAAATTATTTATCTGTATTATACACTGTGTTCATTTCAAAACTTACCACCCCTGTAACGGAAAACCCCAAAACATTGCAATATTCACCGGGACAGGTCAATTTTTGTTTTCCGGGGGAACTTTTTTGACGGTCAAGTGGTTTTAATATTTTCATCCCTGTAACCCCTAGCAACACCATCTTTAAAATCTCAAATACAAATACCCCACTTGTTATACATAGTTTAAAAGCCCCTTCCATTGTCAATACAGTGATGCATTCGTTTTAAAATTGAGTGAGATTTGATAAAACTATGGGTCAAAAACCACTCAGTTGAAAAAAATTATTTATTTTCTCATTAGCTCAAAATTTTATTTTATTGATTGTTCAAAATGTTCACCATTTCTTTCTAAACAATGAAAAAGACGGTGATGAAATTCCTCGTGCACTTTTTGAAGAGTTTCTGGCCTGATAGCCATACACGCAGCTGTTATACGAATTTTTAAATCGTCTATGTTTACTGGTTCAGTTTTGTAAACTACTGATTTGAGGTAACCCCATAGAAAAAAGTCATTTGAACTGAGATCACAGGATCTTGGTGGCCATTCTACTGCCCCTCTTCTTCTTATCCACCTACCAGGGAATGTGATTTTCCACCAATGACGTACTGGTCTAGCGTAGTGCGCGGATGCACAATCTTGTTGAAAGTGTATTTGGTCTTCTTGGAGTGAAATATTTCCGTGCTGAGCTATTTGATTTTATAATGATTCAGTGGTCAGTACGTCAACTGTGTTCCGAAGCATATCTAAATACAGCTCCCCGGTAAGAGAACCAGTTATAAATAAGGGACCTATTATGATGTTGCCTAAAATCCCCGCCCAAACATTTAATATTTGGGGGTACTGCGTATGAGCTTCCCGGAATAGATGGGGATTTTCATCTCACCAGTAACGACAATTTTGCTCATTCTCTCGACCATTTAGGAAGAAAGTACTCTCCTCCGAGAAGCAAATATTTTTTAGTAAATTGGGTGAATTATTAATTCGTTCTGTCATTATTTCGCAAAAATTGCACTCTTCGATCCAGGTCATCTTCGTACAGTTCTTGAAGTATTTGCAATTTATAGGGATGGAACTTATTTACTTTTGTTATCATATGTATTGAACCTATTGATATTCCAGTTTCTTATGAAACTACCCTAATAGAAGTAGTTGGATCAACCGAAAAATGACCCAACACTTCAATATGAGCGGCTTCATTTAATACTCTAGACAAATTGCGTTTCGCATTGCATATTGATCCGGTTTGTTTAAACTTTTGTAGCACATAAACCTGCGAAACATTTTTATCCGGATGCCTGTCGTTCAATACTTGCGCTGTTTGTCACGCACATTCATTACTACCACCATAAATGAAAATCATTTCAACTCTTTCTTCTAAAGAATAAACCGTTGTATCTTCAATGATAGCACAACAGTAAATTTTGGTCTTACAACGTTCAAACTACAGCAAACAATAAGTAATCTCAACTTTGACATTTATTAGATACGTAAATAAACCACTGCACAATCTGTGGTTCTCAACTGAGTAGTATTTGCCTCAGTTGGCGTTCAAAAAATGTTTTTTCTACAACGACTAATGTTCACTGTTTTTCATTGAATGCTTCTTCTGAATTTTTTTATATAAACGATACAATAACTATTAAAGAGAATAAATAATTTTTTTTACCTGAGTGGTTTTTGACCCATAATTTTATTAAATCTCACCCAATTTTTAAAACGAATGCATTGCTGTATTGACAATGAAAGGGGCTTTTAAACTATGTATAACAGGTGAGGGGGGGATGAAAATATTAAAACCACTTGATCGTCAAAAAAGTTCCCCCGAAAACAAAAATTGACCTGCCCCCGCGAATATTGCAATGTATTAGGGTTTTTGAGTTACAGGGGGGTAAGCTTTAAAATGAACACAGTGTATATATTATACTCTAAATTAAATAAAGAGTGCAAACAGAAAGACATAATTACAAAATTTATAGTGGTGTGTTATTATTGAACATAAGCTTATAAAATTTAAAATCGATGGTCCATCTAAAATGCAAATTCACTAGAGTACGAGAGCATCTTCAAAATAGGTGTAGGTAAATGTATTAAAATCATTAAATTCGTACAAAGTTTGTATTACCACATGCCCACTAGTTTCGACTTAACAAAGTCTTCTTTGGGCCGGGTAAGCTACAATTATTATTATGGTAAATTTAATATAGAAATTCGGATTCTATTCAAATAACTGTAACTTACCAGTCAATTGAAAAACCACACAGGACGGATAACTGTATGAATTTAAAATAAACAGCAAAAACAAGACAAGACAACAGAACTAGACGAACTAACGTTTTAAATCATTTGATCGTTAGAACACTCAAGTGAAGATAATTTTTTACAATCAAAAATCCTAAAGAGAGGTGGACATTCAATAGTTAATTTTAAATTTAATTAATGTTCATTATGAATTGATTTAAAAATTTCTAAATTCTCCAAAGCGTTTAGTCTAGTTCAATGTTCACAAATACAGTAGAACGTCGATAATTCGGACGTCAAAAATCGGGATCGTTAATAATCCGGATTCGTCTCTAGCAAGATATATGTAGTTTCTGATGTTTTTACTGTACGTTGTACACATGTTGCTGTCAATAAAATACGATACAGTGCTTGAAAAATATGTTTTTAATTTATAGACCTTATACTCTACCTATCAATAATAGAAAATATACAATTTTGAAAACTTTTTTTCTCAAATAGTGCGTGCTGGCCGTTTTTTAATGTAATTTTGATAATTCGGATAATTTGATAATCCGGAGGGGGTCCGGTCCCCATTAATCCGAATTATCGACTGTATGTAAAATTTTAAAAGTGTCATCCACCACAAAAAAATGGTCATTTAATTGCAAATGTCTGTAGAAAACGGAACTATTCCTTGTCAAATGTTCCTGGATTCTCAACTTAAACCTCCTACCACACTGCCCTATGTATTCAGCGGTGCAATTGTTGCGAGTCAATTTATAAACCCCACTTCTATCAAATTATGAAATTGGGTCTTTTGTTCGAGAAAAGATAATTTTTATGTTCAGTGGAATTTTTAAGGCTACTTTATATTCTGTTCTATTCTGAACAATGTTGGCCAATTGATAGGAAGTGGACCGTAGTAAGAAATGCTAACAAATTTTTGTTGTTCCCTTTTGTCCAATGCATATGAGTCATTTATTAAAAGCTTATCCATCTTTCTATTAACTGAATTATCGATTAGAATTGTGGAGTAACCGTTTCCAACTGTTAAGAGTTTGATTGTTTCTAATTCTTTACTGAAATCATCATGACACATTGGAATCAAAAAAGCCGATGAACGTATGACCTGAACGACGAAAGCTTCTGCTGAAAAGGGTGATTGCTGTCACAAGGAATAACATGAGGTGTCTGAGTATTCCTTCTATATATGCCAAAAGAAACATGCTGATTAACCCTCTTCAAAGATAAATCCAAGAAATAGAGAGTCTAGTTATTTTCCAATTCCAAAGGAAATTTGAGGTCTATGTGTAAGTTGTTAATAAAACTCAAAAAACCACCGTTTAAAACGTTAACATCCCCCTGAAAACCGAAGACCACGTCATCGACATATCTATACCAGAAAAAAATATTCCATGAGAATTGGCTATTGAAAATTTGTCTCTCTATGAAGTCCATAAAGATATCTGCCAAGAGAGGAGCTAGTGGATTTCCCATACCAAGACCCTTCTTTCGCTCATAAATTTTATTATTTAACATAAAGAAGTTTTGTTGTAATACTAATGACAATAAACTGAAAACATTCTCCATCACATAGTCATTCAACGATGAATCAATCAATAAATCCCTAATTAGACCCAAGGTTAGTTCCACGAGAACATTGGTGTATAAGTTGGTTACATCAACCGAAGCTAGAATGGCGTTCGAGGGAAACTCAATCACTCTTTCCAGCAGAAGCTTTCGTCGTTCAGTTCATACCTTCATCGGCTTTTTTCGATTCCAATGTGTCCTGATAATTTTAATAAGGAATTAGAAACAATCAAACTTTTAGCAATTAAAAACGGTTACTCCACAACTCCAATTAATAATTTAGTTGATATAAAGATGGATAAACTTTTAATAAATGTGTTTTTAAATTAAACTCAAGGTCTCTAGTTAATTCCACAATATAATACAAGTTATTTAAAATTCTAAAAAATTTGACAATTGTTTCGATAAATCAATATCATCGAAACAATTGTCAAATTTTTTAGAATTTTCAATAACTTGTATTATATTGTGGAATTAACTAGAGACCTTGAGTTTCATTTAAAAACACTAATATGAGCATATTCCACGAAGTAAGGGTCGAGACAGTTAATTTTTTAATAAATGACTCAAATGCATTAGACAAAAGGGAACAACAAAAATGTGTTAGCATTTCTTGCTACGGTCCACTTTCCTATCAATTGGCCAACATTATTCAGAATAGAACAGAATATAGAGTAGCCTTCAAAACTCCACTATACATAAAAACTATCTTTTCTCGAACCAAAGACTCAATTTCACAATTTGATAGAAGTGAGGTTTATAAATTAACTTGCAACAATTGCACCACTGGATACATAGGGCAGTGTGGTAGGAGGTTTAAGTTGAGAATCCAGGAACATTTGACAAGGAATAGTTCCGTTTTCTACATACATTTGCAATTTAATAACCATTCTTTTGTAGTGGATGACAATTTTAAAATTTTACATGTTTGTGAACATGGAACTAGACTGAACGCTTTGGAGAACTTGGAAATTTTTAAATCAATTTATAATAAAAATATTATATCATTTAATTTAAAATCAACTATTGGAGTTCCACCTCTGTGGATTTTAGATTGTAAAAAAATTATCTTCACTTGAGTGTGTTAACGATCAAATTATTTTAAACGTTAGTTCGTCTAGTTCTATTGTCTTGTCTTGTTTTTGCTGATAATTTTGAATTCATGCTGTTATCCGTTCTGTGTGAAGTTTTTTAAGTGACTGGTAAGTTACAGTTATTTGAATAGAATCCGAATTGCTATATTAAATTTACCATCATAATTGTAGCTTACCTGCTCCGAAGAAGACTTTGTTAATTCGGAACTAGTCGGCATGTGGTAATAAAAACTTTGTACGAATTTAAGGATTTTAAAATATTTACCTACACCTATTTAGAGAATAAATTAGCAGAGAATTTTCGTCTGAAGAAAAATGGGTTAGATTGTTAAGTGAATTCATAACAATCCATAAGCCTATATCTGCTAAAAAGGTAGTGAAATAGGTCAAAATCTTAAATTATTTCAAAAACATCATAAACTTTTATGAATACCACTAATAATAATAATATATCTTCACATTGGTGAATTTGTATGCCAATAATTCAAATTATCTGATAGAAAATTTGGACACTAATTCGGAATTCCACCCCTTTAAACACTGTTGGTTAGTCCCCCATACTATGGAAAATAAAAACCGACGCATATGTTGCCGCCCGCAATTACCAATTCCTATATTATTCAACTTTGCTGGTACATCATTAACGAGCTGCTGTTACAAGGAAAAATTACATAAAAGAGAGAATTACAAGAAAGAGCGAATCGCCTGTGGACTGTGAATCCTTGATGAATGAAACTCGAATACCTATTCAAGTCAAATATATACAGTTATTAGGTCCTTTCATGAAAAAGTCTCTTCGTTTTCAATGCCCTGTCGAATGTAGAGATGTATGTGTATGCGTATAAAAAAAGTACGGGGAGATTATAAAATATGTGAAATACACTCACCGACAAAATAATCAATTCACTCGAAAAGTGGATGAATTTTTCTCATTAATAAATTTGTTATTTCACATTCGACTTGTTCTGTTTCTACATTCACATGATATCTAGTACAAGTTTTTAATTTTGAGAAAATTAGGCGTACGCCATTTTATACAGGGTAACACGAATTATGTTTTTTTACTCTAATTTTAAAACCACATGTAGAGTGTCAGAGTTGTTCCACCTTGTACTTTCTTATGTCTTTTTTATCAAGGCACATCGATTTTTCACAATTACTTTTTCATTTATTACAATAGATTACTTTTTGAAAAAAATATAAGGGTATAAGGAAAACGTAACATTTTTCATATAGTAGTAACAGTAAAATCCCGAATTTAACTTGGTTGCATAGAGGATTACGGAATTACTGTCAATGTTTTATACAGAGAGAGAGAGAGAGAGACATAAGCTTTATTGTCATGAAAAATTTTACAGTTTTTCGGACAAAGCGAAATAATTTAAAAATAGATTGATATAAAAAAGTATATAAAAGATAATATAAAGATATAAAACTATACTAACAATACAAAACATAATATATAAAAATACAAATTTAAATTAATAACTATAATATAATGATACCATCGTACATTATACCAAATATTGATCTACGCCGATGCAACTCAAAAGTGTAGGGTAGAATGCAGAATTCTGCCACTGAATAATAAGGTCTCTCAAGCAGAAACGCCGTTGTCAATCTCCGGAACCTATTGAATGTATTTGCCACTTTTAATTCTAAGGGTAGCTGATTGAATAGATTTTTGGCATTGAAGGTAATGGAATTTTTTACCAGATCAGAGGTGGATATTGTTATGTAGATATCGAATTTTTTTCTTCCAGTAGTGTAACTATGAATTGCCTCTCAATTGAATTGTGAAAATGTTTGCGAACCAAACACACGGATTCCAAAATGAATAGAGCAGGAAGAGTTAAAAATTTATATTTTTTAAAATAGAATTCGCAATGCGTCCTACGACGCAAACCATGAATGTAACGAATAGCTCTTTTTTGTAGTTTGAAAATAGATGTAAAGAGGTGTAAACTACAAGACCCCTCAGAAAGGCAAACCATAGCGAAGGTGCCATTTGAACAGAGAGTAGTAAGTTGTTGAAGCAGTACAAAAATCAAGCTGTTTAGATACAGATTTAATGGCAAAATAAGCAGAGGATATTTTTTTCGTTAAAATGTCTACATGTACAGACCATTTAAGGGCACTGTCAATATGGAGACCGAGAAACTTAACCGAATTTGAAGATCTTATTACGTCATTGTTAAGTTGAGAGGTTTGCAAAATTCCTTTGTAAGATTAAACTAAAGTTTTCTCAGTGTTAAACAAAGCCCGTTCGAGTCAGACCAGGACTTGATAGTAATGAGATCTTGGCCTATGGTAGAATGTAAAGTTCGTATATCTAAACTGCTCCAGGTTACACAAGTGTCATCGGCAAATAAAGTGAATTTACCATTAATTCGTAAGTCTGTGACATCGTTAATGAATACCAAGAGAAGAATTGGACCCAAAACTGAACCCTGGGGTACACCACTGCTAACTGGTAAATTGTTCGAAACTTTTCCATTTGCTCGTACCAGTTGGTTTCTACATTCCAGGTAATATTCAAACCATTTTAAAGGAATTCCACGGATGGATGCCATAATATTCTAGTTTGTTTATCAAAATTTCATAATCAACACAATAGAAGGCCTTTGCGAAGTTACAAAAAACCGAAGCCATGAAAAATTTATTATTCAGAGAGGTATATATTTCATTAAGAACAGAAAACATTGCGTCATTAGTACATTTATTAGGTAGGAAACCAAATTGTTGGGATTTCAAGATTTTATATTTGAAAAGAAAATGTAGTAGACGATTTTTCATGGGTCTTTCGATTATCTTCGATAAGATTGGTAATGAGGCTATAGGACGATAGTTACTAGTATTCTGTTTCTCGCCACCCTTGTGGAGGGGAACAATTATAGCTGTTTTTAGACAGTTAGGGAAGAGACGTTTTTCAAAGGATTCATTGATTAGACAATATAGAACGTTAATCACCGCATCTGGAATATTCAAAAACAACTTAGCTGATAACCCATCGATGCTACAGGAAGTTTTGTTTTGAATGCTGAGTATGGTTTGCACTAGCCCAAATTTATCTATTGGTCTAAAGAATAAACTATCAGTGATTCTTTTAGAAGGAACGAGAAGGAAAGATAGCAGATGCTCTCTATATCTATATATATATATATATATATATATATATATATATATATGTATATATTATTGTGTAATTTACTATGGGAGTTTTGTTTTTATATGATTTATCTTTATTGTATTGTATATTTCACCTTTTTTTACTTTACCTTCGGCTAGCTCCTGATGATAATCTGTGAAATTTAATTTTATTTATAATTTATATGATAGTCGGCACCATGAAGCTCCTTCCTTTGAGTTCTGGACGCATATGTATAACTTTGATACACATTTAAATATTGAATTCTCATAATTTTCTAGTATGCTTTATTCCTGAATAAAATATATACCTTTGTTTTTATCGACTCCATATATTATTATAGAATGAATTAAGTACCATTTTCTAAATGTATTGTTACGAAACAGCACACTGGTATAGCCCCTAAATCCGACACTGTCTAAGCCAGGTATAAAAGTTAAAATTATGGCGGATACGCAGGTTGTTTTTATATTTGTTTACGAATAGTGATTATCTTATCTACACTGTTTTTGTGACCAGTCTTATCTAGAAGATGCCAGAAAGCCAATTGTTTTTGTCTAGAATCCCCTAGTAAAAAAGGCATTAATATATATGAGGGACTGATCAGGAAGAGTTAGTGGAGTTGATGAAGTGATCTTGAGAAATAAACGAAAATACACCAAACAGTAAAGTGCTAATATAATCAAGTTTGTGTGCATATAAATTAAATTTAGGTGATTAGTTAAGTATATATGAATTAAGTGTTAGTGAGTTAGTGTTTAAATAAATTAGTAATTAGCCATACCGAGTGTTTGAAATTTATCCCACTCGTTTATTGTTTAAATAAATTAGAAAAACATTACATTGGTGTCAGATGTGGGGTAAAATAAATAAATTGCTACGTAAAAATGGCCAAGAGATTAAGGGATCTAAAAGTGGCGGAATTGAGAGCAGAATTGGAAGATCGTGAGTTGGAAACGTCCGGTAAGAAAAGTGAATTAGTAGAAAGACTTAAAGTGACACTGGAAAATGACGGCTAGGATCCAGAAACAGTTTTATTCAATGACGAGGCTTCCACCTTAATCTCGTCAATTTCTGCTAATATTTCTGCTAACATGGACGAGAAGATTTCTGCCATGGAAGAGAACATGGACCAGAAGATTTCTACTATGAAGAATGATATTTCGACTAACATGGACGAGAAGATTTCTGGCATGGAAGAGAACATGGACGAGAAGATTTCTACTATGAAGAATGATATTTCGACTAACATGGACGAGAAGATTTCGGCTATAAAGAACGATATTTCTAGTTTGAAGAACGATATCTTATTATTTAAAAACGACATTGCCGCTGACATTGAAAATGAAATTTCTTCTCTAAAATCTGAAATCGAGAATAAAATGTCAACGATGGACGAGAAAATCGAGAATAAAATGTCAACGATGGACGAGAAAATCGAGAATAAGATTACGACGATAAACGAGAAAATCAAGGAGAGAAAAAGATTGCCGATTCAAGAACGCGAGGCACGCCAGAGGATGAAAAGAAGACCGAGCAAACGAAACCTTGCAAGCCAGAAACAGTATCTAATTTTGAAGACATTGGCAGTTTCACCCGAGTCAAGGCCTCAACGTTCGATGGAAAAAGTCGTAGACCAATTATGTGAAACAATTTGAAGCAGCCGCTAGAGTGAATAATTGGTCCGATAGGGAGAAGGCAATAAACTTAAACATCGCGCTTCGGGGAGATGCCTTAAATGTACTTCAGACGATACCGCTTAAAGAAATGGATGACTTCGAGCTGCTGAAGAAGAGGTTGGACATGCGATATGCTCACGAACATTTGGAACAGTTGTACAGATTCCAGCTGAAGAACCGAAGGCGGAAACGTGACGAACCCCTTCAAGGGTATGGAATGGATATTGCCCGACTAATTCGATTTGCTTATCCATCAGCACCAGAGAACATGATGGAATATTTAGGCATCCAGACTTTTATTGACGGCTTGTGTGACCACGATATGGAGAAGACGCTTCGATTAGCCCATCCTAAAACATTGGCCGATGCATTGACTGTTGCTCTTGAATATGAAGCAGCCACGATGGCTTCGGGATACAACAAAGATAGGACCATACAGGAAGAAGGTGACGATGACAAACTTGACCAGATCGTCAACTTGTTGAAAGGTATGGTAGACAAGAAGCCGAAGAAAATCAGGTGCTGTAATTATGGCGAGCTAGAGCATGAACGCAGTTCGTATAAGCGTCCTACGACTCCTGTGAACCAACAACCTCTTAAATGCAAAGCAGCCAAGAGAAGCTCGCGGTACAACAAATGTTGAACCATGCAGGAAGAAGATAACGATGACAAACTTGATCAGATCGTCAACTTGTTGAAAGGTATGGCAGACAATAGGCCGAAGAAGATCAAATTCCGGAAGTGTGGAGAGCTAGAGCACGTACGCAGTCCGTCTAAGCTCCCCAAGACTCCTGTAACCCAAGAACTCCAGACACAGGGGAAGTCAGACGGGAATGAACATCAAGCTAATGTGAATCACCAGAAAGCCAACTCCTTGCCTAGATGGCCGTGCCCAACAGACTGCTCCCACTGCAACAAGGTGGAATCTAGAGAAGCTGCAGTTTCAAGAACTACTGTAGTCAACGAGGAATGGTCACCCACCAGGATCAGAGAAGATCAGGAGAATGATCCTCACCTGAAGGTGATCCGGCAATGGAAGAAAGAATACCGGCGACCTACCTGGCAAGAAGTGTCAAGATTTTCACCGAAACTCAAGGCGTATTGGGCTAAGTGGGACTCCCTTGTCCTGGAAGTAGGGCTGTTGGAAGTAGTCCTTGCAAACGATGATGGTTCTAAGATGAGGAGACAGCTAGTTATCCCGAGAACGAGAGTAGCTGAGGTACTAAAGAAGTTACACGACAGTCCATCGGGAGGTCATCTGGGAGTGAAGAAAACCCTTCAGCGAGTTCGTGAAAGGTTTTATTGGATGAACAGCTCAGACGATGTGAAGGACTGGTGTAAGAAATGTGTGATTTGTGCTACGAGTAATGGACCATATCGCATGAGAAAGGCACCCATGAAACAGTACAATGTTGGAAGCCCTTTCGAACGGATTGCTTTAAATATCGCTGGGCCATTTCCAATGACAGAAAATGGTGGCAAATACATACTGGTTGTAATGGATTATTTCACAAAGTGGGTGGAAATGTACGCTATCCCGAATCAAGAGGCCATAACTGTCGCAGATGTATTGGTGAAATAATTTATCAGCCAATATTGAGTGCCCTTGGAAGTATACAGCGACCATGGAAGAAATTTCCAGGAGATTAGCGAGAAGCTGGGAATGGAGAAGACCAGAACAACAGCATTGGGACCAGTATCTTTCCCTATTCGCATTGGCTTATCGATCTGCCGTCAATGAGTCCACGGGTGAAACACCTGCGAAAATCCTGTTTGGACGTGAAATGAGGCTTTCTTTTGACCTGGAATTTGGCTGTCGGCCTGGAGAAGATCTAGCAGGCGAAGACTCCGTGATCCAATTGAGAAGAAGGCTGGACGATATTCATGAATTAGTTCGAACCAATCATCAAGTTGCCAGCGACAGAATGAAAAGTCGGTACGACACGCAGGCCACAGAAGGCGGTTTTAAAGAAGGGGACAAAGTATGGTTACACAACCCGACGAGGAGAAAAAGATATTTTCCAAAATTACAAAAATCCTGGGAAGCTCCATACTTAATCAAGAAAAGGATCAATGATGTTTTATATCGCATAAGCAAGATCCCCAACGGAAAACCAAAAGAAGTTCACCAAAACCGACTAGCGCCATTCGAAGGAGACCATGACATAGAGGAAGGAGTAAACCTTTTTCGAGATGTGACTGACCCCACCTTCGATGAATTTATGGGCGCGTATGAAGGTACCGGGAAAGCTAGATATGGAGTCACTTCGGAACAACAACAAGATTTGTTCACTCTCCCGGAAGATTATTCACTGGCATACAACATCCCCGCCCGTATCAAGAACGCACGAGGGTTGGAAACCGTCTTTCGAAAGAAGTTCGGGCAATTAGAAAAACTTGAAGACCAGATTCCAGCCCCTGGCAAGACACTGAAACTGAAACATAATTCGCGGTACATCTTCTACGTGGTAACTAAAAATGAAATTCAAGATCGATCTACCTACCGCGATGTGTGGGAAGCACTTCGAAACCTACGAGACCATGTGTTGGAATCCAGCGTGAAGAAACTGGCTATGCCTAAGATAGCGAGTAACCAGTTGGATTGGCGAATCATCAGGAACATGGTAGAGGTTATCTTCAGGGATACCGGTGTCCAGATATTAATTTGCAGCTACAACCCCCGTTATCAGTATCCGATGAAGACGGTGCCCTGCTATTTCCATAAGATCGGAGAGTGTAGAAATGGGGCCAGTTGCCGATTCAAACATCCAGTCTCGGCTACACGAAAGTTCCAGGAGGAACTTCCATTTAAGGAGGGGGTAATGTTACGAAACAGCACACTGGTTATAGTCCCTAAATCCGACTCTGTCTAAGCCAGGTATAAAAGTTAAAATTATGGCGGATACGCAGGTTGTTTTTATATTTGTTTACGAATAGTGACTATCTTATCTACACTGTTTTTGTGACCAGTCTTATGTAGAAGATGCCAGAAAGCCAATTGTTTTTGTCTAGAATCCTCTAGTAAAAAAAGGCATCAATATATATATATATATATATATATATATATATATATATATATATATATATAGATATATATATACATATATATATATATCTATATATATATATATATATATATATATATATATATATTATATATATATATATATGTACATATATATATATGTATATATAAGGGACTGATCAGGAAGAGTTAGTGGAGTTGATAAAGTGATCTCG
This sequence comes from Galeruca laticollis, assembly GCA_963921935.1. Lineage (NCBI taxonomy): Eukaryota > Metazoa > Arthropoda > Insecta > Coleoptera > Chrysomelidae > Galeruca > Galeruca laticollis. The sequence continues at coordinate 101,748,880 of OY998177.1, forward strand.
AGAAATGAACGAAAACACACCGAACAGTAAAGTGCTAATATAATCAAGTTTGTGTTCATATAAGTTAAATTTAGGTGATTAGTTAAGTATATATAAATTAAGTGTTAGTGAGTTAGTGTTTAAATAAATTAGTAAGTAGCCATACCGAGTGTTTGAAATTTATCCCACCCGTTTATTGTTTAAATAAATTAGAAATACATTACAGTATTATGAATATTAAATAGAATGATAAAAAAATACTGCGTCGGCGCATAGGAGAAACAAATCCTCGTTTATCGCTTCACAACGACACAAAACGTATGGTTCACAGTCGACGTTGTTTATATGAATGTTTTTATAAATTTAACGTTCTTAAATTCATTGCAATCATTGATATATTATTCAAAAATTACAAATTAACTTTGTTCTAACTATTATTCATATCTTACCTACGAGGTGGAAGCGAATTATGTAGCGGAACAGAATAATAATTAAATTATTAGAAACCGAACTCTTGTCAGGTTGGCGGTACCCTGCGAAATCTTATTAATTCATCACACAGGATAAATTAATATCCTACAGAGCGAGCTGTGCCCAAATTGTGTGTCTGGACATTCAATATTTAACTGAAAGAGGCCAAGCTCATCCAGTCCCCGTGAAAGAACAGACAAAAACAAAATAAATATATTTGCTATAGCTACTCCCTATGTGGAACAGTGAATTTATAAATACCAAGTTCAGAACCAGCGCAAAAACATAAAACGAATAAATGTCTCATAAAAAACAAAGTTTAACTCTCAATTTGTTCAAAAACGTACTGCGTTGGAAAACTTCTTTTCTCTGGCCTTGCTACTGCCTATTCTCCGCTATCTTTTTAGCAACCGCGGGTAGTGCCAGTAACAGGTATCGTGCTATGCTAAAAATTGTGTGCCTGGACATTCAATATTTAACTGAAAGCGGCCAAGTTTATCCAGTCCCTGTCAAAGAACAGACAAAAACAAAATAAATATATTTGTTATAGCTACTCCCTATGTAAAACAGTGAATTTATAAATACCAAGTTCAGAACTAGCGCAGAAACATAAAACGAATAAATGTCTCATAAAAAACAAAGTTTAACTCTCAATTTGTTCAAAAACGTACTGCGTTGGAAAACTTCTTTTCTCTGGCCTTGCTACTGCCTATTCTTCGCTATCTTTTTAGCAACCGCGGGTAGTACCAGTAACCGGTATCGTGCTATGCTAAAAACTTAACGTAGAGGGCGAGTCTTCCCGTTTTGTGTCACGAAGGGGGACAGTGTTCACCGTCAAGGATATCTAAGTATCCCTATTACACCCTAACACAACAGAGAGAACTTTTCCTCTGAAACCGCTTACACCAAAAAAAAACTGCTGCCCGTTACCGAGACAGGGAAAGGACTTTTCCCTTCGCGTATTCGCCCCGACACTGTCTGTCACTCCTACTGCTCTGTACTTGGTTTTTACTATCCCCCCGAATTAGGTTTGGGTTTTTTTTGTTGAATTGCAAAATCAACGTTTTTCTTTTGAAGCGGCCTAAATTTTACGTTATTTACTAGTTGTATACAAAACAATTATTTCATTTTGATCTAGTAAAATGTTTTATTTGTTTCAAAGCTGTTGTGGTTTTGTATCATTTTTCTAAACAAAATGTGGGTCGCATTCTACTTTTATTTTTTATTTGAAATGAAATATGTTTTACCGTGTGTTCTGAAAGTTACTAATTTAAATTTTCTATTTGGTATTCGTAATTATTACAATATATACAGTGCATAAATACAGAATTCTATTAACTAATGTTAACAAAAATATTTACAGAAATTACCTGGAAATTCATTTACTACAAACATTCCTAAGCTATCTTCTAGGTAAATAGGTTTAATAAAAGAGATTTGGTCGTTAAGAAGATTACCTGAATATTTATTTTTGTTAATCTCAAGGGCCTCTAATAAATTTAAACTAAAGGATTTAACGACTACATGAAGAATTTCAAAATTTGTGTCGAAAATGTGTTGGTTTTCTCATAAATGATTTGAATAGTTAGAATCTAATTTTTTTGTTATCATAGCTACGTTTGTGTTCCGAAATTCTAGATTTAAAATTTATAAAAGTTCTAACGATATAATTTTTTTCACAGTTGTCATTACCACATTTTAATTTAAAAACTTCTGATTTGTTTAATTTTGATGATTTAGATTTACTATTTTTAATGAATTTGAATAGATTGTAATCAGTTTTAAAGGAAATATTCATGTCTAAAGTTTCTAAAAATGATTTATTTTAACGGATGGTGTACCAAAGTATGTTAAGCTTTTAAATTGTTTATTATTACTTTGAATTATCAGTCGCCAAATGAATTTAACAAAAACCAAAGTAAAATAGTCTTATTTTCACAAAAGCATATAAAGGAAATACGGTAATAGCATTACCTAAAGAAGATTATATATTAAAAACCAACAATTTTATTCAGGCAAGCAATTTTGAGACCCTTAAACAGACCCAACTAATAAACTTCAGGAAGAAATAAAATTAGCAGTAGATAACGCTAAATCAATAATTAACGATAAAGAAAAATATAAATTATTTTTACCCCATCCGCAACACCCTGAACTTTATTCATTAATTAAACTCCATAAAGAGGGGTACCCAATCAGACCAGTTGTTTCTTATTTCACAGCACCTTCATTCAAAATTTCAGATTCTCACAGATGTCATCTCTAAATATTGTTCATTCATACCTCGATTTTCAGTTAAAAACTCAACGGAATTAATTAATAATATTCAAGATATAATACTACCCCATAATTCTATATTCATATCCTTCGATGTAACAAATCTATTCCCTAGTATACATCCTAAAGAAACTATAACTCTTGTTGATAACTTGCTCACATACAATAATGTTGATCCTATAATTCACTCTGATATCATTACTTTATTGAAAGTGTGTTTGAATCAAAAATTATTTTCATTTCAATGGAGAGGTTTATAGCAGTAAATACGGTTTGATTATGGGCAACCCACTCAGCCCCCTACTAGCAGAAATTTTCATGGATGATATAGAAAAAATAATTCATGAACACCCCCTTAGTAAAAAATGTATGTACTGGCACCGATATGTGGACGACATTTAAGCTAGCTTCATCGGTACAAATAGACAATTAGAGAGCTCCATTACTTACATAATCTCTATTCACAATAATATCAAATTTACCGTAGAGTTTCAACAAAATAAGTCTATAAAGTTTATAGATCTTACAATTTCAAATATAAATATTGAACATGTATTTTCTACATTTCATAAACCATCACATACAGATATTACAATTCATAATAGTTCGGTCCACCCATTCAGTCATAAACTAGCAGCTTTCAATAGTATGATACACAGACTCTTAACAGTCCCATTAAATATCAATAATTATAACAAAGAATTGAATATCATAAAACAAATAGCAATTAACAATAATTATGATCCAAATTCAATTGACAATATCATAAATGAAAAGATGAAGAAACAGACTTTAGAACAAGTATTCCCTTCAGATAAAAATAATAATACACAATTTAAAAGCTTAACATACTTTGGAAAACCATCCTTAAAAATTAAATCATTTTTAGAAACTTTAGACATGAATATTTCCTTTAGAACTGATTACAATTTATCCAAATTCATTAAAAAAAAGACGTGTGGCACTCGGAGACTGCCGCGGTAAAGCTGTTGCATAGAGTTTTACACTTTGACGTTCACAATTTCTTTTTCTTTTTAGCTCTTTATGCTTTTCTTCTCTATAAAAAAAATATCTAGGTATAAATAATAAGTATAAATAATTAGGTATTAATAGTGTAATTACCCACCAAAACACTTATTCATTCAAAAAATTTGAACACAAATAACGTTATCAAGAATTTGATCATCGAATTTCGCGCGATGTACATTTATATAGATATAATATCATATATACTTTCTCTACGCGGCATTAGTGTGTATTACCTATACATAAAAAGTGTGTGTATGTGTGTGTGTGTATATATAAAAAGAGCTCCTTTTATTATCAAAAATTTTGGTTATCTTTTTAACAGTATTATATATAAATTAACAAAACAAAAAATAATACTGCTTTTGTGATAATAATAATAAAATGTATGTATATAGAGTACTCACTCATTTTCTTTCACTATTTTTTCGTGACTTTGTTCATTAATAAATGCACTTTGTTTATTCATATTTAACACATTTTGTACACACATTATACGAGTACAGATATTCACTGTTGTACATAGATGATAAATACCTATACACCTATGGCAAAACTAAAAAGTATCACCGCTGTGCCGGTCGGATTGGGGGGTGTTAGGTTATTTTCGTTACGGAATTTCTGGATTCGGTCTCCACGCTCAAGGCCCGCGATAGAAGCTATGCAATAGCTTAATAATAAATCTAAATCTTCAAAATTAAAATGTGGTAATGACAACTGTAATAAAATTTATATCGGTAGAAGTTTTAGAAATTTTATAACTAGAATTTCGGAACACAAACTTAGCTATGATAACAAAAAATTAGATTCTTACTATTCAAATCATTTATTAGAAAACCAACACATTTTCGACCCAAATTTTGAAATTCTCCTTGTAGCCGGTAAATCCTTTAGTTTAAATTTATTAGAGGCCCTTGAGATTAACAAAAATAAATATTTAGGTAATCTTCTTAACGACCAAATAGATATCAATCAATCTCCTTTATTGAACCTTTTTACCTTGAAGATAGCTTAGGAATGTTTGTAGTGAATGAATTTCCAGGTAATTTCTTTCAATTACTTTGTTACTATTAGTAAATAGAATTCTGTATTTATGCACTGTCTATATTAAGATATTATTATATTATACCTTCATTCGTTTTGACAAAGCTACTGTGTTAGTGAAATGCGTCAACAAGTTTAAATTGAACATAAGTTCAAATAAATGAAGATTTAAACACATTATAATGTTTTATTCCATCGTTCAGTATGGATCTTCATCAAGTGAATGCCTCATCTATTCAATTTTAGCACAAATATACATTGGAAAATATTTGCTACCAGCGTCCCGAAAACTCGTTCTCTGGTGGATTGACCTTGTGCAACTGCTGTCCGCGAATGTAAAACTGCATCAAACAAATACAGAATGACTGAAAGTACAGATAATGATATCAATCAATTTTTTACAGGACATTAATTTATATGATTAAATCTAATTTGTTCAAGTAATCTAAATAGTTTGTTATTATTATTCAGTTCTTGTAGTTATAATAGTACAATGTTGTGCCAATTAATCCAAATTTGCCTCATGTAGTCTAAACAGTTTGTTAATGCTCAGTTCTGGTAGTTAATAATTCCACCATGTGTCAATGAATTCAGTTGTTGAGACACGTTAATAAAAATAAATATAATATCTCATTAATCTATTCGGAATATGGTTTCCAACTTTGAAATTAAGATTCCTCAAAAACATGGAAAAGTGACTTACTTCCCTTCTTTCTCCCCTGTACTCTTCGAATAACAAATTGATTACTGAGCAAACTTCCTGAATCTTTTGAGTGAATCGATTCTTTTGCCGATATTTTTATTTGATTTAGATTTTTTTGTGGTAAGGGACATTTATCACGATAATTATAGAAATTTCACTTTATTCTTACCGATTAGTAATTCCAAATAGCAGGGAAAAAATTGAGAAACAGTAAAACTAAAACTCGTACCTGAAACAAAGAAAAATAGTCATTAGAAGTTATAATCATAAAAAGAGAAAATATATGTATATTTCCAATATAACGAAATGGAAACCGTCAATTTTCACTTTGTAATTATCGTTATTAATACCGAAATCTTTGGTTGGAATACGGAAAAAAGGAAATTAATAAATAATTGAATACCTCGAGGGCGACAAGCACTCATGAGTACGTTGATTGGAAATGAAGCTTTGGACTCATCCGACCTTCCGCCCTAAATGTATACCAAAGCAACCCCAGAGGCGCTGTTTGTTCCGTTTCCTAGAATAATTATAAACCAGCTTTGGTACTCCACGAGTATAAAAACGGTAAAACATTTTTTGTCATCCCCATAGAGGGAGAATCCGATGATTTGAAATCTTTTTTTCCAATGTGTGATGTGTTAATCTTAAAAACGAATATGGAAATCAACATCGAAAAAAGTAAAACCATGCTTTTGGAAAAAAGTCAGTTCATAATTTTATTTTGGAAACAAAAAAGCACTAAAACGAATTATGAACAAGAAGTTTTCAACCCACCCAATCTTATTATTTTACAAATTAATTAAGTTCGATTTCTCAAAAAATATGCAAATTTGATCGATTTACAAAATCTCATGAATATTCACTGGCAAATTTGTGGAATTCCCAGCTATATACCATATACAAGACATTTTCAGACAACGTGTCACGTTGACGATGAAAGGTCGCTTTATTATGATATGTGGTAGAGCATATATATCCGGTTTGATTTGTGCGAATATCAAATGACAAATATTCGCAATTACACCTGTCTACGTCTCTCACGTTTCGTCGAAATTGAAATGCACTCAGTGAGCAGAACATTTCGTGTGGGTATAATTGAAATCCTAATTATATTTCACTGAACGAATAAAAGGCTAATAATAATAATAATAATAATAATAGATAGATAGATAGATAGATAGATAGATAGATAGATAGATAGATAGATAGATAGATAGATAGATAGATAGATATACGTTTATTGACAACTTGTACATTTATATTATGTTTGAAGTCAGTTACAATGGCAGTCATGATAAAAGGAATAAAACAATAATAGAAATGAAACGCAACACATAATTTAAAACTAGATTAAAAGGTAGTAAAACATCAACTCATAAGTGGATGTAAAATAAATAGAATTAACATTGACGGTCCATGGGCGCAAATTTTAAAAAATCATCGATACTATAAAAACAGTGTTCTAATACAAACAGGTTAGTGAATTCATTAAATTCACGAAGACTTTCATTTTGGAAAACGAGACCTTCAAAAAAACCTATTGAAAACATTGTGAAGCTCAACATTCAGTTTATTTGCCTGGATAGTTCTGATCCTGGAGAAAGGAGCCACAAGATCCACCGCATTCCTCGTGCCATAGGTATGAATGTTAGAGTGTGAATAATATATCGATCTATTTTTGTGGATCAATATTGATGTTTCATAAATGTACAGACAAGAAACCGTCAAAATCCTGCACTCCCTAAACAGTGCTAGGCAGTGCGAACCATAAGGAGCGTTCCCGACAATCCTCACTGCGGATTTCTGAAGAGCGAAAACTTTATAAGCCCCACTCGAGTTTCCCCAAAATCTAATGCCATAAGTGAGAAGTGAGTGAATGGTGCCAAAATACACAGTACGAAGGGCACTGGTTTGCAAGTAATGCCGAAGCTGCCGCAGTGCGTAGATTTGCGAAGACAACGTAGAGCACAATGCTTCAATTTGAGCAGACCAGTTAAGACTCGAGTCAAGTGTCAACCCAAGGAGCTTAACTGGTTGTGACTTATGAGCAAGCTTGTCCGAGGTGAAAGTGATTTTGACGGTCTTGCTTTCATTTAGTTGCAGTTTATTAGCCACACACCAATTTTTTGCTAATGCAAGATGTTCAGATTCATCTTCATCATAAAGTAGTGTCGTGTCGTCAGCATATAAAATACAAGTACATCCGTTAACGACTGATGGTAAGTCATTAATAAATATAAGAAACAGTAGGAATCCCAAGACTGAACCCTGTGGAACTCCAAATCGGATTGGCATATTAACTGATTCACGCCCATCAAAGCTGACATACTGGGTCCTATCGGCAAGGTAAGAGCTAATGAGCTCCAATGTTAAACCACGAGCGCCGTAATGTTCCATTTTGGAAAGTAAAAGAGAATGGTCCATGCAGTCAAACGCCTTGGCGAGATCGCACAGAACAGCAGAAGTACCGTGACGCTCGTCAAGGCCATCGACCACGATCCCAATCACCTTTGGAAGAGGATCGATTGTTGAGACATTTTTTCTAAAACCAAATTGATGAGGAGAAATGATGGAATGAAGCCGGTGGTTGATGATAATTTCAAAAATTTTGGATATAACGGGAACGATGGAAATTGGTCTAAAATTACTGGCACAATCCAAGTCGCCTTTTTTAGGCAACGGTAAAACCTTAGCAATCTTTAACTCACCAGGCCAGTCACCCTCATCATCATAACAATCAGTGCCAGTTTGTATTTTTTCAGCTGTAAAATAGCAGCTTGAACCTCCCTTCAACGACTGGAGGTAAGAAGGAAGAGGCAGGAGAACTAGGTAAACCACCAACAAAGTTGAGGGGCTTAATGAGAGAGATTATTGAGTATTGCACGCAAATAGGAAAACGGGCTACTGAAAAGAGTGGTAACCGCAGACATGCATGTTTCTGGCTCATTAGCCGTCCTCAGTACGGTACAACCATGAAAGGGTGTGAAACCTGGAAGCAAAGGTGTTGAATGTTGACTATCCTGTTGAATTCTGTTTTATTTTTTCTTGTTTCATTCAACACCTTTGCTCCCAGGTTTCACACCCTTTCATGGTTGTACCACACTTTTCAGTAGCCTCTTTTTCTATTTGCGTGCAATACCCATCACTAATCTCATTGTTGCTTTTTATATATATACATACATATATATATATATATATATATATATATATATATATATTGTAATATTTTTAATATTACATAAAAGGTAAGTAAAACTTAATTTGTATTATTTAGAATTTGTTGAATTGTCCTTAATAAATGTATTTGCTCCGGCTCTAGACAGTATGACTCTTCTACAGGGAGTCGGTTCTTGAATGAATTGTATTATTAATCTATATCTCCTTTTTTAATAACTTTTTTTTTAATAAATTTATGTTGTTTTAAATTTTAATACTGAAGTATTGACAATTTATTTCCTTTTACAAATGAGGTATTTATTGTATCTCTTAACAATATTAGAACTAGATATAAAATTTTTTTTAACATCCTTTTTTTTAAATAAACTACAAACCCAAATTATGTTGCCTATTTGAGAAACACCATGTATATAATTATTTTTTTTGTAACCAAAAATTATTATATATAAAATTTCTAAATTTATTCAAATTTTATAACAAAATTTCTTACCTTCAACTTATACAGGAGCTGTTTCTCTTATATATCCCAAACAAAGATCTTTGTTTTCTTTTGGATTATCCTTTCCCACGTTAATATTACCTTATAAGAAGAATTATATTGAATTACAATCTACAAAAAAAAACCTTCAATGTCAAACAAAAGGAAAAAACTTCTGCAACATACAGTGTTTCTAAATCTGATGAAAAATTAACCAAACCTTTCTTTAAATTGTTCTCTTCTTTCTTCCAAAACTCCTACACGTGTTCTATATTTATATGAACTCCTACAACGTACACTATCTTTTTTAAATTACCAATTTTACAACGTTATTGTTCAAAAACTCTGGGCTCAATTGTCAATGAAATATATGTCTCTGCAACTTCTTCCCACACTTTTATCTTTTGCTTCCAAGTGACTGAATCAATTTTCTTACACTCTAGAATGTCTTTTCTTTAAGAGTATCTCCACCAGAGTCTGACAATCTGACTCGGAATAAGTTATTCTTTTGCTCTCATTTCCTGATATTCCTATTATTAATTTTTGAATAGAATACATACATACCCTAGTACACTATAAAATCTGTATTCTCATGTCATTAATTGGTCAATATTTCAATATTCTCCCCTATGATTTTCGATAATCGTTCTTTATAAAAAAAATTCTCAACAACTGTCAAAATTATGTCACGTATCTCCTTTCATTTTCAACAAACTCTCCTAACTTAACTACCTAATATATAAAGGATTGTTTGCAAAAAATTTTCTATTTTAATAAACGTCATATACTGTCAAACTTCAAGAACTTCATAAATATTTTATTGAAGCAATACTTTACATAATGTGTTGGGTAACTCAAATAATGCTAACAAGAATCAGAAATATAATTTTGTTGAGAATAGAAAAATATGGAAAGTACATTGTGAAAAATCTTTCAGAAGTAATTTGGGCACGTAATAAAATTATAAATTGTTAGACAAGAAATGACAGAGCAAATGCGACATATACAAGAAGTATGAGTGAACTTGGTGATGAAAATATAGAAAATGTGTAAAATAAATCTCAAACCGGGATTTTATTCAACGGAAATTTGATTAACATTGTGTTCTCTGCTTACGACTTTCATCAGTAGCTTACGTGAGTTTCACAGATTCATGTAGAAACTAAACTATCCCATTTCTCATTACAATTAGAAATATAGATTGTTTCGTAACTGATACTGCTTATATACACAATCCTTCAGTAATATAACGAGGATTTTGTTCACTGTTTTTATTATCTGTATCTATAACTGATTTAAACATGTCTTTCCCTTATACAATTCTACAAATATTCGTAAAAATGATGGCTAATAAAGCATAAGATGGGAAAATCAATTTGACTTATTTCAGTAATACTATTAATCCTTATTAAATTGAATGCAACCAAATGAAACTGCTTCAATATATATATATATATATATATATATATATATATATATATATATATATATATATATTATTAATTATTATTATTGATAATTTTTTTTTATAAATTGTTATTATATATTATTTTATAAGATGAAGTCGAGACTTACCTTCGGCCGCTCTTTATAGGTTTAATTTTAATTTATAATTTTATTTTATGAAGAGTCGAAAGCATGTTGACCTCTATCTTCGACTGCTCTTTAATATTATTTGAACTTGTCTATTTATTATTTGAATTGTTTATAGCCGGAGACATGTAGACCTTTTCTCGTTGGGTTCATGGCGCATATAAATAAATCTATTCTAACTGTGGTTTTATTAATTATTGAATTGTAAATATACTGTATATTGAGAAATTAAATGATTTTTGAAAACATATGTGTCTTAATTTACTGTTTCCAGATATTTTGAATGAATGAGGTGAGTCGATATTTCTAAATTTATTAAGGATAGTGTATAAAATAAAAATGCAAAACACTTTACAGAAAAATAATTTTAATAAATTGTTGAGATTGAAATCGTAATTAATTTTAAACACCAAATTTTCTTGATACCACCCCTGTACTCTTTACAGTCAGACGCATGGAATGCTATTGAACATATCTCTACTGCGTCGGCGTGACGAAAATATACGATTTTGCTTCGTTGATGATACACATTTGTGTTTACAGTCTATTTCCCACTTATGAAATGTTTATACAAATTAAATGTTCGTATGTATACGTTGAAACTATCAAGATAATATTCAAAAACAAAACCATACGATTGCATATACATATATATAAAAATAAATAGGAGTGATGTGAAATTAGTATAGTGATAGACGGAAGATGATAATGTATGCAATAAGAAAATGGAAGCTAGACGAAATTTACATATAATGTGAACAACAATGATACAAATTAATTATTAAAAGTAAGTACATAGTTATTTATTAGTTATGATTTATGGATATCCATGTACGTAAGTTCTTATTATGCATCATAAAATACTCAGGCCTTTTAATGAAATTTCGAAATTATTTTATTGTTCACTATTTGAATGTTTTTATTTTTATTTATGTTGGAATTCCAAATTAATATTAAATTAGCACAGACCTTAATATATCCACTGTAGAAAGCTCCATATTGCTGGATGGCGTCACCTCTTTTCTTGAAGATCTCTTTAGCGAAAGAGATGCACGTTCGAAGAAACTCCCGTTCTCACAAACTGTTTAAATAGCTTATAGAATTATTATTATTGAACTTTTTTGCAAATTCACATGTCTTATTTTTTTTTATTAAAATTTATTCGGAAGCCTCTTACATAGATGCTAACCCGTTTTAGCTACCCACGCCACACCTTTTTTGTCGCAATCAACAACTCTTTCTTGTCATAAAATTCATAGCCTTCTATTGACACTTTCTTTCAAAATAATTGTTTGTTTGGGAATTTTTTAGTTCTAAATGTAAATTAGTTCTTTTAATTGTCCTGGATGGTATCAACACTTATTTGTTTAATTGTATATAGTCTTAAGGGTTTCACAAAATGTCTTTTTTCACTATTGACAATCCCTTATATTGCTAGTTATCATTTTTTTAAGGTATTTTGATTTACATTATTCTACATAAAACTTACAATCTAAATATCAAGTATTATATATGCAAATGTATAGTTTTCAATTTTCTAATCTTTGTGATTGTTAATCACATATAAATTCTTATTTATTTTCAAATTTCCCTTTCATAAAAATTATTCTATTCGTAACCAATAAATTTAAGTTGGCAATCAATTTAGTAATTTTTATGTTACTTCCAGTTGATTAATATTCATAATTGCAAACTCTTGTTGACACCTGACATGGCTACGTTCCGCCTGTCAATCAAATACTTTTTATTTCAAATTACATTTTTAATTATAACCCTTTTTACTTATTCCCATAAAAATTGATATTCATTTATTTATTCAAATACTAATTCCTTTTGTTTTCAGGTTTCAAATGATGCTACATGGTAATTACCTGGATGTTCATATGGCAGTGTTTTGAACAGTCTAGTAACTGTTACCATCAACGTAATATTGGATTATTATTAAGGTAAAATTTTGTACTTATTTACATACTGCTATTACTAGAAATATCTTTATTCAATATCCTTTTTATTCCTTTTAATATAAATGCTTTTCTTAATATTTGGTAGTATAAATGCTCACTTCATTCAATTCAATCATCTAAAACTCCTAGTTTTTTTTATATGTAATCTTCAATTGGCCTTACCAATTTTAGATGGTTTCAATATATATATATATATATATATATATATATATATATATATATATATATATATATATATATATATATATAATACTTCAAAGAGTGGTCTTTGTTGAAAAACCCTCAAACTCGTGGGGATAGCAGCCAAAAAAACTTAGGGTTAGAGATAAAGTGAATCAAATAGTACATTACCTAAGCTTTTTCAAATGAAGACAATGCTCTTCGAAAGCTTAGGTAATGTACTATTTGATTCACTTTATCTCTAACCTGTAAAGTTTTTTTGGTTGCTATCCCCACGAGTTTGAGGGTTTTTTAACAAAGACCACTCTTTGAAGTTTTATTTTTCAACTAGTCAGCCGTGACTAACTGCCAACTTTTGGTTTTTGGTTATATATATTAAACTGGTGAATATTGGGGTATGCAGCAAGAGAAACGGAAAAAGTGTACTCTTAATGGAAAATTTTCAAGCTTTCGAGGATGATTGTCCTCATCATCAGGAATACTGAAATGGAAAAACAGCATTAAGATACTGCAGTTAAAAACTAAGATACAATATAGAAGAAATCGCAACAGGTGCGAACTTACCTCCGAATTGAGGTTAGAATCCATTATGTTGTATAGAAATAAACTACGGATATTCAAAATATGAAACAGTTCACTAACAAAGGTTTAAAATAGCACAATCACAATAAGATGACTAAAAAAGACAACATCTAACATCATTTTGCAGACAAACGAACGCGAGTGCTTTTTTATTGCCAAAAGCCGGCAGGGAAATGATATCAAATTCTTCTAATTTGGAGGGATTAAATTGACAGGCAATGATTCCAACCAATAGTTGAGTGGATGAAGGTGACAACAAGTACCATAAGAGAGTGGTCTCCGTTGTGAAAGTTCATATTTAGGATGGAAAATGCAGAGGGGTTGAGAAATTGCATTCATAAGAAAGAAGAAGAGGAAATAATATATCCCAATGGTAAGAGGTTTGTATAACAACAAAACTTATACCATGGAAGACAAAGTTAAAATCACCACCAGCCAAGAAGACAAAGATCAAAATCAATTAAGTAATAATAATAATATTGTAATATAGTAATTATTAAACTTCCTATTATCCTCTTCAATTGCCAATACTTCCATCTTTACCTCCTCAAATTCAATTATTTTACCATTTAATTTTATCTATCTATTCAAAATCAATTGTTTCCTTATATTTCATCAATTCATCAATAACTATGTCTGTTTCTAACTTCTTTATCAACAATGCTTACATATCAACTTCTTTCCATCCTTTAATTCAATGTATCATAGATTTGCTGAGTTCATATAACTTCCTTCCGTTTGCTCCTATAAATGTAATTATTTCATCCTGTCCATCTATTTTGTTGCTTAATTTCATTTCTATTTCCACTATCAAAATTTCTAAAATCTCTTCTATTCTCAAAATACTTATTGTCATCAATTTCACCTCCATTTCCATATATTCGTTTTTCATTTCTGTAACTTCTATTTTCACTTCCATAATTCATATCAACATGCCTATCAATTTTTTTTATCAAACCCTGTTTATATAATTTTCTATTTACATATGTTTTTAAATATTACTCGTTAATCATAAACCTTTTATTTACATATCGTTTTTATATCCATCCCTTACCATGTACAATTCCTTTTCGTTTCTAAATTTCGTTCATATAATCCTTTCATATAATTCAATTTTATTTTCTTCTCCTAAACTTCGTCTTATTCTCTTCTCTTATTGTTTGATACTCTATCGGTTCCCTAAATTTTCCACTATGTTCTTTTTAAATTCATTGCCCCATATCTCATCAATTTCTTCCAATAAATGCATTGAAATTTGCATCTCAAATTCTTCCATATCATTGAAATTGCTTTTTATTATTTTCATATCCACCATAATCTCAATTCGATTCATTTCATTTCCAATTCTCTTAATAAATATTCTTGGATCAATCATTTTCACTCTGATTTCGACATTTTCTGTTTAAATTATTCGTTCTTCAATTTGTCTTGTGGTTTCTCCTATCTCTTCCATAGTCTCTTGTAATCTTCTGTCCATTTCCTCTAATTCCCAATTAAGTTGTATCCCCCTATTATAATTATTATTTCTTTTATCATATGTCACAATTTGTTTTACTATATTATTATCTAAGTCTTTTATTTTCCAATAAATATTTTTCTCATAAATTTGCATTACTTCTTCACTTCCTAGGTTCTGTAAATTAATGTCTAATATATCACCTTTTGTTTGTCTTTGTACTTTTATCGACTGTATTCCATCAATTTCCTTCTCAACTTTTTTAATCTCCATTAAACTTCGGATTTTTACTTCGTCAATTTGCTTTTCCATTTTATTACATATTTTCTGCTCTATAGTATCATCATTTATATTTATATTGTCATTCATATTTACATCCATTTTGTCCTGCCCCTTTATTTCTTGTATCCTGCTATCCATGTTATCCAACATATCATCCGTCTTTTCAACAATGTTCCCCCCTACTACGTATACTTTTTTTACCATTATCTCCGATTTCATATCTTCACTAAATTTATTATTCCATTTCTTCATATCTTCCCTGATTTTCCTAATCTCCTCCAAATTTTCCATTCCTTTCTTTCAGTGCCTTTTCAAAAATTTTACTTAGAATAGATATGATACTAATGCGGCGATACTTTTTTGGATCAGTTTTTTTCGGGTTAGACTTAATTGGACGGACAGGTTTCGTTTTTTCCCAGTGGGTAGAAGTTACTTAAATCAGTCGGCAGTAACTCCACTTCAACAAGTATCTCCAGTTCCCTTGTTATGGATTCAAGCGTGATTTGTACTGGATGTTTTAGTCCAAATATAAAGATATTTTTCTCTTTTCTTTTCCTCTCCTGAAGTTCAAGTTCCTCTTTCAACATATAGTTTTCCCTTTCAAGTTTATTGAATCTGTTGGTTATTTCTTCTACTTTTAATGTCAATCGGACTTCCACTGCCTCAATTATTGATATTAAGTCTTTCTTCGTTTTTCTTATTTATTCCAAGACCATTCCAAATATTTGAGTCATTTCAAACGACGTTTCTTTCGATGGTGTATGGACTACATACGGTCAATACACTGTTTACACTGATACGAGTTTCTAGAGTTTTTATCGACGTTTGATTTCGGTTGTCAACAAACGGATATTTATAAATTCACTTTGTTCTGATGATTTGAATTGTTTGTTTCCTTCTCCTTATAGAAGATTGCACATTATCAAGATTTTCTACGTAGATCAAAATAAAAGTTTTATTTATAAAAAAAATGTGGCGAATTTCACAGAACGATTTAACAACAACTGTCCACTGTCTGTTAAAGCGTACCACACACGTATTGTATTGTATATATGCATTTTTCCGTTAAGTGCGAGGTGCTCGTTTTAAAGATATACATTTTGTTCAAATAAATATCGCAAAATAAAAGAAAAACTCGAAGGAACTAGAGGAATTAGAGTGGAAGAAGCAAGCATCCCATCTCTATAACGTAAAGTTATAAAGTAATTCTATAAAAAAGAGAATTAAAACAAAGACGTAAAAAATCGATTACTGCTCTACAGATTTACGAGTATTCCACATTTTTCATTAAAAGTCACCACCACTTTTTATGCGCACTGTAGTTTTTCTACCTTTTTCCATCAAGCAATCGTTCTAAATTTTTTTGCTGTTATTCTGCCAAGTATTCTGTGGGTATATCAACTCTCAAAACTGAACTGTGTTTACGTAAAAAACTTCAGGCAATGTTCCAAATAAATCCCTTATTTTACTCATATACTACATTTCCATAAATAAAGTCTCGTTTCAAATCAAAATAAAAAGAAATCCGGTAAATGGGACCGTTGTTGCGTGCATTGGAAAAAGTAAGAAAATACCAAAATGTGCTTAGGATGGTCTTAAAATATGTATGTAAATGGGAAAGGTATAGAAAGGGATCAAATGATGGAAACTACTTTGTATTCTTGCCATGTGCACCGTGGAAAAAGTATACAGTGTCCTGAAACTATGAACTGTCTACATTAAAACCACAATATCAATGTAAGGTATTTAAACTATCATATATTCTTGGAATCGAAACAACTTTTGGATATTGTCTATATGTTTTTGAATCACGTCCAATATAGACGCTCAGTGATATTGCAATTTTGTTTACATATGGACATACATTAACATTAGCTTTGTTCAACGGAATTAGATAGATTGAACGTTCCTATTTAATTAATTTGGCCTACGCTTCCATTAGTTTGCGATTCGGTAGAGTTTTTGATATGTTTGATATCAGTATCTAAGAAAAAATGGTCATTAACTATGAAGATTGGTTCCATTGAGATGATTTCTGCTACTTATGGTCACGTTAGACGCATGCTACTATCTTTCAAGTAAGGTGCTTTGGTTGTCAGTGGTTACCTATTTGCAATTATCTAGTGTCCATGGTTTGGATACTGCTGAATCAGGCCCCAAATTTCTCTAAACCAACACCAGTATACATTCCTATCGTTAAAATATACAGAATGTCCTGAGTTATCGTATATAGAAAATATCTCACTTGATTGATAAGACAATTAAAAAAATCAAAAAATACTTTGAATGGCATTAGAGTACTTTTACAGTGACAAAATAACTAAGTCCGTTGATTCCGGTGTCCAGTAAATCGTTAAAACGAAAATCGATGCGTTCAATAAAGACGTATCAATTCTTAATGTCCTACTAACTGCGCCAATATCAAAGTTTAGGAAAATCGTTTAATTTACAAAAATGAGAATTCTACAAAAATGATAAAAATGATGTGAAATTTGGTAACTGACAGACTTTTAATTTACAATCAAGTATTTTTATATATTATTTTTGTGCGGACAACGGGGTCTTCGTCTTACACCGTGGAACAGCGACTCATCGGTTTCCAATGGAATCGATGATATAACTCTATTCTTTCAGAAAGGATAACATCTAACTTGAAGGATTACTTCAAAAATCGTTTTAAGGATGTCAATGAAATTGCTTTGATAGCACAATTTGTTGTGTTTCCCTTCATGGAAATTGATATCCAACAGTTTTCAACTTATGTTATGCACAACTTTGGAGAAGTCATCGCTGCAACAGAGATGGAACTGATTGCATTCCAAAATGATTTAACTTTAAAATCGTTAAACCCAAATATAAGATGTATCTGACCTTTAGTGAGCAAAAAAAATATCAAGTCTTGAAAGTGAAATCGTTATTTAGTTTTTATATTTGTGTTAATCCTCATTTTCAAATATGAAGTTAATTGAAAAAAAATGCCACAATCGACTTACAGATGAACATTTGGATAATTGTATTCGAATGGCTATATCAAACTATACTACAAACATTATTAATGAGTCTGAGTGTCAGACCTCTCATGGAACATACATTTAAAAGTGTATTGCTCTTTTTGTTTAGTTTTAGTAAATCGTAAATAATATAAAAATGTTATACCTCTGGAACAAACGGATAACTTTGAGCAGCTGAAAAAGAGGTTGGACATGCGATACGGTCACGAATATTTAGAACATTTGTATCAATCCAAGCTAAAGAACCGAAGGCAGAAACGTGACGAAGCCCTTCAAGAGTATAAAGTGGTTATTGCCCGACTAAATCGATTCGCTTATCCATCAGAACCAGAGAACATGATGGAATGTCTGGGCATCCAGGCGTTATTGATGGCTTACGTCACCCCGACATGCGGAGGACGCTTCGTTTAGCCCATCCCAAAACTTTAGTCGATGCATTAGCAGCTGCTCTTGAATATGAAGTAGCAACGAAGGCTTCGGGATATAACAAAGTCAGGACCATCCAACAACAAGGTGACGAGGACAGACTGGACCAGATCGTAAGTTTAATAAAAAGGATGAGGAACAAGAGACCGAAAAAGATCAGAGCTGGAATTGCGGCGAACTAGGGTATGTGCGCAGTTTGTGTAAGCGCCCCAGAGCTCCTGCAAACCAAGAACCCCAGTCACAGCAAAACTAGAACGGGTCGGCTACGTGGGGGCAGCAACGACCCATGATCGTTCCAAAGACCCTCTCATACTGATAGATTCTCTCAGATGTCGCAACGACAGTGTATTTGTAGATAGCGGAGTGAATGGCAAGAGATATACTCTGCTGGTAGATACTGGAGCAACTAGAACCCTTATACGACCAGAAATAATAAACTCCACGAAGGAGCTTTTACCAACGAGACTGCGACTACGGACCGCCACAGGTGAGAGTGCCAACGTTCACGGCGAGACACAGCCAATTGAGAATTGGCGCAGAAAAGTTCACGCAAATGATAATCGTAATTGACATTGAAGGAGATTCTGGGAATGGACGTAATGAATCTACATGGTTTCCAGTTGGACTTTCGAAACAGAACCATTAAAGTGGGTTCCGAGGTGGTATTCCTTCATCCAAATGAAGGCAGCACGGTGTTGGCAGCTGTACAGGAAGATACCGTTCCACCTGCACGAAGCGAAACCATGATAGTAGCGCAGCTACAGGGAATCATGGAAGAACGTACAACGATTATGATGGAGCCAAGGAACCACGACGAATAGGTTGGCAAAGGAGTACTAATTGGAAAGAGATCTCAGTAGGTGTGTTAAACGTGAACGATTACCCAATTACCATCAAGGGAGAAGCTAAGATTGGATCCTGCGTACCAGTGACGTCTATAGTTCGCCAAACAACGTCAACTGACAATTCCAATCCCATATTCGAACAAATAGTATCAGTAGCTGGTTAATCCTTGAATCGAGCTGGGAAAAGGATAATGAGAGAATTTCTCTTGCAGTATCGAGATCTATTCGCACCAAAAGGAGGGAAGACTGGTAGAACAAGAGCCATCAAACACAAAATTGATGCTGATATTGCCAAGCCAATTAGGCCATCAGCTCGAAGACTAGCACGAGCGAAGAGAGAGGAAGCTGAAAGAATATTTCGAGAGATAGCAGAAGAAAATTAATAGAACCATCTACTAGTCCATGGGTGTCTCAAGTAGTGCTCGTCAAGAAAAAGGATGGAACTACGAGATTCTGCGTGGATTATCGCCAGCCAGACAACGTGACGAAGAAAGACAGCTATCTTCTGCCTCGAACCGACGATGCGCTAGATACTTTGGCCGGCAGCAAACTGTTTTCCACCTTGAACCTGAAGCCTGGTTATCGGCAAGTAGAAATGGACCCAGAAGATAAAGAGAAGACTGTTTTTACCACCGGATCTGGATTATGGCAATTCAACGTCATGTCATTCGGGCTCTATAATGCGCCCGCTACATTTGAAAGACTCATGAAAAATGTCTTGAGAGAGAGACATGCCTGGTCTATTTGGACGATATCATAGTACTGGGAGAGACATTTCACGAAAACCTGGAGAAATTGGAAGATGTATTCAAACGACTCCAAGCTGTCTAGCTCATGTTAAATCCGAAGAAATGTCAGCTGTTCCAAAACCGAGTCAACTATCTAGGCCACATTGTGAGCAATGAAGGAGTGGCGGTGGATCCAGAGGTAATTGTTTCCATTCAGCAATTGCCGCAACCAGCCGACAAACATCACATTAGGAGCTTCCGTGGACATTGCACGTACTATAGAAGATTTATCAGGAGATTTGGAGATATTGCCAAGCCCCTTACTCGACTGACTAAAATAACATCAGCTTTCGAATGGAACGAAGACTGTCAAACAGCTTTTGATACCTTGAAGAGGCATTCAACTACGGTGCCGATATTAGAATATCCATTACCAGAGGAAGACTTCATTATTGATACTGACGCAAGCAACGTAGGAATTGGAGGAGTGCTCGCACAGATCCAAGGAGGGCGAAAAAGAGTACTGGGATATTTCAGTAAAGTTCTCTCCAAACCAGAACGAAGCTACTGCGTCACAAGAAAAGAAGTTTTGGCGGTAGTGATGTCCGTGAAACACTTTTAACAGTATCTCCATGGTAGAAAGTTCCTAATCCAGACTGATCATGCAGCACTCAAGCGGTTGATGCAGTTCAAGAATTTCGAAGGCCAGATTGTTAGATGGATTGAACGACTTCAAGAGTACGATTTCAACATCGAACAGGGATCTGGTGTGAGACACGAAAATACCGACTCCCTGTCCAGACGGCCGTGCCCAACAGACTGCTTCCACTGTAATAAGGCGGAATCTAGGGAAGCTGCAGTTGCAAGAACTACTGTAGTCAACGAAGAATGGACACCTACCAAGATCAGAGAAGATAAGGAGAATGATCCTCACCTAAAGATGATTCGGCAATGGAAGAAAGAAAATCGGCGACCTATCTGGCAAGAAGTGTCAAGATTTTCACCGACACTCGAATCATATTGGGCTAAGTGAGACTCATTTGTTCTGGAAGAAGGGCTGTTGAAAAGAGTCCATGAAAAGGATGATGGTTCCGAGATGAGAAGACCGATAGTTATCCCGAGAACGAGAGTAGCCGAGGTACTGAAAAGTTATACGATAGTCCATCGGGAAGTCATCTGGGACTGAAGAAAACCCTGCAGCGAGTCCGTGATAGGTTTTATTGGCTGAACAGCTCCGACGATGTGAACGACTGGTATAAGAAGTGTACGACTTGTGCTACGAGTAATGGAACACATCGCAAAATAAAGGCACCCATGAAATAGTATAATGTTGGAAGCCGTTTCGAAAGGTACATCCTGGTAGTAAAGGATGATTTCACAAAGTGGGTGGAAATTTATGCGATCCCGAATCAAGAGGTCACAACTGTCGCGGATGTACTGCCTTGGAAATCCACAGCGATCAAGTAAGAAATTTCGAGAGCCAAGTATTCCAGGAAATTTGTGACAAGTTGGGAATTAAAGAGACCAGGACAACAGCGTTGCACCCACAATCAGATGGAATGGTCGAGAGAATGAACAGGACCTTTGGAAAATACCTGTACAGAGTAGTTTCCAGTTACCAGAGAGATTGGGACCAGTATCTTTCCCTATTTGCGTTGGTTGTCGATCGTCTATAAATGAGTTCACGGATGAAACACCTTAACAACTCCTGTTTGGACGCGAAATGAGGCTCAGTTGTGACCTGCAGTTTGGCTGTCGGCCTACCGGGAGAAGATTACGAATCAGTTCGGACGCATCTCCAAGTTGCCAGCGACAGAATGAAATAACGGTATGAAACGCAGGCCACAGAAGGCAGTTTCAAAGAGGGGAACAAAGTATAGTTACACAACCCGACAAGGAGAAAAGGTTTTCTCTAAATTAACAGAATGCATGATAAGGTCCATACTTAATCAAGAAGAGGATCAACGACATCATCTCTCGTATAAGCAAAATCCCCAATGGAAAACTGAGAGTAGTTCACCAAAACCGACTAGCGTCTTTTGAAGGAGACCATGACCAACAGGAAGGAGTGAACCATCTACAAGAAGAGTCTGACACAGCTTTCAAAGTATTTATGGGCGTATACAGAGGTACTCGGAAAGCTAGATTCGGGGTCAGTACAAAACAAAGACAAGATTTGTTCACGCTGGAAAAGTACTCACTGACACATAACATCTCCGCCAGTAACAAACACGCACGAGGGTTGGCAACTAACTTGTGAACGAAGTATGGACAATTAGATGAACTTGAAGATCAGATACCAGTCCCTGGCAAGACACGGTACGTCTTCTACCTGGTAACTAGAAATTAATTTCCAGATCCATCCACCTACCTGGATGTGTGGGAAGCGCTACGAAGCCTTCGAGATCATGTGCTGGAATCCCACGTGGAGAAACTAGCAATACCCAGGATAGAGAGCAACCAGTTGGATTGGCGAGTCACTAGGGACATGATAGAGGTGATTTTCCAAGATACCGGTGTCCACATATTAATTTGCAGATATACCCCTCGTTATCGGTACTCGTTAAAGACGGTGACCTGTTTTTCCATTCGACCGGAAAATGCAGACATGGGTCCAGTTACCGGTTTAAAAATCCAGTTCCGCCTACATATAAGTTCCAGGAGGAACTTTCTTTTGAGGTGGGGGTAATGTAACGAAATAGCAAACTGGTGTAGTCCATGAATCCGATTTTGTCTAAGCCATGTATGAAAGTTAAATTTTTGACGAATGCGCAGGGATTTCTTCCAACTGTTTACCATTATTTTTTGAGACTATTCTTATCTAGAAATTTCCAGTGAGGTCCATTGTTTTTGTTACCAGTCTTAACTAGACAGTTCAAGGAAGGCGATTGCTTTTGTGTGAGCCGTCATCTAGAATTATCTAGAAAAAAGGGCACTTAATATATAAAGACTTTTGACCAGCGAGAAAAGTTATTTTATAACTTGATCTCGTGAGATAAACAGTAAACAAGTAAATATAAATTAATCCTAAGTGAATAAACAGTAGTGAAGTGTTTATATAAATTAGTGGAAGTGTATATAATATAAATTAGTGAATAGTTTAGTGAACAAATATATTAAGTGAGTGGACCTACGGTGTGAATGAATTTATCCCACACGTCGTAATAATAAAACTTTTAATTAAATAAGAAAAACATTACAGTATTACTTAATTTCTATTAGTATAATATGTGTGTAATTCTAATAAATATGTGCCGAATACAACTATGCATTACTTTATATAGGTAGGCTTACGTTGCTAACGGACAAGGTAAGCTCACTGTCTTTTTCAAAACTATGCAACTAGCTCAACACATTAAATAGGTTGGAGACCACTAGTTGAGAAACTTACGTAACGCCGCCTACTTGTTTTAGTTCAAGTTATATGTCTGACCGATTTCGTGGCGGAGTATTTCTTCAGGTCCCTGTAAAATCCGGTAAAAAGTAAGGGGCTAAATAGAAGGCTTGCCACGGAAAAGGCGATAATTCGGAAATAAAAGATTGTACGTACTTTGTCTTAATAACAACTCCGAAACGAAGACTTTGAAACGAGTTTTTTTTATTTTTGAATAGCTTTTAAACTTAATGTAACTTTCAGCAGTAATACTGTAATGTTTCTCTTATTTATTTAAACGTTTTTTATTACGGGTGGGATAAATTTATAAACACGGTAGGTTCACTTATTTAATTTATTTATTCACTACACTATTCACTTATTATATACACAGTATATTCACTTAAGCTAATTTATATAATCACTCAATTTATATTCGCTTATTTACTGTTTATCTCACGATGTCAAACTATAAACTAAACTAACTCGCTGGTCGGACCCTTATATATGAGTGCCTTTTTTACTAGATAATTCTAGATTGCGGCTTACACAAAAACAATTGGCTCTGGCATTTTTTAGATGAGACTGGTCACAAAAACAATGTTTAGATAAGATAGTCGCAATCGTAAACAGTTCTGGGAAATCCCTGCGCATCCGCCATAATTTTAACTATCATATCATGGCTTAGACAGAGTCGGATTTAGGGTGTGCTGTTTCGTAACATTACCCCCTCCTTAAATGGAAGTTCCTCTTGGAACTTCTGTGTAGCCGAGACTGGATGTTTGAATCGGCAACTTGCTCCATTTCTGCACTTTCCGATCTGATGGAAATAGCAGGGCACCGTCTTTATCGGATACTGATAAACGGGGGTTGTAGCTGCAAATTAATATCTGGACACTGGTATCTTGGAAAATCACCTCTACCATGTTCCTGATGACTCGCCAATCCAACTAGTTACTCTCTATCTTAGGCATAGCCAGTTTCTTCACGCTGGACTCCAACACATGGTCTCGGAGGTTTCGAAGTGCTTTCAACACATTGCGATAGGTAGATCGATCTTAAAATTCATTTTTAGTTACCTCGTAGAAGACGTACCGCGAATTATGTTTCAGTTTCAGTGTCTTGCCAGGGACTGGAATCTGGTCTTCAAGTTTTTCTAATTGCCCGAACTTCTTTCGAAAGACGGTTGCCAACCCTCTTACGTTCTTGATACGGTCGGGGATGTTGTATGCCAGTGAATAATCTTCCGGGAAAGTGAACAAATCTTGTCGTTGTTCTGAAGTGACTCCATATCTAGCTTTCCCGGTACCTCCATACGCGCCCATAAATTCATCGAAGGTAGGGTCAGACTTATCTCGAATATGGTTTACTCCTTTCTTTAGGTCATGGTCTCCTTCGAATGGCGCTAGTCGGTTTTGGTGAACTACTTTTGATTTTCCGTTGGGGATCTTGCTTATGCGATATATAACATCATTGATCCTTTTCCTGATTAAGTATGGACCCTCCCAGGTCTTTTGTAATTTTGGAGAAAATCCCTTTCTCCTCGTCGGATTTTGTAACAATACTTTGTTGCCTTCTTCAAATCCGCTTTCTGTGACCTGCGTGTCGTACCGACTTTTCATTCTGTCGCTGCTAACTTGAAGATTTGTTCGAACTAGTTCCTGAGCATCGTGCAGTCTTCTTCTCAATTGGATCACGTAGTCTTCTCCTGCTAGATCTTCTCCAAGTCGGCAGCCAAATTTCAGGTCACAAGGAAGCCTCATTTAACGTCCAAATAGGATTTTCGCAGGTGTTTCACCCGTGGACTCATTGACGGCAGATCGATAAACCAATGCTAATAGGGAAAGATACTGGTCCCAATCTCTCTGATGGCTGGAAACTACTTTGGACAGGTATGTTCCAATAGTCATGTTCATTCTCTCGACCATTCCATCTGACTGTGGATGTAATACTGTTGTCCTGGTCTTCTTCATTCCCAGCTTCTCGCAAATCTCCTGGAATAGATTGGTTTCGAAATTTCTTCCATAATCACTCCGGACTTCCAATGGCACTCCATATCGGATGATACATTCTTTCACCAATACATCTGCGACAGATGTGGCCTCTTTATTCGGGATAGCGTAAATTTCCACCCACTTTGTGAAATAATCCATTACAACCAGTATGTATTTGCTACCATTTTCTGTCGTCGGAAATGGTCCAGCGATATCTAAAGCAATCCTTTCGAAAGGGCTACCAGCATTATACTGTTACACCATTTCTTACACCAGTGCTCCACATCGTCAGAGCTGTTCATCCAATAAAACCTTTCACGGACTCGCTGAAGGGTTTTCTTCACTCCCAGATGACCTCCCGATGGACTGTCGTGTAACTTCTTCAGTACCTCAGCTACTCTCGTTCTAGGGATAACTAGCTGTCTCCTTATCTCAGAACCATCATCGTTTTCAAGGACGCCTTGAGTTTCGGTGAAAATCTTGACACTTTTTGACAGGTTGGTCACCGATTTTCTTCCTTCCACTGCCGAATATTCTTTAGTCAAGGATCATTCTCCTGATCTTCTCTGATCCTGTTGGGTGACCACTCTTCATTGACTACTGTAGTTTTTGGAACTGCAGCTTCCCTAGATTCCGCCTTGTTGCAGTGGGAGCAGCCTGTTGGGCACGACCGTCTGGACAGGGAGTCGGCATTTCGGTGACTCACACCAGCTCGATGTTCGATGTTGAAATCGTACTCTTGAAGTCGTTCAATCCATCTAGCGATCTGGCCCTCGGGATTCGTGAACTGCATCAACCACTTTAGTGCTGCATGATCAGTCCGGATTAAAAACGTCCTACCATAGAGATACTGGTAAAAGTGTTCCACAGACTTCACTACCACCAAAAGTTCTCTTTTTGTGACGCAGTCGTTTCGTTCCGGTTTGGAGAGGACTTTACAGAAATGTCCCAGCACTCTTCCTTGCCCTCCTTGGATCTGTGACAGCACTCCACCAATTCCTACGTTGCTTGCGTCAGTGTCAAGAATAAAGTCCCCCTCTGGTAATGGATATCCTAATATCGGCGCCGAGGTTAAATGCCTCTTCAAGGTTTCAAAAGCCGTTTGACAGTAATCGTCACATTGGAAAGCTCTTGCTTCTTCTGTAAGTCGAGTTAGAGGCTTGACAATATCTCCAAACTTCCTGATAAATCTTCTCTAATACGTGCAAAGTCCAAGGAAACTCCTAATTTGATGTTTGTCGGTCGGTAACTATCTTTTTGTACGATGAGTGAATGTTGAGTCTTGAATTGTTGGGTTGGGGCTGTATTTATGTGGCGCTCTGAGTGGGTGTAAGCATCGTAGATCATTGGCCAATGGATTGTATGATTTTAAACTATAACCGTCATAAATGACGGTTAAGCTATGCGTAGGCTAGGGTCGTTTTTTGTCATGAAAAGGTTGTTTTTCTTATAGATAAAGGAATGTTTTTAAGATAATTTTTCGTATGTGAAGATATGGTTAAAATTGATGTTTGTTATGCTCAATGTATCAGATCTGATACTACTATATTATTCACTATAATTAATAAAAAAAATAGATTCAATTTTTTTATTACTTTTCCCTCAACCTTAGAGCATAACAAGCCCAAAACACATTTTTTCGTTAAATTTTAAAAAATTTAGCAGTGACCGGTTGAATATTCTCAAATTAGAAGTGTTAGTTGGTCAAGTTTAAAATCTATGTTTTTTAAAGACTCCAATTCTACACAAAGGAGTTTCCCCTATTTGTGATAGCAAGTTGAGACTTCCAACAAACAAGAATGTATATTCAAAGTTCATATCATCTGAAATGTAGCTAATGGCAGTAATTTAGTACGTATTAGCAGTATAAACATTTCTCCCTATTACCTAGTTACTTTGCTAAATGCGACGGAATATAAAATCAAAGAGAATTTAAAATAAACACAGTATCATGATATCATGTTAATTTATTAATTTGTAGGCACTTTCTCTAAATAAATAGCAGCTCGTCTTTTCCTATCGATCCAGTTTAATTATTGTTCACTAAATATTCTGATGTTGATTAATTCGATAGACGGGAGAGCTTGTATCTTAAGTTGATTTATTTATTGAAGTGAAATTTTTTACGGGACACTATAGGAGTTTTAGTATGAGAGTGAACTTGTAAAGCTAACAAATCTGTTGAATTTCTTGTCTTTTCCTAATTATGATTCACTTGATCTGAGTGAGAGAGGCAGTAAAAGTATAAGAGTAAAAAGAAACGTAATTATATTAAATAACATAATCAAGAGAGACGCAATGCTGTTCTACCCTCCTGTTCTTAATATAATAACTTTTGACAATTGATGTCCTTAGACAAACGAGAAAGGATAGAGGTGAAGGATCGAGAATATCATAAATAAGATACGAAATTACTTCCAATCACTTGACAACTGATGTCAATAGACAAACGAAAAAGAATAGAGGTGAAATATTAAAAAAATAAGCGGTTTTAAAGATTGAAACTAACTTTTCTGCATCTGTGAGATGCCCTGATTATTATTATATCATAATATTGTCACTTCTATCGTGTTAACAAACCGAAATTTCTCCAAAAGTAACCAAAAATGCAGTTTATCTGGACTAATAGGACCCGCTGTAGGGGAGCCCGGGGCTGGTTGGCGCACCAGGTTGGTTGACGGATATCAATTTTTTTTAAACAGTACACTTGGCAACGTCGCCGACCGGTTTGTCTTAAAGCCGCCATTAAAAACCACTCTCGAACGTTCGTTTCAGTTTGATTGCATCAGTGGTGTTGTGTACAGTGCGGTTTGTTGTTTTTTGGCAGTGGTAAGTAATTTTTTACTTTTTCACAGTTTTTGTTCTAGAAACTTTATTTTTAAAGATAATTGAGATCGGTTTGATGCTACATAAAGCTTCAACCGTCCCAAACAGGAACTGTTAAATAGATTTTCCAAGAATAAACGCATGCGTCAACCAACTCCGAGTTTAAAATAGAATATTTTAATTTTTGTTTTATATTTTAGCGAGATGCGTTCTCGTGAATGAACATCAGAAAGGGGTATCACTCCACCAGATATCATGATAAGGGCAGTTAGAGAGGTTAAAATGAACAACAAATCCATTCGGGCAACTGCAAAAGACTTTGAGATCCCGGAGGCAACTTTGAGACGTTTTTGCAAAAAATTTACTGAGGAAGAAATTAACGGTGATGCCGCAATAACGACAAAAGTTGGATATTACAGGAATCACCAGGTATATTATATTTCAAATTATTTTTAAAAATATAAAAGCTTCAAAAAATGCCTTACGTCTTTTATAATTTTTAGGTGTTCACAGATCAACAAGAAAATCATTTGGGGGAACACCTTAAAACGGCAAGCGACATATATTTTGGATTGTCTGTCAGAGAAGTAAGAAAATTCGCGTATGATTATGCCACTGCTTTGCGCATCAAATACCCTGAATCCTGGAACATGACAAAAATGGCTGGAGAGGATTGGTTTACTTACTATATGGAACGACATCGTGCTCTTTCGGTAAGAACTCCAGAAGCAACCAGCTTAGCTCGCGCTTCTAGTTTGAATAGAGAAAATGTTTCAATGTTCTTTGACAACTTAAAAACGGTCCTCAGCTGCCTAAAATTAGAAGCAGCACAAATATGGAACATGGATGAAACTGGGATTACGACCGTGCAAAAGTCTAACCGAATTGTTGGCAGGCGTGGATATAAGCAGGTGGGACGCGTAACCTCCCAGGAACGCGGCACCTTAGTTACCATGGCTTTGGCAGTATCTGCAACGGAAAATTCTGTCCCGCCGTTATTTGTTTTTCCAAGGGTTAACTTCAGAGAACATCTTCTCGGTAACCGCAAATCCTTCAGGTTGGATGAAAAAAGAGCACTTTTTGGAGTTTGCTAAGCATATTGTGAAGCACGTTGGTTGTTCTAAAGAGAGACGGGTACTACTTTTGCTAGACAATCATGATTCGCATTTGTCTGTGGCTGCCCTTGATTATCTAAAAAGTAAAGGTGTCACGGAGTTGTCATTTCCAGTCCATTGCTCACATAAGCTCCAGCCTCTCGATCGGTCTGTCTATGGACCATTAAAACATTACGTTAATTCAGCCAGTGACTCCTGGATCACTAGCAATCCCGGACGCACGATGTCAATATACGATGTCCCTCCAATAGTTCGAGACTCACTGCCACTGGCAGCAACACCGAAAAATATTATGGCGGGATTCAAGGTGTCTGGAATTAGCCCTTTCAATAGAGACTTTTTTGACGATCAAGACTTCTTACCAGGATATGCAACTGACCGTCCCGATCCCGCAGAAACTAATGCTGACAAGGACGTGGTTCCAGTTCAGCTAAACTCGATTTTAAAACCACGACCAGGGTGTTCACAGGAACCTTCCAGGATGCTCCAAAGATATAGTGTTAGCAAAAAGTCCACTGCCTGGGAAAGAAAACAACATTTCAACTAACAGTTCTATTTAAGAAAGAAATGAGAGCTCGCCTCCTACTGTAAGTCCATTTCAATTGAAACCGCTACCAAAAGCCGGACCTAGAAAGCAGGACGCTAAATCTAATAGAAGAAAGCGTGTGAATGCAATGCTAACTGCCACGCCAATAAAAGATGCTCTTGAAGAACAAGAGAAAAATGTAAAGTCTATTAAAAGAAATATTTGCTCAAATAAGAAGTCCGATGCAAAAGAGAAAAAAACAAAAAAAAGGAAAATAGTCAAAGACGATGAAGAGGAATGCTTTTGCCTTTATTGCACAGATAACTATAAAAATAGTGCCTCATCCGAAAAATGAATCCGGTGCACTAGTTGCGAAATGTGGGCACATGAAGCTGGTGCTGGGGAACCTGGCGTCTTCTTTGTTTGTGTAAACTGTGAAAGCGAATAATGACTTATATTTTTTTTAAGCTATAATTATAAATTTGTTAATTAAGTTAAGTTTTTTAGAATGAATGCATCTTTTGTTCCTAGGATAGTTACCTTTTTTATGTTTGTTCCTTGGATAGTTACCATTTTTAAAATTAAATATAATTTTTCTAATTTGGATTATAACAGATGTTCAACTTTACTTTTTTGTCTGCGTCAACCAACTCCATGGTATGCGTCAACCAACCCCGGCCCGGGGCTGGTTGACACAACCTGACAATCATCTTTACAAAAATGTATACCTAAACTGTTGCTGAAAAAAAATTTTTTTGTCTAATATGGAAGATAAAACATCAAACTTTCCTATATGGTACCAAAAGCACAACAAAACTTAATAATGTGTAAGCTAAAAATACAAAAAGTGCGTCAACCAGCCACGGGCTCCCCTACTCGCTATAGTCAGCTGAAAATCAATGGGCTATGTCTGTGAGACACCTTGAATGAGACACCTTGAAAAATATCCAATTATAAAATTGGCCACTTGTATACACCCCAGAGGCTGTATCGTACTAAACTCGAAATTTCTCCAGAAAGGACAAAAATGTGGCACTCAATATACCATAGCACCCGTTGTACTAGCTCTGGTGAGGTAAAAATCGAAAGGTTCATCTATAAGATGCCCTGAACGATATTCAATCATAAAATGGGTCACTTGTATACACGCTGGAGGCTGTATCGTGATAACAAACTGAAAATTCTCCAAAAATGACAAAAATATCGTACTTAAAGTACTGTAGCACCTATATTGGCTCTGGTGAGCTGAAAATCAATAGGGTTTATCAGTGAGAAGTACTGAATAATATTCAATCATAAAATTGGTTACTTGTTGAACTCCGCAGGCTGTATCGTGCTAACAAACTGAAATTTCTCAAAAAATGACAAAATATCTTACTTCAAGTACCATAGCACCCGTTGTACAGGCTATGGTGAGCTGAAAATCAATAGGGTTCATCTGTGATGTGTTCTTAACAATATTCCATCATAAAATTGGTGACTTAGTGCACTCCGGAGGCTGTATCGTGCTAATAAGACATGTATGAAAAAGTGGCCGACGACAACGACGACGACACACAGGATATGACTTTTCCGCCCAACCTTTCTATATGCGAGAAAAGTATTGGTTTACCCCAAAAAAAGTTGGAATTTTGAAATTTTTTTTTAGTTATTTTTACATTTTCCATCAACAACAACACGAAAAAATGGTTTTTAGAAAAAAAATTCTGTGTGTATGTCGTCGTCGTCGTCGTTGTCGTCGGCCACTTTTCCTTACATGTCTTGTTAGCACGATACAGTCTCCGGAGTGCAACAAGTCAGCAGTTTTATGATTGAATATTGTTAAGGACATGTCACAGATGATCCCTATTGATTTTCAGCACACCAGAGCCAGTACAATGGGTGCTATGGTACTTGAAGTACGATATTTTGTCATTTTTTGAGAAATATCAGTTTGTTGGCACGATACAGCCTCCGCTGTTCAACAAGTCACCAATTTTATGATTGAATATTATTCAGGGCATCTCACTGATGAACCCTATCGATTTTCAGCTGACCAGAGCCAATACAACAGGTGTTACAGTACTTCAAGTACGATATTTTTGTCTTTTTTGGAGATGTTTCAGTTTGTTAGCACGATACAGCCTCCGGAGTATATACAAGTGACCAATTTTATGATTGGATATTATTAAGGGCGTCTTAAAGGTGAACTCTATTGATATTCAGCTCACTAAAGCCAGTACAACGGGTACTCTATGGTACTTGAAGTACCAAATTTTTGTCATTTTTGGAGAATTTTCAGTTTGTTAGCACGATACAGCCTCCAGAGAGTATACGATTGATCAATTTTATGATTGAATATTGTTCAAGGTGTCTTACAGATGTACCCTATTGATTTTCAGTTGACTGGAGCGAGTACAGCGGGTCCTATAAATCCAGATATACTGAATTTTTTTATCTTTTTGGAGAAATTTCGGTTTGTTAGCACGATACATCCCCCGAAGTGTATACAAGTAACAATTTTATGATAGAATATTGTTCAGGGCCACAGATGCGGAAAAGTTAGTTTTAATCCTAAAAACAGTTTATTTTTTTAAAAACCGTTTTTCCGTATTGTTGTTGATGGATAATGTAAAAATAACTTAAAAAAACATTTTTTTGGGGTAAACCAATACTTTTCTCGCATATTAGATAGATTGGGCGGAAAAGTAAAAATGAAATAATAGAATTGTTGCGAGAAAAATCAAAGTTGGATGGCAATGATTTAAAAATTATTGTAGATCCGAAAACGGATATTGGTTTTCGAATTTTTCACTTATTTGCTTGGGTAATCAATGCAATTAAATAAAAGTGTCCACGACGAAACAAGAGGCGATAATGACGAGAATAAGAAAGAAACAATTATTAGTGGTTTAAATGAAACTAAACGTTTCTAGCTAATTCCATAATATAATGAAAAATGTTGAAAATTCTAAAAAATTGAAAATGGTTTCGATAACTAAATATCATCGTCAGAATGACAGAAGTTACATTTCATTTCATGCCTACCTGATATTTAGTAGTTATTATTTGCTAGACTAAGGAGTGACCTACCTTGTGATTGACTCAATATATGTTAATAGAAAAAATAGGAAGATGTGATATTACAAGCTTAGATATTATTAGCCCTATGGTGATATCCTGGATATCATTTTTCCAATTAAGATCAGTATAACTGTGCAATGATATAGAGAACCAGGAAAACTATAACTGCTGATCTTTACAATTATCACTTAAGAAGACAGTTTAATAGTGAAGAACTCCCTAGATTTATCTGTTCATTGACGATTTCATATTGTGGGTTTCTTAAGTATCTTCTAATTTCCAACTCTTCAAGCAAATCGGTACCTCAAGTACCATAACACTCGTTGTACTGGCGTTAGTGAGCTGAAACTCAATAGGGTTCATCTTTGAGACGCCCTGAATAATATCCAATCATAAAATTGGTCACTTGTACATACTCCGGAGGCTGTATTGTGCTAAGAAACTGAAACTTCTCCAAATTTGACAAAAATGTCGTACTTAAAATACTATACTACTACTACTATAGCACCTGTTGTACTGGCTGTGGTGAGCTGAAAAGCAATAGGATTCATCTGTGAGATATTCTGAATAATATTCAATTATAAAATTGGTGACTTTTTGCACTGCGGAGGCTGTATCGTGCTAACAAATTGAAATTTCTCAATAAATGACAAAAATGTCGGACTTCAAGTACCATAGCACAATCTGTACTGACTATTGTGAGCTGAGGGTTGTTCTATGAGATGTCCTGAACAATATTCAATCATAAAATTGGTGACTTGTTGCACTCCGGAGGCTGTATCGTGCTAACAAGACATGTAACGGAAAGTGGCCGACGACAACTACGACGAGATACACACTAAAACCCATTTTTTCGTGCTGTTCATGATGAAAAATATAAAAATAACTCATTTTTTCAAAATTTCAACCTTCTTGTGTGTAAACCAATACTTTTCTCGCATATTAGATAGATTGGGCGGAAAAGTAATATGTCAGTGTCAGAGCGGATCAAGTCTAACTAATGATGATTTATAATTGAATTACATCCTCAATAAAGAAAAAATTATTTTCAAATGATGAGTTATGGTTATGGTAGTATAAATTCTACACCATTTACAAGAAAGTTACTCTCTTAAGTAATTTAGGATTCCACCAGTGTTAATTAACCTTAGCTTAGATTACCTCAAAACTATAATTTATGGACTTGATCCACTTTAGCTCTTAGTGCCTCATATATCCTTGATTTATCCAAGTTTCGTCAAGATTAAAATGCGCCGACATTCTCCACAGAAGATTTTAATTTTTCGAAGGTAATATCATCTCCAGAAGACAATTTAGTGTTTTTCAATTAGTACGGAATTTCTGCAGTGCTTTTATATTTGAAATGCAATTCCTTGTAGTCCATAATTTACTTCTGCTGATGTTTGGCGTGTCTGGGTAGTCAACTATGGTTGCTAGAAACGTATTCCCTTCTAAAGTGAAATTCATGCACTTTTTTCTTATGTTATTCAAAATAATTTCGTCCAGTTCAACTTTTTCCTTCCTTGATGTTTTTTTGGTTCGCTGCAATATGAGTGCACACTATAATGAGAGCAAGACAGTTTCTCTGTGTAGGTCCAGAATTCATACAATTAAACAATTCAAATAAATGAGCATCAAATCATATTCATATAATAATATTTGAAAAAATTAGGAAATACATTAAAATGTTGCACTAACCTAAAAGTTCCAGCATTCCTTTCATTGATAACAATATATATATATATATATATATATATATATATATATATATATATATATATATATATATATATATATATATATTGTGTTATCGTAGTAATATGTTTCTTCCTGGACTATACGCACTGTTGCAGCAATAGAATTGTCTGGATGTTGTGCAGTGATTGAGTCGAATATATTGCAAACTGTAATTTTTTCATTGCAGCTTAAAGCGGACATTTTTCTTCTTCTTTTCAACAATTGCAGGCCTATAAACAGGTTTGAAAACAACATTTTCACAGATTCATTTCAATTAATGAGACGCTTCTATTTTTTAACATAAGTATTTCAATAGGCGTTGTAAGACTATTTCTTGGAAGATAACATCTCATTTATTTTCACGATAAGATGTATCATATATATTCCGTGGATAATCTTCACTCTTGAATAAAATGACGTATATAAACCCATTTTTATACTCTTTCAGCAAAATTATGATCGTCCAGTAAAGAACAAATAAAAAACAGAAGCCAAATAGCTCCATCACCTATATGGTCAAATTTGTATCAGCTTCCATCTTAGTTTTTATTAGTTTTCGTGTTCTTCATCGATCCATTTTCCTTTATGAAGGTTTCAGTATATATTAAGAGCACTTTTTGACTGCCCATCAAGTCCAGCAAGCTTTTCTACAACGATCCTTTTGTATATGAAAATTCTGAAGGACTTGTCTCTGCAAATTCGGATCTCTGTTCGTGATTGAAGGTCCTCGAAAAGATTTATAGGTCTGTTGACCCTTCTCGATGGTGTAAAACAAAAGGCTTTCTGCCAAAGAGACGACGCACTCGATTTTATGGATAACCTAGATCAACCGACGTTGTTACTCAACGATGTCCTTGATTTGGAAAACATCCAAGCACAGCGTGATATATTTTTCAGACCAGACAGAAAAATGTAGAGAGGAATTTCAACCCATGATTATTTTTATTCTAAAAATAAAACTTCTGATTTGCAAGAGAACAATACCACACATAGCGTTCATTTTTTGCTATATCTGCTGTAAAAAGTTTCTGTTTTTAGCAAAACATTATTCATGAAATTCTAACGATTTGGTAGTATTATTAAGGCAGTTTTACTTATTTAATAATGACCTTAATCAGTATATAAAAATGTGAAAATGGTTTACATTCTTCAAGAAAGGATGGAAATGATTTGAATTTATGGTGAGGTTGGAATGTGCGCAGGAAGGGAGGTATTTCTTTTTAATAAAAGAAATCCTAACTATAATCTAAGTATATGCTTCATTTTGTGTTAAAATTTTACTGGTTTGGTGAAAAATAAAAAAATTACCCCAGAGAACTAGATGAACAAGCTAAAATTGGAGTTTTGGGAAAATTTGCTGCAGCTCCTACTAGCTCTTTACCATCAGACGGGAATACCACGCAAGATTATGAAAAAAGTACCGAAAATGCATAAATGTTATCATATAAAATGCAGATTCTTTAAGATCTCCATAAGGATTATTATGATAGAAGAACAGAGTTTTCTGAAACCATGTCTTATCGAGTTAATGTCGTCCCTAATCTGTATCTGTATCAACAAAGATTGCTCATTTTTTGTGAATGTCAATGTTAATAGAAAAAAGTGTCGCTAGTGGAGTGACAAAAACCGCTATTTCTTATTGAGGAATATACACAAAACCCACAAATAGGTAATATTTGGGCTGGTATTCTTGAAATTGCCATTATTGGTCGTTCATTTCTTGAAGATAACTTGACTAGCAAACTGTACCCTAATAAGCATGAAGAAACTATCGATATCCTTATAACTCACGAACTAGAAACTCAAATTGTTATACAAAGTAACATATCACAAGAGGATCCGTTACATTTCCAACAGGACATGCATGTGCGCGGTTACCACTCTGTTTCAGAAGCCCTTTTTCTTTTTGCGTGAATTACCCATGAATCTCCTCGTTGTCGTTATATATATATATATATATATATATATATATATATATATATATATATATATATATATATATATATATATAACAACAACAAAGAGTATCATGGGTAATTCACGCAAAGAAAGGGGCTACTGAAATAGAGTGGTAACCGTGGACATGCATGTTTCTGGCTCATTTTGCCTCATCAGCACGGCATAACCAAATAATGATGTGAAATTTGGGAGCAAAGATGTTAATCGAAACATGGGAAAACACAAAATAACGGATTTCAGGAGGGAAACCAAACGCTCATTTGTGTCTTCGATTGGAAGATCCCGAGTTTTCAGGACATCAACCAACATCGACACGGAGGCGCATATAGCCCCCCCGCCATGAACCTTGTTGTTGTTGTTAACATATCACGCGATATTCCTACATCTTCTTTGTTATTTACTATGGGTCGAAAGGTTCATGGCGGGGGGGCTATATGCGCCTCCGTGTCGATGTTGGTTGATGTCCTGAAAACTCGGGATCTTCCAATTGGAGACACAAATGAGCGTTTGGTTTTCCTGCTGAAATCCGTTATTTTGTGTTTTCCCATGTTTCGATTAACATCTTTGCTCCCAAATTTCACATCTTTATTTGGTTATGCCGTGCTGAAGAGGCAAAATGAGCCAGAAACATGCATGTCCACGGTTACCACTCTATTTCAGTAGCCCTTTTCTTTGCGTGAATTACCCATGATACTCTTTGTTGTTGTTGTTAACATATCACGCGATATTCCTACATCTTCTTTGTTATATATATATATATATATATATATATATATATATATATATATATATATATATATATATATATATATATATATATATATATATATATATTAATACATATACTCTATCTAAATTCTAAAGAAAACATTGAAATAAAGAAAAATGTACATATTTGGATATAATACTAGTGATATACAATGTATTATAAATAATTTAAAAGATTCAATATGCAAATAAAATTTGACATTACAATTTCGAATGACAATAATGCAGAAGATACTTAATGATACATAGATTTTATAAAGATTTTAAAAAAAAGTATACAGATGTCGCTGGTAGCAAAATTACAATTAGAATTAAAGAATGAAAATCTCTCTTTGTTATATGAAAACATAAATTTGTATTTTTTTTTAAAAAAGGAATTCTTTGGTAACCAAAGGAGAAGAGAATTATTTATGGAAAAAGTTTAGTTAGTTGATTTTGAACCCCTCTCGAGAGAACATCTAATATGAGTTCTCTCAAATTTGCTGAATAATATAATAGTAATTGCTATATTAAAATAGCATCAGATTATAATAATTAGCATGATAAGATCAGTGCGTGAATAATTCCTTAAATAATTATATTGAAATAGTGTTAGTGATTTTTCCGGGTTCTAAATTATAAATTTAGAAAAGTGGTTCCGGTGATTCTAAAAGACGTGCTTAGAATCAGAACGAGTGATCCTGATACCTAGTTGGTGAGTCCAGTCCAGATTTTATAAATTATTTTTCAAGAATTAACAGGCCTTTAAATAAAATTAAGATAGATGCATCTATATCACATTTTTGAATACTGACAAAATTAACGTTGAAGATATATAAAATTTCACCTGAAGAGAAGAGAAAATTTTTTTGAATAGACAATTTTATCGCATATAGTTATTTGACATTTATACACGTCAAGTGTAATTTTCGACGATTTGAACGTTTAGAATAAGTAGTTAATTAGGTTGTTCTTCTAGTATATAGGTTGTTTTTTTTTATTTTAAGGTTCGTAGAAAGTACGATTATTGTTCTTTATTATATTTTGGGAATAGTAATTCATTTTCACTTGTTATCTGATGGTATATAATATATAATTTTTGATTCCAACTCACTTTGGTATTAATTCAACTCCTATTTCAGTGAATTTGAAAAATTTTGGATCCTATAAAACTTTTGATATAATCAGTGACATTTAGTTAATTTTCAGTGACAGAAAAATTGTAGATGTCATTAGATAATTTAATGGTCTTAGAATATATTGAACAAGCAGTCACTATAGATTTGCAATAGTATAATTGACCATTTTGGAATATTCTTTGGAAATTTATAAATTCAAAATTTAAATTATTAATTTTTTTTAATCTTTGAACCCTCCCTGAGGTAAGAGCGAGTAAGTCGATTTTGTAGTAATTTATCTTTCAGAATATAAAATTTCATATTCATCTGAGCCGGGCATAATAATTTGACAATTCCTGTCAAAATTTCAAATAGGTTATATTCAGTGATAAAGGTGTTTTCACATCAGTGTAGTTACTACCACGATTGTAACAACAGCATCTAATAATCAAATTTCAAATAAAATCATATAATACATAATTATAAAAACAGTAGAACATTAAAAATATTATAATTTGGCGGCCAAACGTGGGGCGAATTAAGAATTTTTCTTGATAATTAGGTTGACGTTAACATTATAATAATTGTCACCCAAAACGTGGGGTGATTAAAACTGTGCATATAATTATAAAAATATTAAAAATTTATTGACATTATTATAAAAAAAATTTAAATATTTACGATGGAACGAAGAATGACGTTAAGAGATGGTAAACAGGTAGGAGTTGAAAGTGGACTCGATGAAGAAAGGGAAGAACAGGAGGATAGTAGACGGGAACCCCAAGGAGGAACAAATAGCAATGATCATTGGATGCAACAATTTCTTTTGAAAATGAATGAGAATATGAATAGGAAATTTGAAGAAAATAGGGCAGATATGAATAGTGTGGAAAAGAATATGCGAGGAAATATGTATACAATGAGGGAGGAGATTAAGGGGGATATTAACAATATCACAGGAAACATGGACAGGCTGGAAAAGAAAATAGAAGAAGGAAAAATTAAAAATTTGAAGGAGATTAAGAAAATCAGGGAAGATATGAGAAAATGGAATAATAAATTTAGTGAAGATATGAAATCGGACATGATGGTAAAAAAAATATACGTAGTAGGGGGGAACATTGATGATAAGACGGATAAGATGTTAGATAAAAAAAATAACATGAATGTAAATATGAATGACAATATAAATGTTGATACTATAGACCAGAAAATATGTAATAAAATGGAAAAGGAAACTGACGAAGAAAAAATCCGAAGTTTAATGGAGATTAAAGAAGTTGAGAAGAAAATTGATGAGATACAGTCTATAGAAGTACAAAGACAAACCAAAGATGAAATGGTAGACATTAATTTACAGAATCTAGGAAGTGAAGAAGTGATGCAAATGTATGAAGAAAATATTTATTGGAAAATAAAATACTTAGATGTTAATATAGTGAAACAAATCGTGATATATGATAAAAGAAATAATAATTATAGTAGGGGGATACAACTTAATTGGGAAGTAAAGGAAATGAACAGAAGATTACAAGAAACTATGGAAGAGATAGAAGAAACCACAAGACAAATTGAAGAAAGAATAATTTATGCAGAAAATTTCGAAAGGAGAGTAAAACTTAGCAGAAATATAAGGATAATTGATCCAAGAATGTTTAATAGGACAATCAAAAATGAAAAGATAGGAAGTGAACATATTATGGAGAAGAAAATAATTAAAATTACTTTCAATGATATGGAAGAATTTGAGATGCAAATTTCAATGCATTTATTGGAAGAAATTGATGAGATATGGGACTTCAAAATTAAAAAAGATATGGTGGAGAACAGAAAGAAGCGACAGAAACCGATAGAGAATCAAACAATAAGAGAAGAGAATAAGACGAAGTTTAGGAAAAGAAAATAAAATTGAATTATATGACAGGATTATAGGAATGAAATCTAGAAAACGAAAAGAAATTGTACATGGTAAAGAATGGATATAAAAACGATATGTAAATAAAAGGTTTATGATTAACAAGTAATATTTAAAAACAAATTCAAATAGAAAGTATATAAACATGGATTTATAATAGAAGAAATGATAGACATGTTGATATGAATTATGGAAATGAAAATAGAAGTTACAGAAATGAAAAACGAATATATGGAAATGGAGATAAAATTTATGACAACAAGTATTGTGAGAATAAAAGAGATTTAAGAAACTTTGATAGAAGATATGATAATGAAAATAGAAATGAAAATTAAGCAACAAAATAGATGGACAGGATGAAATAATTACATTTATAGGAACAAACGGACGGAAGTTATATGAACTAAGCAAATATATGATACAAAAGATTGAATTAAAGGATGAAAAAGAAGTTGATATGTAAGCATAGTCGATGAAGAAGTTAGAAACAGACATAGTTATTGATGAATTGATGAAATATAAGGAAATAATTGATTTTGAATAGATGGATAGAATTGAATGGTAAAATAATTGAATTTGAGGAGGTAAATATGGAAGTATTGGCAATTGAAGAGGATAATAGGAAGTTGTGGAATATAAAGAGAAATGGAATTATGGTAAAATTGGAGTTAATGAGTGGAAATAAGGAATATGAAGAGAAAGTGAAGAGTTTGAAGATGAAATATGAAGGATTGTGTGAGAAATAAATGGGAATGGCTCATAATTATGTTCGTGAGATAGAATAAATAGAAGATGTGAAAAGTAATGGTAATTGGACAGACTGTAATGAAGAATATTATAAATTTATAAAAGAATTATTAAAGATGTATGAAACAAGAATTCCGAAGGAACTGAAGGTTGCTTGATGAAAATATGGATTATCAAAATAAAAAATACTGAGAAATGCTGAAACAAAACCATATCCTGTAACATATAAATGTTTAGACAGAGTAGAACAGAGTTGGACACATTTGATACCATAAAAAATTTTTTTATCAACGTGTGTATATAGGAAATTTTAGAATAACTATTATGTTACATGAAATTTTAATAGATATAGTAGATTTAAGAAGTTTTATAGGAATTAGGAATAATAGTTTAATTTGATTGAAGATAAATTTTAGAGATAATTATTTGAAAGATATAACTATGTTACTAAGATATTAGTATGATATTTGGCAATTTTGAAAGATAAATTATAATTATATGCAAGAATCGATTTATCATTCTTTTATTAGGGGGATTTAATACATATACTCTATCTAAATTCTAAAGAAAACATTGAAATAAAGAAAAATGTACATATTTGGATGTAATACTAGTGATATACAATGTATTATAAATAATTTAAAAGATTCAATATGCAAATAAAATTTGACATTACAATTTCGAATGACAATAATGCAGAAGATACTTAATGATACATAGATTTTATAAAGATTTAAAAAAAAAGAATACAGATGTCGCTGGTAGCAAAATTACAATTAGAATTAAAGAATGAAAATCTCTCTTTGTTATATGAAAACATAAATTTGTATTTTTTTTTAAAAAAGGAATTCTTTGGTAACCAAAGGAGAAGAGAATTATTTATGGAAAAAGTTTAGTTAGTTGATTTTGAACCCCTCTCGAGAGAACATCTAATATGAGTTCTCTCAAATTTGCTGAATAATATAATAGTAATTGCTATATTAAAATAGCATCAGATTATAATAATTAGCATGATAAGATCAGTGCGTGAATAACTCCTTAAATAATTATATTGAAATAGTGTTAGTGATTTTTCCGGGTTCTGAATTATAAATTTAGAAAAGTGGTTCCGGTGATTCTAAAAGACGTGCTTAGAATCAGAACGAGTAATCCTGATACCTAGTTGGTGAGTCCAGTCCAGATTTTATAAATTATTTTTCAAGAATTAACAGGCCTTTAAATAAAATTAAGATAGATGCATCTATATCACATTTTTGAATACTGACAAAATTAACGTTAAAGATATATAAAATTTCACCTGAAGAGAAGAGAAAATTTTTTTGAATAGACAATTTTATCGCATATAGTTATTTGACATTTATACACGTCAAGTGTAATTTTCGACGATTTGAACGTTTAGAATAAGTAGTTAATTAGGTTGTTCTTCTAGTATATAGGTTGTTTTTTTTTATTTTAAGGTTCGTAGAAAGTACGATTATTGTTCTTTATTATATTTTGGGAATAGTAATTCATTTTCACTTGTTATCTGATGGTATATAATATATAATTTTTGATTCCAACTCACTTTGGTATTAATTCAACTCCTATTTCAGTGAATTTGAAAAATTTTGGATCCTATGAAACTTTTGATATAATCAGTGACATTTAGTTAATTTTCAGTGACAGAAAAATTGTAGATGTCATTAGATAATTTAATGGTCTTAGAATATATTGAACAAGCAGTCACTATAGATTTGCAATAGTATAATTGACAATTTTGGAATATTCTTTGGAAATTTATAAATTTAAAATTTAAATTATTAATTTTTTTTAATCTTTGAACCCTCCCTGAGGTAAGAGCGAGTAAGTCGATTTTGTAGTAATTTATCTTTCAGAATATAAAATTTCATATTCATCTGAGCCGGGCATAATAATTTGACAATTCCTGTCAAAATTTCAAATAGGTTATATTCAGTGATAAAGGTGTTTTCACATTAGTGTAGTTACTACCACGATTGTAACAACAGCATCTAATAATCAAATTTCAAATAAAATCATATAATACATAATTATAAAAACATTAGAACATTAAAAATATTATAATATATATATATATATATATATATATATATATATATATATAACAAAGAGATTCATGGGTATGGTATGGTATGGTATATATATATATATATATATATATATATATATATATAACAAAGGATTCACGCAAAATAAAGGGCTACTTAAATGGAGTGGTCACCGTGGACATGCATGTTTCTGGCTCATTTTCTATCATTAGTTGGTACCTAAATATTATTCAGTTCCCTACCTCGAATTTCGCTTTAGAGTGAGCAGTTCATTAGATACAAGGCTGAACAAAAATATCAACCCTGTCCTGGCAAAGGGATTACCCGCTTTAAGACCAGGATATCC
This sequence comes from Galeruca laticollis, assembly GCA_963921935.1. Taxonomy (NCBI): domain Eukaryota; kingdom Metazoa; phylum Arthropoda; class Insecta; order Coleoptera; family Chrysomelidae; genus Galeruca; species Galeruca laticollis. The sequence goes on from OY998177.1 coordinate 101,792,637, forward strand.
CCGCCGAAATCGGACTTTCTTTTCTTTCACGCTCGGTTGTATAATTTTTTTTCTTGGTGGCACACTATACAGATAGTAGGAGAAGGGCCAGTACGGCCTCTAGGAGTGTTACAACTGGTGACAGCAGACACTCGAAATAAATGGAGCAGTCATTACATCTGGTGACAGAGTTATTACACTGGTGACAGCAGTTTTCAAGATACAGGGTTGTAAGCCAGCAGGGACGTCCGATCTTCAAACAAGACATTCCTCTCAGGCCAAGATTATATGCCGATCTTGCTACAGCAAAAAAGAAAACAGGCAACGGTGAAGCCGTACGGTCTGTAACCAGAGACTGCGAGAGGCAGTGAACACGGCATACAAGAGGGTACCAAAGGCTGCAGAATATTGATAATTAGCTGGTACTCCTCCACCCTCATCTCAGTCATCCATAGGTACGTCAGTCTTCAATTGCCAGGATTCACAGTAATTAAATAGCAGTCTTCTACATATTTTTCTTTGTTAGTCCATAATATTTGGGATAGAAAATTTTTGTTCAGTCGATGGTCGAATTCGGCTGGCTTCAATTGTTGATGTAAATTTACATGTTGAGATGGGGAATATTTTAATCCTAGATCTGTTATCAAATCTCGAATGCCTACATGAGGGTTTGCAGTGATCTAAGTAAACACATTTCTAATATTAACGTAACTTCTCGCTCTCCATACTCTTTTAGGAGCTAAGACTGGCTGGACATGCCCTGTCTTCCTCAATGGTTTCGCTAATATTTTAAAAAATTTCTTGGATGATGATGTCGTTCAGGATATCTTAAGGCGTATTTTGTTACGGCCATATTGGCATTTTGCAGATATTCAAAATAAACTGCTAACATATCAAAAGCTGCCTTGTACGTATACGGCATATTTTAAAAATTTAATTAGGCTCTTAACAAATTTGAATGTCATGGAAGACACTATCTTGTAACGTGAATTTCGTTCACCACTCATAATATTTCTCGTCGATGAAAGAGTAACGTAAATTTCGTTTACCCCTGGTAACATCCAATAATACTTCTGGTCGATGCTTGCCTAGTTTTAAGTTTTCGGAAGAGTTCGTTCACATTTGGATATTTAAACCAATGTGCGTTGACATTCAGCCTTATGCATCTACTTATTGTCAAGTTCGACATCTTATCGTATCGCAGTGCATTACATAGAAATGCACTTTTTCTTACCGGCCTAAACTTTTCCGTACCGGCCGAAAGTCATCTCACTGGCCTAAGCCTTCGTATCGACCGAAGCCGTTTCCCGTTGACGAATTCTACCTGCTGGGACCACGGCTCTATTCAGAACCGACTGGACTGAACGTGACACAGCCAGATGATTAGTTCCAGATTCGTTTTTACGTCAGCCAAATCATCATTGGAAAGAAAAACCAAGGAAAGTACTAACGTCCACATTCTTTGAAAACTATAGATTATTTCCAACGAATGTTCATATAATATCAACTTAATAGTTTGTACCAATGTAAATTATAACTTTGTAAAATATTTCATTCTTGGTTAAACTTTAGTTTCCTTCAGAATCGAATTTTTTATTTGTATTTCAATTTACTTTCAGTTCTAGTTTGTTTTCTAAATTCATAAATTAAGTTGTAAAATTTAATAACATTTTTATTTTAAATTTTTCATTCAACATATAATTTTTAATCAATAAAACCACTTGTAAATGAATTTTCAATTTTCATACAATATCTGTTATTCAATGAAACTACTTGTAAATTTTAAATAACGTTGTTCATATTTTTTTTTATATAACCTTCCAACTTCTTGCTTTGTTGACTGAGATTAGTCGATGTTAGGTAACTTATAGACTAGTAGGACTCAGGGTGGCGCCCACTTATCTTTCCGTCTCGTTACGTAAAAATAAGTAGGATTACCCGAGAACCGGTAAGACCTACTCCTTGGGTCTCTACTAGTATATCACCCACGCCTGAGTAGCTCTTCGACGAGGTGGCCGTTGCAATATGTTTGAAAAATCGCTGATTCCAGGAAAACGGTCTACCCAATGATTCCATGGCCTTCTGAGAAGAAATTAGGCATTATTGAATTTTAATTCTCACAGGTGAAATAAACGAGCATTTAATTTGTAGCTAAATTATAAATAGGTTATTTTAGGAAATAAAATAACCACGACACATCAAAATCCTAAACTTGGATAACATGTGCCTAAGGTGAAGGAAGAAATGGGAAACAACAGATAATAAAATTTATAAATTATGTTATATCACTAGCATTTTTATTATTATTGTAGTGATGAAAATAAAATAAAGAATTAAGTTTAAAACTGTTTCTTTATTCGTCCATGACAAGCTTGACTACGTAACGATTGAAAACAAATCTATTTTGTTTCATTAATAAATTTGTTAATAAAATACTCACTAACTTTTAAACCATTGAAGATATCGATATACGGTTTCAACATATTTTGTTGTAAATTTACTCTACTTTGCAAATAAAGGAATATAATGTTACGAACTCGCACACCGAAGTAGATACTAAGTACGGTCCTGTAACCTTACGTTAACGGAGTTAAAAAAATGGCGAGCGCGCAGAATTCTGAGAAGGTCTATTGGGATTCTTTTGTGACCGTTTTTATAGACATGTTCTCTGAAGATCTTTTATGGATTGAGCCGGCATTCGAGAAAGAAATATCCCGAAAGGCGATTGTTTCTAAGTAAGCCGCTAGAATTATCTAGAAAAAAAAAGGACACTTATATATAAAGGACCGACCAGCGGGAGAGTTTAGTTTATAATGTGATCTCGTGGAATAAACAAGAATATACCGAAATAGCGAACAGTGAAGTGTTGATATAAATTAATAATTAAGTTTGTAAGCCTATAAATTAAATGTAAGTGAATAGTTAAGTATATATAAATTAAGTCTTAGTGAATAGTTTAGTAAATAAATAAATTAAGTAAGTGAACCTACCGTGTGTATGAATTCATCCCACCCGTCGTTATAAACACGTTTAAGTAAATAGGAAAAACATTACATTGGCGTCAGAAGTGGGATAATATCAATAAATTACTACGTAAAAATGGCCAAGAGACTATGTGATTTGGAAGTGACGAAATTAAGAGCAGAATTGGAAGATCGTGAGTTGGAAACGTGGAAAAGTGAATTAGTAGAAAGACTTAAAGTGGCACTGGAAAATGACGGCTTTGATCCAAATTTATTTTTATTCAATGACGAGGCTTCGACCGTGATATCGTCAATTTCTGCCATGGATGAAAATGTTTCAACTAATGTGAAAAACGATATTTCTACTATTAAGAACGATTTTTCTGCCATGGACGAGAAGATTTCAACCATGAAGAACGATATATCTGCTAACATGGACAAACTTTTTGCCGATATCTTATCAATGTAAAACGACATTCCCGCTGACGTTGAAAATGAAAGTTCGTCTCTAAAATTGGATATTGGGGATAAAATGACAACGATGGACGAGAAGATCGGGGAGTTGGAGAAAAAACTGACAGATTCAAAAGTGCAAGACCCGCTAGCAGAAGAAAAAAAGATCGAACAAATGAAACCCTACAAGCCAGAAACACTACCTAAGTTGGAAGACATTGGCAGTTTTACCCGAGTCAAGTCCCCAACGTTTGATGGAAAAATATCGTGGACCAATTACATAAAATAGTTTGAAGCAGCTGCTAGACTGAATAATTGGTCCGATAGAGAGAAAGCGGTGAACTTAACTATCGAGCTTCGGGGATATGCCTTTGACGTACTTCAGACGATACATCTGGAAGAAACGGATGACTTTGAGCAGCTGAAGAAGAGGTTGGACATGCGATACGGTTACGAACATTTGGAACATGTGTACCAATCCCAGCTGAAGAACAGAAAGCAGAAACGTGATGAATCCCTTCATGAGTATGAAGTGGATATTGCCCGACTAGTTCAATTTGCTTATCCATCAACACCAGAGAACATGATGGAATGTCTGGGCATCCAGGCCTTTATTGATGGCTTACGTGATCCCGATATGCAGAGGACGCTTCGTTTAGCCCATCCCAAAACATAAGTCGACGCATTGACAGCTGCTCTTGAATATGAAGCAGCAACGAAGGTTTCGGGATATAACTAAATTAGGACCCCCAAACAAGAAGGTGACGAAGACAGATTTGACCAATTCGTCAGTTTAATAAAAATAATGATGGACAAGAAGCCGAGAAACATCAGATGTTGGAATTGTGGCGAGCTAGGGAAAAGATCTAGCCGGAGTAAACTATGTGATCCAATTGAGAAGAAGACGGGACGATATTCATGAATTAGTTCGAACAAATCTTCAAGTTGCCAGTAACAGAATGAAAAGTCGGTACGACACGCAAGTCGCAGACCAGCGGGAGAGTTTAGTTTATAAAGTGATCTCGTGGAATAAACAAGAATACACCGAAATAGCGAACAGTGAAGTGTTGATATAAATTATTAATTAAGTTTGTGTGCATATAAATTGAATGTAATTGAATAGTTATGGTTATAACAAAATCGGTCCAAATCATCGGAAATATATTAATACATAACCAACCAATTGAAAGAGTGAGAAAATACAATTATCTGGGAACTATTTTCAATGAAAATGCGGACTGCTCTCAGGAAATAAAAATCCGAATTAAAAAAGCGCAGAGTACTTTCACGAGGATGAAACGAGTATTCTGCAGTCGAGATCTCAGCTTGGAACTCAAATCGCGACTTATGAGATGCTATGTTCTGTCAGTGCTGTACTATGGCATGGAATCATGGACATTAAAGAAGAACGATGTGAAGAAAGTAGAGGCATTTGAGTTCTGGTTGTATCGCAGGATTTTGACAATCTCATGGGTACAGAAAGTCACTAATGCCGAAGTGTTAAGAAGGATAAAACAAGACAAGGAAATTGTCCTAACTATTAAAAAAAGGAAGCTGCTCTACCTGGGTCACGTTATGAGGGAGGACAAATATCTACTGCTCCAGCTCGTTGTGCAAGGAAAAATAAGTGGAAGAAGATCAATAGGAAGAAGAAGACATTCCTGGTTAAAAAATCTTCGCGAATGGTTCAACGCCACCAATAGTCACCTTTTTAGAGCAGCGGTATCCAAAATACGAATAGCCTTGATGAATGCCAACCTTCGGAACGAAGACGGCACTTGAAGAAGAAGAAGAGTTTAATAGTTAAGTATATATAAATTAAGTGTTAGTGAATAAATAAATTAAGTAAGTGAACCTACCATGTGTATGAATTTATCCCACCCGTCGTTATAAAAACGTTTAAGTAAATATGAAAAACATTACAATAATCATACAGGTCCCTTTAAGATTTCTGAAAAAATTGTAACAAAACTGTTAACTTTGTGAAACATGCTCACTAGCGAGGGCGGCAAAAGCCCTAATTGCGTGGTTTTTTTTTATTTTATTCAAAAAATCTTCCTTTCTTAACCCAGACTTTGTTAACAAGATTCTGTAAAGTGAAACTTTAGTTTATTGACACTTACAGTCCAAAAAGTTTAGATTCCACTCCTGCCCTTATTTTACGTCTTACAATAAAAAGTCATAGATCAAAAAGATGGAACATCTTTGTGTCATTTCTCCAGCATTTTCTCTTTGCCGATTTTCCAAAATCTTAGGACTATTAGTTTCTAAGATACGGTATTTCATCACCCTTAATGAATCAACCGGTACATATAATAATATCGTTTGTTCGATATCCATGATGCTTTCTTCATTCCATTTCACTTTGTTCAAAACTATATGCTATTTTATAAGAAAATTCGTAACGGGCGCAGATGCTTTTTTCGACGAAATAACTAAAATATAATAAATTTTTTTCAATTCATAGTTTGCAGAACAATGTTGATATTTCGAACATTGATTGATGAATGTGGCCGGGGATATGTTTGTTTTGTTTTATATCGCGCCATCATTATAAAGTCATTTTCTTGTAAAATGTGTTTCGAAGCACTCTCTGTGGCGTTTTGTGAAATATTGAATCACCAAAGGTGAAGTCAACTTAATACTTTATTCAAAATAAAAAACAAGAACAATTTCAAAGTCAGATTATTTTTACATTAGTACCAACAGTTGGAAAGCGTTTCGATATATTTTTCAATGTACTGGTTTTCCCAATGAGAATGAATATCTCTCGGCTAAATATCTGATACTAGCTCCAGGAAAAGGCGTTACGCCTTCTAGTGGTAAACTTACAAATAAACAACTAATATCCAGAGTTTTCTTGACGTATCTTTTCTTGTAAAACTTTTTTTCCAAAACTGTACTATAAAATTCACCTGAGATACAGCGAAAAAAATATGCAACACGAATAAACGCTAAATTAATATACGTTTGCTGTTATAATCGTATTTCTGTTTGAACATTATACGAGCGCCATATTTCTAATCAAATTTTCATAATAATAACGACATACTTTGTCCTAGAAGAATAAATATGTTGTAATTATAATTAACAACTCAATCCGAACGGCAGAAATAACCAGAAAAACATAACAAAACGCAAACAAAAAGCCTTTAACGGTCTTTCGTAATAAAACGATGTAATTTTCAGGAATTATCTAGACGTTGGCAAAAACAATATAATCCACTAACGAATGGGTTGGAGTTGAGGCGAGCATTCAAAGTTATTTTACAACCGATGTCATATTCAGAGAACATCATTTGTTTGTTGTAACAATCATCTCGCGTTATATTCTCCAGTATCATTATATTTTGATGGGACTAGTATTTTTGAGTGATGGCTTTATGAACAGACTGAATTCAAATATAATTTGTGTTTGTTTATAGCACTTTTTCTCTGGATTATTGAAGTCGGTAGCAGTGTAAACAGGGATGAAAACGATTTGAAATGCGCATTCTTTCGTCGACCAATGTATACTATGTTTCAAATATATAGTTCGTCTAGAAAGTATCCGGAAAACGGAAAGCACAATTATAATTTCTCGGTATATATTTTCAATACTTTAATTAATACAATTATAACAATTAATTAATCTCATTCACTTATACAATCTCCATCTAACTCTAAACATTCAATTTATCGTTCAGGCAAACCCGGAACTACGTCAACGCTATAATCTTCGGTGATGGTGGCCCAGGCCTGTAAAACTGACCGATTCAATTCTTTTTTATCTTGTGGCGCTGCTCGTTCCATTATGATCTTCATTAGTTCCCATATGTTTTCAATGTGACTAAGATGTGGTTAAGCTGATGGCCAAGGAATTGTTGTCAAGTTTTGTTCTGGCGTCCAAGCTGCAGTATATGCAGAAGTATGGAATCTTGCATTATCCTGCTGTAACCGCCAGCCCTCTGGATATAATATCACAATATTTTTCACTATTAACGGTACCATCATCTATACAGAAAGGTGTAGCAACACGCACAGATATTGCCCCCCCCCTCCCTTTCGTCGGATACAAGAACATTACCAAAGTTATCTTCTCGAAAACATTGACAAAAATCTATTTCTCGTTGCCTTTGTAAAAGTGTAATTGCAAGGACTTTCTTTGGTTGCCTTGATATGTAACCTTGTCTTTTCAGTGACGTTTATTCTTCGTTGATTTTTAAATCTTTTAGCAAATTTTCGAAACCCTATGCGCGGATTTTGTCGTCATAAGGACACTTAAGCGTTTAAATTGATTCCGCTAATCTTAGCTATCTTGCCGAAACTGGTATGCCTCATATCACTCCCATTTTTTATCCGCTTTATTATCTCATATACTGCACTTTTTCCGAGATCCTTGGACTACACTAATTCTTTAACGTTTTGAATACCTTTTCAATACAAATATTATACCATTTTTCTTTTTTCTAGTTGTGACATTATTACACAAAACAAAACAGATAGTATTGTTATGTAATTTTAGCCATGACCTACTATCGGCACAATCTACTTATTGCATTACTTTCGTCTTAGGACGTTACAAAAAAGAAATACGTTAAAATTAGGAGGAAGATTAAATTCCGGATACTTTCTAGACGGACTATATATGAACCACATACAGACAGCAATCAGGAAGGTCCACTGAAGTACTTTAAAAGTACGGAAACAAAAATAAATAATTGTAAAAAGTAAAATCTCATCAATTTCTCAAATGTGGCTGACAATAAAATTGAATGAAAACTCAAAATAGATATGTCACCAATTTTTATTTTAAAAAAGTCTGCTACTAGTTTCGGTCTTTATTGCTATAATGGCCATCTTAAGGCTGAAAAAATATTTTGGAATTAGGAAAGAAACAATAAGTTTTATAAACATTACCTAAGTGAACATAGTACTTTCCAGTTAAAGGGCTATTATGAAAGGTAAGTATAGCAAATTAGTGGAAAAAACATAACCTGAAATTGAAATTATGTATGAGCGATAATAGGGTTGTGATATATGGAAATGGTATACATTGAGAAACTTTGCGAGGGAAAACCTCAATGTGATATCTATTCAAAAGTATTGGCTGCACATAGCATGAAATCAAATAAATTGAAGAAGCAACTAGAAACGCGGCACAGAGAATATGTCAAAAAACCACGTGATTTTTTTGAGGAAAATTAAGATTGTTCAAAAAACAGAAGGCAAACTTCTATAAAGTGCTGGCAGTAAATGAAAAGGCTCCCTTGGCATCATACAAAGTAGCTAAATGCCAAAAACACCACATTATTGCAAAGCAACTCATTTTACTCGCTAGCAGACATTGTAGAAATAATGTTTGGTGAACATTTTGCATCAACTAACAAAATTCCTCTCTCTAATGAAAGAATCTGTCGACAAATTAATGGTATATCAGTTGATATTCAGCAGCAGCTTGTATCTGTGCTTGATGTAGCACTTCTCAACATGGGGGGCCTGGTAGAATTCCAGTGGAGGCGTCAACGAATGAAAAAAAAATTAAGTAAGTTTGTAGTTGTTTTTACTTTTCCGCCCAACCTATCTAATATGCAAGAAAAGTGTTGGTTTACCCCAAAAAAAGTTGGAATTTTGAAAAAAAATTTTGAGTTATTTTTACGTTTTCCATCAACAATAACACAAAAATGGTTTTTAGAGAAAAAATCCTGTGTGTATGTCGTCGTCGTTGTCGTTGTCGTCGGTCACTTTTCCTTGCAAGTCTTGTTAGCACGATACAGCCTCCGGAGTGCAATAAGTCACCAATTTTATGATGAAATATTGTTAAGGACATGTCACAGATGAACCCTATAGATTTTCAGCTCATCAGAGCCAGTACAACGGGTGCTATGGTACTTAAAGTACGATATTTTGTCATTTTTTGAGAAATTTCAGTTTGTTAGCACGATACAGCCTCCGTAGCTCAACAAGTCACCAATTTTATGATTGAATATTATTCAGGACATTTCACTTATGATCCCTATTGATTTTCAGCTCACCGGAGCCAATAAAACAGGTGCTACAGTATTTTAAGTACGATATTTTTGTCATTTTTGGAGAAGTTTCAGTTTATTAGTCCGATACAGCCTCCGGAGTATATACAAGTGACCAATTTTATGATTGGATATTATTCAGAGCATCTCAAAGATAAACCCTATCAATATTCACCTCACTTAAGCTAGTACAACGAGTGCTATGGTACTAGAAATACCAAATTTTTGTAATTATTGGAGAATTTTCAGTTTGTTAGCACGACACAGCCTCCAGAGAGTATACGATTGATCAATTTTATGATTGAATATTGTTCAAGGTGTCTCACAAATGTACCCTATTGATTTTCAGTTGACTAGAGCGAGTATGGCGGGTCCTATGAATCCAGATATACTAAATTTTTGGTTATTTTTGGAGAAATTTCGGTTTGTTAGCACGATACATCCCCCGAAGTGTATACAAGTAACAATTTTATTATTGAATATTGTTCAGGCCCACAGATGCGGAAAAGTTAGTTTTAATCTTTAAAACCGTTTATTTCATGTACCTATATTTACAACAAAAAATTGAATTTGATGCTAGACACAAACACACAATCATTGAAATTTCTTTATCGCTATTATCTCAGTAAAATGTAAGTGTGGGTCCGGTCAGGCGTGAGAAACTAGCTGACTCAGCAAAGCAGGGCCTTTGTTTATTTGTAGCGCGCCGGGGCGCAATCCGCATGTCTGCCACAGTGCCACTGTTCACCACAAGCGCTACTTGTCACACATTATTCAGTGGCTCACTTACCTTCACCTGTGAGTGTACTTTTATTGTAAATATTATAGCGATTGTGTTGTTGATTGTCATCGCCATTACATTAACAAATATTGTGTGTTTTAGTGGTTAGTTGTTATGAAAATGGCTGAATTACAGCCAAAAAAAAATAGAGTGATGACTATGTTAAATACGGGTGTTTGCTGATGATATAATCTTGATGGCAGACAGCGAAATTCGCCTACAAGAAAACTCAAATATATCGAAAGATGTATGTGAGCATTTCCCGCATATATTAAAAGCCAATTTAATGTCAAAATATTCAAATTTCAACCAATAACAACTGAGCTTTCTTGATAAAAGGGCGTCTAGCTGGATCCAACTGTGAATATTGGAAGTGATTAAACAGTCTTCACTTTTTTGCAGTGGTATAGCAGGAATAATATTATTTGTGGTTGGTTTCAATCTCAGTTATTCCGGAAATAATCTAGCTGTATACCCCTCGACCTATAAATTTAAATCGATTAAACTATCGAAATGTTTTTTACATGATTTTGCTTTTTGTCAAATAGTCTCTTGCACAATAAATTAATAAAAGCCCTCGATTGCTTTTGTCAATTTATTGTGCATTCAATTATTTTTCAACCAAAATTATGCTCAAAATACTTCTACATTTTATCCAGTTAAATTCATAGGTCTCGGGATATAACCTAAGAATAAAACTAAAATATTAATAATAGGAGACCAGAACATTAAAACCAATCTAGAACTAAACAATGTGAAAATAGAGCAAGTTAAAGAATTTAAATATCTAGGAGCTATGTTTGATGGAACAGGAAAACTATGCGATGAACCTTAAATTTATTAATAAAAAATAAATTTCAAAACAAACCAAAATCAAAGTGTATAAAAGTATATATAGATCAGTCTTAACATACGTATGTGAATCTTGGACCCTGACAAATCAATGAAAAAGTAAGATACAAGCTGCAGAAATGAAATATCTGAGACGCACGTTAGGAATAACCAGAAAAGATAAAATTAGAAACACTCAAACACGGGATAAACTGTAGGAGTATAATCAGTGTTAAAATTTATAGAACTACGGCCACTCAGCTGATGGGGACATATTCAACGAATGAATAAATCAAAAAGGCATATGAGGTAAGGGTACAAATTAGATAAAAAAAAGATAGACCAAGACAAACATGGAATAAAGTATTGGGAAGCATCTTACAATCACAAGAAGTATCTCTTGAAACGACGCAGTCACTCTCACAAAAGACAGAAAAGAATAGAGTAGCTTCATCTACAAGGAATAAAATGTAAACCCCCGACACCTTTATGGTAAAAGGGTGTACGGCTCGTATATACATATCTATGTACTTCTTTACAGAAAATGATATCAAGTTGTCAGACTGGAGCTGGGTTTAAATTCCATTTGAGAATAGACCTATTCGACAATCACTAAAAGAAGAACAACTGGTATTATGTTTCATCTGATACCTTACAAAAGTCAAACTGATTAACAAATCTTTAATAATTTCTGGACTGAGCTTTCGAAAGTCTTCTCTTTGTGAAATTGGATTTTCTGCCCTTGCTACCTTGGAATCTAAATATAGAAATGAACTTCGACTAGAAAGTTAACTGAGAGTGGCCATCTCTAACATGGAACCTTATTTAGAGAAGAAGAAGGAGAAGTAAATTTCAATAAAGACCTTTTTCATCATTATCACTTATACAATACTTCTATTTCAAAAGACATCAGCCCAACCATTATAAGAACAGAACTAGATTCTAGTTTGAGTGAGCCTGCTCTTTCTTTTTCAACAGTAAAATATTTGGTAGCAGAGTATAAATTAGGCCGTACGAGCTGACAAGAAATGGTGAAGACAATCCACAATGCGGTACTGGATGATCGTCGACTGAAAGTGCGCTAGCTAGCAGACATAGTGGGCATTTTAAAAAATGCGGTACGTTACATATTATCTGAAAATTTGGACATGGGAAAGCTGTGTGCAAGATGGGTGCCGCGTTTGCGTTTGCTCACACTCGAGCAAAAATAGTGTCGTGAATATGTGTCAACTGAGCGTTTAGCGAAGTTTGACAGCAACAAAGCAATATTTCATAAACATGGGTGAAACGTGGATCCATCACTTCACAACCGAGATAAAAGAATAATCAAAACAATGGATTAAAAAGGGAGAACCGGCTCCAAAGAATGCGAAGACCATTCTATCTGTAAGAAAGGTTAAGGCTTCATTTTTTTTTGTCTGTACGTGGGATAATTTTCGTGACCTATCTTGAAAACTGAAAAACTATCAACGGCGAGTATTATGCGAATTCATTGCAATGTTCGACCGAGAAAATTAAGCAAAAACGCCATATTTCCTCCATCTCCTCTAGAAAATAATTAACTGCACTTTCAGCAATATTGCGAAGTTCTGCTAGAATGCATGATAATTCGCTGTTTAGTTCTATATTCATAAATTCCGAACAATGTACTAGTAACTTATTGAACATTGAAATTTAATACTTCTGTTAACTGTCACTTATAAGGTGCGGGTTACCAACATAAATAAATGAGTATAAAAATCCCTAATTGCATTTTTATTTTCGTTAAAAACATTTTGCACGTTCATTATAAAAAACGGTATGTAAAATTCTTATCACAATGACTTTTTGCAGTAGTCGTGCTTTGGGTACGAACCGCGAAGCGCACTTACAATATACTAGTATGAAACATGATCTACAACATCATTTGTATGAGATATGTTCGAAATTACTTCCGCAGTTCAAGCTAGGAAGCTCCGGATAACGATATTATTGTGCTATTAATTTGTACGAACTGTATAACTCCTGAAACTAGTTTTCTAAGAACAATTTGCACAAATGATATTGTTATTGGCGAAATTGGAACAGATAACAAGGAACTGCTACGATTCAGGACAAAAGAAAATAACAATTTTGGTTCTATTACATAAATTTTCAAGGAATACGTGAAACGGTTAAAAATGTCTCGATCTGAATTTATATTTGCTGCAGCGATGTCAGTAATGCCTTTGGTTTATTTCATCATACTTTCGAATTAATTCCAACTTCATAATGACAATGATATATTTCTGGCAAACCATTTTCGCCAGTTCTCTAGAAATAATTGATTGATATTTTCCCGAGTACCTATATAAAGTGATTTTCGAGTAATTTACTCCAAACCATTTTTTTTTCATTTGAAACCTCATTGAAACAAATTCGTGTAGTCATTAACTATAAATAAATTATTTGGGGGTAGAATGATATATTTACAACGAACCAACAGAAGGGGTGTTTTTTTCCTAACGAAACGTTTTATATCCGCTTGACCTATTTATAGAGAATTGAAAGGAACTATATCTTTTGTTTTGTTTTCGGGTTATTCTATTGTTTGTAATTTTACTTCGAAAGCCTTTCATTAGTCCGAATTATATATTCATGTACGGTGGAAAATATTAATTCCGTTTTCAAAGAAAGCAACATTGAAAATGGGAAATTAAAAAGGGATTTTCATTATTCACAAAAACTCACCATATGTGGAATATGAAGTCTTACCTGAAACAAAATAAATATTATTGGATTATGAAGTAGTACTTTAATAGGTTGAATATTTAACTCGTATCAGAATAATTGGACCAACTGAATCATGACAACTTTTTCCTGATACTGTTGCACCTGCAGACAATAATGGAAACATATGGAACAAGTTTTTCCGTATCAGTGGATCGGTGACGAAATTGGCTACTGCATTCTCTCGATATGACTGTAGTTGGTAATGTTTCGTAGTTGTTTAAAATCTAAACAATAATCATTATGATAAAGACCGATTTTTAAATAATACCAACTATTCACATGAATGAGATTCACTAAATTGGATTTCAAAATCCGAAATGTTTCTCTTTTTGTGCCTCTTACAAATAATTACCTTCGGAATGACTAACTTTCTTATGACCAACAGTCTTAAAACCTAGGCGTCCCGCTGGGGCAAAAATAAGGTGACTTCAGTAGTTGCTGTTTTTACCAGTCAGCCATGCTTACAGTATCCACGTCCTCGTGTATTAGTCGAGGCAATGAAGTATTATGATAGGGAATCTCTTAGAATAGGACGTATTGGAATGCGGTTTTTTACATTCACTTGCGAAAATTATTTATATCATTCGTACCTACTTTGTACCTATTACAAACCGGAAGTTGCATTGCTGCAGCCAAAAATGCATGGAAAAAATGAATTTTTTGAGAGGCCTTTTGGCAAATTTATTAACTTCGTAAATAAGAGTCAGAATTGGCTCAAGTCGGGTACTCGGAGGTTTTCGAGGTCGCTGATCACGATTATGATGTTCAAATTGACTCCCCGAACACCTGGAGCTCTGGAACGCCGACGAACTTCATCTCCGGAGACTATCCCGAACCTTATGCGAGAGACGAGAAAAACTGGGCACCCGGGGGCTTTTTGGGTCGCTAAATTCGAATATACTATCGGCGACCACCCCACGGACACCTGGTGGGCCCCAACCTGGACGCGGTCGTCATCTTCGAGAATTTTTCTGGAAATATCGACAATAACGAACCGGAAATCGTTATGGGGGCTTTTTGTGTGCGCTGAATCCGAATTTTATGTTGGAAACGACCACCCAAACACCTGGTGCGCCCTAACCTGGCCCTGAACGTCATCCCCGATGGTGTTCCAGACATAATTGAAAAAAATCACCCGAAAATCGTTACTGGGTTTTTTTGAGTCGCTGAATTCAAATATAGCGCCGACGAACACTCCATGGACACCTGGTGCGCCCTACCTGTTACCCAAAGAAGTGTGGGCATTACCCGGAAAAAAAACCTTGCCCGGTTGTATGTGATATCTGGAGCGCCCTACACTGTCTCTGAACATCTTCTCCGAGGGTTTTCCAGACACAATTGAAAAAGACCAACTGAAAATCGTTACTGCGGGTTTTTCAGGTCGCTGAATTCAAATATAGTGCCAACGAACACCCCACAGACACCTGGTGCGCCCTACCATGGCTCTGAACATCTTCCCGAGGGTTTTCCAGACACAATTGGAAAAACCACCCAAAAATCGTTACGGGGGGTTTCTTGGGGCCCTGAATTCAAATATGGCATCGGTGAACACCCTACGGACACATGGTACACTGAAACTTTTACCTCGACATCGATGTCATTCCCATGAATGTCAACTAAACCTGATGTCCAATCGATTGACGGCAATGTACTGTAATAACTACATGGAATTGTTGTTTGTAATGAACATATTTATAGTATGGAGGAAAGGGAGAGAATGTATAGAATGTAAGGTGAATCTCGTTCACCACTCGTAATATTTCTCTTCGATGAAAGAGTAACGTAAATTTCGTTTACCCCTCGTAACATCGAATAATACTTCTTGTCGAGGGTTGTCGAATTTTAAGTTTTCGGATGAGTTCGTTTTCATTTGGATATTTAAGCCAATGCTCGCTGAGGTTCTCCCCTTAATTCATCAACGAAATATACTTATTGTTGAGTTCTGTCATCCTACCGTATTGAAGTGCATTCATATAAATGGTTAGTAGTTTCGCTTAAAATGTATAATATTTCTTCGCTAATTCTTTCTTACATCGTACTCAATAGTTTCAAATTAATTTTTCTTTAAACATTCAGTACCAGAGATATATTATGTCAATTTCGTTTTTGTTATATATATTTTGTTCTGGTTCTTTATACCTTTTTTTATATAACAATGGAATTTTACGATGAAGAAATGTTAAATTAAAACTAAATGAAATAGTAACTTTTCTTATGATTCGTAATGTGCTTTTACTCCTTAAATCTCTATGAAAATATTGATATTCTTATGATTTTTATTGTGCTTTTGATTTCTAAAATAAATAAATTTTCTTAAAATATTGTAAAATACATGATATATGAAGCACGTTGTTTGATATCATTTCATAATTTTGTACTTATGTTACTTGTTCCTACTGTAATTTCAATCTCCAGATATCCTGCATTTTACTGAATTCAAGAACTATATCTGATTCACGTGTCTTTTCTAGCACTTTTTCTTACCGGCCTTAAAATTTTCTTACCGGCCTAAGCCTTCGTACCGACCTAAGCCTTTTCACCGGCTGAAATTCTACCAGTTGAATTCTACCGGCTGGGACCACGGCTCTACTCAAAACCGACTTGACTTTACTTGACGCAGCCAGCTGATTGGTTCCCGATTCCTTTGGACGTCATCAAAATCATCGTTGGAAAAGAAGAGAAACAAGGAAAGTACTAACGTCCACAATCGTAAAAACTATAGATTATTTCCAACTAATGTCCAAGGATTAATTAACTTAATAGTTTGTACCACATGTAAATTAATATCTTCTGTGTAAAATGTTCAATTCATATTTAATTTTGCTTCAGAATCTAATTTCTTTTATATAACATTTTGAAATTTCAATTCACTTTCAGTTTCTAGTTTTTTAAAAAAAATAATAAATCTACTTGTAGATATTTAAGAACATCATGAAATTTCAATTTTCATTCAACATATAATTTTTGCTCAATAAAACTACTTGTAAATATTAAATAACGTTGTTCATTATTTATAACCTTCCAACTTCTTGTTTTGTTGACTGGGATTAGTTGATGTGAGGTGACTTATAGACTAGTAGGACTCAGGGTTGTGCCCACTTATCTTTCCGTCTCGTAACGTAAAAATAGGTAGGATTACCCGAGAACCGGTAAGACCTACTCCTTGAGTCTCTACTATAATATAACCCACGCCTGAGTAGCTCTTCGACGAAGTAGCCGTTGCAAAAAATTCAATGTTTATGTAATTAACATTTATAAACTTCTTATTGAACTCAAATTAAATATAATCCACCCGTTACTACACGTAACCTCAATCAATAACCTGGATTTTCAAATACGTGACTAAATGTCAAATTCTCCATCAAGTGACACATCGTTAGTCTCTTCTTTTTCTTCATCACCCACTGACGTATTCATCAGTATACTTGTATACTTACACTGAAGCGTTTTGAGCGTTGGGAGAAAAGTGAAAGGCCGCTCGGCAAGGTTCGGAGATCCAGCCGGAGATTATTCTCGTCGTTTTTACAGGACTGAATCACATTTTTTGAGGGCCCCGGGGGAGAGTTACCCATGAGTGAATGTATGGAATTATGGGAGGATTTATAGTTGGTCTTTTTCAATTGTGTCTGGAAACCCCTCGGGGATGACGTTCAGAGCCAGGGTATGTAACGTGAATTTCACACTTTAAAATAATTCTAAATAATTTTCTAGTTCAACAATAAATTAAATAGTTTCACAGTATCGGCTCACGAGGCACGATGAAAAATTTGAACAATTATTGTTGAAACAATCAATAATTTTATAATTAGCATGCGCTGTCGGCGGTACCAGCATAGGGCGATTTGATTTGATTCCTTCCTTTTTGATGTGAAAGGTGATAATTAACGTTTCGTTGAACATAATTTCGTCCATGTGGATGAAGAAATAATATCAAATAAATTATTAACCCAATAGTTCTGCAGATCATGGTTGAATCCTATTAGACATCTGGTAAGAATTATTTCGTTCAATTAATGATTTTATTAGTATCAAAAATTAGCACGAGTTCAAGACGTATTTTATCGTATGAAAATGACAAATTTCTTTCAACGTAGGTTATTTCAATGTTAAATATATTCGTTTCCAGGCAGTGAGAAGTCGAGGAGAGATTCTTACCATCATTGATAATTATTATTCATATCTCACTTATTAATTTTTGTCTTAGTATATGAAACTTAACTTTTTCTATCTCTTGCTTTTTTTCATTTGTTCTTTTCATATAATATAATTAGTTCCCAAAAGTTCATTTTTAATGAAATATCGATTGTAAGATATTAAAGTAGATGCTATGATTTTAAACAGTGAAAATCATTAGTATTCATATTAATTTGGTCTCATGATATATGAAACTTAACTTTTTACTTCACGTTTTTTATCAACTGGTTTTTATATACCATTAATTCTCAAAGATTCATTCTTAATTAAATTTATGCATTGTAAGATATTGAAGTAAAAGCTATGAGTTTTTGAAGTGAAAATAATTTTACAAGAAAATCACTCAGTAACAAAATGCACATTGCTTTATATTTTTTCCCTTTCGTCAGCCAATAGGTCAGACAGATGTAGTTTAAATTGTGGTGGATAAATTCTCGATGATTTACTAAATTTACTTAATCTTTTGGTTTTTCTATTCATTTCATACTTTATTGTAAATTGTTCGACCTTTTGTGTTAACTTTTTTTATTGATGTTCAATAATTTCGATTCAAATAGTTTATCGCATTTATAAATTCCATTTATTTCATAGATATATATAGATTTATTTAAAGTGAATCGACGGCAAATTATAACATTGTAGTATTGAGGTTGTAAATCATGCGATCATCCAATAACAAATTGTTATATAATCGCTAACAATTTGGCGATTTGTCTGAACTGGCTGACACTTTAATTTAGAATTTTGATTAAATCGCACTATGTTTTTTTAGCGAAACCGGGTATACTTACACAAATTCGAGTCAACGAAACCGGTTATACTTACACAAATTTGAGTCAACGAAACCGGATATACTTAGACAAATTTGAGTCAACGAAATCGGGTATACTTACACAAATTTGAGTCAACAAAACCGGGTATACTTACACAAATTTGATTCAACGAAACCGGGTATAAAAAAGGGGTTTATACCTATAAAATTTGCTGATCCATGAAAGCTGGGATATGGTAGTAAATTGGTAATAGGAAATTTAGCATCCCAACCATTGAGTCTGGCTTCCTGTCCGAGGGATCGCAGCTTTGTGCAGCGAAAGAAAGGAAGTATGAAATTACATTCGTTGAGAATTCTAAATTACTGTGTAAATTTTGAACTACAGCGTCACATTAAGCTTCGTTCATATTTTTTGTCTGATTATAATCTATAACTCATTCAACTTCTCTCTAATTCTATCACCTCTTAACTTTTGTAAATCTTGTAAATTTTGTACATTCATTAAACTGTAAATAGTAATGATTCCCACTTTCACGACAACAAACCAAAAATTTCAGGTTCACAAAAAAAGGGGAACATTTGTATGTGTTATTTGGGTTTTTGTTACTTTTGAGAAAGTAACTGGCGTTCAACACTTTATTATACTTTTATTATCTTTCAGCTATTACATCCAAACTAGTGAAGTAATTATATCCGTGATCAGGTAAAAATTGCTTCTCCAGATATCACATACAACCGGGCAAGGTTTTTTTCCGGGTAATGCCCACACTTCTCTGGGTAACAGGTAGGGCGCACCAGGTGTCCATGGGGTGGTCGTCGGTGCCATATTTGAATTCAGCGACCCGAAAAATCGCCAGTAACGATTTTTGGTTGACCTTTTTCAATTGTGCCTGGAAAGACCTCGAGGATGACGTTCAGAGCCAGGTTAGGGTGCACCAGATGTTCGGGTGGTCGTTTTCAACATAAAATTCGGATTCAGCTCACACGAAAAGCACCCATAACGATTTTCGGTTCGTTATTGTCGATATTTCCAGAAAAATTCACGAAGGTGACGACCGCGTCCAGGTTGGGGCCCACCAGGTGTCCGTGGAGTATTCGCCGATGGTATATTCGAGTTCAGCGACCTAAAAAACCCCGGGTGCCCAGTTTCTCTCGTCTCTCGCATAAAGTTCGGGATAGTCCCCGGAGATGACCAGCGATCTCGAAAACTCCCGGGTACCCGACTTGAGCCAATGCTGACTCTTATTTACGAAGATATTAAATTTGCCAAAAGGCCTTTCAAAAGATGCATTTTTTGCATGCATTTTTGGCTGCAGCAATGCAACTTCCGGTTTGTAATAGGTACAAAGTAGGTACGAATGATATAAATAATTTTTGCAAGCGAATGCAAAAAACCGCATTCCGATACGTCCTATCCTAAAAGATTTCCTATCTTTGGCCTTTTTAGTGCTTCATTGCCTCGACTATATATAGGTACGCTAATACACCTGTAAGGCAGGGAAATCGTTTATTTGGGAATGAAATTTACTCACACTCTCAACTTGATGGCCGACCTAATGGACACCTTAAATAAAGTCCGTCGTCGAGTTAATCTTCTCAAGGGGCTCGGCGGCAGCTTTGGACGCACTCACCCTACCACCTTACTTCATACGTATAAGACATATATCCGCCCAATAATCGACTATAGAGCAAATATCTATTGCACCCTTCCCGACTACTTAGTCAAAAGACTTCGAACTTGTGAGCAGTCAATCCTCAGATACCGTCAATACAAGGCACCATACTCACCCAGCAATACCGTTTATATCAACACCGACATCGAGCTAATTCCTTCATGTCTCAATAATTTACAAGCCCGATACGTTAGTCGCACTATCGAATCGGGCAATTAAATCTCTAAAAATACCCTTCTCACACCGTGGATCGCCAATAGGTGGCCCCTCGGTAGAAAACCTAAGAGAAAGCTCCCATTTACTCCTCTACGCTTGCTAGCCACGGTTTACGACGACCTCCCCGACGAATACATCGACTACCTAGACGACTCTCCAACTTCCATTCAATAATATGTAAACAACATTCACAATGAATCTCTATTCATTCAATACCACTAACAAATTCCCACACAGATTTTCATTCATATTTTAAACCATTTCTAACATTCCTTACTTACCCAAAACTATCAATTTCATAACTATTAAATTGTTCAACAGTTTGGACAGACCCGATACCTTCCGGCCGCCCCCACACAACCCACGTCGGAGTTGCTGGTATTTCTGCGGTTTTCCTGCAACTCTGTGAATTTATTAACTAGCCAAATGGACCGACGATCGTCAACATGGAACTAATGCAGCCGCAGCTGTACCCGCCTTAGATTTTGGATTATGATTATTGTTATTCTTAACGCCGACCACCGTAAATGTCCCAAACCACCGAAGGCACGTCACCGCAACAGTTTATTTCAATATCAACAAACCACCTAATTCTACACACTTTTCACAATGTCCTATACACTTTTCCACCAAAAATGCCAAAAATCAATAACATTTACAAATCTTCAATATCTCTCCTACTAAGACACCGGAGACATCCCAAATTCAATAAAAACCACCCATTTTTCACTAAATAATTTCCGACACCTGGCCAGCTCAATAGCATATCTTACGTATCGGCAGCGATGCATGATTCGTCTTCCACCAGAACGCCCCCATCCTAGACACTTTTTGTCACCCCACTCCGCACAGATTTAAGCTTCGCTGGCAACAAATATCAATTCCCGATATATCTTAACATAAAACATTCCTCCAGTTACATTCTAGCGAATAGCCCGATCAAATTTTGTCAATTCTATACATACACCTTTAAAAAAAAATTCCCAGTCACTTTTTCAAAAAAAATTTTTCTAGACACTTCAACCCCAGCTCAACTAACCACCAATTCGTGTTTTCCAGCCACGACGTGCACCAAAACATCAAATACTCCCCCAACCCTGCCCTGAAGAGGAAACTAATCCTACACCAGGGCACCATTCTCGTAAACAACAATTCCACCCAAGAGCCAACCCATCCAACACAAAATTCATTAGGAATCTCTCTCTCTCACCTGTAAGGTGACAATTTATTAACTCATAGCGACGTTAGGAACAGACAACTGCATACCCTATAATATCACCTGAAATTGTCCATGCACGTGCATTATGATTACAAAGCTTGCGGTTAGTAAATGAATAAATGAAAAACTTGAACTATGCCTAGTACAAAATTTAATCTAAATAAGAGAGTGTTAGACATTATTAGTGGAAGTGTCCATTCCGTTAAAAACTCCATCATTACCAACATTGTCCATTTCTTTAGGGTCTAGTTCAGATTCCACGTCGGATTCTGTATATACATTGATAGTAAATAATTCAACTTCATCAATCGTTGCAACGCCTTCGTAACTCTTTTGTGATCGTAGTAAGCCAGGAGGATCTGTTATGAGAAATCTATCGTCATTCAAAACTTCTGTGATGACATATGGGCCCAAATATTTAGCATAATTTACGACTGCTACTTGGTTGGTATTGACGATACTTCGAATTACCAGTTAATCTCCTTCCTTAAATTTGTGTCCTTTGCATCTTCGTATGTCAAATCTTTTCTTTAGTTTGACATTTTTTTTCGTCGGTTCAACTTTTACTCATATTTTTTGAAGATCTTCACGTTCTTCCGATGGCGAACTAACTTCGTTGGCTAAAATTGCATCAGACTCACCGATGGGTTTATAACTGAACATTACTCGGAAAATGTTTTTCCCGTGGTAGAATATGTCGTTGAATTCAAACTCCAATGTACTTTTGGTATAAGTGTATCCCAAGTACCTTCTTCGTCGGTACAAGCTGACAAGGAGGCTAATATTGTACCTCTCTACGTTGTTTTCTTTTTTTTTTGTAGTCAACATTATTTCCTTTGTTGTCTGATGATGGTAACTCCAAAGTATAACTTACCTGCTTTCTTTTTTAACCCATGTTCTGTACAATGTCGTTATTTGACTGGATTGCAAACAAACATATGTTGCATAATTTGTTCTATTTGGATCTGCTCACCAAATATGTCCCAACCATTTTAATATCTGCCCTTTCATTACGCTTATGATTTTTCTCTCGATGTCCTTTTTTAGCTCTTTTCCTATATTGATTTTCCGCTATTTTCTTGGGTCCTAGTATGGTCCTTAGTATTTTCAAAAATTCTTAGATCTTCTTGTCAATCCTAGATATTTTATTTCATTAACTTGTTCCCTTAGTCCCCTTTTTTACCTTCTTGTACAATTTCATTTAACATTTTTTCCCATAATCTATCTGTGTTTTTGCAGTTGTTGACAGATAATATCCCTATCAATTTTAGATGCTCTCATTAGTTGTTGGCTATTTATAGAGTCAGAAGTTGGTTTAAAATCTATAAATATCATCTTCTTTCCGATTTGATGTTCGTACGTTTTTCATCCTTTGTTTCAGGTTATGAACTACATCCATGGTAATTCACCTTTATCAAATTCGTATTGATATGGTCCTTATATTGTGTTTATTCTGCTTGCTAGTCTTTTTTGGATGAGCGTAGATAGTATTTCATATTTCGTGTTAATTAGTGCAATCCCTCTATAATTTGTGAAGGTCCGTTGATCCCCTTTCTCATGTATTGTTACCATTTGGCAACCAAAAGGAGGAGGGCATAGTACACTAACTAGTTTCGACCTTCTTGGGTCTCTTTAAGAGTGCCGTAATGCCTTCTAGTTCAAAGTCTCTAATCTGAACTGAAGATTCCGTCCTCCGACAACTTCTATTTGGCTCGTGTGGTTACACACATGCGAAAAGGTGTCAGCTGGCGCCATCTTCACTTTCAATTGCGAACCACCACCTCAGATAATTATTTGACCGTATTAGTCGTATGAAATAAAATGAATTAAAATTTCATTTCAGTTCAGATTAGGGACTCTGAACTAGAAGGCATTACGGCACTCTTGAAGAGACCCAAGAAGGTCAAAACTAGTCAGCGTTCTTCCTTCTCCTTTTGGTTGCGAATCACCACAGATGTCTGTATCGACAAAAGGGTCGATCAACGTCACGTTCTTCGAAGGGGATGTAATTCAATGTTCTGCGAAGTATTAGCCAGAAATTTAGTTGTTTTTCCCTTCCGAGAACGGTCGGACTATTATGTCAAAATTATTGAAATTTTGACTAAAACGGACGTGTAGTAGAGAACCGAAATTTATTTTTCATATAGAAACACCTCGTATTTCATGAAATTTTAATTCATTTTATTTCAAACAACTAATACGGTCAAATAATTATCTAAGCTGGTGGTTCGCAATTGAAAATGAAGATGGCGCCAGCTGACAACTTTTCGCATGTGTGTAACCACACGAGCCAAATAGAAGTTGTTGGAGGACGGAATCTTCAGTTCAGATTAGAGACTCTGAACTAGAAGGCATTACGGCACTCTTGAAGAGACCCAAGAAGGTCGAAACTAGTCAGTGTACTATGCTCTTCTCCTTTTGGTTGCGAATCACCACAGATGTCTGGGTCGATCAACGTCACATTCTTGAAAGGGGATATAACTCAATCATCTGCGTGGTATTAGCAAGCAATGTAGTTGTCTTTCTCTTCGAATAGCGGTCAGGCAATTTTGACTGAAACGGAGGTGTAGTAGAAAACTGAAATTATATTTTTATATATATATATATATATATTTATATATATATATATATATATATATATATATTTATATATATATATATATATATATATATATATATATATGTATATATAATTTTAAATTATTATTTTCATTGGGTGTGTGGCAATAATACCAAAGTGTACTCTTTCAAATATTCAAATATTTATTTTCTTTCCTAGCTTTCCAATACAGATTGTATTCATTTTCAAGGACTGCAATTATAAAATATGGTCAAAATTAAAATAAAGGATATATAAACAATACTTACATTATTTAGCGAGGTTTTAGGTAAAGTTGTAAAAAATATGTATATAATGAATCATCTCAAATATTATCCAAAAATTATTAGAAAACTTCAAAAAACAATATAGATATTAAATAATGTTGCCAAGTCAATATGAATTTTGTTAATTTGTATTACTTTGATGCTACAATTAATTTTATTATAGGTTTCTGATATGATTGGTACTTAAATTTTTGAATGTTGTTTCTCAAACTCTAATAGATATGCATAGATTATACTAAGATTATATACATATTTTTCACAACTTTACCTACAACCTCGCTAAATAATGTAAGTATTTTTTACATATCCTTTATTTTAATTTTGACCATATTTTATAATTGTAGTCCTTGAAAATGAATACAATCTGTATTCGAAAGCTACGAAAGAAAATAAATATTTGAAAGAGTACACTTTGGTATTATTGCCACATACCCAATAAAAATAATCATATATATATATATATATATATATATATATATATATATATATATATATATATATATATATATATATATATATATTATATATATATATTATTATATATTAATTTTTTATTTCTATTTTGGTACCTAGGAACGTATCCCCTAAAATGCCATATAAATTACCATTCCATTCTTACGGTTTCTGTAATCGCGGCATATTTACGGAACATATGCCCACGAATGAGGAGCTTTTACTTATGACCTTAGTAACTTTCGTATCAATAAGAAGCCCCGGAAAGTAATTTCCGAATTAAGTAGTAACCAATTTCTCACACTATACGCATTTTTATCTTCAGTTCCGAAGCGTTATCCCTGATATTGCAGACATTGTATATCGAAGTTCAATCTTATTCTGGGGACTCTTTGCTGACTAACTAAATCCAATAAAAGGAACTGGGATCTGGATGGCACAATCAGTAAATTGAACCATTTAGTGAAGTGCTCGTTAAGCCCGAACTTAATGAGTGTCAAGAAGCTAAAGTTGTTAAATGTTCCGGATATAAGAGAACCGGATATATGTATATATATATATATATATATGGGATTTTTCTGGTTTTATGTTGGCATGAATAAGGGGGAAAAGGGTTAAATCGCTTTATACAAGATAATTAATGTGGATTTTACAAAGTCGCGTTGACTGAATAAGTGGAAAAACTTCTTATTTTATTTGAAGTTGAGAGTTTAACAGTACAGCTACCGATTTTTTTATGTAAAAAGTGATACAAGAAAAGCAGCTATCCCATTGTTTAGAGAATAGTTTCATATGATATAGTGATATGTTTTTCACTCGACTTTGTTTTTAGTTTTTTGCTTATAAAATTAAAGCAGTCAAGGTAATTGTGATAGTGTTGTGAAAGAAATTGTTAGGAATAACAACACGAAGAAAACGAGAAGTCGAACAACCTGATCGGACCGTTATGTTAGAAGATAATCGGGAAAAACCGGCCCAAGTGCAGTTTTTAAAACAATTTATAACCGGCTCTATTTTTAGTTTTAGCGTAGTTCCTCGGGCCACTATTGGTTTTTAAAATATACTTTATATGTGCAAAAAGCATGCACATCTGATCCACAGTTTTCGATCTATAGCCATTTGGATTTTTTACACTGTGCAATTTTCCAGCAGGCCTGCATGTGACAAGTGTGGTCCAATTTCAATTTACAAGAACGATTTCGGAAGTATAATTATCATACTTCAAAACGTTCATCATGGTTTTGCATTAAAACGATGATAAATATGTTAGAAATGAAGCTGAAAACACGAGAAACGGCCGAGCGCGAGACAGTAGTTGAATAGTGGGGAGAGCAGGAAGCAAGGAGAAGCATGTATACACTGTGTTATTCATAAAATGCGATATAGGGATTCCTGTACAAAACTGTCAAAAGCGAACTGTTTTACAAAATAGCGTTCATAATAGTATATTCCGATACGAGTGTGAATGTTTTGCCACGAGTCGAAGTCGAGTCGCAGAATCACATGTTAATGGAATTGCGAATTCCCACTAGTGTCGGACGCAATATTTTCTACATTCGCAAAGAAATTATAAATATGAATATTTTGATTAATTTTTTTTTCTACATATGCACATATTCAAAGGAAATAAGTGAATAGTTATATAGAAAAAGTCTAGGCATCGAGGATATCCTTATTGTAAACGTCTAGACATCTAGGATTCCCCTACTGGAACGGGTTTAGGCATCGAGGATCCTACTACTGGAAAAATGTTGATTCTCCATATAAATATATGTGGCGTGGGGAAGTGCCCTCTAGTAACTATTTAATGAACTGCTGAGCGTGTGGAAGTTGTGCTATTTCGCACGCCTGAGCGTATCGGAGTGAGTCAATTCTATAATAGGTCTAAAAGAAATCGTTTGAAAAGATCCTTAAAAAATAAGTCTAAATGCAGTTTTAATTTACTAACTTCGATCGTTATTAAAAAAATGCATAATTATGTGTAGAAAAGTCGTACTCCACTTTCGAAAAATAATAAGAGGGGCGGAAGCAACGGCAGTTGACGCACTGGAGATTTAAAAGTTAAACGTTGAGTAACGTGGTTCGATCACGCGCTGTGGCGAAATTTTTTCTTTTTTAATAATTTTTATTCAAAAAGAAATTTTAAGTAGAAATACTCAAAATTAGTAAAATTTACTTGGATTATAAATGTATTTATATAATCAAATGCTCAAATTGTTTCCCGTTTGCTGCTAAATCGTGTCCCAAATAATCATAAAAGATCCGCCGTACATTATTAATACCTGTTCTACTAATTTTTCGACATTCAGTAATAATAGTACACAAAACAACGGATTTGAACAGGGAAACCAAACGCTCATTTGTGCCTTCAATTGGAAGATCCCGAATTTTCAGGACAACAACCAAGATCGACACGGAGGCGCATATAGCCCCCCTGCCTGAACCTTCCGACCCATAGTAAATAACAAATGAGATGTAGGAATATCGCGTGATATGTAAACAACTGTAATGCGTATTACCCAGGTGAGCCCGAAGGAGACAGAGTTCAATTAAATTAACTGATTTATTGCTATAAAAAATATTATTTACAATGATAAAAATAAACTAATATACAATATTTTATATATATATATATATATATATATATATATATATATATATATATATATATATATATATATATATATATATATATATATATTACTCTGGTGCGTAAATATTTTTGGAAATCACGCTTCGATGGTCCGTACTCCTCCGTTGGTCGATACGTACTGGTGGTCTGAAAGTAGGTAGGTGTAATCGTGTCCTATAAAATGTTCAGGCAGCCAAGGGTATGAGCAACCGACAGATCAATACTCTTTCGGTTTTAGTCTCAAGATGTGAGAGTATCGTTTGTAGCTAGTCAGTACCCAGCGTATTATGGCGCGTCAATACCACACCAGAATTATACTAACAGAGCGATCGTTTACAACCAGTCAATACCCGGCTCAACGTGCGACCCTACGAAGATACTGTAGAGTTTTCGGTGTGTCAATACCACACCGAAATTCTTCTAACAGTTTGAACAATCGTTCTCGTTTCCGTCAATATCAGAAACCAACGGCCGTTCAAGTGAATGATGTATAAAAGTCGAATCAATACTCCGACTTAGTACAACACTCGACGGTGAATAGTGTAAAGCGTTTAAGGTTAAAGTCAGTACCTTCGACCTACGCTTCGCACTGGAGGCGGCTGAACTTGGAGAAGCAGGAGTCCGTAAACCAAGTTGTCGTCTTGCCTGTCGGCTTGCATTTTTATATACATCTTAGCGGTGGTGGTGGAAGTCTCCTTCCCTTCTACTGTCGATTCTTAGTGCGCATCTTGGCGTGGGGGACTTTGCTGTTGTGGTGGGGTACCGCGTCATCACTGTATTAACTGGTTCCTAGAATCGATATTTATAGTAATGAATTTGTATCATTACAGATCCCCCTCTCTTCGGGAAAAAAATGTTTCCGGGAATGAAATTCGGGAAGATTTTTTTTTTGTTGTTGTTGGCATCGTCGGGTCATCGTCGGTATGTAGTTTGTCACTGGCTGTTGATATTTGATTTTCAATTTCTTCCCATCCGGTGAAGGTAGCTGGTATCTTCTCTTGCCAGTGGGGTGCTGCCGTAGGTGTTCTGGGACGAGGTTTGCAAGCGGTATACTTATTTTTATGGGTTGGTTCAGTTGTGAGGTCGCTGGCAATGGTATAATATCTTCTGGTAGCTTCAGGTCGGACTGTCGTGGTGATCCGAATAGTTCGGGGAACGTATTAAGGGCTGCCCACGTACTCTATAGACCCCGGCCGGGGGTTATTGGTATCTTGCTGTTCGGCTTCGCTGGCGGTGTGGTATCTTCGCCGCCGAGTGGGCCCATTTGAGTCGGAATATCTAATACGTCGTCGTAGTATAGGCTAGACATCTTGGAGATCGTTACTGTTCGTTGATAGAACTGAATAGTTTTGGGACCTGCATGGGTATTTATAACTGCCTTTATGGTAGGGCTGGCTTGTCTGGGTGGTGGTAGGCTTCGGGGTGGGTGAAGCGTGATTTCCAAAAAAATTTACGCACCAGAGTAATATATATAGAATATTGTATTTTAGTTTATTTTTATCATTGTAAATAATATTTTTTATAGCAATAAATCAGTTAATTTAATTGAACTCTGTCTCCTTTGGGCTTACCTGGGCAAGACGCATTACACAACAGCAACGAAGAGATTCATGGGTAATTCATGTGTTTTCCCATGCTACGATTAACATATTTGTTCCCAAAGTTCACATCGTTATTTCGTTATACCGTGGTGAAGACGGCATATGAGCCAGAAACATGCATGTCCGCGGTTACCACTCTGTTTCAGTAGCCCTTTTTCTTTTTGCGTGAATTACCCATGAATCTCTTTATTGTTGTTATATATACCTTAGGGTAGATATATCAACTATTTGTCCTATCACAGGCAGTCTACTAAAATTAACTTAGTTAAGCAAATGAAACATCGCGTTCTTCAAATCTCCGATCCGTCCTTCCACAATAAGAACCTAAGGATTATCTATGACATTTTTTGTCAGAACTCTTATCCTGTTCCCTTATTGAACAAGATTTTTTATGGCACACCAACTCTCAGTCATTCTCAGGACAATAATCTTGTCCAAAACCATATTATTGATCATAATTTCAATAATAACTTAAATAATGATAATAATCTTGATAATATTAATAATGTTGATAATTTGGATCTTGGTATTAATAATAATAATGATAACATGGTTGATGAAGGTCCCGCTGATCACTTACTTATATGTCTCTTTACCTTATATTGCTGAGGTTACTCCCAAACTCACTCGTATCTTCAGCAAGGAGGGTAGTGTTAGGATTGCTAATAGAACAGTTCTGACTATTAGTTCTTTGTTCACTAATATCAAGGACAAGACTCCACTTTTACATCTTTCCAAATTAGTTTACTGTATTCTTCGTTCGAACTGTAATCTTGAATATATTGGCCAGACTGGTAGGCTTCCTAAGGACCGTCTCTCCTTACATAAGAGTGACAGTAGATTGCATCCAGAGAGGTGCGCACTGGGTGAACATGTTTTCAGGGAAGGTCATAACATGGACTACGAGGCACTTAGAGTATTGGCTAAGGAAGGAAAGTTATCTAAGCGTACATTCTTGGAGATGGCATTCATATTTCAATCTAATAATTGTATGAACAAAAAAACTGATCTTAATAATCTCAGCGAAATCTATTCATATTTGCTGATGCTAGATAAGAATTACACAGCTGTATAGTAATGTTCATATGATTTCTTTTTAGATCACATTATTTTGATATTTTTTCTTAAGGAAAGCTGTTATTAAACAACTGATTAGCTCTTTTTGGGTTAGTGAGGTCATCAGCCTCATAATCTGATGTTTATCTTTTTCATCGATATGGATGTGATCAATGTTAATTTTTGAATAATAATAATAATAATAATATTGCTACAAGAAAGTACAAAAAATACATAATGAAAGACCCTAACACCACAGACGACAAATGCAGAAAATGCCACCAATTTCCCGAAACAATCGACCACATTACGGCAGGATGTAAGTTGATGGCTGGATCTGAATATACTAACAGACATAATACAGCGGCAAATATCATACACCAGCAGCTTGCACTACAACATAAACTCATCACAGAAACACAACCATATTACACATACACACCACAAACGATATTGGAAAACGAAGAATACAAGTTATATTGGGATATTACCATTCATACAGACAAAACAGTAATGCACAATAGACCGGATATAACATTACAAATCAAAAAAGAGAAGATCACCTACATTATTGATATTGCTGTTCCATCTAACAATAATATAAATAACAAATACAGAGAAAAGAAAGATAAATACCAGCAGTTAGCAATAGAAATAGAACGTATATGGAAACAAAAACAAGTAATTGTAATACCTTTTATAATATCTGTTACAGGAATTACCCCAAAAACATTCATCACACACCTCACGCAGTTAAATCTTCCACATTACACCCACATCCAGATACAAAAAGCAGTCATCCTACACACATGCAATATCACCAGATCATTTCTAAACCAAAGATAGAGTAAAAGTAGACTTGAGTGCAAACTCCGTCTGCTATTTATAAGAAACCACAATTGTGAGAAATAGAGACGAATAATAATAATAATAATAATATGAATGTTAAAATAATTACAATAATTTTCCTTTTTCAACTTAAATAATTAAAAAATATTAAAAATAATTTTTTCGCTCACCCTGTATGATGAGCAAATAATTTGTTTATTTGTTGGACTGGTAGAAATACAAACGTTTCTCACAACTTTTCAGTTGGTAGTCATGATCGAACTTTTATGACAGTTCATTTAACTTCCATTTTCATTAGTATGTGATGTTGCTAAGACGCACGTTCTCGACCTTCAATTTGTCGGCATTTACATTTTCAAGTTTTAAATTATTTTAATTATATATTTGTGGTATTCATTTGCATATTTTTGTGCTGTTATGGTTGATGAATGTGCTTGATGTTTTGGATATTTTCCATCAATTCGTACAACCTCGCTAACATTGTACGTAAGGTTGGGTTTTTACTTTTTCAAAACTTTTAAGTATTCAATTGTATTGTTGTATTGTAGCTCCCTGATGATGACAATATTCATTGTCGAAATATTGGAAATATGATGTTATAAGAGTACAAGTTCGTTTTGCTGCTTCTCCCAAATAAATTGGTTTTTCGATTTTGTTTCTAACTAGTCAGCAAAAGACTACTTTCCACTTTCTCTCTCTCTCTCTCTTTCTCTCTTTATCTCTCTCCCTCTCTCTCTCTCTCTCTCTATATATATATATATATATATATATAATATATATATATATATATATATATATATATCAATAATTTTGTTCATAAAAATATGAAAATCACAGAACCCGGAAGAATCATTATAATACATTATTTATTATTGGAGGTATGAAACTAAAAAAAAACTAGTAAAGCTTTAAAAAACTAGAACGGTCTCAAAGAAAGGAGAAAAGAGAACGGAATAAAGTAGTAGTAATAACGTTAATAATGTTATCTATGTTCTATCGTTCAATGTTTTCTGAGACAAGTGTATTTAGACACAAAATTGTTACAGGATCAAAATGTTGTGCTACTCCTGTCCGTAGCTTTTTTTCAGATAATGATGTGACTCATGATATTGCTGCAAGATATGATCTTTAGTGACACTATAAATAGTCATTCTTCCCAAACTGACATGGACATTGCAGAACTAAGCCTTCCTTTTTGTAGAACTTTAAAATAAAAAAACTGACATGGACATTGCAGAACTAAGCCTTCCTTTTTGTAGAACTTTGAAATAAAATGTGAAAAGTTTGCAAATAAATATCAAAAACAATTCAAAACAGTGTTTAATTTATTTTATTTCCCAAATATTGAAACCGTTTCAAAAGTTTGTACATAACAAAATAAAAAATTGTGAATTGGAATGAACACAAACTCATTCTAAACAGCTTGTACAATACTATAGGCTTCGTAGAATTGCAAATATCGCATGACAAGCGCTGTCATAACAAAACACAGAGTTCATGTTACTGTCAAAGACGCCTTTATAGATATTCAATATCATCCCGAAAGTAAGAAATCGTTTCGAAAGTGAAAAAAATCGTCCTTTCTATACCATTTGGATAAACTGGTACTAATAAAAAATCATACCCAAAATTTTATTTTCGAGGTTGCAGAAGTAAATTTTGGTTTTCTCTGGCTATATTTCCAAAACATCGACTGGTTCAACTGGCTCCTGCATAATATTTTCATGATTGGCAGACCACTCGTGTCGAATTTAAAAACGCTTTTTCAAAAATTTAGGAATACAGTTAGTAAATCCGAGCGTATGGTAGTTCGAAAGGAGATATCAAACGGAAATAAAGAATCGCTATGAATGTTTTGTTTGTAGGTAAGTTAACACATTTTTTCGTTGTTCAGTGAGCCGATACCGAATCGGGGAAACTTAATGGTGCGAAAGAAAAGTTTCGCCATCTGAATGGAAGTTTATATAAAGTTTATTATAACAAACCTCTCATGTTACACAGCTTATAAAACAATATGTTTATGCTGATGATTTTATATTTCATTGAGCACCAGAATGTACAAAAAATGTCTATTTCTTGTCAAAGGAAAGGATAGGATGAGAAAGAATGCGGGCGAGATCTTCAAAATAGCAAAGAGCAGCTTATTATTGACCATGTAATTTTAAGACCAGCTCAGTTTTTACACAATGTTCGTAGATTATAAGAGAGCATTTTAATAGCTTTCACCATTTGTGGTTTGTCCGAGGTTTGGGAGATTTTCAATGAACATTCCATTATAGTCACTTTTCTTGAGAGGTGAAGGAAATACTGGCGAATAAGATTTAATTCAAATGGTGAGGACATTATGTGAATAAGCAATGATATAAATAACTTTTCGTAGTAACTGATCTTAGTGAAAAATCAATGAATGTACTATATCAAGTTAATTTATGACAAAAAATAAACGACTATACTATAGTTTTATTAGTCTGCGTTCGAAACCATTGAACTTCAGTAATAAAAACAATATAAATGCCAAAAATATACAGTCGCAACATGTAATCAATGAATCGGAAAACATTGAATGGGAAGGCACTACAAAAAGGAAACGAAGTTTTTATTTCGCATTTCTATTGTGCCAATTTCATCGAATACCCGAACAAACTTCATCAGATTTAGATCACATGTACAAAAACGTGTGGAAAAGAATGATGGAACAATTTTCCAGTGTATATAAAAAATATAAAAGGTTATCTAAACCAAACAAAATTAATATGGCTGATTAGGTATTGTCAATACCTTTCAAATGAGTTGTTGCTTGCCGTATTCCCCTATTTAAAATGATTGTTTATAACGACACTGTGACGTCATTTATTACAATTACGTCACCTGTTATAACTAGTAGATAAGATAATTTGCACCCTTTAATTAGTGGAACATTTTCATTCGCACCATTTTTGATGTCGTTTGCATAGAGGTAATTTAAAATGCATTACCACTAACGCCATTTTTGCAACCTATTTACATAAAATTTGTATAATCGTTAACAATTAAATGCAGCTGTGGGCATTAGTTAGTAAAAATATATATGGGAAAAAAAGATTCACGAATGTAGAAAGATTTTAGTCGTTTAGTAACCTAAACTAATGGTATGTAATTACCTAGTTGAAGTAATCAAATTGTAATTGGAACAACTAAAAACGAACTAGATACTTAGCAAAATGACCTTAAAAAAGGTTAAGGAAATCGAGTATATTTGTTTTCAACAAAAGACGGTAGCGCGAATTTGAACGTTGAAATAAAAAACATTTCGAAATGATTTCGACTTCCGTTAGTTGTCAACGTGATGAATATTGTAAAAAATATAAAAAATTAGTATAAGTATAAATAAATATATTTGAATCAGATAATCTACGATTATCTGTTACCCTGATAATTTTGTATGACTATTGTCAATAAGATTTTTGGAAAATTCAAATTTGTCATATTTGTTAAGAAACTTAAGTTAAGCTCGTAAATAGTAATTTGTAGAAAGATTAGACTTAAATTGTCGTTTCTACATTTTCAGGTAGATATTTAAAATGATTGTTAATAGAATTAAGTTTAAAATAAACCTTCTATTTACAGAACAACACTAGAAGCTTATGCAGGGCCCCCGCTACCATATGTGCAAAGTTTGCAATGTGTGCAACGCACACGAACGCCATCCTTTAGGGGCGCCAAAACTCAGGGTCCAAAAAAAATTGCAAAAAAAAATAATTTTGAAATAAGAGTTGGGAAGTTGAATAGGATTAGGTATAAATACACACAAAATTTTATTAGTATATCATCCAGTTACTGCCGATTCCTATGTTGCAAGAACATGTCAGGCGGTAGTTCCTTGATTTTTCCTGTTCAGACATGAATATTGCCTGGAGCGCTATAAAAGCGGTGCATCGCCAGAAGCATTTTGAAAACGGTTAGTTAACTGGACCGTGCAACAAGTGCTTAAAAACAAGTAATCCTGTTAATATTCACATTCAAAGTTACTTACTGGAAATATATAGATAAGAATAGTCACAAAAAATAATGTTAAACAGTTCGGAGGAATCCCTGAGCATTCGCCAAAATTTTCATACATAGCTTAGACAGAGTCGGATGCAGGGACTACACCAGTGTCCGATTTCGTAACATTACCCCCTCCTTAAAAGGAAATTCCTCCTGAAATTTCTGTGTAGTCGGAACTAAACTGCATTTTTAAATCGGCAACTGGAACCATATCTGCACTTTCCGGTCGTATGGATATAACAGGGCACCGTCTTTAACGGGTGCCGATAACGAGGGGTATCGCTGCAAATTATTATATGGACACTGCGACCGACAACTGCTAATAATAATACCTATAAAAAGTAATCCTTCAACAATACCAGCTGAACTTTGCTAAAACATAAGTCGTCACCTGCGACCGTAGTTGTTTCCGCCAGCTCCCGCGGAGAGGGGAGGGGTTCAACATTCTGTTCAAATGAAAATTATGATCTTAATAAGAGCACTAGGTAAGTTTGCCTCGGGCAACTACCTGATTTTCATCCAATACCTCTAAACTTACCAAATAGGTGCCAATACAAAAAAAGTCGTGAATCTCTTAACTACGTTTATTCGACAGCAGTTGTAGTCAATAATGAATTTGAAATAACTAAAAGTCATGTGCGATAGTAAGCAATTTAAAAAAATGAGCAATAACACTAACTCTTAAGCAATTATGGAACCCAGATAATGTTACACAAGAAAAAAAATAGTAGCTCTTCCCAAATAGAAAGCATAATATCATAAGTCAAACAATACCAGTTCAATCTAGAAAAATTCGATAAAGCATCTACAAGCATGTTCTTGACTTTACAGACTAATTACAAGTCATAAATTATTGGTTATAGTTAAACAAAGATCAAGTAACTCTACAATTACGAAACTCCTAACCAATTTACTACAGGCGATATTAATGAAAAAAATAAAATGAAACAATGTCGGTTGGGCTCAGGCGCATGCGCAAAATCTATGTAATCACCGGTATGTGAAGTAAAATTTTAACTGATTAGAAAAGAAATCCGTAGCATTAATTAACGCTTAACAATTAATAAAAGTATACACCCTAAAACGCAGAAATAATTAAACTCCTATATGTTTATTTCTTAGAATTAAGAGTTTCTTTTGATTGTTTGGTTTAATCAAATAAAGAATTGACCGTACTATGCTTGGTAATTGAAGAAAATAATGAAAACTTGCGTAATGATGATCCCTGATGAAGTACGCTACTGTTTCCTCGTGTTCAACTTCCAATCTTTGGAACACCATTCCAAATAGTGAGAGCTAGGTATGCCAAGAGTAACAGCCCCTTACATGAACTCCTTATGCACGGGGTTACTTGTGTAAAACAATCTAAAGTGACTCCAATTACCAGGTCTGATTCGTTCGAACCAATTCGTACAGATCGTTCATCCTTCTTCTCAATTGGATCACGTAATCCTCTACTGCTAGATCTTCGCCAGGCTGACAGCTAAACTCCAGGTCACAAGAACATCTCATTTCACGCCCAAATAGAATATTCGCAGATGTTTCACCCGTGGACTTATTTATGGCCGATCGAAAAGCCTACGTAAATAGCGAAAGATACTGGTCCAAATCTCTGGTGGCTGAAAACTACTTTGGATAGGTATTTTCCAATGGTCCTGTTCATTCTTTCGACCACTCCATCTGATTGTGGATGCAACGCTTTCGTCCTGGTCTTCCTAATTCCCAGCTAGTCACAAATTTCCTGGAATAACTGGCTCTCAAAATTTCTTCCTTGATCGCTGTGAATTTCCATGGGCACTGCATATCGGCTTTCACCAATATATTCCTGACAGTTGTGGCCTCTTGATTGGGGATCGCATAAAATTTCCACCCACTTTGTGAAATAATCCAGTACTTCCAGGATGTATTTACCGCAATTTTCTGTCGTCGGAAATGGTCCAGCGATGTCTAAAGCAATCCTTTCGAAAGGTATTCGAACATTATATTGTTTCATGGGTCCTTTCTCTTGTGATGTGGTCCATTACCCGTAGCACAAGTCGTACATTTCTTACACCAGTCCTTCACATCGTCGGAGCTGTTCATCAAATAAAACCATTCACGGACTCGTTGAAGGATTTTCTTCACTCCCAGATGACCTCCCGATGGACTGTCGTGTAACTTTCTCAGTACCTCTGCTACTCTCGTTCTCGGGATAACTATCTACCTCCTCTTCTCGGAACCTTAATCGTTTTCAAGGACTCTTTTCAACAGCTTTTCTTCCAGGACAAGGGAGTCCCACTGAGCCCAATATGCCTTGAGTGTCGTTGAAAATCTTGACACATCTTGCCAGGTGGGTCGCCGATTTTCTTCCTTCCATTACCGAATCCTCTTTAGGTGAGGATCATTCTCCTGATCTTCTCTGATCCTGGTGGGAGACCCCTCTTCGTTGACTACAGTAGTTCTTGAAAATGCAGCTTACTCAGATACCGCTTTGTTGCAGTGGGAACAATCTGTTGGGCCCGGCATTCTGGACAGGGAGTCGGCATTTCGATGACTCACACCAGCTCGATGTTCGAGGTTGAAATCGTAGTATTGAAGTCGATCTGGCCTTAGGTATTCTTGAACTGCATTAACCACTTGAGTGGTGCGTGATCAGTCGTGATAAAGAAATTCCTTCAATAGAGATAATGGTAAAAGTGTTCCACGGACTTCACTCCGCCATAAGTTATCTTTTTGAGACGCAGTAGCTTCGTTCTGGTTTGGAGACGAGTTTACTGAAACATCCCAGCACTCCTTCTTGCCCTCCTTGCATATGTGAGAGCATTCCTCCAATTCCTACGTTGCTCGTGTCAGTGTCAAGTAAGTTTCCCTCTGGTAATGAGTTTTCTAATATCGGTGCCGTGGTTAAATGCTTTTCAAGGCAAAGGCCGTTTGACAGTCTTCGTACCAATGGAAAGCGCTTGTTTCTTCTGTGAGTCGAGTTAGGGGCTTGGCAATATCTCCAAGCTTTCGGAAAAATCTTCTATAGGATGTGCAGAGTCCATGGAAACTACTAATTTGGTGTTTGTCGGTTGGTTGCGGCCATTGCTGAATGGATGCAATTTTCTCTGGATCCACCGCCAGTCCTTCATTGTTCACTATATGACCTAGATAGTTGACTCGGTTTTGGAACAGCTGACATTTCTTCGGGTTTAACATGAGCTGGGCAGCTTGAAGTCGTTTGAATACATCTTCCAAATTCTTCAGGTGTTCGTCAAGTGTCTTTCCCAGTACTACCATTCACCAATAGATGTCGTCCAAATAGACCAGGTATGTCTTAGAAGACAACCCTCTCAAGACATTTTCCATGAGTCTTTAAAATGTCGTAGGCGCATTACAGAGCCCGAATGGCATGACGTTGAATTGCCATAATCCAGATCCGGTAGTAAAAGCAGTCTTCTCTTTGTCTTCTGGATCCATTTCTAATTGCCAATAACCAGACTTCAGATCCAAGGTGGAAAACAGTTTGCTGCTGCCAAAGTATCTAGCGTATCGTCGATTCGAGGCAGAGGATAGCTGTCTTTCTTCGTCACGATGTTTAGCTGGCGATAGTCCACGCAGAATCTCGTAGTCCATTCCTTTTTCTCGACGTACACCACAGGGAACATCCATGGACTAGTAGATGGTTCTATTATTTTTTCTTCTGCCCTCTCTCGAATTGTTATTTCAGCCTCGTCTTTCTCGGATTGTAGTAGTCGTCGAGCTGATTGCGTAATTAGCTTGGCATTACCAGTATCGATTTTGTGTTTGACGGCTGATGTCCTACCAGTCTTCCTTCCTTCTGGTACGAATCACTGAACTGAATAAATATACTGGAACGCGCACGTAAAGGTCGAATGTCTTTCAAATTTGAAGCCACTTTTAGAGAAGGACAGATGTCGTGGGAGGGAATATGTTCTCTTTCTAATTTATTTTGATTAATTACGTTTTGAGAAATTATTATTCTTCTTAAGTTATGTTTATTTGGCTTATTGTTGATTACAAACATACATGATGACAATAATTCCTTCCTGACAGTCTAGGTATTTTAAATAATTTCAATTAGTAAGTTTATTTAAATTTATTCATTGCACACTTTTGGAAACTTTTTAATGGTACAAAATTTTATTTAGCAGCTCTCAATCGATTAAAATAATTACACTGAATGAAAACAAATAAATAATAAGGAAAAACATGTATTATAAAACTAAAGGCGCTCACCTTATTACTCGTTTTTAATTTGTTTTAAATATCAAAACATATTGAACGTTTTTAAAAATTGCTACATTTTCGTACACCTACCTAATAAAAAGGGAATTCAATGTATTTAGCATCATCAAAACTTTTTCTTTTAAATTTGAAAATAATTATCACATTCATGGCATTCAAGTGCTTGAGTGTAACAAAGATAGCCTTCCCTCCCTCAGCAGCTGTTCTTGTCTAACTACATGGCTTCATTTCTAGAATGTGTCGTAGTTGTTCCAGTTTAGGTTATTCATTTCAGTGGTACGAATACTGTAAAAGAAATTTTCACACTATCCTTTTCTCAGGTCGATTCAAGGATTGACCAGCTACTGATAACATATGTTCGGATCTGGCATATGAATTGTCAGTGACCGTTATTTGGCGAACTATAGACGTCACTGGTATGCAGGGTCCAATCCTGGTTTCCTTCCTGATGGTAATTGGATAATCGTTCACGTTTATCACTCGTACTGGGATCTCCAACGCCGACGCAACCAATCTTTTTCCAATAAGTACTCCTTTGCGAACCTCTTCATTGAGGTTCCTTGGCTCCATCATAGCCGGTGTACCTTCCCCCATGATTTCCTGTAGCCGTGCTACTGTGATGGTTTTGCTTCGTGCAGGTAGAACGGTATCTTTCTGTATAGCTGACAACACCGCATATGGATGAATGAATACTTACTCGGAACCCACATTAATTGTTCTATTTCTAAGGTCCAATTGGGAACCATGTAGATTTATTACGTCCATTCCCAGAATCACGTCCTCTTTGATGTCAGCTACGATTACCATATGCGTGAACTTTTCTGCGCCAATTTCCATTTGTATTTGTGTCTCCTCGTAAACGTTGGCACTCTCACCTGTGGTGGTACGCAGTCGCAGTCTCGTTGGTAAAAGCTTATTCTTAGAGTTTATTAAACCTAGCTGTATAATGCTTCTAGTTGATCCAGTGTCTAACACCAGATTATATTTCTTGCCATTTACTTTGCCATCCACATATACACTGTCGTTGCGACATCTGAGAGAATCTATCGGTATGAGAGGATCTTTGGAATGATCATGGGTCGTTGCTGCCCCCTCGTAGCGAATCGTACTAGTTTTCCTGTGACTAGGATTCCTGGTTTGCAGAAGTCCTTGGGTGCTTACATGAACTGCGTACATGCCCTAGCACGCCACAGTTCCAGCACATGATCTTTGTCGGCTTCTTGTCCATGATACTTTTCATCAAACTGACGATCTTGTCAAGTCTGTCCCAGTCACCTTCTTCTTGGATGATCCTGACTATGTTATATCCCGAAGCCTTCGTAGTTGCTTCATATTCAACAGCAGCTGTCAATGCAACAACTAATATTTTGGGATGGGCTAAACGAAGCGTCCTCTTCATATCGGGGTCGCATAAGCCATCAATAAAGGGCTGGATGCCCAGACATTCCATCGTGTTCCCTGGTGCTGATGGATAAGCGAATCGAACTAATCGGGAAATATCCACTTCATACTCTTGAAGGGCTTCGTCACGTTCCTGCCTTCGGTTCTTAAGCTTAGATTGATACAAATATCCTAGATGTTTGTGGCCATATCGCATGTCCAACCTCTTCTTCAGGTGCTCGAAGTCATCCGTTTCTTCCAAATGTATTGCTTATAGTACATCTTACGATCTCCCCGAAGCGCGATAGTTACGTTCACCACCTTCTCCCTATCGGACCAATTATTATTAAAAACAAAACAACATATATTAAATTGGTAGCTCCTTAATTTCTAGTGTAGTTGTGGTGAAATCAGCACTGATGTCAGTATCAAACACTAAAAAGGAATGAAGACATGTAATAGGTATCATTCAAATAAAATCATATAAATTAACTTGCCTTTTATAGAGTATTAATCAATTTTAATTTAAATCAATGAATCATTAAATAACTTCAACAATCGACATTTTTAACGAAATTAACTGTCTCGACCCTCACTTCGTGGAATCTGCTCATATTAGTGTTTTAAATGAAACTCACGGTTTCTAGTTAATTCAATAACTTTTATTATATTGTGGAATTA
This sequence comes from Galeruca laticollis, assembly GCA_963921935.1. Taxonomy (NCBI): domain Eukaryota; kingdom Metazoa; phylum Arthropoda; class Insecta; order Coleoptera; family Chrysomelidae; genus Galeruca; species Galeruca laticollis. The sequence goes on from OY998177.1 coordinate 101,834,268, forward strand.
ACTAGAAACCGTGAGTTTCATTTAAAACACTGATATTTTTAACAGTTGACAATTGTTGATAAATAGCGATTTTTATTTCCTTCTCAAAAAGTGCCACAAAATACATTTATGCTGCACTTCTGGCTCTTATAATTAATAATCATAGTCATTTTACGTTCACTTTAGAGGATTTTTATGCATTTTGATATTTCTGCATAACTTATACTGTGCGTAGTGCAGCTGGTGTAGAAAACGGAACACGCGTATTCTCAGTTTCTGTCAAATGAACCGTCGCATTTAGAGGGCGCCACAAGTATCAATTCCATACCAAGGGCGAGAATGAATATTCTTGCCCTAAGGTTATAATGAAGCTATTCCGTAATCAAAAACAACATCGGAATATAGAAATTCTATAATAGTCGTAGAAAAAGGTTTTTTCCTGAGTACTTCACATTAATGATCAAAATTGGCAATTAATAGTTTGTTTGTTGCTTCAGCAATAAGAGACTGTGACAGAAAATTGTAAGATATGCGGGTTGTTCCATTCAAAAATACACATATTGTTCGTATATCTCAAAAAGTATACATTTGGCAACGTCGAAAACTTAAAATTTGAAACCGTTGATAAATATAACCAAAACTTTGTTATTGTATCTTAGAGGGTAACAAAAAAACCTTCATGTTTTCATACTTTACGCGCGCACTGCACAATGTTTGTTACCTACATTTCTCCGTTTTCGTTATCTACCAGCCATAACGACATTTCCAAGCTAGCGTGTGGTGGCAATCGAAAAAGGCGAATAACCACCTTTTATTCTAAACGAAAGCGTATAGGGAGATTATAGAATATTTTTCAGTATTCGTAATTCGTTTGCTTTTAAAAGGATTTTCCTTTTGAAGAGGATTAACTGAATGCATTCCATGCTCTTTTTTTATACGTGTACATTGTTACCGATTGATGTAACCCTTTCAAACCGGTCCCGAATTCCGGCTATCGGTAATAGAAGTTGCACAAGATAAATTTTGTTCTAATTGAAATTTTGTTTTTTGGAAAAACCATATATTCAAATTTTTTATTGAAGATATGTTGTAGAATGCCATTAACAATTCAAACCATACTCTTGAAAAAAGAAAACTCCCCATAATTTCCTCTCAGTGTGTCTTCTGACGGTACTCGAGTAACGAAATTTCCCGAAGTGCTCTAATGTAATCAGTGATTGTTTACTTACGCCATCTCTGAAGAGAATTACTGAATTTATTACGGAACTTTGATCTTTCCCGTTTAAAAATTCTTTTCATCTTAGAATTCTTTCAGTCTTTGAACGGCTTTTGAGATACTTCTAACAATGATATTGGTTTCATGTAATTACCTTGTTATTTTTAGCTGCTTTTAAGGGAAAACAAACAAAGAAAGAAATAATTATAACGCTTGAACAAAATATCCATCACAGCTTTACTTTTTTCTTGGTGTTCGATGGACTCAAAATGGAGGTTTAAAATTATGTTCTTGTAATTTGCTCTCAAAAAATTACTAATATCAACCTAAATAACAAGGACTAGCTTTAAGCAGGCGTCACATGCATCGGTTGTCAGACTGTGCGATGATCCCACTGATTTCCTGTTGGACGAAATTTTTGGCGCCAATTTACATCCAACGTACGACGTCGGATAAATTGGATTTATTTTAACTTTTGTCCGATGTCGTACGGCTTTTAACCTAACTTTATTATATTTTTACTAATTAATGATCAGGAACTGCAAGTAAACATTAACATTCGGTCACAGGCGTTGAAGAATAAAAAATTTAATTTTACTGGTCACACGTTACAGACAGGAGGCACGTATTACTAAGGGCACTTATAATTACAAAAAGTAAATATAACTGAAGAAGCATTCGCAGATGACGTTGTATTACTGGCTGGAAGTGAAAGAGAATTGCAAATAATCATAAATATATGGAACACAGTAATGAAGGAAAACGGAATGAAAATAAACAAAAATAAAACAAAGGTAATGATGATAGGAGAGGACAGAGAAAAATTAAACAGCTATACCGATGAAGAAGAAAATAGAACAAGTAAATAATTTCCAATATTGAGGGGTAACTGTTGAAGCTTCAGGAAAATATATGAATCTACTGATTAAGGTGATTATATGTTGTTATGACATCGTTAATGTCAGAAATAATTGTCAATGTATAAATGTACCGTTTATTATTATAACTGTACTATCAACAGATATATCCAGAATACCGCTAACTCCAACAGGTTATGGGCCCAGATGGATATAAATAAATAGTACAAAAATTTACATAATGCCTGATACATCAAATATAGATATGTTCATCCCAGTTTCAACTTCTGTACCCAATATAGAGAAGTTGGAGGAGCAATCAAACTATGACTCATGGAAATTTCCAATGAAGATGAGTTTAACCCTTGATAGATTATGGGAAATAGTGACAAATGGTGTGAGTTCTCAAACTGATCAATTAGGCAAGGAGAAAGATAATATTGCTGTAGCCAAAATATGTCTTAGTGTAAAACCCACATGCTACGTTCACGTTTGCAAAGTAGTAGGAACTCTATTGGAACCAAAACTGAATCTAGAAAAAAGGATTGGAAATATGGATAATAACTACCAATATCAAGAGCTTATTGGGGCCCTAATGTACTTATCGATATCTACTAAGCGCGATATATCGTTTGCGGTCAGTTATTGCAGCCAATTCAATAACTCTTACAGTAAATAGCACTGGAATGCAGCAGCCAAGAGAATACTAATATATCTGAAAGGTACCATTGATTATTCTTTACGTTTCAGAAAGTGTTCTAGTGAGCTTGTAGTTTATGCTGATGCGATTGGGGTAGCTGCACAGATGGCCGCCATTCATATACTGGCTATGTGTTTAAATTTGCGGGATTGCCAACTTACAGCAGCATCAGCTTTCATGTTAGATGTACTCATGTTTTTGGTCTTCTGTAAGTTCATTTTAAGGCCAACAGCTTCGGAGAATACGCGGAGCTCTTGGAACATCGTCGTAAGTTTGGCCGGATAACAGCTTAAGAGATCAATATCGTCTGCGAAGCGGAGATGGTTAAGATATTTGCCATCGATCTTAATGCCTTTCTGATCCCATGATGAGCATTTAAATGCGTTCTCCATTGCTAGGGTGAATAACTTGGGTGAAATTGTATCCCCCTGTCTGACACCTCGCTGTACTTGGACTTTTGCTGTAACCCATATTTCTTTTTTTACGTACATGGTAGCATGTTCGTAGATATATCGTATGATGTTCGAGTATCTGTAATCTATGCGAGCGTTATTCATCGCATCCAGCATCGCCCAGGTTACGATTGAATCGAAAGCCTTCTGATAGTCGACGAAGGCCATGTGCAGTGGGATGTTGTATTCTGTGCATTTTTCTATTAACGTGCGTAACGCTTGCATATGATCAGTCATGCTATATCCCTTTCTGAAATTCGCCTGTTCGACTGGTTGGTAAATGTCGAGTTTATTACTCAGGCGGTTGGTTATTATTTTAGTTGGTAGTTTGTAGAGGATGGATAGCCGACTAATGGGCCTAAAATTCCCCAGATTGGTTCAGTCGCCCTTTTTGAATAATAGGATAACTTCTGCGTTTTACCAAGAGTCCGGGATTTGTCCTTCTTCTAGACATTTATTTAGTAGGATTAGGAGTGCTTTCCTGAGCGTCTCTCGTCCGGCTTTCAACAACTCACTGGTGATTTGATCTTCTCCTGGAGCTTTGCAGTTCTTTAGGTGTTTTAGCTCTGCCTCTAGTTCTTCTGCGTCAATGGACTCTAGTTCTTTTGATCCCATGTTTAGGACTGGCTGATGAGTTTGACCTTCTTGACCTCGTTGTGCTTTCGATGGGATGTATAGTCGTCGATAGAAATTCTCAATAATTACTGTGATCATTTTTTTCATCTTGTGGATAATCATTTTACCTTTAGATCTGTCAGAACGGAGACCTCTCATGTTTGCGTTGTTCTGTATGACTTCCTCTACCATTCTGGTATTATAAGCTCTTTGATCTTTCCTGGTGGCCTTCTTCACGATCGTATTCAGGTCTCCATACCTTGGTTAGTTTTTGTCGGTTTTCCTCCGTTCTTCGATGAGCCATTCTGTTTATAAACTGAATTTCGGATGTTTCTTTCGAGAGAACGGACTTTCCGCACCTGGTTTCTAATACTAGAGGTGGTCTTCTTTGAGAGTGCGTCCAGTTCCTTGTTTCGCGTATTTTCGATTGGTTGTAACTTCTTGTCAATTTGCATATTGAATTATTTCTTTTTCTCTCGTAGTTAACCTATGGTTCGCCGTATCTTTCTTTCCACTAGAGTTCTTCTCTGGTGTCGAGTATTGATGTGGATCCTGGCTCTGGCAATCTGTGGTCGCTGCCTGTGTCAAAGCGGTTTATTACTTACACTATTTCGTTTTTGATCCTATTATCGGGGCTCTTCCAGGTCCATTTTCTTTTAGGATGTAGAGCCTCACTGCAGTTTCTGGCATTTTCGCTGCAGGTTCTTATGTCCCACCATTTTTCCCGGCAGCGTACGAACCCTGAATTTATGAAAGGATGTCCACAAGGTAAAGTTGGTTTTACAAATGTTTATGGCTGGATGGATTCTGTATATTTTGTAAAATATTTGTACAATTTCATAAACCACGTCAAACCCAAACCAACCTGGAAGGTGCTGTTAATTCTTGATAACCACAATAGTCACAGAACGCTATCCGCAATTGAAAAGGCAAGAGAAAATAATCTGATCATAGTTTCTTTTCCGCCCCATACAAGTCATCGCTTACTGCCCCTTGATTGAACTGTGTATTAATATTTAAAACACCAATATGCTAAGGAATGTGATCTGTGGATTTATTGTTATTACATTGTATTCTGTATAGAAAATAAAATAATCTTTTATTTTCAGTGAAACAATTTCGTTTTTTCATTCTCTTGAGAAGATTACCATTATATGTTTTAGTAAAATATTGTTTCATCTCATCTTATAATGAAAGTCAACTTCCCAAACATCCTGTATTCTCTATCAACACTTAATTGTCTAAAAAGGTGTAATGCTAGTTCGCCTCCTCGTGATGCACCCTAGATAGCGTTGTTAACAACGTGAACTAAATGAGCTAGCACTAATTGGCGGCCAGATAATCATTTTGATCTCCTGGCTATCTGAAACACATCATCCCTGATATGTCACAAAGAACTTTCAACGGTCGTTCTCACGGCCAATCGACAAGAAATTTTGAACCTTGTGTCCGGATTTGCCAAATCAATATAGAGGGCATACGCAGGACGATGAGCAATGTCCTGCAGAAGATTTTGAAAGAGAACTTTAAGAGATTTGTAGGAGCAATTGTAAGTTCAGCAAAAAGACTATACCTAGAGGATACCGAAAACAATATATCCCGGGATGGAACGATGACCTCGCAAACCAATATAAGGCACTACCATGAGCTGCTGCGCAACCTTGACATAGCTCGACGAGAGAGATGGGTGAAAACTGTACAAGCACCGTATTTTAAAACGTCTAGCAGAAAAGTTAGGTCGCTCTTGAGAAAGCTTAATGATGTGAAGAGGAACGCACGCAAAGATACAACGATACCCCCCAGCAAAATCGCTGCACATATTGTACAAACTTCCAAAGCTCGTCGAGACAAAGCTCATACAACGCAAATCAAACGATAGCTTAAAGCACTTAAGTTAACACGTGAAGAACATACGCAGTTTTCCTATCCTTTCTCACCAGAAGAAATAACAACGGCATTAAAGGATGTAAAGTCAGGGAAAGCGCCTGGATTTGACGGAATCCACCCGGAATTCCTCTTGAACTGTGGAGGATACGCAAGAGGATGGCTGGCCGACTTCTTCACAGATATGATGATACATGGTAAATTACCAGAGCAAATGAAGCACTCCGAAATCATTGCGCTTTTAAAACCTGGAAAACCAAGTAACGAACCAAAGAGCTATTGGCCAGTTGCACTGTTGAGCTCAGTCTGTAAACTCCTGGAGAGACTTCTTTATAACCGCATTGCTACCAAAATAATGGCAGCGGTTCCCATAGAACAGGCTGGATTCCGCCCCGGGCGCAACTGTACAGATCAGGTTATGTCACTAACAACCTACATAGAGGCTGGCTTTGAAAATAAATTAAAGACATCAGCTGTATTTATAGATCTCTCTGCTGCATACGATACGGTCTAGAGACATGGCCTGCTTCACAAGTTCATCCGAGTAATTCCTTGCCAGAGGATTACCCGACTCGTTGATAGCATGCTGGCCGATAGAACATTCCAGGTGATAGCAGGGGAATATTCAAGTACCCAGAGTCTTAAATAATGGCTTACCACAAATATCTGTGTTAGCTCCGCTATTATTCAGCTTATATATCGGCGACATGCCAGATACAACTTCCTAAAGGTTCGGATATGCGGAAGACTGGGTACTGGCAACACAACATAAGACGGAGACAACTTTGTCATCTGATTTCACGCTCCTGAGCACATATTTTCGTGAATGGAGGTTACAACCGAACCACACAAAAACAGAAATCACCTGCTTCCGTTTATTTTGAGGGACTCCATCTTCGAAGCAATCCGCGTCCGAAATATTTGGGAGTTACTTTAGAGAGAACGCTCACCTACAAACAGCATTTGGAAAACACTGCAGCTAAATTAAACACGAGGAATAATATTCTCCATAAGTTGTGCGGTACCACATGGGGTTCTTCGGCTGACACGTTACGCACTACAGCACTTGGACTGGTCTACTCGATAGCGGAATACTGCGCCCGGTGTGGTTGAATAGAGTTCACGCAAAAAAATCGATGTGCAGCTCAACAACACTATGCGAATTATAAGCGGGACCATTCGCTCAACTCCAACACACTGGCTGCCTGTTTTGAGCCACATACCACCCGCGGATCTCCGGCGACGGAATGCTTTTCTTCGGGAATACAAAAAACTGATTGACAACCCACAGTTACCCATACATCGCGACATACCTGACCTGGAGAACGGCAGACTTCGGTCCAGACATCCAGCAATAGTAACAGCCAAGGAAATGCAAAGAACAGTGTTTAACATCATAGAATCTTGAAGAGAATCATGGAGAAATCACCTGGGTATGAACTGCCTCGCCATATATGGTCATCCCTAAATCGTATTCGCACCAACCATGGAATTTGTGCAGATTCCCTCCATAAATGGGGTAAAATACCGAATCCCGGCTGTGACTGCGGAGCAGAACGTCAAACCGTTCACTACATAGTATCCGAATGCGAAACAAGGGCTTATGCTGGAAACTTCTCAGATTTTCTGATGGCAACCGACGCCGCAAAAGACTACATATGTTTGTTTTTGATTTTATTTGATTTGGTCGCTCTTTGTCATTTACACTCCTGTTTGATTTTTTGTATATACCTCAATTTTAATTTTTAATTCATATTTCAATTTTTTCATTTTGCCCTGTTGCATGATGTGTAGTGCCATACGCTAAATAAAAAATAAATTGTCTAAATTCAACGGTCGTCATCAAAAATCTTAAATTTCGCATTGTTTGAAAATAATACCAATTTGAACATAATTTCTAAGACCACAAATAAGCCGTGACATAATTATTTTATCTTGACCTTACAAAAGTTTATCTATAATAATTTCAAAAACGAAATTAGCCTATTTGTTTTTGAGAATAATTCAGTTATCAACACGCATTCCAACAATCATGATCCACTTTAAAATTATGATATTTTCTTTCATTTTGTGTATGATAAACAACGCGAGTAGTTTTTGTGAAAACAAAGATGCACTAAACGAAGTAACTGCTAGATTATACGAATCGAGAAGATCTAGAGGATTCAGTTACACCGGGAATTTCCACGAATTGGACAAATTCGTAATAATACACGTGAACAGAGCGAACGTCACAGATTTATGCGAAGGTATGATCAAACATTTTCCACAACTAGAAATACTCAATTTGATCAACGTGAATATATCCAAAATTGAAGCGAACGCTTTCCAAGAAGTGTCCAATTTAACAGAATTATCACTGGCAGTTAATAACATATCAGAACTCGTAGACGGGAGTTTTAATAATCTCGGCGCCTTAGAATATTTATATCTTTCCGGAAACAGGATAAATTCGATAGGATCTAGAGTGTTTCACGGTTTGCCGAATCTGAAGAAGTTATATTTAGATAGAAATCACTTAAAGCAACTAAACGAAAATTTGTTGAGTGAAAATCTTTTATTAAAAGTATTAGATTTGAGATATAATGAATTCGAGCTCGTAGCGGAAACAACTTTTCCTAAAATGAGAATATCTCATCTAGAATCGGTTACGGTGTATTTAGGACATAATAACATCATAGACGTAGATCCAACTGTATTCACTTTCAAAAATCCAATAAATTTGCATCTAGAATCGAATCAAATGAATACAATCAGCGATCTTTTCCACGGTATCAACGAGTACAGCATTTTGTATTTGAATTCCAACAAATTTGTATGTTTACCTGATGATGTTATAGAAAACGTTAGGATGGCTACTAAAATAATTTATCTGTTGGATAATCCCATTTCTTGCCAATGTCTGCGAACTCTCGACGGTTCTTATATACAAGAAGACGGCGGAAGTATGAAATTAATTTATGGTAATAATTGTACATACGAACGTATCTTACTTTGAAGAGGATTGTTGTTCAATTAATTATGTGAAATTTGTGACTTGATTTGCTGGTGATTTGAGCGAAACTTTTAGTTAAATATTTTAACTGTGAAACACATGTATGGAATTGGAGGGAGTGATAATATATGTTTTATTTTTAGGAAAATTTTGAGTATTCAATTAAAAATCTTCATTAATTTTAGAAAGTTTTTACTAATTTCTTAAGTTTATTTTTTTATTATTGCATTAAAATTTCCATATTTTTCCTTCTTTTTCGCGTAACTCCTCATGCTTCCTTCGTCCTTTTTTCCGTATTCCTTTACTCATTTTTTCCTATCGTAAGCTCAACTTATTCATATAACTGACTTCCTTACCTTTATTTCTATCTATTACTGCTATCTCTTCATGCTTATTAAACCCCTTCTTTTTTTGCAAATATTGCCTCCCATATACTTCTTATGTGTTTTTTTCATAATTCAGTCTATTTTTGTATATTAGATTCCTTCATTTCCATCTATAACTATTTCTACTGTGTCTAAACTACGATATGTACCCATGTCTCCCTTTTTTATGTTTCTTTATCTCATATTTCAATTCTCTCTTCTTGAATTAAATTTCCGTCAAAACTACAATTCCTTTTGGCTTTCAATCGGAGTGAAGTTGCATAACTTACAGACCAGTTCCGGCCTTCTCAACCTCATCAGTATACCTCATAAGCTTCCTTCTCCCTGTAACATACTGGATTGTGGGAATAAGGCCAAGCACTGTATACAGTGTGTGCTTAAAGAATGGAAATATTAAGACATCTTCGTTAACCCGTAAGATATAGTACCACAAGTTTGATTATGTATATTAGATGGACCAGTGATAAGAAATTTTGTATTTCCGACGTTCATTGTACATATTTCCTCGGTTAAGAGCTACGAAGAAATGAACTAGGATCAAAGGTTGAACCGCGTTGGAAATTTGGAATTTCTCGACGTTCCGGCTTCCACTTTGAAGCCATCATCAAGAGGGCGTTTAGGTTGTTCGTTCATTAATCTAGGAAGTGATCCGATTCCGTAGTCTCAATCTACCTATTCTACGCAACGAATCACCCCCTACGGCTGATTCCTAGACCTAAATCTGCCTACTCCTTGGAATTGGAAAAAGGAAATAATAAAATAAAATAATTTACCATTTAAAACACCGTAAACACTCTCAGTACTGGCTTGAAACCGACAGATAAATGAAGTGTCTGGACCTTGTATTTAAGAGGGACCTGTTGGTGGGTTTTGTCCTTTTAGCATGCGCAGTACATGTGTTACTGGCGGGTGTAGCAATAGGTTGTAACATGTCTATCGCGACATGACATGTTTCAATTTTTCATTAGTTATTGAATTACCGTTTTTACATCAACAAGTCTGCTATTTAAACGACAAATCGGAATCGAACAGTCTCTTTCGTTAAAAGTCCTTCACTAAGAAGTTAAATTTATTCACTTTGTTCGGGGTGGTATTCTGTTTCACTGGTAAGTTTTTCTATTTCTTTTCAAATTGTAGTTGTGTGCTTATAAACCAATCTATTCCGATTTTTCTATTCTGTTAAGATATTTCGATTATTTAAAAATGCTATTTTCTGGTGTTTCTAGTTTTTTCAGCGTTATTATTTTTCTTAAAAAACTAGGGGACGTCCAACTTTATTTTGTGAAGCAAATTTTTTACAGATTTCGGTGGTTTTATTTCAAAAATTAAATTCAATTTTTGTATGTATTGGAATATAAGTTCCTAATCTGTTCATCTAATTCCTTATTTTCTATTTTTTCCTACTGTTTCTCCTTTTTTTTCCTACAGCTCTGCAGCTCGTAAGTTGACATCTGAAGCCTAACTTGATCCAGAAGTCGCCAACCACCCAGAGTCCAGAGACCAGACCTGTGGTTAAGACGAATTCCTGTCAGCTAGATTACTATTGGTTGGAAAACTTACTCGAGTTTGCGTTGTAGGAAGAAGTTGAGTTGCAGGTGTCATTGGCGAAACCTTGACTTTAAACTTTCTTTTCTAATCTGAACTCCAAGTTGTCTACATGACTGTCAATAAGTTCTTGATTTATATGTGGTATTAGAAACCATCCCAGTTGGGAAGATTAATAAGGACTGTGTATATTTATTCGGGAAGCTGTTGGTGGCTGTATATTTTGGAGATTTGGTGGATATTGGCCCCTTTTTGGGAAACCACGCTACCTGATTTTTGACTGAAATCATAGCGTCTTTTGGATTTGGAAACCTTCTTTTGATCCTCGATTTGACGAGACGATTGTTGGAGTTTCGAGGAAATTCTAGACCCTCAATTAGAGGTATGTAAAAGAGATCGTCCGATCACGGATATGGCACTGTAAGAAGAAAAGAGATCTTATATGATTTTATTTTATTTAAATTCTCTAACAATAAAAATTTTCCTTTTAGAATATCCGTCTCTGCTCTCCCAATTTACTATACATTACTATGATGCTACTTATTGATGTTTAAAATTTCTTATCTGCCCTTTGCTGCTATCATTAGTTGGATTCCCTCCAAGTTGTCCTAATTAACTTTTTCAAAATTGATATTTCTCCTTTTATGATATTTATTCATTTGGTTTGGTTCACTTTTCTATGTTATCGTCACATTAATATAATTTACGATTCTTTTTTATAATTTTTTCTCGAATTACTAAATTTCTGTCACCCTTCTTCCAAATCTCTCAAAAAACTCACTATTTATCCCGGTACCGATATTCTTTTTTTATGTATATAAAAAGCTCAATCCCACCTATATTATTTATTTGAACCAATCACAATTCCTCTCTATTTTAGTTTAATGATTTTATTAATTGTTATACCTTCTTCACATGTATTATCAACTAAATCTACATTGTAAACAATATTATTTACCAGTTACAGTTTTTTTATTTATAAGAAATCTTTCAAATGTCAATTGGAATCTATATATTTATCGAATTAGCTGTATAACCACATATATCTCACACTCCTCTTCTTATTTAATTTAAACCATTGACACTGATAATTATAACCTAACATTTTAATTGTCATTGTGACATTTTAGTTTATCAAAGATATAAATCGAAATATGGATTGTATTAATCCAATATTTATTTGTTCACTGTTGTATTACTAATGTGTAGTTTATATTTTATGTTATGATCTAAATACGTTGTCTTCGAAACAATATTATAATGGTTATTTGTGTAGATAACTTCAACATTGGAATTTGGTCATTCTTATCAGGTATTTATAATTCTATAACTACTTTATTTGTGTACATGATAATAAATATATATGTATATATATATATATATATATATATATGTATATATATATATATATATATATATATATAAAACTGCAATTTTTCTAATATTCTCAATATTTCGCCATTCTTTAACAGCTTCTTCAGGAGAAATTCTACAATAATTAGTAATGTATATTTTAAAACCCATTAAAATTAACAATAAATAAAAACTTACAGAGAGCAACAGTTGTTTTGCCGATACGGGCACTAGCATCACATTACACACATTAAAAATAGATTAATATAAAATGTTTCTATTCTGCTGTTTTTTATATATTATAGTAAAAAGTGATAAGAATTTAAAAGTTGTTAATATACAGAGTGACATGTTAAAAATAATTAAAAAGATTACAATAAATATTGCTCAAATTGTTAGTATCAAGTTTGTAGTTTAGGTTGTTTTCATGTTTCTTGATATAATACATTTCAAGGAATAACCTAGATCTGTAGTTGTTGTTTTTTTCCAATAAAGTTATATTATCATAATCAAAATTATGACCTGTCTTTAAGTGGTGTTCTATTGTGGCACAAGTATTTTTGTGTAGTCTGCAGTCACTTTTATGTTGAGTGATTCTTTGTTTTAACCATTGGGACGTTTGGCCTATGTAACACCCTTGACAATCTCTGCATGGCAGTTTATAAATTACATTGGTATTGTACAATAGTGGTGTTTTGTCCTTAAGCTTTGTAAATAAGAGTTTTTTTATTGGTTATATTTTGAAATTTTTATGTTATTAAATTGTTTGAAAATCGCTATTATTTTGTTAGACAACTGCGGTATATTAATCTATTTTTAATGTGTGTAATGTGATGCTAGTGCCCGTATCGGCAAAACAACTAATGCTCTTTGTAAGTTTCTATTTATTGTTAATTTTAATGGGTTTTAAAATGTACATTACTAATTATTGTAAAATTTCTCCTGAAGATGCTGTTAAACAATGGCGAAATATTGAGAATATTAGAAAAATTGCAGTTTTAATTGCCTACAGACCGCTATACCCTAAATTTATGAAATATTCTATAATTAAGTAACGGTCGATAACTTAATAAATTTATATATATATATATATATATATATATATATATATATAAATATAAATATATATATATATATATAAATATAAATATATATATATATATATATATATATATATATATATATGTTGAATCACGTCCAACCTGAGTTACAGTAGATCGACTTGGTACCAAAGCTATCCCCTGACTAAGGGTTTGTATTATATTTTGCGTTGATGACGTACTTGGTGCTCTGTGTAGCCCAGTTATTTTCCGCCTAACTTTTTTCTATTACTTAAGAGCTAATTCAATGACTCGACAGATGTTATAGTATATTAGTCATTTTTCAATTTTTTATGCATCTTTCTAGTTTGTATCAATTGTTAGAAACATTTCATTTATTAAGAGAATTTCAGTATCTGTTATTTATTATTTTTGTTAGTCACCTATTACAGGTCAATAAAATACCTTGGTAAGTTTAGTTACCTGTTTTCTTTACTATTTCCTATTTATTTGCTAGGTTTACGAAAGGACGAACATTTTGGCCGAGCAGAAACCTGGCTGGCGCCCATTTCATTTTGTAACATCCCGGCTATCTCATAGCACTTACTCCCACTCACCGACGAAGTGAGTTGAAGGCCTGAAAGATTGTCACTGTGAACAGCTTTACTTACCTGTAGCCCATAGGGACAATACTAGTGGAATCTAGTGACCAATTTGGGTGGTTACATCCTGTTTGGTTACGATGTTGGGACAAGGTGGAAGAGTATCGGAATATCTAACAAGAAATTTGAATGTTCTTTTGCTCTAACGGAGATACGTTGGTTGTTCTGACCGATATAGGAGCGGGGACAATCTAATTAAGGGATTTGATATACTCCATGGTGTTCGTTGGAAATCGGTTTACACGTAGACACTAACAAGTTGCGACAGGCAAATTGGTCAGCCAACTCGCCGACTCTTCAACTTCCTCTTGCCACTTGCCAGCAAATGGGAAGTAAGAATTCTCCTTACATTGGGCAAGTTTAATGGCGGCAAATACTTTTCGCCAGCAAACATGCCAAATTTAAGCCCTGATAAAGACAGGGAGGTCATATTGAACATCACTTTTAATTTTTTTAATTAGGTATTAATTATATAATTAAACAGTTTCCCTATTTTCTTCATATAAATGGTCAATATTTGCCATTGACAGTTTTTATACTGCATCGGCAATAATGAACTGCAAAAAAAATTGTTAAATATACAGGTTGTCCCATTTTAAAATACACATATTGTTAGTAATTCTTGAAAGAGGATATACATTTGGCAACGTCCAAAATGTGAAATATAAAATCGCTGGTCTATCTAATATAACCAAAAGTATGTTACTACTGTGCATCTTAGGTGTTTACAAAAATATCTATAATTTACGATCGAACTGTATAAACGATTCGAAGCATTTTTAAATGAAGTTCTACGTGCAGTTACTTCGTTATAAATAACGGTTTTTTTATGAAGAGTGACAAGCCATGGAACATTTTCAATGTATCGGAAGCAATTCTATTGTATACTCTTATCGCGATGTCAGCAATGGAATGATCTTTTAATGGCATTTTTATCCGCGCGCCTGTCATTTTTTTTATTTTCAGTTTTTCCCGAATGAAAAGGAAAATAGTGCTTGCAGTCTATCATGTCACTTCACAGAAGGGTGGTTGAATAGGGATGTCTTTATGTATTAAGTTAATGAAAACAGCTGGGCGACATATAGACAGTTCCTTTGAAAATAAGGGATTGGTTTTCAGATAAAAGCAGGGTTAGTTTAGTTACAGGGATTGAATAGTTTTAAAAATTCATCATAGTGATGAATTTAACGCTTTTATTCATTTAAACGGCATCTTTTCCAACGTCCAACCACCATATTTCTTTCACATGTCGTTTGTGGTCTGGTCAGGTTATTTTGATTTTTTGAATCGTAAGAATGGCGACGAGATTTTTGAATTTTCAAATCATTCCAACGTGTCGTTCATATAAATTTGCAAAAAATTATTTATGTGTACTATTATTTTTTTATTTGAGACAATATGTATTCTGTAAATGATCAAATGGAGAATTCAACGATTCTCCACGTATTTCGCAATTCGTTTTTTATATGTTTCTTAATATTGTCATAACGTATCAATTTTTGAAAAGTTCTCATATATTTTTATGGTTTTTTTCGTACGCATTTTCTCTCCTGTTATATGAGGCATGAATATCTCGAGAGAATCTGTTCAACCCCTATCACAGTCGTAACCCAAAGGAAATGACATTAGATTTATGCATTTCCACTATAAGAATGAAAATGGCAGGAAACAGATATATTGCCCTTTTCCTATTTTCGATGACGTGGTCTAAAAAATTCGTTTTTTAAAAGAAAACTTATAGCGGTTTCTAAGGGTTTTATTCGAAATAGAAATTATATTGAACAACAAGGGTGTCTCAAGTTATTTATAAAAAAACGAACATCTAAAATTGTTAAAAAACAAGATATTAATTTGGGGTTGAAACAAATCGCTTTCTATTTATACGCAATAATTTGCAGCATTTTTCATTGAAATCACGCTTGTTGTTCACGTCTATAAATGTCACACATTCCGATCTGTCAAAAGATTCGGAGTTAATATTTTCTTTCAAGAATTTTTCAGAAATATGCAATAAAAGCCATAAGAAAAAATAACAGAAAACCATGGGCTGTAGCATAATAAAAATACAATGATTTTGTTTCGTATTATAACTCACGGAGGTGCAATAATTCGGTTAAGCCACCCACTGAGTATGCAACTTTATAGACACTTCTGTATAGTTGGTTGCATAAGGTAATTAACTATGGGTTATAAAAGTACTTATATATATATATATATATATATATATATATATATATATATATATCCTGGAATAACGGGATTTAAATCATTAAATAAATTAAATAACCAATCCATGAGTATTTTATCATTTTATGGGGGGATTTTATTTGACTGCCAGTGGTAACACTGATTGCAGATGTCTGATACTTTTCAAATTGTTAAGTTGAGTGTCGATTATGACAAGTCGTGAGTATAAAAATGGCCGGTGGCACATGGTTTATTCCATTTATTTTCGGGACTATCGTGGTGAAAAGCCCTCGGTAACAAGCGTTTTTTCTGTACAACATAGTTTTTACATACAAGTTTTTACAATACTTTTTTGCCAAATGGATATGGTTTAACAGTTTTTATGGGTGATGGTAATCGATGATTGGATAATCATGTCGGGATTTTAAGAAGCTTCAAATTTCGGATATTTCCTGTATGGGGTATATTTTCGTAGAGATAGCTGACAGACTATTGTTCTCCGTTCATGGTTGTAGAGACGTGTCATACCTCGGATTTCGTTAACGTTACAGAGCGACAAGGGCTTTTAACGGCGTTTTCAGTCCAAAGGACAAAGCTGGACTTGTGTTTGTTGGTGACAACTGCGGAATGATTCCATTATGTACAACGATTCTTAACCGCATGGCTGAATCTTGTTCCACAAGTCAGATGATGCTTGTCAATTAAGCCGATTGACGTTTAATAGTTTGGACACACCGCAAGTAACATTTAAAGTTTTATTCGTTTTCATCTGATCTTTAAGCAATTTATTAATTTTGTAATTTCATGTTTTAACGTTTAATGACACATTAACTTTTATATTTCAATATTTAGTAACTTCACATTCTTATAAAGACGTCTATCAATTCACAATTTTATTATTACATTCTTTCAACTTTGTAGAGTTGAATTATTAAATTTATTATTGCATATCACCCTGAAATTATATTTCAGCTTAATCTTACTATATAAGAGACACTTTTGATCTATTTGGTTATATCTTGTTAATTATTACAGTTTGTAAGGCTGTAACTGGTATACCATTTACATGTTACTAAAGATTTAGTGTATTGTATATAATGATCTCAGTTAGTTGATAACATTAGAAATTGTTAAACATTTTAAATTAACCAACCATTGATAACTGATTATCAGTTCATAATTAGAGTCGATCGCCTCATATTTACTGAGACAGGTTATTACACCATCTGTTCAAGGTACCATTACATTTAATTAAACTGTTGCATTGGCAATAAAATGTGTTTTATTTGATTCACAAAAGTAAAAGCAAAACAATATAAATAACATATTTGAAAAGTTACAATAGCTAATTTATTCACTATTGGTTTCTTGATTAATCAGTAAGAGTTTCTTGAATGTCCTTCTAATCAATTGGCGCTTAAAAAAATAATACAGGACCAGCTCTCAAATATTCCTCACTAACTCACGGACTTATACTCTCCGGCGAAAAGCGAACGTTTGGCAATGTAACCCCACTTCTTGTAGTAACAACAGCAAGGTAAGGTTACAGGGCCAAAAGTGATAAGGAAAAGGTTTACCTCTATGCCGAATATGTACCGACAGTCTTCAACTCAGTACAGCGAGAAATTGAACGATATTCATCCACACCTCTAGATATGCATCAACCGCTCAAAATTATAGCTCCAAAAGAGGTACCCCAAGAATAAAATATCTAAATCAAAAGAAAACTCTAGAAAATTACCTTATAACAGCAAAAATACTGTTTCGAAACTGCACACTGTAGTAGTCCCTGAAGCCGACTCTGTTCTAGTTCGATATCTAAAGTGGAAATTTAAGCGGGATCGTACCAATTTCTGGGAAGGACTATCTTTTTTGTGTGACTGTTTTTATAGACATACTAAGAAAGTCTATTGTTTGCCGGGAGCCCCAATCGAGAAATTTCAGGAATTCGAAGGTTCGTTTGATTATATAAGAGACTACCTACGAGCGGCGAGTTTAGTCTATAACTTAATCCGATAATGAACAGACGTGAATATATAAATAGTGAATAAAATGTGAACAGTGTATAAATAAATCAAGTAAGTAGATATACCGTGTGTATAAATGTATCCCACTCGTTGTGTTAACTATTTAACTGTATAATAATACTAACAGAACTATCAAGAAAAGGAATAGTAATATATCTTCAACGCTCTACCTAGAATTGAACGTTTACCAAAATGTTTGAAAATGGAACAAATTATAATGATTGGCAAACCCAGAAAATATCCAGCAGAAGTAACTCCATACAGTTGTATAAGTTTGCTGTCAGTAATATCCAATCTACTAGAATAACTGATACTTGTAAGACTGAATGAAGAAGAACTCAAGAATGGATCTCAAATCACCAATTTAGTTTCCATCAAACCCACTCCCCTGTACACCAATGGCATCGATTAACCCAGGAAATCAACAAAGCACTAGAAGAAGAAAAAATACTGTTCCACCGTATTTTTAGAGATAATTAAGGCCTTCGATAAGGTCTCGTATCCAGGCTCCTGTACAAAATCAAGAGAATTCTACCTCACTCCTACTTTCCATTGCTGAAATCATACTTAGATGAAAGGAAGATTGAACGAAAGCAAGTCAACCATCTCCTCAATTTTCTACGGAGTGCCTTAAGAAAACATAATATTAGGCCGAATATTATATGTTCCAAACACATTTGTATTTTAAAGAATTTTACATCGGTTTCTGGTTCTACTTTATTCTGTCAACTGCGATTTAATATTCAGATTTTGGTTTTAAATAATGCCTAGATGTAAACTTACTGAGAATTAGGCTAATAGGGCTATTAGTATTGTGACGTATATATTATTTATTTAAATAGTTTTCATCACAACGGGTGAGATACATTTATACACACAGTATATCTACTTACGCAATTCATTTATATTCTGAACTAGTCACTTATAATTTAAGTACACACTTAATTTATATTAAATACACAGCATATTTACTTAATTTATACAAATACTTCACTAATGTTTATATTCGCATCTACTAACTACGAGATTTAGCTGTAGACTGCCTTGCCGCTTGTAGGTAGTCTCTTATATATTAAAACCTCCTTCTCGAACCTTTGGGTTCCTTAAATTTCTAGTAAACAGCTCCCAACAAACAATCGACCTTCTTGGAAATCTCTATAAAATCAATAACATAAAAATGTAGTCCTTCCCAGAAATCAGTGCGCTCCCGACAACATTTTATTTTTAGATATCGAACTAGAACAGGGTCGGCTTCAATATGCAATTTCGTAACATTAGCCCCTCCTTAAAAGGAGGTTCTTCCTGGGACGTCTGTGTAGCCGGGACTGGATATGTAAATCGGCAACTGGACCCGTTTGTACACTTTCCGGTCGTATGGATACAACAAGGCACCGTCTTCATCGGATACTGATAACGAGAGGTATAGCTGCAAATCAATGTGTGGACACCCGTATCTTGGAAGATCACCTCAACCATGTTCCGGATGACTCGCCGATCCAACTGATTGCTCTCTATCTTAGGCATTGCTAGTTTCTCCACGTTGGATTCCAGCACATGATCTCGAATACTTCGTACTGCTTTCCACACATCCCGGTGAGTGAATCGATCTTGAAATTCGTTTTTGGTTACCAGGTAGAAGACTTACCGCGAATTGAGCCTCAATGTCTTGCCAGAGACTAGAATCTGATCTTCCAGTTTTTCTAATTGCCCAAACCTCTTTCGAAAGGCGGTTTCCAGCCCTCATGCGTATTTGTTACTGGCGGAGATGTTGTGATCCAGTGAATACTCTTCCGGAGGCGTGAACAAATCTTGTTTTTGTTCTGTAATGACTCCGTATGTAGCTTTTCCGGTACCTCCTTGTGCGCATATAAACTATTCGAAGGCTGAGTCAGACTCTTGTTGTATATGGTTCACTCCTTCCTCTTTGAGACTGTCTCCTTCGAATAGCGCTAGTCGGTTTTGGTAGACTACCCTCGGTTTTCCATTGGGGAGCTTGCTTATGCGATAGATGACGTCATTGATTTTCTTTTTGATTAAGTGCGGACCTTCCCATGATTTCTGTAATTTTGGAGAAAATCCTTTCCTTCTTTTCGGGCTGTGTAACCACACTTTGTCTCCTCCTTTGAAACTGCCTTCTGCGGTTTGCGTATCGTACCATTTTTTCATTCTGTCCCTGGCAACTTGAAGATTCATTCGAACCAATTCGTGCACATCGTACATGCTTCTTCTCAATTGAATGACTTAATCTCTATGGCAGATCGTTAATCTAACGCAAATAGGAAAATATACTGGTCCCAGTCTCTCTGGTGGCTGGAAGCAACTTTGGGCAGGTATTTTCCAATGGTCCTGTTCATTTTCTCAACCATTCGATTTGACTCTGGATACAACGCTGTTGTCCTGGTCTTCTTCCTTCTCAGCCTGTCACAAATTTCCTGGAATACATGGCTCTCGCAATTTCTTCCTTCATCGCTGTGGACTTCCAAGGGCACTTCATATCGGCTCATAAATTATTTCACCAGTACATCCGCGACAGTTGTGGTCTCTTTATTCGGGATTGCGTGAATTTCCACCCACTTTATGAAATAATCCATTACAACCATGATATATTTACCACCATTCTCTGTCGTCGGAAATGGTACAGCGATATCTAAAGCAATCCTTTCGAAAGGACTTCCAACAATATATTGTTTCACGGGTGCCTCTCTCTTGCGATGTGGTCCAAGTACTACACCAGTCCTTCACATCATCGGGGCTGTTCATCCAATAAAACTTTGCACGGACTTGCTGAAGGATTTTTTTTACTCCCAGATGACCTTCCGATGGACTGTCGTGTAACTTCCTCAGTTCCTCAGCTACCCTAGTTCTCGGAATAACTAGCTGTCTTCTCATCTCGGAACCATCATTGTTTTGAAGGACTCTTTTTAATAGAACTTCTTCCAGGAAAAGGGAGTCACACAGCATAATATGCCTTGAGTGTCGGTGAAAATCTTGACATTACTTTCCAGGTAAGTCGCCGATTTTCTTCCTCCCATTGACGGATCATCTTTAGGTGATGATCATTCTCTTGATCTTCCATAATCCTGGTGGATGATCATTCTTTAGTGTCTACCGTGAATTCTTGTAATTGCAACTTTCTTAGAATCCGCCCATCTCGATGCTCGCCCCTGTCTAGTTTTTCCTGTGACTGGAGTTCTTGGATTGCAGGAGTCTTGGGGCGCATAGACGAACTGTGTGCATGCCCTTGCTCGCAACACTTCCGGTATCTGTACTTCTTGGGCTACTTATCTACTATACTCTTTATCAAGTGGTTCAGTCTATCTTCATCACCTTCTGCTTGCATGGTCCTAACTTTGTTATACCCCAAAGCCTTCGTGGCTGCTCCATATTCAAGAGGTTTCTGGTTTGCAGGAGTCATCAGGCGCAAACGCGAACCACGTACATGTTCTAGCGTACCATAATTTTAGCATCTGTCCTTCTTGCGCGTCGTCTTGTTCACCATACCGTTTATCAAGTTTATGATCTGGTCAAGTCTATCATCGTCACTTTCTTCTTGCATGGACCTACCTTTGTTGTATCCCGAAGCCTTCGTGGTTGCCTCATATTCAAGAGCAGCGGTCAGTACATCTACTATGGTTTTGGAATGAACTTATCGGAGCGATTAAGGATATGAAAGATACGAACTAGAACAGGGTCGGCTTCAATGTGCAATTTTGTAACAATATAAAAGGAAAACCATTCAAGATATAACATATGAAGACTTCGTGACCAAAAATCCTGAATTTATGAAATTTCTTTACTTTTGTGGAACAGTTTATTTTACTTTATAAAATTGCTGGAGTCTAACCATAAATGTGATTTCCCTTTAATATCCTGTCTCCCATTCGCTCTTTCCCCTCTTTTCCTATTATCACTCCTAAATAATTGCATGGGGCGACAGCCTCAAATCCGTGCTTCTTTGTTTCAAGATAGTTTTGTCCATTATTGTCTTCTCTTTCTGGATACATATATTTTGTTTTACCGGAATTTTCGTGCTTCCCTGACTATATATACCTTTTATTGTTTGTTCTTTAGTATTTTCTGTTATCGTAACATCGTTAGCATATGCATTAACTTGTTATTCATCACAAAATTAAATATTTTTTACCCCTCTATTGGAATCTATTACTCAGCGTTAAAATGAACTTCTCTAGATGTGGAATTAGATTGGATTACATGCTTTGTTTACCAATTATATTATTTGTTTCGTGTGCTTTAGATATTGTTTTTCGTATTTTATATTGGATGTTCAAGTGTTAGATTTAATTTATGAAATGATTTATATATTTGTTAATAAAAATGCGCAACAAAAGGCGTCAATATTGTTAAATACCACAATGCAAATCTATTAGAAATAAACGAGTACAATTGAGTTTCCTTTGATTACTTGAAAGTGGAATGTTTAGAGTACAAGTAAAAAATAAACATGGATAATTCGAAATGGTAGACGCGAGCAAAGGTTGGGAAAGTAAATTAAAAATTGGAAAACTTATATCGAAATATATGTTTGTGTGTTCACTTCATTTAAGCAATAAGATTACATTCCAAGAAGTTTTTTGTTATTGAGTTTCATATTTGTCTTTGTAATTAACTATTTATTTAATTATAGGCAGAAAAGTTCAAGTACGACAACAGAAATTAAAGAACTGACCTGCACGTTTACCAACACTGTCAACAATACTGTCTAAGAAAAGAGGCTCATAATTATTTATAACAAAAATATAATGCAAAGAGGGCGTAAACAATAAGCCACACAATTAACACCACATAAACAAGCAATTTTACCATATCTAGAGTAGTTTGGACTTGCCAGTTAGGTAGCGCAGCGATCTTAATCTTGGCTCCCAATTGATATAAAATACAGGTTGTCAAATTATTTTGGCAGACGGAAGTTTGGCAACTTCCGATTCGCCGTAGCAAAGACGTATGCGGATTGCAAGAGCTCACTTTGCTGGCACAATTCGTAAGCTTCGTTTCGACAGTACAGTTCAGAGAAACGTTTGATTACCGGGGTTGTGCAGTACTAACTTGTTATGGCGACTCCAGAAAGTAAAGTTGTTCATAAGAAGTGGAGTGAGCAGTGTTGTGACATCATTATGAACGTTTTAAATTTCATGACCGAAGAGGCAAACAATGGCAAGTCGACAATTCCATTAACAAAGGTAAGTTTTAACTATTGCAATAAAATTTTTAAATCAAAGTAATTATTTAACAAATTCACACTCGATAGTAAATTTTTTAAATCGATTTTCGTATATAAAATATTTATTTTCATAATTCATGTCTACAAAGATTACTTTGTGACATCGAAAACAGTTGCACAAAATAACCATTTCAGCATCGTTTTTGGTAACTTTTTATATAGTTGGATGCACTGTTTAACTTATGGATGACAGAATAACATTCACAGCTGACATTTTCTCTGTAATTTTTTATATTGTTTTCTACACAGCACCTTAAAAATCGCTCATATTCCTTCTCATATTTTTGTTTAGATTTTTCAGGAGTAAATAATGAACTGCATTATCAGCAATATTGCGAAGTTCTGGTGGAGTACATGATAATTCGCAGTTTAGTTCCTTATTCATAAATTCCGAACTATGTATTAGTAATTTTTTGAACATTTATTTTTAAAAATTCTGCCAACTGTCACTGTCACTGTAAGGTGAGGGTAACGACATAAATAAATGAGCACAAAAATCCCTAATTGCAATTTTATTTGTAAAATAACATATTTGCACGTTCATTATAAAAAGTAGTTTGTAAAATTCGTATCACAATGACTTTTTGCAGTACTCGTGCTGTTACGCAAACCGCGCTCGTACTACAAAATTGGTCACCGTGATACTTGTTTTACATTATACTATCGTTAAACGATTTAAAAAAAGTGACATTTGGGTGAGACAAAGTATTTTATGCACTCATGTGTCAATTTTATGCACCGTTATGTCATCAATAACAAACAAATCTACGCCATTTTTAGTCCATTTGAAGCAACCTAAATGAGACATTTTTTGTTTTTTGCATGCCTGCGGCTCATGCGTCAATTTTTCCATTCCTCAAAAAAAGAACCACTGTATGCACTTGTTGCATAAATAACTATTCTGATTTTGTCTACAAGAGTATATAAAAGGGCACATGTGTATTTTGTGTAAGATATATATTTAAATGTAATAGGTTTTTTAGCTTATACTTTCAATTATTATACTCATTGCATACCTATCTCTATTACGTTTCGGTTTTATTATTGGTTTTGAGCAATCTTCCGATTTCAGTTACAATTGCGGTTTGATCATATTGATATATGTTTGAACTAAAATCTAAATGACGTTTAAAACAACTAATGAATTGAAACGTGATATAGTATTTTTGAATTTAATACTTCTTTTAAAAGGCCGAAAACCACGAGAAAAATTTGTATTTCAAAGAACGGTCACTGAAAACAAATTTAACTACTTCCCCATTTTATTTGTATAAAAATACACATGAGTAAACCTTTTAATACAACATTTATATCGACTCATTTTATTGTCAGGTCATTGAACGGGTTTGTGCTGCTACGAAAGTTAGCCATAGAACGATTTCCCGTATTAAAAAAGAAGCTCGGGCAGGAAGTAATGCTGACACTGATGTGCCTACTAAAAAACAAAGAACGTCCAGTATCCGTATGGATCAATTCGACACAACTGTGCTTAGAAGGTGCATAATAAATTATCACATATCCGAGAAAAAAGTACCCACGTTAAGAAATGTACACCAAACTTTTGCAGATAGTTATAGTTTCGCGAGATGTCGCGAATCTCTGCGAAAACAAATACATTCTTTGGGTTTTCGTTGGGCCAATAAAAAAAATAACAAGAGTTTTAATGGAACGTCACGAAATCAAACATTTACGCTTACTATATTTAACAAACATAAAAAAGTACAGAGAACAGAACAAATATATCATTTATATCGATGAAACATACATTCATTCATGTCACACGCACCTTAAAGGATGGAGCGACAAGAGTAACAAAGGATTAAGAAAACCCGTTTCAAAAGGTAGGCTCATCATTGTGCATGCAGGAAGTGAAAATAATTTTGTACCTAATGCTGGTATTATGTGGAGTCCCAGTCAAAAACAGGAGATTATCATGATGAAATGGTGTACGAAAATAATGAGAAGTGAGTACAAGAAAAACTTATTCCAAACCTACCAAAAAACGCTGTTGTGGTAATTGATAACGCCTCATATCACAATGTTCTAAATGAAAAATTACCTTTGACTGCTTGAACAAACAACAATTACAAAAGTGGCTTTCTGGAACAAACATATATTACAGTGAACAACTGCTAAAACCGCATCTTTATAACGTTGCAAAAATGTAAAAACCGCAATATAAAACTTATAAAATTGATGAACTGTTGTTTATTCGACATGGATTGCAAGTTTTAAGGCTAACCCCTTATCACCCGGACTTAAATCAGATCGAAAGTGTTTAAGCGGCACTTGAAGAATATGTGGCCAAACGAAATGTTGCCTTCAATTTTATAAAGGTAAAAGAATTCTGTGATGAATTTTCTGCAAATGATTGGAAAGTTAGATATGACAATTTTAAAAAGATTGAAGATGAATTTATAAACAATGAACCACTTTGAAGATAATATTATTATTAATTTGGCTGAAGACGGAGATAGCGAGGATGATAAAGAAAGTGATTTTGAAGAATCATTTGTAGATACACATCAATATTTCACTGTTGATGATCCCTGCACATCTAAAACATATTTTTCATTATAGGGTTTGTTTGTAGGTGGTATGACTGATTAAACGCAACAAATGTAAAAATGTAAATAGGTATTATAAAATTGTAGATATTAGAGACGAATTGCACTAGAGTAATATAATATTTGTAGCGCATCTGTACATAGTTCTAAATAAACAACAATTGACGGCACCCAGAACCAAGATTTTTTTGTTTTGCCAGTCCTAACTCTGTAAAAAATGTGAAGGGATGTTCTAATTTCAGTAAATATTTGCAAAAATCCCAAAAATATACATATAAAACTAGAAATATCTACCACAAAAAAGCTTTAATATTTTATTTATATTATTAGTATACTTATTAGACCATCTCTAAAGGCGATTTCCCCAACTTTTTTTCCAAATTTTATTTATAAAACGGAATTTTCACATTATTATCTACTACATATTATTAAGAATAACAATTTAAGAAAGCTTAACAGTTAGGTACCTATGTCATTAACTATTACTACGAACAGATAGGAAAAATTATTGGCCATTGTTAAATTTAGAAAGTCGTTTAACAATCCTTATCATATTGTACGCTTTACCTACAAAGTCTACCCTACTTCCAATTTATATACAAATAAACCTCAATGACGAATATTATGAAGAGACCACTTAAATGATATTAATTTGAAGTAAAAGTGAAAGTTTATGTCTCTTGGAATCTATTTATTATTTACATCACATAAAATAATATAGGGTATTTATAGAATTTTCAAGCAATCAATAATTATGTCGGTACAAAAAAACAATTTTCGTAGAAAAATCTAATGGTTTTTATTTCCATATTCATTTTATTAATAATAAAGAACACATTAATGTTATTTTGTTTTGTAAACTCGATTTTATATAGCATTATACATGTGCCACAATTTATTATTTTTAAATCCAAATTCAAAGTATTGTGTTACCCTCGTACTTATTAGCAGCCTCACAACCTTGAAAACTTTGCACGAGGAATGTACGTCGCCTGCTCCTCCCGGTAACTGCGTTTACAACGTTGTCAATTTGTATGGCTTTCTCACGCATCGTCAACTTCCAAAATTAGTTCGCCACCTTGTAGATGTGTTGTTATGTTCTAAAATTTAACTTAAGCTCTTGTGTTTTTAAACTCATGTTACCCAGTGTTCTTATTTGTTTTTGGGATATTATTTATAGTTCGTTTACAATACGCTTTCTAACTACTGTACCCAAAGCACTTTCAAAATATATAGAGAATGTATGTGTATTACAGTTTTATGTTCCCAGTTTATTTGCAGTACTTGCAGTATAAATACATATACACATTTTGAGATAGAATTTGTTGTCATAGAAATTCTTCAAGAAGGAAAAAAATGTTATTTGTTCTAGCCAAAAAGAATAGAAATATACTTTTCAAATGCTTTCAGTCATTCGTCATCCAAAGTATTCTTAAAATCATACTAATATAAGTAATTGAAGTTTTTCCTTTCGATCTAAAAATATCCCTTCCTGAAATCGAGAACATTGCTAGGAGCATCAAAGAAAAGTTTCGAGTCTGTGAAGCCAGTAACAATATCCGTATTCTTGTCCTCTTCATTATCGCCCATTTTACTTAATTTAACGAAGAGGAAATGAGAAGTGTCGCAATTAGAAAGACGAGAAGATATTTTTGTGAAATAAAGCAGATCCTAACAGCATCATAAAAGCCGGAAGTTTGAAAAAAATTAAATCTAAAAACCCTAACGATGTCTGGTTAGAGTTTCCATGTTTTGAGATAACAATATTTCATAAAAAGCTGAAAGAATAACATTTCAATGATTATTTCCCAAACTATGGAGATCGATACGTTCTTGGTGTATTAATTAATTCTACTACCATAGCAGGAAATTTATTTATACGGTTCTGTACACATTTAGTAAATAGTAATAATTTATTACGAATCCACTGATTGATCTTTTCCATCGCGTAAACATCGTGTCGATTTATTATGGGATATAATTCTCATTTTGAATACAAACACACTGGCACAAATTAAATTAATTTTATCTGCTTTTCCATTTCGACAATTCTGCCCAACAACTTCCCTCTATTTGTTGTTGATACAATGACGCAAACCGCTACATGGCAAAAAGATCTTTTCACCGAATATTAATTAAAATTGATAAAATTTCGCGCAATAGGGATGATGACTAATTTTTGGAATTGCTTTGATTTTAAAGATAGACCCTATCTAAACACGAAAATAATAATTTGGTAACAAAATATGATACATTTAAAAGAAATAAGTAAAAAAAATTCCAATCTCGCGTTCTGTCGAAGTTAACTGATCTTGACTGAGTTCTTACGAATAAATTGAATAAACGCCGTATAAACTTTTCGTAAACATTCCAAAAACTGCTCAAATAAAGAGTGTAACTCGGTATTCTCTTGGGCCCTAGAGCAGCGCCGGATTAATCACAGGGCACATTGGGCAACTGTCCAAAGGCGAAATTCGAATAGGGGGCGAAAAAATTTCATGATTATTGAAATCATACTCGTTAAAGTGGTAAAAATCTTAAATCTGAATAGGGAAATGATGTTGCATTTTTATATACTAATAAGTGCCGAATGTGGCGCGGCGTCCTTTATCTTATTTTTGGGCTTTTTGTCGGAAGCCGCGTCGGAAAAATCTCGCACTGGGCCACTCGGAGACTTTTACTGGCTTCAAAGGCAAAACTGACTTTTTTGGACTCTTTCAACGTTGTCAGCATTATCGACGTCATCATTAAAAAAATCGGCACTTACAATTTGCAATATAAAAGGACGAAATTCTAGAATTAGTTTTCCCAATCCACTCCTCTCACCTATTGCTATTGTGATTTGTGATAAAAGTTGGAATAAACGCTTCTAAAATTTAAATGAAGCTCAAAATGAGTTATAAAAAACAAGTGGGGCACAGAGGCGTAAAGCTCAGAAACAAAAGCAAAAGAAGTCTGAAAAACTGCTAGAGAAAATTCCCAAATTGGATAGTTTCTTCATCGACAGAATTAAACTTAGCTACTCGAATTCTCAAGATGAGTTCTCGGCCAACACAGGTATGTAGATCTATTCGACGATCAAGCGTGACTACTCGTCACTCGCGCCATGTCCCGTCTCGACTCCGCCCTCTTTAAAATACTTTTGCGCTAGACAACATCAAGAGTGACTGCTCGTCACTCGCGCCATGTCACATCTCGACTCCGCCCACCTTTGTATATTTTTGCGCTAGACGATAGACACTCTTATACCGAAAATTTCGTCTTTTTCCTCTCCCCGCAATTCTATTTTTTTAATTAGTTAAAAAATATATTATCTGCGGGCAAATTATGCATACATTTGCCATATAATTCATGTATGATCTTCCATTTGCAGCAACAATGATAATTTTCCATATATTTATTAAAAAGATATTCAGTTCTAAAAAATAAAAGTTGTAACTTTTGTGAAAATATTTCTAAAGTTGAACGTTGGTCATGTGTGATTTCGATATTTCGGTAAAAAAATCAATGTCGCGACCGGTGATTCATTTCTTGCAGGTGTGGTGGTCGATGATTAAATTTCATCCGCCCTGATGTCCTGAATCTCGCTATTCTTGACGTCGTTCCCAACGTCATGCATGCGTAAGGCTGTGAATGCTCTATTTGAGAATAGTTCCTGAAAATGATATTCTCGAGCACCAATCTTAAAATCATCGAATTGTATCGTCCCTCACAACAGCGTCAGTTGACGTTACAATAGCATTCAGATGCTACGTCGGGCGCGTTTTATGCGATCAGATTCTTACATCTGGTAAATAGTCGGGTCGTTCAGATGCTAGCGGTAAATTTTACCAATCGTACAACCATTAACCCAGTCGACACATGGTTAGAAATTGACCCGCATGCGCTTTGCATTTTATAATGCATGATTGGTATAAGGCTGCAAAAATTGGGCCAAGTCTTATACATTTTTTTTCTTGCCAAATGATTTTTTAGATCAGCTTAAAATTAGTTGGAAAATAACTATGTGTATATAAAAATTTCATCTGAATAAATTTTAGTCAATAAATTGAGAATTATTTAGAAGAATGTTTCTTTGTAAGTATCAATTGAAAATAGAAAAAGATGGATAAATTTGATATACGACATGGTATTTCACGTGATTTCAAAAAAATTTTTGATATAAATTTGATTAGGTACTTTAATTGTTTATTAAATGGAAATTTTATTCTTTCTAGAGTAACTTGAGACGTGTACATGGCGCAAAGTTTTACTGACATCCGTAGATGGCAGTTTTGGTAGTATATAGATTACTAGAAATTTTCGTTGTGATGGTATTTTTTTGTTTGGTTTGAATGACTCAAAATGATCAGAAACGTCGAGAAAAATAGTATTCAGCAAAAAATAATGTAGCGTCTATGTACGGAGTGGAAGTACCGATTCCATTGGCAGCGTTATTTATTATTATTGATTGATTATTATCCCTGATTTCAGTTGATAGTCAAAATAGTGAAAATCCAAGCACAAGTGTGGACTCGGTGGACCGGTATGCTCAACCAAAATTGGACGAGAAAATTATTGATAATAATGATAGTGGAGATGATTGTGGAATTCTGGATCTTAGTGCTCAAATCAAACATTTTTCTATGGATCCTGCTACTTGGAAAAACAATGATCTCTTGATAGATGCGGCCTTGAAATCTGCTTTAGTTCAAAACTTGGAATGGAAATATCGCAAGATACGGATCGAAGAAAATGTTTTATCTCAGTTGGTTAATGGACAAAATATTTTCGTCGTGAGTGGCTCGTGTATTCTGATTCTACTTACAAATTATACTGCATACAATGTAAATTATTCAGCAATATTAATAACCGTTTATCTCTGTTGAGTGGTTTTAACTATTGGAAACATATGGAAAAAATATCTGAAAAGAAAACAAAATACATGGAAATGCGGTCTGAAAACATTATTGAAATCAAATACACTAAATGGTTATGAGGAGAAGAATATAATTTCGGAAAAGTTAACAGTGTCATTATCTAGGAGTAAATGGAAAATTCGTGGCGGAAGATATATGAAGACGTTCAAACAAAGAATTAATTACCATATTCAAGAAATCGAAAATAATACGAAAAGTTAGAGCACAAAGAGCATGATGATTAGGGCACATTGCCAGAATGTCACAACAGAGAATTGTAAAATCGGTGCTGGATGGAGGAGAAGGCACAAAAAGAAAAAGAGGACGCCCAAAGAAAAAATGGGTGAAAGAAGTCAAGCGAAATATAAAGGAGGTAGGAACGATCGAGGGAAAGAAGTAGCAAAGGACCGACGGAAATGGAAAAGAATAGTATATAGGATTGAAGCTAAGGGTCTAGAAGACCTGTATAGCTGAACCATGTATATAAATAGTTAACTTCGTATTACTTTTATTAGTATAATATGTTAGTAAACTTAATAAACCTGTGTCGAATATCACTGTGCATTATTTGATTTAGGATGGCTTACGTTGCTTACGGGCTAGGTAGCTCAGTGTCTATTCCAAAACTATCCAAAATTAATATGGCTATGTAGCCAATGTCAATGACTTTCAAAAGAGATATCACTAGCCATAAGGTGCTATTTAAAATTATTGGCCAGAGTGGCACTGTGACGTCATCTATTACTATTACGTCACCTGTTACCATTCGTAGAGAAGTTTACAACACTTTATTTTCACCCTCAAAATTTTATTATTGTAAGTGTAGCCGTTCAAAAGATATGAGGGGGGAGGGGACTTTTGAATAGCATTGTATATATATTAATCCTATACAATATAAAAATAAACAATTGACAGATCATTGATGAATATACGTTAGCATACTTTATTTCTCAACATTTCTAATATATAATTTATTCAAATTTACCTTTAAGACTATTTAATATAATAATTTGCTAGCTAGAACAACGCTAGACCATTTAATAATTTGTTTCAAGGTTAAATGTCAAATAAAAATACAATAACCAACTGTATAACACTAAAAATTACTAACAGTGTGGTCAAAGAGACTTCGTTGTGACACTGTAAACAATGTCATAACGAAGTCTCTTTTATACACGAATTATAAAAAATGTATTGTTGGCATTCTTCGTTAAGCATAAACACAATGCAATATCTACTGAGGCGTGACGTCATATGCGTTTCCGCGCAATATTCAAAGTAGATAGAATAGAATGAAATAATGTTCGTTAAAAATTAGTTTATTGCTGGAAGAATGTATTTTTCGGGTATAGCAGACGTGTACCTACATTGTAGAAGGGGATTTCAAAATCTGTCATCAGGCCTATTATGTGTTGAATAAATAAGCGATAATTTCAATTTCTACTTCCTCTTCGCTCGATTCCAGTTTGTCCGCCTCTGCTGCTGTTGTTGTTGATAGTTGTCTCAACACCTTTTCTTTAGTGTTCCCGATGGCTTTCTAGTGTATGGTTTAATGTTTTTGCCTATGTAAGGCAGTCTGTCAGGTTCCATTCTATTTACGTGATCGTCGCATTATCTTTGCCTTGTTTTTACCCATTTATAGATGTTCTAAATCTTGCACTGTTCGCTTAGGCTTTCATTAGTTAATCTATCCCAGATTGTTACACCTTTTATTGATCTCAGAACGTTTATTTCTATGCTGTTCATCATGTGTTTTTTTCAGCGTCTACTTTTGTCTCTGCTGCTTATGTTAAGATTGGCCGCACCATAGCTTTATACACTTTTATCTTGCTTTCGGTGCTCATATATTTGTTTTCCAAGCCGTCTCTCTTAGACATTCACTAACTTTGGCTACTTTTGATGTCTGTCTTTTTACGTCTGTTGTTCTATTGCTGCTAATGTCAATCCCGTGGGTTTAAATGTAATTTTTTCTTCCACTTCCAGTTTCTAGCTGCGAGGTTCTTCACTGACATCCATGCATTTTGTTTTTCCCGCTGATATTATCATGTTGTAATTTTTTAGCCATAAACTGAAAAATATGAAGTCTTTGCAGATCGTCTTCATTGTTAGCTATCAGGAGCTTGTCGTCAGCATAGTACAGTATTATATTGATCTTATGAGGCCCCATTCAATATCCTTCTCACTTTTTTGCTTCAAGTATTATTTTATTCATTATCATGTTAAATAAAAGTAAACTTAGTGAGTCCCCTTGACGTGTTACGGTTTAAGGGAACTTATAGAGTCTTATAAATTATTTTCCATTATTTCATTTTGAATTAAGAGGGTAAACACTTACCGCTAATATCAATCAAGTCACTAAAACTGTTTTCAATTATCTGTTAACCCTTTACAATGTTCACATTGTCAAGATGTCAAGTATAATAGAGGTTGACCTTGAGAAATAAACTTCTTCTGTTCCAAAATTTTCAAATTAACATAATTGTGCCTACCTTGGTTAAGGTCTAATTGATCACCACTAATTCCCTAGTTAAAAGAACTGACAATTTCCGTTGGCTGTTCCTTGGTTTTTTGTTTAGTCGTAAAAAGGCTGGTTTTCTTTGGGTCATGTGGTCTCAGTGAATTTCGATTTGAATCGGATTTTTAAAGCCAAAACTGGAAAAGTACATAAAGTATTTTATATAGAATATCATAGGTTGATTCCCACATTAGTGGATTCATATACTTTACTACCTACCTGAAAGGCCAAACTTCAACTACGGTAAGTCACCATCGTCAATTATCTTTCCTTTTGCATAGTTATAACCAGCCATAGGCTTTCAGGCCTTCTTTTGTTATCCTTCACTGCTACCCAGCAAACTTTCCGGGAAGCAATTCCTATAACCTCCTAGATACTGAACTCCATGACCTTCTAGAGGGGCTCAATGCAGTTACATACTTTAGCCCGTGCCTGATTATTATTGTGGAGAAGAAGCACACCTACATATTGAAGCTCTATTCATAGAAACAAACAAGTAAGATCTAACCTCTACTTTCCTGTCATAGTGTATAGCCCGGTCTGGTTTGGTGCGCTTCCTAGACTGTTCCCTTTGGTACCTTAACTCTAGCTCAAGTTACTTTATATGGGATTGTGGAAACCATTCTATTTCAATCACTCAATTGATATACAACCACCTCACTTAGGGTTTAGTTGCTTTATCCTAAAATTTCCTAGCTTATATAGTAGGAAAACTAGTTTTAATAATTTCAACCAGATTTTTCATTCGGCTTAATCTAAACAAAATTGTAAACCAAATAGTACTACTTGGGAAGTCTCTTGTATTGTTCAGTGTATATTCATCACTCTATTTCTTTAACTGTATACAGTAATATGAATAGACACTCTGATTAAATACATACCTAGCTTTGAACTAGAGATTTTTGATAAACCCACACCACTCTCCGAAAAACATAAAAGTAAGTAGTTAGCCAGCATTTGAAATCAAAGTAGGACTGAAAAGATCTCCAATCCCTCCCTGTTTCAATTCGGGTAAAAAGGGAGGTATAAATGATATAAATATAACAGACGTATCCCTTCTTTTAGCGACGTGTGGCTTGTTTCGCCTTTTGGCATTGTAGGTAATGTTTGTTCTATTATCTTTGTTCATATCCTCTTCTATTCTAATGAGTGTTCTGTTGACATTTTGTGTTTGCAGTAGTGACAAAATATCACTCAGATGGACATGGTCAAAAGCTCTTTTTACATCCACAAAGCAAAATTATGCGGGCTTGTTGTATTTCTTCGACTTTTCTACTATTTGCCTGTCAACTAATGTTGCATCAATGGTGCTGCAGTTCTTTCTAAATTCTTGCTGTTTTCCCGCAGTTTCTATTTGTTCGTCTAATTTGTCTTCCATTAATGCCGTTAGTAGATTCAGCGTACTGTTCACTAAACTATCACCTCTATAATTTTTTGGGTTCGTTTTTTCACCATATTTAAAATAGGTAGTAATAAACTATCTTCCAGTTCTATCGGGACTTTCCCTGTAGCTAGTATATTGTTAAACATTTTAAAGCGATATCTGTGTAGTGTTGTGCATTTATCTTCATAAGCTCATTGTGTATTATGTCTGTAATTAACTGTCTCGACTCTTCGTGGATTCTACTCATATTAGTATTTTAAATGAAACTCACTGTTTCTAGCTAATTCCACAATATAATGAAAATTGTTGAAAATTCTAAAAAATTGACAATTGTTTCGCTAAATCAATATCATCGTCAGAATGACAGAAGTTACATTTGATTTCATGCCTACCTGATGCTTAGTAGCTATTTTTGGCTAGACCAAGAAGTGACCTAACTTGTGATTGAATTAATATATGTCAATAGAAAAAAGAAGAAGATGTGATATTACAAATATTGAAGCTTATATATTATTAGCCCTATGGTGATATCCTGGATATCATTTTTCCAATGAAGATCAGTATAACTGTGCAATGATATAGAAAACCAGGAAAACTATATCTGCTAATCTTTACAATTATCACTTAAGAAGATGACAGTTTAATAGTGGAGAACTTCCTAGATTTATCTGTTCATTGACGACTTCATATTGTGGGTTTCTTAAGTGTCTTCTAATTTCCAACTCTTCAAGAAAATCCAGTTCTTGTTTCTTTTCACAAATATGCAGCACTTCTAGTTCTGTGTTAGGTGTCAATGAATGATTGGTGTCAAGTAGATGTATTGCGTAGTGGTATTTATCTGGTTGTTTTAATCTGTATGCTCGTAAGTAACGTTTTTGTAGTAACTTCTGGTACAATTGGGTCAAATCTCCTCTCAAAGATTTTTTAATGAAATTAACTGTCTCGACCCTTACTTCGTGGAATCTACTCATATTAGTGTTTTAAATGAAACTCAACTGTTTCTAGCTGATTCCACAATATAATGAAAATTGTTGAAAATATTACCATTAAAGAAATCAGGTATATATAAACTCAAATGTCCAGAATGTAATGCTGTCTATTTGGGTCAGACCCTTAGAAATTTTGAAATCCGATACAGTGAACACTTACGAGCATACAGGTTAAAACAACCAGATAAATCCCACTACGCAAAACATCTACTTGACACCAATCATTCATTGACACCTAACACAGAACTAGAAGTGCTGCATATTTGTGAAAAGAAACAAGAATTAGATTTCCTTAAAGAATTGGAAATTAGAAGACATTTAAGACACCCACAATATGAAGTTGTCAATGAGCAGATAAATCTAGGGAGTTCTCCACTATTAAACTGTCTTCTTAAGTTATAATTGTAAAGATCAGCAGATATAGTTTTCCTGGTTTTCTATATCATTGCACAGTTATACTGATCTTAATTGGAAAAATGATATCCAGGATATCACCATAGGGCTAATAATATCTAAGCTCCAATATTTGTAATATCACATCTTCTTTTTTCTATTAACATATATTAATTAAGTCAATCACAAGTTAGGTAATTTCTTGGTCTAACCAAAAATAACTACTAAACATCAGGTAGGCATCAAATGAAATGTAACTTCTGTCATTCTCACGATGATATTGATTTATCGAAACAATTGTCAATTTTTTAGAATGTTCAACAATTATATTGTGGAATTAGCTAGAAACAGTGAGTTTCATTTGAAACACTATTTTGTCTATATCTGGCACTGTTCTCTTTTTCAATTTACTTATTCGTATTTTTGTTACCTCTTCTGTTATTTGTACGATGTCACTATCGTCTTCGCCCGCTTCGTTTGTATCATATTCTTCTTTTTCTACCTCCCCATATAGTTTTACAAATGTTCAATCCACCGCTCCTCCGTGATGTTGTCAACATGTATATATTCACTCAAGTGTTTTCTTCAATTTCCTGTTTTTATTTTTAAAATCCAAAATTATTAAAACAGACGAAATAAAAAAAAAAAGGAACGTTTCTTATATAATATGAAATTTGATATAATTATATTATGTTATTATATTATCTGTAAGTCTGAAAAACTCTCCAAACCTGCATCGTTAACTCAAACTCCCAATTATTTAAAGCGGTACCTGTGGTTTTTTCCACCAAAACTTCGCAGACTAACAAAAAATAATCATCGCAGTAAATTCAAATTATTCAGCCTACCATTGTTAATTGTGTTAATGTAATTCGATTAAAAAATATAATTCAGACTATGATTAATTTAACGAACAGCACCAATTTAGTTAATTGCATGTAAATTAGGATCGGCACGAAAGGGAAACGGAAAAAGGGTTCGCTGGTTTTTTTCTACAAGAAATCGTCTCTGTTTAAAACTGAAATGAGTCGGCGAAAATTATGCATGCAAAAATGTGTTAATTACAACTTTGTATGTGATAATTTTTTTGTTTTGGTTTTTCAATATCGTGGAATTTTGGATCAGATGTAGGACAAGTCATTCGTTCCATTTATTTTCTTCTAAGTTCTTTCTTAGTTGGAGCTAAGAGCAAAATATCATCAGCGAAGGCTAGACGTTCTGTTTATTCCAGTTTTTATAATTGATATCTCCAGGGCTACAGCACTGAAAACGGGGTGTCACCCTGCTTAAATCCTCTTCTAACTTCGAATTTTTTTAAAGTAATCCAGTTACCCCTGTTGTTTTCAAGAAGTTTGTTCATTTAATTTCATACAGTCAATTAAAACTAAATAGGAAGTATTTCAAACGAAAAGCAGATTAACTCTTGAATAAGCTCAATATTGATGCTATCTTGTACTTAGTTCAACGAACGTTGCTATTAAACTTCTTCCAAACACAGTTTACAAAAGATTATTTATATGGGTTGCACCTTTTTATAACCTACGGGGAACAAGTCTTATTTTTAAATATCGCTAATACTCATTCAACAAATCATCGGTCGGCTATCTAGTCTGCGCATGTTCACAATAGGTCGTAAATCACTTGTTGGTTTCATTTAAAGAAATTAGTGTGACAACGGTCGATAATTCCGTTATTATGGAAATTATCCAAAAAAGTTGACAAAAAAATTAGAAAACGACATGCTTCTTGTCTGGAAAATATGCCTATGTCTACAGGGTGACACATAACTGCGTGATGAAGCAAACATACGTTTTTTTACATGCGACACACTGTATATTTTCTCGTATTAAGATTTCTCCTATAATCGCATTTCTTACAATACGCAGTTTTATCAAATTACTTAGGTTATTCAAAAAGATATGACCATTTCTATCTCGAAATCATTCTGTAATGAAGAACTTGAAAATAAATAATTATTTTACTGTTTTAAATGAAACAAAGATAATTGACAATTGTTTCAATATTAAATATCATCGTCAGAATGATAGAATTTACTTTTCATTTGAAGCCTATCTGATGTTTAATAATTATTTTAGCTAGACCAAGAAGTGACCTACCTAGCGATTGACATATTATATTTTAATAGAAAAAAGAAGAAGAAGATGTGATTTTACAAATATTAAAGCTTAGATATTATTAGCCCTATGGAGATATCCTGGATATCTTTTTTCCAATTAAGATCAGTATAACTGTGAAATGATATAGAAAACCAGGAAAACTATATCTGCTGATCTTTACAATTATCACTTAAGAAGACAAGAAGTAGAGAACTTCCGAGATTTGTCGGTTCATTGACAACTCGATATTGTGAGTGTGAGTTTCTTCTAATTTCTAACTATTCAAGGAAATCCAGTTCTTGTTTCTTATCACGAATATGTAGTACTCCTAGTTCTGTGTTAGGTATCAAAGAATGTTTAATGTCAAGTAGATGTTTTGCGTAGTGGGACTTATCTGGTTATTTTAATCTATATGCCCGTAAATGTTCACTGTATCTTATCTCAAAATTTCTATGGGTTTGACCCAAATAGACAGCATTACATTTAAGTTTATATATTCCAGACTTCTTTGATGTGGATATTTTTGTTTTTACATTTAACAATTTTGTACTAACATTACTTTCTGTTTTAAAAGAAATTGTTGTATTTGTAGATGTAGATATTATCTTTTAAATATAATTAGAAATGTTACTTGCATATGTGACGGTTTTATAATTTTTCATTTCGTTATTTTGTTCAGGAAATATTAGTTTCAATGCCACTTTTTCCTCTTTTTTATTAATTTATTTATTTATCATATGTAACGGATAACCGTTGGATGTTGCTATTTGCTTAATTGTATTGATTCCCCCAATAAAATTACATTTGTTCAAAGGAACTGAAAAAGTTCTATGTATCATTGAATTATATGCTGCGAGTTTATGTGACATGGGGTGATTGGAGTTATATGGAATAGTTACATCAGTGTGTGTTGGTTTTCTGTAAATTGAATAATCAAGGACATTATCAATTCTTTGAATTCTTAAATCAAGAAAATTTATTGAGTTATTTTCTTCAACTTCTAATGTAAACTCAATTTTTGTGTGTGAATTATTAATATGGTTGAAAAATATATGTAATTGTCGTTCACTACCCATAAAACAAGCTAATATATCATCTACATATCTATACCAAAATAAGACATTTTTTGAAATATTACTGTCAAAGATTTTTCTTTCTAAATTGACAATAAAAATGTTTGCCAAAATTGGTGATATAGGGCTTCCCATTGGTAAACCTCCATTTTGAGAATATATCTTATTGTCAAAAGTGAAATAATTCTGATTAATACATACATCAAAAAAATTAAGTATATCCGATATTATTCCTAGATTAATATTTTTATCTTCTATTAGAATGCTTTTAATTTTTTTATTAGTTCTATTGAATTTTTAATTGAGTATTTAGTTGTATATCCGTAACTATTAAGTATATTGTTAAGTTTTTTTTGCTAATACATTATTAGAAGTATTAACATAAGAAACTACAGGTCTAATTGGTTTCGTTATTTTATGTAATTTAATGGTTCCGTATAATTGTGGAGAATGAGGATTTTTATGAACGATGGACTTCTTTTCGTAATCACACAAAGATAATTTGAATTATTAACAATATCTCTAACATTGTTAGGAAACCTTTTTGTTGGATCTGCTCTAAGAACTTGTACATTGCTAGCTTCTATAAAGTGATATATTTTTTAAATATAATCTTTAGTTGTCAATATGATAGTGACGTTCCCCTTGTCAGATTTTGTAATTTCCAAGTTATTATTTTCTACTTTCTTTTTAATTCAATTCGAAACTGTAATGTAATTTTTTGTTTGACGTTTAACCTTTAAGGGTTCAATATTTTTGATTAAATTGGCCATTACTAATTTCTCATAAAGAAAATAATTTGAATTAAATTTTAAAGCTATTTCTGATTCTGTTTCAATTATTTGTTAAATATTCTTCGTAAATATTGGTCGTATGCTGTACTTTAAATATTTATTTAAAAATTCGATTTCATTATTTGTAAAATTAGTGTCTGAAAGATTTTCAAATCGTGGTGCAAAGTAAGGTGGTATGTAACTTCTTACAGTTTCATGTTTAGATTATTGAATTTTATGTTGTGTGTTCAAGTTTCTGTAGTTGTTGTTCTTGTTTCTTAAGTTTCTTGTGCATCATCGTGCTGACACTTTCTCGGAATTTGTCATCTAAACAGTCAAATTATACTGGACGTAGTTGGACCGTGAGCTCAGAATGTACAACTTTTATGTGGTTGTCAAAGGGGTCTCTTATTTTAAACCATTTTTTACATTCTTCTTTAAGCCATACTCGTTTAGCACATTTCATGGCTTTTTGTGCTTTAGGTGTTGTAGTATGGCATTTTATATTTATATAATTTGGTATTAACTCTTTTCTAAGGCATTCTTGGTTGAGGCGAATGTTTTGTGATGCTTTGTAAGGTTTTTGTAGTAACTTCTGGTACAGTCGAGTCAAATCTTCTCCCGAAGATTTCTCAATGAAATTAACTGTCGTAATCCTTACTTCGTGGAATCTACTCATATTACTTAAATAAAACTTGCTGGTTCTAGATAATTCCACAATATATTGAAAAAAATGTTAAAAATTCTAAGAAATTTGTCAAATTTTTCGATTTTAAAAAATATCATCGTCATAATGACAGAAGTTTCATTTCATTTCATTTGAGGCCTACCGGATGTTTAATAATTATTTTTGGCTAGACCAAGAAGTAAACCACCTTGTGATTGACTTAATATATGTTAATAGAAAAAAGAAGATGCTATGATATTACAAATATTGAAGCTTAGATACTATTAGGTCTATGGGAATATCCTGGATATTTTCTTTTTCCAATTACGATCTGTATAACTGTGCAATGGTGTAGAAAACCAGGAAAACTATATCTGCTGATCTTTACAATTATCACTTAAGACGACAGTTTTGAAGTGGAGAACTCCCTAGATTTACCTGTTCATTGACGACTTCATATTGTGCGTTTCTTAAGTTTCTTCTAATTTCCAATTCTTCAAGGAAATCCAGTTCTTGTTTCTTATTACAAATATGTAGTACTTCTAGTTCTGTGTCGGTTGGTGTCAATAAATCATTGATATCAAGTAGCTGTTTTGCGGTTGTTTTAATCTTTATGCTTGTAAGTGTTCACTGTATCGGATTTCAAGTAATATAGATTTTCAATAATTTGTTAGATGTATGCAGTATTTAAGGAAATTTTTTTTGTAAAAATTTTTTCATCTGGGGTCAAAAACCGTATAAATTGGAAAAACTAAAAAAAATCACAGAGTGAACCATTTATTATATACTATAGCAAGTAGAGCTACAAAAAATATTTAAGGTGTTTTCTCTCTATCTGAGGTCAAAAACTGTATAAATTGAAAAAAACTTTTAGATGGCCATTAGAACCCCGTAACGATTTTTTCGGGGATCGTGGTATGATAATAACTTTTCGAGCTCTATTATCCTGCAAAGATCCATCGAAATCGTTAGAGCCGCTACAAAGTGCCACAAGCATGTATGTACCGACAAACTACCTAAAACTAGGGTACCTATATATTAGCATTGAGTACAGTTAGCAGGCTAAATTTTTTATGGTAGTATCACCTCAGCGCTCCGAGTCAACTGACTTCCATCATGATCGGTGAACACATTCCTATTTTTTCGTATTTAAAAAACGTCTTTTTGATTTGTCACGCAGCTATTAGCTACTCTGTAGATATTGGCATAATTTCCAGGTAAGGAGCATACCGCTTCCTACAATTTTTGTTAATAACTTTCTTGGGTAATGTCCATAATAACTGATATATCGACCGTTGTCAAACTAAAAACGCACGCTGTATGTTAAAATGTTTACATAATGATTGATCAGTTTTCCCAGTTAATGTTCGCTGATTTTAATCCGTTTATCTGGTTTTTTTATTGTAGAGATAATATTAACACAAAACTCTTTCGAAAACTGGAATTAATTTGAAAACTTACTAATCTTCTCGTGCCATTAAAAGTTTGTTGCACTAAATGAATCACTTGAGTCTTTGCAATTTCAAAGTTCCTCTAAAGCAAATAATTAATATTCGATATTTTGTGCTTCACTCTAAAACTAATTTTCAACTGATATTAACTATCAAGTTTAAAACAGCGTTGAAAATTTAATTTTTTTTCTTCAACTTCACTTGCAATAACCTCGTAATAAATTTCAAGTTTAGTTGCAAAAATATGTATGTTCAGTATAATCGACTAAAAGTTAAGCCGGTCCTGTGAATATTCCGGTTTAAAAATTTCTTTCGAAAAAAGGTAACAGTTTTTGTACATTTCAACGTATTTTCGACTAACGATTTTATATTTTAGACAGTAAACTGTGATATTTTAACTGTTTGTTTATTGTTATGTGTTAGTTATTTTTATTTGTAATTATAAAAGGTATGTTTATTAGATTATTAATTAATAAAAGTATTCTTCGATCCTTAATGTGACAGAAATTTCATAATAATTTCGACATATTGGGGCAAGTCATCGTGATAAAATAATTGTTGAACTTCTTGTATTTATTTTGTAAAAATTATAACAGTGTTTCTAAAAGTCACTTTAATTGGACAAAACGATATGATACAGTTTATTTAAGTGTACTGTAAACATTGGAAAATTTGTATACGTTTTTGTAAAATCATTCGGATTTTTTTTTA
Source organism: Galeruca laticollis (assembly GCA_963921935.1). Lineage (NCBI taxonomy): Eukaryota > Metazoa > Arthropoda > Insecta > Coleoptera > Chrysomelidae > Galeruca > Galeruca laticollis. The sequence continues at coordinate 101,876,943 of OY998177.1, forward strand.
ATTTAATAATGGGCTTATTTTTATTATATACAAACAATTTCAATATTAACCTAGATGGTTTATTGCCCCATTCACATACACAAGTCAGTTGAATTACTACATCCTACAAACAAAATTTCAATATTTCGTATAGTATAGTGTTGAAATATTTCTCTAAAATTAGAATTTAAGATATAAAAAAATAAAAAATAAAATAAAAGCCCAGTAATCTAACTGGCCCGTATAGTTGATTTATTTTTACGATTGCCGAATCAAAATTCTGTTAAAAGTGACTTATCTTCTAAATAGTTGATTCAATTTCCTTTCACTATTAATTCAAATATATTGTTAGTTGTTGGTGAAATCACTATTAGGCCGGGAGCACGATTACACTGAAAGTGACGCCATCCGGACCTTCAATATTCTTAGGTTATTACATGTAAAAAAATATACGAACAGAATGAGCTTGGTGTGACTATACGAATTTGCCAGAAACAATGTTCAAGTAATAGTAATTTACGTAACAAGGCCAAAAAGTACTGTTTTTTCGGTCGTGTTGCGTACAATATTTTTTCGGCAACCGTGTAGAATAACAAATCTTTGAGACGTCACATTTCTTTATTATAAATTTTAATTCTTATTTGAATTAAACAAAACAGAAAATACTACTTAACAAAAACATTCGAATTCTTATTTATAATAATATTTATATTAAAATTCGAGCAATTGCTAATATTGAAGGGATTCAATTTGTTTGAAATGCTTGGTATATTTAAATTGTTGAAGCCAGAACAAGGCAAAGTTTCCGTTTCAGATTGATTGTTTTCTTCTGATGATTTTTGAATGGTCTTGGCAATTTTAGTTTTGTTTGTAAGTGAATTATCTATATATCCTTCAGCCACATTGGTAGACTTCCAGCCAACGGGTCTCTTCAAATTTGTGATGTTTCCACCATTATCAGCAAATAACGTAACCGACGTTCGACGAATACTATGACCTGTGTAATTTTTAAGATTGGGTAAATGTAAAAATTCTCCGATTTTTATTCTGAAACTCCCAAAACTGTGAATACCAACAGGGCTGCGTTGAACATTTTCTTTTTTGTAATTCACGAATAATCTGTTATGTGGAGTATGGGATGGCCGTAAAGATAAATATTACCTATACAACAGCAGGTTTTCTTGCCCAATTACAACCAAAGTTCTCTCAATATGTGTTTTGGAATCCGGTATTTCACAAGTAACATGTCTTCCTTGTCGTTTAATAGATCAATTGACATTTTTGTTAGTTCTTCTCGTCTACACGCACCGGCTAACTCAATAATTGTTGCTACATGAACATTAAGTTGATACTTCATATCCTACAATCGTATTATTTTGTTAAAATTACCTTCAGCATTAGACATGTTTCATAATCCCCTTCCCTAATGAATTTGTTGATCTGCTCACTGCTGAAGACTTCTGATTTCTTGGCTTTGTAACCAATATTCTTCCTTTTGAGAAATGCGATAACCTTTAGGAAAGTGGCTACGTTTACATTTTTCTTCACTAAAATGGTACTTTTCAACATAGAGTAGAGGATTTGACAGTTTCAGATTTTTGCGCCACATAAGCCAAAATTACATCCTCTGTAATAGTTTTGCATTGCTCTATATTCATCCATTTCGTGAACAAATTATAAACGTTTTCGTAGCAGGTAATAATTGTGCTGTAGCAGTAGCTGTTATATTGGAAATTTCCCAGGGAACATTTTCGAAGTCACTATCGCTGCTTTCCACATTTTATTGCGCTCAAAAAACATGCAACCTTCTGACAACTAATTTCATATGAACTGTCAGCCGTCATTTCGTTGCTATGGTAACGACTGCATCTTTCCGGCCTAGGCCGGGAAGTACATACTTCCCGGACTAGGCCGGGAAATGTTACTTTCTCAAAAAAAAGCGTCCGGGAAGTGGGTACATCCCGGACCGTTGCCAAAAAAAATAATTATTATTAATAGGCAACAAAATGTTGCCATTATCACAAACCTGAAATTTCAGAAAATCTTTAATTAGCCAGTATCATATTCTTTGAAAAATACAAGGTCGGCCAACTTACAAATACCAACAATTGACAGTCACACCTAATTAAAGATCGTGACTTGTGGCATTTTTTTGACGTTCTCAATTAGAACCTTTTTTACCACATCATTATGTTTAGTTTTTTAATCTCTTCAAGATAATCATGGTTTGTCGGTTGATAAATGCGAGAAAGTGATTGCCACAATTAAATAAACATTTTGACATCTAGCAATTTTTTAACGTTATCAATTACAACCTTTTTGCCACAACATTTTGTTTATTTTTCTATTCTCAATAACGGAATGGGGTACATAAATTGTACATCTCTTGTCCTAACATTAGGCTTATCACGTTAACAAGCTTTACCACGCTTCAATACCTATACTGGTACTGATTATACAGCAGCCGCCTTTGTTCGTAAAGGAAAAGTAAAAGCATACAACCTTCTAGTGCGTAATGAAAAACATCAAAATATTTTTTCTACAAACGCCAAAAATAACAATGTTTGCGCATTGACAACAATATGCGAAATGATACTTTTTTTCGCATTCTTACATTACTATGACCTCGGCTTCGCCTCGTTAAAACATTATTCAAGATCATCAAACAATATTTTTCCTACAAACGTCAAAAACGTTAAAACTGTTATAAATAAGTGAAATGCCTAATTTATTATAGAAAATAGTATTGAGCTGGCTTAAATAGTTTTTTATGTAACAAGTAGCCTTTTTTCGACGAATGTGAATATTGTCGCATTCGCCTGCGGCTCATGCGACAATCACATAAGTCGAAAAAAGGCCTTTACACATGAATTCCATACACTATTTTTTCTACTACCGAAAATGTTATCAAAATACAGTAGTTTAATAGTAATTTTCTTTACGCACTAAAGTAGGTTTAATTTTTCTTTAGAAGAAACTATAACGCTTTTATTGATTTTTAATAAAATATATCATATACTGATTAAAATCTTGAACATTTTAATCAAAATTACAATAAATTAACAGACGAATTCAATTATTAACAAAACTAATATTAAAGGTGCAATTTGTGTGGACATTTTCGGAATATTTTGTTATTTTATTTTCCCTACACCATTCTTTAAGCAAATTGTATTTTGTTTCGTAAATATTCCCAGATTTTTGGGGTAATAAATCATTAGAAGCATTCTGTGCTACGTTTGAAATGTTTGATGGTGTATTTTCAAAATAATCTCCTGAGAAATCATCAGAGGAACCCATCTTTATAATCATATGTACCTACCTATTCCGTTTTCTAAAATAACATCATAGTTTCCTAAAAATGTTCAATACTTAAATATAAATACGTTTGCTTACCCTAGGTATAGCCGGAAGATCTCAATTTCAAACTTAAACGTCGAATTCAATGCACAAAGAAATGTCAGTCACTCACAGCCAACTTATAGGTACCTGCCTTTGCACCCTATTCAATTATTTTCCAGAACCCAATAATTATTACGTATGTACTTTACTGAATTCTATATGTTTCAATTTCTGATTTAAAGAAAACTCACATTTAATATACGTTTATTATTCCTACCTATATTTTTATAAGACTAGATAAAACTAAATACAAATTGGGACTTTTTCTTTACGCACTAGTGCGTAAAGTAAAGTTTTACGCACTCGAAAGTATGTCTAAAGTCCGTACTTTACGCACAGTAGAAGAAAAATGTCTTTTCTAATCAAATTTTCACTGTTAATATGGAAACAAAAGTGTCTGCAGCAATAATAATTATTTTAAAGTGACGTTTGAGCTCGCGTCTTCAATTTTGGGCCAACTAATTTTTAAATGAATGACAGTTAAATACTTTTAAAATAATGATAGAATTTTACAATACCGTTAGTTATTATTTACAATATTAACATTAATTGTACAACCAGTACACGAACCAATATTTATTTCTAAACCAGATAATTCAGCTTCAGCTCGGGATATAGGGGTTTTGGGGGTGGAAACACTACTAATTTTTGAGGTAGGGGTGATACCATGTGATCCTGAAATTTCACAATCTAAAATTTTATTTGATATTTGAATATTATTATTGATAGAATTTTCCTCGTATCCTTCGGCCATGGTGGAATATTTCCATCCCCGTGTCTCTTCAAACTACATATATCACCTCCAGCATTAGCAAGAAGTGTGGCCCGTGTTCTCCGAAAACAGTGACCTGTGAAAGCATCAGAATTTGGTAATTTCAAGTATTTTGCTATTAAGCTGGGCATTCCTCCAATAGAATTTATTCCAACAAATTGGTTAATGTATCTCTTATTTTGATACTTCAAAAACAATCGGTGACTGCTAAAATAATTTTCTGGTGCTTACCGCCGTGAAAAACTCACTAAAGTGAGTGTCGATGATATAGAAGATAAAGGCTCCATCTTGATTGTGAAAGTACCGGATACAAAAAGGAACCTACAACGGATTTTTATGGTTTCGAATCTAGATTATATCTATATTTACCGAAAACACGTGGCTCTTTGTCCAAGTTATGCTAGTAGTCGCCGATTGTTTTTAAAGTATCAAAATAAGAGATGCATTAACCCAGTTGTAGGAATAAATTCTATTGGAGGAATGCCCAGCTTAATAGCAAAATACTTAAAATTAACAAATTCTGATGCTTTCACAGGTCACTGTTTTCGGAGAACCTCGGCCACACTTCTTGCTAATGATGGAGGTGATATATGTAGTTTGAAGAGACACGGAGATGGAAATCTTCCACCGTGGCCAAAGGATACGTGGAAGGTTCTATCAATAATAAGATTCAAATATCAAATAAAATTTTAGATTGTGAAATTTCAGGATCACATGGTATCACCCCTACCTCAAAAATTAGTAGTGTTTCAACCCCCAAAACCCCTATATCCCGAGCTGAACCTGAATTATCTGGTTTAGAAATAAATATTGGTTCGTGTACTGGTTGTACGATTAATGTTAATATTGGAAATAATAACTAAAGTTATTGTAAAATTCATCATTATTTTAAAAGTATTTAACTGTCATTCATTTAAAAATTAATTGGCCCAAAATTTAAGACGCGAGCACAAACGTCACTTTAAAATAATTATGTGGCTGCAGCCACTTTTGTTTCCATAGTAACAGTGAAAATTTGATTAGAAAAGACATTTTAAGTCAGCTCAATACCATTTTCTATAATAAATTAGGCATTTAACTTATTTATAACAGTTTTAAGAGATAGATTTCGACGTTTGTATGAAAAATATTGTTTGATGGTCTCGAATAATTTTTTAACGAGGCGAAGCCGAGGTCATAGTAACGTAAGAATGCGAAAAAAAGTATCACTTCGCATATTTTTGTCAATGCGCAAACATTGTTATTTTTGGCGTTTGTAGAAAAAATATTTTGATGTTTTTCATTACGCACTAGAAGGTTGTATGCTTTTACTTTTCCTTTACGAACAAAGGCGGCTGCTGTATAATCAGTACCAGTATAGGTATTGAAGCGTGGTAAAGCTTGTTAACGTGATAAGCCTAATGTTAGGACAAGAGATGTACAATTTATGTACCCCATTCCGTTATTGAGAATAGAAAAATAAACAAAATGTTGTGGCAAAAAGGTTGTAATTGATAACGTTAAAAAATTGCTAGATGTCAAAATGTTTATTTAATTGTGGCAATCACTTTCTCGCATTTATCAACCGACAAACCATGATTATCTTGAAGAGATTAAAAAACTAAACATAATGAAAAGTACCATTTTAGTGAAGAAAAATGTAAACATAGCCACTTTTCTAAAGGTTATCGCGTTTCTCAAAAGGATGAATGTTTGTCACAAAGCCAAGAAATCAGAAGTCTTCAGTAGTGAGCAGATCACTTCCTCTCCTTTCTTTCCTTGCACTCTTTGCATTGCGCATGTTGTTGTTCCCCCATCTCCATTTGGATTATTCATAACTTCTCCAGAATTCTTCTGAATTCCACCATAGCAAACGAGTCTTGGTGTCCCTCGATACTTGCCAGCTCTTCCAGCTTTCGCCCGAATCTTTCCTTAATTCCTTCCGCTTTCCTTCCTTTTTTCCGTCTGCTTTTCCTCAGAACGATTCCCTCTGTTTTTCCTTTTTTTACAACCTGACTCCTCTACGTCAATGATGATGACGACATCGGATTGATTTGCCCCCCTCTTCTGCCTCCTCATATACCCCTTTCCCTATTGGTGTGGACTGCTTCCTTGCCATTTCGCTTTCTCTTATTTCCGTCCTTTCTCTTTCTCTTTCCCTCCTTTCCATCTCCTCTCTTTTTCTCCTTTCCATCTCTTCTCTTACTTTTCTTTCCATCTCTTCTCTCTTTTTCTTCTTTTCCGTCTCTTCATTGGCTCTACGTAGATACCTCTCGTACTCCCCCTTCGTTTCGTCCTCCGCTCCCTCGCTCCTCTCTTCCTTCTTCCTCTCTTTTTCCTGCTTTCTTGCAGTTTCGCTTCCGCTTCTTTCCAGCTCTTTTATAGTTATATGCCGTTCCAAGAGACTCTCCTCCTTGTCTCTTCGTCCTCCTCTATCCAGCTCCTCTCCCTCTTCTCCACTTCCTTTTCCTTTGTCATATTCCAATTCATATTACTTCCCATGAGTTGAGTCGAGTGAAGGTCCAGCGAGACAGTGCGCCCTGACCTCGCTAAGGCTAGTTACTCTGGAAGGTCGCCAGGTATCCCAGAGGCACCGTTTCTGACTGCGTTTCGTGCAGCCATTCATCCACGGCCGCGGTGGCTAACAACGAGGATTACGGATTATTATGTCGAGGTTTACTCCTCTAGGCTTTTTCCACGGTTGTCTACGGACGCAGGTTTGCCAACGGGCCGGCCCACATAGCTGCCTCCCCTATGTGTGGCCGTGGAATTGAATTGATGTTCCGGGGTATCAGGGAAATGTTTTCTTGGAAGGACGACAAAAAGAGCAGAAGAAAAAGAAAAAGAAGAAGTTTAAAGATATCGTTGGAAAGAGGAAAGGGAAATAAGAAACAAATGGTCCAAAAGTGAAGTAGAGCCAGTTTAAATAATTAAAAAAGAAGAGACGATTCTATGAAAGATCGTGAAGGGTATTAATAGGGTGGAAAGAATATTACAGTCCTGTAGACAGTGATTTCATCTCCCCTTGACTGATAGATGATTAGCAGAGACGGGGAGGTCGGCGACGATGATTTTTAGCCGGGTTTACTCCTCTATCCCCTTTGATCCGTGGGGGATTATTCAGAACGAATCGTTCATATTCATCACCTATCCCCGAAATTGGTCGGCCGTGCCTCCCTCACAGCTCTTAAAGTGCGCAGGAACCATGACCGACCACTCCTCGTGGAGACACCCTATGAGCCATTGGGACGCGCCGTGTCGGATAGGACAACCCCAGCACCCCATCCCCCCACAAAACTCGCATGGAAGATTAGGGGTGAATCACTTTCTGGTAGAGTTGCATAGATCTTGGTTTTGAGATATCCTGATTAAAAAAATGTCTAGTGGGGTTTAATCTGGTGACCTAGGTGGCCACTCCATCATTGGGCCTCGTCTGCCTATCCAGCGATCAGGAAATGTTTCGTCTAAAAACTGTCGTACTTCGAGAGCGTAATTTGGAGGGGATCCATCTTGTTGAAATGTCAGTAGATCTTTAGACATATTATCATAATTTTCTAGTATGTGGACCATTTCCGGATCAGCATTTCTCTCATTAATTGTAGATAAGACTCGCCATTTGAATTTCCATCAAGCAAATGTGGTCAAACAATATGATCACCTAGAATACCACACCAAACGTTCAACTTCTGTGGTATTTGAGTATGGAATTCCCGCATTACGTGTAGGCCATGTTGTGCCCAGTATCTACAATTATACCTGTTAATAATACCACTTAGTGCAAATGTAAATTCGTCTAAAAAGCAGATATTGTACAAAAATTCGGGATTGTCAGTAAGTCGTTTACTCATTGTCTCACAAAACTGTAGACGACGGTCGAAGTCGTCTCCATATAGTTCTTGAAGCAATTTCATTTTACAAACGTGAATTTTATGTTTATGTAAAATTCTGAATACACTGCTTCGAGAAACGCCCAGTGCTATTTGTGATACCGACTGCTGATCTTCTAACTTAAGTTGTCCTAAAACGGCAACTTCCATAGCTTCGTTGTTAACTACTCGTAGTGGTTCATGTCTTTTATTGGTAACTGATCGTGTTTCAAAAATTATTGCATCAACTCAGTAACGTACTTATGTGTTGCGGTTCTCTCGGGATGAACAGCATTGCTGAGGGGCTGACTGTGGGGCTGAGGGGGTGAATATTACAAAGAGTATAGGTACGTAACCAGACGTCCCCCTTCAAATAATTTTTGACCTATTTTTACATTTTTTCATAAAAGTCCCTTTTTTGAAATTATTCAAGGTGGATAGCTTTCATTGAAATGCACTGCATATAGATAATTAGGGGTGGTTTGGCATTAACTGGTTTCAGTTTATTATTACTTTCGTGGGATTGTTAGCTCGTTAGCTTTTCTTTTCTTGGAGTTTTTAACTCTAATCCATTCTGTTTTCCTGCTCAGCTCTTCTTCATATGTAAAATTTTCTGTCTCTGTTTCCTATGTTTCTTTTTCACTGTTCCCTTCTGATAGTTTATCTGTTGAATTTCTTCAACTTGTATTTGTAGCTGTTTGATTGTAACTTTCTATTTTCCTCATAATTGTTTTTTTCCACTACTAGCCTCTAAACCTAACTTTATTGACTTTTGTTGAGGTAGAAAAGTTGTTCATTATTAACCAAGGTAGAAAAATATAGAGCCTACTTGATCAGAACTAAATCTCAATCAATCTGACAAAATGTGAGGTTAACTGATACAATTAGAAAATGAAAAAATATTTTTCCTTGCCTATTTAATGGTCATATCCACCTACCTATTCAAAAATGAAAATCAATTGACTTATCCATGAAGTTTTCATAGCGATTATTACAAAACAATATTTATTATCAAATCAAAACAAACATTATTGGATAAATGTGTTATGGGTTGTCTCTTGTGCACAGCTGTCATGTGAAATGGGAGTGACTGGTGACCCTACCAAAATTCGGCCGACATTATAAGTTCATTTCATATTAATTTTTGCTTTATAACATATGACTGGAAAAACAATAAACTGATACTTAACATAAACTAGAATTATTTAGGTACTTATTTAAAATTATTATACGTTGTGCAGTTATTGCTTGTCGTATTAAAAGTCCAGTAACATCGGACGGGGTAATATTAATTGTACGATTTGCAAATTCATTCATTATCTGACTATGAAGTAGACGGTTGAGATATGTTGGTATTCTTTGTACCATTCTGGTTATGCGTTTTTTTGTGCTCAATGAATTCTTCTACATTACCCTCGGCCACTGTAGAACTCTTCCACCCACCATGGCGTTTTAAAGAGAAAATATCGGCCCCACCTTCTGATAATATGGTGACAGATGTCATTCTTGAAGTGTGCCCAGTAAAAGTATTTATATTTTTTAGTTTTAAAAACTTGGCTCCCTTTCTCGGAACACCACTTATAGTGTTGTGACCCATATTTTGTTGTGTAGCTTTTAAATATTTTTTTACTATACTAATCCACAAAGAATCCATCATTACAAATTTCCTCGACGAACCATTTTTACTTTTATTAACATTAAATATAATTATGTCTTCTCGTATATCCACAAATTTCATATTTAAATGTTCTTCTGTTCTACAGGCACCCGCAATTCCAATTAGAAGTACTAGTCCGGGAAAGTAAGGTCGAAAAATCTGTTAACTATCAAAACTTTCCCATAACTGATTTTTCATTTTTAAATGAAAATATATTGACCCAGCATCACTCTCTTCCAAAGACACACATATTTATAACGTGAAAACATATTTTAAACAAATTTTTCAACGCCAAAATGAGAAAAAACTAGATGGAAATTTTTTTATTTTCGGTAAATGTTCTAAAAAATTATGTGAAAAAATTTTTAAAAATTTTGTTTATGTCATGTATAAAAATATAACTTTCACTCTCTCGATTGCAACAAACCGTTTCTCAATTTAGACGCGATTGAAAAAAAAAATTGTTTCCAATATGCGCAGCCGCCATTTTGAATTTTCCAAATCTGAAAAAATGTAAATTTTTAGAAGTTTGCCCTCTATGTTTATCTATGTTTTGACCTCGATATTAATATTTTATTTATAATTACCAACCAAAAATATAATTTTCGTAAATTTTTTCAATTTTTGGAAAATTTAAGATCGGAAAATTTTTTTTGAAAAAACTATTATGTCACCTTCAAGACCATAAGAGTTGCTTCAATTTTCATCTCCACGATTTTTTCGTAAGAACACGAGCATAAATCACTTGAATTTTAGGTGGTCTGAGCTGTGCTTGCAAGCTGCGTCGCAAGCTCCAGCGGAAATTATTAGACAATCTAGAAGAGTGATGCTGGGTCAATATATTTTAATTTAAAAATGAAAAATCAATTATGGGAAACTTTTGACTTTTATTTCCTTACTTTCCCGGACTATACAGCCAAAAATATATTTAAGTAATTTTTTTAATACAATATTTTCATTTTCATTATTTCTTTCAAATTAATTTTCGGCAATCACCAGCAATCTATAAGGGAAATTTAGAAGGACAATAATGTGTTTTTCAACTAATTTGAATTTAGAGACATTGTAAATATATTCAGAGATACAGCAAATTTGAGTTTTACCGGAGGAATGAAATAAATTACGAAAAACTAATCAATGGTCACTTATCTTAACTTGGGATCGATGAGTAGACACACCCAAATAAACTCACTCGTTGTTCTGTCAGATTCTATTCCCGATGTATTTCTGTACTGTGGTTCTGTGCCAAATTAATTTTCACGAAAAGAAAGAATTCAAATTTTATTTAGAAAAGAGTAAGTTATTTCATTTTCATATGAGCTAAAAGTACCTAAGTAAACAAGGTACCTACCTTTTTCGACAAATACAACTCATTTGGTGCTTCCAAAATAAATTTCGTTATGTCGAAAAAATAGATGCCTTTTTCTGTTTTACATTTGACAGAAGCATGGATGAATTGATTTTTGAGAAAATTTTGAAGTTCATATTATATTCGATATTTATTAAATCCAAAAACTAATATTTGAAAAAATATAATGCCAGTAGTGAAAAAAATGCTATAGGAGCCACGGTAAAAAAGTGTATTAATGTCTCGGATCCATTAAAGACCTCGAAGCTTCACTTCTCGGTCTTTAATGGACCTCGACAAAAATACCTCACCTTTCTACATTGGCGCATAATTACTATTCATAAATCCAAGCATTATATAATACCTGTTCATTTTGACTACGAGCTCCATTTTCATTGAACAATGCCTGATTTTGCTGGACTAACAGCACCTCGTTAATATTTGGTATGCATGTGTAACTGGATATATCATTACAGAATATATATATATATATATATATATATATATATATATATATATATATATATCAGCACTACAGGCCTATCTGGCCCTCGGCTTCGAGATCTTTCACTTTCTCTCAATTGTTTTCTATTCCTCGCCTCGTTCTGCCAGTCCCTTACTCCCACTGATCTCAGGTCTCTCCTAACCTCCTCCAACCATTTCTTCCTTGGTCTTCCTGTTCTCTTTTTACCACCTTCTCTCTGTGCTTTAATTATATGGGTTATACTTGGGTGATTATACAAATCTGATAATTCTCTGTTTGTTCTTCTTCTGTATATTCCATTTCCTTTTATTCCACCATAAATCTTTCTGAGCATTTTACGTTCCCATATCTCTAGTCTATTCTGCTTTTTTTGTTCATTGTCCAAGTTTCACAAGCGTAGGTAACTGACGGTCTTATTATTGTTTGGTTCATTCTTATTTTTGCTGTTCGTGATATGTCTTTTGAGTTAAACATCTGTGATACCATTCCTGCTGCTTCACTGCCTTTTGTTAACTTTTTTTCTATTTCCCTTTCTTCGTCTCCTTTATTTGTGATAGTGACTACTAAATATTCGATTTGTTCCACTTTTTCTATTTTGTAGCTTTTGTTTCCATTACAATTTATAATAATATCGGTTTTTTCATTATCCTTCATTACCATGTATTTTATTTTTTTCTCGTTGATCACTAGACCATATTCTCTTGCCTTCTCTTCTAGTAGCTTAAATACGCTTAACAGTTCTTTCCTGGATCTTGCCATAGGTACTATGTCGTCCGCATATGCTAGACACTGATGTTTATTCCCATAAATTAAACCTCGGGTTTTTATACCACTTTCTCTTAGTATAATTTCCTGAACTAGGTTAAAGAGGGTTGTGGATAATGGATCTCCTTGTCTCAGACTTTTCTCTATCTTGAATTCGTTAGAAGTACTGCCCTACAAAATTACTTTGCTCTCGGTTTTTCGCATGGTCATTTCCACTAGTCTTCTCAATTTACCTGGTATTTTTAACTTTCTCATTGCCTCATACATTTTCTTTCTTCTAATAGTATCATAGGCCTATCTGTAATCGATGAATAGCAGATGCAGACTTAGATTTTCTTCGTAAGCATTCTCCTGAAGTTGTTTCATAATGAAAATTTGGTCTATTGTCGATCTACCTGCTTTAAAAACGTCCTTGGTATTCTCCTACATTTTTATTGTGGTATTTGTCTAATCGATTTTTAAGTATTTTTGCCAGAACTTTGTATGTTACATCTAAAAGTGCTATTCCGCGGTAGTTATCGCATTCTTCCTTGGGACCTTTTTTGTGGATTGGAATTATTAATGCCTTGTTCCAATTTTTAGGGATTTTTTCTTCTCGCCATACTTGTTTCAACAACTGCCATATTCTCTCCGTTAATTCTTCGCCTCCATATTTCAAAATTTCTATTGGAATATTGTTTTCTCCTGCACTCTTATTATTCTTCATATGTTCTAAGCATTCTGTCACCTCCAGTTTTTTGGGACCGTTATGGCTAGATCTTCCTCATCACAATTTTCTTCCTCCATTTCATTATCATTTTCGCCTAGTTCTTCCTCACCACCATTTAGTAATTCCTCAAAATACTGTGCAAATCTATTTATTTTTTCTTCCCTATCCCCTATTAGATATCCCTCTTTGCTTTTCTTAAAATAAGGTGTTTTCGGTTGTGGCCTTTCCGTTCTCTTATTTCATGATAAAAAAATTTCACTTCTTTATTTTTATAAGCTTCTTCAATTTTTATTAATTCCCTTTCAAAGTAATTTCTTTTGTTCTTCCTGCATATTTGTTTAACTTCTTTCCTTGCTTTTTTATACTCTAGTCTATTTTCTTCACTGTTTTCTTTTAATAGTCTTTGTCTGATTTTATTTCTCTTTTCCAACGCCTGTTTACATTGTTCATCAAACCACTTATCTTTTTTTCTTCCCTTGGGGCTCCCTAGTATCATATTTGTTACATCTCTCATTACAGTTTCTACCTGTGACCATTCTTCTTCTAGTTGCTGGACGCAAGGTCTTAAATTTTATTCTCTATTAATTTCCTGTATGAAGTGATTTACTTTGGTCTCGTCCTTCAATTTTTCTAAATCGTATTTTTTCCGTTTTTCTTTATCTTGTTCAATTCTAGGTGGCTTATCTTTATTCAGTTTTGTAATTACTAAAAAGTGGTCACTATCCGCATCAGCTCCTCTATAACTTCGTACATCTGTTACCCTTTCTAAGTGCTTTATTTCTATTAAGACGTGATCTATTTGGTTTTTTGTTTTGCGATTTGGTGATAACCAGGTTTCCTTGTGAATATTCTTATGGTCAAATGACGTACTTACGATTTTCATTTTATTTTCTAAAGCAAATTCTATGAGTCGCTTGCCATTATCATTACTGAGTGCGTGTCTACTTTCTCCTACCGTTACTTTTATATACTCTTCCTCTTGTCCGACCTTTGCATTCATATCCCCTATTACACATTAAACATCAAATTTCGATATTTTATTGATTGCTTGTTCCAGTTCTTCATAGAACTTTGCTTTCGTGTCTTCGTCCTTGTCCTCAGAAGTGGCATGCGCATAAACTAATGTCGTTTTCCTGTGTTTTCCTCTGATTCTTATTCTACATAGTCTATTTGATACTCCCTCAAAATCTATAATATTTGCTTTAAGTTGACTGATTACTATAAACCCTGTACCCAGCATTCTATTATCTACTCCACTATTAAAAAACATATAATCGTCTATCTCTGTAATTACTTTCCCTTTTTGTTTAGTTTCTTGTATTGCTAAAACATCTAATTTGTATTTTCGAATTTCATTGATCAAGTGTTTTATGGCCCCCTCCGCAAATGTACCTCTCACGTTCCATGTTCCTATTCTCATTCCATATTGTTTCTCTTCTTGTTTTCGTTTAACGCCAGAGTTTACCTTAAGTTGTTGCTTTTCTGTAATCATTTCATTTGTACTATTCTTCATCTTTTGCATTTCCTTGTCTATTTCCATTGCCTGGTCTACTTTATTTTCCTCTGCCTCTGAGTTTATGCTTGTCGCTACTGTTTTTTTTTCGATATGTTCTGTTTTGTTTTTTCCAACTTCTCTTCCTCCGTGTTCCATCTCCATTCCTCTGTCTATGTACATTTTTCTGAACCCAATTTTCACTCGTTTTCCTTCATCTCTTTCTTCTATAGCTTTCATTCTGATCTTTTTTTGAATTTCTCTATCCTTCTTTGACAAGTCATCCTGGATGAACAATCTCTCTTCACTTTTAAATCTCAATTTTTGTTTATTGAGCATCACCTTCCTTTTCTCTTCTTGGTTTGCCAGTCTTACTAAGCATGTTTTTTCTCCTAACTTTACTGAGCTTTCTACCGCTGTCTTTATTTGTAACTCTTTTTTTAGGAATTTCTCCATTTTATTTCGTAGTTCTTCTGGATTATTTGTCTCTATTCCTAGTCCCTGAACCACTATATTGTTTTTTCTTTTTTCGCTTTCCAATCGTTCCAATCTGTGGTCCATATTGGTTATTGTTTTCTTCATTTTTTCATTATCTTTCATCAGTTTTCCATTTTCTTCCCTCAGTTGTTTCATTCCTTCTCTGTACTCCTTTTGCTCCTCTCGTGTTTTCTTAATCTCCATGCTCATTTCCTCCATTTTGTCCCCTATTTTTTCCATCATATCCATAATTTTTTCTATATCACTTCCTATTTTTGGCGGCGATCTTCCTATTTTCTTACTTTTTTTGGAGATATCTTCATCCGTATCATAGTCTTCCTCTCTGTCGCTCTTCCTCTTTTTGCCATATTCATTATCACTCATTTCTTTCTATTTTGAATTTAATCGCTTCAATATTAGAAAATTTTACGTCCGTCCCTGTCTTAAGTATATCGTTCGACACAAGGGGAATCCAGTTATTGGATTTTTTCAATAAACATGTTCTTATCGCCAAACACACCGCGCGAAAAGCCAGTCAACCCGTCGGACCTTGAACTCTTATCAGTGATATTTAGCTTGGCTAATTGTTATTTATATTAGGTATATTTGTGACAAACTATTCTTAAACTTACTTGGATACTGTCGAATTTTCACTGGACACTTTTATCCTTATATTAAAAACTTCATACACTGTTTTGCTGATTATATTACTCGTAATTCTCGTGTAAAACGAAGTTTATTACGAAGCAGAAATCAACACAACTTTCCAGTCTCGTACCAGGACCGGACAGAATAGTCATACAAAATTAGGATTGCATTTAAAAAAAATTCGATAATGTCACATATCAAATCGGGGAGACGCTGTAAAAAATTTCCATGCATAAAAAAGAGCGCAATTTAAAATACTAATCGACCTGTCGGAGAATATTTCCAACAAAAAACTGTCTTCGATTTATTGAATTTATTCCAAATTAGAGACTCGCCTTGTATATTTTATTTCAAATTTTTTCCAAGCGAAAATCCATACAAACAGTTTATTCTTACAGGATCCACAATGACCAAGTTTAGGTCCGATTCGAAAATAGATGATAAGGAAACAACTATGGCCATAGTCCACGTCAACCCAGGGGAAATACCCGGAACCAGCAAACGTAAAGTCGCTATCCCCTTAAACAAGCTCAATCAAAAATCATCGAGTTTACCAGACTTATTAAATCTAGAAGAAGTGCCTTACGTTGAGGACAGTACTTCGTTGAAACGCAAATCTACAAACCTATCAGATCCCGACATCGCATTGAAAACTACACCTCAAGAATTTTGCGTCAAATACGAAGCGAAAAAAGCTCAAGCAAACGTCGACGAAATTAGTATAATTTCACGAGCGCCATCTACGTTGGCAGTTTGTCCTCGTAAAGATACGCCGATACCCATTCGAAAAAACAGAGTTCGAATGAATCCAGGAACTAGCGGCGATGATTTCTCTAACGTGGATGGATCGTCCGTGTTGGACATTACACCAAATAATTTGATATACAATCGACATTTCGGATATTTGTTAGCTATCTTCATATTTCCGTGTATTATTTTGTTGATATACGCCATCCGATACGGTACTTCCACATAACAGTATAAACAGGACAAAAATTAGGAATAATTTATGGGAAAATCGATATTTACGACGAATAGTTCCACATAATATACATTATTGAACAAAAAGGGGTGGTATTAGAAGTTTTTCTGTCGTAAGTACGAGCGTTGTCTGAAACGTTCCCGACATAACAAATCATCATTTTTTTCTTGAAACTTAGTTTTTTTATGTTTAAAGTTGCATCCACCCAAAGGGTTATCAGGGGCTGCTGTCTTCATTCCACAATATAATATACCGTCATTTGGGGTGAGGTTGGAAGATTTATGTTAATGAAATGTACAATTTTCAAAAAAGAAATTCCAAAAAAATATAGAAGCCTCCATGTTTCCTTTGTCAAATTACATAGTAAAAGTAATATTATCCCCCTCCCCCGCCGTGTTTTTAGGTAAAGTGAATCCGTCTTCATCCCAATGTGTAGGAGAAAAACGAACGATTCTCTATTAAGCATTAAAATTGGTTTCAACCCCTTGTACATACAATTAAAATATATAGCAAAAGTTTATAACTTCTAGCTAATTTTGACTTTTGTAAAAAACAACATCTCTACTCTATTTTAATATTTTTAATGAAGACAGATCTGGGAAATTATATCTTTGACGCTTTAAATCTTTAATATTTTTTAAAAGTTTGACTATTTGATCTTTATCTATGAGACCTTCATCCTTAACTATTGGATATATAAATTATTCGGTAATTTTATTCAAATTTTGTTATCTTAAGAAATTAACCAGAAAAATCTGATGGTTCCTGTTATTCTTTTTAGTAACGCAGCCAACACAGTATATATTTTTTGAACTACCAGTAAACTTAACTGCTAGGAAATTTTGTACTCCTATTCCAGGGCCAGTCTCATAAACCCTTCCGCAGCGGCAATGTTTCGTGGCGGTAGGGTGTTTGCAGCACATGTTTTAATTTTCAAAATTGGTATTTATTTTATGGACCAAGCTATTAAGTATTTATATATGGAAAAATGCATAAAAAAATTAAAGCTGCAAAATATCAGTTTGTATAAGCTAACTGCAGGTAATATGGCCACTCTAAAGCCTTATTCTTTCAAATTGCAGAAGACGAAAAAAATATCAAATTCTGAACTATGCGTTAGATAAACTAAAACCTTAAGCACAGGTTTTTATTAAATAAATAAAAATGTATATTTTTCAAAATTTTGTTTTTACGGTTTTATTAAACGAAAAAGTTACAAATGGCCCTATTGTCCATCCGCGATCGGAAATATCGCCACATAATTAAATATGATAATTTTTTGCTTAAAAGTTAAGTAAATAGATATTACCCAAAAGAAAAATTTAAAACATGAACCAAAAAATTAAAAAAGAATTATCACAACATGGACAGAGGACCACTTCTATGTTGTCTCTTTGGGTAAGCCACATGCATTCTTCATGGACATTCTCCCTACAGGAGGAGCATAAACGCATATGCGCTACTCTTCCTTCTTCGCGCAATTTACAATACCAAGATTCTGTTTTGTTTTTAGATTTTCCTTTGGAAAAAGAAACTGTTTTTTGGTAACACTTTGTTTATTTATGCTTGCTGTTTCGTTCTCTGGTTTGAAATTGTCGTACTTCGAGAGCGTAATGTGGAGGAGCTCCATCTTGTTGAAATGTCAGTATATCTTCAGATATATTATCATCATTTTCTAGTATGTGGACTATTTTCGGATCAGCATTTTTCCTAAGTAATTGTAGATAAGACTCGCCATTTAAATTTTCATCAAGAAAATATGGTCTAACAATATGATCACCTAGAATACCACACCAAACATTCAACTTATGTGGTCTGTGAGTATGGAATGCCCGCATTACGTGTGGGTCATGTTGTGCCCAGTATCTACAAGTATGCCTGTTAACAATACCACTTAGTGTAAATGTACATTCATCTGAAAAGCAAATATTGTACAAAAATTCGGGATTGTTAGTAAGTCGTTTACTCATTGTCTCACAAAATTTTATAAGGGTGAAACGTATGTTTATGTAAAATTCTGAATACGCTGCTTCGAGAAATACCCAGTGATATTTGTGATACCGACTGCTGATCTTCTAACTTATGTTGTCCTAAAACGACAACTTCCATAGCTTCGTTGTTAACTACTCGTAGTGTTTCATGCATTTTATTGGTAACTGATCCTGTTTCAAAAATTGTTGCATCAACTCAGTAACGTACTTATGTGTTGCAGTTCTCTCGGGATGAACAGTATCGAATTGTCTAGCGGCGATCTACCGGTTTTGTATTATAAACCTATAATTTCAACTCGTTCTTGTATACTGTACACCATTTCCACGGTTGAGATACTAATATACTGCCAGAAGGTAAATTTATTTGACACTTCATTTAATAAATGTCAAACAAAAAATAGATCACGTAATATGGCCACATAATTAAATATGATAATTTTTTGCTTAAAAGTTAAGTAAGTAGATATTACCCAAAAGAAAAATTAAAAATATGAACCAAAAAATTAAAAAAGAATTATTTTACATCACAACATGGACAGAGGAACACTTCTATGTTGTCTTTTTGGGTAAGCCACATGCATTCTTCATGAACATACTCCCTACAGGAGGAGCATAAACGCATATGCGCTACACTGTCTTCTTCGCACAATTTACAATACCAATATTCTGTTTTGTTTTTAGATTTTCCTTTGGAAGAAGAAACTGTTTTTTTGGTAACACTTTGTTTATTTTTGCTTGCTGTTTCGTCCTCTGGTTTGAAAGTGCGCGTAAATAAATCGTTCGTGACTAATTGTGCCCTGTTGTTAATAGCAAGTTTTTGGGTTTTTTATCCCTTATTGCTGCTCGTTCCGGAGTATCGAGCATGTCGGTGAATGAGACGTTGCTGGCTTTGTAGGACTCATTTTGCATATCCTCAGATCCAGAATATTAATCTTGATCTTAATCAATGCTGGAATCATGTAGACTGAAAGGAGAATTAGAGTGACTAGATTCCGGGGAAGGTATTCTAGTTCGGAGAGGTTTTCTTTGTTGTGTGCCCGATGTTGAAGGTACACTATCATCTTCCACAGCGGAAGTTCCACTATGTGGTTCTGGTGGTTTTATGGTATCTTGTGCTTCTGGTACTATATTCGTGACGGTGCTGGGAGCAAATACTGTCTCCGGAATTGCATCAGGGTTAATCGGATAAATTCACGTACAAGAGAAGCCGGATTTTATATTTAGAGGAGTCATAGATTTGTCCTAGACAATGAAAAATATTGTTCCAAATCGTTGTTTGGTAATAACTCGATCCTGGTAATTCGAATAATATTTCATCACTTCGTCTTCCCAGTAATATTCGAACGATCTGAATACTGCCTTGTTCATAGGCTGAAGTTCGTTTGTGGGGTTACTGGGAAGACAGTACAACGTAATTTCGTATTCTTCAGCTATCTGGACTATTCTGTAATTCAAATGACTTTTTGCTCCGTCAAAAATAATTAGACAAGGTTCAGGAACCTTAAATTTTGCAAAATGATTAATCCAATCACAAAAAGTTTCGATGTTCATACTTCTTTTTGGGGTCATATGCTCAGCTGACCCGGGAGGTAGAGAGTCAACCCATTCTGGCTTCATACGTTTTCCTTTGAAAAGCACCATTGGAGGTATTATTTACCGTACCAAGAGCGTTACCATAGGAAACAAGTGTTACATTCTGTCCGTGCTCATTGGCCACAATATGTACCCTACTTGCCCATTTTTTCGCCAGAACTTTTTGTTGGTGATGAAGGCTTGATCTATAGCCCTTCTCATTAACATTGTAGATCCGTTCAGGTTTATTAAAAATGTTCATATCTCTAAAAATACTGCCGAGTTTTCTGAAATTATCTTCTACAATAAACTTATTCAGTTTTTCTGCCCTTACTTGATTTAAGTTTTGGACTAATTTGGGGATTGCGTTTCATGAATCCACGTAGCCAGTAACAACCAGCCATTTCGTTGGCATTCTGAAATGGATTTGGGATATTATTAGCTCGAGTAAATCGGTAAACGCATCTGCAAAGAACTCTTTGCGAAAGCCGAATAATTCTTTGAACCAATTCTTCTTCCTTAGTTTTTATAAGTTTCTTCTTTTGACCTAAATAAGATTTATCTTGCTTTCCTTCTTCTAAATACCTTCTAAGTGTTCTTCTTGGTATATGGTAGCTATCACTTGCTGTCTTAACTGCCATGTCGTTCCCGATCGCCGTTAATGCCGCAGACAAAATTCTCTTTAGTCCATGTACTACGCAGTCCTTGACAATGATAACATGGCATTTTTAGGCCTGCAAAATTACTTTAATTTAGTGTTTTGGTTTAAACATTAATATCACCATTTGTAGAGTAATATGGCCATGGCCATATTGCTCTACTCTTCAGTAACATCTTGAAATGTTTACCAAAATTATAACTTTAAAACGATAAATAAACCAAAATCTAACATGCCTATCGTCTTCCTTAGAACTTTTCACGTATGTACAAGGTAAGAGAGAAATTAAAGACTTACCAGAGTATCAAAATAATTGTCCCTTTTAATGAACACTTTTAAGAATCTGTTGACTCTCTCGTTGGCAAAACGCTTTGGCACCGATAGGTATTTTGCAGGTTATCCGGCGACATCTATATATTACGTCGAGTTTTTGTTAGAGTAAGTTAAATTATTTTGTTGCAGAAGATAGCTGTAAATTATTTTCTACTAAGAAATAAATTGCTTGGCCATATTACCTGCAGTTACCTTATTTTTGAAAGCATGCTACTAAGAAAAGTCCTGGTTCATATTTGCAGTATCTTTTAGTATTTTCTTATATTCCAGATTGGATACATGACCTTGTCATGGAGATGGCACTTCTGGTAATAGTTTTTCCAAACCCCCGTTTCTAAACTTCTGGAGTCTAATTTTTTTCAGAAAATATTTTGAAAAAATATGAGAGTTTATAAGTAATAGCTGTGTACACCAATTATATTATACCTCCCTACGTAGCGTTTTCCGTTCCACTTGAAAATAAGCCATCCGCTGGTCTTTTCTGTCTATTCGACCCATATTGTTGTTGTAGTGGACAATATGTAGAAGTTTTTCTTTTTTTACCCCTCTTCTATTTTTTACTACTTCCATCTTGTTTTTGAATTCATTTGATATATATGCTACACCACTTTTATGGAACAATTTGCCAATGATAATTCCATCCCAATATTTGGCCTTTGTTTGGCCATTTTTTTACCAAAGCCTGTATGATATCTTCTGGAGAACCAGTCCTACCTTTTCGTAGCGTACTTGTGCAAATCAAAGTTTAAGCAAGATCATGCGAATTGTAAAAATTATCCATATACACTGAGTGTCCGGAATACAAATAAATCCGCATTAGATGAAGAACTACTTTTTGCGTATGATCTTTATCCCCAAGTGCATCTTTTGCGCCAGTATACTTCGTTTCCGTCATAGTGATAGCACATTATGTATGCAAATCTCATTTTAACTGTACTGGGTGGTTCTAGCAAGGTTGGGTATTTCTGACCGGTTATTCACGGTCATTTAACAAACAAGTTTTTACGTTGAGTAGGACTACCAGGTATATAGTAGAATATCATTGTTGTCGAGGTCCGTTGCTAACTATCCTGAAGCTTATAAGTCCGAAAGATAACTTTCACGGCTGGAGCCCCTGTATATTTGGCAGCGATAATGTAATATTCGGCAGAAGTATTAGACTTGGCAGGAAGCGGCTTTTACTTGTACACGAAATTATCATTCCCATAGGCTCCGCCCATTGTATTATGCGCATTTATTACTACTTTCTAAAAGTAACTACTTATATATACATCAACACTACATACCTATCTGGCCCTCGGCTTTGAGATCTTTAACTCTCTCTTTCCATTTTTCTCCAGTCCTCGCCTCGTTTTGCTAGTCTCTCACTACCGCTGTTTTCCTAACCTCCTCCAACGATTTTTTTCTTAATCTTCCTCTTCTATTTTTACCACCTTCTCCACCTTTTAACACTCATTTTACCCATCTATCATCTGTCATTCTACCTATATGTCCCAACTATCTCGCTCTCTATGCTTTAATTATATGCGTTATACTTGGGTGCTTATACAATTTTGATAGTTCTCTGATTTTTCTTCTTCTGTATATTCCATCTTCTTTGATTCCACCATAAATCTTTCTGGGCATTTTACGTTCCCATATTTCTAGTTTATTCTGCTCTTGCTTGTTCATTGTTCAGGTTTCACAAGCGTAGGTAACTGATGGTCTTATTATTGTTTGGTACATTTTTATTTTAGCTGTTCGTGATTCTTTTGAGTTTAACACCTTTGATACCATTCTTGCTGCTTGTTAACCTTTTTTCTATTTCCCTTTCTTCGTCTCCTTTATTCATGGTAGTGACTCTCAAATATTCAATTTGTTCCACTTTTTCTATTCTGTAGCTATTATTTCCATTACAATTTACAATAATATCGGTTTTTTCATAGTCCTTCATTACCATGTATTTTGTTTTTTTTTTCCGTTGATCACTAGATCATATTCTCTTGCCTTCTCTTCCAGTAGCTTAAATACGCTTAGCAGTTGTCTCCTGGATCTTGCCATGAGTACTATGTCCTCCGCATATGCTAGACATTGATGTTTATTCCCATAAACTAAATCCCGGGTTTTTATACCACTTTCTCTTAGTATGATTTCGTGAACTAGGTTAAAGAGGGATGTGGATAATGGGTCTCCTTCTCTCAAATCTTTCTCTATCTTGAACTCATTAGTAGTACAGCCCTCCAAAGTTACTTTGCGCTCTATTTCTTGGATGGTCATTTTCACTAGTCTTCTTCTCAATTTAACTGGTATATTTAACTTTCCAACTGCCTCATACACTTTTTTCTTTTAATAGTATCATAGGCTTGTCTGTAATCGATGAATAGCAGATGCAGACTTAGATTTTCTTCGTAAGCATTCTCCTGAAGTTGTTTCATAATGAAAATTTGGTCTATTGTCGATCTAACTGCTTTAAAATCTCCTTGTTATTCTCCTACATTTTCACTGTGGAATTTGTATAATCGCTTTTTAAGTATTTTTGCTAAAACTTTGTATGTTACATCTAAAAGTTCTATTTCGCGGTAGTTATTGCATTTTTCCTTGTGACCATTTT
The DNA here is from genome assembly GCA_963921935.1 of Galeruca laticollis. Taxonomy (NCBI): domain Eukaryota; kingdom Metazoa; phylum Arthropoda; class Insecta; order Coleoptera; family Chrysomelidae; genus Galeruca; species Galeruca laticollis. The sequence continues at coordinate 101,900,647 of OY998177.1, forward strand.
TAGGGATTGTGATAATTAATACCTTGTTTCAATTTTTAGGGATATTTTCTTCTCGCCATACTTGTTTCAACAACTGCCATATTCTCTCAGTTAATTGTTCGCCTCCATATTTTAAAATTTCTATTGGAATATTGTTGTCTCCAGCACTTCATATGTTTTAAGCATTCTGTCACCTCCCCTTTTTTTGGGACCATTATGGCTAGATCTTCCTCTTCACAATTTTCTTTTTTCGATTCATTATCATTTTCGCTCAGTTGTTCCTCGCCATCATTTAGTAATTCTTCAAAATACTGTGCAAATCTATTTATTTTTTCTTCCTTATCTCCTATTAGATATCCCTCTTTGCTTTTCAAAAAATAAGGTGCTTTCTGGTTTTGGCCTTTCCCTTTTCTTATTTCTTGATAAAAATTTCTCCTCTTTCAATTTTTAGTAATTCTCATTCAAAGTAAATTCTTTTGTTCTTTGCATATTTGTTTAGGTTCTTTCCTTGTTTTTTTATACTCTAGTCTATTTTCTTCACTGTTTTCTTCTAATAGTCTTTGTCTGGTTTTGTTTCTTTTTTCCAACGCCTGTTTACATTATTCATCAAACCACTTTTCTTTTTTCCCCTTGGAGCTCCCTAGTTACATCTCTCATTACAGTTTCTATCTATGACCATTCTCCTTCTGGTTGTTCGACGCAAGGTCTTAAATTTAATTATTTATTGATTTCTTGTTGGAAGGGATTTACTATGGTCTCGTTCTTCAATTTTTCTAGATCGTATTTTTTCCGTTTTTTATTGTTTTGTTCAATTCTAGGTAGATTATATTGTTTCAGTTTTGTAATTATTAAGATGTGGTCACTATCTATCCGCATCAGCTCCTCTATATAACTTCGTACATCCGTTCCCCTTTTTAAATATTTCATTGCTATTAGGACGTGATCCATTTGGTTTTTTGGTGTGCCATTTGGTGATAACCAGGTTCCTTGTGGATATTCTTATGATCAAATAACATGCTTACCATTTTCATTTTATTTTCTAAAGCAAATTCTATTAATCGCTTGCCTTTATGATTACTGAGTGTGTGTCTACTTTTCCCTCCCGTTACTTTTATATACTCTTCTTTTTGTCCGACATTTGCATTAATATGCATTATTACACATTTAACTTCAAATTTCGGTAACTTATTGACTGTTTGTTCCAGTTCTTCACAGAACTTTGTTTTGGTGTCTTCCTATTCGTCCTCTTAAGGGGCATGCGCATTAACTAATATCGTTTTCCTGTATTTCTTTTTGATTCTTATTCTATATAGTCTATCTGATACTCCCTCAAAATGTATAATATTTGCTTTAAGTTGACTGCTTACTATAAACCCTGTACCCAGCATTCTATTATCTACTCCACTATTAAGGAACATATAATCTTCTGTCTCATTAATTACTATCCGTTTTTGTTCAATTTCTTGTATTGCTAACACATCTGAATTGTATTTTCGCATTTCATTGATCAAGTGTATTATGGCCCCCTCCTCAAATGTACCTCATGTTCCTATTCTTATTCCATATTGTTTTTCATTTTGTTTTCGTTTAATGCCGGAGTGTACCTTGTGTTGTTTTTTTTTTGCTTGTTCTACTCTTTTGTCCCTGCGTTTATGCTTGTCGCTACTGGTTTTTTGTCAATATGTTCTCTTTTATTTTTTCCAACTTCTCTTCCTCCGTGTTCCATCTCCATTCCTATGTATATGTTTCCTTTATCCTTTCTTCTACTGCTCTCATTCTAATCTTTTTCAAAATTTCTCTATCCTTCTTCGACAAGTCATCCTGAATGAACAATCTCTCTTCAGTTTTAAATCTCAGTTTTCATTCATTGAGCACCTTCCTTCTCTCTTCTTGGTTGGCCAGTCTTACTGACCATGTTCCTTCACCTAACTTTACTGAGCTTTCTACCGCTGTCTTTATTTTTAATTCTTTTTCTAGGAAGTTTTCCATTGCATTTCGTAGTTTTTCTAGATTATTTGTCTCTATTCCTACTGCCTGAACCACTATATTGTTTTCCCTTTTTTCGCTTTTTCAATCTGTGCTCCATATTGGTTATTGTTTTCTCCATTTTCAATTTTCTTTTTTAAGTTATTTCATTTCTTCTCTGCAGTAACTACTTACCAAATTTGATCTAATTGTGTTACTAAATACTTCAATAATGTGGTTAATAATTATATTACAGATACAATACTATGGAAAAATATTTTACACTCACCGATAAAATTTCTAGAAGGTTTATAATTCCTTCAATTTATTAATATTATACATGTGCGTTATGTATTAACATCCAAAGTTGATATTTTATTTAAAATAATAATTTTAAAATTCTAAAGTTAGTTTAAACTAAAAGTAAGTAAGTTTACGATGAAGTTATTTCAATACTCTGACGCTACAAAAAAAAATCTGATTTATTTCCCTTTTCAGTTTATTACCAAAGTTTGTGCTATAAATATGATGGAAACGAAGAAATTATCAGATCCGAAACCGTGCCGTCAGCTTCGGTCAACATTTAAATTTTGATTCCATATTTGTGACGTTTTTAATACGGTACTGCTTAAAACTGTGTATTGTTAGTCTCCAAAAAATGAGTAGTTCTGATACCGTTATATATCCATCCAGAAATTCTCGACTTTTCTTTGCCAATACTGGCTTTTAACTAATAGTCATATCTTGCCTGGTGAGATGCAAACCCCACTAAGTGAATTTTGAAATCAATTGGGCCAAAATTTTCTCTTTTTCTTCAAAAATTACGAGTTGCTCTCCATATTTCTTCGTTTTTATCCTCTTTTTCTTGTCATATAAGGTAGATTGGGGAACCGTATTATACTCACCAGCCTCTCTTAAATTTTTTCTGTCTTGTGATTTTTCTTCTAGTGCTTTAGCGCTGTTTTTAAAATTAATCCCAATTTTCTTCTCATGCAGCCTAATCATAGTGTCCACCTTCACAACTATAAAATGAGTTCTTCTACTGAAACGACATCATCTTTCCTTACCAACCAATTCCTTTCAATTGTTGTTTTGGTTGGGTTTTGTTTAGTTTTCCTCCATACTTCTTTATTTGTAATGGTATTGGACCAGTATATCTTCAGAATTTTCCGTAGACATCTGTATTTTTTTGTATTTACGTCTGTTATTATCCATGTCTCGCTTCAATATAATAATACTGTTTTGACTCCACTATTAAATAGTCTTATTTTGGTATTTGACTAATCTGGGTTGGTATCCATATGTTTGAGAGGGTTGCAAAAGCTTGTTGCGTTTTTCCAGTTTTATAACCGCCGGTGTTCCTTCTTTTGCATTAACTATACTGTCTATGTAACAAAATTCTTGTACCTGGTTTATTTCTTCTCGATTGCCTAATAGTTTGCCACTTTCACTTATTCTAAATCTCTACTGCCATTTCATTATTGATTTTGAGATAAACTCCAGAGTTCTCCAACTTCTTAGCACATTCCTCATATTATCTATTTTGTTAGATACCAAGGATATATCATCTGCTTTATTCCATATCTGCTAGTTTCTTATTCTGAAGATGATTCCAAGGAATTCAATTTTTTCTTTCAATTGTTTTTTCTAGTACGTGAAGTGGCGACAGTATGCATTCTCATTTTAAGCCGATACATCATTTTCATTATTCTAACGATATTAGGCAGTACCATCGGCGCGTTGCCGTTTCAAAAACCCTCACAACGGCTTACTCAAGTGATGCAATATGGCTGAAATTTCAATAATTATTTTGCATTATATTCTCCAATTCCAAAAGTTCTGCAATCTTCACGTTCTGTCCTAAACTTTCCAGACAATCCTTGCATAGATACAATACTTTACCAATTGCGTCATCCTTTTTATATTTTTATTATATTTTGATTGTTTAATGTATAATTTCTTCTAGTAATTTATGATTGAATGTTTTTATTGTCTTAATCATCCATATTTCATCTAAATTTTTATGTACTACCGGATTTATATTTTCAATTAAATGAAATATTTCTTATATCTATGTATGTGTATTATCAAAGGTTTTCTATCAATTTTCGATTTATTGAATTCGTTACCATCTTATTCACTTAGTTTTCTACATATTTTAAAATCATTCTAGCTCCTTTGTATTATTTAATTTTTTACTTTGATGTGTTATTTTCTCAACTTTCCACTTATTTTCATGATTATAACTTCCAAATTGAGAAAATATTTTCCTTTGAATCCCACATTTTCGACCTTTAATCCAAAAACTTTCCGTTTGTTCGTTTAACCAATCCTCCAATTTAACTTCATCTCCTTTTTCTGCTTCGTTTTTACTTATATTTCATTCCATGATAATTCGTTTTTCTATATTCATTTAAGTATTTTTTTATTTCCATAATTCTCTACATATTTGTTTCTCCTAATTAGTTGTTTTGATTTTATTCATTCTCTTTTCACAAATTTTTAGGTACCTGCGTGAAAATTTATGTGGAAATGTTCTCTTTTTCTTTTGATCTTATTAGTTATTTCTTCTTATTCAATATATTTGTTATACATTAAAATGCGAATATTGGAAGAAATACGAAAAATAATTTTCTGATTAATTTATTTTTACGTAGAAAAATTACGAAAGCTGTCAAGCTGAATTGTCTTTAATAAATAATTAATATTTTAAGAATGTAAAATGAATAGTTAATCAATAATTCTGTAGATAGTTACAAATATCTGATTGAAAGGTTTCACCAGCCCAAGCTGTAGTAGTTATTTTAGATTTGTTTTGTACATATTAATATATTTTTCAAATAATTATTATTCAAATGATCTAAACAGAAATTTTAAAATTATTGTTTGTCTACTTACTCGAACATAAACTGTATTGAAAAATGTATTTGTTAGTGCCCTATATGATTACCATAAGGGATTTCGTATGTATATGTATGTTTATTTTTATAACTATTATTTATAACCAAATTTATTCTCATAAATTTATATTTTTTACTAATCCATAATATATATCGATATTGAAATTTTGAAATGTCTCTTTATCCACGTAATCCTTAATTGGTTAATCCATGATTAAAAGAGGCTCGACGTAATTCAAACTAATGAACTACAAGCAGCAATTCCATAGGCACTGGTTAGGGTGATATCAGGTTAAAAATTGAACACTATAATTATACTATATGATTTACTTGTTACACATACATAACTTTTACTTTGCAACACGCTATTACAGAATAACTAAGAGAATTTAAAAACTACGTTTTAGTTGTGGCTAATCACGATGATACCGATCAACTCCAACTGACAGCTGGGGAAGGGTCCGTCAGGAGTAAGGTTGCCAATCGCAATCGCAAGGTGACAACTCACATATGAATATGAGAAGGCAATCTGAACACTTAATGTTCACCTATTTCTATAAAAGTATACTTTTTTCTATAAATTGCGCTCATGAGAAAAATAAACACGTTGTATAAGAATTTTCATTTATTTTCTGCGAATAAAATGCTGATTTATGAAATACACCAAAAACCTTCGAAGGTTTTTTATGAGTAAGATTTGATTTCACTACGTTTTATATGACGATATCTCTTACTTTTCTTTTCATTGGTTCTTCGTATTAAATTTCATCAAATCGAATTTGTTCTTTTTGCCGGTAGAGCAATCTAGTAATCGGCTTTGAAAGAAACAAGATCCCAAAGTACTTCAAAGTGTATGCTCTAAGCCAGCACGGTCACAAATTTTATAGGCAACAGCAAAAAAATTATTGTGACATATTATACTATAGGCCCGGCAACATAGGGTTTATAGGCAAAAAAGTTCTCGGAAAGCTGGAAATAGTTTTATTCTTTGCATTTGTTTGTAAAAAGGGTTTTTCATAGTTTGCACCAATATTCTGATTATGCTATATATACCCCAAAAACCTCGAAATTTTAGGATTTTTTTCAGTGGTTCACTAATTACTTTGAAACGATGTATTTTTAAGAAAATTTTACTCTTTTGTAAATTAAAGTACATAAAATTCTGCGTCGAATAAGCACTACATAGTTAAAATTAATTCAAGTAGTATGGATGATATGCAAGTTCAAAAAACAATTATATTAAAAATCATCATGATATAACTATATAATAAAAACGTACAAAATTAAGTTGTAGTACAAAAAGTACAAAAATAGAATTTTACGTAACGAGTGCGGAAAGTGACATTTTTCACACGAGTGATTGGTACACAAAATATTACGAACATTTACGAACAACTAACAACAATTGGGAACAGAACATCAAAACTAAAACTGTTTTTGTCACATAAATATTGCGATTCAGAATTAATTATTTATTTGAATCACTGTAAAAATTGAAAGGGAAATTATTATTAGTGCAATTTATAAATTGCAATGGTGTATGTGCAAGATTGTTTTCGATATTTTCTCGGATGTTATTTGTAATTGTACTCGAAGTTGAGGGATGCTGATTAATAGTTCCTAATATCGCTGATTCTGCAGTATCTTTGGATCCTCCTTGCACAGCGTCTACAATTTTGGATGCAACATTTATTCTATTGGTAGTCGAGTCGTCTATATATCCCTCAGCGACAGTAGAGGATTTCCATCCTCCATGTCTTTTAAGAGTTGTAATATCTCCTCCTGCATCTACCAATATTGTGGCGGAGGATGAATTAAAAAAGCTTGGTTTTAATTTAGCGTCTCCTTTAACGTCTCTTCGTATCAGCTCATCACTTCCCGAATTTGCTCATATTTTGATCTTTAGACGGCAGGTTTACGTTAGCCCTCATAAATTGAACATTCCCTATTCTATTGTTATAACCTTCGATAAGACTAGCTATAGAGTATTTCTTTCCCAAGATGGTGTAACCTGTTACATTTGTAAACAAACGGGTCATATTGCATCGCAATGTACAGCGCAATCTTTATCACAAACACCCACAGAACCTGTACCACAAATTCCTGAACAGACGCTATCAGACTCCTCATACACACCGCAAACTATTGATAATTCCTTTAAAGAACCATCCACACAACCCTCTTCACAAGCAGAACTTTCAGCACAACCATTTGATGTACAGCCCTCATCAGTGAAAGATATACAACCTTCATTCATCTCGTTGGCTGCACCTTCACCTCAAGCAGTGAAAACGTCAAAACCAACCATAGAGCAGATCCCTATTCCAGAAAGCTCAGGTGAATCTGTAAGTGGAAATGAAAGGCCACACCCTCCAACAAAACATCAGTTTTTATAAATATCCTCTCCTCCTTCAGATGCCAACACAGACCCAAGCAACTTATTTACAAAACCATCATCCAATTCATTAGGGAAAACATGTCTACTGAACAACTATAGACCTATTTCGGTCATATCATCAATGGCAAAAATATTTGAGAAATGCCTCAGGAAAAGGTTGAACGATTTTTTTAACAAACATGATATAATATCTGACCATCAATACGGGTTCAGAGAGGGCCGCTCCACAAATAATGCAATTTCAAAAATAGTGGGTGATATCTATAAATATGTAGACTCTGGAAAGCCGGCGCTCTGTGTGTTCCTCGACTTGGCCAAGGCCGTTGATACAGTTGATCATTCACAGCTGCTGGAGTAATTGGCTAGAGCGGGCATCCGAGGTGTTGCGCTTGAACTTTTCTCCAGTTACATAAAAGATCGGAAACAGGTCGTCAAAATCAAGGACAAAATAAGTCACGAAAACACAATCAGCCACGGAATACTCCAGGGTACCGTTCTAGGTCCTTTATTATTTAACCTTTACATAAATAGCTTACTTACCATGCAAACAACCGGTGACATTATAAGCTTTGCTGATGATACAGCTGTCCTATATTCATCAGACTCTTGGCAGAACCTAAAAAATATGTCGTTGAAAATGACTTCAAGAACATAGCGGACTGGTTTAATTCCAAATTATTAACCATAAATTTTGATGAAACACATTTCTTACCCGTCTCTAGCTACAAAAATGGACTACCAGAGTTTGATGAATTAATGATATCTAACCAAATTGAAATTAATATAACTGATAAAATTAAGTGCCTTGGTGTTATAATCGATTCGCACCTAAGGTGGGATCATCAAGTCTCTAACATATGCAAAATTATTAGATGTCTATTGCCAAAATTCAAATTTCTACGTACCATTATGAATTACACTCACCTAAGAACAATTTATTACTCATTAGTACAGTCACGGCTACAATATGGTATCTTGAGCTGGTGTGGAGTAACTTATAGTTATCTGAAACAACTGGACGTTCTACAAAAAAAATATTGAAAGTAATGACCTTCAAAAAATTTACTTACCCGTCAGATGAATTATTTGTAGAGACACGAGTTATGGATGTGATACAAATGTATATGTATAAAATAATACTATATCTATACAAAAACTGGAAAATACTTGATCAAGTTGACCACAATTATCCGACGCGTAACAAACTGAAAGATAATCTATGTATTGCCTGATATATACAAAAAGTACCTGTGAACCATAAACTCAGATGAACTATTGAAAAAAATATTTAAAACGTATGTCCTTGATCTACCTAGAACAGACGTCAGAAAACTTGTTGAGTGAAGTATCTTTGCTTGGAGTTTGGACTAAGTAAAATGGAATAAGGTTGATGGATTGGTACCTAATCCACACGATTCACCTATTAAAATCAGCGTTGCTGTTATTATTTTCAATATTTGGGTGACATGAACAGAATAGTTCTTACTTTTTTTCATCATTGTTTTCCTCCAAAGCAATAGCTAATTGATTTTGTTTCGTTCTGAACCATTGTTGACCACCATGTATGGCTACCGCATTTATTGTTATCACTAACACCACAGTTATACTGTTTTTATAACTGTTCATATATATTATATTGTTCCTATTGAGCAGAAAATATATAACAATGTATTCCACACCTAAACATGGATAGATGTAAATAATAATGTGAATGTGACCCATGTACGACCATTGGTTCTAATGGGCTTACTCTAACTGTTTGTTTACAAGTCTCACTAACCATTTCACGAAAATATGTTACCACCATGTGCTGTTATCACAATCTGTTATAATTGTAAATAAACATGTATGTATCATATAATAAGGTGACCGTATTTGGTTTTTATATACTCGTATTTATGGTGTTTTGTAAGTTATTTTTAACTATGTAAAAATATCACGTACAAGCGTCTTTGGCGCTTCAGTGACTCTTTGTTTTGTTTATTCATGTATTTTTTAACAATAATTACTTTTTAAATTTTTTATTATATTGTACACATCTTTTATTTATTATTGTATCAATCTTTCATTGAATAAATCTGCAAAGACCAAAAAATCGAAGACAAATGGCAAATCATCTAGCGCTGGCTCCACCAGAAATTTCGTCGACAATCATTCTCCCTTTTTTGTTTTAAACTACGATCAATTGATGCTTCTATTGGACAACGTTCAAGGAGTTCAAGATCCAATAAGGGTGATTAATGATTATACATTGAATTTGTTGGGATTGATGAATTTATTAAATAGAATATATCCTCATTTAACTAACAAGTCTACGAATACAAAAATTACAAAACTAAAGAAGAAAATTGTCTCCCATATAGGTAAAGTAGCTTCGAACCAGGAAAGCGATTCGTCGCAAAGTAGTTCTCACTCTACAGCAAGGACTCGTAAACAATCTAATAGCAGCATTCAACTCGATACTACAGTGGAATATTGATGGATTCCTCCATCGCTTGCCTATGTTACAGATTATCATTGCAGAACATTCACCTGAAATAATTTGTACACAAGAATCGAACCTTAAGCCATGCCAAACAAACAGCACTAAACATTTTAATTGCTTCAGAAAAGATAGAACTGATGCAGCTCGCGCAAGTGGTGGCGTGATAACATCAATACACAAATCTATTGATTCTAAAATGTATGATGTAAACACAAACCTAGAAGCCTCTTGTTGTGAAAGTCATTTCCAATACTCCATTGTATATTTGTAATATATAGATACCAATGCCCCTGTCGACTATTCAAGTTTTACAAATCTAATTAAGCAAGTTCCAACTCGACGGATAATTTTAGGCGACTTTAACAGACATAATATTATGTGGGGATCACAAAGCACGAACAAAAGAGATAGTCTAATAGAAAAAGCTATAGACGATTTACATCTAATTTACTTAAATGTTGGTAGACCTACAAGATTCAATATTAACACAGCCGAATCTTCGTGCATTGACCTAACTCTATGCGACTGAAACTTAACTCCTTCCCTTTTATGGGATACACTAGACTTCACATATGGAAGTGATCATTATCCAATCATTATTAATAGCAGTTGCACTCCACCGGATAACTCCAATAACTTAAGCAAATGGAAAGTTCATACGGGAAATTGGAACGCCTTTTCCAATACTATAGAAGAAAGTATGAAACAATTAGTAATCTCATCTGATATTAGTGTTTTAAATGTAACTCACGGTTTCTAGTTAATTCCACAATATAATAAAAGTTATTGAAAATTCTAAAAAATTGACAATTGTTTCGATAAATCAATATCATCGTCAGATTTATCGAAACAATTGTAAATTTTTTAGAATTTTCAATAACTTTTATTACATTGTGGAATTAACTAGAAACCGTAAAACACTAATATGAGCAGATTCCACGAAGTAAGGGGTCGAGACAGTTAATTTCATCTGATATTGATAACACGCTTTATCACTTCAATCAAATTATAATCGCAACCGCGGAAAACATATTGGAAAGACCAAACTAGTTTCAGGACGCCAACCTGTTCCTTGGTGGAATGCCGAATGCGAAAAAGCAATAATTGAGAGTTAATCAGCTCTGAACCGATACAAGAAACATAAAACGGCTGAAAATAAAATAGAGTTTAAAAAACTGAATTCATTCGCACAGTTAACAATAAAATCATCAAAAAAGAAGTGTTGGCAAAACTTTGCGTCTGGAATAAATAGCTCCACCCCAACCAGTCAGGTATGGAATAAAATTAGGAAAATTTCTGAAATATTCACTTCATCAAACATTAAAAGATTAAAAAAAGATACCAATATTATAACATCTGCCTCAGAAATAGCTAGTACTTTAACAAATGTATACAGAAAACTTTCCTCTGATGAAAGTTACAAAGATAGCTTTACAAGACACAAGCTCTTAGTCGAAGAAGTTATACGATATGAAGAAACTGACAACAACAATTGTATGAACGACCCAATAACACTCGACGAATTGAACAGCTGTCTTGATGAAATGAAAGAGAGTAGTTCCGGAACAGATGACATACCACCTATATTTCTAAAAAAACCTGATGAACTCTGCAAAACAAAAATTACTTTCAATTTTCAACTTGATATGGTTCGAACATAAATTTCCATCTCTTTGGTCTAAAGCTATAATTATTCGATTGCTAAAAAGTGGCAAAACTCGACTAATGCCGGAGTCATACAGACCAGTATCTTTAATATGTGCCATGTGCAAGGTTTTTGGAAAGATTGTGAACAACCGCTTATTATGGTATCTGGAAAAAATAATTTAATAGCACAAGAACAACATGGTTTTAGTAAAAATCGTTCGGCAGTGGACAATATCTTAGATTTAGAAAGCAACATACAAGAAGCGTTAGCTACTAAACAGAAATGATAGCTATATTTTTCGATCTAACACACGCATTTGACACCGCATGGAGATATAACATATTAAAGACACTTCATACTTGGAACATTGAGGGAAATTGTCTATCTTTCATAGAAAACTTTCTAACGAATAGAAGCTTCCAAGTGAGAGTTAATGATTGTTTCTCGAATTCTACTATTCAACAAAATGGAGTGCCTCAGGGTTCTGTATTAAGTCAGACTCTCTTTTTAGTTGCATTAAATAACATCATCAAAGCCATCGACAAACCAATTAAAGCACGCTTGTATGCAGATGACCTGGTTATATTTATTAAAGGAAAAAACTTGAATCTCGTGTCACAAATCCTTCAGAACACGTTGGAAAAGCTAGAAGTTTGGTCTAATGATGTTGGATTTGAATTTTCTGTCTCAAAAACATCTGGCAAGATATTCTCTTCAAGAACTGTTCAAAAGCCTATACTAAAGTTGTACGACTCACACTTACAATTTAAACCACATGTGAAATTTCTAGGTGCAATATTTGATGAAAAATTAACTTGGAAGCAACATATAAAACAACTAATATTATCATGTAATAAAAAGCTAAATTTACTAAAAACCCTATCCAACAAATACTGGGGATCGGATCAAACTACTTTACTTAATTTGTACAGATCTTTAATCAGATCAAAAATTGACTTCGCTTCGATAGCTTACGCTTCGGCAAGTAGATCAGTCTTGAAACCCCTAGATGCGGTCCATAACAACGCTTTAAGGATTTCTTTGGGAGCCATACACCAGTACAAAGTATGTATGCGGAAGCCGGAGAACCATCTCTTCATTATCGTCGGATGCAGTTGACTCTTACACAAGCAGCAGCCATTGCACAAGATACCACAAGACCCATCCATATTCAAACCTTTCAGGACCAGCATCCAGATGAAAATAATCAATTTACCAACAGAAAACCATACTACGAACGATTACGACTCACGTTGAAAAGCCTTAATCTGAATGCACCCGATACGTTCTCCAATGCAATATCCTACCCTCCACCTTGGACACTAAAACATTTACACTGCAATACACAACTCCTGCGCTACAAAAAAAATGAGTCGAGTAACTCCATAATTGAAAATACATTTCTGGAGATTACTGATCGCTGTTTTGAAGGTTATCCTCATATTTATACAGACGCTTCTAAATCCAACGACGGAGTAGGTTGTGCTTTTGTTACACCCAGAAATCAGTTTTTGTTTAAACTCCCAATGTCCTGCAGTATATTCTCCGCAGAATTTTATGCGCTATATGAAGCCATTAAGTATATAAACAGCCTAAAACGTATCAATTGCTTGATCCTCGCGGATTCCTTAAGTTCTGTTTCGTCAATCCAGCATTCACATCCAACTCATCCCTTTGAAAAGTTGATAAAATGCGAACAATTCAAGAAGACTCAAGAAACGTTCAACTCATCTGGATTCCATTCCACATTGGCAACAGTGGCAACGAGAAAGCTGCTAAAAGTGCGCGTCTTGCAGTGAATAGTGATAACTCGGGAACAGTTATAAAATGTGCCAGCAGTGACCTGAAAGGTTTTTATAAAAGCAAAGTGTCCGGTATGTGGCAAAACGAGTGGCATCGCAGTGATTCAATGCTGAGACATGTAAAATCGGTCGTTATATCTTGGGGAGGTAACCATTTAAGTCGCCTTAATCAGGTGACTCTTTCACGATTACGGCTAGAACACACTAAGTTAACTCATTCATTTTTAGTGACTAAAACAGAACGTCCCAAATGCGATGCATGTGATGAAATATTATCGGTGAAACACATATTAATAGATTGCAACAAATATCATCAGCAACGCAAAACACATGATATCCCTATATAATCTGAAAGAGTTGCTTGGTGAACATTCTCCAATAGACAAGCTGATAAACTTCCTTAAGGATATCGACGTTTCAAATATTATTTAGTTCAATATGGTTGATATTTAGTTCAATATTTGTATATGCTTAATTTGTAAGTTTGCAATCACTGTATAGCTCTCATATTGTTCCGTCGCTAATAACCTTTTGGTGGATGCGATAAAAAAAGTATTCCACAGTTCTACAAATTAAACATGTTTTGATTTGTATTGATAATATTAAGAAAATAAGTAGAGACATTTCAAAATTGAAAATAGGTTCGTCAGTAGTCAATGTTACACCATTGAACAAAAATATAGAGTAAACACAGTTTTTAATAAAATAATGGCATACAAAATGACCTTAATAAAAAATCAAAATGTAAATGAATTTGTCGTAGATAAAGTATAGTATTGAACTCGCGTGTAATCGCTATTACAACATTTGCATAGCGGCTCGTCATGCAAACTTAATCCTCGTTAGTAATAGCTTACTTTATACTCTCGTTGAATAATATACTAATAAAAGGTATTCTACAAAAATAATTATATCAATGGTTATTTTTATTTTCTCACTGAAAAGCAGTATGTAACGACTTCAAATCATTCGTGACACATGAGATTTAGACTACAAAGGGGAGCACTTTGTACAATCCATCATCATACATCACAGAAAATGTCTTTTATCCGCTATTAAGTTACCAATCAGGTTCGATGATGTACAGTGTCTCGAATGGACGTTTTTTATCAGAAAAAAAATAAAAAACCTTTTTATTTTCTGAAACGTTGCGTTACAAAAAGAAATTTACGAGGTAAACAGGTAAAGTAAGTACCGGGTGGATTTATTTTTATAAGTAACAAAAATATAAAACGCTAAGTTTATTATTTCTGAAATACATTTGGCAACATTGAATTCAAGTTTATATATTTATTTATTGAAACATAAAAACCGAAATAATATTTTTTTTTCTAATCTTGCAATCTCTTTGATTCGGAACACAGTTATTGTAAAGAGTTTTTGTAGAAACAATCCTTTGTAATACCTTTGAAATTTCAGTAGGTAATATAATGGAAACGTCAAGGAAGCGTCTATAGGTGCTCCAAGGGTAAACAGACCCTTAATTTAATAACGATTAGCCTTACAATAGAATTTCCTTGATAATAAAGGAGATTGTTTGATCTAACGACAATGGAAACAGCAATTAAATTGCAATTTATAATACTCCTTTAGGCTACAAATCGATACGTCCGACATTTTACATCGAAGAATAATTATTTTTTTCAATATACCGTGTGAGAAAATTGTTTGGATAAAATAGATGTTTCGTTCAATTAATGATTGTTCAAAATTAGCACCATCTACTAAACCAAAACCTAAAGGAGCCAAGTCAGGAGAGCGAGCTGGTTAATGAAACGAAAACTGATTGGCAATCGATATATTATCAATGTGTCGTAATATTGCTAAGCAACAAGCCCGAAGAAACTTGGCCTATGCATTTCATTCTGGGTGGACTTCTTCGTTATTGCTTAGAGTTTCCAGATTTCATTATTTTTTTTGTAATCATATCTTTCTTCATGGTAATAAAATGTCAAAATAATGTAATTGTTTCGTAATGAAATTAACTGTCGCGAGCCTTACTTCGTGGAGTCTACTCATAATAGTGTTTTAAAGCAATAAAATGTGCTCAACGAGTATGACTAGAAGAAGAGTGTGAAAAATGGTTTAAGATAAGAGACTCCTTAGACATCTACATAAAAGTTCTACATTCAGAACTCACGTTCAAATTACATCCAGTAGAATTTGACTGTTTAGATGACAAAATCAGAGAAAGTGTCAGCACGATGAAGCACAAGAAATTTAAGAAACAAGAACAAAAGCTACATAAACTTGAACACACACAACATAGAATTCAATACTCTAAACATCATGAAACTGTAAGTACCTACATACCAACACACTTTGCACCACGATTTGAAAACATTTCAGACACTAATTTTACAAATAGTGAAATAGAATTTTTAAATAGAGGTTTAAAGTACAGCATACCACCAAAATTCACAAATAATATTAAACAAGTTATAGCTACAGAGTCAGAAATAGCTTTAAAATCTAATTCAAATAATTTTCTTTATGAGAAATTAACAATTGCCAATTTAATCGAAAATATTGAACCTTCAAAAGTTAAACGTCAAACAAAAAATTACATTACAGTTTTAAATTCAATAAAAAAGAAAGTAGAAGATAATAACCTAACAGTTACAAAATCTGATAAGGGGAACACAACAGTCATACTGACAGTTATCGGAACAATTTTCAATTTTTTACAATTTTCAACATTTTTCATTATATTATGGAATTAGCTAGAAACGTTTAGTTTCATTTAAAACACTAATAATTGTTTCTTCCTTATTCTCGTCATTATCGCCATTATCTCATCATCATTTTAATTAATTGCATTGACTACCCAAGCAAATAAGTAAAAAATGCGAAAACCAATATCCGTTTTCGGATCTACAATAATTTTTAAATCATTATCATCCAACTTTGATTTTCCTCGCAACAATTCTATTATTTCATTTTTACTTTTCCGGCCAACCTATCTAATATGCGAGAAAAGTATTGGTTTACCCCAAAAAAATCTTTTTTTGATTTATTTTTACATTTTGCATCAACAACAATACGAAAAAACGGTTATTAGAAAAAATATCCTGTGTGTATGTCGTCGTCGTCGTCGTTGTCATCGGCCACTTTTCCTTACATGTCTTGTTAGCACGATACAGCCTCCGGAGTGCACTAAGTCACCAATTTTATGATGGAATATTGTTAAGAACATGTCACAGATGAACCCTATTGATTTTCAGCTCACCATAGCCAGTACAACGGTTGCTATGGTACTTGAAGTACGACATTTTGGCATTTTCTGAGAAATTTCAGTTTGTTAGCACGATACAGTCTTCGGAGTTCAACAAATTACCAACTTTATGATTTAATATTATTTAGGATATCTCACTGATGAACCCTATTGATTTTCAGGTCACCAGAGCTAATACAACAGGTGCTACAGTACTTTAAGTACGATATTTTTGTCATTTTTGGAGAAGTTTCAGTTTGTTAGCACGATACAGCCTCCGGAGTATATACAAGTGACCAATTTTATGATTGGATATTATTCAGAGCGTCTTAAAGATGAGCTCTATTGATATTCAGCTGACTAAGACCAGTACAACGGGTGCCATGGTACTTGAAGTACCAAATTTTTGTCATTTTTGTTTGTTACCACGATACAGCCTCCAGAAAGTATACGATTGATCAATTTTATGATTGAATATTGTTCAAGGTGTCTCACAGATGTATCCTATTGATTTTCAGTTGATTAGAGCGAGTATAGCGGGTCCTATAAATCCAGATATACTAATTTTTTGGTTATTTTTGGAGAAATTTCGGTTTGTTAGCACGATACATCCCCCGAAGTGTATACAAGTAACAATTTTATGATAGAATATTGTTCAGGGCCACAGATGCGGAAAAGTTGGTTTCAATCTTTAAAACCGTTTATTTTAATAGTCACAGTCTTTTAAAAACATATTCACCACTTGGTTTTCTCAACTTATGTAAGCATTGGAAATGCTTGTCACATTAGATACGCAGCACAACGTTTCAAATACCTAACCAACCTGATATAATTGAACTACAATGTAACGATAAGCAAAATCTTGATTTCTACAAAAGTTTATCGGAGTCTCAATTTCCCAATTTGATAAAACACGCTCCGAAAATTAATTTGATGTTTGGGTCTTCACCCAGCCATTTAATAATTTCAGGTGCTATATCATCCTCTCTGCTAACTTTTCCTATTTTATTGTTTTGTATAGCCGCCTCCACCTCCTCCTGAGAAATTACTGAAACTTCGCATCACGAAAAATTTTGGAAGAATGTGGTATTTTCCGATGATAATAAGATGTTATATATACAGAATGTGCCAGTTCGGTTCGCGAATCGGGCGCAAAAGCCGGAAAAGAATAATTTTCACACTGAATAGCTTCAAAATATGAATTCCGCTTAAATCGTTTGTCAGATTAGACACATTGTTAAATATGTACGAAAATCGTGTCGAGGTTAAATGTTCAAAATATGTTTTACTTCAAATGTTGCATTCATTTCGAAATGTGGGACAAAAGTTGAACCGCTATGTCAAAAGAGTATACAAATCGTAAGTAAAAGTACATAATAGTATAATGTATAATAAAAATAGGTGTCTTTTTCTCACGGGTCCAGAAATTGCCCAAGAAAGAAAAAGACATGCTCACGTGTGTTAAACATGATTTTTTTCACTATCTTGATATATAATTTTTTCAAAAAATAAAACATAGTGCTTTGTCTGTTAATGAGAAACTCATAATTTTGTAACTCCATCAAAATTTATGATTCCTGATGTACATGGATTATTAATCATATTTTCATTGTGCATGTCTTGATAGTATATTAGAAAATTCTATTCAATTATCAACATAATTCGATTTTTGCCCAAATATATTTTGATAGATTATATTATGAACATATTGTGCTCAGAGTATGCAACTAATTATACGGTTGTGTATTTATTTCTTCTGCTTCTTTCCTTCATTTAAGGCCTCAGCTGTCGGGGCTATTCGGCCTTGTATTTATTTCGCTAATTTGTAATGACAGTTATTCACATTTCTCACTTGTGAAGAAAGTGATCTAATCTTCTCACTTGTGAAGAAAGTGATCTAATCTTCTCACCTGTGATTCAATATGCTACTTTGCTCAGTATTTTTAGTTAAGCGATAATGAATATTGCGCTCACGATTGTTGTACGTAGTCGAGAGGACGAAAGTTTGTCCAAATACCGATTTCTTACCGCTTTAGCGACTTTCACCTTCGAAATTCTATTTTCCACAAGATCGCCAAAAAATGTAAAAATGGTTGAAAATTATGTTTAATTAAATTAATTTGTTGACAAAATTGGAGTAGCGATATCCTATAATGCCTTAACAGTTCATTCAATATCAACAAGATTGTTCAAAATTTGTCCTCAAATGTATCAAACAAAAAAAATTCCAATAAAATCTTGTTGCATTTCAGTAGACAAAATCCTTACAAACAATCCCTCTCTAGGATTATTTTGACTTTTTCTTTTGTTTTATCAAGTGTTTTCCTGTCGCAGAATAAACCTTTAGACGGTATCAAGACGAATAGGCGACATTTTTGTTCGATAAACGAGAAACAATGTTCAGTCTCGTGTATTTTTGTCGTAATAGTGCTTTATATAAATTTCACCATAAAGCTGTATCGTCGTTTATTTTCAAAAGTCTAGGGTACACATGCTCAGGAGCAGCTGAATGAACATTATCTTCAATTTTTTTTTGGTTGATAAATAAAGAAAATATTTATTTGTTTCGTAGAAAGCGAACTTATGTGCGAACCGATTTTATTGGTCGGACAAAGAAATAATTTAAATTTAACTATAGCTCTGGACGATAGCGAATTTATCATTTATTCAATTATAATTACACAACAGCTTTTTGCCGAAGTAAATTTGACATGTATCAATAAGAATTTTGTTGCCTGGCAATTTAACGAAAAAAACTGCCTCTGAAAAAATTTCGAGTAATTTTTTCTGGCAGTTTTTTTAGTTGAATTACCTAATGGCAACAAAATTCGAATTGTAAATGTCAAGTTTACTTCGACTCAAAAAAAGCGAGAATGTAATTCGGTAAGGCAATTTAATGAATATGTTAATCAACAAATTAAAAAATGTGAATTAGTCTATTTAATTTAACGAAAAAGAACAATTGTTGAAAACACAATTATTAAGAATAATAGCTTGATTTTCAGAATTTTCGTGTCTTTTGTTAATATTTTGCTGCATGCTAGTATTTTGAGCGGTGGTAGTACGAATGGAACCAATCATTTCTCTATGATGTTCTTCATCTAACTGAAGGTACGGTTTTAATGACGATGGGTTGCTATGTCCCGTAATTTTCACAAGTTTTTGTTCACCCATACCACCACAAATCACCTTAGAGTAGGTGATTTGTGCATACCACTCCTGGATAATTCAGTTACGGCGGCAGCTCGATTAGAATGGTTCGTAATTTTGACCTGCTTGATATCAAGTCCAATATTTTTCGCCGAAGATTTTGTCCATTTAGATATTGTAACGTTTTTGTTATTTATTTCAACAGTAAACGGGTGGGATAAATTTTAAACACACGGTATGGCTACTTACTAATTTATTTAAACACTAACTCACTAACACTTAATTTATATATACTTAACTAATCACTTAAATTTAATTTATATGCACACAAACTTGATTATTAATTTATATTAGCACTTTACTGTTCGGTATATTTTT
Organism: Galeruca laticollis; assembly: GCA_963921935.1. NCBI lineage: Eukaryota > Metazoa > Arthropoda > Insecta > Coleoptera > Chrysomelidae > Galeruca > Galeruca laticollis. The sequence goes on from OY998177.1 coordinate 101,920,566, forward strand.
GTTTATTTCTCGAGATCACTTTATCAACTAAACTAAACTCCGCAGATCGGTACTTTATTTATATTAGTTCCTTTTTGCTAGAAAATTCCGGACTGCGGCTTACTCAAAAACAAATGGTTTTCTGGCATTTTATAGATAAGGCTGGTCACAAACACAATGTTTAGATAAGATAGTCGTAAACAGTTATAAAAAAACCTGCGTATCCTCCATAATTTTAACTTTTATACCTGGCTTAGACAGAGTCGGATTTAGGGTCTATACCAGTGTGCTATTTCGTAACAATATTTCGTTGATCCCAATAGAAGAATTCTTATACCATCCTCTCGAATTTGTTTTTTCCCATGTATATGATATGGTTTCCCCGTCTACCCATAATTTGTTTAAACAATCTTACCGGACATACACAATCTTCTGCAGTGTTTGCTACCAACCATTTACTGTCGGCCAACTTCTGATTTCCCCCTTGTGCTGTATTCGTAAACACTGGATTATATTCAACACTTCCGGTCTCTCTTCCATGGTTGTCTGTCTCGATTTTAAAATAGAATACCTTACAATTTGCTGCTTCTCCACCTCTCCAAGCCAATTCATACGCAGCAATGTGATAAAATTTTATTTGGAGGCCTATACCCAGACAGCACACAATATCCACTAGATATCCAGTGGATAGCTCAATATGCACTGAATATCCAGTCCATGTAAGATATCTAATGGGTATCCACTGAATGTATTTCATGGATATCAAAAAAAAATATTTTCTATTTCACTGATAATATATTGAATAATCACATGGATATCTATTATTATTTTCTGTCGCATTTTTTGTCTTTGCTCAACGTATTTTTGGTTTTATTCAAGACGTGAAATTGAAAAATGATAAATATACCTAAATTGAGTGATCAGTTATGAGTTTAATGAACAATACGAATACGGCATAAAACGTGTTCTTTACACACAACAAATATCTCATGACTTAACGTTTAATGGTATAATAGACAATAATGTGTACATCAGTGTATTTCCATTTTACATACCCACAAAGCTATGCAACCAACCATACACGATGGTATTTCTTTTCTCTCATTGGGCGATGCTGCGCTTGACCGTTTAGCCTCGTCATTTTTGTTGTTAAGTTGTAGGCTATGTTATCATAGTTTAAAAGTTATTTTTAAACGCTAGTTTGGATTTGGAATAAATAAGGTATGTATATGTTTCTTACCATAATTCTGAATATTGATACGTCTCCTATGTTTTATTGATATTTATGATTGATTACCTACATTAAAAGCGTTTTGTATACCTAAACAATGTAAAATAGCATGGTGTGAAAATGTGAAATAGGTTTTACATCAGCTTCTACTTTGTTTCATGATAAACGGTGCTGGGGGCTCGACTGATTTGATTTAAAAATCTTTTGAGCTCAATAATAAAATAATAATGGTGTTCAGATGATAAGAGATGTTCTTATTACAGGTATGTGCTCGAATACAAGACGCGGGCCAATGTTCGAAACGTTATTTTACAAAAAAGGTGCATCTTATATTCGGGCGTACATATACGGTATATAGCTGACCTTGAAAATCTATAATCTTTCTTTTGTCGTTCTTACAGAAAGAACCTTGCAGAGTAGATGAGCTGGGTGGTGATGAAGGAGAATTATTGATGTATATGCAAATATGTATATCATATAAAACAAAGTATTTTCTATCATTCTATTCCATAGTATATAATTTCATCGAATGTCAAACAATACTACTATTATGAAGAATGTAATTCCCTTTGTACCTTCTTACTCACAGATGAATATCTGAGTAGTACCTGCTGGTGGAAATACAAGATTGCGAACAAAAACAATGCTTAACAAAAGTTGTATATATCCACAGATCTGGAATAAGATTAACTGGAAATAATAGTTCTGGTCAATCAGTACAAAATATAATAGATATACGTGATGAGTATTTGAATATTTTTCATTTCATATATTCTAAAATTTTCATATTTGAGGAGGAAGGATATACCAAATGTGAATATAAAATATCCTAATAATATCCATGGGATATTAACGAGATATCCAGTAGATATCTCCAAAGACATCCATGAGATAACACATATATCCTAGATATTGGCGGACATATGGATATCCATTATATGTCTATAGGCTATCCATCTATATCCAGTGGATATACAGGATATCTTGTGGATATTGTGTGCTGTCTGGGTAGATTCTTCACGCCAGGATAGTGCCATTTCAAACATTTTTCGTCTTGTGAGAGCATTAGAACTCACCTTTTATACTCTTTTATAATATTTAAAGTACTTCTCTTGGAACATTTTTGCTGAAGTGTTCCAAATCGTCTTGACTGCGCTCTCTTTATAATCTTCTCCATTGTTCTTCTTCATTTTGAATGCCCAGTCACATAAAATAGAAGCTAACTCTTCAGTGGAAGTTTTTGCAATGAGTTCATATTTTTTTCCAAACAAAACATCGCAAATTGTCACCTAATTGATGTAGTTGAATTGTGACAGTATTGCGAGGCACATTATCGTTGATGGCTTTTTCAATTTCTCCACTCCACTCTCCAAATCGTGACATTTCCATAAATGAAAACTTTTCAGACAACGCAAATTTGAGAAAAATTGACATAACGTCATCAAATATTTGTTTACAATGCTGGTTGTCATGCTTTCAAAAGTTAGGTCCCGTTACTGTCGCTGAAAAAGTTAGGGCAAACGTTTTTCGCTGTCATAATGACAAAGTCACGCGGCTTATGGGATTTTTTATACACGATAAATTGTCGCATCAAAAACATTTGTAAGCGGAGGTAACAAGATTATGATAGTAAAAAGAAAGATAATTATTTTATTGTTTAGCATTGTAGAGAGAGTAAAGTCAAGACGATTTGGAACACTTCAACAAAAATGTTACAAGACAAGTACATTAAAGATTATAAAATAATTTTTAATCCGTTTAATACAGTTTAAGAAAGCGATAAATGCACGCGACACAAAACGCAAAGTTTTACAAGAAATCTCAGAAAAAAGGAAGGTAAGTTCTAATGCCTTCACAAAACGAGAAATTTTTGAAATGGCACTGTCCCAGAGTGAAGAAGAACCTGTAGGAGGCCTCCAAAGAAAATTTTATCACAATACTGCGTATGAATTGGCTCGGAGAGGTGGAAATGCGGCAAATTGTAGGGTATTCTATTTTAAAATCGAGACAGACAACCGTGTAAGAGAGACCGAAAGAGTTCGAACTAATTCGTGCACATCGTCCATCCTTCTTCTCAATTGGATCACATAATCTTCTACTGTTAGATCTTCGCCAGGCCGACAGCCAAACTCCAGGTCACAAGGAAGCCTCATTTCACGTCCAAATAGAATTTTCGCAGGTGTTTTACCCGTAAACTCATTTATGGCCGATCGATAAGCCAACGCAAATAAGGAAATGTACTGGTCCCAATATCTTTGGTGGCTAGAAACTACTTCGGACAGGCATTTTCCAATGCTCCGGTTCATTCTTTCGACCATTCCATCTGACTGTGGATGCAACGCTATTGCCCTGGTCTTCTTCATTCCCAGCTTGTGACACATTTCCTGGAATACCTTGCTCTCGAAATTTCTTCCTTGATCGCTGTGGACTTCCAAGGGCACTCAATAATAAATTATTTCACCAATACATCCGCGACAGTTGTGGCCTCTTGATTCGGTATCGCGTAAATTTCCACCCACTTTGTGAAATAATTAATTACTACCAGGAGGTATTTACCACCATTTTCTGTCGTCGGAAATGGTCCAGCGATGTCTGAAGCAATCCTTTCGAAAGGGCTTCCAACATTATATCGTTTCATAGGTGCCTTTCTTATGCTACGTGGTCCAATACTCGTAGCGCAAGTCGTACATTTCTTACACCAGTCCTTCACATCGTCGGAACTGTTCATACAATAAAACTTTTCACGGACTCGCTAAGGGGTGTTCTTCACTCCCAGATGTTCTCCCGATGGACTGTCAAAGATTCTATTCAACAGACCAGGGAGTCCCACTGAGCCCAATATGCTTTGAGTGTCGGCGAAAATCTTTACATTTCTTACCAGGTAGGTCGCCGATTTTCTTCCTTCCTTCTTTAGGTGAGGATCATTTTCCTGATCTTCTCTGATCTTGGTGGGTAATCATTCATCGTAGACTGGTGTAGTCCTTGAAACTGGCGCTTCCCTAGATTTCAACTTGTAGCAGTGGAAACAGTCAATTGGGCACGGCCTTCTGGACATGGAATCGGCATTTCGGTGACTCACGCCAGCTCGATGTTGAAATCGTACTATTGAAGTCGTTCAATCCATCTAGCGATCTATCCCTCGGGATTCTTGAACTAAATTAACCACTTGAGTGCTGCGTAATCAGTCCGAATTAAGAACTTCCTTCTATAGAGATACTGGTAAACGTGTTCAGCGGACTTCACTACCGCCAAAAGTTCTCTTCTTGTGACGCAGTAGTTTCGTTCTGGTTTAGAGAGGACTTACTGAAATATCCCAGTACTCTTTCTTGCCCTCCTTAGATCTGTGAGAGCATTCTTTCAATTCCCAAGTTCCTTGCGTCAGTGTCAAGAATAAAGTCTCCCTCTGGTAATGGATATCCTAATATCGGCACCGTGGTTAAATGCCTCTTCAAGGTTTCAAGAGCCGTTTGACAGTCTTCGTCCGAATTGAAAGTTCTTGTTTCTTCTGTCAGTCGAGTTAGGAACTTGGCAATATCCTAATTTGGTGTTTGTCGGTTGGTTGCGACCATTGCTGAACGGAAGCAATTTATATAGTAATATATTTTATACATACCAAAACGGAGTACGCGCTCAGTAAGAGGAGAAGTTACTCACTACAAAATGAACTCGCTACTTCATCGGTATACCCCACCCTTTTTAAAAGGCCAGGTAAATTGTTGGCACCCATATTGAAAACCCATCAAGAAAACCATTTATTATAAATTTTCATACTGTAGAAAAAATCACATTTACACAAACCACAGACATCAGCCAACATAAAATCGTTCGTGAAAAAATCAAAACTGCACAAATTAACCACAGACAAACACAAACGGCTTACCACTGAACCCGTCGAATGTTCATAACGTCTCATCCGCGTAGGTGCTCGCGGGAGGAAGTACTTCAATGGCAGAGGTGTCGTCTGTAGTTACGGGTTATAGAAAATTGTCTATTATGAAGAAAATAAACGGTTTTGAAGGTCAAAACTAACTTTGCCGCATCTGTGGGACGCCCGGAACAATATCCTATCATAAAATTGTCTGAATGTATCGTGCTAACAAACCGAAATTTCTCCAAAAATAACCAAAAATGTAGTATATCTGGATTTATAGGACCCGTTGTGTACGCTCTAGTGAGCTGAAAATCAATAAGGTTCATCTGTGACACACTGAAAAATATCCAATTATAATATTGGTCACTTGTATACACTCCGGAGGCTGTATCGTGCTAACAACCAGAAATTTCTCCAAAATTGACCAAAAATGTAGCACGTCCAGTGATATAGCACTTATACTGGCTCCAGTGGCTGAAAATCAATAAGGTTCATCTATAAGATACCTGAACAATATCCAATTATGAAGTTGGTCACTTTTAGACACTCCGGAGGCTGTATCTTGCTAACAAACTAAAATTTCTCCAAGTACCATAGCACACGTTGTACTAGATCTGTTGAGCTAAAAATCAATAGAGTCTATCTGTGAGATGTCCTAAACAATATTCAATCATAAAATTTGTGAATTGTTGTACTCCGGTGGCTGTATCGTACTTCTAGTACCATACCACCCGTTGTACTAGATCTGGTGAGCTGAAAATCAATAGGGCTCATCTGCGAGATGTTCTGAACAATATACAATCATGAAATTGGTGACTCGCTCCATTCCGGAGGCTGTATCGTGCTAACAAACTTAAATTTCTCCAAAAATGACAAAAATGTCGTACTTCTAGTACCATAGCACCCGTTGTACCATATCTTGTGAGCTGAATATCAGTTGGATTAATCTCTGAGATGTTCTGAACAATATTAAATCATAAAATTGGTGACTCGCACTCCAGAGGCTGTATGGGGCTAACAAACTTAAATTTCTCGAAAAGGACAAGAATGTCGTACTTCTAGTATCATAGCACCCGTTGTACTAGATCTTGTGAGCTGAATATCAATAGGGTTCATCTCTGAGATGTTTTGAACAATATTCAATCATAAAATTGGTGACTTCTTGCACTGCGGAGGCTGTATCGTGCTAACAAGACCATGTTACGGAAAGTGACCGACGACAACGACGACGACATACACACAGGATTTTTTCTAAAAACTCTTTTTTCGTGTTGTTCTTAGTGGAAAACGTAAAAATAACTCAAAAAAATCAAAATTCCAACTTTTTTTGGGGTAATACAATACTCTTCTCGCATATTAGATAGGTTGGGCGGAAAAGTAAAAATTATTCCTTAACTAATTGTTTAAGTAGTTGATAATTAAAATAAAATATTATTATCGATTAAAAGGACAGGTAAGAAAAATTCGAATATTCCATAAACAATGTTTTCAATTAGTTTCATAAAAAAAAAATTAAACAAATGGTTGAAAAAAATTTTGGACTAAATTAATTTATACCGTGACATGAAACAGGAAACATTGTAATGTTATTCTAATTTATTTAAACAATAAACGGGTGGGATAAATTTTAAACACACGGTATGGCTACTTACTAATTTATGTGAACACTAATTCACTAACACTTAATTTATATATACTTAACTAATCACTAAAATTCAATTTATATGCACACAAACTTTATATTAGCACTTTACTGTTCGGTGTATGTTTGTTTATTTCTCGAGATCACTTTATCAACTAACTCCTCCGCTGATCGGCCCTTATTTATATTAATGCCTTTCTTACTAGAGAATTCTGGGCTGTGGCTTACACAAAACAAAAACAATTGGTTCTGGTCTTTTCTAGATAACTCTGGTCACAAAATCAATGTAGACATAAGATAGTCGTAAAGTCGTAAACAGTTTAAAATGTGCGCATCCGCCATAATTTTAACTTTTATACCTGGCTTAGACAGAGTCGGTTTTAGGGACTATACCAGTGTGCTGTTTCGTAACAATATTATAAATTATACCAAAAAAGCTTGTTTCCCAACAATAATTTGATGTTATATACTTGTTTGGCATCCTCTCATTAAGTACATATGTAAGTAGGGCTCCAAGAAAAATTAGATCTTTAGAGCTATTGTTTAAACTTTTATATTGATTTGAATAGAAGCACGGTACCGGAAAAAATTAGTTAATTAACAATAGTTTTTGAAAAATTGATGGAATTTTTTTCCAACGAGACTTGTTTTCTACCCGACGATAGTTTTTTAAAAATTTTCAATTAATATTTTATACTAAAAAAATCATTTTTGGGTTGTACTCTGTCTCTCTCTCTCTCTCTCTCACGTCGACGCGCCCATGCTGTAGTGGCCGAGTGGGACCCTATTCTGAACATTAAATATAAATTACTTGTTATTACTTTTCCGCCCAACCTAGTCTAAATGCCCAAAAAAAGTTGAAATTTTGAAAAAAAATTTGAGTTATTTCTACGTGTTCCATCAACAACAACACGAAAAAACGGTTTTTAGAAAAAAAATCCTGTGTGTATATCGTCGTCGTCGGCCACTTTTCCTTGCAAGTCTTGTTAGCACGATACAGCCTCCGGAGTGCAATAAGTCACCAATTTTATGATGGAATATTGTTAAGGACATTTCACAATTTTAAGTTAGAATATTATTCAGGGTCACAGATGCGGAAAAGTTAGTTTCAATCTTCAAAACCGTTTATTTTTAAATAAAATAACATAAGAAAGTATAAACATAAATAGATTTGAAATCGAATCACATTCAAAAAGCATTGAAGAAGATTTTTTAGAATTTGATAAAATTCAGACTCGTTTAGAATATTTATACCGGAAGAAAAAGAATATAGATTGAAGACAGAGTCTAAAATCTCTATGGCAAAAAGATTAATAGCAAAAACTCAAGAAGTACCAATAAAAACAATTTCGAATCCCCCATAAACAACATGGCAACGTTACCAGATTTGGGTCTTCCTAAATTTTATGGAAAATATGAGAATTGGTATAGTTTTTGGGATCAGTTTAAAGCCATTGTCGATGATCGTTATGATATAAGTGAAATCAGAAAATTAATGTATTTAAAATCGTGCTAATCGAAAAATTAGATTTGATAGCAAATAATTATAGAATCGCGATTGATTTATTAAAAAAACGTTTTGAAAATCAAAGAGCTATAATTAATACTCATATGAACACATTATTATTTAATTTAACTTCCGTTCACAAAGAATCATCTGCTTGTTTAAGGAAACTACTTGACTTAGTAGATCAACATTTTATCAGCATTAAAAAAGCTTCAAATGCTCGTAGAACAATGGGATGAATTATTATTTCCTCTCATATTACAAAAGCTAGAAGATAAAACAAAACGGGAATGGGAAAGTAAATTAAATTATCACCATTCACCTACTTTAAAAGAATTAACATAAATATTAGCAACGAAATGTTTCACTTTAGAAGCAGTAAAATTCAATAAGCCGTCTAATAAAGCATCAAATTATAATCAACATTCAAAACCTCAATCGAACAATTTTAAAAAGGTAATCGATCATATTCATAACGAGCCAGAATCATTTACTCAAGAAACACAATCTTACAAATTAAAGATATATTACTTTTCCGCCCAACCTATCTAATATGCGAGAAAAGTATTGATTTGCCCCAAAAAAAGTAGGAATTGTGAATTTTTTTTGAGTTATATCTACGTTTTCCATCAACAACATCGCAAAAAACGGTTTTTAGAAAAATAAACGGTTTTAAAGATTAAAACTAACTTTTCCGCATCTGTGGCCCTGAACAATATTCTATCATAAAATTGTTACTTGTATACACTTCGGGGGATGTATCGTGCTAACAAACCGAAATTTCTTCAAAAATAACCAAAAATTTAGTATATCTAGTTTTATAGGACCCGCTGTACTAGCTCTAGTCAACAGAAAATCAATAGGGTACATCTGTGAGACACCTTGAACAATACTTATTCATAAAGTTGATCAATAGTATACTCTCTGGAGGCTGTATCGTGCTAACAAACTGAAAATTCTCCAAAAATGACAAAAATTTGGTACTTCAAGTACCACAGCACCCGTTGTACTGGCTTTAGTGAGCTCAATATCAATAGGGTTCATCTTTAAGACGCTCTGAATAATATCCAATCATAAAATTCATCACTTGTATATACTCCGGAGGCTGTATCGTGCTAACAAACTGAAACTTCTCCAAAAATGACAGAAATATCGTACTTAAAGTACTTTACCACCGGTTGTATTGGCTCTGGTGAGCTGAAAATCAATAGGGTTCATCAGTGAGATGCCCTGAATAATATTCAATCATAAAATTGGTGACTTGTTGAACTCCGGAGGCTGTATCGTGCTAACAAACTGAAATTTCTCGAAAAACGACAAAATGTCGTACTTCAAGTACCATAGCACCCGTGTACTGGCTCTGGTGAGCTGAAAATCAATAGGGTTCATCTGTGAAATGTCCTTAACAATATTCCATCATAAAATTGGTGACTTATTGCATTCCGGAGGCTGTATCGTGCTAACAAGACTTGCAAGGAAAAGTGGCCGACGACGACGACATACACACAGGATTTTTTTCCTAAAAACCTTTTTTTCGTGTTGTTGTTGATGGATAACGTAAAAATACCTCAAAAAAAATTTCCAATTTCCAACTTTTTTGTGGGTAAACCAATACTTTTCTCGCATATTAAATAGGTTGGCGGAAAAGTAAAAATCCTGTGTGTATGCCGTCGTCGTCATCGTTGTCGTCGGCCACTTTTCATTACATGTCTTGATAGCACGATACAGCTTCCTGAGTGCAACAAGTCTCCAATTTTATGATCGACTATTGTCAAGGACATGTGACAGATGAACCCTATTGATTTTCAGCTCACCAAAGCCAGTACAACAGGTGCTATAGTACTTTAAGTACGATATTATGGTCATTTTTGGAGAAATTTTAGTTTGTTAGCACCATACAGCCTCCGGAGTATATACAAATGACCAATTTTATGATTGGATATTATTCATAACGTCTCAGAGATGAACCCTTTTAATATTCAGCTCACTAAAGTCAGTACAACGGTTGCAATGGTACTTGAAGTACGACATTTTTGTCATTTTTTGAGAAATTTCAGTTTGTTAGACGATACAGCCTCCGGAGTTCAACAAGTCACCAATTTTATGATTGAATATTATTCAGGACATCTCACAGATGAACCCTATTGATTTTCAGCTCACCAAAGCCAGTACAACAGGTGCTATAGTACTTTAAGTACGATATTATGCTAATTTTTGGAGAAATTTCAGTTTGTTAGCACGATACAGCCTCCGGAGTATATACAAGTGACCAATTTTATGATTGAATATTATTCAGAGCGTCTCAAAGATTAATCCTATTGATATTCAGCTCACTTAAGCCAGTACAACGGGTGCTATGGTACTTGAAGTAGCAAATTTTTGTCGTTTTTGGAGAATTTTCAGTTTGTTAGCACGATACAGCCTCCAGAGTGTATAAAACTAACAAATTTTATAACTGGATATTGTTCAAGGTGTCTCACAGATGTATCATATGGATTTACAGCTGACTAGAGCGAGTACAGTGAGTCCTATAAATCCCGATATTCTACATTTTTGGTTATTTTTGGAGAAATTTCGGTTTGTTAGTTCCCCGAAGTGTATACAAGTGCCAATTTTATGATAGATTATTGTTTAAGGCCACAAATGCGAAAAAGTTAGTTTTAATCTTTTTAAAACCGTTTATTTACCTTGAGTTCCGGGAGTTGAGATTTTTTTTCGAGCTATCATTACCACTTAATAGTTTTTGAGTTATTAACAAAAAGCTAAGGCAACTTTTCTGTTAATATTTTTTGTTAATAAATAATTGAAATTTTTATCTCCAGAAAAAAATAAAAATACTCCTTTCTCGAAATTTGATTTCGCGTTGAATAAGCTATCGCTCATATTTTTGGTACAATTCTAACGATTTTTCGCAGGAAACTCACATCTCGACTAGACTAATGGAAATACGGAGCTCTTCAAACCATTCTACAGCGTCTCACCTACTTATAAACAGCCATTGCATTTGCGAGATTAAACACCAGCCATAGCAGCCTAATCCACTCTGAGGTATGTATGCATGGCAAGGTTCACATAGATTTCAAAAATAGTATCTACAGTGTGTCTACGCTTTCTGCAATATTTTCAGGCATAACCTAGGTCCTATTCTTAGGTGCCTTTTAGAGTCCTCATCGGTTGGGTTGAGTTAAATTATGTTAGGTTAGTTTAAGCAATAGAAATTCTCTCGTATTAAATTCATAAAATTGGCAATAACGTTTTTAAATTATATACAATCATGCTATACCTACATAACATCGCAAAAATTATCTTCTATATGTAGAAACGTCGAACAAAACGTAACGAAGTATAGAAAAACTTGACATGGTATTTATACTTTTTTCCCTGCTTCATAATTCCAATTCAAAAGTTCCATCGAAATCAAATGGAAAATCAACGGCGCGATCATTTAACGCGGAGTTTTACAAAAGCCGGTCGTTTTTTCGATTATGGAGGGTTGTATATATTTTTTGTCGTAATTTACGAGTGTACCGGTTTAGTATGTTTATCACATTTTCGTTGAGTCTAACAAACATTATGAATGTTCAGATTTTCGTTTCGATATTATTCCTATTGAACCTGCCCCTGTATATCATATATCATAAAATTAAACCACTTTCTGAAATTTGATTCTTGTCATTTCTACTGAGGGGGTGACAAAAGGAAGAAACATTTCTATTGCATTTGTGTTTTAAATGAAACTCAATGTTTCTACCTAATTCCACAATATAATGAAAAATATTGAAAATTCTAAAAAATTGATAATTGTTACGATAACTGATTATCATCGTCAGAATGACAGAAGTTACATTTCATTCGATGCCTACCTGATGTTTAGTAGTTATTTTTGGCTAGACCAAGAAGTGGCCTACCTTGTGATTGACTTACTATATGTTAATAGAAAAGAGAAGATATGATATTACAAATATTGAAGCTTAGATATTATTAGCCCTATGGGGATATCCTGGATATCATGTTTCCCAATTAAGATCAGTATCACTGTGCAATGATATACAAAACCAGGAAAGCTATACCTGTTGATCTTTACAATTATCACTTAAGATGACAGTTTAAAAGTGGAGAACTCCCTAGATTTATCTGTTCATTGACGACTTCATATTGTGGGTTTCTTAAGTGTCTCCAAATATCCAATTCTTCAAGGAAATCCAGTTCTTGTTTCTTATCACAAATATGTAGTACTTCTAGTTCTGTGTTAGGTGTCAATGAATGATTGGTGTCAAGTAGATGTTTTGCGTAATGGGATTTATCTGGTTGTTTCAATCTGTATGCTCGTAAGTGTTCACTGTATCGAATTTCAAAATTTCTAAGGGTCTGACCCAAATAGACAGCATTTTATTCTGGACATTTGAGTTTATATACATATCAGATTTCTTTAATAAAGATCAGCAGATATAGTTTTCCTGGTTTTCTATATCATTGCACAGTTATACTGATCTTAATTGAAAAATGATATCCAGGATATCACCATAGGGCTAATAATATCTAAGCTTCAATATTTGTAATATCACATCTTCTTCTTTTTTCTATTAACATATATTAAGTCAATCACAAGGTAGGTCACTTCTTGGTCTAGTCAAAAATAACTACTAAACATCAGGTAGGCATCAAATGAATTGTAAGTTCTGTCATTCTGACGATTATATTCAGTTATCGAGACAATTGTCATTTTCTTAGAATTTTCAATATTTTTCATTATATTGTGGAATTAGGTAGAAACATTGAGTTTCATTTAAAACACAAATATGAGTAGATTCCACGAAGTAAGGGTCGAGACAGTTCATTTTTATTACAACCTACCTCACTTCATAGCATAGTATAGTTTCAAAACATTTTAGATTATTATCTCCATTATTCAAATTATTCCAGAACATTCTAGGCAGCTCTTTATCATTTTGGTCCATTTAAACTTATCACCCGGCATTAGACAGGGATATAGTCTGATCCCATGCATTTTCAACATCATAATGGACAAAATAATTGAAAGTATGCAGGAGTCAGGATGAACAACCGCCGCCTGAGAATACTCTGTTTCGCAAACGATGCTGTCTTGACGGCAAGGAGCGAAGATGACCTGCCGCGCATTCTCTACAGATTCAACCAACAGCCCAAAGGCTTAATATGCAAATTTCTATCGAAAATACATAATCTATAGTAATATCCAAAGATCCGATCCGATGTAAGTTGGTGGTGAATGAGTGCATTATACATCATGTGATGAATGTCAACTATCTGGGGGTACAGTACAGCAGAGGTACAGTGAATGAGGTGGATAACCAGATCAGAAAAGCCGTAAGGGTATCAGGATGTTCGCGAGATATAATTTGGAACAACAAATATATGACCACATAGAGCAAAACACGAATTTATAAAACTTGCGTAAGGCCCATAATGACATACATCGCAGATACAGGAGCTGATACGAACAATAAAAGGGATCACATTGCATGATAGGATACGCAACGAGAGCACCAGAGGAGATGTGGAAGTTGTCAGATGGGCGAGAGAGAGAGAGAGAGAGAGATACGTCGGTGTTGGAGAAACCACATAGAACCAATGAAACCAGGCCGAATAGCAAAGTGGGCCGAAACACAAATGACAGAATTGACAGGAATTTGTGCTATTACACGAAGAACCTATTCTATCACTACTCCATTACTATTTGACAGTGTAGAGTGTTCTAAATTATTCTAGAAGACCATTTATCATTCTAGAAGATTTTAAATTATCCTAGAATATTTCAGAATCTGTCTGTATTATTCCAGATCCTTGTGAATTAATTCCGAATATATTTGATCACTCTTTAGTATCTCTCTAGATAATTCTAGATTATTCTAGAAGGTGCTAAATTATCCTAGAACATTCTAGGATATCTTAGAATCTGTTTATATTATTACAGATGATTGTATGTGGATCCCGAACATATTTGATTACTGTTTAATATTGTTGAGTTTTTTAAAGTTATTCGAGAAGGTTTTAAATGATCTAAAACATTTCAGAATGTATTTATATTATTCCTGATAATTGTGGGTTGATTTCAAAATTTCGTTCCTCTTTATCGAGCCAAAAGATTATTCGAAGTTTGAAAATTACATTTCTATATCATATTGGTTTAATTGTATGTATCGCATCCGTTGTTGATCTGCCTCTTATAAAACCACAATATAGTATATAAATACAGAAAATCAACAAGCCTTATAAGGAGTACCTACAATGATATATGTATATCATCAAATAATATTCTCATTGCCTCTCTTGCTAAGTTAGTATTTTACTGTTAGGAAATTCTTTCAATAGTTCTCTCACTATTGGAATTTTGTGATAAGAAGTCCTTATAAATAACTAATTTATTTCCCAAGTTTTTAAAATAATTGAGGCATTTGTACGGCAACGGTAACAAAATGGAATTTATTAAAAGTGAAAAAGGCAAAAACAAATTATAATATATCATAATTACAGACATAGTTGTCGATAATAAAGTTTATTGAAAATGTGAAGTTTCTAAAAAATTACAGTGCTCCGCCCGGATGATAACAATCGACGACAATGCAACAAAAATGGATAACGTGCACAATCACACAGTGTAGACGCTGCTCTAGAGTATCCAATTGCCTGCAGTAAGTTCCATAAAAAAAATATCAGAAATATTCGAGCAAGTGAAAATTTGGCTCCCGCAGCTCCACAACGTAGGCAAGACATTCAATTTCCACAGGAGTTTACGGTCACTGCAACTGGAGAAGAGTTCTTATTATATAACGAGGGGCAAGTGGAAGATCGACTCATTATTTTTTCTACTAGAAGGAATTTACGTCTGTTGGAATCATCCGCACATTGATATGTTGATGGAACCTTCAAAACTACTCCACTTCTTTTTGGGCAATTGTATACCCGTTTACAAGGTACTACAAGTTTACGCGCTTCTACCAAATAAAACCGAGAATACTTATTCGAACTTTTTCTGAAATTTATACTTGATACAAATCCACAAATAATAATGTGCCATTTTGAAAGTGCGGTAATTAATATAGTGCATGATGTTTATTCCGAAACTAGACACAGGGGACACATTTTTGTCAGGCAATTTCCCGCCATATTCAAGCGAATGATTGAAAAGCCGATATGAATCAGATGCCGAATTTGCACTAAAAATGAAACTGCTCCCTGCGTTAGCTTCTGTTCCTGAAGAACATGTAGTTAATTATTTTGAAGCTTTGTGTAATGAAAATGTGTTCCCTGAAAAAGCGCAACCCATAGTTGATTATGTTTTTCGATAATTCAATCGCCATTTACTATATTTGGTTGGATCGATGATCGATTGCAGGCTAGAGTGAATTAGGCAAATCTTCAACCCCATCTCAATCGCTTTTCAATGCTCTGTTCAGCTTTTGATACGTTCAATTATCAAATAAGTGATTAATATCACGAATGAACATTTTATAAGCCTCGTATACATCGGCTAATCCAACTAAAATATTTCAGTGATACACGTGTATTTCTTTAGCTAAAACGAAAAACTTTATACGACCCACATTTTATATCTAGCGTACTCAAACTCTTAAAAACTCCTCAACTTCAAACCTACAACACTTCCTAGTTGTAAAGAATTGCTGAAAAAAAATAAAAAAACTGTCGTATAACACACGGCGAAGCAGACAGAAATCGATACCCCTCTTAATTACGTCCAAGTTTCCCGATGTACACACCTTTACAAAGAAAAAGTTCTTTTAGCGAGTATTCGAAGAGCTATAAAAGTGGAATTGAAATAGTTCTTCAGTGTTTGTAATTGAAATTACGACCAACAGACACGAGAGACTAATCTATAATATACCATCATTGGTAATTATTTACTATCCACTACACCACTGGAATTTCAGTCAAATCCAGACTTTTCTCTACTGTAAGTAAATATAAGTTATTAGTAAATAATGTTTTCCTTAAAATTCCGATAACAATAATGTTCTAGAATAATATTTGATCTTCTAGAATGATCTAGAACGCTCTACAATAGTAAAAGACAGATGTTATGAAAATATAGAGGAAGAAGTAGTAAAGATCCCCTAATGAAGACATGTTCATGGTAATGGGATGAGATGGGAAAAATAACTACATTCCTGGCTAATACCACGCAAAATATTGAATTACATCCCCTTCGAAAACCGTGACGTCGATCTGCCATTTTGCCGATACGGACATCTGTGGTGATTCGCAACTTATGGCGGGAGGGCCGATCGATGTGACGGTTTTCGAAGAGGATGTAATTCAATATTCAGCGTGGTATTAGCCAGGAATGTAGTTGTTTTTCCCTTCGAAGAACGGTCAGTCCAATATGTCGAAATTATTGAAATTTCGACTAAAAGCAGGTGTAGTGGAAAATCGAAATTTATGTTTCATATAGACACCTCGTATTTTATGAAATTATATTCATTTTATTTCATACGACTAATACGGTCGCCTTTATCTGATGTGTTGGTTCGCAACTGAAAGTGAAGATGGCGCCAGCTGACTGCTTCTCGCTTGTGTAACTACACGAGCCAAGTAGAAGTTGTTGGAGGACGTAATCTTCAGTTCGGATTAGAGACTCTGAACTGGAAGGCATTACGGTACTCTTGAAGAAACCCAAGAAGGTCGAAACACGTCAGTGTACTATGCCTTTCCGCTATCAGTTGCGAATCACCACAGATGTCCGTATCGGCAAAATGGCCGATAGACGTCGCGGTTTTCGAAGGGGATGTAATTCAATATTCTGCGTGATATAAGCCAGGAATGAAGTTCTTTTTCCCTTCGAAGAACGGTCAGGCCAATATGTCGAAATTATTGAAACTTCGACTAAAAGCAGGTGTAGTGGAAAATCGAAATTTATGTTTCATATAGACACCTCGTATTTTATGAAATTATATTCATTTTATTTCATACGACTAATACGGTTATCTGAGGTGTTGGTTCGCAACTGACAGTGAATATTGCGCCAGCTGACTGCTTCTAGCTTGTGTAACTACACGAGCCAAGTCGAAGTTGTTGGAGGACGTAATATTCAGTTCGGATTAGAGACTCTGAACTGGAAGGCATTACGGCACTCTTGAAGAGACCCAAGAAGGTCGAAACGCGTCAGTGTACTATGCCCTTCCGCTATCAGTTGCGAATCACCACAGATGTCCGTATCGGCAAAATGGCCGATCGACGTCACGGTTTTCGAAGGGGATGTAATTCAATATTCTGCGTGGTATTCGCCAGGAATGTAGTTGTTGTTCTCTTCGAAGAACGGTCAGGCAAAAACGTCAAAATTATTGAAATTCCGACTAAAAGCAGGTGTAGTGGAAAATAGGTGAAGTTTATTCAAGAACTGTCATTAATTATAAGTCGTAATCTTGTGAAGACACTGTAATAATAAGTAAATAATGACTTCAACTTTTGCTTACGATTAATTTGTTAGCATGCTACTTATTTATGGAAAATGTGGAAAAAACAAAACTCGTGCTCAAGGTTTGTATATAAATCGTTTTCCTCATAGAATAACTTCAAGCATTAATACTTTTGTCTATGTCGAACAAAAGCTATGAACTGGTTCTTTTCCAAACGGTAAAAATCAAGTTCCTGTCAAAAGACCGCTCAGACAGATGAAAATGTGATAATTATTTTGGCTTATCTTCAGGTAAATCCACACACCTCAATAAGATTTCTTGAACAAGAATTACAAATACGTAGAAGTACAAAGAGTATTGAAAAATCACAAATACCATCCTTATAAAATACATTTAACTCAGGGTTTATATCCTGCAGATCCTGAAACGAGAATAAAATTTATTGCTGAAACGTTCGTACAAAGTAATGATGACCCTTTAGAAAAAACATTATGGAGTGATAAATGGAGATTTCATAACAATGGTATTATTAATCGCCATAATTATCAATATTGGTCGCAGGAGAATCCAAACTGGATAAGCGCAACCAATTTTCAAACAATATGGGTAATCAATGTTTGGTGCGGTATATTTTAACGGTTGTTTGATTGGACCTTATTTTTATGAAGGGACATTAACGAGGCAAAAATACTTAGATTTGCTTCAAAATACTCTCTCAGAATTACTTCAAGATATTCCCTTACATGAAAGGCAAACAAAGTGATGGCAGTAAGTTGGAGCATCTCCTCACTTTTTTGGCCAGTTAGAGAATATATTGATAACACGTTTCCTGAAAAATGAATTGGTCAAAATAGTGCGATTCGGTGGCTACCCCGTTCGCCTGATATTACACCCTTAGATTTCTTTCTTTGGGGTTACTTAAAAGGGCCTGTTTATGCCACACCCCCTATTGATTTAGGTGATTAAAAGGATAAAATGAAAGAGGCATGTCGAACCGTAACATCTGAAATGATTACAGCAGCACTTACGAGAAATCTTTTAACAAGCTTTGAACATTTTGTCAATTCACATGGACATCAATTCGAACATTTTCTTTAATTTTCTTAATTACTTGGAAATTCCTTATGTTACGTTTTTCAATAAAATAATTTATACAGATGTTCATTTAACTGCCCCTATTATCGTTAATGAATAATACAATGATGACAAATGTGGTATCGTTAAATTTGTTTTTGAATGATATATCCGAAATTGTAATATTATACTGGTTGTAGCATTTAAAAAAATTATGCTGGTGTCACGTGACCCGAAATGACAGGAATTACGGAAGCCATTTTATAATAAATATAAGCAGTATTTTCGACTGTTTATATCTGCCAAATTTCATACATGTCATATAAAAGTTTTCAAGAAATTCGACTGTCAAAACGTCGTGGGACACCCTGTATAAAAAAACGTTGAGAAATTCAAATCAACCACTATTCGCAATGAAAAAGGTTGGGCAGACATATATGGTCGAAGAAAAATTATTAGCGTAAAAATAACGAATGAAAACAATTTTCCAGAATCTTTTGACGTTGTAATGTGTAGGAAAGTGTCGTCATCTTGCTACTTGTTAATAAGTATGTGGTATTTGAGGTTTTGTTTGCCGATCTGGTAATATCCATGTTATTTTGTGTTTGTCGGGATGTGCTGCTTATAATCATATTGTAATGTTATTCTAATTTATTTAAACAATAAACGGGTGGGATAAATTTTGAACACACGGTATGGCTACTTACTAATTTATTTAAACACTAACTCACTAACACTTAATTTATATATACTAAACTAATCACTTAAATTTAATTTATATGCACACAAACTTGATTATTAATTTATATTAGCACTTTACTGTTCGGTGTATTTTTGTTTATTTCTCAAGATCACTTTATCAACTAACTCATACGCTAATCGATCCTTTATTTATACTGAAGCCTTTTTTACTAGAAAATTCCGGACTGCGGCTTACACACACAAAAATAATTGGTTCTGGCCTTTTCTAGATAAGACTGGTCACAAAAACAATGTTTAGATAAGATAATCGTAAACAGTTATAAAAACAACCTGCGTATCCGCCATAATTTTAATTTTCATACCTGGCTTAGACAGAGTCGGATTTAGGGTCTATACCAGTGTGCTGTTTCGTAACATTACCCACTCTTTAAATGAAAGTTCCTCCTGGAACTTTTGTGTAGCCGAGACTGAATGTTTGAATGGGCAACTGGCCTTATTTCTACACTTTCCGATCTTATTGAGATAGTAGGGCACCGTCTTCATCGGATACTGATAACGGGAGTTGTAGCTGCAAATAAATATCTGGACACCAGTATCTCGAAAGATAATCTCTACCATGTTCCTGATAACTCGCCAATCCAACTGGTTGCTCACTATCTTAGGCATAGCCAGTTTCTTCACGCTGGATTCTAACACATGGACTCGGAGGTTACGAAGTGCTTCCCACACATCGCGCTATGTAGATCGATCTTTAAATTCATCTTTAGTTACCACGTAGAAGACGTACCGCGAATTACGTTTCAGTTTCAGTGTCTTGCCAGGGGCTGGAATCTGGTCTTCAAGTTTTTCTAATTGCCCGAACTTATATCGAAAGACGGTTGCCAACCTTCGTGCGTTCTTGATACGGGCGGAGATGTTGCATGCCAGTGAATAATCTTCCGAGAGAGTGAACAAATTTTGTTGTTGTTCTGAAATGACTCCATATCTAGCTCTCCCGGTACCTCCATACGCGCCCATAAATCCATCGGAGGTAGGGTCAGTCACATCTCGAATAAGGTTTACTCCTTCCATTCGGTCATGGTCTCCTTCGAATGGAGCTAGTCGGTTTTGGTGAACTACTTTTGGTTTTCCGTTAGGGATCTTGCTTATGCGATATATAACATCATTGATCCTTTTCTTGATTAAGTATGGACCTTCCCAGGATTTTTGTAATTTTGGAGAAAATCCTTTTCTCCTCGTTGGGTTGTGTAACCATACTTTGTCCCCTTCTTTAAAACCGCCTTCTGTGGCCTGCGTCTCGTACCGACTTTTCATTCTGTCGCTGGCAACCTGAAGATTTGTTTGAACTGATTCATGAATATCGTCTAGCCTTCTTCTCAATTGGATCACGTAGTCTTCGCCTGCTAGATCTTCTCCAGGCCGGCAACCAAATTCCAGGTCACAAGGAAGCCTCATTTCACGTCCAAACAGGATTTTCGCCGGTGTTTCACCCGTGGGCTCATTGACAGCAGATCGATAGGTCAATGCGAATAGGGAAAGATACTGGTCCCAATCTCTCTCATGGCTGGATATTACTTTGGAAAGGTATATTCCAATAGTCCTGTTCATTCTCTCGACCATTCCATCTGACTGTGGATGTAATGCTGTTGTCCTCGTCTTCTTCATTCCCAGCTTGTCGCAAATCTCCTGTAATAGATGGCTTTCAAAATTCCTTCCCTGGTCACTGTGGAATTCCAAGGGCACTCCATATCGGCTGATACATTCTTTCACCAATACATCTGCTACAGTTGTGGCCTCTTGGTCCGGGATAGCGTAAATTTCCACCCATTTTGTGAAATACTCCATTACAACCAGTATGTATTTGCTACCATTTTCTGTCGTCGGAAATGGTCCAGCGATATCTAAAGCAATCCTTTCGAAAGGGCTTCCAACATTGTACTGTTTCATGGGTGCCTTTCTCTTGCGATGTGGTCCATTACTCGTAGCACAAGTCGTACATTTCTTACACCAGTCCTCCATATCGTCGGAGCTGTTCATCCAATAAAACCTTTTACGAACTCGCTGAAGGGTTTTCTTCACTCCCAGATGACCTCCCGATGGACTGTCGTGTAACTTCTTCAGTACCTCAGCTACGCTTGTTCTCGGGATAACTAGCTGTCTCCTCATCTCAGAACCATAATCGTTTTCAAGAACTCTTTTCAACAGCCCTTCTTCCAGGACAAGGGAGTCCCACTGAGCCCAATACGCCTTGAGTTTTGGTGAAAATTTTGACACTTCTTGCCAGGTAGGTCGCCGATTTTCTTTCTTTCATTGCCGGATCATCTTCAGGTGATGATGATTCTCCTGATCTTCTCTGATCCTGGTGGGTGACCATTCCTCGTTGACTACACTAGTTCTTGAAACTGCAGCTTCCCTAGATTCCACCTTGTTGCAGTGGGAGCAGTCTGTTGGACACGGCCGTCTGGACAGGGAGTCGGCATTTCGATGACTCACAATAGCTCGACGTACGAGGTTGAAATCGTACTCTTGAAGTCGTTGAATACATCTAGCGATTTGGCCCTAGGTATTCTTGAACTGAATTAACCACTTGAGTGGTGCATGATCAGTCGTGATTAAGAAATTCCTTCAATAGAGATAATGGTAAAAGTGTTCCACGGACTTCACTACCGCCAAAAGTTCTCTTCTTGTGACGCAGTAGTTTCGTTCTGGTTTGGAGAGGACTTTACTGAAATTTCCCAGCACTCTTTCTTGCCCTCCTTGGATCTGTGAGAGCACTCCACCAATTCCTACGTTGCTTGCGTCAGTGTCAAGAATAAAGTCTCCCTCTGGTAATGGATATCCTAATATCGGCGCCGAGGTTAAATGCCTCTTCAAGGTTTCAAAAGCCGTTTGACTGTCTTCGTCCCATTGTGAAGCTCTTGCTTTTTCTGTAAGTCGCGTTAGAGGCTTGGCAATATCTCCAAACTTCCTGATAAATCTTCTATAATACGTAGAAAGTCCAAGGAAACTCGTAATTTGATGTTTGTCGGTTGGTTGCGGCCATTGCTGAATGGAAGCAATTTTCTCTGGATCCACCGCCACTCCTTCATTGCTCACTATATGACCTAGATAGTTGACTCGGTTTTGGAACAGCTGATATTTCTTCGGGTTTAACATGAGCTGGGCAGCTTGGAGTCGTTTGAATACGTCTTCCAAATTCTTCAGGTGTTCGTCAAATGTCTTTCCCAGAACTACGATGTCGTCCAAATAGACCAGGCATGTCTTCCAAGACAACCCTCTCAAGACATTTTCCATGAGTCTTTCAAATGTCGCAGTCGCATCACAGAGCCCGAATGTCATGACGCTGAATTGCCATAATCCAGATCCAGTAGTAAAAGCAGTCTTCTGGGGCCATTTCCACTTGCCAATAACCAGACTTCAGGTCCAAGGTGGAAAACAGTTTGCTGCCGGCCAAAGTATCTAGCGTATCGTCAATTCGAGGAAGAAGATAGCTGTCTTTCTTTGTCACGTTCTTAAGCTGGCGATAATCCACGCAGAATCTTGTAGTCCCATCCTTTTTCTTGACGAGCACTACTGGAGACACTCATGGACTAGTGGATGGTTCTATTACTTTTTCTTCTGCCATCTCTCGAATTATTCTTTCAGCTTCCTCTCTCTTCAACCGTGAAAGTCTTCGAGCTGATTGCATAATTGTTTTAGCATTACCAGTATCTATTTTGTGTTTGACGGCTGATGTTCTACCAGTCTTTCCTTCTTTTGGTACGAATAGGTCTCGATACAAGAGAAATTATCTCAATCTATTTTTTTCAGCTCGATCCAAAGATTGGCCAGCTACTGATAACATCTGTTCGAATCTGGTATTAGAATTGTCAGTGGTCGTTGTTTGGCGAACTATAGACGTCATTGGTAAGCAGGATCCAATCTTGGTTTCCTTCTTGATGGTAATTGGGTAATCGTTTACGTTTATCAATCGTACAGGGATCTCTTTCGCCGACGTAACCAATCCTTTTCCAATTAGTACTCCTTTGCCAACCTCTTCGTCGTGGTTCCTTGGCTCCGTCATAACCGGTGTACCTTCCTCCATGATTCCCTGTAGCCGTGCTACTATCATGGTTTCGCTTCGTGCAGGTAGAACGGTATCTTCCTGTACAGCTGCCAACACCGCGCTGCCTTCATGTGGATGAATGAATACCTACTCCGAGCCCACTTTAATGGTTCTGTTTCTAAAGTCTAATTGGAAACCATGTACATTCATTACGTCCATTCCCAGAATCACGTCTTCTTCAATGTCAGCTACGATCACCGTATGCATGAACTTTTCTGCGCCAATTCCCAATTGGATTTGTGTCTCACCGTGAACGTTGGCACTCTCACCTGTATCAGTTCGCAGTCTCAGTCTCGTTGGTAAAAGCTTCTTCTTGGAGTTTATTATTTCTGGTCGTATAATGGTTCTAGTTGCTCCAGTGTCTACCAGCAGAGTATATTCCTTGCCATTCACTTCTCCATCTACATATACACTGTCGTTGCGACATCTGAGCGAAGCTATCAGTATGAGAGGGTCTTTGGAACGATCATGGGTCGGTGCTGCCCCCTTGTAGCCAACCCGTTAAAGTTTTCCTGTGACTGGGGTTCTTGGTGTGAAGGAGTCTTGGGGCGCTTACACGAACTACGTACATGCCCTAACTCGCCACAATTCCAGCATCTGATCTTTCTCGGCTTCTTGTCCATTATACTTTTCATTAAACTGACGAACTGGTCAAATCTGTCTTCGTCACCTTCTTCTTGGATGGTCCTAACTTTGTTGTAACCCGAAGCCTTCGTTGCTGCTTCATATTCAAGAGCAGCTGTCAATGCGTCAACTAATGTTTTGGGATGGGCTAGGCGAAGCGTCCTCTGCATATCGGGGTCACGTAAGCCAACAATAAACGCCTGTATGCCCAGACATTCCATCATGTTCTCTGCTGCTGATGGATAAGCAAATCGAACGAGTCGGGCAATATCCACTTCATATTATTGAAGGGATTCATCACGTTTCTGCCTTCGGTTCTTCAGCTGAGATTGGTACAAATGTTCTAGATGCTTATGACCATATCGCATGTCCAACCTCTTCTTCAGCTGCTCGAAGTCATCCGTTTCCTCCAGAGGTATCGTCTGAAGTACATCTAATTCATCTCCCCGAAGCACGATAGTTAAGTTCACTGCCTTGTCTCTATCGGACCAGTTATTCACTCTAGCGGCTGCTTCAAATTGTTTCGCATAATTGGTCCACGACATTTTTCCATCGAACGTTGGGGCCCTAACTCGGGTGAAACTGCCAATGTCTTCTAACTTATGGTCTATTTCTGTCTTGCAAGGTTTCGTTTGCTCGGTCTTCTTTTCTTCCGCTGGCGTGTCTTGAGTTCTTGTATCTGTCATTTTTCTTTCTAACTCCTTGATTTTCTCGTCCATCGTTGTCATCTTATTCTCAATCTTCTCGTCCATCGTTGTAATCTTATTCTCAATCTTCTCATCCATCGTTGACATTTTATTCTTGCTTTTCTCGTCCATCGTTGACATTTTATTCTCAATTTCAGATTTTAGAGATAAAATTTCATTTTCAAAGTCAGCGGCAATGTCGTTTTCCATTAATAAGATATCGGCAGATATATCGTTCTTCAAAGCAGAAATATCGTTTTTCACATTCATTGAAAGTTTCTCTTCCATGGCAGAAATCTTCTCGTCCATGTTAGCAGAAATTGACGAGATTAAGGTAGAAGCCTCGTCGTTAAATAAAACTGTTTCTGGATCAAAGCCGTCATTTCCAGTGCCACTTTAAGTCGTTCTACTAATTCACTTTTCTTAAAGGACGTTTCCAGCTCACGATCTTCCAATTCTGCTCTTAGTTCCGCCACTTTGAGGTCACATAGTGTCTTTGCCATTTTTCCGTAGCAATTTATTTGTATTACCCCACACCTGACACCAATGTAATGTTATTCTAATTTATTTAAACAATAAACGGGTGGGATCAATTTTAAACACACGGTATGGCTACTTACTAATTTATTTAAACACTAACTCACTAACACTTAATTTATATATACTTAACTAATCACTTAAATTTTATTTATAAGCACACAAACTTGATTATCAATTTATATTAGCAGTTCACTGTTGTTTTTTTGTTTATTTCTCAAGATCACTTTATCAACTAACTCATCCGCTGATCGGTCCTTTATTTATATTAAAACCATTTTTACTAGAAAATTCCGGACTGCGGCTTACACACACAAAAATAATTGGTTCTGGCCTTTTCGAGATAAGACTGTTCACAAAAACAATGTTTAGATAAGATAATCGTAAACAGTTATAAAAACAACCTGCGTATCCGCCGGATTTAGGGTCTATACCAGTGTGCTGTTTCGTAACAATATATATTCTTGTTACTAGGATGCATAATCGCTGTCCAATGTCGTTGGTCCTTTCATGTATTGTATATTTTCATGCGACGAGTTCAATATATTGTTCATTGTCTGTTTGGGCATTGAAATATCCCATTGCCATGAACATGTCTCCATTGGGGATCTATTCTACTTCTTCCTCTATATTTTCATACCATCGACCTTTTACTATTGTAGAGCGTTCTAAATCATTTTAGAAGATCAAACATCATTCTAGAACATTATTGTTATCGAAATTTTAACGAAAACATTATTTACTAATAACTTCTATTTACTCACAGTAGAGAAAAGTCTGGATTTAACTGAAATTCCAGTGGCGTAGTGGATAGTAAATAATTACCAATGATGGTATATTATAGATTAGTCTCTCGTGTCTGATGGTCGTAATTTCAATTACAAACACTGAAGAACTATTTCAAATCCACTTTTATAGCTCTTCGAATACTCGCTAAAAGAACTTTTTCTTTGTAAAGGTGTGTACCTCGGGAAACTTGGACGTAATTAAGAGGGGTATCGATTTCTACCTGCTTCGCAGTGTCTTATACGACAGTTTTTTTTATTTCTTTTCAGCAGTTCTTTACAACTAGGAGGTGTTGTAGGTTTGAAGTTGAGGAGTTTCTAAGAGATTTCTTACGCTACATATAAAATGTGGGTCGTCTAAAGTTTTCCGTTTTAGCTAAAGAATTACACGTGTATCACTGAAATATTTTAGTTGGATTAGACGATTTATACGAGGTTTATAAGAAGTTTATTCATAATTTTAATCACTTATTTGATAATTGAACGTATCATAAGCTAAACAGAGCATTAAAAAGCGATTAAGATGGGGTTGAAGATTTGCCTAATTCACTCTGGCCTACAATCGATCATCGATCCAACCAAATAAAGTAAATGGCGATTGAATTATCGAACAACATTGTCGTGGAAATTTTTGTTTCTTACGAAGCAGTTCGTACCATTTTAAGCGATTGTCTGGGAATGGAAAGGGATGCTGCTCGACTATCCACGGGTCGGAAATAATAGTCAGTGACTAATTTTTAGCATAAAGGTTTCTCAAGAGAGGCAGGGGAAGAGAACAGCAATTCCAGTGGCGGAAACAATTCATGTTTAAATAAATAATGTGCAATAACTATAATGGAATAGTAATAAGTAAACCTAGAGGCAAATATGAACTTTTGCATATTTAGCATATTTTATAGAAATATTTTGCATGTTTTAAAGATATAGACATATTATTTATAAATATTCCTTTTTAGTCAATAATTTTATTCAAGAGTAAGTTTATCAATAGATAATCAGTTTCGAAAACCGTAAAACTTCTTCAGGTAGCTAGGTATTTTTGCAGTTCTAGGTAAACATGAATATTTTCGGAAATATCCATTAATGTTTAGGTAGGTTATAGGTGATTTAGTCTTACTAACGACAGGAAATTGGTATTTGGGATTTTTAGAATTGTAAAAGACGTATGTTTCTGTAAAATGTTTCAAATATAACAGATCATTTTTTCAATTATATTTCTTATTTGTTAATTTCTATGATCAAAATATAATAGGAATCTATGAGTTTCGAAAGATGTAATAACATGAAAGACATATTAAAAGCAGAAGGATGTATTTAGTTTGAAAACCGTAGATTAGATTATATTTTAACGGGGTTACAGTGCACTGAAACCAAAGGTATATTGTGCCCCTTAAAAACCGTAAACAGACTGAATTATATGTTGCTGTAAATTTTAGTTACTCTCTTAATAGACGATAACACAGGTAAAAGGCGTTAATATCTTCATTATAGTCGCCAGTCTTCTTAGATTCGAAAATGTTAAGACCATCATCCAGAAATCCAGAGCTACTACCTATGTGGGTAATAATCAGTCGACGGCCTTTACCGGATGCAGATTTCAAACCTGTCGATAACCCGTCAAGAAATGCATGCCGTGAACTTTTTACATATAAGTCCTGTCATACTTTTTAGAAACAAATAAAGGAAACTATAGAAACTAACGCAAATCTGGGAGTACTTAGGACAAAACTCTCTCACGGAAGAACAAAAATCAATAAGATGAGAAATGAGAACGGTACTATACCTAGTAAGAGAGAAACGGGAGATACTAGAGGCAATAGATAAATTCTATAAATCTCTTTACTCATCATCATTGGCAAATGAAGATGTGAGACACCCTGTGACTAATTCGGGTCGCTCAGAAGATCTACCTGACATAACAACAGATGAACTACGAAGTGCTCTCAAACAGATGAAGAACGGAAAATGCCCGGGCGTAGACCACATAACAACCGAAGTGCTTAAGTTGGGAGGTAGCAAATTGGAGAAATCTATTATGGCACTTTTTAACAAATGCCTACATGAAAGTAGAGTGCCAGAATGCCGGCTGGATACAGGTGTGTTCCTACTTTTCAAGAAGGGAGATACAACCAATGTCGAAAATTACAGACCTATTAGCCTCTTGTCCCATCTCTATAAACTCTTTACAAAGATCCTTACTAACAGACTGACGTGAAAATTCGATTTTTATCAACCGATAGAACAAGCTGGTTTTAGAAAAGGCTTCAGTACGATTGATCATTTACAAGCAATCCGTAGTCTAATAGAAAAAACAACAGAATACAACATACATATCCACATGGTGTTTATCGATTTCCATAAGGCGTTTGATTCCATCGAAACGTGGCATATTCTCAGATCTATGGATAACGCACGCATTGACTCCAGGTACTCCGCACTTACAGAAAACATATATAGGAACGCATCCCTACACATAAAAATTAATGAAGAGACAAAAACCAACACCATCAATGTCCAACGTGGTGTACAGCAGGGAGATACTATATCGCCAAAATTATTTACTCTCGTGCTAGAGGACGTATTTAAAAGACTCTCATGGGAAAACAGAGGTATTAAAGTCAATGGAGCATACCTGAGCCATCTTAGATATGCGGATGATGTCGTGCTGCTATCAGAAGACATTCACGAAATAAAAGAGATGCTCCAACAATTGAATTAGGAATCAAGAAAGGCGGGTCTAAAGATGAACTACGCGAAAACTAAAATAATGAGTCCGGAATATATATATATATATATATATATATATATATATATATATATGTGTATATATATATGTTATATAGAAAAAAACGCTTATGTTTAAGTAATGTTACGCAATGTCAAACATCAGATTACGATTTCCGTATTTTTATGAGAACGATGCTACGTTGCGTTTTTATAAAATAAACACATTAAGTACCACAAATATTATTTTACAGAAAAATAATGATTTCTGCACTTTCATGGGAGCGACGCTACATCGCATTCTCCATGAAAATAAACGCTGACGTTGATTTAACAAATTCTATAAATTCTTTGACTTTATGTAAAATAGTTAGTTACAATTATAATTTCAACCTATTAATTCTTTTTTATATAACATAAAACTGTGTAACTCAATAAAAATTGTTTTTAAAAAGTTTAACGTGAATTTGTGAATATAACAGTGGCGCAGTCAGTAGGATTCCTAAACACATTTAGAACAAGGATTGCCTAACTAAGTGTGGTGGTTCCTAAACCTTTAAGGAATTTTCAAGTACCAGCTCCAGATCTTCAAGAAGCAGACGGTCTCTCCGGCACCAGGAACACGCAAACTGCTAACCAGGTGTAGCAAAGCTCACGGATAAGGATTTCAGCTGCCAAGGAAGGAATGAAAGTATTTACGTAAGAATCATCTCGTTTTATTTGTTATTTAATATTTTGCAATTTATTTTTTATTTTTACCAAGTTCTATTGTCATAATTTACTTTTATTTTGAATACAATCATTTTAATATAAAGCAAAATGCCTGAAACACGTAGTGCAACAAACGCTAATGCTACTGAAATAGAGTGGTAACCGTGGACATGCATGTTTCTGGCTCATTTTGCCTCTTCAGTGGCCCTTTATTTTGCGTGAATTACCCATGAATCTATTTGTTGTTGTTGTTAACATATCACGCGATATTCCTACATCTTCTTTGTTATTTACTATGGGTCGGAAGGTTCATGGCGGGGGGCTATATGCGCCTCCGTGTCGATGTTGGTTGATGTCCTAAAAACTCGGGATCTTCCAATTGAAGACACAAATGAGCGTTTGGTTTCCCTGCTGAAATCCGTTATTTTGTGTTTTCCCATGTTTCGATTAACATCTTTGCTCCCAAATTTCACATCCTTATTTGGTTATGCCGTGCTGAAGAGGCAAAATGAGCCAGAAACATGCATGTCCACGGTTACCACTCTATTTCAGTAGCCCTTTATTTTGCGTGAATTACCCATGAATCTATTTGTTGTTGTTGTTAACATATCACGTGATATTCCTACATCTTCTTTATATATATATATATATATATATATATATATATATATATATATATATATATATATATATATATATATAGCAATAGATGGCACATATATCGAAAATGTGACAGAATACAACTATCTAGGACACGTCATAAGATTTGGGAAGGAGAACAGGTCGAGAGAAATTAGCAGAAGATTGCAATTTTCATGGGCATCCTTTGGGAAACTATCCCATATCCTGAGGAACAACTACTTAGAACGCAAAGTTTTTGACACCTGTATCTTGCCTGTATCTACCTACAGACTTGAAACAAGCAACCGCCAACAAACTACGAGTAATGCAAAGGGCAATGGAGAGGGCCACGCTTGGTATAAGAATGGGGGACAAAGTCCGAAACGAGGAGATTCGCAGGACAACGGGAGTCATGGATGTTATCCAGAAGGTCGCTGAGCTGAAATGGCGGTGGACAGGGCATCTTGCGCGACAAAACGATGAACGGTGGACACTAAATATTATCCAATGGCGACCCCGAGAGACCAAGCGAGGCAAAGGTAGCCGTCACTGCGATGGGTGGATGATACTAGGGATCTCGCCGGTAGAGACTGGTAGCGTAAAGCTCATGACAGGGAGATGGAAGGGTTTAGGAAAGGCCTATGTCCAGGAGTGGACGAAAAAAGGCTGAGAAAGAAGAAGAAGATACGTTTGATCGCGTCTGTCCTTTATTTAACTAAGTCTCGTCCGTATGATATATGTCTTTACCTTTAAGCCTATGGCCACGTATTGCTTTTAAAAGCTTTCTTCGCCACAACACAATCTCATCTTCTTCGATTAAAAAGCTTTTGCGATTTCGCTTTAAATACCGAAAGTTTAAATCTCGTAATGTTCGCTTTAAAACTCCAAAGTATATTTAGGTAAAGAATTATCAGCATCTAATTCGGCCTTGATCTTCTTCAGGGTTGGCATTTCATTTTTTTTAAACGTATACTTTCCGGCGAATTACATATTTTATATCATCATTCAAAATAATGTTCTTTCTACCTCTTGTTTCCCCGCAAGCACGACTGCGATCAACTAAAATCCTGGGAATAGAATGAATGCTTCCTTCAGTGTTGCAAGCTCCGCGCCGCCCTCGATAAATATCAATACAATTACGAAAGTCGAACACTAACTTTCGTTGATTAAAGAATGTGCTTCAAATACTCCTACGAAAAAAAGTTGGCGTTTTGTATTGGTAAGTTGTGTCGCCAGTGAGGAGAGCGGGTAATTTCGAGAGTATAAATTTGAAATACATACATTTTACTGTAGAATATTAAATATTATTGTGAGCCGCTCTTATTGTACTGTTTCTGAACTAGTGCTAGCGTCACTGACTATTATTTCCAATTCTTAGTATAGTATCAAAATACTGTAAAACAGAACATGATTCTGGCTAGAAACTCATCGAACAACCACCGTATCATCCTGATATGGCTTCAGTAAATTCCTTCTCTTTCCAAAATTCAAATTGCCGCTTCGAAGCTCCCACCCTCCTGTATACTTAATACTGCAATGAAACAGTAAACTCAGAATGTATTTTACTTCGTCACATCGAATTTCTTTCAGAATAACTTTTAAAACTCTTCCAACTTTATAGCTACGGCGACTTCCTACAACTTCTAATGTGACAATTAATTTTAACTTTATATTTTTTGGAACATCTTAATTTTTAAAATAAAATACGTAATTAAGATGAATAGAAAGAATTACTTTGAGAAAACTTTAAACACGCGCCTTTATGAAGATGAGGAGTGGAAATATTATGAAGATGAGAAGTGCCACATTTTTTTGAATGTTGAGGGTTTGTTTAAAATGATATGAATACATGCAACTTGATATACAGGGTGCCCCAAGTTATCATATACAGGCAATATCTCGCTCATTTGACAAGACAATTATAGTTATTTAAGTTACAAGTGTGAAAAAGTGACTCTTTATTGCAGAAACTGGAGAGAGGTTTTTTAAAGCTAGGATTAGAAGATTTAAGATGTTATCTAATATTGGTGGTAATTGAGAAAAATATTCCAGTAGTCGACTTCTCCATCAATTCGAACTCGCTTTCAAAAGGAGGATTGCATAAGCTATAGACTACAGTTTCAACTTTTTTGTCTCATTAGTAGAGTCTAATCTGAACAAATGACGACTTGGATACGACTTCAATCCGATTTTTTATGCAGCGACGATGTTGAATTACATTTCCCCGGAAAATTGTAGATATGCTATGTAAATATGCTATTATTTCAGTTAGAAACAATAACTATAATTTATTTTTACTTTTTTATTAGAATCGAATAAAGCTGCTGCCGGCTACAAGCAACTATCGCGAAACTTTCAATCTAATTAGTGTTTTCAGATGTTTATTCCTCCTTAAATTCATTCAGAACAAGTTCTCACTTCGAGTTGAAACTTGAAACTTAAAAGTTTTAGTGTGTGTTGTCAAGAGCTCGTCTCCTTCAGTAAATTCGGTTAATATTTAATTATGTTGAGAAACAGGAAAATCTGGCATTATCACTTGAGAAACTTCACAGTCTCGAGATAACTTTATTACCTATATTGAGCAGTGATATTAATTGTAGAAAATACACAAAAAAATGAGACGTGTCGACATTAATCGAGTAAAAATAGACTATAATAAATAAGTTAATTACCTTGGAGCTCAATTTGATAAGATACTTATCTAAGAAACGTCAATTTAAAAAAAATTATCAACTAGATATAAAAATACAATGCCTTAGGGTCAGGCATGCTTCTAAAATAAATTGAACATTACATGATTAAATAAAACAAAGTTGAGCATTACATAATTCAAGAAAACAACATTATGCATTACACAATCCAATGAAATAACGTTAAGCATTAGATAAATCAATAAAACAACATAAGGCATTACTTTACCGAAGAAAACAACGTTAAGCAATACCTACTTTATGCAAGAAAACAATTTTAAGCTTTACTTAATTCAAGAAAACAACTAACTTAATTCAATAAATCAACGTTAAGCATTACTTAATTTAAGAAAACATCGTTAAGTATTACTTAATTCAAGAAAACAAAGTGACGCATTATTTTATTGAAGACAACAACGTTAATTATTACTTAATTCAACAAAACAATTTAAAGCATAACATAATTCAATGAAACAACGTTAAGCATTCCTTAATTCAATAAAATAACATTCAGTGCTGCGTAATTCGAGAAAACGACGTTGAGCATCACTTAATTCAAGAAAACAAGTTTAAGCATTACATAATTCAAGAAAACAACTCCAAGCATCGGTTAGGTTTGTAACCAGTGGGTCGATAAGGCCCTCCACTGCGACTCGTAAGTCTATTGTGGCTCATACCTATTCATATTTCACCCAAACAAATTCAGCTTCTTAACGAAGCCGATTAATTTGTTCGGTGAATGGTATTTCAGGTCCGAGGGCGAGAGAGTGGCCCTTCCAAACATCAGATACCTGACTCGAGCCGCGGCGGGGCAGACACATATTATACGCTCTGCGGTGGCCTGTTAAAAGACCTATTAGGCACCGCATATCATTTCTATTATAGCCTAACATTTGTTTGGATACATTATTCGAAGGATGTATGAAGGCCTTTGAATGAACCAATCCTGGTAACTTATGCTAG
The DNA here is from genome assembly GCA_963921935.1 of Galeruca laticollis. Classification (NCBI taxonomy): domain Eukaryota; kingdom Metazoa; phylum Arthropoda; class Insecta; order Coleoptera; family Chrysomelidae; genus Galeruca; species Galeruca laticollis. The sequence continues at coordinate 101,954,431 of OY998177.1, forward strand.
AAGTTTAAAACTCTTCTTGCAGCCCAGTTATTTAGTATTCGTTTGGCATCACTTATTGCGATGCCAATTCTAGGTTCTGGTCCGATAAAGATACGAGCGGCACCCTCCCTTGCAAGAGAGTCCGCCGTCTCATTACCATTCATACCAGAGTGGTCAGGGATCCAGACCAGCGATACCCTGTTGCGTTCTCCTATTGAGGCTAGTCTTTTTTGGCATTCTAAAACCAATGTCGACGTTACACGGTAAGAGCTGAATGCTTTCAAAGCCGCTTGGCTGTCCGTGAAATTTTTTATTGATCTATGTGTGTGGTTGAAATGCCCCAAACTCTCCACACATGAAACAATGGTGTAAATTTCCGCCTGAAATACGGTTGCGTAGGATTCTAGAGATTGAAATTTCTGTCCTGGATCTGCGTCCGTATACACCCGCACCAGAGCCTGAGGGTGTCTTTAAACCATCGGTGTACCAACAAATGTCTGCTCTTAATAGTTCATCCTTGCGGAGGACCCATTCATCTCTATTTGGTAATAGGACGGTATAAGGCAGACTGTAGTTTACTGTTGGGGGCATTATATCAGAGGTCATTCCCAGAGCACTATGACTTTCTGTGTCTGCTACCATTCTGCTTTGCTGTCTATATGGCCTGATTTTCCAGAAGTATATGGAGAGGAGGTAGGTCCAGAAGGATTTCCATTGCTGCTGACGGTGTGGTGCTGAGAGTACCAGTGATAGTCATACAAGTCTGTCTCTGTATACAAGAGAGCTTTGCTTGGGCCGTTTTCTGTGAAGCTTTTGACCACCAAGCAATGGCTCCACATGTGATCATTGGTCTAACGATGATCACATATATCCAATGGATTTGTTTGGGACTCAAGCCCCAAGATTTTTCACAGATCCTGCGACATGTCCACAAGGATACTCTGGCCGTATGGATAACTTTTTCCAAGTGAGCGTTCCAAGTACGTTTTTTATCTAGGATGATCTCCAAATATTTTATTTCCGCTACAAATGGAATAACCTCACCATTATAGGAAAGTGGCGGAAGGCCCGCCAAATTCCTTTTCCTAGTGAAGGGAACTATTACCAGGGTTAACAGACAACTATTCCCCCTGGCACCAGCTGTAGACATCGTCCAAAGTCTTTTGGAGGATATTATATGCAACCCATCCTGACTTGGTCCTTGCAAGAATTACAAGGTCGTCGGCATACGCTTGCAGTTCTACCCCTCTTCCTGCTAGAGTACCAAGCAGGTCAACCAGTGACCACAGTAGGGGAGATAGCACTCCACCCTGCGGGCAGCCCCTGGAAACCTTAAAGTTAATGGCCTCATCTTGAAGAGATGTAGTGGCTGTTCTATTAGTGAGCATGGCATATATTCAGCCGGTAATCGTTGGTTTAATGCCCTTTTCAGCCAAAGCTGAATCAATGGAGGCCGGTAGTGCATTGTCAAATGCTCCTTCGATGTCAAGAAAAATGACTAGCGCAATCTCCTTATTGTTAAAGGATTGTGTGATTTTTCCACCAAGGTTGTGTAATGCTGAATCTGTTGATTTGAGGAGGTCGATCCAGAGTACAACTTCCGGGAAAGTGGTTTTTAGTCAAAAGCTCTACGTTTCTTTTCTAGACGTCGTGAAAGTGCCATCTGGTCGTTTCGTCGACTCTATCTCGGCAATCGACTCTTTAGAGAGAATTTTGTGTATTCTGGTACTGCGAGGTATGTCAGATGTACTCTCGCAGAACTTCTTCCAAGACTCCCGCTTCGTCTTTCTAATTTCTTTGTTGTAGGTTGTTAGAGCAGTTGTATAAGGTTCCCAGTTGCCTGACTCTTTAGATCGATTAAATAGTCGTCGAACTTCTTTTCTTCGTTTATCAAGGCTTTTGTTCCACCAAGTAGAGTTACGATTATCTCTTTTTGTCTAGAACTCTAGGCTAAACTCAGACGGACCACAGCGACGCGACACGACAACTTCATAAATGTGGTTGTTAGTGGGTGGAGGTCGTGGTTATATTAAAAATGCAGAATATTTAGAACAGTACTCAGACGAACGACTTCTTGAAAATGATCTCAGCGACGGTCGCTACCTGTGGACGGTATCACCCACAAAATTGTCGTTGCTGGTGGTTGAATGCAAAACACATGGACGACAGACCGCCTTCTCAATGCGACAACTGGCCACTTTTTGTTTCCTGTTAACTTTCTTTAGTATGAGCATAGACGTCGTAGTTGAAGTTTGTTTTTCAATTATATTTGTACGAACATCGAAATATTGTAACAATCCTTTTTTTTAGGGTATGTAGTGTATGTACAAAGAAATATATATCCAACTTTCTAAAGCACGAAAGAATTACCAGACATTTAATGATTACACTAACATTAATACAGTAACCCTAAAATTTAGTATTTTAGTTCCAGTATTAGTTCAGTTCTTACTCCGAAAAGATATAATTAACTTAGGCTCACAATATTGAGATGGAAAATGAAGAATCCTTTGATACGGAACTATTTATCGAGGAGATTCGTCAGTTCCCATGTATTTGGGACTATTCTTCAACAAGTTATTGCAATCGAACCGACAAAGCAAAGGCATGGGACTTGATTTGCTCCAAATTTTATGTTGATTTTTTGGAGAAGGAGAAGCAAGAAAAGAATAAAATCGGTAAGTGTCATTTATTAATTATGTGATGTTTACAAATAAAAATAACATATTATGTTTTAAATAGATGAGGTGCGATATTATGTTTTATTATATTGCCATGGTAATTCACCTTCAGAACTTACAAAATAATCAGCAAATTTATCTCTGATCGAGTTCAGTGATCTTCCTACTCTGTAATTAACATTACTATTTTGTAATGATTGCAAATCCGGAGTCATTAAGGTATCTTCATACTGGTATCCATCTTTTTTACGTACTATGTTGTGAAGTACAATAGACGCTTTAACTATATCGACGGCACATTCAACTGACACATTTAGGGGTCTATGAAGTATTCGCCACTTATTTGCAAGAATACCAAATGAACATTCGACAAATCGAGGAGCTCGACAAAGCCTGTAATTGAACACACGCTTTTTTAATGTTAACTGCTTTCCACTGTGAGCTCTCAAAATGTGCTCACCCAGTCCAAAAGCTTCATCCGCAACAAATGCATAAGGTAAAGGATCACTTCCAGAATCAATTGGTTTTGATTCAGGTAAATCCAATTCGTTTCTAACCATTGATTTGTATAAATTGCAATTTTCCCAAATTATCGAATCACAACTTTTTCCGTAAGCCCCGATATCTACATATGTAAATAAATATTCTGCATCACTCACTGCTAGCAAAACTATTGAGAAATATTTTTTATAATTATAGTAGAGCGAACCACTATTAGGAGGATGTAGAATTCGGATATGCTTTCCATCTAAGGCACCTAAGCAGTTTGGAAAATTGGCTTTATTTCTAAATTTTTGAGATACTTCCTGCCACATATGTTTGTTAGGTTGTGGAATGTGAATTGGTTGCAATTTGCGCCATATCTGACAACACACGTCCTTTACTATTTCACTTGCAGTCGTAGCACCACATCTAAATGTGTAGTGAAGTTCTTGAAAAGAACATCCCGTTGCCAAATACCTGCAAGAAATGAAGTTAGTTGAAATATATTTGTGGTATTGATATTATCAGTAATATAATAAGTACTCGTAAGACTCGACCGTAATTTTATATTAAGTGGACGTGAAATTTTGCTACATGCAGTTTTTTTTTATTTTCAGCTGTTGCACTACAAAGAAAATGGAAAAGTCTAAGGGATTCTTACAACCGAGAGCTACGAAAAAATACCACAACGAAAAGTGGTTCTGGGACATCAAAACATCGCCAATATTTATATTTTCACAATTTAACTTTTCTACAAAATTTAGCTGAGAAAAGAGTTACTGAAAGTTCTCTGGCAGATAGTCAGATCAATGAAGATTCTCAGCAAAAGGAACGTGATGCAGAAAATGACGGACAGTGTCCAACCTCCGAAAAGCATGTTAAAAAAAGAAGTTGAAGACAAAAGATCAGGAAGATCAGCTGATTAAACAATTGTCATCTTCTTTGTCTGATCGACTAAAAGCTCAACATGTCTCTCCAGCAAATAATAGTGATTTACATTTTTTATTATCATTGTATGACAACTTTAAAATGATTGACAATAATATGAAGCTACAGGCGCAGATAGAAATCCTGAACGTCATTCAAAAGTATCGTCGCCCCCCACCACCCCCTACTTGGAACTATGATCAATCTAGATATTACGGGGAACAGTATAGGCAAGACTACAATACGGCAGTTAGTCAATCTTTACAGCAAACGATGTCTTCATACCAACAACAATATTCGAAACCTTCAACCAGTCACTTCGTTGAAGTTCAGCAACAAGGGCGCAGCTTTAACATTACCTCTCCCATACCTGCACAAACGTTTATATCAGCTGAAACCCCTCAAGTCACTTCACCACTAAGTGAATCCATTCAAGATGACGAATCAATTATGTCAAATATTTATGATTAACTTTTTTGTAAATTGATTGGTAACTATGAAATAAAAAATTTACTTACCTTATCGTCAATGCAAGTCGTTCTTCAACTGGTATACACTTTCTCATATTTGTGTTTTTTCGACATATGCTGTTAGATAATTCTTGTAATATATAGTCAAATGTAGTTTGACTCGTTCTGAAATAATTAAAAAATTTATCATCGTACATTCTCAGTGAATGGTAGAGTAACTGAAATTGACTCTCATTTTTGTTTTCTATAATCGGATGAATCCAATACACCCTATTCCGACGCCGCCTCTGCCTTCGCCGTAATATCAGCCATAACAATGCTTCTTCTTCAAACTCCATACTGAATATGATAAACCCTACCGAACACTACTGTCGTTAATTGAAGTCTGAACGAACTACTAATTTGTAGTCAAACTGTCGTCGTCTTCAACGACAGATGACGACAATATAAACACATACTAGTCGCGTCGCTGTGGTCCGTCTGAGTTTAGCCTAAGCATAACGTAATTCAAAAAAACAACTTTAAGCATAATATGATTCAATAAAACAACGTTAAGCATTCCTCATTTCAATAAAACAACGTTAAGCATTCCTCATTTCAATAAAACATTGTTAAGCATTACTTAATTCAGGAAATAAACGTTAAGATTTTCAACAATATTTTTACATTCATTCTCAAATTCAATTTCGTTAAAATTAGACCCAGGTTCATTTAAATATTGTTGAACTAGTTTTTTTAAAGCATTACTGAGTTGGTTCATAAATATTTCGAACTCCTTATCATATTTCTTGCTACCGAATTGAAAAACAGGGCCGGCACAGAAACTAGTTTTAAATTCTGTATGAATTGGTGGAGAACTAAGAGAGGAATTACTAGTTTTCCTTTTTTTGGTAAGGGGTCTGGAGGAAGTGGAAGGTTGGCTAAGTGAGAAATGATTTGTTTCGACAGATGACGCTTTTAGGATTAGTTGAGAGGGCGGCATCCTTAAGGGAGGATCTTCAGCATCAAAGCCGATTAATGGTGCGAACCTATTTTTTGTATAATACTAGAGTACCAGGATCATTAATGATTTTTTCGGTTTCCTTAAAGCAAATATTATTATTAGCCATGGCTTCTTTAGTCCTAGTCTGTTTTCTGTACTCGGGACATTCTTTAAAAGTGGAATTGTGGTTGTTATTTTTACAATAAATACAAAACCTATCACAAGAAGGGCAATCAATTTCTTTCTCAGACCCACATTTTTTACACTGCGTTTTACCTTTGCACTGTGATGCAGAATGCCCATATCGCACACAACGGAAGCATTGCACGACCGGATCGACGTAACTATCTAGGTCATATAGTGAGCAATGAAGGAGTGGCGGTGGATCCAGAGAAAGTTGCTTCCATTCAGCAATGGCCGCAACCAACCGACAAACATCAAATTAGGAGTTTCCTTGGACTTTGCACGTATTATAGAAGATTTATCCGGAAGTTTGGAGATATTGCCAAGCCTCTAACTCGACTTACAGAAGAAGCAAGAGCTTGAGCTTTCCAATGGGACGAAGACTGTCAAACGGCTTTCGAAACCTTGAAGAAGCATTTCACCTCGGCGCCGATATCAGGATATCCATTATCAGAGGGAGACTTTATTCTTGACACTGACGCAAGCAACGTAGGAATTGGTGGAGTGATCTCACAAATCCAAGGAGGGTAAGAAAGAGTGCTGGGATATTTCAGTAAAGTCCTCTCCAAACCAGAACTTTTGGCGGTAGTGAAGTCCGTGGAACACTTTTACCAGTATCTCTATGGTAGGAATTGATCATGCAGCACTCAAGTGGTTGATGCAGTTCAAGAATCCCGAGGGCCAGATCGCTAGATGGATTGAACGACTTCAAGAGTACGATTTCAACATCGAACATCGAGCTGGTGTGAGTCACCGAAATGCCGACTCCCTGTCCAGACGGCCGTGCCCAACAGACTGCTCCCACTGCAACAAGGCGGAATCTAGGGAAGCTTCATTTTCAAGAACTACTGTAGTCAATGAGGAATGGTCACCGACCAGGATCAGAGAAGATCAGGAGAATGATCCTCACCTGAAGATGATCCGGCAATGGATGGAAGAAAATCGGCGACCTACCTGGCAAGAAGTGTCAAAATTTTCACCGAAACTCAAGACGTATTGGGCTCAGTGGGACTCCCTTGTCCTGGAAGGAGGGCTGCTGAAACAAGTCCTTGAAAACGATGATGGTTCCGAGATGAGGAGACAGCTAGTTATCCCGAGAACAAGAGTAGCTGAAGTACTGAAGAAGTTACACGACAGTCCATCGAGAGGTCATTTGGGGTGAAGAAAACCCTTCAGCGAATCCGTGAGAGGTTTTATTGGATGAACAGCTCCGATGATGTGAAGGACTGGTGTAAGAAATATACGACTTGTGCTACGAGTAATGGACCACATCGCAAGAGAAAGGCACCCATGAAACAGTACAATGTTGGAAGCCCTTTCGAAAGGATTGCTTTAGATATCGCTGGACCATTTCCGATGACAGAAAATGGTGGCAAATACATACTGGTTGTAATGGATTATTTCACTAAATGGGTGGAAATTTACGCTATTCCGAACCAAGAAGCCACAACTGTAGCAGATGTATTGTTGAAAGAATTTATCAGCCGATATGGAGTGCCCTGGGACAAAGTATGGTTACACAATCCGACGAGGAGAAAAGGATTTTTTCCAAAATTACAAAAATCCTGGGAAGGTCCATACTTAATCAAGAAAAGGATCAATGATGTTATATATCGCATAAGCAAGATCCTCAACGGAAACCCAAAAGTAGTTCACCAAAACCGACTAGCGCCATTCGAAGGAGACCATGACCTAGAGGAAGGAGTAAATCTTATTCGAGATGTGTCTGACCCTACCTTCGATAAATTTATGGGCGCGTATGGAGGTACCGGGAAAGCTAGATATGGAGTCACTTCGGAACAACAACAAGATTTGTTCACTCTCCCGGAAGATTATTCACTGGCATACAACATCCCCGCCCGTATCAAGAACGCACGAGGGTTGGCAACCGTCTTTCGAAAGAAGTTCGAGCAATTAGGAAAACTTGAAGACCAGATTCCAGCCCCTGGCAAGACAGTGAAACTGAAACATAATTCGCGGTACGTCTTCTACGTGGTAACTAAAAATGAATTCCAAGATCGATCTACCTACCGCGATGTGTGGGAAGCACTTCTAAACCTACGAGACCATGTGTTGGAATTCAGCGTGAAGAAACTGGCTATGCCTAAGATAACGAGTAACCAGTTGGATTGGCGAATCATCATGAACATGGTAGAGGTTATCTTTCGAGATACCGGTGTCCAGATATCAATTCAGCTACAACCCCCGTTATCAGTATCCGATGAAGACGGTGCCCTGCTATTTCCATAAGATCGGAAAATGTAGAAATGGGACCAGTTGCCGATTCAAACATACAGTCTCAGCTACACAAAAGTTCCAGGAGGAGCTTCCATTTAAGGAGGGGGTAATGTTACGAAACAGCACACTGGTATAGTCCCTAAATCCGACTCTGTCTGAGCCAGGTATAAAAGTTGAAATTATGGCGGATACGCAGAGTTCTTCTTATAACTGTTTACGACTATCTTATCTAAACATTGTTTTTGTGACCAGACTTATCTAGAAAATGCCAGAACCAATTGTTTTTGTTGTGTATGCCGCAGTCCGGAATTTTCCAGTAAAAAAGGCTTTAATATAAATAAAGGACCGATCAGCGGATTAGGGAGTTGATAATTTGACATCGTGAGAATAAACAGTAAATAAGTGAATATTAATTAACTGATTATATAAATTAGTTTAAGTGAATATACTGAGTATATATAAATTAAGTGTTAGTGATTAGTTTAGTGTTTAAATAAATTAAGTAAGTGAACCTACCGTGTGTTTAAAATTTATCCCACCCGTTTATTGTTTAAATAAATAACAAAAACATTACAATACATTTATTTTATTCGCATTGCTTAAATTCAATTTATTGAAATCTATTAATTTATTTAATGAGTAATCGTAAATTAAAAAGTAACGCTGCCACTGTTAATTGTATTGGTTTTGAACAGTACACACCTCCCACTGCCGATTTGTCCCTATACATGTTGGGCACACTTCCCCTAATGATCTTAATATAGGCGTTACTTGTCTTTTCAGTGATATTATTCTAAGGATATATCAATATAATATAATATTTCTACATTGATAAAAAGGGCAAAACTCATACTTTAAACCGTGCATTCTCGGGGTCTATGTTTATATTGACAACATAAAAATGTATGATATTAACGTAATCACGTTTCCGTCTTTTTGAGCTGTATGCCTAAAAATCAATTAGTTTGTTCTACTCAGTTCTTTCTCGAATAAACACATAATAGCCAAGTATAAGTTGTTTGATTTCAGTCTCATAAAAACTTTGTTTTCCCAATAAAATCATGGCAAACTGTAGTATAAAATAGCGATTGGTAAAATGAAAAAATTGGGACTTAAATTAGCTCCTGGCATTCTAACTATCCTTAGCGAACTCCTGAAAGACTGGTCTTAACAGGAATCATAACCTAACATCTTATGAGACCACCAGTTCGAGTTACATCGACAAGACAACACAACACCACCGTGCAAAGCTACATACACTATAAACCGATGGTGCTGAGCTGAAAATTTATTCAGTGGTTGCCTTTTTGATGTGACCCAAGCCTTCGACAAAGTCTGACATCTCTGCTAACATATTTTGTATTCAATTCCCTAACTATTTGACGTATTAATATTATTTACATCACCAATGCAAACAATGCAACGTTAAATCATTCAAAATATGCTAATTACTCCATTTGTAAATGATACATTTAAAAACAAAGTAGAAATGAGTGTTCCAACGTTGTTATTTTCTCATTAACGTTCCGACTAAAATTCGCAATCAAGTAATCATCGATTCATCATATTTTGATTTAATATTAATAACATTTAGCTTTGCGTTATGCTCGTTTCAAATACATCGTTGTTTTCCAGCATATGTTTGTGATGAATCGAAAAAATGATTCGGGAAACACTATGGGTCCAAGCAAACGAGAAAACATTGAGTGTCATTAAAGACAAGACATTTCAGAAATATTTACAAGAACTTTTCGTCTCATTGAATGATTACTTTGAAAATACCCTGTATGAATATTGATACGACAATTATTATTCTATCCTCTAACTACTAACGACCGTAAACATTTGAGAAAACTTTATTCTGTTTTAAAACGGAAAATAATTAAAATTAATAAGAAAACAAATTCCAAAAAAGATTATTTCCCAACCATCGTTGAGGAAAAGCAGCGTTTTTATGTAGATATTTCAAACAAATGATGCTGTTCTTTAAGAATTCATTCACCTCAAATAAAAAAATTTTATTTGATTATATAGAGAAATTTAATTGTAGAGTGCTGATATTGGCGGCTTTCGCGTATAATAACCGCGTTTCTTTTTCTTATTCTCCATAAATTAAAGTAAATTAAAGTTGGGATTAAAACCATGACCTCTAACGTGGGCGAAGACAGAAAGGGTTTGGGATCGATAAGATCGCTTTTAAAAAGAATACCATTGGCGTAGTTATTATTTTAGCAAGAAAGGTTTACTCAATTGTGAATATTCCAAGTAGAAAATGAATTAAAAATATAATAAATCAACGAATAGTTGTAATAAAAGTCAAAAGTCTTACTTGTAACATCCCCTCGATTTCGTTTATTTCGACGTCCCTCGGGAAATGTGAACTGATATAGTCGGTACATCACTATGAGATTAAAATACCCTGTGGGGATTTTGTTCATCTCTAGATCTCCTCAAAAGAACCTACAGCTTGCCGAAAAACAGACAAATAAATTTTCGCTGACCAATAAAACTTGCTTGATAAAAATGAAAACAGGAAATAATGTGAATAATGCAGTATATTGATTCGTTGTAGAAGGAGGGTTCCGTGTTTTCTATTTGATAAAAATAAGTTCAATGTTCGCATGTCGTTTTAATATACTTTACAACTCAAAACTAGGATTTTTTAAATAATATTTGTTAGATTAGTGCATTAAAAGCGTAAATTTCGGAATCTTGTGAACTAGTGATTTTAAGTATAAAATGTCAAATAGTACGGGGGTTGTCTAAAAAATTTATGATCTTACAAGAGAACGTATTTTTTATTAAAGTATAGTTTTAGAAGACTTGACTATCTACAAACGATTTTCTTTACTTGTTCGAATATGGTTTAAACCCACTAGGAAAAGTATGGCCAGTCTTTCTTCTTCTAGCAAATTTGAAGTGTATCTTTCAGATTTTTGTACGAACATTGTTTTTGATTATATTTCTAGCTGAACTTCGTCGACTGGCGTAGTCATTCAACTAGAAAAATAATCTTAATTTGACAAAACTAAGTAACGACATGTTAGTTTGGCAAAACTAAGTAACGACATGCTAGACTTAGTATCTCTGATTGTTTGACTTTGAGTGAAGTTACTTCGATATGTAACGACGACTCGATGAACTCGATTGAGTGTTTGAACTGAGTTATGAACTAACTCGCTTCGATGAGTAGTAGAACTGATTTCGTTTACGAGTGTTGAGCTCGCTTCGATGAGTATTAAAAACTGATTTCGTTTTCGAGTTGTAAGCTCGTTTCGATGAGTAATAGAACTGATTTTGTTATTGAGTGTTGAACTCGCTTCGATTAGTAGTAGAACTAACTTTGTTATTGAGTGTTGAACTCGCTTCGATGAGTAGTGAAAACTAACTTTGTTATTGAGTGTTGAACTCGCTTCGATGAGTATTAAAAACTGATTTCGTTTTCGAGTTGTAAGCTCGCTTCGATGAGTAGTAGAATTGATTTTGTTATTGAGTGTTGAACTCGCTTCAATGAGTAGTAGAACTAACTTTGTTATTGAGTGTTGAACTCGGTTTGATGAGTAGTGAAAACTAACTTTGTTATTGAGTGTTGAACTCGCTTCGATGAGTAGTAGAACTGATTTCTTCACGTTGTAAGACGTGTTAAATAGAAATCTGCAAGGGGCGTGTTTACACGTGGATTGGGTTGACCAAAAGGAAATAAACATTTCCTATTGGCCAGTATCATTTGTATCGTCGGGAACTAGAATCAACAATGGACGCCTCCAATAGATATTTCAATTTCTATTGAATACTCCAATAGCGAGACCGTTCTATTGTAACCTTTTTACTGAGAAAGGTTATTCAAACGTTTCTTACAAGCTTCCGACCATCGACCATAAAAGTTCACGCACAAAGTGACAATAAGTTACAATTATAGTTTTGCTTTAGGGTTTTTACAATACAACAGATGATAGTGTGAAACGTGACATTTTCCTAAATTTTTAACTATAGGATGTCGAACACAATGCGACAATATGTCTATCACGACTTTCAAAATGTATTATTTCAATGCTCCAAGAAAACTACAATTATTATTGCAAAACGTGATATTTGGAAGGGATTTAACAAAAGCTGCGAATAAAGTGTAACTACCCTTTGAATTTACAACAATACAAAAGATCTTATCAATTGTTCAACACATTTTTACAGCGCTAGGAGCTGAAATGAATTTATGCCTTAAATATATACAATGACGAAAAGAAGTAACATACAAATATCTTACATATTTTTAAAAGCATCGTAAACAATATAATTCGAGATTTTCTAATATTGAACAAACATTTCAATATGGCCTCCTCCGCCCCTCTAAGCCACCCCAGTCCTCACTAGTGGTTTCTAGTTTCCTAACATGAGATCATTATTTCCTTAAATTACTAGCTGTCATCCAATAAACCCAGCGCCCTCTTTTTCTTTTATTCGCTTGAATCTACATCGTCTGCTAAAACTCAGTTATCCATCTTCTAGCAAGCATAAACTGCTCTTACCGATTCTTCATGAATGTTAATTTCATGATAAATTGTTGTATCAATAAATGTACAATATAATAAATTTTAAATAAAAATTATTTTTATGAATAATAATTCTACAGAGCTGTAAATGAAATCTTTTTTGAAATTACAAGTTTAATTTTTGGTATCAATAAAAATTAACATGTAGCAGTTTTTGGCATTAACGGACCATCTGTATTCTGTGATTGCCTCGTCATCAACTATTGTCCATGATGAGGATTTTTTATCTTTCACCATGCTGTAACAATGACCATTAGATATGTGATTACCTTCATGAACTTGTCGGCGTTGATACGTTTGTGCAAATCTATATTTTCGCAAAAGGAATGGCGGCTTTCAGAAACCCTTTTTTACCTTTTGTTTCAGTTTTATTACCAGATGAGAACTAATTGAATGCAAGAACTATGAATGAGCTAACTTACGTTACCTACAGTCATATTTGGAATTAAACATTTTTTTTTTCAGTACGTGTGGAGCATATTTTTTACAATTATATTTTTTCGTCAGAAAGTTTTTTAGTGAATCGTTAACAGTAATAACGTGCGACGAAATTGGTAATGATAGTGGGACAGATTTAGTTGTACAATTATTTACATTAGTGTTTTAAATGAAGCTCAACGTTTCTAGCTAATTCCACAATATAATGAAAAATGTTGAAAATTCTAAAAAATTGACAATTGTTTCGATAAACCAATATCATCGTCAGAATGACAGAAATTACATTTCATTTGATGCCTACCTGATGTTTAGTAATTATTTTTGGCTAGACCAAGAAGTGACCTACCTTGTGATTGACTCAATATATGCTAATAGAAAAAAGAAGAAGATGTCATATTACAGATATTATTAGCCCTATGGTGATATCCTGGATATAATTTTTCCAATTAAGATCAGTATAACTGTGCAATGATATAGAAAACCAGGAAAACTATATCTGCTGATCTTTACAATTATCACTTAAGAAGTCAGTTTAATAGTGGAGAACTCCCTAGATTTATCTGTTCGTTCTTCATATTGTGGGTTTCTTAAGTGTCTTCTAATTTCCAACTCTTCAAGGCGGCGGAGTCGAATTGTCTCCCAAAATAAAAATATTACCTGCTCTCAAAAAGGTGACGGTCGAATTGTCTCCCGGATGATTTTAATCCGTAATTAGCATAAGTACTTATAATACCTTAAAATCTAAACGTTGTTGCCAAATCGATCTTACTTATATCTTGACGAAATATTTGGAATGGTATTTCCCAATTTTGTTAAAATAAAACAGTGCGTAGGAAATTATAATTATTTTATTATAATAAAACAAAGGAAAATATACAATGGTTTACACACATATATATATATATATATATATATATACTTATATATTTCAAGACAATAATATTTACAAAAATGATATAAAAACTTTTTCACTCTACACACTTATAATACAAATTAGATTCTGCATTTAAAAGAAATATTTTTTAAAAATTGGTAATCCTGCAGTCTTGTAATTTTTCTAAATTATCTTCCAAAAACTTTTTTTTCATTAATACTTTTCGATCATATACTTTGACCACGGTATCAATACTTTGAAGCTTAATATAGGTATCTATTTGAAAATCTAGAAGAACTTTTATAAACTGGTTAAAATTTGGGTGTGTATTATAAAATGAAGCATTATAACGCGAATGAAAAGATTCGCATGCGTTTGTTGTCCTTTTTAAAGAAGAAGAGTTTTCAGCCCAAATGTTAGGAGGAAAGGTAGGAATTTCATCTATGTAAGTTTCAACTAAATAGTCATTAAATTTAATCACCCTCTCATCATCTGGTTGAATTGCAATGAGATCAAGAACAAAGCAATCGCCAACGTCTTCTGCTTTAAGGAATGGTAAACCAAAAATATAAGTAAGGTATTCAGTTATATCTGTTTCTAAATTGTCTTTTAACTGATACTCGGTAGAAAGTCCTAAACTTTGAATTTTTCTATACCAACTTTGGCCTAGGTGAAATAGACATTCCTTAATTTCTGTTTTTAGAAAAATTTCGCGAATTGCTTTGTGTATTGCTAATTCAAAATCTGAAGTTATAGTTTTTGGAAGAAAGTCGTGACCTGTTGTAGATAGATATATTTCTTTTAAATATTGTAAAGCTAATTTATACGATACTGTATTTTTATTTTTTAGAAGAAAGAAAACCAAAGGAATATAATGATTATTTTTAAAGCCATGAATGGTAAACAATTGTAAAAAAAATTTAGGGCAATAATCGAAAGTGCCATCAACATATAATTCACTTATTTCTTTTAGAGCAATAATATTTGTTTTACATGAAAACATGACTATATTATTTATTTCATCATTTTTAAGAATAAAATATTCGTCCCTATTAGTTTTTAAAGTAACAGAATTTAATAAACTATGAAATTCAACTATATTAGTTGGAAGTTTTGATGCAATTTTGGACCTAGCAGTATATATTATTTTTTCTCATCCTTTCAACGTCATGAGTAGTAATAGTTTCACAATGGGATTCTCTTACCTCCTTTCTAATTAGGCCCATTGGTTTTGCCGAAACATCTTCTATTGCTTTAATTTTTACAGCATTGCTTAGAGTCTGCCTATTTAGAAGTTCTTCTGATAATTTCTCATGGTTGTGGTTTAAAGAAGATTCGATCACTTCTGGACGGTCCAATTTTGTTTTAACAAAAGCTTTGCACTGCGTTTTCCTGGACGCACAAAGCCATCTTTTTAGAGTGTCTCTTGCTAATAACTTGTGGAATGAAAATTTAAACCCATCGATCACTAACAAATCTTTGCCTTTTTCACTTTTAATTATTGTAGCCTCCATTATACGTATAGTTTCACTGTACCACTTTTAACTATTCAACAACTTCGTAAACAAACTTCACAACCTCTGAAACTTGTGAAGAATATGTGAAATATGGTTTACTATTTTTAATACCACCCTTTATAAGGCGAAGGAGGGAAAGTACTTTCAAACGATAATGTGAAATTAATGGTACCTACCTGTTTTTGGATTTGTAAAATGTTGATGGATTAACTTAACATTCTTTTAATATTTAATGTTTAATGTAAGGATTATTTTCTTACTTTTCTATTTCAAGGTAGTTAAATGATTCTCATATCCTGAGAGACATTTTACAAAAAGAAAAAGGTATCAATAGTTCAACGTACTTTTAAAAATAAAAATTTTGATTTGGCAACAACGGTGTACTTTGTGAAAATTAATACCTTTTAATGTATATTACCTTGGGAGACAACTCGACCTATGATGGGAGACAATTCGACCTATAAAAAAACTACCTGCTCAAGACGGGAGACAACTCGTCCTTGCCCCTTCAAGGAAATTCAGTTCTTGTTTCTTATCACAAATATGCAGTACTTCTAGTTCCATGTTAGGTGTCAATGAATGGTTGGTGTCAAGTAGATGTTTTCCGTAATGGGATTTATCTGGTTGTTTTAATCTGTATACCCGTAAGTATTCACTGTATCGGATTTCTAAGGGTCTGGCCCAAATAGACAGCATTACATTCTGGACATTTGAGTTTATATATATCTGATTTCTTTAATGTTGGTATTTTTATTTTAACATTTAACAATTTTGTACTTACGTTACTTCCTGTTTTAAAAGCAATTGTTGTATTCGTTACTAAAGATATTATCTTTGATATATTATTAGAAATATTTCCTGCATATGTGATGGTTTTATAAGTTTTTATTTCTTCAGTTTGTTTAGGAAATATTAGTTGTAATGCCACTTTTTCCTCTTTTTTATTAATTAGCTTATAAATATAAATCCCATTACGCAAAACATCTACTTGACACCAACCATACATTGACACCTAACACATAACTAGAAGTACTACATATTTGTGATAAGAAACAAAAACTGGATTTCCTTGAAGAGTTGGAAATTAGAAGAAACTTAAGAAACCCACAATATGAAGTCGTCAATGAACAGATAAATCTAGGGAGTTCTCCACTATTAAACTGTCTTCTTAAGTAATAATTGTAAAGATCAGCAGATATAGTTTTCCTGGTTTTCTATATCATTGCACAGTTATACTGATCTTAATTGGAAAAATGATATCCAGGATATCACCATAGGGCTAATAATATCTGAGCTTCAATATTTGTAATATCACATCTTCTTCTTTTTTCTATTAACATATTTTAAGTCAATCACAAGGTAGGTCACTTCTTGGTCTAGCCAAAAATAATTACTTAACATCAGGTAGGCATCAAATGAAATGTAACATCTGTCATTCTGACGATGATATTCAGTTATCGAAACAATTGTCAATTTTTTAGAATTTTCAACACTTTTCATTATATTGTGGAATTAGCTAGAAACGTTGAGTTCCATTTTAAACACTTATATGAGTAGATTCCACGAAGTAAGGGTCGAGACAGTTAATTTAATTATTTACATAATTACATTCTGAATATGATTGAGGAAACTGTCAGGAAACTGTTTGATGTTGTGACGTAACGCATGAAAAAATGATGACAAAATATCTATTTCTTCTACGTTATCACTAAATTCATTACCTACAAATTGTAAAATCGTTGCGGCAGTCAAACCATGATTATTTGTATATAATTGTAGTAATGGTTCTAGTGGTGTATACAGAGCTTGTTGAATGTTTTCAAAATATTTTTTTAGAAATAGAAATAAACACAAAATAAAATTGAATTTTCCTGTCGCATAAAATATTTAGTCGTAAAAACAAATTCATGATACAGCAACGATCTTGATAGTTCTTGAAATAATGAGCTATTCGGATGAGTAGATACGGTGTGATTATGTTTTGTATTTTTATAATGTGCACCCTTAGATAAACACGCAACATGATAAAAATAACCAGCAGTGATTGCTTTCCTTATACCAATCGTATCCGATTTTCCAGAAACCAGTTCCATTTCTCCTCCTTTCCATTGATTTATGTTAGATAAAATTTTCATAACACCAATCAGTACTATGGTCACTCATTAGCCATTTAATATAAACATTTAAAAGAGTTAAAGCTGATACTTTACTGATTGGCACAATCATTAAACTTTTCATCCCTGTTCAAGAAACTGTTTTTAATCGAAACCATTGTAATTATTTAAATTACTGATAAAAAGTCAATAATACCTAGTAACTTACTTCCTTTAAAAAATGTACAACTTGGTAGATCGGCCTTGCAAATACAATAGATCATATCCATTTCCTAGAGCAACAATTTTGTAAATTATTTCTTTCAATGCACCAGTAGTTTGCTCTGTGCCCTCTTCTTTTTCAATAATTTGTTGTTCAGTAGTCTTAATGAACAATCATGGTATGGAAACATAATATATTTTACGCCATGTATATTTACTTGGAACTGCTATAACATATCATATTTATAAAAATGCTTCGCATGTTAATAAACTTTTAATTGAAGTAATGTTCAACCAACATTATATCCTCAATTTCCTCAATTTTTCGCTGTTTTCCATTATACTAAACTATTTTCACTTCATATCTATAATTAGAGATTAATTATTCCATTCCATTTATTCAATTTATTACATGAAATACAATATCTACTCCAATAGATTGCTATCTCAATAATAATAACATGTGATTATGTCAATGACACTGACATACAGAATTATCAACTTGAGAAAACGCCAAATGTTCACCTTTCATCCATGATGGAAATATTTTTTAGAAAAATTAACTTTCAGTCTTTAGTACTGAATATCTTTTCAATAAATGCCTGGAAAATTATCATTGATGCTGTAAAGGGAAGATAATATATAGATTATATATCAAATGTATGTATAATCTACATGCAGATGACACAATTTTTAAGTAAATAGAATTTCGGGATGAGGTAATAGAAAAAAATTTGTGTATAAGAGTGTCTGCCGTCAAGGGCATCATGATAGAGAGAGAGGGTTAACAAAAAGTGGTGGAGGGTAAATCGAGACGTGGTATGACGCTCTTAATAATATTAAAACACTAAGCTCTTGACTATCTATAACTTCGAAAGTATAAGTTGAAAGTGTATGCCGAACTTTTTTCACTAAATAATTGTGTACTGACTTTATCTTAGTCAATAAGTTTCTTATTTTGTATTCGATTCATGCCATTTTTCACTTCCAAATAAACTCAATTATTTATCCGAGTCTAAGCGCTTGATCTCCTTCTAAAATAGTTAAAACGTGAATGTTTGTCATAGATCAGAAACTTTAACCGAAGTATTTACCGCGACTGTTTTAACGATGCTCCTTTCCAAGTTAGTTTCCGAAGGAAGGAGCGAGTATACGCCGTTGTACTAATTTATTGCAAATTAACTCCCACCTATTAACTCTCTAAACTTGCGAGTTGAGGTATGAGTAAGTTTGTATGTGTATATGAGCTCAAGGTTTTAATTTAATAAGTGTATACCTGACGACGTGCCAGTTATAATTCTATGAGTAATTATAGAGCCAACGTAAATTTAACAACATTTTCAACTCTCTTCTTAATTTAGTTAAAGGAGTTTTAACATATTAAGATCGTTCTATTCATTTCCTTGAATAGTCAGTACAAAGGGATAGACGGGTCCTGAATTTGGTTGATAATACCACGTTTATTCCGGTCTTGTTTTACTTTAATAAAATAAACAGTTTTAATTAAAATTAAAACAAATACTTTCGTGTATCATAAGTTAAAAGTGGTAGTGCCCATCCACTTATCTCAGACAATCACAGTGAGTACTAGATCAACTTATTACACAAACTATTGTCTCTTCAATTAGGTTTTTCTTGTGGGAAGTTCTCTACAGGTTTTTCGGAACCAGTCTTAATTACAATACAATAAAATCCCAATGGCACAGGACCAATTGGACAGGCTTATTTCAGTAACATGTTTGCATAAAACCCAAAATAAAAAATTAGATACAAAAGTAATAGAATGTTTTGAAGTGTACAAAAAACCAAAGTAACATTCAGACATCAAATCAAAAACAAAAAAATTAAAAAAAATTCTAGTAAATTTGTGAATTAATTTTCTTGAATAAATGTTTTAATGTACGATTTAGAGAAAAATGTTAAACACAAAAGTTGTAGAACGTGTTAAGGTCTATAAAAAAGCTTGGTAACTTTTTTGCTTCAAATAAAAAACAAAGGAAATACGATTTTTTTTCAACTTTGACAGGCCGCCATTTTGTTTTTACTGGGCCGATTTGGCTCATTAACGAACTCGTCCAAGATTTTAGCCTAATCGATTTTTGTAGCGAGTTTGGTTTCGATCCGTCAAAAAATACGCCATCTATCGTGCTTACAAATTCCGTTATAATTTGTGAATTTTCTTAAATAAATGCTCTAATGTAAGACTTAGAGAAAAATGTTGAATACAAAAGTTGTAGAACGTGTCAAGGTCTATGAAAAAGCTCAGTAACTTTTTTGCGTCAAATGAAAAACAAAAGAAATACGATTTTTTTTCAACTTTGACAGGCCGCCATTTTGGTTTTACTCATTAACGAACTCGTGCAAGATTTTGGCTTAAACGATTTTTGTAGCGAGTTTGGTTTCGATCCGTCAAAAAATACGCCCTCTATCGTGCTTACAAATTCCGTTATAACACACATATATATATATATATATATATATATATATATATATATATATATATATATATATATATATATATGGAACGGAGGGTGATTTTGGCATCTAGGAACACCAAAACGAAAAACTGTATTGAAATTTTTCCGAAGTCGCGTCATGCTACTCTCTACAATAGCCCTATTTCATTCTGAAATAAGCCTAATATTTATTGTTTCTTTGTATACATATAATACATGAACAAGAGAGCCAGTTGGTACTACATAAGATATTGTACTATAAACGATTCTGAGCGTGAGCATATAGGTCCTGAACGATTGCTATGCCATTTTGTATAATCATACCCACATACTCACATACATGTACAACACATACGTATACAAATCATTTTTGGTTCATTATTCATTGATTATGAATGATCTGATTTCCATTGCCTCGTTCATAAATCAATATAATTTCTTCAGTTGCTTTCTGTCTGTTGATGTAAGTAGTGAGTCTAAGTCATCTGAATGGCCCCGAGGTTTAATAAAGTAAGCTCTTATGCTCTGATACATTGGACACACTAAAATTATACGTTCAAGCGTTTCTGGCAATAGTTTATTACAGATTGAACAGATTAGGGCTGTATTCATTTTGTGAGACATATTATTTAAATATATAGACAGTACTTTGGAATTAGCTGTCCGGAGTTGTGCGACGAGCCTTTTAATATGTAATGGGGAATCCCCCTGTAGATAATTGCTTGGTTCATGTCGATCTTGTAAAAGGTATTTATACGATGTATGGAGTGTAGGTACTGAGAAGTATTTTATTTGAATCCTATTTAACTCGCTTTTTGTTTTCGTTGATTTAGGTTGTTTAGAAATATTCCATTAAATGTGAAAATCGTTCCTAAGTATTCATAAGTATTCGAGAGCTCAATAGTGACATCTTTATAATTAAATTGCAGCTGTTGTTTCATATTAGCACTTCTGCGGAAAACCACTATTTTAGTTTTACTTGTGTTTACTTGCAGTTTAAATTTTTCACAATGTGCTTCTAAAATCTTAAGGTTTCTTTGCAGCTCTATTTGGGATTCTGCAAGTAGGATCATATCATCTGCGTACAACAGCATATTGATATTTTCATTGTTATCAAGAGTTACTCCTTTAGCACCTCCTTGGAAGCAAATTTCCAAGTCCGAGATAAAGAGAGAGAATAACAAGGAGCTTAAGGTATCTCCTTGTAGGACACCTTTAGTTATTATAACTTTATCGGATATTTCACCACCTTGTTCAATGAACAGTGAGGCTGAACTGTAGATAATTCTTAGTATCCTAATAATTTTAGTGCTCACTCCAATATCGAATAGTTTTTCCCACAGTAACCCATAGTCCATAGAGTCGAATGCTTTCCTAAAATCTACAAATAGCGCAAATAGTTTCCTAGACGGGAGGCGTAGATAATTATTTATAATTGTGTAAAGGACAAAAATGTTATTATCACAGGATCGCGTTTCCCGAAACCCCGTTTGACACTCAGGTAGTAGTTGATATTTTTCAGCATAATCTGAGAGTCTAGTAATAATGAGCTGCGTAAAAATTTTGGTTATGTGATTGAATAATGCAATACTACGGTAATTGTCAGGATCATCTACAGGGCCTTTTTTATGAAAATGAATCATTTTAACATTTGGCCAGGTGGATGGGATTTGTCCATCTTGTAGAATAGTATTGAAAAGCAATTTTAAGTACATTATCCAGTTTAAAGGCATGTTTTTATAAAACTCGATACTTATATTGTCTTCCCTTGGCGCTTTATTATTTTTAGCTAAGCTTAGAGCATTGTAAATTTCACAAGTATAGAACGCTAAGTTAATATACGGGTGTCTTAATTACCGTAAATTAACCTGCGACAGAGTGGGCCTCAGAATATTGTCTAAAGCATGTGAAGATGATAAAATACCGAGCACTGGGCTGTCGTGGGTGGGAATGTCACACCAGAAGGACAGTTTCTAGTCATAGACATTGACGACAAATCCCTGCAGAAGCTGAGGAAACTTGGGATGCGCTCTTCAAGTTGCAGGGGGGACCAAATAAAGATAGTAAAGATGACCGCAGTGCTGCAAATCAACCTGCACCACAGTCAGTAGAGCGGCGACGGCGACGCTCTGCCAGAAGTTCGTGGCGAATGACGTAAGAGTGGTTATTCTTCAAGAATCATGGACCGTCAAAGGCAGAGTGATGGGAATGAGCCCTGCGAAGTGTAAGTTAATGTACGACACTGATAAAGTAAACCCGAGGGCTTGTATTTTTATCAGGAATGATATTAAAATGTTGAAAATAACGGATCTCTGTTCTAGGGACACCACTGTGACTGAGGTACGCCTGCAGGCAGGTGATGGAAACATCAGAATCCTGCTTGCATCATTGTACCTGCCATGCGACTCCACAGAAGCACCTCCGTCTATGGAAATGAGGAGGATTGTGGAACACGGGACAACAACGGGGAAGCACCTCATCTTGGAAATTGACACCAATGCCCACCATCTAGCCTAGGGGAGCTTCAACACCAATACCTTATTAATTACCTAATAAAGTCAAATTTAACTTTATTGAATCGGGGCCTTAAGCCAACTTTACAACAAAGAAGAAGGAATTTGCTTAGGGAAGAGGTCCTGGACATTACTTTGGCCAGCCACTTTGTGGCTAGCAAAATTAAGGACTGGGGGGTACTCGACGAAGGCTCAGCGTCAGATCACAACTATATATCCCTCACTATTAAGTCGACCTACACGAAAAGGACTTTTAGAAACCCAAAGAATACAGATTGGGAAACATTCCAGAAGGAATTGGAAATCAATCTGGCCTCACTTGACCTAGTATCAGGGCAAGGAGTTGAGAGAATGGCATGCGATATTAACAGCGCCATAATGAACTCATACACCGAGGCCTGCCTCGGAACGGTCAGAACGACCAACAGAAATGCACGTTGGTGGAACAGGAAGCTTGAATCTCTGAGAAGGACTGTCCGCAGGCTGTAAAGTCAGTGCAAACGCACAGGAAATTGGGACAGCCATACGAAGGCCCTTACTGAATTCATATCGTCCCATTTCAGGCACATGTAATATATGCAAACTTCTGGAAAAAATTATAAACTATAGACTGACGTGGCATTTGGAAAATGAGAAATCCTTAAATACAATCAAAGCGGCTTTCGTAGTTGAAGAACTGACAACTTAGTAACACTTGAATCTGAAATTCATGAGGCTTTCCTAATGGATAAAAAATTAATAGCCATATTACTTAAATAAAGCTTGTGACACCACTTGGAGATATTACATCCTGAAAACACTCCAAGAATAGGATATTCAGGGCCACATATTAGAATACATAAACAACTTTTTGAATAATAGAACCTTCCAAGTCAGAGCAAATAGCCACAAATCTTCAGTAAGACAACAAAATGGAACTATCAAAGGATCCATTTCAAGCCCTACTTTATTCCTCGTAGCAATAAACAGTATTGTTAAAGAAATACGCAAACCTATAAAAATCAGCTTATATGCAGACGATCTAGTTATTTATATTAGAAGCCAACATGTAACATTATGGCCATAATTTTACTTTGGCAAATACATATATAGACATATAATGAAAAAAATTGTCGAAATGTGATTTCGGGAACTGTATTCAGGATAATTATTCAAAATTAAATATGAATGAAATCTGATCAGATTCAAAATGATAGTAAAATCAAATATTACTCCTAGATATTATCTTTGGACACATAGTAATATACAGTTATGCATGAGTACATGCTCATAGAATGATAAACATAAAATACCTAATTATCTAAGGGTCTCTCAGATAATTTGCCCCCAGATGGTAATTGATGATGATTTTTTCATCTAGATATCCAACGGTGAACAGAAATGTTACTGGTATGAACATTCAGATTCCAGACAGCTAGACATCTAGGTGGTAGACCATAATAACGTAGGGTTGAGTACGGTACTGTGTAAGGGTTTGAACGAGCCTCGCAAGAAGATGAGCCCCAGGATGAAATAAGCTCTCAGATCTAAATGAACGCCAGCTGGAACTCGCTTTGAAAATGGGCCCCCAGGTAGAAGTAGGTCTCGGCTTGAGAGTCGGCATCGCTGTGAACGTTGGCCTGGCTTTTAAAAGTAGGCCTCTTCTCTGAAAGTGAGCATCTCCTTGAACCCTGTGATATAGGTAAAATGACAACCTATTCCAAGACGTGTTGAGTGAAGAAAAAAATAGTGAGAGAACAAAATTGGAATAGAATTACAAAACATACATACCTCTTTACTCCAGGGGGTTCACGAAAAACTGAAAGTCATTAATTTCAAAACACTAAATGACTGAATGGGGCAGATCCCCAAACCTTGAAGATATTGAGAGACTTTGAGGTACGACAAATCTTCTCGACGTCTCGATCTTCCAATCACAGACCACCTCCCGTCTCAGTTGCTTACTTCCAAGATCCGGAAATCGTATGACAATCAGTGCTACCAATATTCGAAAATGAAAATGAAACTCTCATTCACTCGAGGATAGAACGGGTACGGAACAAAAAATAATTATTAGAAGACGCCAGAGTTCACACTGAGCAAATAAGTAGTGTACTAAAAGGAACTAGTATACTTATTGGTATTGTGTTCGCTGCAACAGCTGATAATTGTCTACTGTCATTAACCTATACTTTAGCAAATAAAAACAAAATATTACCACCATGAATTATGATCGAATGGCTCTGAAATTAAACATATTATCAATTAAAAACAAATACATAATAATACAACAACGTAAATAGAAAAATAACAGTTAGGTACGTATAATAGTATTCATTTCGATGTCAATATTATAAATGGACGATGAGTAAATAAATTCAACATCACTGTAATGTAATTGTTCAGTCCAGGACTATGATACTTGTCAAATAGCATTGCATAATTCTTATAGGAAACCTTGGTTAATAAACGAACAGGTAATTGTGAAAATAAATATACAGTGTGTGAAAACTGATACCCAAACGATGATGAAAATAAAATTGCAATTGTGCTATATAAGGCACATGTCATGCTATGTAGAAATGATCAAAATAAATTGCATTTTATTTTTTAAATCTAATATATCGTGTCCGCAAATTTTACAAACATGCCTACATAGCTTAGATAATTGGTCCCTCAAAACAGGTTTCCATTTCTCCCCTGAAAAAACACACTATATGGTCTTCAGTAAAAAGAAATATTTAAATAATTTAAACATTGATCTAAATGAAAAGCCGATATCCAAAGTTGATAAAATGAATTTTCTGGGTTTCTTTTTTGATTACCGGGTAAAATGAGCAACACATTTGGCAAACTTACAACGATCATGTCTACTAAGAATACATTTACTCAAGATTCTATAAAACAGTAAGTGGGGTTCAGACACTGCAACCTTACTCAGTCTATACCAATCATTGACAAGAAGCAATCTGGACTAGAGGTTGTCTGCTACGAAACCGCCAACAAAACTTTGCTGAAAAAATTAAACTCTATCCAATCCACTAGCATACGAGCATCACTAGGTGCTTTCAGAACTAGCCCTGTATCCGTTCTTCTAGCATTAGCATATGAGCCACCACTGCATCTACGTCGACAAATGCTCTCCTCAAACTATGCCGCTAGAATATCGGCAAACATCTCCAACTTATCATATTCCTCCACATTTAAAAATATCACCTTAAATTTTGATAGAAACAAGCCCTCAAAAAAGGTACCTTTTTACCAAAGGATCAAAAATATAAGTTACGACAATGAGTAATTCAAGCACTCTCTGACATCAAAATTAAATATCCCTCCATGGATAATTCAAATACCATATATAGAAATATCCCTAATATTCTATCAAAAACAGACTACCCCTCCCTCCCAGATACAAAATTCCTTCAATGAATTAGCATCAAAATGTTTCAATTTTTCTTTAATTTACACCGATGCATCCAAAACAACTGCGAGATAGGAAAAGCATGGAATGGATCCGGCAGAAAACAAAGCTAACTGATATTGCTGAACACATACAAAGATTAAAAGGGAAATGAGCAGGACATCTCATGAGAACGGAGGACAATAGATGGACAAGGAAAGTAACCGAGTGGCGACCAAGAGTAGGCAGTAGAAACTGAGCAAGGTCAAAGACTAGATGGAAGGACGATATCCAGAAAGTAACGGGAGTGCAATGGATGAGCAGCGGATGGAGACAACTTGGAGAGGCGTATGTCTGAAGATGGACCGAAACACGCAGAGAATGATGATGATGATGATGATGATCCAAAACAATTACAAGAAATTCTGCAGCTTACATATATAAAGAAAAAAAAATGCTCTGCGTCTGCCACAACATTGTAGTATATACACCGGAGAGGCTTTTGCTATACTCCATGCCCTACAAATTTGTAAAACATCAAATGATAACAATTTTCTCATTATCTCTGACTCATTAAGTATACTAACAGATCTGCAAAATGTATGTCATTCACACCCAATCCATGAACTCATTAAAAAGTAACTTCATAACTTGCAATATAAAAACATCTCGTTTTTATGAGTACCACACACATGGGAATAAAAGGTAACGAGGAAGTAGACTCTCTAGTCCTAAAATCAACTTATACTAATAATTTACCCCACCTTACAAAATTTCCCCACACCGATCACAGATACACAATAAAAAAATACTTATACCAATCCATCTGGGAAGACACTGAAACCAATCTGAGACAAATAACGCCCGAAATGGAAACCGAACTCCCACTATCCAATAGAAAAAGGGAACAAGTTAAAATAAATCGTTTAAGAATTAGACTTACACGCCTAACACACCAACATCACTTAACAAAGGAAACCATACCTTTATGTCAAATATGTCAGACTCAACTCACAGTAAGACATCTGTTACTTGAATGTCCAGAAAATGAAGATCAAAGAAGACGCCACAATTTAGAAAACACTTTAATCAATTCATTCTTCAATTGGAAACAAAGTGCTATCTTATCTCAAAGACATAAACTTAACATCTAAAATTTAATTTTTGTTATTATAAATGTACCACAATTATTTTGTAAATGTCTCCCCTGCTAATAACTCTCAGTAGTTGACGCAGGGTTATTTATGTTTAAATATTAAAAAAGGGATGATCATTTTAAAGTACAGGTCCTTTTTTACCAAATGAAGTTAGAGATGTGAAATTCCACTAAAGAAAATTTATTTAATCATTAACTATACGTCCGGTGACTATATTCACACTGCTGACTTTCGTCGCATTCCTTATCTACTAAATTCGGTTGGTACCGGCCACGCGATCCAGATGGCCTCCAGCGTCTTTCTTTTTCATATATTACTGTTAATTTTTCCAAAACGTTCCATATCCTTAAAAGTCTGTCAGTTTATCACATTGAAATATCGAA
Organism: Galeruca laticollis; assembly: GCA_963921935.1. NCBI lineage: Eukaryota > Metazoa > Arthropoda > Insecta > Coleoptera > Chrysomelidae > Galeruca > Galeruca laticollis. The sequence goes on from OY998177.1 coordinate 101,981,956, forward strand.
ATCTTGATTTCATTTCTCTATTGCCACTCCATTTTTAGTAGAATCGATTGAAAGCCCTTCAGCGAGTGCATTTTTCTATGGTACAATTTATTTGTGAACACTTCGACAATGGATAAATGGACAAGTAAAGGCGAAAGAGACGCGAATATTATATACGTTGGGATTGGATTTCTGAGCTGTCAGGCAAAATCTCCAGGTCCATTAGGAAATTGAATACTTTATAGAAAGTGATTGAGAACGAAGAGAGTGACCGCCGTTTGTTAGAAAGACTGTAAAGAATGGTTGTTGTCAGTAAATACGACAGACAGATGTTTCATATATCGTGCGTATACTACATAATTTTACTGTTCCGCCCACCCTATCTACGATGTGAGAAAAGTATTGGTTTATCCCAAAAAAAGGTGAAATTTTAGATTTTTTTGAGTTATTTGTACGTTTTTTTGTCAGAAACGACAAAAGGATTTTTTGAAAAAAAAATTTTGTATGTATATCGTCAGCCACTTTTTCTTGTTAGCACGATAGTGTTAGAATTTGGTATATACACAGGTATATTTCGTGTAATTTACCATTTTACTTTAATAAAATTTGCAAATACTGACTAGATATATATATATATATATATATATATATATATATATTGAACTAGTCCTCTATTATATTAAAATAATTCACAAACGTGAACAAACATAAAGATGTTATATTAATACGTAGGGTGTACCAGTAGACACAACCAAGTTAAAAACATAAAATTTAAAATCGCCGGTCTATTTTATATAAATAACCAACATTTTGATACTGTATCTCACGAGATGACTAAGATATCTTCATGTAACCATTCTTTAAACGAGCACTGTATAGTTTGGTTACGAACTTGACACTTCATAAACAAGTAAAGAATAACGACATCTTTGTTAAAAGTAAAACTGTATTATATCAGCAAATTTTATTTCCCATGTTTTCTTTTTATTTAGTACAATTGCTTCGAGAATATTCTAAAAGTGTTTTCAAGGAAACAGCCTGCAGACAAAGTTCATGCATTTCCAGTGTTTTTCTTTGCAGCAAACATTATACAACTTTGTTGTACAATAAAACAGAATAGTGAAATTAACTGCAATAAAAAATTAAGTACTTCGTTCTCTTTGTTTCGAAATAATACCGGGTCTCCCACTTAACTTTTCGAGGTTTCGATCGCTTGTTGCTCAAATAGTTTTAGGAATAGAAACATGCGGTTTTTGCCAGTTCTATTGAAATTTATAAAAGTTTTTTTATCAATTATGGGATATTTTATCGTAATGCCGGTTTGACCGGAAATTAACACGGCGATTTTTAGGAATAGGGCAACTTTGTTATTTTAAAGAGAACACCCTGTATATTTTAGTCTAACACAAAGCTCAATCTTTAAGCTTTCTAAACATATAGAGTTTGTGCTGCTTTTCCCGGAAATTATGGCCTAAAATTTAAGTTTAACAACTTTAAGCATTTTCTGAGGCAATTTATTATAAATGTCGATAAAATTAACAATTTTGAACGTAAAGACATTTAACAAAAAAGGATATTATAAAAAATTTCGAAATTGTGTTCTTGGACGTTTATACACATTTGCCATCTTTTAATTAAGTCTCGATAACTAGCGGGGCATTTGGAAATAGATTTATATATTTTTTAAGTAGGCTTTGCTTAGTGACAGCAAATAATTATTTCATGCGAACTGTCAGTTTACCACAATTAATTTTCTTATTTCTCTTCGAAAAATGTTCACTTTGTCTGAAAAAGGAAAGTGTGTAATAATGTTTGCAGAAACGAAGTCAATGTGGTGACACAAAGAAGATTTCGAAGAATGTTTAATAAATAACCACCCAGTGATAATGCGATAAGAAGTTGGTACCGTCAGTTATGGGACACAGGAACACTTGCTCATCAAAAAAGAGAGCGTAACCAAGACAATTTATTAAATAAAGTTATTTTCAAGTTCAAGAAGCTGTAGAAGTAAATTCCACAACATCAGTTAGAAAAATGGTTAGCACTACGGCCGTTTCTAGGAGCACACTTCATAGGATTTTAAAAAAACAATTAAAATTAAAGGCTTACAAATTTCACTTGGTGCAAGAATTAGAAGAGATTGACCATGCCGTGCGCGTTAATTTTTGCCGCCAAGGTATAAGATTATTTACAAGAAATAATTACAGAAATCTTCTTATTATGCCTGACGAGGCAACTTTCCACCTAAATGATCAAGTAAATAGACAAAACTGTCGCATTTGGGGTTCAGAGAACTACTGAATATGTAAGAGATTCACCCAAAGTAACTGTATGGTGTGCCATGGGTTATACAAAAAAGTATGGCACATTTTTCTTTAGTAAACCTATCGTTACCGCAGTAAATTATGTAGATATGCTACAACTGTACTTTTTTCCGCAACTTCAGCAAGATAATTTATTACAAATCTGTTACTTTCAGCAGGATGGTGCAAGTCCACACTATGCAATGATCACTAGAGAACTTTTAAATGAAACATTTGGTGAAAGATCCAGTGAGGTGGCCACCGCGATCACCTGATTTAACGGTACCGGATTTTTTCTTTTGGGGTTACATCAAAGATCGATGTTACAACCCACCCCCCTACAACCTTGGAAGAATTAATGACAAACATAATAAATGTGATTGAAACTATTCCTAGAGAGATGTTGATAGCTAGTTTTCGAAGCTTAATTAAAAGTTGGCGAATATGTGTGAACGTCCGACGACATCATTTTGAAAATTTGTTGCAATAATATTTTTTGTTAAATGTCTTTACGTCCAAAATTGTTAATTTTGTTGACATTTTCAAAAAATTGCCTTAGAAAATGCTTAACGTTGTTTAACTTAAATTTTAGGCCATAATTTCCAGAAAAAGTAGCACAAACTATATATGTTTAGAAATCTTAAAGATTGAGCTTTGTGTTAGACTAAAAATATATAGGGTGTTCTATTTAAAATAACAAAGTTGCCCTATCCCTAAAAATCGCTGTGGAAATTTCCGGTCAAACCGGCATTACGATTAAATATCCAATCATTGAGAAAAAAACTTTTATAAATAAAACCGCATGTTTCTATTCCTAAAACTGTTTGAGTAATAAGCGATCAAAACCCCGAAAAGTTAAGTGGGTCACCCGGTATTATCAATTAAGTTATTCAATTTTAATTACCCTCTACCTGCAAGTAGCAGGTAGGAACTCCTTTTGGATAGTCCTATCAGGGAGAATGAATCGATCCCTGCCTACTGCAGATTCCAGGCGTCTCCTGACCCGGGAGGCTAGTACCTGTTTAGGGTCCCTGGCCCAGGGATACGGGTGAAGACCATACCGGCAGAGAAGGCGGAGAAAAAGGACTTCAGTACGGCGGATCTGGCGCAAATGGCAACCCTGCTTTTGGGGATATATGAAAGCAACAATATAAGGGCACTCTTCTGTCCTAGGGTTAAGAAATTGGCCCTAAACGCGGAAGAACTATTATTAGTCAACGGCATAAGAATGTAGAAGGCAAGGAGAAACCACTACATTAATGATCCACATGGATTTCTCTATTATAATCATCATGGCTATACAACAAAACACAAACTTTACTGATCATGGATATCGGATACCAAGATCCGACAGGGGAGGAAACCCAAAGCGAGACCACAGGGCCTCCCAGGTCGTTAACCTGCGAAATCCCTGTGACAAATCGAAGCCAACAACAGCACAACACCAAATTGGAAATAAACTAAAGATTGGCACATGGAATGTCAGGAGTATGTTTGAGTCGGGAAAAATGCATAATGTGATACAAGAGATGGAAAGACTATGTATAGATATACTCGGTATCAGCGACAGCAGGTGGCCAGATTCGGGCCAACTCACCACGGCAAACGGTATGATATATTTCTCTGGAAATAATGAAGCCCGCCATAGAAATGGAGTTGCATGCAGTTCTTGTGTCGGAAAATATTATGTCATCGGTGATTGGTTTCACTCCTATATCAGATAGAATCATGCTTTTACAACTTCAAACAGATACGAGCAAACTAAATATCATACAAGTATATGCTCCTACAGCCGAAAAACCTAATGAAGAGATCAAGCTATTTTACGAAGGTGTTCAGTCAGTCCTATCTTCAATAAAATCAAGAGATGTTACAATTATCTTAGGCGATTTTAATGCTAAGATTGGAAACGGAAAATGTGATAAATACGTTGGCGAGTACGGACTTGGGATGAGAAATGAAAGAGGTGACAGGCTGCTAGAATTTTGCCAAGTGAACAACTACATAATAATAAACACTTTCTACAAACTTCCCATGCGAAGACTATATACCTGGAAATCTCCGCAAGACAACAAAAAGAAACCGGTAAGAAATCAAATAGATCATTTTTTGGTAAATGAAAGATACAGAAATTGTGTTAAATCGGTAAAAGCATATCCAGGCGCTGACTTGTTTTCCGACCATAATCCATTGATAGCACGAATTCACATCAAATTAAAGAGAACAATAAAAAGCTCTAAAAGGAACCAAGTGGATATTGGACATTTACAGAAGGAAAAAACTCGCCAGAACATAAAAACAAAAATAAACAAACAAAACGAAAACTTGATCTGGAAGAAGAAAATCGGAACCAACATGATATAAATAAGAAATGGCATCACTTTAAATCAGCGTTGATGGAACATATGAAGCAAATTTGTAAGAAAACACGATTGGATGACCGACGAAATTCTACATCTCATGAATAAAAGAAGAACTTTTAAAGATAAATGCGAACAACAATACAAGTCGAAATACGAAAGAAAATCAGAGTGGCAAAGGAAAATTTCTATAAAACAAAATGTGAAGAAATCGAAGAACTGCAACAAAAACATGACAGCTTCAATATACACAAGAAAGTAAAAGAACTAGCAGGAATGCAAAGAAGGAATCGACTCAATACATTATACGACATAGATGGTAGAATAATAACAGATATAGAAGAAAAACTAAAAGCCTGGAAAAATTATGTCGAGGAACTCTTTGAAGACCATAGACAGAAGGAATACCTTGAATGCGCGAACAGAGAGGAAAGACCAGAAATAACAAAGGAAGAAGTTTTATATGCTCTAAACTCGCTGAAACACAGGAGGGCACCAGGCCCAGATGAACTACCAGCCGAAGTTCTGAAACTTATTGAAGAAGAGCGGATACATGTCTTGGTGGATCTGTTTAACAACATCTATAAATCAGGAATCATACCACAGGAATGGCTGATATCAACTTTTATAACGCTACCAAAGAAAAGAAATCCTAAACATTGTCAAGATTATCGCACTATTAGTCTAATGGGACATACCTTGAAAGCATTCTTAAAAGTCATACATACCAGAATATATAGGAAACTAAAACAGGACATCAGTGAAACTCAATTTGGGTTTAGAAATGGCCTGGGTACCCGTGAAGCGTTATTCGCACTTAACGTTATGTCCCAGAGATGCCTAGACATGAACCAGGATATGTATCTATGCTTTATTGACTACACTAAAGCCTTTGATAGAGTGCGCCATGATCACCTTATAAAACTGTTGTAGGCAAAAAACTTAGACTCTAGAGATATCAACATTATTTCAAATCTCTATTATGGTCAAAGAGCAGTAGTGAAGATAGAAGAAAATACAACTGAAGATATAGAAATAAAAAGAGGAGTTCGTCAGGGATGTGTGCTTTCACCAATCCTTTTTAACGCATACTCGGAAGATATCATGAATAGAGCACTGGCTGATCAGGAATATGGCATTAAAATCAATGGAAGACCAATCAACAATCTAAGATATGCCGATGATACAGTGCTGATAGCCGAAACACTTCAAGACCTACAGAAACTTGTTAATGCAGTTGTGGAAGCTAGTGAGGAATATGGACTGTCACTAAACACAAACAAAACCAAATTTATGGTTATAACAAAATCGGTCCAAAACATCGGAAATATATTAATACATAACCAACCAATTGAAAGAGTGAGAAAATACAATTATCTGGGAACTCTTTTCAATGAAAATGCGGACTGCTCTCAGGAAATAAAAATCCGAATTGAAAAAGCGAGTACTTTCACGAGGATGAAACGAGTATTCTGCAGTCGAGATCTCAGCTTGGAACTCAAATTGCGTCTTATGAGATGCTATGTTCTGTCAGTGCTGTACTATGGCATGGAATCATGGACATTAAAGAAGAACGATGTAAAGAAATTAGAGGCATTTGAGTTCTGGGTGTATCGCAGGATTTTGAGAACCTCATGGGCACAGAAAGTCACTAATGCCGAAGTGTTAAGAAGGATAAAACAAGACAAGGAAATTGTCCTAATTATTAAAAAAGAAAGCTGCTCTACCTTGGTCACGTTATTAGAGGGGACAAATATCAACTGCTCCAGCTCGTTATGCAAGGAAAAATAAGTGGAAGAAGATCAATAGGAAGGAGAAGACATTCCTGGTTAAAAAATCTTCGCGAATGGTTCAACGCCACCAATAGTCACTCTTTTAGAGCAGCGGTATCCAAAATACGAATAGCCTTGATGATTGCCAACCTTCGGAACGAAGACGGCACTTGAAGAAGAATTACTCTCTAAAATGATGAAAGATAAATTTCGAGTTTATTTGAACGGCTAAAGTTGTGTTCTGTGTAGGCTTTATTACCGTTGCACCGGCGCCAAATAAAGTTCGACTCATATTAAAAGTAACTTATTTTAATTTGTTCTCACAAATTGGTTAATTAAAATTTAAAAAACTTACCTATAAATGAAAAGACGAGTAGAAACATCAGGGCAGACCGCGTCCATCGTTTATATCCACTCGACGTAGATCTCATGACGTCAGAAATACCATGTCTGTGTTTCAATGTCGCTACTCTTTGGCACATCCACTATCAGAATATCCCAAGTCTCACTGCCACAAAAACTAATTCTCGAAATTACATTCCGACCTGTCAACAAGAAATTTCATTAACGTCTGCAGTTTCTAATCGAAATATAAAATCAGATTTTTGTTTTCTTTTTTTTTCTTGTTTAATTCCCTTTCTACCGACACCGACATATTTATATATTTAACAATTTAATAAAAATATTTGATTAATTAAAAGGCAGTAATGGAGATTAATGTGTTAGACAATTCGTTAAGAATGATCTAAAACTGTCACCAAATGATAAAATTACTGATGACTGAATATTCGATGTATTTCAGTCTTAGGCTTATTTCAGAATTAAATAGGGCTATTGTAGAAATAGTCCAGGAAAATCAGACCCAAAATGATCATTTTGCGTAATTTTCGAGGTAACGGCTGATACTTCGTAAAAAGTTAGTAAAAATGGTGTACAACAAAACTTAACTTATGCGACTTCTCAAATCGGACCGGAACATTGTTTATGATTCGATTTACACTCATTTTTGTAGATTTTTCAGGTATATCTTTTTTCTCGTGCATAGTACAGACAAAAAGTTAAATACTTTTTTTTTCTTCTTTTAAAGACCTACAATTCTAGACCTTACACGTAAAAAAATTGATTGGGTCAAAAGTTATTGGCAAATAAACAACTAATAACGTTATTGTTAATAAATAAAAATAACTTGAGCATTTTTTACACTAACACTTCCACATCACGCTTATCTATTCTCACTCATTAAAAAATGAAACTCACGAAAGATGGAGTCTGTAAGTTCAATAGTTTATGAATTATGGCCTTATAAACAAATTAACTAAAAATTGACTTGCAGAATTCTGTAAACTATGCGACCTCGCGCCAATTTTTTCACCGTTAGATTTCATAATAAGACATCGATACCCATCATTGTTTTTTAAAAAAATACATTTTTGCAACAACGCGAATTTTTTCTCATATTTGGCTTAGTTGCATACTTAATTTGACACTATATCCGCCGATTTTTGTCGAGACTTAAGTTAGCACATAGGAGGGGCATGGAAAGAGCTTTAATTGAAAAAAAAATACGTCAAGATTTATTGACAAATGACTGAGTTACGGACAATCGAAGTCGGAGGCCTGTCAGTCAACAATTTGAAACTAGGGGTTTATGGGTACGAAAAATCATAATTTGGCATCAACTTCGATTAATTTTCAAGAGGGCGCTATATAACCTACATCTGTGTTATAAATGCACGCTAAACTTGTTTGTGCTTCAAGTCCGCGCTATTTTTATTGAAAAATATCAAGAGGCGCCATTTAATAAAAAAAAGTTACAGCTGTAATTGACCAGTTTTTAAAAACCTAAAATAACATTCTAAGAACCTAATTATTCATTTCAAATTGAATAAAATTATTTTAAATTGCATTATTAACTACCCATTATCACGTAACTGCGAACGCCAATCAGAGCGCGATGACGTCACTGCCCTGACAAGTTGACTTATTTAGTTTTATGGACAATGTAGATTTGAAAATTGAATATTGTTTCCATAAGCTTAGAGGTTTTCGTTTTCCAGAAAATTCATTAAAATAAACAATCGATATGTTTTCAGAAAAGCTAATAACCTTTTTGTCTGATGTCCAATCCATAAATTTTGAGTAATATCTTTCATACGTTGTCGCCGACTTGACATGTAGTAAACTGTTCGTGGCTATTACAGGTTCTTCCAAATCTTCCATTTCACTATCACTGTCGCTCATTTTTACAATTTATAGTTGCAAAAAAAAACTTAATCGCTTACTTGTAAACTACTGTGTGCTGTCAAATAATTTAGATCTGTCAGATGGGTAATTATAGCCAGATTAAATACTGACCGAATATGGATAAGTATTTTCCTATTGGTTTACAACGTGTGTCGGAATGAGAATTTTGTATCGGAATGGAGTTCATGATAGTGCAGGTCTCGCACATTTAATAATTAAATTAGAGAATGGGAGTAGAAAATAGTACTGTAATGTTTTTCTTATTTATTTAAAACAGTTTATCCTGACAGGTGGCATAGATTCATAGACACACATTATGTCTACTAACTTAATTTATTTATTCACTTCACTATTTACTAATTTATATTATATACACAGTATATGCACTTAAACTAATTTATATAAACACTTCACTAATTTATATTCACTTATTTACTGTTTATCTCACGATGTCAAATTATAAACTAACTTACTCTCCCTGGCCGGTCCCTTATATATTAGTGCCGTTTTTACTAGATAATTCTAGATTGCGGCTTACACAAAAACAATTGGCTCTCTGGCATTTTCTAGATAAGACTGGTCACAAAAACAATATCTAGATGAGATAGTGACAATCATAAACAGTTCTAAGAAATCCCTGCGCATCCGCCATAAGTTTAACTTTCATACATGGCTTAGACAGAGTCGGATTCAGAGACTATACCAGTGTGCTGTTTCTTAACATTAGCCCCTCCTTAAATGGAAGTTCCTCCTGGAACTTTTGTGTAGCCGAGACTGGATGTTTGAATCGGCAACTGCCCCATTTCTACACTCTCCGATCTTATGGAAATAGCAGGGCACCGTCTTCATCGGATACTGATAACGAGGGTTGTAGCTACAAATTAATATCTGGACACCGGTATCTTGGAAGATAAAACCTCTACAACGTTCTTGATGACTCGCCAATCCAACTGGTTACTCGCTATCATAGGCATAGCCAGTTTCTTCACGCTGGATTCTAACACATAGTCTCAGAGGTTTCGAAGTGCTTTCCACACATCGCGGTAGGTAGATCGATCTTGAAATTCATTTTTAGTTACCACGTAGAAGACGTACCGCGAATTATGTTTCAGTTTCAGTGTCTTGCCAGAAGCTGGAATCTGGTCTTCAAGTTTTCAACTTTTTTCGAAATACGGATGCCAACCCTCGTGCGTTCTTGATACGGGTGGGGATGTTGTATGCCAGTGAATAATGTTTCGGGAGAGTGAACAAATCTTGTCGTTGTTCTGAGCTGACTCCATATCTAGCTTTCCGGTACCTCCATACACGCCCATAAATTCATCGAAGGTAGGGTCAGATACATCTAGAATATGGTTTACTCCTTTCTCTAAGTCATGGTCTCCTTCGAATGGCGCTAGTCGGTTTTGGTGAACTACTTTTGGGTTTCCGTTGGGGATCTTGCTTATGCAATATATAACAGCATTGATCCTTTTCTTGATTAAGTATGGACCCTTCCCAGGATTTTTGTAATTTTGGAGAAAATCCTTTTCTCCTCGGCGGGTTGTGTAAGCATACTTTGTCCCCTTCTTTAAAACCACCCACTGTAGCATGCGTGTCGCACCGACTTTTCATTCTGTCGCTGGCAACTTGAAGATTTGTTCGAACTAATTCATGAATATCGTCCAACCTTCTTCTCATTTGGATCACGTAGTCTTCGCCTGCTAGATCTTCTCCAGGCCAAATTCCAGGTCACAAGGAAGCCTCATTTCACGTCCAAACAGGATTTTCGCAGGTGTTTCATCCGTGGACTCATTGACGGCAGATCGATAATCCAATGCGAATAGGGAAAGATACTGGTCCCAATCTCTCTGATGGCTGGAAACTACTTTGGACAGGAATTTTCCAATAATCCTCTTCATTCTCTCGATCATTCCATCTGACTGTGGATGTAAGGCTGTTGTCCTGGTCTTCTCCATTCTCAGCTTGTCGCAAATCTCCTGGAATAGATGGCTTCCAAAATTTCTTCCCTGGTCACTGTGGACTTCCAAGGGCACTCCATATCTGCTGATAAATTATTTCACCAATACATCCGCGACAGTTGTGGCCTCTTGGTTTGGGATATCGTAAATTTCCACCCACTTTGTGAAATAATCCATTATAACCAGGATGTATTTACCACCATTTTCTGTCGTCGGAAATGGTTCAGCGATGTCTAAAGCAATCCTTTCGAAAGGGTTTCCAACATTATACTGTTTCATACGTGCCCTTCTCTTGCGATGTGGTCCATTACTCGTAGCACAAGTCGTACATTCCTTAGACCAGTCCTTCGCATCGTCGGAGCTGTTCATCCAATAAAACCTTTCACGGACTCGCTGAAGGGTTTTCTTCACTCCCAGATGACCTCCCGATAGACTGTCGTGTAACTCCTTCAGTACCTCAGCTACTCTCGCTCTCGGGATAACTAGCTGGCTCTTCATCTCGGAACCATCATCGTTTTCAAGGACTCTTTTCAACAGCCCTTCTTCCAGGACAAGGGAGTCCCACTGAGCCCGATACGCTTTGAGTTTCGGTGAAAATCTTGACACTTCTTGCCAGGTAGGTCGCCGATTTTCTTACTTCCATAGCCGGATCATCTTCAGGTAAGAATAATTCTCCTGATCTTCTCTGATCCTGATGGGTGACCATTTCTCGTTGACTACTGCAATTCTTGAAGCTGCAACTTCCTTAGATTTCTACTTGTTGTATTGTGAATAATCTATAGGGCATGACCGTCTAGGCAAAGGGTTGGCTCTTCGATGATTCACATCAGCTGGATGTTCACCCATGTCTGATTTCTCCTGTGACTGGAGTTCTTGGGTTACACGAGTCTTGGGGCGCATAGACGGATTGCGTACGTGCTCTAGCTCACCACACTTCCGGCATTTGATCTTCTTCGGCTTCTTGTCTGCCATACCTTTCAAACAAGTTGACGATTTGGTCAAGTTTGTCATCGTCATCGTCATCATCTTCCTGCATGGTCCTACCTTTGTTGTACCGCGAGCTCTTCGTGGCTGCTTTGCATTCAAGAGGTTCTTGGTTTGCAGGAGTCATAGGACGCTTACACGAACTGCGTGCATGCTCTAGCTCGCTACAATTACAGCTCCTGATTTTCTTCGGATTCTTGTCTACCATATCTTTCAACAAGTTGACGATCTGGTCAAGTCTATCATCGTCACCTTCATCCTGTATGGTCCTACCTTTCTTGTATCGGAAAGCCTTCGGGGCTGCTTCATATTCAAGAGCAGCAGTCAATGCGTCGACTAATGTTTTCGATGGGCTAAGCGAAGCGTCCTCTGCATATCGGGGTCACGTAAGTCATCAATATAGGCCTGGATGCCTAAACATTTCATCATGTTATCTGGTGCTGATAAATAAGCAAATCGAACTAGTCGGGCAATATCCAGTTCATACTCTTGAAGGGTTTCGTCACGTATCCGCCTTCGGTTTTTCAACTGGAATCTGTACAAATGTTCCAAATGTTCGTGATCATATCGCATGTCCATCCTCTTCTTCAGCTGCTCGAGTTCATCCGTTTCTTTATGCGGTATCGTCTGAAGTACATCTAAGGTATCTCCCCGAAGCGCTATAGTTTGGTTCACTGCTTTCTCCTTATCGGACCAATTATTCACTCTAGCGGCTGCTTCAAACTGTTTCACATAATTGGTCCACGACATTTTTCCATCAAACGTTGGGGCCTTGACTCGGGTAAAACCGCCAATGTCTTCTAACTTAGGGTGTGTTTATGTCTTGCAAGGTTGCGTTAGCTCGGTCTTCTTTTCTTCCGCTGGCGTGTCTTGAGTTCTTATATCTGTCATCTTTTCTTCTAACTCCTTGATTTTCTCGTCCATCGTTGTCATCATATTCTCATTCTTCTCGTCCATCGTTGTAATCTTATTCTCAATCTTCTCGTCCATCGTTGTAATCTTATTCGCGATTTTCTCGTCCATCGTTAACATTTTATGCTCGATTTTCTCGTCCATCGTTGACATCTTATTCTCGATTCCAGATTTTAGAGACGAAATTTCATCTTCAACGTCAGCGGCAATGTCGTTTACCATTAAGAAGATATCGGCAGATATATCGTTCTTCAAAGCAGAAATCTTGTCGTCAATATTGGCAAAAATGTAGTTCTTCATAGCAGAAATATCGTTTTTCACATTCGTTGAAATTTTCTCTTCCATGGCAGAAATATCGTTCTTAATAGCATAAATCTTCTCGTACATGTTTTCTTCCATGGCAGAAATATTCTCGTCCATGTTAGCAGAAATATTAGCAGAAATTGACGCGATTAAGGTGATAGCCTCGTCATTAAATAAAACTGTTTCTGGATCAAAGCCGTCATTTTCCAGTGCCACCTCAAGTCTTTCTACTAATTCACTTTTCTTACCGGACGTTTCCAACTCACGATCTTCCAATTCTGCTCTTAGTTCCGTCACTTTCAGGTCACATAGTCTTTTGGCCATTTTTACGTAGCAATTTATCTATATTATCCCACTTCTGACACCAATGTAATGTTTTTCTTATTTATTTAAAACAGTTTATCCTGACGGGTGAGATAAATTCATACACACACGTTATGTCTACTAACTTAATTTATTTATTCACTACACTATTCACTAATTTATATTATATACACAGTATATGCACTTAAACTAATTTATATAAACACTTCACTAATTTATATTCACTTATTTACTGTTTATCTCACGATGTCAAATTATAAACTAATTAACTCTCCGTGGTCGGTCCTTTATATATTAGTGCCTTTTTTACTAGATAGTTCTAGATTGCATCTTACACAATACTCTCTGGCATTTTCTAGATAAGACTGGTCACAAAAACAATGTCTAGATAACATAGTCACAATCGTAAACAGTTCTAAGAAATCCTTGCGCATCCGCCATAATTTCATACATGGCTTAGACAGAGTCGGATTCAGGGACTATACCAGTGTGCTGTTTCGTAACACTACCTATATTCTATATCAAGGGTGGAACAAGCAAAATTCTACACGAGTAGAAAGATTTATTCTTCGAGTGAAGAAGTTTGAATTCCACCCGTGTGTTACAGGTTATTGAATTGTTTTATTATTTGAACTTTGATGTTTTATGACTCGGTTTGTAATGCCGGTGGAAAAGTGCCGTATTTGTTTTATGATTGTACTTACTCCCCACTTGCGATTTTCACTAATTTCATTCTCTCCAATTTATAAATGTAGCCACCCAATTTGGATAAGCTTTTTTATTAAAAATCCACCTTAAAAAATTCGTAGCGGCTACGTTTATGAATTGGAAAGAATGAAACTAGTAAAAATCGAAAGAGGTGGGTAAGTACAATCATAAGAAAATACAGCACTTTTCCACCGGCATTACAAACCGAATTATAAAACATCAAAGTTGAAATAATAAAACAATTCAACACCCCGTATCTGATTAACGACAAGACTTATCACAGATGTTCACAATATTTTAGATTATTTAGGAAACACCCTGTATATAACTAATTAAGAGCTGGTATTTGGAATTGTCCATTATTTCGTACAAATAAACAATATATGTCAAATAAAACAAGCATTGCAAGTTCCCTATTTGAGAAAGAAAAGTTTAGAATAATCCAAAACTGTCACTAAATACAGTCAAAGTTATTTCATACTTTTTACGGACACACTGTATATAATATGTCTCATTCTACGATTGATTTATAGAAAAACAATCAGTGTGAAGTTGTAAACGCCGGCTATTATAAGCAGCTCAATGAATAGAATACAAATCTTGTCACTAGGTTTCGTTACTGTGTCGAGATATAGTTCACCTCCCGTAATATAGTTGTGAAGATCTAAAGAGGCCTTTACAGGATAATGAAACTATTTTAAAAACAGTTAAGGCAAAGTTATGAAAACATCATACTCTCAATACACAATAACTGAGTCCAATTATTGCTTCAACCATATGGGGTGTATCGATACAAAAAGAACTGCGAAAAGGGGGAGTTCAACGTTTTCTACGCTCAATTTATTCCGTAGTTTTAACAATACCGAACCGATGCATTACAAAACAAAAACATACAATGATGAGTGTTATTGTAACGACTAGAGGGAGGAAATTTATTGTCGAAGGGTAGCTTCCCACAATCTTGTGGGTAGAGAGTTGAATGACACAGTCGATGATGGGATTTAGATGAAGAAAAATATTTACAGCTCTGATTTTCTATTCGAATTGATTGAAAAGGCGTTATTTGATATTGTTATGATAATCAAAGGGATATCTTACAAATTTTATCAGAGTTAGAATAATAACAACCATTTATGGTGTTTATTTTCTCACGAATTCTTTTCAGTCTTTTCTATTCTTCGCTATGATCTTTACTTCGTTCCTATTCAGTATTCGTTATCTCATGGTTGGACTTTCCTCTCGTTTATTCTTTATTATTTCTGCTAGTACAATTCTTCTAATTCCAGTGATTCCACAAAATCCATGATTACTCCCGTATACAAAAAAGGGGATTCGACCAATCTCACTTATCATAAACGCTGTTAAAATTGAAATTGATGTAATTCCTCAATGATAATAAATAATAACGTCCTGTCTGAAAAACAATATGGTTTCAGAGGAGACTTGCCCACTGGGGATGCTATCAGTAAATTAGTTGATGACATTACTGGATATCTGGAGGAGAGTAAACCTGTTCTGTTCCTGATTTTGACAACGTAGATCATATACGTATGTTGGAGGAGCTAGGTGATGTAGGGGTGAGAGGGGCATCTAATGAACTTTTCGCAGATTACTTATTCAACCATAAACAAATGGAAAAATTAATAATTCCTTAAGTAACGATCAAGTAGTTACCTATCATTTGCCACAGGGAACTGTGTTCGGTAACTTCTTATCCTCATAGTTCTCTGGTAATTTATTGAGCTATTTTATATACGGATGATACTTTAAAGAAATTGAAAATTAGTGCGGAAAATGACTTAGGGAAAATATTTGACAGTTTCACTCACAAATCTTTAACAATCAACTATAATAAACCGGTTCACTATTCAACCAACTAACTCGTTTATAGTGTAACTATTAACTTTCTACCTTACTGCGTAACTATGTGATAACTGCTTAACTAAATGTGGATTGCTTCGTAATTGAGCGATGACTGACTGATCCCACTAAACAAGAAACATAACAAGTCTTTTTTGTGAGGTTCTTTTTAGAGGCTTTCGTGATGTTTATTTAAAACGTTAATAAGATATCTCCTAGATGTCTTAATTTTATTACCAACTCTATTGACATCCATGTCATGTAAATAAAACATATTTTTGATGTACACAATAATACTTGAATTCGCAGTTACATACACATCCTATGAACTTATTTTTAGCAACTTCCTATAGGAAACATTCATACGATGTTAATTTGTATACTTCTCACTAATATCACATACAGAACGGTACTTTAATATTACAAATTAACATGTTTCTAAGATGATCACATGTTGCAGTTACTTTCACATCTTTCGAAATAATTTTTAGTAAGTTCGTGTGATTACATCTTTACGATGTTAGTTCATAAAACTCTCAGTAATATCTCATATTAAACATCATAGTAACATAAAAAAAGAAGAAAACAAAAGAGGAATTGACGAACGAACATATATGTGGAAACAAATGACAATCATGAAATGGCGGATGGTTTTCAGTTTTGTGTTATATTTCATTTGCAGAAAGCACATGTTTTGCAAGTACTTGAATAAAGTGGTCTTCGTTTTCGTCAGTTCCTACTTAGCTTCAGTTTCTATGATTAGTTATAATTCTTGTTATAATGGACGAACAACAGCTGTTATCGGTAAGTACCTATTCCGAAATCATAATTATTAAAACTTAATACTCATTCAAGACTTTAATCGGCTATTGTACATTGAAATTCCAGGTGGCGGAATTGTACACTAACATTATATAATAGAGTTTACAAATTAAGGGTCTTTTCAACTTTTAAAATATTTTAGTTAGTAAGTATATTTTAAAAAGGATTCACAATATTTTAAATCCTAGATATGTATTATACCCTACAAAAAACTTACGGTCTCTAGTTAATTCCACAGTATATTACAAGTTATTGAAAATTCTAAAAAACCGACAATTGTTTCGATAAATCAATATCATCGTCAGAATGACAGAAGTTACATTTCATTTTATGCCTACCTGATGTTTAGTAGTTATTTTTGGCTTGACCAAGAAGTAACCTAACTTGTGATTGGCTTAATATATGTTTATAGAAAAAAAAGGAAAAAAAAAGATATGATATTACAAATACCACTATTAAAGAAGTCAGGTATATATATACTCAAATGTCCAGAATGTAATGCTGTCTATTTGGGTCAGACCCTTAGGAATTTTGAAATACGATACAGTGAGCACTTACGAGCATACAGATTAAAACAACCAGATAAATCCCACTACGCAAAACATCTACTTGACACCAATCATTCATTGACACCTAACACAGAACTAGAAGTGCTGCATATTTGTGAAAAGAAACAAGAACTGGATTTCCTTGAAGAACTGGAAATTAGAAGACATTTAATAAACCCACAATATGAAGTTGTCAATGAACAGTTAAATCTAGGGAATTATCCACTAATAAACTGTCTTCTTAAGTGATAATTGTAAAGATCAGCAGATATAGTTTTCCTGGTTTTCTATATCATTGCACATTTATACTGATCTTAATTGGAAAAATGATATCCAGGATATTACCATAGGGCTAATAATATCTAAGCTTCAATATTTGTAATATCACATCTTCTTTTTTTTTTTTTCTATAAACATATATTAAGCCAATCACAAGTTAGGTTACTTCTTGGTCTAGCCAAAAATAACTACTAAACATCAGGTAGGCATAAAATGAAATGTAACTTCTGTCATTCTGACGATGATATTGATTTATCGAAACAATTGTCAATTTTTTAGAATTTTCAATAACTTGTATTTAACTAGAGATTAACTAGAGATTAACTAGAGATCGTGAGTTTCATTTAAAAACACTAATATGAGCATATTCCACGAAGTAAGGGTCGAGACAGTCAATTTCGGTAGATATTATTATTAATAATGAAACATGCTCATATGTGGGCAGAGATTTGAATCTGGAAGAAAATATTTTCAATGTTCAAGATGTTTCAGAAGCTACTTACATAAATAAAATAAAAAACAAATAGTTGGTAATTATGTAAAGAAAGGGGAATAACTACTTCAGATAGTCTGATACATACATTGTATTAAACAGTACAACAAATATTGAATCGAGTATATCTAGTCCTAGTTTTTGTAGTAGCAGTCATAGCCATCAATATAGTATTGCAGGTTTAGAAAATTTTAACATTAATACTAACAATTCTTGTGAACAATTAGAGACTGTTTAAGACTTTAAAAATAGAAATGTTACAAAGTTCATTTCCATTTGAAAATACACTCAATACAATAAAAAAGCTGTAGGTGTCCCTTACAATGGTACCTATATTAATCTAGTTGAAAAATATGTTACTTATGGCACTGCATGCTCCAGTCAACAAACAGAATTCAATTATTTATTATTGTAGAAACACCGCTATTGGATACTCAATTGGATACAAATAATTATAAACTCATTTAACTTGATAATGTGTTCATATCTCTTCTTCATAAGTAGTTTTTTTTGTATACAGTGTATTAATAATGCTTAGTTTTCATTAAGTTACAATTCCACGATGTTAATATACAATATGTTCTAGGATGAAAATAACAAGATGAGAGTAGTATATTATTTTATACAGAAAAGAAGTATGAATTTTCATGGCACACCTGAATTTACCTGCGAAACGGAGTGAGGCGTGTAATAGAAGGCAAATCATTAAAAGTTACTCCTCGAAATAAAATATGTTGTTATTCCTTTGAAGAGCCCCGCATGTATCTTGTGGAAAATGGGTCCCAATCAATTGGCTGAAAATCAAGTTTGATGTAGTTTATGATGATCGATCAAAGGTCTCCATGGGCACAATTTGATCTAAAGTAATTGTTTTATTAGCTGCTGTTCAGAACACCTTTAAATGTTTCACAGATAAGGATTTTGAAGTGTACGTGTACGAAACAGCGACTCTTGCATAAGAAAAAGCAATCGTAAGTAAACGATAGAATTTTATTTAATCAAATTGGATTTCTGTTGATTTGACGTAATGTTTCATAAAATCTTTATGGTGTAAAATTTTTATTAGTTTTATTATTAAAAAACTATTCTAATACATTTTCTGTAAACTAGCTGTAATGTATGGGTATCCGTTAAACTTTATTAATTCAGTTTCAAAGTATGTTACATTATGGCAGCTACAGATTAATATACCCTTTTTTATTCATTGCTTTCACTGAATGCGTTCAATAGTTTCCACTTTCCGCACTTGTTATGTAATATGCTTACACAATTTTATTTTTTTTAGGTTGGATTCCTGGACAAGATATTTTTTTACTGTACTGTTCATTAAAAGTGAATAAACGTTTTAAATCCTTTATTGCTTTTTTTTGCTATTTCATTTCGAATGTAAAGAGTGAACAACTGTAGGCCACATCTCAGAAAACAATCATGGTACAACTTTCAAAAAAATTACCTTTACGTAAGTGATACTGACGCCAAAAACCTTGATATCGATTAAAAAAGAAAAAAGTGTTATTTTTTTTTTAGGTTGAACCTTCCCCCACCCCTTATATGAAGAATAAGGACAAAAAGTCCCTAACTACATTTTTTCATAATCTCATCAATATATCAAAAATTGTATTTCTAGGATACCTTTAGTATGTCTTTTTTGGAGATAATCACAGTATTATGTTTCAAGTGTTCATTCCACCCCATAGCAGATATTTTAGGAACTCAAAAATATTTTCCAGCGATTTTTCAGGGTCATTTTTCTGAAGGTATTTTTTTAAAGTTGTACCATGACTATTTTTTGAAATATGGCCGACAGTCGGCGTTCTTAGTTGCTCACCCTGCATCTGCTGATTAGGCACAGAAACATCTATAGGATGTCATCTAGAATGTTTGAGGTATGTTATTTGGAGGTTTAAGTAATGTCCATACAACATCTAAGAGAATACACTGTATTGTTTTTGATATGTCGCATTTAGAACATTGATAAGATGTTATTTTTTAGACATTGCATTAACATTGACGAGAAGTTAAAAGGCATTTCAGAATGTAACAAAAATGTTGTTTTTAGTTCGTTATAAAGACTTCCTTTTGAGGAAGTTCTAGTAACATCACAGTAATGTAAAAAGGCAGCGCTTTAACATCGCTGAAAGGTTAAGTTGAAACATCGCAAAAGTTAACAGCCACAAGCTGGGCATAAGCGGTTGTATAGATGTGCATGTGATGAAAACAAGAGGAAAAAAAGGAAGAACATTATCACAATGTGATGTTGAATTAACATAATTGTAATATTTATTTGCATAGTGGGATGACTTAGGGATGACTGATTGCATCACGTTGTAAGGCATGTTAAATAGAAAAACTTCAAGGGAGTGTGTTTACATGTATGTTGGTGGGACTAAATAAATTACACCCTGCCTATTGTTGACTCGGTCGGAACCATTGACAAGAATCAACAATGAACACATCCATTAGATTTTTCTACTACTATTGAATGATATTCGTTTCAAAGGTGAGACCGTCCTATTGAAAATATGAATTGCCCATTCAAAAGTGCGAAAGGCTTTATTACAGACATTCCGATACCGATCCATTATTCAAAGATCCCGTCTCTTTTAACTATAGAAGTTCAAATATAATATGACAATAATTCTTACAAACTTTTCAATGAGATTTTTCGTGTGATCTAAACAATCTGACTTTATGGTATTACAATTGTAACAACAAAATTAAAAATGATATTATAAAACGTGATATTTTTCTTAAACATTCAACAATTTTACAGACCTAATCAAATTAGCCTGACCATTCTTCGAAGAGAAAAACAACTACATTCCTGGCTAATACCACGCAGAATATTGAATTATATCCCCTTCGAAGAACGTGACGTCGATCGACCCTTTTGTCGATACGGACATCCGTGGTGATTCGCAACCGATAGGAGAAGGGCATAGTACACTGACCAGTTTCGACCTTCTTGGGTCTCTTCAAGAGTGCCGTAATGTCTTCTAGTTCAGAGTCTTTAATCTGAACTGAAGATTCCGTCTTCCGACAACCTCTATTTGGTTCGTGTGGTTACACACGTGCGAGAAGTAGTCAGCTGGCGCCATCTTCACTTTTCATATAGACACACCTCGTATTTTATGAAATTTTTATTTATTCTATTCCATACGACTAATACGGTCTAATAATTATCTGAGGTGGTGGATCGCAACTGAAAGTGCGAATCATCACAGATGTCCGTATCGGCAAAATGGCCGATCGACGTCGCGGTTTTCGAAGGGGATGTAATTCAATATTCTGCGTGGTATTAGCCAGGAATATAGTTGTTTTTCCCTTCGAAGAACGGTCAGGCCAATACGTCGAAATTATTGAAATTTCGACTAAAAGCAGGTTTAGTAGAAAATCGAAATTTTATATTTCATATAGACTCCTCGTATTTTATGAAATTATATTCATTATATATATATATATATATATATATATATATATATATACATATATATATATATATATATATATATATATATATATATATATATATATTATAATTAGACTGTCAATACATATTTTATATGTTAATTATTTTATTACAAATTTATATATAAATGTTGTCTAGCTCAGGGTAAATATATAAAGTCGGGCATGAGTAACTCTTCACTCTCTTTGAGTTCTGGCTTAAATCGTTGTTCTATGTCAATAAATATATTATTTTTATGAAATTATTAAAGAATTATTTGTTTTTATCTATGAATTCAAATGTGAAATATTCCTTGTCAAAATTTACGTTGGGACGCCTATGGTATCAAACCAATTCCTTTACTTAGTATTGACACTTGTGTAATGAAACGACTATGAAGAATACTTTAATTATATATTATCAAAAATTGAAATGGAAATTAGAAAAGAATTGCATATATCAACGCAAACAAAATATAAATCTAAAATGTTGAACAAATAACTATAACCTAATAAACTCAATGAATCGGTATACCTTTACGCAAATCGAAATAAATTTAAATGGCCAAATCAGATTTTTTTTAATTGGTTAACCAATAAAATTGCGCTACACTAACCTTTCACTAACGATGGTTTCTTCTGGCACCGACGATCACCAATCTCCAAGAACACAACTCTTGTATTAATGTGTCTACTGCATTTATTCCCTCTGGACTCCAACTTAACAAGTCTTGAAATTCTATTTCTTGGTATACTTTACAATATCTTATTTTTCTTCTTTTCTTTTAAAATCTGGTTTTTTTAGTTTAGAGATCTTTTCAAATAATGCATCTCTATATTTTATTATTCTAATGCCTTTATTTTATATCTATTTTAATTATTTATCTTCTGTTCCTTTAATTAAGTTTTTAAATCTCAAATTACTGCTTCAACTTTATTTAACTTTTTCTGATACTTTTCTATTAATTATATGAGGACTTGTCTTATATTTTATTAAATTTTTTAATTTTCATTTACATATACCCGCTCTCAATAATATCACATCACTTACTGGCGTCCGCTTCTCAATCAACAAACTATTTTTTTCTCCCGTTGTTATGGACAAAAACAAATCATCTAACTAGATTTTTTTACAACTATTTACATATCTGAGGTTTTTTATTTAATTTAATATATTTCTTAACTATATTAGGATACTTAATGTTCTTTTCATTTCCAAAATAATTGAATCTACTTAATTAAAACTCTACTTCTCTAAAAACTATCCCAATTTATAAAAAAAAACTCTTATTATGTATTACTTCTCCATTCTCATATAAACAAATCTACAATCTAATTACACTGATATTCATATGCAATCCTCTTCCATTCATTTCAGAATTCTTCTACAAATATAATTCATTATAAACTCGGCCTGAAATTTCTATTTAATTAAAATATGTGTGTGCTCTTTCTCATCAGAAACACATATAGTTCCATGTCAAAAAAATTCTGTCGCTAGCATTCTATGCTTTGAAAATAATTTTAACGTTCATATATTGTTGACAGTTATCTGCGTCATAATAATAATAAAATCTTAAAAATGGTACTTTTGGTTCTAAATTCTTGTTAAATCGTAATTTTTTATTTAGTTAGTTTGTTCAGGAAATATTAGTTGTAATAACACTTTTTCCACTTTTTTATTGATTAATTTATTAATCGTATGTAATGGATAACCGTTGGATGCTGCTATTTGTTTAATCGTATTAATTTCTTTATCAAAATTATATTTGTTCGTGGGAACTAAAAATACTCCATATATCATTGAATTATATGCTGCTAATGTAAGTGACATGGGATGATTGGAATTATATGTCACCAACAAGCCACGATTTTTTGAAAGCGTTCAAAAAGTGGTCGAATATATTATCTTTCTCTATCTGTCTTTTGTTTTATTTCGTTATTTGCCCACCCTGTATATACATATTTACGGAACTATTTTATCCATTAAACTTTAATTTTCGGACCGTGAGAAGTTAAAGTGGATCATAGTCTTCTGTAGTACCCTGTACGGAATAAAACCCTCATCCAAAATAAGAACAATGGCTACGCAACCACTTGACGAATACTAACTGTCCAATTGATACTGATTGATGGTAAGTTATTGATATTTCGTTGCTCACGGACGTGTCATGTTCGCGTCATTAAACATCATGGTAAATGGAGGGGAAACGATTCAACCCCACACATATTTAAGAAACTCGGCCAAATGAAGCCTCTCCATAAACTCGAACGCAAAATTTAATATCGACTTTTGATAGGGAAAAAATTGATTTTCATTAGATTGTCAACAGCTTAACGTGTATGTATATATAATGATCCATTAACACAATAAAGTTTTATATATTTTAATTTATCAGATGGTCCAGGTTAACACAAATCAATGAAGTAGACTTCATTGTTTCCTGTGGTTAGAACCTAGTTAGAAATTGACTGTCTCGACCCTTACTTCGTGGAATATGCTCATATTAGTGTTTTTAAATGAAACTCAAGCTCTCTAGTTAATTCCACAATATAATACAAGTTATTGAAAATACTAAAAAATTGACAATTGTTTCGATAAATCAATATCATCGTCAGAATGACAGAAGTTACATTTCATTTTATGCCTACCTGATGTTTAGTAGTGATATTTTTTTGGCTAGACCAAGAAGTAACCTAACTTGTGATTGGCTCAATATATGTTTATAGAAAAAAGAAGATGTGATATTACAAATATTGAAGCTTAGATATTATTAGCCCTATGGTGATATCCTGGATATCATTTTTCCAATTAAGATCAGTATAACTGTGCAATGATATAGAAAACCAGGAAAACTATATCTGCTGATCTTTACAATTATCACTTAAGAAGACAGTTTATTAGTGGAAAATTCCCTAGATTTAACTGTTTATTGACAACTTCATATTGTGGGTTTCTTAAATGTCTTCTAATTTCCAGTTCTTCAAGGAAATCCAGTTCTTGTTTCTTTTCACAAATATGCAGCACTTCTAGTTCTGTGTTAGGTGTCAATGAATGATTGGTGTCAAGTAGATGTTTTGCGTAGTGGGATTTATCTGGTTGTTTTAATCTGTAAGCTCGTAAGTGCTCACTGTATCGTATTTCAAAATTCCTAAGGATCTGACCCAAATAGACAGCATTACATTCTGGACATTTGAGTTTATATATACCTGACTTCTTTAATAGTGGTATTTTTGTTTTTACATTTAACAATTTTGTACTAACGCTACTTTCTGTTTTAAAAGAAATTGTTGCATTAGTTGCTGAAGATATTATCTTTGAAATATTATTAGAAACATTTCCTGCATATGTGATGGTTTTATAAGTTTTAGTTTCATCAGCTTGTTTAGGATATATTAGTTGTAATGCCACTTTTTTCTCTTTTTTACTGATTAGTTTATTTATCATATCTAATGGATAACCGTTAGATGTTGCTATTTGTCTAATTGTATTAATCTCTCTATCAAAATTACATTTGTTCATAGGAACTGAAAAAGCTCTATGTATCATTGAATTATATGCTGCTAGTCTGTGTGAGACAGGGTGGTTAGAATTGAATGGAATTGTCACATCAGTCTGTGTTGGTTTTCGGTAAATTGAATAATCAAGTACATTATTAACTCTTTGAATTTTTAAATCAAGAAAATTGATTGAGCTATTTTCTTCAATTTCTAATGTAAATTTAATTTTTGGGTGTAAATTATTGATGTGGTTGAAAAACACATCTAATTGTCGCTCACTACCCATAAAACAAGCTAATATGTCATCCACATATCTATACCAAAATAAAATATTTTTCGAAATATTACTTTCAAAGATCTTTCTTTCTAAATTGTCCATAAAAATGTTTGCTAGAATAGGTGATATAGGGCTTCCCATTGGTAAACCTTCATTTTGAATATATATCTTATTGTCAAAAGTGAAATAATTCTGATTAATGCATACATCAAATAAATTAAGTATATCTGATATTATTCCTGGATTAATATTTTTATCTTCTAGTAATTTTCTTACAAGTATTAGACATTCTTTAGGAGGAATTTTAGTAAACATATTAGTTACATCGAACGATATAAGTTTATAGTTATCTTGCAAGTGGATTGATTTCAACTTTTTGATTAGTTCTATTGAATTTCTAATTGAATACTGAGATTCATATCCGTAAGTATTGAGTATATTGTTGAGCTTTTTTTGCCAATATATTATTAGGAGCATTAACATAAGAGACTACAGGTCTAATTGGTTTCGTTATTTTATGTAATTTAACTGTTCCATATAATTGTGGGTTCTTATGTATGATAGACCTCTTTTCGTAATCATTTAAAAGATAATTTGAATTATTAACAATATCCCTTACATTATTAGAAAACTTCTTTGTTGGGTCTGCTTTAAGAACTTTTACATCGCTGGATTCTATAAAGTTATATACTTTGGAATTATAATTTTCAGTCGTCAAAATGACAGTAGCATTCCCCTTATCGGATTTTGTAACTGTTAGGTTATTTTTCTCTATCTTCTTTTTTATTGCGTTTAAAACTGAAATGTCATTTTTTGTTTGACGTTTAACTTTTGAAGGTTCAATATTTTTGATTAAATTGGCAATTTTTAATTTCTCATAAAGAAAATTATTTGAATTAGATTTTAAAGCTATTTCTGACTCTGTAGCTATAATTTGTTTAATATTATTCGTAAATTTAGGTGGTATGCTGTACTTTAAACCTTTATTTAAAAATTCTATTTCACTATTTGTAAAATTAGTGTCTGAAAGGTTTTCAAATCGTGGTGCAAAGTGTGTTGGTATGTAGGTACTTACAGTTTCATGATGTTTTGAGTATTGAATTTTATGTTGTGTGTGCTCAAGATTCTGTAGCTTCTTCTCTTGTTTCTTAAATTTCATATGCTTCATAGTGCTGATATTTTCTCTAATTTTGTCATCCAAACAGTCAAATTCTACTGGATGTAATTGGAATGTGAGTTCTGAATGTACAACTTTCATGTAGTTGTCTAAGGAGTCTCTAACTTTGAACCATTTCTTACATTCAGATTTTATCCAAACTCGTTGAGCACATTTTATAGCTTTTTGTGCTTGTGGTGTTTTAGTGTGACATTTTATATTCACATAATTTGGTATTACCTTTTTTCTAAGGCATTCTTGGTTAAACCAAATGTTTTGTGATGCTTTGTAACGTTTTTGTAGTAACTCCTGGTACAGTCGGGTCAAATCTTCTCTCGAAGATTTTTTAATGAAATTGACTGTCTCGACCCTTACTTCGTGGAATATGCTCATATTAGTGTTTTTAAATGAAACTCAAGGTCTCTAGTTAATTCCACAATAACTTGTATTATATTGTGGATAGAGAAGATAGAGAAAAATAACCTAACAGTTACAAAATCCGATAAGGGGAATGCTACTGTCATTTTGACGACTGAAAATTACAATCCCAAAGTATATAACTTTATAGAATCCAGCGATGTAAAAGTTCTTAAAGCAGACCCAACAAAGAAGTTTTCTAATAATGTAAGGGATATTGTTAATAATTCAAATTATCTTTTAAATGATTACGAAAAGAGGTCTATCATACATAAGAATCCTCATTGTCCACAATTATATGGAACAGTTAAATTACATAAAATAACGAAACCAATTAGACCTGTAGTCTCTTATGTTAATGCTCCTAATAATATATTGGCAAAAAAGCTCAACAATATACTCAATACTTACGGATATGAATCTCAGTACTCAATTAGAAATTCAATAGAACTAATCAAAAAGTTGAAATCAATCCACTTGCAAGATAACTATAAACTTATATCGTTCGATGTAACTAATATGTTTACTAAAATTCCTCCTAAAGAATGTCTAATACTTGTAAGAAAATTACTAGAAGATAAAAATATTAATCCAGGAATAATATCAGATATACTTAATTTATTTGATGTATGCATTAATCAGAATTATTTCACTTTTGACAATAAGATATATATTCAAAATGAAGGTTTACCAATGGGAAGCCCTATATCACCTATTTTAGCAAACATTTTTATGGACAATTTAGAAAGAAAAATCTTTGAAAGTAATATTTCGAAAAATATTTTATTTTGGTATAGATATGTGGATGACATATTAGCTTGTTTTATGGGTAGTGAGCGACAATTAGATGTGTTTTTCAACCACATCAATAATTTACACCCAAAAATTAAATTTACATTAGAAATTGAAGAAAATAGCTCAATCAACTTTCTTGATTTAAAAATTCAAAGAGTTGATAATGTACTTGATTATTCAATTTACCGAAAACCAACACAGACTGATGTGACAATTCCATTCAATTCTAACCACCCTGTCTCACACAGACTAGCAGCATATAATTCAATGATACATAGAGCTTTTTCAGTTCCTATTAACAAATGTAATTTTGATAGAGAGATTAATACAATTAGACAAATAGCAACATCTAACGGTTATCCATTAGATATGATAAATAAACTAATTAGTAAAAAAGAGAAAAAAGTGGCATTACAACTAATATATCCTAAACAAGCTGATGAAACTAAAACTAATAAAACCATCACATATGCAGGAAATGTTTCTAATAATATTTCAAAGATAATATCTTCAGCAACGAATGCAACAATTTCTTTTAAAACAGAAAGTAACGTTAGTACAAAATTGTTAAATGTAAAAACAAAAATACCACTATTAAAGAAGTCAGGTATATATAAACTCAAATGTCCAGAATGTAATGCTGTCTATTTGGGTCAGACCCTTAGGAATTTTGAAATACGATACAGTGAGCACTTACGAGCTTACAGATTAAAACAACCAGATAAATCCCACTACGCAAAACATCTACTTGACACCAATAATTCATTGACACCTAACACAGAACTAGAAGTGCTGCATATTTGTGAAAAGAAACAAGAACTGGATTTCCTTGAAGAACTGGAAATTAGAAGACATTTAAGAAACCCACAATATGAAGTTGTCAATGAACAGTTAAATCTAGGGAATTCTCCACTAATAAACTGTCTTCTTAAGTGATAATTGTAAAGATCAGCAGATATAGTTTTCCTGGTTTTCTATATCATTGCACAGTTATACTGATCTTAATTGGAAAAATGATATCCAGGATATCACCATAGGGCTAATAATATCTAAGCTTCAATATTTGTAATATCACATCTTCTTCTTTTTTCTATAAACATATATTAAGCCAATCACAAGTTAGGTTACTTCTTGGTCTAGCCAAAAAAATATAACTACTAAACATCAGGTAGGCATAAAATGAAATGTAACTTCTGTCATTCTGACGATGATATTGATTTATCGTAACAATTGTCAATTTTTTAGAATTTTCAATAACTTGTATTATATTGTGGAATTAACTAGAGACCTTGAGTTTCATTTAAAAACACCTAGTTAGAAATCTTCGCAATCCAAAATCGTTTGAACGGCATACTATTTAATAAATTAATCAATATAAAACCCTTAGTATTGCTTCTAATTTTACCGTTTTAACAAGGAATTTATAATTTCGGTTATATTAGAAATGAAAACACACAAAATACACTTTAATCAACATTTATGAGGACAGAAACTTACAATAGCATCAATATTGGGAAGAAATTAACACGAGTATTCATAAAAGCATCTGTTGTTACAATAACAGATAATTCGAATGGATGAAAATGTATTTGATATGCATCGATACACTAATATTGCGTAGTAAATTTAATCAATTCGCGATACTGAAATGCTCAAAATCTAGAAATTAGAAGGGTAAAACTTCGAATCGGAATATTTTTTCAACAGATTTGGAATTTTTTGTTAATTAAATCAAATGTTCTTAGTCAAACAAATTTTTCTCTTATGATTATTTGTTTAACTAATAACATTAGCATTTGGCTTTGGTTTTTAATAGATAGAATATTATATACTAGCGCCATATGTGAGAGGCAGATACAACAACAAATTTGTGCGATGTGTCAGCTGCCAAAATATATTCCTACAAAATTTCCTTACGATCTTGCCAGCTGTTACGACATAATCGTAAAAATATGTATATATTTTTTTTCAAAACACTGTATCTTAAAAACGTAAATTTGTTACTATGCAAGCCCAATTTATTATGCAGTATTCTATATATCCTATCGATCGGGCCACCTATTTGAAGCACCCTGTATAAATAAATGGAAAGGTGTTAACAGAATTTCAGATTTATTAATAACGAGTTGAATGTATATGACAAAAACATCAGCAAGTGTTTTTGAGCTTGATTCAAATTATGATTCAAAATTAAATTTCGTTTTACTCAAGCGAAAATTCATTTTGTCGTAAATCGCACATTCAATTGAGATTTACTAACTAACAATATAAAGGATGTCCCATAAATGAATACCGTACATTGGAAGTTTGATAGATCGTCAAAACCTAATTGTAATTGAATAAATATGTGGGGCTGAATACACGTGTTCAAATAATAAATAAATAGAGTAGAGTTTTGTATTTAAGTGTATAAATTCTCTTTATTGCAAAGCGCTTTCGACTTTCGTCATCTTCCAGAAAGTAAATACTCAGTTGAAAGTACAGAAATATGAGTTGTAATATTGAGGTTATACCTTTGGACAGGACAGGAAATTGTCTATTAGAAGAAGCTTGTTACACATAGACATATGATTTTTAAACAGGTGTCTGAGAGAGGGTGTCATCCCGAGGTTTGCCAGAACCATTATGCCAACTAACATACCTTCTCACCTAAAACCCAACACTGAGAAGAAAATCAAGAGTGCTGTTTGTAAACAATATGCCAAGTTAGATCGTACCAATGTTGGCTTGAAAATTTGTTATGATTAACTTATCTCAGACAATCCTTTATCTTTACCTTTACTTCAAAATGTCTAAGAGGGTTGAAATTCAAGAAAGTTAACAAGAAACTGAACTCACTTATTCTTTGCAAAAATAGGCAAAACTCTCAACATTCTGTTGAAAAGTTTTCAGAATTTGAATTTCATGAACGTATTAAAAATTTATCTAGTGCTTCATTTGATGATGAAATTCTCATTGAATATAGACAAGTCTGGACAAGAACTTACTTCATTTTCCATCGAATTAGATGTTTTGATTGATAAACTTTCCAATAACAACAACATCAAACAAAAGATTAGAAATTTCTGTCAGTTCACTATAACCAAATATCAACGTTCTCACAAGGAGGTACCTGGGTACTGGAAGAAGTCCAATCATAAGAATTTAAATTTAACTTTACATAAACTTATCAAAAAAAATTCCAACAACAATCACATCTTATCCAAAGCTGATAAAGGCAGTTGCCTAGTCATACTTGATCAAACTGATTACATCACAGAGGTTGAAGACTTTTTGAGCTCCAATAACTTCATCCCTTTAAACTCAAATCCACTTAACAAGTTCATTTTAAAAACCAAAAATTACATAAAAGATTGTGAAGATATTTTCTATGAATTCAACAAAACATACAATTTAATTCCTAGCAATCCTCAAATGCCCAGATTATGTGGTCTCTTGAAGATACACAAGGAGGGCATTCCAGTTAGACCAGTGGTAAGCTTTCACAACACTCCTGTCTCTACTTTGGCAACATTCATCCTGCAAGTGATAAAGAGCATCACCAACTACAAACCGTCCAATTCGGTAAGTAACACTGCATAATTAATTACCAAAATTAAAAATGTTCGACTCAACAACGATACACTTATAATATCCTTTGATGTCAGCAACCTGTTTACGTCCATGCCCAAACCTGTAACTTTAACTTTAGTGTCAAACTTACTTTGTCTACACTCAGTTCCTGATTCTATAAAAACCGATATCTTAACTTTGTTGAATTTTTGCGTTTCTCAAGTTTTTTTTGTCTTTAATGGGAAATTTTATAGCCAACCTAAAGGCTTGGTTATGGGTAACCCTCTCTCTCCGTTCTTAGCTGACATTTTTATGGAAAATTTGGAAAAACTGATACATTATCAACAAGATTAATAAAATTGTTAGTTTGCTTCGTTACGTCGATGATTGCCTGGTTTTCATTGCAGGTAACTCCAATGATGCTCTGGATGTACTTGAATCCTTAAATAATGTACAACCCAAAATTAAATTTACCCTTGAGATGGAATCAGACAACAGATTAAACTTTTTGAATCTAACAATAACTAAATTGAACAACAAATTAGATTTTTCCATTTACAGAAAACCCACTCAAACTGATCACGTCATACCTTTCAATTCTCATCATCCTATGCAACATAAAATGGCCTCCTTCAACTACTACGTAAATAGACTTTTAACAGTTCCTCTAGCTCGTTCAAATTACAACAGCGAGGTTAACATATTAAAACAGATTGCTGTCAACAATGGCTATCAACCTTACATTATTCATAAATTGATTAACAAAATGAAATACAGGATAGACAGAAGACTCGCCTTCACTACTTCTTCTACAATCAACCCACCTTTGGTGAAATACTTTTCCATGCCTTTTTTTGATCAAAATATGTGCAGGGATATTTCCAAATTCATAGAAGATACAGTACCTGGTACAGAAGTTTCCTTTAAAGTTTACAACAGCTGGAGCAATAATTTAGTTAACTGAAAGGATAAAATTTAGTAAACTTAAAAGTAGCGGTGTGTATAGACTTGAGTGTTCTGATTGCCCGGCCTGCTACATTGGTAGAACCTGCAGACCACTTATCACTCGCATGAATGAACATCTGAAGGAACCTGACAAATGCATATTTGGTAACCATCTCAAATTTCACAAGCATAATTTTGGCCCAAACAGAAACTCAAAAATTTTGCACAGGATTGATAATAAGGAATTTCTTAGATTGGATTTGTTTGAGACACTTGAGATCTCCAAAGAAGTTGATGAAAATGAGCTTTGTTTAAACACACAAGTGAACTGGGACAGAGATTTTCTTCCTCTCTATCAGAGGATTAAATATAATTAAATTTATGTTATGTAACGCTTTGATTTCAATACTTACTTTAGGTTGGTACTGGTATTTCAACTTTGACATTTGACTTTACACATTCCGCATCTAGTTGACGTTGCTTCTGCATACCACATGACCTGAATTAATTTTATGTTAAGTAACGCTTCGATTTCAATACTTACTAGACCGCTCTTTAGGTTGGTACTGGTATTTCCACTTTGACATTTGACTTTACACATTCCGCATCTAGTTGACGTTGCTTCTGCATACCACATGACCTGAATTTTAACATGTTTCTTGTATAGTTATTAAGCAGAACAATATTAATTGTAACAATGTTTTTTATTTATTTAGCAACTTCCTGGTTATCTGACTTGTAACTACTCACCTAATAATTTTTCCAAACTTATAACCTCACTTTTACAACTCATATTTCTGTACTTTCAACTGAGTATTTACTTTCAGGAAGATGACGAAAGTCGAAAGCGCTTTGCAATAAAGAGAATTTATACACTTAAATACAAAACTCTACTCTATTTATTTACGAATTGTAATTGTTCTCTAATCTTATTAGTTGAAGTGATACAGACTGACAAGGATTATAGAAGATATACCGTAGTATAAAAATAAAAATATGTAAATTATCTATGTAAAACAGCGTTTCATGATTCAAATAATGGAAAAAATCTTTCCTTTCACATACCAATCTTCCTTTATGATTATATATTAAAAATTTTCGCGCCCTCTTACGTCAGCATTTATTTTCCAACTGCCAAATCCAATGAAACCACTCTTCAGCGAACCAAAAAAAATGTTCGCTTCGTTTCGAATCAGTGTCACTCACATTATATTCTAATCGAATAATGCAGAACACACACTTTATGTAGGGGGAAAAATTTGTACGATGAACAAATATTGAACGACAACTAGGCCAGTTCAGTAAATCAACAGAATAATAAATCGAAAAAATAAATTAAAA
Source organism: Galeruca laticollis (assembly GCA_963921935.1). NCBI lineage: Eukaryota > Metazoa > Arthropoda > Insecta > Coleoptera > Chrysomelidae > Galeruca > Galeruca laticollis. The sequence goes on from OY998177.1 coordinate 102,015,236, forward strand.
ACGATGTACACATAATAATAACATTTTTCAGTGTGTATTTCCTGGCCATATTATTTAAGTTTTCGTTTTAGTTTATTCCTGTTAATCGGTCAAAATTTTTAATAGTTAAAAACGAAGAGATTTTTTTATTGTTTACATTCTTTTCCCGGTCATTTTCTTTTCACAAACGACGTACGTTTCAACGTATGGGTATTTCTAAACACAAATTGTTGTGGGATCGTCTATATTTTTAGAATTTCACGTGTGAAATAATGATACACTATACAAATGATGTGGTACTATTTTCTACTCAAGAACAGTTCAAAGTACTCATACATATAAACAAAAGTTAAGAATTAAGTTGGAAAATCTTCTTATTTGTTCACAGAAACCTTGAAGTGCGTTTAAATCATTTGATATTAAAATAGGTCCCCGCCTTGAAATACTTTAGGGTTTCAAAATTAATTAACTTAGTTATGCAAAACGCATATCTTCACTACAGGGCGCTTTAGCTCCTTTGTTGCAGTTATAATGGTTACGGAACGTATGATGCATAGATAAAGGATAGGTTAGGTTAGGTTGGTTTTTAATAGATAGATAGGCAACTCAGTATTAAGAGTTTGGTTGACTAATGACCGCGCCCTCTGGCGAGTGTACTCAGAAATAAAGCAAAAGCGAGAACTGTACATATAAAATTTAATTTTTTTCCTGGAACTGGAAGATTGTTTAAGAATTCATGAACAAAAATACTGTTTCACTACATACGTTTATTTAGAAGTTATATAATAATAAATATAATATACAAATATGGCCTTCTCAACCTAAGTATATATAGTATTTTTTTCACTGCTAATCGCAGAACTAATACCGAAAGACCTTATTTTTACTTTAAAATTAGTCATTTCCCCAATTATTCAAGGATATCGAAATATCAGCTCGGAATACTTGTCAAAGCATTGAATAAAATCATTGAAACTAAGGAGATTCAATAAACGCCATTTCTACTATTATTTTAAATAATTTTCATATTTTCTGATCATTTTCATTGGCTTAGGACATTTCCTAGAGTTTATGTTTCATGTTCATTTCATTAAATAAATAAAGTTTTAGGTTAATACTGAGCTACTTCTCATCAGACAAATGAGGTAAATAATAAGGTTTTCTCATGTTAGTAGTGAAAAAAATAACATATAACAGATTTTGTTAATATAATTATCACACACAACAAGAAAACACCATATTGGACTGGTTTGGTAAAATCAGTTTAATAAACACACACAAAAATTAAAATTCAACTTAGTCTCAATACAACACTAATTGGAATAATAATGATAATGAGTTGGACTAGGTATTGGTGTTGATAAAAATAAATCAACCTAACCTAACCTATCGTTTATCTATGGATAAACATTGGGCGAGAAATCGATGCGCCTGCGTTTGTGTTCTCGTAAAGCCGCTGTGATGTTGCCATATCTCAAAATTATCATTAAAAACTTATGATTTTTCTTTTAATTAAAAAATACAACTTGAATAGCTTCTGTAGTGTAGGGTATTGAAAGATAAGTTAAAATTCAAATCCAAACTAACATTCAAGTTTTATGTTATGATAATGAAAAAATATGTGTATACCTATTACATATTAGTAACTTTAATCAATGGATCAGCTGATTGACGAAAAACTGAGGAATTTTTCTTTACAGATTTGACAATGTTCAAATTTAAGGTGATTACAGCACCTCTGGTGAGTGTAGTCGCAAACCAAACAGCTTTTATGGGACAAGCTGCTTCATAAGAGTTACTTATGCATGGTATGATGTTATCAACGCCTGATTGGATTTGGAGGATTCGTTCAACATTCTATTTGAGTTGTGGGAGGCCCTCTTCTTTGACTATGATTTACGTGCCTATCTGAAGCAGTTGCGGATAATTTACCTTCCATTTGACTCTAGTCTGAAGGTGGGACATATATTCTTTAATCCACCTTGACCAGAAGTGTTGGGTAGTTTGTTGTGTTCTTTGAAAACGCGAATATCTGTTTTCTTTGATATTAAGAACACTTGGTTCAGGGATTGGCGTCAATGATGATCCTTTCTGAAAATTCGCAGTTAAGGGATTCATATAATTTGGATCATTATATAATGGATAAAGTGGTAGGGAGTTTAAACAGGCTTATACTTGATACAATACAGTCACAAACTCCTCGAAAGTAAGAGCTGCATCATCCATTACATGTTTTAAGTGGTGCTTAGTAAACCTTACACCAAATTCCTATATCCCTCCTAAATGAGGAGATTGTGGGCTAATGAATCGCCACTGTATACCCTCCTTAGAGAGATTGTCTGATATATATTTATTGGTAGTATTAAGAACGTACTTAATTTCATTGTTTGCACCAACAAACGTAGTTCCATTGTCTGAATGGCATTTGCCTCTCCTAGACACAAAACGTCGTAAGCAAGCAATAAAGCAATCGGTAGTTAGGTTACTTATAACTTATAAGTGCAGGGCCTTTATAGCAAAGCAAACAAACAATGCTACATAAGCGTTGGTCGTTTTAGGGTTTCTTCCCTTTCGATCTCGAAGTAAGAATGGTTCGGCGTAATCTAGACCGGAGATAGAAAATGGACGAGATGGTGTGATACGAGGTGAAGGTAGATTTCCAATTAAGTATGGTTCGGGCTTAGCATTAAATCTGAAACATCTGACACATTCACGTACGACATTTTCAACTAGCCTGCGGCAAGACAGTGGCCAGAATATTTCTCTAATGGAAGCGAGAAGAGCTTATGGCCCCGCATGTAAGAGTCTGGAATGTTTAGAGCGTAATAAGATTAATGTTCTTATACGGGAGAATGATTTGATGTTACTTAGAAAAGTTAAAAGTAGAATTATCTAATCGACCGCCAACCCGTATTATGCAATTCAAATGGTTAAAAAAATGGATTTAGGCTAAGACGTTTGCTCCTTTTTTCCAGTGGCCTAGAGTTGAGTAGATTATAGTAGTCATCGAGAAAATATTGATGCTGTAAGGAACGAATAAAAAAATTCAAGGAGTTGTCAAGTTCATGGGTTGTCAGTGGTCCAACTGTTTTAGCGATTTTGTTTTTAGGTCGAATATTGTTTATGTTGTAACGTAAAATCAAACCCCGTGCACCTATACACTTATCCCACTTACGTTAGCGACCTATTGAAAATAGATCGAACTTGTGGCCCCGAAATCAATTACTACTAATTCACCAAGGTACCAGCAGATCGGATGGCCGATCTATGCCACAAGGTATTTTACCCGCTAGAGTTCAGTCGAAGAAGGGAGGTTCGTACGCTGGTAACGAACAATCAAAATATAAGCTATATAACCCAAGGCGCCAGATAAACCGTACCCGAGTAAATACATCAGTTTAATTCCCTAACCGTAGTTTACCCCCAATTAGGAAAGTATTACATAAAATCAAACTCGTAACTCAACTCACAAGAGAAATGATTCATTAAGGTGGTGGTTTGGTTCGAATATAGTTATATAGTTAGTTAGAAAATTTTGGGGAGTAGTTATTCCCACAGTGGACACTTAAGGTCCATCAACCCTTACTATAAAAAAAATAAACAGATCGATATGAAACCCCTTACGAACTGTGGACGTTTACGAAAGTCCCTTATAGTTCAATATATACAATGATACAATTATTTAAAATCCTATATACCCCTACCTCAAAATTGATAACACAATGCTCAGAAGGATTTGAAACAGAAACCAGTTCTGAGTTAAGCTGGTTCTGAAACTTGTAAAAAAATTACAATCATACAATGTGAAAACGGTGAGAGCCTGAAGGGTTACCCATACTGTGGCTTATCTACGCATATCAAATTGTAAACTTAACAAAAGCAAAAACAGTATAAATTACCATAAACGTTCCGTGTGAGCTCAGACGCAACTCACCTACTCTGCCTAGGGTAATAAATGACCAAGAAATATTACAAGCCACTTGTATGTTCACGAATGGTGAATTATACATACATACAAATGTTATATATACACTATAAAAAATAATTATAGAAAAATTTAAATGTTTAAAACTTGCGTGTCTTCACCCGCTGATGATAAATCCTGACGATCCACAAGTTGTTCCTGAAGTAGCAATCACTAAGGGCTGCAAGCATCGCAGGAACGCCGTGGTACAACGAACCAACACCAAGTAACCCCGGAACTAATTCAATACGGAAATCCGAATAACCAAAATCCAACAATACTCCAGAATCTATGAATAAAACCCTAAAAAACACTAATTAGTGTTGTCACTATACTCAATTGATATTAAACCACCCTGGGAGTTCATCACATTCATCCCAGTGTGAATCCTATTATTATCCTACCTATAACCATTTACTACCTGAGTGGGACGGCCCACTTTAAAAAAAATCCCAAAGTAGACTTCAATTAAACCATCTATTTGATAACGTAAGTATATTACCCCCTATAAAGTCTAAAATTAACAAAACCCGGGATAACGACCCCTTACTAAGTACTTTACCCCCAACATACTATACACAAGCTCTATCCTGAACATATAATTAGGTGGTGTCATCTTATTCGCAACACTATGAGGAACAATTACTAGTTACAGCAAATGTTAAATAAAATAAATCTCACCTGTTTGGCTAGGACAGGGTTCTCCTGTATGCTGCTAATAGGTAATTAAAAGCCGTTAAATGGACATTAAAAACATGGCGTTGTAGGTGACTGGGTTTGCATCTGCATATCACAGATGAGGTCTGGACAAAATACTATCTCCACAAACTTCTCTAACCCACACTACTCCATCCAAACCAAACTACCCTCTCAAATTCATGTTCCCCTGTGGGACGAATGTGGAATCTTCATTAGAATTTTTGGGGCTCCCAATAAACACCTCAGTAGTTAATACACGTGTTATATTTGGTAACCCCGTATATGGTTCAACACTGTAGATGCTGACAGCGGACTTTATTATTTGTTTATTGTTGAATTATTATTGTACATATTTTTATTGCTGATATAGATAGTTTTGCTAGTTAATAAATTTTTTTACATATTCAGTCTGATGTTAACTGTTAAATAATAAAGATCGTAATAATAAAATAATATTGTTTATTTGAATTTTTGAAAGTAGTTGTAATAAAGTAATAAAATTGTTTTTTAAAAATAAGTTCTCGATACGGAGACTTATAAGTGGCGCAGTCAGTAGGATTTTCGTAGGAAATCTATCGTGGACAATCCGTGAGTGTCAACTCTTTGACGAAAATCGAAACCAAACCAGTTCCAGTGGAATCCATCGTGGAAGCCAGGGGCACATCTTGAAGAAACCGTTGCTAGATACAGATAACGGATGTGGTAAGAATTTAGTTCATGTCAGACTCCTCTTCACCTATAGAATCCTTCAGTGAAATCGATAGCTCTGAAGAGTTCGATAACTTCGATAATTATTTTTCAAATTCAAACTTTATAGATAATAGTATAATTAATAGTTTAAGCAATTTAACAATCGATATGCCGGTGCCAACTTTAGATATTAAAACTTTGTCTATTATTCCAAATTTTGATGGAAATGCAACTAAATTACATAGATTTATAAGTGTTACCGAATCTATTCTAACTCATTATTTTGATAGAGAAAATTTACATAATTTTGAAAATATTCTTTTGCTAAATGGTATTCTTAATAAATTAGAAGGTAGAGCGGAAGAAGTGGTAGCTATAAGTGGTTCAAATAGTAATTGGGCAGATATAAAAAACACATTAATTTCAAACTTTGGGGATCAAAGAGATGAAAATTGTTTAAATCAGGACTTAGTAAATATGAGACAAAAAACCAATGAAACTACTTATCAATTTCACGAGAGAATTTTGCAGTTACTTAACACTATTTGTAATTATATTGATTTACATAGTCAAGGACTTGAAAGGGACTCAAAAAGATCATTCTTCACTAAACAAAGTTTAAAAACATTTCTCGCAGGTTTAAAGGAACCGCTAGGTCCTATAATTCGAGCTATGAGACCTAATAGTCTAGAACAAGCTATACAATTTATAAGAGAGGAAGATAATATTAATTATATTCAGAAAGACCAACATTTTTCTAATAACATAAATTCTAATAATAGTGTGAGGAAATCTAATAATAATTCAAGGTATCATAATTCAATGCCTCAAAATTATAGACAAAATTATTGGCAGTATCCTAACCAACCTCCTATAAGAAACCCATCATATCAACAACCCTCAACGTCTCAACAATTTCCCAGAGGACCCATTCAAATACAACAGCATACAAATCCTCCTCATTCTCCTAAATATCCAAATAATAATCAAGTTTTTAGAAACCCCCAGAATGTATGGAAACCAAACCCGCAATACAAACCAAATCTCCCTACCCCTATGAGTACTTCGACTAGACAAACTTCAAATCATTTCAGATATCAAAACCATAATCATAACCGTAACCAAAAACCAAATTATATTGCCGAAGAAGTATTTAACAGTAATACTTCAGATAATTCTAGGGATGAAAGCGAAATAGCTCATTCTTCTAATCAAAATTACGAATATTATAGTGACGAAGTAGATGAAAATTATTCAGAAAATGGAAATTTTCAATTGGTTCACGAAATGGACGAAATGACATAATTGAACTAAATATTTCTACAAACAAACCAGAATTACCTTTTCTTAAAATTTCAAATCCTCCTCTAAAATTATTATTAGATATTGATGCTACAAAATCATTTTTACGACCAGAAATTGCGGAAAAATATTATAAAGAAAAAATTTTCTTGGAACCTTTTACTGTAACAGCAGTGTATCAGTCGTCAACTCATCAACACTGTGCTAAAATACCTTTATTTTCAGAGTTTAAACAAAGTGGTAATATAAAATTTCATTTATTTGATTTTCATGAATATTTTGATGGTTTAATAGGGTCAGATGATTTAAAATTACTTAACGCCAAAGTTGATTTTGAAAAATCAAGTGTAGACACTCCATTTGCTTCTATACCTATAAATTATTTTTCAAGTAACCGTAAATGTAGCTTTAAGACAAAAATAGAACCATATAGTAGAATTCTAGTTAATATTCCTGTATCGACATATAATGGTGATATTTTAATATCAAAGCAAAATATAAAAAAATGCGAAATTCCTTCGATTCTCACAGCTGCAAAAAACGGATATGCAATTGTAGAAATTTTTAATAAAACGAGCGAAGACATTATTTTTAATTTAACAGAACCTATAAAATCAACTGCTTTTGATAAAAATTGTTATGAGTTATTTCACGCAGATGTTAGAGACAGTGGTTACACTGAGAAACCTGACATTGAAGCACTTTTAAGAACCGATCATTTAAATTCGGAAGAAAGAAATCATATTTTGAAACTTTGCCGTAAATATAATGATATATTTTATAGAGAAGGAGAACCTTTAACTTTTACTAATCAAATTAAACATAGTATAAAAACTAAAGACGAACTCCCAATTTATTCAAAATCTTATAGATACCCTTTAGCACATAAACAAGAAATTCAACGTCAAATTAAATCTATGTTAGATCAAGGTATTATAAGGCCAAGTACAAGTGCCTGGTCTTCAAATATTTGGGTTGTCCCAAAAAAACCAGATGCGTCAGGAAAGAAAAAGTATAGAATTGTAGTAGATTTTCGTAAGTTGAATGAAAAAACTGTAGATGATAGGTACCCTATTCCTTTAATAAGTGACGTAATGGATAAACTAGGTAAATGTAATTATTTCAGCACTTTAGATTTAGCTAGCGGATTTCATCAAATAGAGATGAGTCCCGAAGATATACCAAAAACAGCTTTTAGAGTTGAAAACGGTCATTACGAATATTAACGCATGCCAATGGGTTTAAAAAATTCACCCGCAACTTTCCAAAGGGTTATGGATAATATTCTCAGAGAATTACAGAACGAAATTTGTTTAGTGTATCTCGATGACATAATAATATTTTCGACTTCATTACAGGAGCACGTAACTAATCTTGATAAAGTTTTTAAACGATTAAGAGAAACAAATTTTAAATTACAATTAGATAAGTGTGAATTTTTGAAAAAAGAAGTTGCTTATTTAGGTCATATAGTAACACCGGAAGGAGTTAAACCCAACCCGGATAAAATTTCAGCTATAAAAAATTATCCAATTCCAAAGACTACCAGAGAAATAAAATCATTTTTAGGTTTGATTGGATATTATAGAAAATTTATTAAAGATTTCGCAAAAATTACTAAACCTCTTACTAAATGTTTAAAAAAGGATGCAAAAATTATACATTATGCTGAATTTAAATGTTGCTTTGAAACTTGTTAAAATCTTTTAGAAAACGAACCAATTTTACAGTATCCGGATTTTAATAAAGATTTCATTTTAACTACAGATGCTAGTAATATTGCTCTGGGTGCAATATTATCTCAGGGCACAGTTGGGAGAGATAGGCCCGTATCTTATGCTTCTAGGACTCTTAATGAGTCAGAACAAAATTATAGTACAATAGAAAAAGAATTGTTAGCTATTGTGTGGGCTACAAAGTATTTTAGACCCTACTTATACGGTAGAAAGTTTAAAATTATTACTGATCATAAACCATTGAAGTGGCTTATGAATTTGAAGGAGCCAAACTCTAGGTTAGTGAGGTGGCGCCTCAAGCTGGAGGAATTCGATTATGAGATTGAATATAAACGTGGAGTAGCAAACAGCAATGCTGATGCTCTTTCAAGGGTAGAAATCAATTCCAAAGAAATATTTGAATAATTGGAAAATTTTAATAAAGCTCTTTCAGAGGATCCACGAGATAATGATGAAAATGAGTCTTTAATAGTAAACTTGGATGATAATAATGACGACAGGGAAGGAACAGACGATCTCACTGTTCATACCAGTAGAGAAGAGCCAATTTTAGGAATGACAATTACGGAAAAATGTGTAAATTCTTATGACCACCAAATCATAATAGATTTTGTTTTACATTCGGCAGCTAAACCTAAAATAGAACAAATTTTCAAATCAAAAAAACGATTACATGTTCAAATTGCATTAAATAATTTACAACAAGACATTATAAATTTATTTAAAAACTATGTAGATCCAAAATACACTTATGGTATATATTTCTTGAAAGAAGGACCCATATCACGTATGTTAGAGATATTAAGAGAAACGTTCAAAAATTCGGCTTATAAGTTAATACATTGTAAGTTAAAATTGACAGATATAGATGAAAAAGACGAACAGCATGAGATTATTCGACACACTCATGAAGGTGAAACTAATCACCGTGGCATAATTGAGACAGAGACAAGAATAAAAAGAACTTATTATTGGCCTAGTATGAAAAATGATGTAACAGATTTTATTAACAAATGTGAAATATGTCAAACTAATAAATATGATCGTAATCCTCCTAGGCAAAAATTAATGATCACTCCGACGGCATCCAAACCGTTTGAAATTATTTATATTGATTGTTTTTCAGCACAAGATCAAAAATTTTTAACATTAATAGACAGTTTTTCTAAATATGGGCAAGCTTATCCAATTATGTCTTTAACAGGAGTAGAAATTATTAAAGCATTATTAATTTTTATGACTCATCATGGTAAACCGACATTAGTAATTATGGATAATGGTAAAGAACTCAAAAATTCATCGTTACAAGAATTTTTTGATGTGCATAAAATTAAAAGTCATTATGTTTCTTCCAACAGTTCTCAATCGAAAGGTGCTATAGAACGTTTTCATTCCACAATAATCGAACATTTAAGAGTTATTAGAGCAAAAAATAAAGATAAAATTAATATATTAATGGATATGCCTTATGCAATTTTAGGTTACAATAATTCAATTCACTCTGTAACTAAACAGAAACCTATAGATATTATAAATGGAAATTTCGATTCGGAAGAAATTTTCGATATAGATATTGACAAAAAATTAATTAATAATTATATACACGAACATCGCGAGACAACCGCAGAACTTTATAAAAAACTGAATGAACGACTTATAACAGAAAAAGAAAAAACAATAAATTACCATAATAAAGACAGGCACGAACCTTTAGAGTACGAAGCGGATACAGACGTTTATCGAAAAAATACAACACTTATTAGAAATAAATTGAATCCAAAATTTAATAAAGATAAAATCAAAGAAAATAAAAACACCACGGTAACAACAACGAGAAATGCAATTTTACACAAACAAAATTTAAGACGACCAAAAACTAACACGACAAAACTTTTACAGGATGCCACTAATCCTTATGATCCTGGTCCTACAAACAGTAAAACCCCAGGAAATTCAAATGATGAACCTGAACAATAATCCTGGAATACTTCCTTATTTATTAGGGCCCGCTAAAGTTAAATCTAGTATTCATACATTTCTTCATTATTATGATCTTTTACCAATTAGAAATGAAATTCAAATTTTAAAATTAGCTTTCAAAAATGTAACAGAGGCTATTCAAATTGGTCTTAGTTATCCATATCATATAGAATTAGAAAATTTTATTAAAGGTGTTTCTTATCAATTAAATAGTGCAGAAAATAAATTAAATTCTTTAATGCCTTCTATTAGGGTCAAACGAGGTCTTTTCAACGGACTTGGCAATGTAATAAAAGTCATTTCCGGGAACTTAGACGCTGATGATGCATTACGATATGATGAAGCGATTTCAACACTACAAAATTCTCAACAGGAAATTGTAAACAATCTAAATCAGCAAATCTCACTTACAAGTGATATAATTCAAAACTTTAATGAAACAATGAACTTAATAAAACATAATCAGGATATAATTTTTTCAGGAATAGAAAAAATCAGAAATTCGCTTAATACGTTTCTTTTTGAATTTGATGATTATTTACAAACGCGAAATATTTTAGATCAGTTAAATATGAATATAAATATAATTTTACAAATATTAGGGGAAATAGAAAACGCTATAGCATTTGCACGCCTTGGTATACTTCATACAAGTATAATTAAAATTGAAGAAATGGAATCAATGGTATATACAGTTTTAAAATTTCATACAGTAGATGAAATACTTTTTCAAAATTTAGAAAATGACACTTATAAATATTATATAAATATTATGGAGTATTAGATGTAGAATCATATTACTCAGGTACAAAGATTATTTTTGTTATTCACTTTCCTATAGTATTACCTGATATATATTCTTATTATCACCTTTATTCCATACCTACCCCAAATTCTACTACGATTATCCCTCGTAATACCTATCTGATAATGAATGACGATTTCTACCAATACATCCAACAACCCTGCATCAAGCTAGAAACCAGCCACTACTGTCCAGATGGAAGAATGTCCAGGGGAGTGGAGAGCGAAGATTGTGTATTCGAATTACTACAGTTACAGCATCCCAAACCCAAGAGTTGCCAAAGAACCCCAATCAAAATTTCAAGAAATCTAGTTCAACAAATTGATGACGCTCACTACATTGCTATTTTTATTAATCGAACCAAGATAGAAACACGATGTGGAAGAAATGACTTCACATTCCTAAAAGGAAATTTTCTCATCAATGTACCTTATAAAAGTGAATTTATTTTAGAAAACGAAAATTTTATTAATGAAAAATTTATAACGAAAGGTCAACCTCTATTGCTGCCTGAAGTTACCATAGATTATTCAAGAAAAGAAGAGGAACTACCCGAAATACATTTAGAAAATATACCACTAGATGACATCCATTCACTTCAAGAAAAACAAAAACAAATAAAACCTATGGTCTTGAAACATCTCAACGTAAACCCAGTTTCACCCTGGAATATAATGGCGTATATTATAATAGCCATTTTAATATGTATCTACGTCGCAACAATTAACCACAGAAGCTTCCATAGAAGAGGTAGAAGATGAAACAGTCCATCCTGAGCCACAACCAAGGGCATTTTTCACTCCTTGAAATATGCCAAACTCTAAGGGCGGAGGTGTTATATTTGGTAACCCCGTATATGGTTCAACACTGTAGATGCTGACAGCGGACTTTATTATTTGTTTATTGTTGAATTATTATTGTACATATTTTTATTGCTGATATAGATAGTTTTGCTAGTTAATAATTTTTTTTACATATTCAGTCTGATGTTAACTGTTAAATAATAAAGATCGTAATAATAAAATAATATTGTTTATTTGAATTTTTGAAAGTAGTTGTAATAAAGTAATAAAATTGTTTTTTAAAAATAAGTTCTCGATACGGAGACTTATAAGTCACGTATGTTCTGTGACACTTTATCGGATGAACAGGCGGATGGCCTATGGGTGGTTACCGATAGGAAGAAGTTTCCAGAGGGTTTACAAGAAGTAGAAGAAGTCTCTAGATGGTTAGCAAGTAATGACGGTAGCGTCTACGGGGGTTATGCAAAAAGTAAATAAGTGTGTATGTTGTTACGTGTATAAGGTATCTAGAGGGTGGTTTAGAAGAAGCGAAGCGATTTTTAAGGGTAGCGTCTACGGGGATTACGCAAAAAGTAAATAAGGGTGTATACAAGAACGGGGGTTATGCAAAAAGTAAATAAGTGTGTATGTTGTTACGTGTATAAGGTATCTAGAGGGTGGTTTAGAAGAAGCGAAGGGGTTTTTAAGGGTAGCGTCTACGGGGGAGGGTAGCGTCTACGGGGATTACGCAAAAAGTAAGGGTGTATACAAGAACGGGGGTTATGCAAAAAGTAAATGAGTGTGTATGTTGTTACGTGTATAAGGTAGAGGGTGATTTATAAGAAGCGAAGAGGGTTTTAAGGGTAGCGTCTACGGGGGAGGGGAGCGTCTACGGGGATTACGTAAATAAGGGTGTATACAAGAACGGGGGTTATGCAAAAAGTAAATAAGTGTGAATGTTTTTACGTGTATAAGGTATCTAGGGGGTGATTTAGAAGAAGCGAAGAGGCTTTTAAGGGTAGCGTCTACGGGGGGGGTTGCGTAAAAAGTAAATAAGGGTGTATACAAGAAGTAATTAGAAGAAAGAAAATATATGGAGGATTGTGTGTGTGTAAGAGATGAGGGGTAGTGCTTACGAGGGGGAGGGGCTATGCAGTTAGCTGATTTTTTAAGGGTTCTATATTTTGAAATTCTCAAAGGAATGTTATTAGATTGATAACCAACATTTTTTTTTTAAAACGGATATGTGTGTGAATTCATATCATTTTATAGAAGGTTTTTTTATATTGTAATAAATGAAATCTCACATTATATTAAATTCGCTTAGTAGGTAATATTTATGCGTTATTTCTATAGTTAGGAAGCACGTGCAGGCAAATCATTTATTCAGACAATAGTGAACTTGTTTCAAATATGATTAGATTGCAATGTCATGATTTCTGGTTTATAATTGTTAGTTACTTTATATTACGGAATATTACTTTAGTATCTTTTAAAAAATATATTATATCAACATGATATTGTATTAGTCATTTACGATAAAATCTAAACTGAGTTTATTCATGAAACAGCAGAATTAAGTTTTCTATCAAATTAATAAAAATAGATTTTATGTTGCAGTTTTTTTAAAATCATATTTAACTGATGACTTTTTCTTATACGGGGTATTTTGAAAGTCTTGAAAGCATGCGCATGATTTCTTTTATAATAAATGAATGAGAGAATTGAGTGTTTGTATCACAATGTCATCGGAAGAGTATAGACGCAAATTGGAGGAGTTTTCTAAAAGCGTTCGAGAATTGAGTAAAGATATTTCAATTTATGAAAATAAGATTAAACTGATAAAGCAATTGGAGCGAATGTGCTTGGAGGATAACGTCTTCAAAAATCGCCGCCTACAAAAAATATCCACAGAATTAAACCGACTACAATATGATGAATAATACAATTCGGGAACAACAGGATGCCATCAAGGATGGAATTAATAATGTTTTTGCAATGACATGTATAATTTTAACATCAGTATTTATTTTAATATTGAAAATTATATTGAATATTGTAAAACGAAAGTTTAAGTCTTCATGTAATATAGACATAAATGAGTATACAATGTGTTTCAATAAAACAACTCATCAATTTTTTCTATTTATTTAAGTAAAATTACAATGGTATTACATTTAAAAACCAATATCGTAATCGTTCTACATTAATTTGTGTACAATTGAAAGTCCCATCGGCATGACAAGCATTCGAATGTTTTTTTAAACTTTCCATGTTCCATCAAACTTGCAGACATCAACAACAGTTGTCGTAGAAATTCCATATTCTTCACATTTCTTTTGTAAAAATTCATATTTCTGATTACCGCGAACGTAAATACAATCGACATTAGACATTGTACTTTTCAAAATCTCGTCCAATTTTGAATAATCAACATCGCCAGAAGAATACTTGATTCCATGGATATGGTGTTCCAAAAAGTTGTTTGATTTTTATATTGATTGTTTAGCAAATGAAAGGGTTGTGGCGGCTTAAATATGTAGTGTCTATGTTTATATCCGATTTCGATGGACAATTCCTTAGGATGGAATGTACCCTCGATAATGAAGCCTTGAATGTCAATGAATGCTATTCTCATCGTGGTTTATTTGTAACTGTCTCGCTGTGTATTTCAACACTGGTATTATATGATCGTTTTGATAATTTCCGTTAGGGGGTAATACTCCAATAAACAGTCATGTATAATTATACAATATGCTCTAGTATTTGCAGGAAATCCTACACCTACTTCAATTTCCACTTTTATATCAACTGTTGATGCCCTCATACCCTCCTCCTGTTTGGAACAGTCTATGACAAAGAGAGCACGATCTTTGAATGCTTCATAGACCAATGTTGGATGTACTATGCTGGAATTGGTATAGCTTCTATAGAATGAGGCGTAATTATGATAGACAAGAGTATAGTCGTTATTTTCCAAAATCCATCTTTAATCGTTCGGTGAGCCAAAAATCTCCGTTCAAAGCCAATCTTACATTGTTGGTGTTCAAGTGATCGAATTGCGAAGGATCGTTTGTCTTCTTGTTGCGTCTATCTATTTGAAAGCATACGATAAGATATCGAGGTCTCTAGACAGACGAGCTCGTTTTAACTGACCAAATCTCATTTTTAGCGTCTTTCGTTAACGTAGGCAATACACAAAGTTCCCATTTTCTGAACGGAATGAATATTGGTCGATCACTTTTTATTTGCTCCATCATACGTAATTTTATTTCATCGTTAGGATAGACGTGTTTAACTTTCAATGCCATGCTATCTATAACAAACTTTATTGTAGTGTTAGATGTCGTAGTACCTGTTGTTACTTCATTTACTATCACAGCATCGTTATCATGACGAGCACGTATGAATCGAAAAGTTTGTTTTCCATATGTGATTTTAGTATAGTCATTGAATACATTGAAAATGTGTTTTAGAGGAATCAACAAACTAAACGATTTATCAACATCATTCAATAGCGGTTTATTGGGATAATTCCAGCCAGCTAAAGCCATTTCTTTCGATTGTGGATTATAACACAACAAACTTCTTGCGGTACTTACTATACCGGGATCTCGTACTATTTCTATTTCCTTTCCACTTTGAATGTAGGAACAAGAATCGAAGAGGAATGCACCGCGAGGAATTTGGCGTTAGATTAACATGTTCTCCTCCGCCACTAACTTCTAATTTTCCCTTAATTTCAAGTTGAGTTTCGTACATGAGAAAAAATGCGTCAGTTTGTTGGATGTCAAATTCCACAGAATCGCTGTTATTGAATGATTTCACATAAGGAACATAGGTGTGAAAGTCTTCTTTTCTTATAGACTCTTCATATTGTGGATCTCGGTAAAGGTCAAATATCGAAGATATTTTCGTTGATGGTGGTGTCCTATCAGAACGCACGTACTTTCTTTTTAGTGTCATTCTTCTTCAACTTTAATCCGATTGCTTTGAGAAACGCCCGATTTGCAGGAGTTAGATGAAGCTTCGTTCTTTTGAACGATCTGCAAGAGACTAATTTTGTTGTAGATGATGAGGGACTTTTATAATAGTCGTTGTTGATAAGTAGACCCATTAACGTTCCAATAGATGTAAAAGTAACGTGCTTTTTCCTCCTCGAAAATTTACTGGTTCGAGATCTTGATTCAACACTCTTACGGTAATGTTGGTGATTTCGTTTGTGCTGCTCACAGCTAAGTACATCGGATTGTTCGGTCGTTCGTTGATTGCATAACCAGGGTCCACTGTAATTGGGAAACTGAATATTGTATGAGCAGGCTTATCTCCGTCAAACGATCCTTCGATGTGGACGTTAAGTTCAACAGTTGAGACATGACTGTGATGTTTATGGGAGTGGTGTATTTAAATAATATTACTAGATTAGAAAAAACAATTTTATTTTTTCAAATAATAATTACATGCATGACAGTTGCGTTGTGAGCTAACCGGACCATCGACATGAGTACGTTGATCCGGTCGATTGTAATGCACAAAACAAGGCAAGCAAATTTGTAAGTTGAAATTCGATTGATATTCTTTTGGTAATTTATGCCAATTGTCTAATAAATCCCAAGGTTTAACTCGCTCTACCAAATACTTTAGAGGAATAGTTTTTAATTCGACACTTGTAAAAGACGACAACAATTGTGTTTCGCCATCCAACCATGCTTCAGACATTATAGAGGAATTGCAAACACAAATGTCCACAGTTGATCTGATTGTAATTTTGGTATTGCTCGTAATTGTAAAATATTTTACTGCCAGCAAGATAAGTGACAAGTTCTCTCGGAGGCTTCAGATTACCAAATGAATCGAAATATTCGACGCAGTCATTCATCTTCCTATATGCTACCCAATGCGTGCCTGAGTTTTTAGACACATCCAAATTTAGTATTGCTGATTCACATCGTCGAGGTCCGTTTTTCGGTAGAGAATCGCGCATGTACACATCTCGAAAATATTTTATTTTCAATAATTTGGCAAACTTGATTAATTCATAGTCGAATAATGCTCTATTGGGTAGCTTCAATGGTAGTTTTTTTTCAAGAATAATCCATATCCACCTTTAGCGTTCTTTCGCAAATACAATCCTTTACCTATAGGCTCCATAGCTTTATTATGACGATGATCTTCTTCCAATTTCTTTTGAGCATTTTTTGCATCGATCACAGTTTTCGCAATTCCCGCAGCACCGCCTGATAATGCTCCCAAAGCTGAAAGTCCAGCGAAAATAGGTATTAGAGGTAAAAATCCTCCAGATTTAGCTACAGGTATTATTCTAGGTATTGGAACATGTTTTCGGCCTCCGAATTTTTGAATAAGAGATTTTGCTGCTCGCAATGCAAACATCGCTGTATCTGACAGCGAAGATCCCTTTTTCATGGATTTCTTCACCTTCATAACCACATCACGATGAAAAGATCGACGCTTCTTCATACCCATTCCCAACTTGCGTTTAACCTTCATTCCGTTGGTTACGAACCAGGCGGCTGCCTTTTCACCTAATTTAGCGTCTTTTGACTTTACTCGCTCCCAAGCGGCGTTTTCTAGTACCAAATCAGCTTTATGACGATATGTGAGTGACTTGTTAGATGCGTATGCGATATCGTGATTTTTGCAAGCTGCGTCGAGAGCGTTGACACCTGTATCTCCTCGTAGTAGCCGTTTTTTCAGACGCGTTCCAGCTATATAAATAGAGGATATAATATTGTGAAAAAATAAAAATAGTAAAACTTACGTCCACAGTATTGGTAGCCAGGAAAATGAAGCTCAAAAGGCAAATTGTTTATGAGTGAATTTAACACACCTTCACCTTCGTGAATCAACATGAAGACTGACTATTTGCTCACGATGGAACCTATAATTATAGCTGCACTGTTTGAAAAAGTATCATAAGATGGAGATTGTTAAACAAGAGCAGTCATTACCGATTGAAAATTTCGATAGCGTTTTGGAAGATAGACGTAGTCGAAAACATGGACTTTTATTACCTGATTCGTTTCGTGCTATTATTTGTGGCCCCAGCGGATGTGGGAAAACAAATATTGTGCTATCATTGCTGTTCAATCCAAATGGTATAAAATTTAAAAATGTCTACGTTTATTCTAAATCTCTATATCAACCAAAATACCAACTGCTCGAAGAAGTATTGACTGGTGTAAAAGGTGTGGGATATTATCCGTTTAAAGAAAACGATGAAATTGTAAGTCCTACACAATCCAAACCGAATTCGATTTTCATTTTTGACGATGTGTCATGCGACAAACAACAAACAATTCAAGAATATTTTTCCATGTGTAGACACAGAAGTATTGATGTCTTCTACCTATGTCAGACTTATTCGAAAATACCAAAGCAGCTAATACGTGATAACTGCAATATGATTGTAATGTTTAAACAGGATGAAATTAACCTTAAACATGCCTTCAACGAACACATTTCCCCCGACATGTCATTTGAAGAATTCAAGAAAATGTGCTCTGAATGCTGGAATGATAAATATGGCGCTTTGGTTATTGTTAAAGACTTTGATTTACAAGATGGTAGATATCGTAAAGGATTCGATATGTATATAAAAATATAATAATTATTTAACCATTCATTTTTCATTATGATGTCATCTGATGCAGACGCTGTGCGAAAACGAAAAATTGCAGATCTGAAACGAATTATTAGAAAAAAGTATTTATCTTTTAAACTGAACAAAACTGAGCATGATGAGACACTAAATAGAATTTTCAAACCTATATCTAATCCACTCAAAGATATCGTGAATATTATGAATACATCTAAGGCAAACAAGCAGATTACAGCAACCCTACCTCCACCACCACCACCACCACAGCCCTAAAGAGAAAAAAGAACATGTTCCCAATTTTATCAGTGATGAAGAATTATACAGTTATGATCCGAAAAATGAATCAGTATTTACGGATGATGATGATGATGATGACGGTGAACCTCAAGTGAATACTAGTGAACATTTCTCACCACGAACAGTCAACGAGTACATCGAACAATATCCTACAATGGGTCGACAATGTGTCATCGATTTCTTTAACGAAGACTCACAAATCGATGATTTGTACGGTCCAAAGTATAATGCTGAAAACGATCAGTGGACTCTGGGGAATAAACGCATAAACTTTGACGCAAAAAACGGAGATATATTCGTAGAAGGAGATAAAGGATGGGATAGAATACCTGCTGCTCCAGGTCTTTACCAATTACTTTTCTACCAACATCCCCAATATACCGAAGATGATTTACCTACATACAAAATATTATTGGAACGAACGGGGGTTCATTTAAAAAAAGATAGAACACTAAAAGGTTCTCAGCGGTGGAAGTATATTAATATTATTAAAAAGTAATTTATTATAAGACGAAACACTACCACTAACATCGTATATAGATATAGAGTACGTTTACTGGGACGATGTAAACGAGATTGTTGAAAGACTTAGAGAGTTAATAGCTTCCAAGGATGCAGGTAACACTTCCAATGATAATGAGATTGTTGCCATTATACATGAACTTCGTGAAGCCGATTATATATATTAACCATCGATTGATTTATGTTCATTTTCAAAATGAGTCTCGACAAGTTTGGTCGACATTCTGACGAATATAAAAAGAAGTATGATACAAATCTCGGAGCACGATTTAAAAAAATCGAAATAGCTCAATTGTCGTTGAACACAAGTATTCAGCAAATAAATGATAAAATAAAATCCTTGATAAATAATGGATCAACTCAAAAGTATGTAGATAATGCAATAGAATCAAATAGAAAATTTATAGTAAACATACTTGACAAAAAAATGAAAGATACATTGGATGAAATACATAGAAACTATGATTCAAGGATTGCTACTCTCAATACAAACATTCCGATAAAAAAATATGTCGATAATCTCGTTTCATCGACAAATATCAGCAGACAGATACACCAATTCGCAGAAAAGTATCACACAAAGTGTCTAATCAGCTTTAGGGGCACGAAGAAATTCAACAAGAACTTTTACGTTTTGGATACGGAAGGTACGGCTTTTGTATTCCCTTTTGATTGTAAAATTGAAAATTGTAAACATTATGCTTCTGATGGCAGCGTTTTATTGAAGAATAATATGGAATATCAGTATCAACAGTTAAACGGCCTTAGCATAAAGAAGAACGATAAAATAGAATTCAAATTGGGTAGTAGAGATTATTTTTGTATGGATCTTCTCGTACAGTGTAATTTAGAAGAAGAACAATAATTGACCTTTAGAATATATATATATATATATATATATATATATATATATATATGTATGTATATATATAACAAAATAACCTTCTTTGTTCACTATACATCATGTCTGCAGACAGGATTCAACTTGTTAAAGAATTGCATAAACCGATTCGACGAAATTATCCACGTCGACGAACAATAATCAAAGGTCTTGATGACTTATGGCAAATGGATTTAGCCGAAATGAGACCTTATGCAAAGCATAATAAAGGATTTAAAATGATTTTGGTGGTTATCGATTGTTTCTCGAAATTCATGTGGACTCGTCCACTCAAGACGAAAACAGCCGAAGAAATAACACGAGCATTTTCGAGTATTATCAGGAGTCGAACGCCAAAAAATCTACAATCAGATCAGGAAACGGAATTTTACAATAGTAAATTCAAATCTATAATGAAAAAACATAATATCATTATAGTACATTTAGTACGAAGAAAGCTGCAATTGCAGAAAGAGTTATTAGAACGCTCAAAACGAAACTCTATAAACATTTCAGCTTAATTGGGAAATACCAATGGATCGATATTTTACCTCAAATCACAAAGGAATACAACGACACAAAACATAGTAAAACTGGATACAAACCATCAGAGGTGAATCGAAGTAACGAAAAATTGATTTTAAATAAGAAATTCAGTTATTTGAAAATCGCCGGACCCAGAAAATTAAATGTGGGAGATATTGTGCGAATAAGTAAAGCGAAACATGCTTTTGAAAAAGGTTACACTCCCAATTTTACAACTGAACTATTCAAAATTACGAAAGTCAAAATAACGAATCCTGTAACGTATTTGATAGAAGATATGACTGGATCGCCTATTAGAGGTTGTTTCTATGAAGAAGAATTACAAAAAACCAAAAATCCCCACATTTATCTCGTTGAAAAGGTGTTGAAGGGGAAACGTAACAAAATGTACGTTAAATGGTTATGATTAGATGAAAAACATAACAGTTGGATTAACACTGATGACGTAGTAGTATAGATCGCCAGCAACCAATCAACTTTAATTAAGTGGAGGACAGAGATAAACATATAAATTGATCGACATTAGTTTAGAAGTCATCATAATGAGTAGTCACGATTCTGGGTATTATAGTGTTACAATGTCATGTAGTGATAATAGTAGTTATGATGAAGAACCAAATTATGATCGTGATTTAGATCAAATTGTACTTAATTATGAAATTCCAATAAGAAAAGAAAGACATTATTTATTGCATGCAGTTTTCAATGTTGGTCATCGATTTGAAGTTGGATGTTGCCGGAGTCCTGTCAGAACTTTTGCATCTGCCATCATTTTATCATCGTTTATCGTGGAACCTTCAAAAATGTCATTCAATACTTTAGAATGGGATGAGATCATAGAAGTGCTGCATAAAAGTAACGAGTTATTCTTCAATTCTCCAGATGATGATGTTGTAGATTCTAATCCCGTCATGTTGTACCAAGATTTTTGTCAAATAACTAAAGTTATTTATGATAATCAAAAATTTGTGAAAATTCAGAAAGATGATGTAACAGTTTTCCTCGATGAAGAAGAAGTTGTAGAAATTCTACGTGTTCATGAGAATTTGCTTCAACATCACATTTCAATTTTAAATAAAGTGAACTTTTGCGATTTTTATTATAATATCATTAATTTATTAAAGACATTTATATCGAACCCAATATGTGGCTTTTCCAATTGTTTAGATTTAATGTATGCTGTTTGTGATATTTATTCTTACGACAACATCAGTTTAATAGGAAGAGCACTTAGAGAATATCTGTACTATTACAAAGTCCATGTAATCAATGATTTAACATTATAAAATTATGAAAATATTCTTTATTTCATTTCACCTCTAACACAAGTAATGCTGATGATGAAAACTTTTATGTTGATTTGGAATCAGTATTGAACATCGAAAGTGAAGAATGTTTCTTTTACCATTAATAATAATTCTACCTTTAGTGACATCTGAGAAAATTGATGTAAATTATCGAAAGATTTGGATATGTTAACAAGTCGGAACATGATATCACAAATATGTCATCGATTTTAAAAGATTTCCAAGAGAAATTAAATTTTCCTGTAGATGGCACTCTAAATCCTGCAACTATTCAACTATTAGAGCGACCTCGATGTAGTGTAAATGAAAACGATCATGATGGTGAACATTCGTATCGCGTTAAAACAAAATGGGAAAAAGACTAACCTAAATCGGTATTTTCCTCAAGCATCACCGTCATATGTTGCTGAAAAGGCATATTTGGCAACAAAATTCCAAATTTACAATTTAAACACCAGTCTAAAGGAACAGCACTTCTTACTCATGTACTACTTATGAAACTTCAAATCGACGTCATAACGTTAAAAATCCTTGAAAACCTGTGGGGAAGGAGCTAGGATAAAAAATCAAGTTTCAAGGTTATATGAATATTGTTTTATTAATTGTATTTATATACATATTACATCAAATAAAAAAAACTGTACATATTACATTAAAGGCAAAATGAGAATTATGCATTTGACAGTACATATTAAATATAGTTATACAGATAAAAGATACAGTGAAATCAGTGGGGTAAATCTGCTGCAGCCTCTAGACACTCAAAATATTCTCGTAATATGAAAACAACTGCCTCAAAATCATTTTGACACCAATAGTGTTCAGAATTATAAAATCCTGTTAAATTTTCTGAAGTGCTCACACTAATTTCTTCGTGAAATGTGTAATTTATATTAGGCATAAGTTTAAAATATTTCTGAAAACACTCTTCGCAAACTTTTAGACCCAAAGGAGAAATGTGGTAATATTTACTAATTAGGCAGTAGAGATCGTGTTCAGTAAACACATCTAAATAGGTGAAATTTAATAAGGTATCTCGAAGCTCTGGTGAAATTTTTGTTTCATATTCAAAATCAAGCAATATAGCATCACAGTGATCAGATTTATCACTTTCTTCTTTTATCTGCAACCATTTATAGGTACGAAATTCTCGAGAAATTTTTATTTTCAAAAACTGAGAAATTTGAGCTTGTACAAGAAAACTTGAAATTCTAGTAATACGATTACAAATTATCTTAATACATAGATCTTCCAAACTCTTCATCTGAAAATAAATTCCAATCAATTTATTGTAACTCCATAATACTATAATGTCCCCACGGAAGAGTGTCATGTGAACCAGGTATCAAATATCTTTTATCATCTGATGGGTTTAAAGCAATTTTTGTCTGTTCAATGGTGTATACATCATGTAACTTTGATAGTATACAACGTTGAGTTGCATGCATGAAACACTCTTCTTGAGGATTTTCTATAAATTTCTGCAAACAGAGAATATAATCATCAAAAGTTATTTTTTTCTTTACCACATTAGACTTAATACCTTTAGCTTTTTTTACATCGTTTTCCTCACCTAACACTCTGAAGGCATATTATTTAGAACGTAAACCTACAAAATGTGTCATAATTTTTGAGTTATTTTCATCTTTCATAATTCCGGGTACTTTCTTATTAGCTAGAGGAATATCCCACACATTATTTACAGGATAATCACTAGTATCAAAACGGTGAATATCCGCCTTTATTACTTCTTCATATATGTTATTACATTGAATTTCGTATACTAAACTATCAGTATCGGTATAAAGTAATTTACATTGTTCAGGTGAAAATTTGGTCAGCATATAATCATAATGAAATTCATAAACACATATTTTTGAAATATCTAAAATTGCTAATCCTATATAAAGAGGTTTGTCAAATACAATTTTAGTTTTCTTAAGCTCTATAGCCAATAAAGGATTCTCAACATCATCGTTAAATATAACACGACTATGAAATGTGGGACTTGCAATTAAATTTCTAGCTCCTCGTTTGCCATACCACGTTCGAACTAATTTCACTAACCGATGTTTACGCAAATTTTGAATCGTTTTCCCGAATACTGCATTATTCATAAGTTTATACAAATTTTTTTCAAAATTATTTTTTGCGTGGGATCTCATCAAAGTATTTAATTCTATATAAGGCTTCAACCAACAACTTTGCTGAAATTTTAATACACTATGAACTTTCTTAAGCAATAATCCATGAGCTATAGCTTGCTTTAAATTTTTGTAATGTATAATATAATTTTTTTTATTATACAGAGTAGTCATTAATTTCTTTTGTTTAGAATTTGGTGGTGAAATATGTTCTGCACAGAATGGCAGATCTTTGTGTAGATCGTGTTTATTTTTTGGATACTCTAAATCAACCTCGAGCAGGTACCCTTCAGGGGAATCATCTGCAATTTGAGTTATATCAATATTATGATCTACCCATTTAAATCCTCCGTACGGAAGCTCCTGACTCATAGCCCAACCATAAAGATTATTAATATCTGTATATAAAAGATACTTCACAGGTTTGTTTTCATTATACGTAGGCATATACTTGTTGTTAGCTTCACCGTATCGATTACAACACTGAGATATTCCACCCCTTATACCTCTTTCAAAAAATAGCAGCATGTCAATATCTTGCACTGTCTCTAATTTACAATGAGTATACTTGAGCATACAATCCCAAGTATAACCAGGAACTGAATAATAATGACCAGGATCCAAACCATATGTTTTCCAGCAAGTATCACGAAATGTTTCAAAGACAGACGCTAGAAGTAAAATATCTGTTTTCATATACAAGTCACTGTAATCAGCAAGGGTTTTCATACTAAATGCTAACCAAACTAATTTTGCATGCCTATAGTCAATATCTTTTATATGTTCATCGTTAAGTTTCTTTACTAGGTAATGCAGTTTCATCTAATCGCTTTATATCATCTAAATAATCATAAAAGAAAACACATTTTCTAGTTAATAAACTAAATTGTTCAGTATTTAGATTAGAAAATTCTTTTCTAAGTGGAATGAAATTTTCTGGTTCTAATGTTGATACCAATGAATCTAATGAACATCCCATAAATCTAAAAGAGTCTATAAATCTAAACCTAATATTTGTATTATTATCCCAGATTGTAAAACTTATGTATTTTTCTTTATTAACAGGTAAAAGTTGAACATAATTTCGGTTAGCTAAATCTCTAATTATGAAATGTGAATCATAACCACTTAGGTTGTGAAAAACTACTGGAATGACAAATGATTTTTTATAATTAAGATTACAGTGGTTGTGAGCAAAACCTCGAAAATTACCTGTTAGGTGACAATGTTCCCTAACAATCTTATCACCTTCCTTAAATATCTCCTCACAAATATGACATTTATCTGAAGCATCTTTTAAATTCACTTCAACATTCATTGGTTCAAAATTTTTTAATTTTGACATTACAAATTTTGCAATATTTTCAATTTTATCTACAAACCATAGCATACAATCAGAACTTCGATTACTATCATAAAATGACCAGTTATCGTTAAAATTACATTTAAAATATAGTCCAGCACTATAAGCTTTATGTTTTTGATACCTAGCACTTCTCGTTACCGACTGTGAACCATATCCCTTTTGAGATTTTATTCTAGCATCTACATCAATATAAGGAATAAGTAGTGATTCAAAATCTGCATAAATAATAAAAGGTACTTTTTCTTTGTATACAAAATTTTTAAACTTGATATATGGATCTTTAGAAAACTCAATTTTACAATTATTATCAATTTTTTCACAATATTTGAAATGGTCATCCAATTTTTCTTGAGAAACAAAATAATTCAAACATCTATCACATATATATTTTTTTCTAGTATTTTTAGAGAGTTGCTTGGATAAAAGTCTTGACAAGTCTTTTATCCAAATATAGTGATACTGTATATCATCACTAAAATCATAATCATCATTATCTGACTCTGGTTCACAATCATTCTTTTTAGGAAAATATTTATTTTGAATAATCAGTAAATTGACATGCTTTTCTATTTTTTGTTTTGTTAAACGTATTGGCACAACACTAAAATTTGATTGTCTGAAAATTTCCAATTCAAAAACATTAACCGAAATATTAACATTATTTTTTTCGAAAGTTGTAATCTGATTTGGGTGTACAGGAAATGTAATATCGTTAATGTTCAAAACTTTGCTATAATGAGGATATGAACAAGTACGTGTAGGATTTTTATTAATAACCCAAGGGAACAAAGCTGAAACAATTGCCCAAGCAAAGCATGCATTATCGTCATTCTGAACGTTAATACACGCCTTTCTTTTAGCTATTATGTCTGGTAATTTAATATATGATGATATTCCACTAGCCACCTCGTATTTATTTATATTGATTTCCAGAGATATAATTTTACTTAAGGCCCACCCCGATCCTTCCTCAGAATATTCTGAAAGTTTTCTTAAAATGACATCTCTTACATTGACTGCAAACCATTTTTTAAAGTCAGTTGTCTTATCAATTATTTCATTTTTTGTAGAAAAATATTTATTTTCTGTAATTTCAGTATCACCTGATTTTCTAATAAATTCTGCACAAAAACAAGTATTTACTTTCAACATATTGCATTTTTTTAATGCGTTTTTCATTCTAGTGCTGAAAAGAAACAACGAATCATCAAAAAACTGTAAGATATCTTTATGAGATTTATTTATAATAACCCCGGTTCGAACTCTACATTCAAAAATTGAATTAATATCTTCCCATTTTACTCTATTACTTCATTTTTTATTAATAGTAAGCCCCTTTCCAGATTTACTTAGATTCTGAATTATTATTCTAAACCGCTTTAAGTGACCCAAGTTGGTTTGTAGTTTACGTAATGTACCAATGGTTAGATCCCCATCACTTATTGCTAAGTTGCAAAGTCTAATGTGACATTTAGCTTGTTTTGACCATTTTTCTATATCATAAATAGTACAATTTTTTTTTGAAATAGAATATTTTCAATTGCTTGAAACTTTTTAACAGCTTTTTAAGAGCTATTTCCTCAGAATTCATTTTCAAAAAATTATAAAAACTTACGATTTTGAAAACTGAAGCTGTTCACCTGTGTCCAGATTATTTTTCAAGGTGTTGAAATTCAATATGTACTGTTTTTGTTATGTTTTTTATACATTCTCCTCTATTTTGAAGAGGGTCCTAGGGGAAACCCTTTGAAAAGTTTGAAGTCCCAGGAATGTAATGCTGAACTTCCCCGGCGTAAATTGATTTACATGCGACGCAAATGCATCCGTCACTCTTTTGGGGAGAAATACTATATTTTCTTCCAGCTCCAGAAGTATTTGGGCTCCAATTTGCCCCTGGCACACCTTTGCGCTGTTTATTCTATGTGGTGTATCCTTTGGTAAATCTTTCAGTTTTATAACGGGTTTTATTTCTGCAAAAGCAGTGCTTATTGTATTAATCTCATTTAAAAAATTCATCTGTAATAAAGAAAGAATTATTTGAAAAGATAACAGAACGACAACTTTTCACTGGAACACTAAGTACAGTCTATTGCCTAGTATTTACTGTGAGCACTATTTAAAAGAATATTTTATTATAGAGGGGGATGCACAAGTCCAATGAGTTATTTTTGATATCATCATCATATTTCCAGAAAACTATATTTTCTACGATTTCGTACAATCTAATCTGTTACTAACAATTATAAACCAGAAATCATGACATTGCAATCTAATCATATTTGAAACAAGTTCACTATTGTCTGAATAAATGATTTGGCCTGCACGTGCTTCCTAACTATAGAAATAACGCATAAATATTACCTACTAAGCGAATTTAATATAATGTGAGATTTCATTTATTACAATATAAAAAAACCTTCTATAAAATGATATGAATTCACACACATATCCGTTTTAAAAAAAAAATGTTGGTTATCAATCTAATAACATTCCTTTGAGAATTTCAAAATATAGAACCCTTAAAAAATCAGCTAACTGCATAGCCCCTCCCCCTCGTAAGCACTACCCCTCATCTCTTACACACACACAATCCTCCATATATTTTCTTTCTTCTAATTACTTCTTGTATACACCCTTATTTACTTTTTACGCAACCCCCCCCCCCCGTAGACGCTACCCTTAAAAGCCTCTTCGCTTCTTCTAAATCACCCCCTAGATACCTTATACACGTAAAAACATACACACTTATTTACTTTTTGCATAACCCCCGTTCTTGTATACACCCTTATTTACTTTTTGCGTAATCCCCGTAGACGCTACCCTTAAAAACCGCTTCGCTTCTTCTAAACCACCCTCTAGATACCTTATACACGTAACAACATACACACTTATTTACTTTTTGCATAACCCCCGTAGACGCTACCGTCATTACTTGCTAACCATCTAGAGACTTCTTCTACTTCTTGTAAACCCTCTGGAAACTTCTTCCTATCGGTAACCACCCATAGGCCATCCGCCTGTTCATCCGATAAAGTGTCACAGAACATACGTGTATTAACTACTCACCTCAATTCAACACCACGCTGATCAGAAAAGAAAGAATCACGACAGGTTTCATTGACAACCCACCTTTCCGTTCGAGAGACACTCTCACTCGAGCTGTTTGGAGCACATACGTTCTATGACCTGGGAGTGAATTACTCTACTTGCACATCGCATAATAAAACCCCCCGTATAAAAACAATAATTGACTAATCAACAATAAACCCTATATTCACTAATATACCACATCCCACGACCATATTTACAAAATAAAACATCAGTCATTATACCCTGATGTACATCCACAGTACACCGGTGGCAACCTTCCGTATGAATCACAGATCTCTTAACGTTTGTAAAAGAAGAATGAACGAGGCTATTGACATATGGTAAATCAGCTGTTTGGTTCGAATAATGGAATGTTTTGTTTACATTCAATAGTACATAATATAACAAAGTTCACTCTTTTTAAGTGTATATACAGATTACTGTAACTATTCTACTGAGTGTAATTATTTCCTTCAAACTATTAACCCAGTTGGTGCTAAACAAATTGACGGCCAGGCTATTGAATCACTGAATTAATGGTATAACTAGTAATTGTTGACATACGAAGCTAGTCTGACTTGATATTAAGGTAGGAATGTTTATTTATTATGACCAAAACTGCACGATTGTTGTCTTTTTATACGACAGATTTATACTAACAAGAAAAACCGTAACAATGTATCGTAAAACGTATGCAAAAGTACGTTAAAGCTTTGTGAAACTTGAAAACTATTCGATACACGAAATAATGCCTTCTTCAAATTCATTTATGTAGTTAGCCAATGATGAAATATCGGTACAAACTTCTGGAATACCACGAATAAGTAGTGATACAAGGAGAGTTCTGGATCACTACATCGAAAAACGTCCGCGGCGTTGTTGTTGGCGCTTTCGGCTGGTGTATTGTGTGTTGTCTATCTTGGGGATGTGTGTTGTCTTTCTTTCTGTGTGCGTCATCCATTTTTATCCTATCGAGTGCTAGATGGCGCGCTGTGACGTGAATGTCGTCCATTGTTTATCCTGTGATTGTATTGTAGATTTTATTAAATCGTTGAAAAATTTAAATCTCCGCGGTAGCTTGAACTCCCGCTATGCATGTTCGTAATTTCTGTATTTCGTGCTTCAACACACATCACTTTGACGGTCCTATAATCATTCGTCTAATTCGAAACAAATTTTCACGTTTTATTGGGAAGATTTTTCAAAAAGGTTTTATATTATATCTGGACGGAATAAAATATTTACAATATAAAATTTTGGAACGTGTACAAAAACGATACTTAACATATATTAAAACAAGTTTGTTTACAACTAAAATCACGACATACGAGTGAAATCGAAAGTGTCTATTATTTTTATGTCATGTTTATCTTTAGAAAAGTATCTCCGTAAATATCATAGATCTTCATCGAAAAAACACCCTTGTTTTTTGGAACGATATTAGCATTTTTATATACAGGATGTAGTCGTGACAAATAAATACGCACGCGGTCTTAACTTTACGTATACCATTCTTTTAACATATACAAGATGTAGTCATAATGATGTCATAATGGTATATATACATATATAACTGTAATAAATCAGTTATAGTATGGCTTCAATCGAGTACAGACGTCGAATTGAGAAATGTATGCTAAAGTTAAATCAATAAACTAAGGATGTTACTTTTTATGAAGATAAGAGAATAGTTATGAAGCAAATTAAAAACCTATCCATAGCTAACTCAGAAGAATTACAAAACGGAAGACAACAACGGGAGATTTCGAGTGTCCTAGATTTCATATTTAGAGTTCAAGAAAATGAATTCTAAGCACTTTACGAATACTCGATGATGTTTAAAACATACACGTCACAGCGCGCCATCTAGCATTCGATAGGATAAAAAAGAGACGACGCACATAGTACAAGCAACAGCGCCAAGATATACAACAAACAATACACCAGCCGACAGCGCCACGGACGTTTGTCAAAGTAGTGATCCAGAACTCTCCTTGTATCACTACTCGAATAATAGCGCTAACCTTTCTAAGTTGCATGACGACCAATATCTAATTTGTTTCACTAACTATGATGGCCTGTGAAACAAAAATACGGAATTTATTAGGTCTGTTGGGCTAGTTTCGCGTGATAATAAGTCAGCCCGGTTATCTGTGGTATTCACGTGTCTCCATGATTTGGCTTTAGATAGATTCTGAATTTGTGATATACTATTATTGGGATATACTTATTGGGATGAAAAGCGTATGATACATTTTCAACTAGCTCTGTCAATAAGAGTGCACCACAAAGTTCAAGTCTTGGTATTGTAATAAATTGGACTGGAATTACACGTGTTTTGGCACACAGTAAATTAGAAGTACAATTTCCTAAAGAATTGCAAAAGCGAATATAAATACAAGCACCATTTATGCTGCTTGTGATGCGTCGCAAAATCCGTGTATGTGTTTTGTGACAAAGTTAGACAATACGACTTATCTAGTTTTAAACAGTTAATATTGCGCAATTGAGAGTGATAGTTACACCAAGTAGTATGCAAGTACAGATTCATCCCAGGAAATTTTTAGTTTAAAATTATTTTTGCTGTAACTGTGACAGGGGAAAGTAGTCCAAGTGGGTCAAATATTTGTGCAGTACAGGATAGTTTTTGTCTTTTAGTAATCTTTGATGACAAGCTGGAAATGTTTATGGAAAATTATTAGCAGACATTAGAAGGATTCCAAAGCAGGCCTAATATTTTGTTTTAAGTTTCATCGCCGGTATGTAGAGTACTGGAGTACGCGTTGAGCTCAAAATTATTTACGTTAGGGTAAATCATTTAAATGGCTGCTGATGCCGTGCCGTAAGGCACAGTGTTAAGCTGATATGTCCTAATGTCTTCGTCGCGTATAAATCGCCAAATAATTTTTTCCTACTTGTAAAAATTCCGCATCACCCGCTCACATACCACATGAGCAGCATCTAGTGTAGAGCTTCTTATGGCAGATACACACGGTATAAATAGACGTCCTCTCCTATCAATAACTGTCCTAGGTTTAAGTGGATCTGCATATATAGACACTGGTGCTAGGTGCACAGTAGCATAAAATCGATTATATCAACATTTTTTAAATGATAATCTTGACTTTACAACCAAGGAAATGAACTTGGTCCTGGCTGACGGAATTTGGCGCGTTGAGACTGCCCATATTTTCCAACGCGCCGTTCTTGTATTGGGCAAACCCGTTCTGACTACCTCTGTGACTTTCCGGAACACATATCTTCTAAAACTCTGCTAGGAGTAGATTTCATAAGAAATGCTAAAATCTTAATTAATTTCACAGAAATTAAAGTTTCATTCGCGGACGAACCCTCTATAGAATACGAGTTACCACAAGAAGCCAATTCTTTAAATATTTCAGTAAACCTTAATCTTCTCGAACTCACTCTCAGACCGGATGAAGCATCGCAGTTATCGGACACAGACCGCGATAGACTACAAGTATTGATAAACGAAAGTGAAGAATTATTTGAATAACAAACTGGATTTAGTCCATTTGCGGAACATTGTATCAATCTCACGGATTCTACTCCTATAGATGTCCCTCCTCATAGGATGACACCCCAGAAGATGGAAGTATTGCGATCCGAGGTAAACTCTCTCTTAGAGAGGGGGATTATTGATGAGTGTGATTCGGCGTATGCTGCGCCAACAGTTATAGTGCCAAAACATAACGGAAACTTTAGAATGTGCGTCGGCTATCGTCGCTTAAACACTATAACCATACCTGATAGGTACCCGTTACCCAGGATGGATAACTTAATGCACGCTGCAACGCGAACTCGCTATATGACGACTTTAGATTTGAGGTGGGGATATCATCAAGTATCTGTTCGCGAGATAGATCGCGATAAAACTGCCTTCATAACCGCTTTCGGTATTTATCGCTTCAACCGAATGCTATTCGGCCTTCGCAACGCGCCAGGCACATTTCAAAGGGTGATTCACCGGTTCCGGACAGGCTTAAGTTAGGTTACTATTTTGGCATATCTCGACGATATAATTATTATATCCGATACATTTGATCGTCACATAAAAGAACTAACAATGGTCTTTGAAATATTGAAGTTCTTCAAATTATGTCTTAAAACCGCGCAAAATGCACCTTTTTGTGCCCATCAGTAAAATATTTAGTCAATCTCATCACTTCTGCGGGGATCGTCCCTGATCCAGGGAAAATTATCGCTATGAGCAAAATGTCACCTCCGCGCACTGTTAAACATGTCCAATCTTTTCTGCAAACTTGCAGCTGTTTTCGCCGTTTTATACCCAATTTTGCCGTGATTTCCAAACCGTTATCGGATTTAACTAAAAAGAATGTGAATTTTGTTTGGGAAGTCCCTCAGTCATATGCTTTCAATGCTTCAAAATTAGCGCTGACGAGTACCCCACTTTTGCAACAAGCCGATTTCACAAAACCATTTATATTGAAAACCGATGCTAGCTCGTATGCGCTTGGCGCATGTCCCCTCCAGGGGGAGAAATAAGAGGAAAGACCCGTTGAATATGCCAGTAGGCTGCTGACGGGTGCCGAAAGAAATTATAGTACGACGGAACGCGGGGCTTTGGCCATTATCTACGCGGTTGGTAAATTCCGAGGATATATAGAAAATTCTCAGATTATCATTAAAACTGATCATCAGCCATTGAGATGGTTGATGTCCTTACGCTCGCCAAGTGGCCGCCTAGCCAGGTGGGCCTTAAAACTCTAGGGTTAGGACTTGCGTATCGAATATATCCCGGGGCGAACGAATCGTATCGCGGACATGCTATCCCAGCCACCGTGTGGTCCTGATACACAAGACATTTGTGATGTTTGCGTTATATCACTGGATATCCCGAAGGCAAGCAACACACGTATTTGCGAGTACAATTAACAGATCCTCAAGTAAAAAAAATAATTCACTGTTTCGAATCCGACGATCCAGAGCTCGTCGAATTTGGCCGATATACTGATCGAGGATACGTCATGCATCAGGGCGAACTCTATCGCTACAATCAAGATGTAGACTAGGAAGATGCCCAATTGGTAGTTCCCCAAGTTAAAGTGGAGGAAGTCCTTAGGGAATGTCATGATATATCCCTAGCTGGTCACTATGGAATCGAAAAGACTATCCAGAGAATAACTCTTCGTTGTTACTGGCCAACCATTAGACCAGATGTGACAAACCATGTTAGGAAATGCCTCGACTGCCAGTTTAAATCAACTAATTTGAAGCCTGCAGGCATGACACAAACCCCAGTGTTGGCTCAACGCTTTGAGTGTATTGCTATTGACTTCGTAGGACCACTTCCCAAAACAAATCGTGACAATTGCTAGATATTTGCCGTAGAGGATACTTCGACAAAATGGTTCGAGTTGTTCCCTTTAAGGCATGCCTCTGCCGATGAGTACGCCAGGGTATTGATGGATGAGATATGTCTCCACTACGGTACCCTACGGAGAATAGTGACTGACAACGGACCCCAATTCGTGGGCAAAGTCATGCAACATTTTACCTACTGTCTGGGTATTAATCAGACTCTCATTCCAGTTTACCACCCTGCTTCAAATCCTGAAGAGCGAAATAATCGCGATCTGAAAATTCAATTATCTATATTAGTACAAAATGATCATGCAACATGGTACGAAATGCTGTCAAGTGTTCGATTTTCCATGAATAGCATACCTAGTCTAGCTACCGGCTATTCTCCCGCATACCTCAATTTCGCACGCGAACTCCGAACTCCTACTGATGTTCATAATGATTTACGCGCCGTACTCGGTAATGAAAATATAATACCGTACTTACGAAGACACGTAGAAACGTTACGCAATGCTCGTGAAACTAATGATTTGAGACAAGATGCTTCAAAGCATTACGCGGATAAGAACCTGCGCAAACCCATAGTATACGAAAGAGGACAACAAGTGCTCGTACAAACTCACGTGCTTAGTAAAGCAAGTGTCGGGTTTTCTAAAAAGTTTGCCCCGCGTCGTGACGCGCCGTTTATAATCCTTAAACAAATATCTCCCACTTCCTATGAGATAGCCACGCCCCAGAACCCCAACATACCCGTGGGTAAATATCACGTATCAGCACTTCAACCCTATATAGATGGCCAATACAGTTTGCCAACCGACGCTCCGGAAACGTCACCTACAATCAACTCTAGAGTTAGAGTAGCTGGTAGCGGGAAGCGCGGAGATACCGAGCTGCGACCATAATGTTCCAGTTCTTCTACAACCACTGTGACCGAGGTCGACCCTAGAACTCCCCAATCACCGCACGGAGGTGAGCTAGCCAGGCCGAGACGGCAACGGCGTCCCCCTTATCGTTATCGTGACAACACTGAGTACGTTACCTTCCACGCCGAACCTGAGAATCATTAACTTCAATGGCCCCGCTACGAAGAAACATCACACCAGTGGTTTTGTATCATCCCTCCACGAGGCCTGATCCAAAGGGGGAGGATATAACACCACCCTAATGTGAAACCGCCTTAACGTCATGTGAAGGACAATATTGTGAGTGACAATTGACAGAGAATAATGACTTTTCGTTTTGTTCTGATAACACACACATGTTTATTGCCATGTGCAAAATTTTACAATTTGTTTAGTTGAATATAGAAATAACCAATAAAGAATTTGCTGAGAGTGTTGGAAAAAATTGAAACCTACTGGAATACCCACAGAACTCTCCCGATTCCTTTTATTCCTACGCCACCCAAACGACCCAAAGCAAACCATCCTACATCTTACTACAAGGATAAGCCAAGAAGAAGAGAAGAAGAAATTGGCATAGGTGCAAATAGAAATTTCCATGTCTGTAAACACGGACATCATTAAACTAAACAACTCAATTGGTTTCTCCAGACCGGACTGCAAACCGTAATAGCAATCTGAAATGATAAATTCGTTGCTCCAGCGGTGACAATAGAGGTAAAAACAATAGAAGCTGCATGCTGCACTGGTGTATTCATGACATTTATTGGAAAACAAAGGATTTCCATAACAAGAATAATGTTTCAGTAGTTGACACATTACAATAAAAGATGTCTTCACAACACTTGTACACATATAAGTTAATTTTACTTTTAATATGCAACGAATTGAATTTTGCCTTGACCGTCCAATTATTCTGGAAATATGAGATAATTCGTATTCTAAAAGCCGAATTATAGCGGCTGCTCCACCGAGAATTGTACATACATTAATTGTACATAGAGGTCGTCGGGCTAGTTAAAATTAACTCACACATAATGGGCAGTTTGTCCTTTATAACCGATATATGTCTACGGGAGTGCATGAAAATTGACGTCCTTTAAGAATATGAATCGAATTAAATTCAAATATTCTGTCCTTATTCGCATAGGTGATATGATTGGGTCTGTCAACTTCAGTCATTATCAGTATAATTTTATACGGTTACTTGTTCTAAAAATGGAACACGTTATTAATCTAATCAAGAATTCGTTGAAACGAAATTTGTAAAGAACAGCAAGGATTTAGAAATACCAGGTCTGTAAAAGAAGCTTTAATGATCTTACCCTGACATTATAGTATACAGTCCAATCAACTGATGTCATATTCCTACTGCAAAAAGAGTATCTAGAAATACATATATGTAAGAGCGGCCAATAAATTGGGCAGAAAAACATCTGCGACAATCGGAATCTGATAAGGAAATAGCCTAGTATATGTTTTACGTCAAAATGGATGAAACCATAAATGCTTGGCTGGATAAATACACACCATGGCTAGCTAACGACTAAAGGGTGCTGTTTGCAACCACTGTGGTTTATTTTCTCCTGCCACTGGGACTGTTAGAGAGGTTTTGGGATTATTTATCATTAGGCCATTCACGAAGCTCAAAGATATGTACGAAGACTGCCGTAATCATGTTCCACAAAACTGCAGCAATTGCTGCAAAGTCTTTTCTCTAAAAGGTGCCTGTGGATGTCCAACCGCATAGTTGTTACCAAAAAACAATAGAAGAAAACAGGCAAATATTGACATATATTATTTCCTGTATCTCCATTTTGAGTGCAATTCTGCCCACTGTAGAACGGTCCTTAGGTACGCTAAGGCCTGTTTTTAGGAGCACTATGGGAGAGGAAATTATTAATAGCGTAAAAATTAATGAACATATTCAATTTTTCAGAATTTTTTAAAGTTTTATTTTGTAAGAAGTCGCCGTCGCCTTGCAGCTGTCCTCCGTAGATTCGATCATGAATGCGCCCTTCAGGAAAGTGTTTAAAAATTTACACTCAACAGAAACTGCATGCTCACATTTGAACAGCTTATTGGTGTGTTCATTAAGTAGTAACTATTGAAAAATAAAAAAATATTACGGAAAGTATTTCAAATTTAAACACCCTATATATCGGAAGCTTGCAATATTAGTATGAAACATATTGAGCTGAATCTTGAATCTATAGTTTACAGATTGGAAAATTTTAAGAGTATATAGAACGATAAATTATAAACTAGACATATTCGATTGCCAGTTCAAATTTTTACAAAATTATTCCATGCTAAGTCAACAACTTTTATTGTTCCCCTCGTATGTGAATCTGACTTTCTGGTTGATGAAAATAATGTCAGAGTAAACATAACCTCCAGCTGTACAGTATACATTATCTGTAATTTTGAAATATTGTGTCTTTACTTAATACGCGTCGAAAAAAGAAAATAAAAAGGAAGAAAAGTCAAAGCGACCTTTATTCGACGTGAAAAATGAACTGCGTCAAAGAAGTTCATTGTCGACAAGCCCATTTTTAATGTAATACCCCGCGGAGGAAAAATCCCAAACGAAAAACGTTACGCAAGAGATATTTTTTAAAAAATACCTTGGATAAGAAATTAGATCTAAATTGTACGTCCTTGAGGACTGGAACCATTATTTTTATCAAAAATCAATACAAGGTGATCCTTAAGTAATTTTACATAGAATTATGATATATTGTTCACTTCAAAATATTCAATCGACCTTGCTTTAATAAAATATAGATTAATAAGCCAGATGGAATTTTCAAATACATTTTTTACAATAACTTCAACGTTTTTGAACATGTGACCTAAAAAATTTGAAGTCAAGGGTTTTTGGGTATGAATATTAATAATTTGGGATCTATTTCGATTCATTTTCCACAGGACGGCACATAAGACGTATATGTGGCATAAAAGCGTGCTAAGTTTTTTGCGCTTTATGTCAACGCTATTTTTAGAAAAACATATCAGGCATACCATTTAATCAAAAAAATGCATACTTGTTATTCACGCGAAAACTGGACAGTTTTCGAAACAATCGCATTTTATGAAACAGCTGCATAACTAGAAGTATTAAATCTATGCTTATAATTTTACAGCAATATGATGAATATTAACGTATAGCAGAAGTTGAGAAGTTGACGACAAAAATGTGTATATCACTGCAGCCCAACGGATAAATACAACCTTTTAGTGTCTGCCTCGTCGTAGCACCACTGAATACGTTAACACTGTTGATCACTAGTAACAGAAATGTTGACCAATCAAATGACTATCCAACAAAATCAAGCTAAGGTGTAAGGTAACGTGCCGATGGCGGCCGCAAACGTTCCCATGGAGGTACCTGGCGAAACCCACTTGGAAATAGACTTTACCTGACATACAGGGCTCTGCCAGGGATAACACCACATTTCCCTAGCTATGCGTGGGATCAGAATGGATCACCAAAAACAAAAAAAAAACGGAGGACGAGTGGAAACGCTCACCTCCAAAACAGAAGCACCGTCGATGTAAAAGAGTCTGCGGTGCTGATGCAATGAGAAGGAGGAAAGCGAGGCAGCAGGCTAGCGTTTCCACCGACACCACCAGCGCTACTCACCCCTCCCAATTCAAACCTGGCACCAGCGTCCAAAATAGCATGGGCAGCGATGCTAGTTTCTCCTCCAAAAGAGGCACGGAACACGTTGCCCCCCGGGATAAGGAGCGCATCCGCTCGAGCACCTCGGAGGAGAACCATTATTTACAAGGCCGACTCATACGGTAAAATAATTACCGAGAATGGAGACCTTGTCAAGAAATAATCAGAGCCACCTGCGACAATGACGAAACGCTATAGAGTCTAAAGAACACGGTTTCAGAGCTGAAACCGTGGGAGGAGGCTAAGCTCCACGTAGTGCACGTCAACAACCTCCCATACTGACAAAAGCCACCCTCTGGATCCCGATTAAAGCTCACGCTGACCTGGGTGACAAAAAGGATGTGCTCCGTCGGCTGGACAAACAATACCCAGATCTTCGGCTGGATACGTGGTTTTCCTTTCACCATGAAGCGAAAGTCAACCCCAAAGTGCACCTCTCCGTCTTCGGTATAGTAGACGAGGAGATGGGAGCCCTAGAAATACGATCAATGAGGTTGAGCTACGCGTTCACCTTATTGATTGTTAAAATAAAAAAACCGACCCGGAGAGGAAGATGATATGGGATCAAGTATGGATCCCCTTACCCATCCGAGGAGCCTCAAAAAGCTGTTGTTTCTGTGGAGAATGTCGAACCATCTCCTAAGATGGTGACCGACAGTATCTTGACAGAACTAACAGCTCTAAGCGTGGCCTAAACAGACAAAAACCTGCTTTATCATCATCAAGTAGTGGTGAATAATGACAAGGTAAGAATAATTCAGTGTAACCTTCAGCACAAAAAGGTGGCTTCGGCAACACTATGCCGCCACCTTGATGTGATATAGGACACAATTGTACCTATTCTGGAGCCCTGGATGAGCAATGAGCAACGTAGGACTGCCATATATGTCCCTAGGAATTTTAAGACCTACTCACTGACGCACTTTTCGTCCTACAACCTAACGGTAGTGAAGGTTTAACATGCGCAGAAAGGTCAAAACAAAGTTTTGATACTGGCATCCGCATATCTCTCCTCAGGCGCAGCCAAACAATCCCCAAAAAAGAAGCTGGAGGATCATGTGGGGCACTGACTCACCCAAAAGCTTGAATTGGTAATAGGCTGCGATTCAAACTATCACCACGTAAGTCATAGCGATGAAATCATTTTAAAATTAAAATAGAAAGAAACACAAACTCGAGGAAACGGAACTAAAAGATAAGGTCAATTTTATGGAAAACCAACAAGGCAATTAAAACTTGTCACACTTTAAAATAAAACAAAACATTAAATATAGAGGTCGGTACCAAACAATTAGAACCGACTACTGAAATTTGAAATGTTACAAATAAATGTTGATTCATGTCAGTCTTAAAAGTCTTAAAATTAATTGATGGCTCACTATTAAAAATCAAAATTGTGATCTAAATTTTGGAAATGCAAACATGAGGCACGTGAATTCTTGACGATGCGACTATCACTTTTATGATGAGTGATTCTATTTTTTAATAATTGTGTAGTTTGACCAATGTAACATACAACGTCACTCCGGTCTATAGTCAACGTCGTATCTTTGGTATGAGAAAAAACGCTCACTACAATATCAGTATTATATGTCGCTATTTTAAATTTTTTTTAATTCTTGAAATGAGAGATGTTGTCAGTAAGACCATTGACAAAAGGTATATTTTCATAAGTGAAGCGTGGAAAACACGAGGAAGAGCTTTTTCTCCTACATATATATATATATATATATATATATATATATATATATATATATATATATATATATTATTGTGATTTGTTATGTGTGAGAAATCCGATTATTATTGTTAATGTTTAGTTGATATGAATTACTAGTTTTAGTTTGC
Organism: Galeruca laticollis; assembly: GCA_963921935.1. Classification (NCBI taxonomy): domain Eukaryota; kingdom Metazoa; phylum Arthropoda; class Insecta; order Coleoptera; family Chrysomelidae; genus Galeruca; species Galeruca laticollis. The sequence continues at coordinate 102,055,725 of OY998177.1, forward strand.
CCGGTATATTAGAAAATTTTAAAATAGGTCATAAATTAATTATACCTTGCATGAAAAACTGTATGATATCAAAGTAGGGTTCATATGTTAAAACAAAACTATTTTAATTTCAATTATGAGCGCCAAAAAAGTAAAATCCTTGCATTTAAATAAAGAAAAAATTTTTTAATCAAAAAAAATACTTGCTATAATTACTTTATAAATCCTAGAGACGGTCCTGTATGCTCAACTTCAAACCCCTCTACGATTCAGAAACGTTTGGTCAATACTGCCAACTGTTGAATATAGATGGAGCAATCATCAAAAAAAAATTGAAACTTCTCAACAATATAATTTCAAGTTTTTCAAGTGAAAAACGTTATTTAATATATTTAAAACAAATACATTATTCATTTACAAAAAACTTATGAAAACAAACTATCTATGAAAGCCAAACAGCCTGTCGTGCCTGGATAACAGCTAAAGTTGATATTACATTTCATCCACATCAATACATTTTAAGTGGAATTCCATAGTCCAGTCCTTTCTGAAACGTATCGTGGAGATACCATTCCCACGATACGATATTTTACTTGGTTATATAGATGAAATTTTACGGTCAGTACTCTATAATTTTTATCAATTATTTGTCAAATCTAGGTTTATTTACTTGATTTATCAATTTGCTGATTTATATTTAAGAATAATGCATTTCTTTTATAATTACCACTCCGATGTGCTGCTTTTTGAATAGTTTTGAATTATTTTTCTAAAAATTTAGCTTCTCGCCCATTCATTTCTACCAAAAGGAATTCTACCTAGTCAATAGTGTCCATTATCAACAAATTTTTCCTATTCAATTTTTTCAGTTTTCAATACGCTTGTCGCTAATCAAAATATTTCAAATCTACTCCACCAATCAAAATTGGCTATAAAAATTCTTGTTGATACATTTCATTTCAAGTTATAAATTGCTCATCTATACTTCTAGGACATTCTGTTTAAAATCTTTAAATAATTAAATCTTATATATTACTTCCTTTAAATTATATTCCAAAATATTTTGAAATGACAGCTCTTTTTATTTCAATTAGATCTATTCGGAATGACAATTCATTTCACAAATGTCATACTTTATGAACTTATTGTTATTATTTTTACTTTCTACCTTGACAAATATTAAATAATTACACAATGTTATCAGAAAATTTCTTTCAATATCTAATTATTATTTTTGAAAACAAATCAGAATGTTTTACTTTTATTGTGTGAGAAATAGATTGTTATAATGTAATGTAACGTTCAAAATTCCCTCTCTCAAATGCTAGAAATCATGTTATATACCTCACATAAGTGTATTTACTAAGTGTATTGAAAATTTCCTTCATTATTCTTCAGTTTGCCTCTTGTTTACTTTCTCTATTGAATAATGAATAATACAGATTGTCTCTTATTTCGGATGATTTAAAAAAATTTAAATTCTAAAATTTTGTATTTGCTTATAGTGTGTAGTATTTCATTCCATATTATAGTATACAGAGTGTTGCAGGTTTCTTTTTATGTTAATATATATATATATATATATATATATATAATAGATATTTTTGTGGGGATGTGGCAATAAGACTCCAGTGTAAATTCTTTCAGATATTTATTCCACATCCCCACAAAAATATCCATTACAAATAAGTTGGCAAATATCTTTCTTCAAATTGAATATATATATATATATATATATATATATATATATATATATATATATTTATATTTAATTTGAAGAAAGATATTATTCCACATCCCCACAAAAATATCCATTACAAATAAGTTGGCAAATATCTTTCTTCAAATTAAATATATATATATATATATATATATATATATATATATATATATATATATATATATATATATTATATATATATATATATATATATATAGTTAGATTTTATAAAACACAAGAAATGGCTATGTTGAGTTGTGAGGAGAAAATTTAATTAGTTTTGATTGTGGGAGATATAATTATTTCGTTCGATGTATGAACAAACTGTCGTTTGCAGGGATGATATTGTGCATCATAGATTAAATAACGTTCTATACCCAATCTGCTAATATACAGAATTTGTCAGGGTATCCTAGATTCAATTTTTATCGGTAAACTACCAATGCTTGCATAGAGAAGTATATAAAAATGTTGATTGTACACGGTAAAGATATTAGATTTTAGCTCTCGCTTTTTGTCATATACAACACAACCTCGAGCTTAAATATAATACATTTTTTCCCTTGTATAAATAACTATTTTTCATTTTTATTCACTCTGACATTTGTAGTCAGTGAATCATTCTAGATTAAATGATAATCGGTAAATTACCAATGTTAATACAGAGAAGTTATTCAAAAAAAATTTTTTAATAACAGATCGATAATATTTCAAATCTGACAATCCTTTTCTATTATGATCAACTTTTTTAATAACAATTATCAATATTCTCAAAAATAAAGGGACTTTACTCTCGAGTAAAATTCATATTTTTTTACGAACCTTGTATACGGCTGAAAAAAATTGGTATCTGATGGTTGCATTTTGCGTTTCAGACCATGCAGAACTTTTTATAATGAATGACTTTTTTTCATTAAACTAAGAGTAAAAAAGTTTCCCATATAGTTCCGACTTAATTGGACACAGTGACTATAATATAATGGTATTGAAGGAGGAAAAACAACTAACACTGCAACAATGGTCAACTCATCGCTTTTAACTTGAGAAATTCTCAAATCACAGACCGGTTTTGGCCTTCTTAGGTCTCTTCAATACAACTTATACAATTGATCGAATTTTCAACCAGACTTATGCGTTTATCCAGTTACTTGTACTTTGTTACTTTAAGCTGATATTTTCCCGAATGCTTGATTGTCTGAGAACTCAGCTAAAACAACTATGCCACCCCTCTGTGACGTGAACATCTAACAGAATATTTGCTTTAAAGAAATACGTCAAGATAAAGACTCATAAAATTGAATTAAATCGAAATTCGATATAAAAAGTGTCACCGGGGATATTAAATTGACCTAGAAAACATTAACGTTATTGGCAAAACCATTTTTTCACTTCCCCTTCAAAAAGTAATCAATTTCCAAGTTAATATTGTACATTTAAAGTCACTTTCTTCGACAAATGCTCAACGAAAACATATACAGGATGCAGCGAATCGAAGAAATGAAAAAAATTATATTTTGATTTACGATATCCACAGAAGAATCCAAGAAAGTAAAAACAGTGCTATTAAACAAAAATAGGAGGGATGACTTATAGGAAGGATGTGGAGAAAGTTGTAACGAGTACATTGGTGTAAAAAAATGTTTTTAAAGTGACGTCTTCGTATTTATACAGGGTGGAGAGTTTTCATTTAAATGCTCTGTATATACACAAACTAAGGTTAGAGAAAAATTGTACTTAGGTATTCTAAATATTTTCTAACTTTTTTTTTTACTTTCGAAACGATTTCTCTATTTTCGGATCGATTATTGTTGACAATAACATGATCATTGTATTTTATTGTGACAGCGCTTGTCAAGTAACATTTTTGAATTTTTTTACTAGGAACCGTATCAATTAGACTAACCTATTTCTGATTTAATTTGGAATATTAGTGAATATCTAAAGAGTACGATGGTTTACTAACTTTACTTATCATTGATAGTACAATTGGTTTTTTTCTATTATTTGTTCCATCTCCACAGTGGAAGCATTTAGCATTGCACCTAGGTTTCTTGCCGAAGGCGACAGAGACAGTCGAGGTCGGCGCGTATTTACTAGATTTTGGATCGTGTTGGCAGTAGCTCGTAATTGCTTTTCCCTCACTTAAGTGCATAATTCCAGACTGCAATTCACTTGGTGGTACCGACAAGAAGACCAGCTAGCAGGATAAGGTTCTTCTTTTATTTGTTCTCGCCAGCCATATCCTTTCTCGGCATATCATTTTCGTATAGCATTATTAGAACAAAAAAATACAGTCTACTTAGTTCCCTGTCCAAACATTATTATTATTATATAACGAAAATTGGTGGTCCAAGGTAATTGAATAATAAAATTTAGCAATTAATTTATGATGTACTAACGTCCCTGCCATTTTAAGACCTTTTCAAATATTTACTAGTCACACTATTTTATTTAAATCTATGTAATTATTAATAGTTGTTTTGAGCTATGCAGTGTATCTAAGAAACCTAGTAGTATTTTGTTATTTCCTTATTGTAGGTATGCATGCTGGTTCCTCTTCTGGATTTATTCCTGGAGCAGGGCTGGTTTATTCTATCAAAAAATAAGATGGTGATTACCACGATGAAATGAACCGAGAAATTTTTTTGCATTGGTTTGAATACCAGCTTATAGTGAACTTGGAAAAACCTGCAGCAATTGTAATGGAAAATGCAAGTTATCACAGTACAGTGATCAATAAAGTACCAAAAACAGCTACCAAAAAGGCTGATATACAGAACTGGTTGATACAAAATGATATTCCTTTTGAAAATACTTTCCTCAAAAGCCAATTATTGAATTTAGTACAACGGTAATACTTAGATAACTTATTTTGTTTAAATATATGCATTTTTGTAGGAATAAATCGCCAACAGTATATGAAGCTGACATATTATCTGAAAAATATGGTCACAAAGTACTTCGACTTCACCCTTACCGCTATATATTCAACCAAATAACATATTTGGGGCATAGTTAAAAAATTTATAGAGATCATGTGGGAACTGATGGTTCTTCAATAGAACAAGGAATAGGTGTATGGAAAAAGTCTTTAGAAAAAGTGACTCCTGATATTTGGTCAAAGACAGTAGAGCACACAGAAAAAATTATACAAGATGGGTGGGGTAGAGAAGTAGTATTTGATAGACAGGATGTGCCTCCACTTATTATTAATTTTGACAGTGACGATGGAGATAGTGATGATTTTGTAGTGGAGTAGTGGAAATCTTGTGTTTAATTTTTTGTATATTTCCATCCAATTTGCTTTATTTCCACCTTTTCAAAATCACTAATAACTATTATTAAATTAATTAGGTACAGTTATTTCATAATACACAAATTAAAACAACGACCACAGTATTTCTACATAAATAATACTGATATAATGGGAGATTTTTTATTTTTATATCTTGTAACAAAATTTTATTTTGTGTTTCTATATTTTTCTTTTCCAATCTATTTTTATTATAATAAATATAATAGATATTGTATAAAGAAACAATATTTAAATTTGCATGAAGGTGATTACAGTTTGTATTGATTCCTTTTAGCGTAAATCCTTGCAGTGCTCTTGAAGATGGTTCTATAGAGCATAGAATAAGGTATAAGGATCCACAGTTCGTCATTTAACCCTCTTCTATGTAAAATAATTGAATGTTAATTCGAACATAGAATGATTGGTTACTATTTCTAGTATCTTATCCATAAGTTTTCATGAATAAATATTTATATTAAATCAATGAAGCCTATCATACAAGCCTTTTATTTTTAAATAAATATTTTTGACTTACGCCTTACGAGGCACGGAATAATGAAAAAAAAACTGTCAATGTAACATTAGATTGACTTTTCTAGTTTTCGTTAAGTAAAGGAAAAAACTACAGCTTGGCAACATCACAATATTTTGTTTTGCAATGTCATCGCCTTTTTATCGTAAATAAACTATTATATATTATTAGCCATATGGGAATAACTGTGCAATCATATATTAAACCGGAAAAACTATATCTGCCGATCTTTACAATTATTACTTAAGAAGGCAGTTTAAAAGTGGAGAACTCCCTAGATTTACCTGTTCATTGATTACTTCATATTGTGGATCTCTTAAGTGTCTTCTAATTTCAAATTCTTCAAGGAAATCCAGTTCTTGTTTCTTATCACAATTATGTAGTAATTCTAGTTCTGTGTTAGGTGTCAATGAAAATTTGGTGTCAAGTAAATGTTTGGTAGGAATCCTCTGGTTGTTCTAATTTGTATGCTCGTAAGAGTTCACTGTGTCTAATTTCAAAATCTCTAAGGGTTTGAACCAAATAGACAGCATTACATTCTGGAGATTTAAATTTATAATTACCAGACTTTTTATTGAGGATATTTTTGTTTCTACATTTAACAAATATTTTGTAATATCGAAACAATTGTCAATATCTTAGAATTTTTACCATTTTTTCAATATATTGTGGAATTATTTAGAAACAGTTCCATTTAAAAAAGTAAAAATTAAAACATTATTTTTAGACTTAAGAGGTGATAAGGGACTTCTTGTAGACGCCAAGGAGCTGGCCCGTGGTGTTAGTATTGTATGGTGTGCTCGTAACGCGTCCCAACATTAATTATTCTGCGCATGACGTTACTTAGAGAGCACGTGCTGCATTCTGGCATTAATTTGCAATAATCTACCTAACAATTTGTTGATTATTCACGTGTTTCTGTTTTTTAGTGTGTATTGAAGAGTTAATTGTTCACTGTGTTACGTTATTATTCTTCATTAGTGTTTTTAAATGAAACTCAAGGTCTCTAGTTAATTCCACAATATAATACAAGTTATTGAAAATTCTAAAAAATTGACAATTGTTTCGATAAATCAATTTCGAAACAATTGTCAATTTTTTAGAATTTTCAATAACTTGTATTATATTGTGGAATTAACTAGAGACCTTGAGTTTCATTTAAAAACACTAATATGAGCATATTCCACGAAGTAAGGGTCGAGACAGTCAATTTCATTATTATTCTTCTGTTGGTTCATTTTGTAATTTTTCTGTAAATTAAATTGCAAGTAAGTAAACACATCCTAAAAAACACTAGTTCTTCATTACGAAATAAAATGTTAAAGAAGTTACCTAATGTAATAAGGCCTGCATGTGAGGTTTATGGGTATGGATATTATTCCAGAGAGACTAACAGTGGTGATATTCGATATTATAGTTTCCCAAAAGATGAAAATAATCATGGTAAAATTAGACTTTAAATGCATATTATCCGTTAATTATATGTATATGTTTTTGCAGCACGTGCTCTTCTAAGTATTTTCTCAAGTGTTCTGATTAAAACAGTGAAACAGGAGCTACTTAATTATCAACCAAAAACTAGACGCAAACACAACGGAATTTATACCAACTGGGAAGGAAATTTTAACCACTACAACCTAATATGAATCTGGGAGTACCTACATAATCATGATAATGAAGGACAAGCTGATAAAAACTATTTAAATTTAAATATTCATATTCTTTTGGATGTTATTTTGTATATCGAGCGAACGAGAACCTATATTAAGTTAAGACATTTAAATAATAGAATTAGTTGTGAAAATTCAAAACAGAAATTAAATAAAAAGTTATGTAAGTTTACAAATGTAAAAAATAACCAATTAATGTACTTGATTGTTTTTATTTCATATTGATCTGAAAGAATAAAATAAAATTTCTCGAGTAGCTAATAAATCTGCTCCCAAGACGACGTCATAATATGCGACAAGGACAGGCTAATACATGCACCATACCCTAACACCACGAGCTGGTCGAAGAATTAGATATTGAACCAAATTTTTTATCATCACAAACAGTTTATCAAAGAAAAGACAGTTATGAAAGTCCTGATGAACCAATAACAGACCCGAAAATAAATTACAAAGTAAAAATATTCTCTATATTAGATACGACCTTATCATCTCTTAATGAAAGATTCAAGGGGCTGGAGCAATTTAATAACATTTTTGGATTTCTTTATCAAATGTTCAGCTTGAATGAAGAAGTATTAAGAAAAACTCGTCTGAAAATTTACCATTTCATTTAAAAGATGAACCACGTAAATAATCAGATATTGCAAATGACTTAATTGATGAAATTATCTGTTAAAAATGCCACTTACCAGAGTAAAATGAGTTAGATCATCAGTTAAATCTTCAACACATTTTAAAGAACAATGTAGTTTCAACATTTGCAAATACTGCAGTGGCAATACGAATTTTTAAATGCTACTAGTACCTGTAGCATCGGGAAAATGTCTTTTTCTAAATTAAAATTAATAAAAACTTTTCTATGCTTAACTATGACACAACACAGACTCAGTAATTTGGTAATTATGTCCATAGAAATTGACCTTATGGATTGTATTCCTTTAGATGAGTTAATTGAAGATTTTTCCGAAAAAAAGGCAAGAAAAGAGTGCTTTCAGTAAGTTGTTTTGTTCTTTTTTTTCTGTTATGTAACAATTTTATTGTTGTGTCAGTTTTGTTATTGCTTTGCTTTTTTTACACTCTTTGTTAATCCTTGTGTCCCAGACTTAAGACTTGTCAATATCTTCTAAATGTTATGGAGAGGAGTTACCTTTATTTGGAAACATCAAATGATAATGATGATTCAAAATTATAGATTATACATTATAGGATATATAAATTAACACTGTTCAAGATTTGAAATTTTTGATTTGTATATATTACTGTATTTTCAGAAATGTGTAAATTATATGCAGATATGAAACTCTCTTTGTAGCCGTTCGTTATTGTTTATACATTCAAAGCGTAAGTTTATTTTATGTCTGTAGCATTGTTGAAAATTTAGAAGAATATAACGTTTTACACTATCATTTCATTTATGTTAATAAAATTGTAGCGCCGTAAAGTGAGATTGTTTAGACCAATCGAAATATCCCATTGTAATGTTTGTAAGACTTATTGTCATATTATATTTAAATTTCTATGGTTGAAAGAAACGGGATCTTTGAATAATGGATCGGTGTCGGAAAGCCTGTAATAAGACATTTCGAATATTTAAGAGTAATAGGTTTACATAGGACGGTCTCACCTTTGAACGTATTTCAATAATAATTGAAATATCTATTGCATGTGTCCATTGTTGATTCTTGGCAATGGTTCCGGTCGGGTGAATGATACGCACCAATCGGGAAGGTTTATTCTCTTTAGTCCCGCCAAACTTCGTGTAAACATACCCCTTGGCGTTTTTCTATTTAACACGACTTACAACGTGAAGAAATCACTTGTCAATAAGTTATCGGTCGGTCGTCACTAAGTAATCAGTCAGTTACGAAGCAGTCGCACTTAGTTAAGCAGTTATCACATAGTTACGCAGTCAGTGAATAAGTTATCGGTTACACTATTAACAAGTTAGTTGGTGGAATAGTGAACCGGTTGCTTAGTTGGCAACAAAGTCGAAACTCAAGTTCTAAGTATTATTCAAGTAGAAACACATAATTTCTAAGATACTAAGTCAAGCATATCGTTTCTTAGTGGCTATTCGAGTCAAGTGCGTACTCATAAGTTGAAATCTATCGTTTTTATGTCAAGTTAAGTTACTAAGTCAAACATACAGTTTCTTAGTTAGTATTCGAGTCTAGTGTGTACTCAAAGTCGAACAAATAGTTTCTTAGTCAGTATACAGTCGCTACCTCATAAAGCCGATACATAACGTTTTTACGAATCATTAAGATCTTGTTTGCCTTCCGATCTAAAAACCATCGTAGTTCAAACATTAATCCATTTATACAATTCATAGAAAATCTGTATAGGTACGAAAGTTGAACTTAACTTAAATCCTAAATGTTTTAATTTGAGCTATTATCCTAATTAATGCAATTTAAAGCGCATTGATTTCATTCGTGAAATAGACCTCATAAAAAATTAAAATAAAAGTAATTAAGATAACTGAATAATTAAAAATGTTTAAAATTTTCCGGGTGTCCCAAATTATCGTATATAGATAATTTAAAAATTAGAAAACTGTTTAGGATGGCATTAAAGTACCTTCATAATGGCTTATGGAAAAACTTCATTGCATTTGACAGGCTTGTGCACCCAACTATCACTTTTTTTAATCACTGTACATTGTTATTGAAAATTGCGTGTTATTAGGAGTACTACGATACAACATACTTGTAATTATTTTTTATTATTAACTACAAAAAATTAACATTTATGAAATTTAACTAAAATGCATATGCAATTCAAAAAACGAAAACAAAATTATAGTAAGTGCTCAAAATTATTACCTGCAGATTCCATGCACGCTTCAAGACGTCTTAAAAGCGTTCTTGTGCATTCCGCCTGAATCATAGCTGGTGTAATAGCACGGCATGCTTCAAGAATGCGTTCTTTCGGATCATCTAGATTTACAGGTTGCGTTTGATAAACCAATTCTTTAAGGTAACCCCACAAAAAAAAGTCCAGTGGTGTTAGATCTGGCGAGCGAGGAGACCAAGCTATAGGTCCTTAAGTACCAATTCACCTGTTGGGAAACAGTTGATCGAGATGTTCCGCAACAATACCTGCATTATGAGGTGGAGCACCGTCCTGTTGCCAGATAATTGCATTCCGTTGTGCCAAATGGATGTCTTCCTTAAGTTCAGGTAAATCGAGTTCAAGAAAATGTAAATATTTTTCTCCATTCAATGTGCCCTCATAAAAGTATGGCCCAACCAAGTTGAATAAACCGCACCATACATTTATACCCCAAATTGTCTGAAAACGAGTTGAAGAAACCCAGTGTGGATTTTCGTTCGACCAATAATGGGCATTATGTGTATTCACTACACCATTGTTGTGGAAGCGGCTTTCATCACTCCAAAATATTGTATTTAAAAGCAGGGGATCATCGGTAATCATCACATCAATTAGAGAAATAAATTCTAATCTTCGGTCGAAATCAGTAGGCTTCAGTCCTTGAACTAAATGTAATTTAAAAGGGTGATATTTGTGTTTCCTCAAAATTCCCTGTACAGTACTTTTGCTTATTCCGATTTCTTCAGCTAGTTTTCTAACAGAAGTATGGGGATTAACACCAACATACGCAAGTAGATTAATAACATTATTAACATTGCTCACATAATTTTGGTGTGGTGCATGGTTTTTGTTAGGGAATGAACCGTTGCGCAATTTTCGTTCCAATCTAGGAAACACCATGTGTGCTACTTGACGACGTTGAGGAAAACGTTCTGGATATAAACGGGCTGCTCGTCGAGCATTTTTCCTGGATTCACCATAAACTAGTAACATGTCAACGTATTCGTCTGAACTAAACGTGAATGGTATCTTACTGATAACAAGAGTAATTATTTTTTAATTGGAGCTTGCGAATAGTGGACACGACAAACAATTAAGTCATCGACTAACTACACTAGGCACTGTTTAACAATAAGTTCTTTTTTTGACAGAGGCATCGGTTTTTGACAAGAAAAAATTAATGTACTCCTTTTCGACATTTTTATAACCATCGGCGGAGGCAAGATAATTTTTATAAGGATAATTAGGTAATACTTATAAAAAATTAGTGTTTTAAATGAAACTCACGGTATCTAGTTAATTCCACAATATAATAAAAGTTATTGAAAATTCTAAAAAATTGATAATTGTTTCGATAAATCAATATCATCGTCAGAATGACAGGAGTTACATGTTATTTGATGCGCGCCTACCTGATGTTTAGTAGTTATTTTTGGCTAGACTAAGAAGTGATCTAACTTGTGATTGACTTAATATATGGTTATAGAAAAAAGAAGAAGATGTGATATTACAAATATTGAAGCTTAGATATTATAAGCCCTATGGTGATATCCTGGATATCATTTTTCCAATTAAGATCAGTATAACTGTGCAATGATATAGAAAACCAGGAAAACTATATCTGCTGATCTTTACAATTATCACTTAAGCAGACAGTTTATTAGTGGAGAACTCCCTAGATTTAACTGTTCATTGGCAACTTCATATTGTGGGTTTCTTAAATGTCTTCTTATTTCCAATTCTTCAAGGAAATCCAGTTCTTGTTTCTTTTCACAAATATGCAGCACTTCTAGTTTTGTGTTAGGTGTCAATGAATTATTGGTGTCAAGTAGATGTTTTGCGTAGTGGGATTTATCTGGTTGTTTTAACCTGTGTGCTCGTAAGTGTTCACTGTATCGGATTTCAAAATTCCTAAGGGTCTGACCCAAATAAACAGCATTACATTCTGGACATTTGAGTTTATATATACCTGACTTCTTCAATAGTGGTATTTTTGTTTTTACATTTAACAATTTTGTACTAACGTTACTTTCTGTTTTAAAAGAAATTGTTGTATTCGTTGCTAAAGATATTATCTTTGAAATATTATTAGAAATATTTCCTGCATATGTGATGGTTTTATAAGTTTTTATTTCATCAGCTTGTTTATCATATCTAATGGATAACCGTTAGATGTTGCTATTTGTCTAATTGTATTAATCTCTCTATCAAAATTACATTTGTTCATAGGAACTGAAAAAGCTCTATGTATCATTGAATTATATGCCGCTATAAAAAAGTCTAAAATGTTAATTTTTTGTTGTTAATATTTAAAAATAATTACAAGTCTGTTGTATCGTTGTACTCCTAATAGAATAACACGCAATTTTCAATAACAATATACAGAGGGTACCATTTAAAAAAAAATGATAGGTGGGTGCAATAAAGTTTTGTCATAAGTCATTATGAAAGATATTTCGATACAGCCAGCCCGTGTGAAATTAAAAGTTGTATTACAACGTGGTAGTTTTCTTAATCAAAGTCGCATTTGAAATATAATTTTTTATAGTCGTAGAAAATAGTATATTGTGCAACAAGTGAGGAAAGTTCAACTTTTCTCCCAAGTGTGGAAGTTTGTGACACGAGTCTAGATTAAATATAGAAAAATCAGGTAAACGTAATCAATGTTGCTCAATTTTGAATTGTTATGCCCGGTGTATATTTTTTTGACAATAAGTTTTCATTAATTGTAATATTAGTATCTGCCAACGAAATTCACTATAAAGATAATGGTGTGGGCAACGTGCCGTGAGAAATAATATTTCACTCAGTATGAGCAATTTATGGTTTTAACATTAAAGAAGCTATGAAAAATAGGCTACTTTTCATAGCAGTTTCAAAGATTTGATTTTCCTATTATAACAGCCGTATAATCGAATTTTAATGATTTTGACAAGGGGAACATTAAACCGCTGCCCTTGTGTTTGTCTTTCGTTGCGCAAGACTAAAATATTATAATTATTCAGAAAATATGGTGAAGTTGGGTTTTCTATAGTTATCCATGTTTCTACGATTCCTATAATTGGGAATTTACAAAAACTTATCTTTTCTTCCGTATTAAAATTATTTACTGTATTAATTCCTTGACAGTTTTTTATTTCTATATCTTTATTTTTATTTTTCCATTATCCTTTCTCATTTCCATTTTTATCGCTTGGTCAGTTTCTTCATAATTTTTCTCATCTGTCGCTATTAGTTTTTAGATTTCGTGATTTTAGTTATTTTCCTAAGGTTTCCGCCTGTATTATTCTCAGCTGGAGATCTTTGATCTGCCGTTCTTTTATGGCTGCCACTTCCATTTTCTTTATCTTCGGATATTTCTATGTTCTGGTATACTTGTTAATTAATTATTAGTTTATTATATCTAATGTATGCTGTATATCCTTTATCCCTAGCTTCCTTTAATTTGGATGTCAATGATCTTCTTTCTTCTTGGATTTTTTGGGGTAATCTTCATTTATCCATATTCCTGTTCCTTTCTAATTTTTTGCAGATTTTAGTATTTTCGTTCTGGTGCTTTCTTTAGTTAATTTTACCAATACTCGCCTCTTCGCATCTTTCGAATAGTTCCCAGGTCTTTTTGTTTCTTCTATATCTACGTTTTTGTTGATAGACGTTCCTATTTTCTGCATAATTTTATATATTTTATCTTCTATTTCAGATTCCTTTTCATTTTCCTCATCGCTAATGCCCATTACCACAATATTTTTCTTCCTGATTTCCCTCTCTAACTTTTCTATCCTTTCTACTTGTTTCATAACTTGTTCTTTCAGTTTTAAATTTTCTTTTATTCTTCATTTCCAATACAAAAGAATCTATTTTCTCATTCATTTATTGTGCAGTTTAGTTTATTTGTTCTATTCTTGCCATATCCCCCATTTACTTTACAGTAAAAGTTTTATTTGTTTATTATTTTTCTTCGTTTTCCGCTTTGTAAGTCAGTCTGACAACGACGCTTTGATATCGACCAGAATTCTTTTTGCACTTACTAATTAGTTTGTTATTGAACTTCACTTTCACTTGTCTTTAATATTTGTTTATCTTACCAAGAATGTTATATTTAATGAGTTTTTTGTACACTGGTATTAAGTCCATCACTTTAACTATATTGGAAGTTTTTCGAAATTAACTAGTTTTCTTTGTAACTCTCGATTTTTACGGCCTTATGCAGGAGCAAAATCAAAACATTGTAAGCTCAGTGACCGCACCGTTGCCACACCCCAACTTAATAACAGTTTCCACCAAATGCCTCGCGAACTGCTAAAACAAAGATAAAGTATGTGGTATTTTTGAAATGGTAGTTAAACGACCTTAAAAATGAGGAATCCGTCAACCCCCCTTTCCATTTGAGGTTGTGTCCGCCCTGATACAGGGTTGATGTAATTTAGTTGAAAACCACACGCACAAACTGTCCCCCTTAAAAATAAGTGTGGCATGGCTTTGCATATTTTTGAATTTTCTATAGGGGCTGAAATATAGAGGGGGTACGTTTTCAAACTGGCACCTCGTAGATTTAAGCAGCTATATCAAAATTATTACTTTCCAAAAGAAAAATCATTGCCTTTAAACCAAAAAAATCAAAAGTATTGAATAAAGAAGAAATAGATCACTTCGTATCACCTAATTAAAAAGGAAATAAAATTAAATCTAATTCCTTTTCTTCCTTGTGATGAATTTTTTGTTTTATTTTAGGTTGCACTAATAATTGGTTAGGCAGGCAGCGCTTGTCGTCTTGAAGACCTTTGTCAAAAATAAATTTGGATGAAATAGAAGGTAAATTGCCTTTCTCCAAGATTGTTTAATATATATATATATATATATATATATATATATATATATATATATATATATATGAAACTCTAAAACCTTATAGTGTGTAAGCATGGGTATCGCGGTGTACAACAACGCATTGTTACGCATTGTTTACACTCTGTGCAGATTACCAAATAGTGGTAGCCGAAGACGCGAATGATCTTAGCTACATGGTAAGTAAACAGCAGAAAAAAGCATCGAAAAGAATTTCACTACGATGCTAAATACGAGGAGAGACTGGGAAAGGGAATACACCACCCAAACTCTCAAAGAAAACACCATTAGATGGTATACAAATGGTTCAAAAACCACCATCGGAGCAGGCGCTGGAGTATTTGAGCCTGGCACCAGATACTCGTTATCGTTAGGCTCCTTCCCAAGCGTCTTTCAGGCAGAAATACTTGCGATTTAAAGATGCGTGGAAATGAACCTAGAAAGAAACTACCAGAGATGTGACATATCGATCCATTCTGATAGTCAAGCAGCTATCAAAGCATTGAGCTTCCATGTCATTGATTCAAAGTTGGCATGGGAGTGCCGAAGAAAACTTGATGAATTAGGCAAGAATAACAAGGTCTCTTTAGTCTGGTTTCCTGGTCACTCGGGAATCACGGGAAATGAAGAGGCCAATACACTTGCCAGGAGAGGAGCACAAAAGCCCTTTATTGGCCCGGAACCTTTCTGTGGTGTATCAAAATGCTCCTACAAGAAAGAGTTTCGGAAGAAAGAGGAAACCGAAAGAGAAGCACTCTGGCGGTGCCTTCCCGGGTTGGAACATTCCAAAAAGTTCCTGGGGAACTTTGACATTGCTAGGTCCAAAAAATATTTGGACCTTAGTAAACATAAGCTACATCTCCTCACGGGCTTTCTTACAGGACACTGCCGCCTTAGGAAGCACTTAATGAGAATAGGTCTAGCAGAGATTGACGAGTGTAGATTCTGTGGGGAGGAGGATGAAACTCCTGATCACCTAGTTCTGGAATGCCTCGCCATTGCAAGCCAACGCAAGAAATGCTTTGGACAAGAAACTTGTAAGAGTGAGGACCTAACCTCGCTGAAGCCGTCCCAAATACTAGAGTTCATTAGAACCTTGGAACTGGAAGGCGAGCTGTAGTAGTAGCGACAACAGCTCTGATAGGGGGGCACAATAAACCTTTGGTTTCAGTGCACAGTAACCCCGTTAAAATCTAATCTAATCTAATCAAAATTATTGCTTTCCAAAATAAAAATCATTGCCTTTAAACCAAAAAAATCAAAAGTATTGAAGAAATAGATCACTTCGTATCAGAAGCTGGAGATAATATCTACCTAATTAAAAAGAAAAGAAAATTAAATCTAATTCCTTTTATTCCTTGTGATGAATTTTTTGTTTTATTTTAGGTTGCATTAATAATTAGTTAGGCAGGCAGCGCTTGTCGTCTTGTAAAAAATAAATTTGGATGCAATAGAAGGTAAATTGCCTTTCTCCAAGATTGTTTAAAATATATATATATATATATATATATATATACATATATATGTATATATATATATATGTATATATATATATATATATATATATATATATGAAACTCTAAAACCTTGTAGTGTGTAAGCATGGGTATCGCGGTGTACAACAACGCATTGTTACGCATTGTTTACACTCTGTGCAGATTACCAAATAGTGGTAGCCGAAGACGCGAATGATCTTAGCTACATGGTAAGTAAACAGCAGAAATATTATCAAATTTCTGGTTGCTGGATTAAATATTAATATGACGAAATCAGATTACATGGCGGTGGCCAATGATAGTATAGGAGACCTTCAGCCAAAGCGAGAAATCATGCGAGTTATATAGAGATATAAATACTTAGAATATTTAATAAAAAAAGGAGGCAGTAGAAATTAAATCTAGGAAAGAATAAATATAGGAACTCTAAGCTAAACTCAGTATTATGGAGTAAGAACATAAGAAAATCAACAACAAAACGAATGTACAATGCGTTTGTAAAAAGTGTAACATTATACGAAGCGGAGATATGGGATACAAACTAGTAGAAGTAAACGAAGTCTGAGAGTATCACGATTGCAACGAAAAAGAAATGTAAACATTTGAAAAAATTGACATAGAAAAAGATATCTTCGAAAGAATAGAAACGATAATTTGTATGGTTTGGAGCGTCAATCGATTAAATGTCAATAAATGGCCAAAAAGAATTTTAAAATCCCACTAAACAAGAAACATAACAAGTCTTTTTTGTGATGTTCTTTTTAGAGACTTTTCGTGATGTTTATTTAAATCGTTAATAAGATATCTCCTTGATGTCTTAATTTTATTACCAACTCTATTAATATGCATGTCATGTAAATAAGACATATTTTTGATGTATACAATAATACTTGAATTCGCAGTTACATACACATCCTATGAACTTCTTTTTAGCAACTTCCTATAGGAAACATTCATACGATGTTAATTTGTATACTTCTCACTAATGTAACATACGGAATGTTACTGTTATATTACAAATTGACATGTTTCTAAGATGATCACATGTGTTGCAGTTACTTTTACATCTTTCGAAATAATTTTTAGTAACTTCCTACGATTACGTCTGTACGATGTTAGTTCATAAACCTCTCAGTAATATCTCATATTAAACATCACAGTAATATAAAAAGAAGAAGAAAATAGAAGAGAAACTGACAAACAGTAGTTATCTGTGGAAACAAATGACAAGCATGAAATGGCGGGTGGTTTTCAGTTTTGTGTTATATTTTATTTGCAGGAAGCACATTTTTTGCAAGAAAAAGTACTTGAATAAAATGATCTTCGTTTTCGTTAGTTCCTATTTAGCTACAGTTTCTATCCTTAGTTATAATTCTTTTTATAATGGACGAACAACAGTTTTTATCGGTAAGTACCTATCTATTCCAAAATCATAATTATTAAAACTTAATACTCATTCAATACTTTAATCGGCTATTGTACATTGAAATTCCAGGTGGCGGAATTGTACACTAACATTATATAATAGAGTTTACAAAATAAGGGTTTTATCAACTTATAAAATATTTTAGTTAGTAAGTATATTTTAAAAACGATTCACAATATTCCAAATCCTAGATATGCATTATACCCTACATAAAACTTAATATTGCAATT
This sequence comes from Galeruca laticollis, assembly GCA_963921935.1. Taxonomy (NCBI): domain Eukaryota; kingdom Metazoa; phylum Arthropoda; class Insecta; order Coleoptera; family Chrysomelidae; genus Galeruca; species Galeruca laticollis. The sequence goes on from OY998177.1 coordinate 102,073,756, forward strand.
GGGTAGATATTATTATTAATAATGAAACATGATCATATGTTGGCAGAAATTTGAATCTAGAAGAAAATATTTTCAATGTTCAAGATGTTTCAGAAGCTACTTACATAAATAAAATAAAAAACAAATAGTTGGTAATTATGTAAAAGGGAGTAACTATTTCAGATAGTCTGATACAGACATTGTATTAAATAGTACAAAAAATATTGAATCAAGTATCACTAGTTCTAGTTTTTGTAGTAGTAGTCATAGCCATCAATATAGCTTTGCAGGTTCAGAAAATTTTAACATTAATACTAACAATTCTTGTAAACAATTACAGTTATTAGATACTCAATTGGATACAATTAATTATAAACTCATTTAACTTGATAATGTGTTCATATCTCTTCTTCATAAGTAGTTTTTTTTGTATACAGTGTATTAATAATGCTTAGTTTTCATTTTACAATTCCACGATGTTAATATACAATATGTTCCAGGATGAAAATAACAAGATGAGAATAGTATATTATTTTAGACAGAAAAGAAGAATGAATTTCCATGGCACATCTGAATTTACCTTCCAAATGGAGTGAGGCATGTAATAGAAGGTAAATCATGAAAAGTCACTTCTCTAAATAAAATATGTTATTATTCCTTTGAAGAAACCCGTATGTATCTTATGGAAAATGGGTCCCAGCCAATTGGCTGAAAATCAAATTTGATGTAGTTTATGATGATCGATCAAAGGTCTCCATGAGCACAATTTGATCTAAAGTAATTGTTTCATTAGCTGCTGTTCAGAACACCTTCAAATGTTTCATAGATAAGGATTTTCAAGTGTACGTTATGGAATGGTTGAGGCACTCGAAACAGCGACTCTTGCGTGAGAAAAAGTAACCGTAAGTAAACGATAGAATTGTCGTCAATCAGATTGGATTTCTGTTGATTTAACGTAATGTTTAATAAAATATTTATGATATAAAGTTTTTATTAGTTTTAATATTAATAAAAAACTATTCTAATATTTTTTTTGTAAACTAGCTGTAATGTATGTGTATGCGTTAAACTTTATTAATTCAGTTTTAGAGTATGTTACGTTATGACAACTACAAATTAATATACCCTTTTTATTTCATGCTTTCACTGAATGCGTTCAATAGTTTCCACTTTCCACACTTGTTATGTAATATGCTTACACAATTTTATTTTTTTTAGGTTGGATTCCTGGACAAGTTATTTTTTATCTAATTTTGTATCTGTTTTTTTCAAATTTACTGTACTGCTAATTAATAGTGAATAGTGACCAATCTATGCCTAGAGGCAAAATTTGCAGTGCAAATAACGTATTGTTAAAGTACATTATATTTAACTGATAATATTTTAAATCCTCTATTGCTTTTTTTGCTATTTTAATTCAAATGTACAGGGTGAACAACTAAGAACGACTGTAGGCCACATCTCAGAAAAGAATCATGGTACAACTTTCAAAAAAATTACCTTTAGGTAAGTGATCCTGAAAAATTGCTGGAAAATATTTTGCAGTCTCTATAATATCCGCTAGGGGTGGAATGAACACTGGAAAACATAATACTCCAAAGAAACATACTAAAGGTGTCCTAAAAATACAATTTTTGAAATCTTGATGAGATTATGAAAAAATTCAATTAAGGAGATTTTTTGCCATTATTCTTCAAATAATGGGTGGAGAAGGTTCAAACTTATGAACAAATATATAACTTTTTCGTTTTTTAACCGATATTAATGATTTTAGCTGCATTTAAAAGAGTTTTTCTGTTTAATAAGATTGATAACAAAATTAGACAATTTTGTATCCACTCGGAAATTTCAAATGTAAATTGAAGCATTTTTTTTAATTTTTATATCTGATATCGTAAATCTTATATCTTGGAATAGATTCCTATTTTTTTAACCCCTTTTCATCAGAATTTAAAAAATGCCTCATTACATGGTAAATTTCCGAGAAAAATGGGAAAATTGTCGACTTTTTCACATAGCGTTGACAAAATTGTACAATTTTGTTATTTTTATTAAGCATATCTTATTAAAGAGAAAAAACTCTTTCAAATGACGCCAAAAACATTGATATCGAGATTAAAAAACAAAAAAGTGTTACGACATTTGTTTTTTAGGTTGAACCTTCCCCCACCCCTTACTAGAAGAATAAAAACAAAAAGTTCCTAACTACATTTTTTCATAATCTCATCAATATATCAATAATTGTATTTCTAGGATACCTTTAGTGTGTCATTTTTGGAGATAATCACAATATTATGTTTTTAAGTGTTCATTCTACCCCATAGCAGATATTTTAGGAACTCAAAAATATTTTCCAGCGATTTTTCAGGGTCATTTTCCTGAAGGTATTTTTTTAAAGTTGTACCATGACTATTTTTTGAAATATGGCCGACAGCCGGCGTTCCTAGTTGTTCACCCTGTATTTGCTGATTAGGCACGGAAACATCTATAGGATATCATCTAGAATGTTTGAGGTATATTATTTAGAGGTATAAGTAATGTCCATCTAAGAGAATACACTGTATTGTTTTTGAAATGTTGCATTTAAATCATTGATAAGATATTATTTTTTAGACATTGCATTAACATCGACAAGATGTTAAAAGGCATTTCAGAATGTAACAGAAATGTTATTTTTAGTTCGGTATAAAGACTTCCTTTTAAGGAAGTTCTAGTAACATCTCAGTAATGTAAAAAGGCAGCGCTTTAACATTGCTGAGAAGTTAAGTTGAAACATCACAAAAGTTAACAGCCACAAGCTGGGCATAAGCGGTTGTATTGACGTCCATATGATGGAAACAAGAAGAAAAAAAGGAAGAATATTATCACAATGTGATGTTGAATTAACATAACTGTTATATTTTTTTGCATAGTGGGATGGATACCACCCCAACGCCGAAAAAGGGGTAGTCCCAAGAGGAGTTGGCATGAGTCCAAGCATCTGTCAAAATAGATAAGAATCAAAAGTAGGCACGGAGAAGCCGCGTTGCAATAGAAATAGAAGATAAGACAACCATGTTAGTGACTAAAATTCCTAATTCTAAAACAATATTAATATAAGTAATTGTCATAACTGTGTAATTAATATTCATTAGTAATATGTTCACGAGAGTGATTGTTACATGTTACTGTCTATCCATCGATATCCTTTTAACATACAAAACGGCTACAGAAAAACTATTGTACGTAACACGATCCAAAAGTAATTTCACAAGACTCACAGAATTGCAATTTCATACTTATTCCGTAAAATATCTATTTCAGAACTTGTTACATAAATGACTATTTGGATCAGTACAAAAAGTGTTTGACAGTTCATATTTACGTCCACAAAAATTATTATTTTTTTCCTCCTAATTTTTTTAATTGTTTCCATTAAATGTATACCCGGCCACATAAAGATGATATTTAAAATCAAACTGCCAGGTTTATATACAAAATTATCCAAGAATTACCTCAAAAACTAACAAATTAAATCCACTCCTTAGATAGGACACAAAATTAATACAGTTTCAAAAAAAAATTTCCATTCGATAAAATTACGAAAAAAACAACCACCAACCGACCGATACACAAACAAAATTTCACGACGATCGTGTTTCGATGTTCCTTAGGCCGAAAAGCGTCGAGGTGGAGACGTCGCGTTGTATCAACTAACTGTTCGCTACTAACTTGCACCGCATCCGCGAGCTGCGTGCGTCGACGGGGTGTTTGTTTTCGGTGGTGGATGCTGTGATAATACTCATCACTGACATCTCTCAAGTTGAGGAGGAAAAAAATCGAGATGTGAAATCAAAAACTGAATTTTTAATTTTACAAGCTTTTAGTGAACGATCTAGGATGATATCTTTATCCCTTTCAGTTTTGCGGAAGTATACATGTCCCAAGCAACGTTCAAAAATTACGTTAAATGAATTTCGCTATTAAAAGGCATTCAGTTGGGATAATATCGTATTGTAGGGTATCTGTTTATCAGTAGCTACGCGACAATAGTTGGCATCAATCCACCGAAATTTGACAGTACTCTAAAGCGTGTTGTGTTGTAGGTGCAGGTGATTTAAGGTCTGTTCCAACCAACACAAAAACCGTACAATTACGATACAAACCCAGTTGACCTGCTGATTAGTGAATATAATAAGTCTGTGTAATTTACATCAAATTTGCTGCGTTACTGAGATTGTACGGTACTAGAACGGTATTTACTTCGGTTGGAACAAACCTTTAATGTTTCGTAAAAATCTAAGATTGTTTCCGTGCAGTTTTATAGTCGAGAGCTTACACAGATGCAGAAGTAAGTTTACACTTAGAAAAAAGCATGTTTTACGGCCGCCGGGATAAATTGATACCCGCAGTCAGTGCTCTACCACAAAGACCACACCACAAATTTTTCTTTTGCAGAATGAATTCGACTATAAAAAGGCCCTTGCGTTCAGAGGACCTGGACTATTATGCCGAACACCTATCAGATGTTGAGAGCGAGGATCGTTTTCATGAAAATGATGACAGCGGAGACCCCGATTAAGAAAGTAACTGTAGTAGTGATTATGACTTTGAGTAGTGATTATGACTGAGGATGTCTGTACAAAGACATTCCGTGTATTTGTCAGAAAAAAAACACTAGGAAGCGCCTGTAAGCAAAACAGCGATCGCTAAGCGCTGTCGACTGCTAAATAGCTATTTTCCTCTAGAACACGAAGTTTAACCGGGAAACCTAAACCAACTTGTTTGTTTGTTAGTAAAGTATTCATAGTAAAACGTTATGAATTATGAATAACATATTAAATAATGTAAGGGACGATACTTTTGGTGATGATATTGCTTTAAACTGATTTCAAAACAAACAAAATAAATAAGCAAAATTGCGGATTGTGTCAGCGGTATTGAAGTTAGCAAACGTGTCCTGGAGCGGGATTCTGTGTCATGTTGATATCAGCAGTCGCCACAAAACGACACTATTCATATTCTGTGTGCCATACCATAGGACTATTTGTCGTTTTATATCGACAAACGGATCTCGACTCGCTCGCTTAAAAGCGATACCTCTTGATATGTTGAGATAGAGACAAACACATGTTGTTTTACATTACGGTAAGAAAGAGGGAAATAAATAGAAAATGTGTTGGAACTTTTCAACGTCTTGTCAGTTGTCGTCGATATAATTACAAATATTTAAATAATCTCAATCCTAAAAATTCCGTTATATTTTCTTTCGGTTATCGTTGTCGTTATATTTTTCTTGTGGAATTTTATTCCTTGTTTTCACTTTTATTTAAAATGAAAGTACGAAACGACCATTGGTCATTACTTCTAAACTTGGCTGAATGAAACCCAAGTATATTAAAAAATAAATTCAATGGCCCAGCAGGGAAAGCGCAGGGACGAGCACTGTGGCAAAACTTGGCACAGCTTTGGGCTTTGGAGAAAAAACCGTGGAAGAATGGAGAAGAGTAAGTAAGTATTATTAAATTATAATTACATGCTTATTTAATATGAGAGTAGAAAATTCAGTGATAGAGCTTTGGTTGCAAAATTTGGTAATATTTTTCAATTGTAAAATTATAAGAACCTAGGTAAGATTGTCCAGCCATTTACTGTTGAGTTCTAACCAGTGCTGTTCTGAAAGTGGAACTGGAAAATAGTAACAAAAGTCTACAGATATAACATGAGGCTATTTGCATTAGTGATTATATACTTTTCATAAAATTGAAAAGTCCCTATTAAAAAATTAATTCCAGGCACTCACTGACTGGAAGTCCAAAACAAAAGCAAAAGCTGCCAAGTTGAGAAGGGAGCAAGAAGCCACAGGAGGTGGTCCTCCTATATATCCAGCATTAAACGACTTAAAAAAAACTGATACATCTAATGGGGACAGCGGCAGGAGAGGGTGTCCTGGGAGTGGAAGAAATTGGCTTAAGGGAAGAAGTTTCTGTAGAAGTATGTAATTATAAACTACTTTAAAATTAATCAATTAAAAAATTGAAATATGTGCAATATTTCGCTCCTTTCTAAGTATGTACAATAATTGCTCAGATTTAAAAATAAACAAATGTAAACTATGTTAGATTTTTAATTTTTTTATCACCTAATATTAGAACATGTAAATATCCAGTTACAAAAATAGACCTTCGTATAATAGTTACGTATAGTAACTATCAGCTAGAAGTTTACAAATTAAATTTAAGAACTATACTGTACATTTTGCACATCAGTACATTTAAAAAATGTGTATCTTTCAAAGCTTTCATTTTCAGATGACACCTCGAACACCCAGTCTCACGGATCACCATTACGCAAGTATTGGGGAGAATAGTAGGAAGCGAGGAGCCAGTTCTACAACCACAACTCCAAAGATTCGTAGAGTAGGGCAGGATCCAACTCAGCGTATGTCCAAAGAACTCCATGACATTAATAGGGAGTCATTGCAAGTCTGGAGGTCAATTGACGCCAATTTAGCCATAGTTGATGCATTGACGAAAATTGCGGAAAACCATAGTTTTTAATAAAAGTTTATATTTAGTTTTATTTTTAGTTATATTTAGGTAGTAGGTATGTTGTTTTAACTTTTTTTAATGTAGTATATTAGTATTATAATTTGTAAATATAGTTAGTAGGTAGGTTTATTTTTATGTTAAAATAAAATATTTATTCGACTTTTGAGAAATTTATTTACCAAGCAAACAATGAGGATCCTTTCTTTTATTGATAGACATACATGCAATCAAAGAAAATAATTATTTATAATGTTATGTCGTGCCATTCTCCCTTGATCATGAAAATCTCCATCAATTCTTTTATATACTTGAATTGGTTGGTTAACGTTGTCTTCGGGTACTTCAAAGTCTACATCTAATCTTGCTTCTGTACAAAAGTTATGTAGTATTACACCAGCATATACAATTTGAGAGACTTTCACTGGAGCATATCTCAATTTTCTTTCCAGCAACAAACAACGGAACCTTCCTTTTATCACTCCTATACACCTTTCAACACAATTCCTAGCTCTCATATGGGCTTAAGTATATCTGTATTCCGGGCTTCCTGGAACTGCATCTGGAATTGGTGTTAACAGCCATGGTTGCAGAGGATAACCTGAGTCACCCAATAGCCAAGTGTTTCTGTCCCCTAAAACAAAAAATAGAGTTCAATAATCTACGTACTTCCAACAATTCAATATTATCTCTAATAGTGATAAATAACCAGCAAAGCAAGATCTTTCAAGTTCTGTTCTAATTATGGATTGATTCCAAATAAATGAATCATGTGATGCTCCTCCAAATCTTGCATTAATACTCAATATTTTTAAAATCGAAGTCACAAATCTAAAGCACAGAAAATGATCTAATTTATTCACGTGTGTGTGAAGCTTTAGCAATACACACATATTTGTGTGTCATCTCCGATTTAAGTTGAAAATCAGTTGTTTGAATCGAGAGTAAATTTTCAAAGTGTCTACCTTGTGTTGAATGCCATTTTTCCACCAGTTGTAACATACAGACCGTACGTACTTTCCACGTAAGTCCGATAAAAATGACAGAATTGGACAAAGCGATTAAAATTATTCGTGAAGAGATCCTGACCAACCGTACTGAAATAAAAAACTGCATTGTGGCCAGCGAAGCAAGACTTCTACTAAAAATTGAAGATTTGAAAAATAGTGTAGCAAATTTTATAGAAGGAAAATAGTGAACTCAAAGAAGAATTAGAATATCTGAAAAGAGCCCAGAACAGGAAGAATATTATAGTATATGGACTAAAAAAAAGAGAGAGGAGGTTGTAGCAGAAACATTGTGCAAGGATTTCAGAGGCTTGCTTGGTGTGGATCAGGCTACAAATGATTTTGCTGACGTTTATCCACTAGGTAAGTCGGACAAGTGTCCCATCAAAATTGAGTTTGCTTCAAACGTCAAAAAAAGGGAAGTTCGGAAGAATTGTAGCAGGTTGACACAAAGGAGCGAGAACAAAATTCTTAGAAAACATCTCTACCTAGCCAAACAAGAAGGTACCTATAAAGAATATTATATAAGGAGATATAAACTTATCGTGGATGGAGTCTCTTTTGGAGTTGATGACTTGGAAAAAGATGCTACTTCTGTAGACCAACCGCACAGTGCACCATCTACCGCAACAGTCGTGAATAAAGAGAAGTTCCCATCGGAGTCGCAAAAAGTTACTGTTACTCCGCGGATTCCTGCTTCTAATAAACCGGTTAAGGCTCTGGAGGGGAAACCATGAACCCGCTCAGTTAACAAGAATTAACCGTTTTGGTTCCATATTATTTTAGTTGTTTTATATATATATATATATATATATATATATATATATTGGTCAGTAATTGTTCATATTTATTAACATTTTAGTTTGGGTGTTCAACAATTACGTTTTTATATGTAAGTTCGGAATTATTTGTGTTCATATCTACAGCATTTTTTTTCTAAACCTCTTTTTAATGTTTTATATCTTTCTTTATATATATATATATATATATATATATATGATGGATCAGTATATAAGGGATTTCAGAATTGATTGTGTCGAAACGTATAGCATAGATACCACCGAAGAATGCAATCAAATCCTTGATATCAATAGAAGCTCCACTAATTTTAAGGTTCTGCAAATGAATATCCGTAGCATTTATAAAAACTTTGATGAATTTTTAGTGATGTTACAAACTTTTAATACTGATATTGACTGTATAATTCTAAGCGAAACAAGAGAGGTAATCGATCAGAGCATTTTTTGCATAAATGGATACAATATGATATATAACGAAAGCCGTTATAACCAGAATGATGGGATAGTTGCATATATTAAATCGTGTTATAATTTTAGCTACCAAACAAAACAGATTCCTAATGAGCTGAAGGCGCTTCAAATCAACCTTGATGTAGACATGGGGAACACACTTCTCATTACGGCCTTATACCGATCACCAAACTCCAGCCTTCAAGAGTTTTTAATTTTTTTGAGAACCTTCATGATAACACTGATATATCTCTGTTTTTGGGAGATATCAATATTAACATGTGTAATTCGGATGACAGGGATACAATTGAATATCTGAACACGCTAAATGAATTTGGGTACGTATCGACAATAAACGCACCTACAAGAGTACAAGGCAGGATTGAAACCTGTCTAGACCATATTTTTATTAAATCCAAAGATCCTAATTTGAACGAAAATATCCTATCCATTATATTGAAAACCACAGTTACTGACCACTACACTACTCTCCTCCAAGTTGTAATTCCGGAAAAAAATAGGGTACGAGAACACAATAACAAAATAATAAAGTGTATAAATATCAACAAAATGCACAAAATATGTTCAGCAATATCTCCTGGAGCGACGTCTATACTGCACCCACTCCAGACTTTGCAACCGAAAAATTTATCAATATAACCACAAATACGTTGGAAGCATGCACAGAGGTACGTCAGATTCGTAGGAAAAACAACAAAATAGCTCCCTGGGTTACGAATGGATTACTAAATTCTATTAATAAAAAAAATAAGATGTTTCGTCTTATGCAAAAGCAGCCACACAATGATGACCTGAAAAAAGAATACAAAAGCTATCGAAACAAGTTAACTTCACTGATCCACAAAACTAAATCCAACTTCTATAACCAATAAATAGAAAAAAATCAAAACAATTCAAAAACTCTGCGGTATGTTATTCAACAAATATAAAGGACAAAAAAACAAAAATACGTCATAGATAAAATTAAACATCCTACAGCAAACAAAATTTTGACTGACAAAACAGAGATTGCGAATGCATTTAATGGAACCTTTGTTGAAGTGGGTAGAACTCTTGCTGGTCGGATAAAAAACAACAGAAATTACAAAATAAAAAGATCACCTATTCTTAATTCATTTGTGTTCGAACCAATTAAAACCATGGAGACGAAAAACCTAATTTTAGAATTTAAAAATAACAAGGCAGTAGGTTATGATGACTTGAAGGCAGAAACCATAAAACAAATATCAGTCTATATTCTAGAACCCTTGACTTATTTCTTGAATAGATGTGTGGAGGAAGGTGTTTACCCTGCTAAGTTTAAAAAATCAATTATTACACTACTGTTTAAAAAAGGGGATACATCCATCATCACCAACTATCGTTCGATCTCTCTAGTTACCCATCTATCGAAAGTATTCGAAAAGATCATTAAAGGGAGGGTTGTTAATTTTCTCAATAAGTACAAACTAATTTCAGATTATTAATTTGGATTCAGAGAGAAAATTTCAACTCAGGATGTTGTTCTGTCATTGAATTCAAAAGTTGCCCAAGCTTTGAATGAGGGTAGACCATCCTTATGTGTGTTCATAGACCTATCCAAAGCCTTCGACAATGTCAGTCATCGCCTTCTTCTTCAGTCGCTGGAAGATATTGGAATGCGAGGTAACATATTGAAGCTATTCGAAAGTTGTTTAACAGGAAGATGCCAGGCGGTGAGAATCGGTGATGTATTTGGCAGTGAGAGGGTGATGGAATGTGGAGTACCTCAAGGTTCCGTACTGGGACCAACATTGTTTAATATATATGTGAACAGACTTTTCTCATTGAGTAACAACGAAAATATAATTGGATTTACAGATGATACAGCCATCTTCTATAAAGCAGATGACTGGGACTCATTGAAGGATACGGTAGAACGGGGGTTTTCTACGATAAAATGTTGGTTGGATAAAAGATTATTAACGGTTAATATAGATAAAACACATTATATACCATTTTGTTGTAACTCAGCTGGAATGCCTCCATTTGATTACTTGGTAGTCAGGAATGAAACACTCTTCCACATCCTCCCCGAAAAAAAATTAAGTATTTAGGAATAATAATTGATATGCATATGAAATGGGATTTACATATAAAGTATACTGTCCACAAATTGAGAACTATTTTATATAAATTCAGGAAACTCAAAGAAATCCTGCCACTGAATCACTTGAAAACTTTATATTATTCACTAGTAGAAAGTAATATTCGTTACGGAATAGCGGTGTGGGGGAACTTACATTCTATCGAAGTTATGCAAAGGCGCTTCCTTAAATTAATATTTTCTAGAAGCAGCAGATGTTCTTCTGATATTCTGTACACTGAAACTCAAACTCTAGATATAAGACAGTTGTATTTTCTATGCACAAGTATCAAATATCATGCAAATAAGCATACAGCTTTACTTCCACTCCATCAATACAACACTCGCCAAAAAGATCATTACGTTACTCCCCTGATGGCTAAGGTCGCTGCTCAGAGATCATACTCTTTCTTTGCTCCAAAACTGTATAATATTATTCATGAAACAATAAAGTCAATAAAAAACAATAACCACTTTAAAAAAGAACTGAAAAAACACATACTTCAAAGAAAGAGAATTGAACTTCAGCGAATATTCCATTAGATAATATAGAAACTCAAGATAATACAAAATTTACGTACCTTTACTAAATCGTCGGCTTGGTGTTTTGAGATTTCTTATGTCGAACTGTGCTGGTTTTCCTATTTTAATGTTTATCTGTTTGATAACGAGGTGCATCTATATTTATTATTGTTTTCTCGTGTAACTAGTAACTTTTACTTTTTAGCTTTCCCTGTGTGTGCATGTGTATCTATGTATGTAAATGTGTATTATTGCTCGTATATTTGTATAAGACTGAGTTTTACATTTTACATTGAGATAGGTCTTTCATTGATTGAAACTTTTTAATATTCATTGTGATACATTGTTTAATTTAATTACTTCTCGAAACAAGTGTTTTACGCTTATCGAGTATTTTTTTATTCACAGCTGAACTTCATATTTTTTACTTTGTAGTTGTATTATGCTTATGTGAATAAATGTTATTATTACCTATAAATACCAAATGGTTGTACTCACTATCTGCACATTTTTAGAATGGTATACTTTTCTATTAAAATAATTGTGCTCTTGTTCCACCGGTTTCATCATTGCTACATGAGTTCCATCAATTGTCCCAACGACTCCTGGAAAATTTGTAGCTTCCATAAATCTCATTTTTATCTCACGCTTTGTATTGGCATCTCTTGAAAATTTAATTTTTTCTTGGGCAAATCTGTTCACTATAGCCTCTACAACATGGGAGATTGCAGTTGATATTTGAGATTGAGTAATAGCAATATGTAAATTTTGGCCTATAGTTTTCTGATAACTTCTAGTAGCAAAAAACTGTTAGCTGGCAAATTTTTTATTACCACTGGAATAGCAACCGGATTATTAGGCTGCATCAATTGCCGCATGATTGAGTTGAAAACAAATCGTCCTAAATTTTTGGTCAGTCTGTAGAGGCTTTTCCGGCACCTCCGTATGCGCCCATAAATTCTTCGAAGGCTGGGTCACACTCTTGTTGTAGATAATTCACCCCTTCCTCTTTGTCATGGTCTCCTTCGAATGGCGCTAGTCGATTTTGGTGAAAAACTCTCGGTTTTCCATTGGGGATCTTGCTTATACGATAGATGATGTCGTTGATCCTCTTCGTGATTAAGTATAGACCTTCCCATCATCCCTGTAATTTTGGAGAAAATCCTTTTCTCCTTGTCGGGTTGTGTAACCATACTTTGTCCTATTCGTTGAAACTGCCTTCTGTGGCCTGCGTATAGAATGGAACAATATAGATTTTATTGCATTGGCCCAATTTAAAATGTGAACATTTTGCGATGTTGTTACAATATCAATAAGTTATATTGGCCCCATATGGAAAATCAGGTAATTCGCCAATGTAGTCCTGACATTGTTTATTAATTATTTTCCCAAGTTGTCCAACATCGGCAGAAGCTTGGTGTCCTATATTGACCTAATATTGGAATACACATATAGGCCCCACATTAGCTATTATATGTGGTACCAAGTAGTCCAACATTGACTAAATTGGTGCAATATAGGAATACACATACATTAGTTAGTAAATGTTACACCAATTTGTGTCCAAATCGGCTGAATTATTGTATTGCTATATCGAAGTAATATTGTAATACATAGGTAGGCCTTATAGGACATTTTCATGTTATACTAATATCGAATGAAAATCGGTAGTATATATACATATATATATATATATATATATATATATATATATATATATATATATATATATTTAACCCCAGATGGCGGAGTGCGTTAGAGCGCCGGAAATTGGGTTTTCTTGACCTGAAGGACGGGGGTTCGAATCTCACTCTAGTAAGGGCTTTTTCATAAATAAAAAGTTCCACTAAAAATCTGGGGGTACAGGGTCCGTCAGTGAATGGCGAAAACTGGCGGACGACATCCCTCGCCCCTTGCCAACCCGCATTGAGGCAGCGTGGTAAGGTACGCCTCACAACCCCAGCATGACAGACAAGGACAAGTTACGGCCCTCATTCTCCGTAAGCCCGAAGGGCCCTAGGAGGGGTAGATCCTGGGAACCAGCCACGAGGGCAGAGGGTGCTAAGAATCTGCGGAGTCTAAACCACTACCCATTAACTACATTACACCTAGCAACTTATAACTGCCGTACACTCTCTAATCAAGCTAGGATTATGGAACTGGAAACAGGGGCAGCAAAAATAAAGTGGGATATCATGGGCATTAGCGAAGTTAGACGAAAAAATGAAGAACTCATAGAACTTGAATCAGGGAATCTTCTATACCACCAAGGAACACCAACAGGAAGAATAAGCGGAGTAGGATTCCTTATTAAGAAAACCTGGAAAAATAGAATCATAAGGATAACAAGCACCTCAGACAGAGTAGCCAGCATAACACTAAGACTCTCCAAAAGATATACTATCCAGATTATTCAGGTATACGCCCCAACAATCAGCCATAGTGACGACGAAATAGAAGAATTCTATAATGAAATAACCCAAGCGCTCAGCAACGACAATAGTCACTTCAAATACATAATGGGAGACTTTAATGCCAAAGTAGGACACAGGAAAGACCAAGAAAAAGGAATGGGGAAATATGGATTTGGAGAAAGGAATGAAAGAGGAGAGAGATTAATACAGTTCGCACACTTTCAGAACATGTATGTGGCAAACTCCTTCTTCAAGAAGAACCCTAACAGGAAATGGACGTGGGAAGGCCCCGGTGCAACTATCAGAAACGAAATAGACTTTATCCTCACCAATAAAATTAACACAGTAAAAGATCTAAGCACACTCAACAAGTTCACTACAGGAAGCGACCATCGACTAATTAGAGCTCGACTGGTCTTAGATATAAAACTAGAAAGGTCAAGACTAATCAAAACCAACACAACGAGCAACATAAACAACGAAAGGCTGAGAGAGAACTCTCACCAATATGAAGCACTACTAGAAGAAACACTACAAAAAGTGGAATATAACAACCCTGAACTGATGGACACAATTCGAAACTGCGCCGTAGAAGTGGGAGGTCTGCAACAACGAGGTGAACACAAAAAACTAACTCCGGAAACCAAAGCACTATTACAAAAACGAAGAGAAATGAAAAAGACAACAAACATTCAAAGAATTGAATACACCGAACTGTGCAAGACGATACGAAAGAAAATCGCAGAAGATATCAGGAATTACAACGAGAAACTGGTACAAACAACAATAGAAAATCGTAAAAGCTACAAAAAAAAGGGCACTAATAATAGGGGAAAGACAGATAGTTGCATTAACTGATGGAAACACAAGAACCACAGACAGGAATGAAATAATAGACCTAGTAGCCAAATTCTATGGAGACCTATACAAGGCCCCTGAAAATTTGGAAGAAATAATAGAACACTCAGAAGATGCCATACCAGAAGTTTTGGTGGAGGAAGTAGAAATGGCACTGAAAAGCATGAAAAATGGCAAAGCAGCGGGAAATGACGGCATCACGACCAAAATACTCAAATATGCAGGAGCTAAAACATGGAAGTACCTTGCCAAACTATACACGAACTGTCTGATGTCCAGGAGCATACCTAAAGAATGGAACAGCGCCCTCATAGTGTTGATCCACAAGAAAGGCAGCAAAGAAGACATTAAGAACTACAGACCAATAAGTCTACTACCAGTGACGTACAAGGTATTCACAAAGATCATTCACAACAGAATACAAAATACACTAGACTCGGCCCAACCACGAGAACAGGCTGGATTCCGCAAAGGCTTCAGTACAATAGATCACATCCATACCCTCAAAGAGGTTGTCAGTCGAACCAAAGAATACAACCAACCACTAGCACTAGCCTTCATCGACTTTGAGAAAGCATTCGACTCTATATATCCCAGAGCAGTAATAAATGCCCTAACAGAACAAGGGGTCGACAAGCCATATATTGAGACCCTAGCAAATATATATAGGGAAGCCAAAGCGAGAGTTAGGATATATGAGGGCACACCAGAATTCCCCACCAGCAGAGGAGTTAGACAAGGAGACGCAATATCACCAAAGTTATTTACAGCAACACTAGAAAGCATCTTCAGAAAACTGGGCTGGAACAACACAGGTCTGAATATAGATGGAGAATACTTGAACCATCTAAGATTCGCTGATGACATCATCCTGATAGCGAGTAACCCTGGCGAAATGCAACAACAAATAAATGAATTGAATGCAGCGAGCAACGAAGTAGGCCTTAAAATAAATCTGAGTAAGACCAAGATAATGTATAACGAACTGATAAACGCACAAGAAATAACAATTAATGACACTGCCCTGGAAATAGTAGAGGAATACATATACCTGGGTCAACTAATACACATATCAGGCTCTCTGCTTCCAGAAATAAACAGAAGAATCAAATTAGCATGGAGAACATTTGGACAGAACTCTATCATCTTCAAGTCTAGAATGTCACTCCGTTTGAAAAAGAAAGCGTTTGATCAGTGCGTACTACCAGTATTAACATACGGCTGTGAAACCTGGACCCTGAAAACTGATATCATTAGAAAACTCCAGGTAACGCAGAGGTCTATGGAACGATGCATGCTTGGAATAACAAGGAGAGATAGAAAAAGGCTTGATTGGATCATACAAAAGACCCAAGTGATAGATGTCATAAATAGAATCAGATCCCTAAAGTGGCAATGGGCGGGGCATCTCGCTAGAAGGACAGACGATAGATGGACCACAAAGATAACGCAATGGTATCCCCGAGGCGTGAAAAGACCAAGAAGACGCCCCAACTTAAGATGGGACTACGACATAAAGAAACTCGCAGGATCAACTTGGGGCCGCATAGCTAGCAATAGACAACAATGGGCCCACATGGAAGTGGAATATATAAATATGTAAAGGGAGGCTACACCATAACAAAATGGTTGAATAAGCTGCATATGATGATGATGATGATGATGATATATATATATATATATATATATATATATATATATATATATATATATATATATATATATATATATATATATATATATATATCGAAATAAAAACTTTAAATTTAGTTTTAAAGTAAAAAGTATCTCTGCACTGAAAATATGCATCCAAAAGCAAGAAAATTAACTTAGCGAAGACAAACGCTAACTGTTAAAACCTATTTTGAAGCAATCCTACTAATTACTGTAAAAAATACATGTATTTTAAATATTCACGCAGAAATATTACAAGAAAAGTTGTAGAACCTGCTAGGCACCATTTTTGAAAGTTATTGAAATAGGTAAAATAAAAGCCGAATATTAAATTAAACTTCTATTTCAGAAAAAAATTATTTTCAAAATTCAAATTGGATATACTAATAATATTAACATAAAAATAAAAGTACTTATAATTCTAATTACTTCTGGCGTTTCAGTGTAATTCAAAAAAACTAATAGAATTCTACTACTTTTTTAACATATGTTGTTTCAGATACAAGAATCAAAATAGTTACCTAAAAATTATAAAAATTTTGAAATAAAATGTATGAACACTTGGATTAACAACATACCATATTTTCATAGAAGTGACCATCTTCCAAATTATTTTCAAAGGCATTCAAATCTTCCTCGTTATCAAATGGAAGCTTACACTCAGGTTACTTCATCACGTTTGTAAGATATTTTTGAGCTGACAGAGTAAAATGTTCATTTACTTGGATTATATGTGTTTTAGTTTGTTTTATATCATATTATAAAGGTCCAAAGCTCTTAACAAGTTTTTCTACATTCTCCATTAATCTTCCACAATCTAAAAAAGTCATAAAATTCTGCATGAATTTGAATAAAAGTTTTAAAATAAAATATTTAATTTTGTTAAAAATATATAATGTGAATTACTTACTGTGACATTGCAGAAGTGTCATATCCCCAGCCATATTAGTTACATTTAAAGATTAATCATTTGTTATGGGGAGATTATTTGTTTCTTCACTGTTACCAGAATCCGAGGAAAATGATTATGCATACTCTAATTTTGATGTCATTTACTCAGCTAATTTTAAATCAGTTACAGTAGCCTTACAAGTCGCTGGATATTCTGAATATGTAGTATTTATATTTTTGCTACCATTGACACTCCAAGTACTTGGTATAAAATCACACTTGTTTCCTCTATTCCAGATAACAATGTCCCAAAAGAATTCCATTTTGATCTAAATATAAGCTTAATTTAAAAAAAATTCATATATTGCGAATTTTCTGAACAAGTAAGAACCTTCCATCTGAACAATTATGAGTTGATTCTGATACAAAAGTATAGTTGTCAATTTTAATAAACATACATTTACTCCTAAATTCTTGAACACCAACAGTAAATAAATACATATCTTCTATATACTTTTTATCAAGATACATATTGGTTTTTAAGGTATAACAAGAATAAAGTACAAGTAACAACAATTGAAGAAACTGGACATATTCATAAACAAGTATTAAATACAAAGCAATATTATTCAAAATTTACATTTGCTTAGACCATTAGATAAATTTAGTAATTCCACAACAATATACTATAATAAAAATTGGATCCTTAGTAATAAAATAAACAATAAAAATCCAAACTGGGAACAAAACATTTCAGTTTATTCACTTTAAAACATTATCAGGTTCCTACTAAAATTAGTACAAATCTACAAAAATACACAAGTAAGATATTTAACATTTTTAATATAACAAATATACCATGTCCCGCTATTCATTTAGATGTGATTTTTTTTGGTACATGTACAAGTACTAACCTATATAATGTGAAATACATTTCACAAATTTATGATAAATAAAAAGGAGAATATAATGGTTTAAACAGAACAAACATGAGGTAGGTATGTATTGTAAATCACCACATGTACCTATATTTTTCATATTGAGTATTCGTTATATTATTAGTTATATTCTAGTGTAAAAATGGTTATATAGGTATGTATTGTTAATCATAAAATCATACGAATTAAAAAAATTTCGCTAGATAATAACAATGATATTTCAATACCTGTTTGAAAGTAAAAGTGAGAACACTGTAAGGTTCTTTATAAACCAAAATGAACTTTAGAGTAACTGCCAAATCAACAAGATAACTAATCGTTTGTTATGATAAAACATTTACCAGTAAAGCGTGTATGGATTTTGTGAAGATAACCTCACTTCAGCTCTTACTCGTCAGTAAATTCACTTTATTTTATATCTACGAAATAATAATTATATGCAATGCAATCACTTTTATCAATATTTGTCAAATGAATCTTACCGATTACAAAAAGCACCCCACAATCACTCAAAACACGACACGACACAACACCTTCCTTAAGACACACTAAAAATTAAAATAAAATAGCGATTACGGCATTCGGGCTGACGACTGCTGCTCCGTTCGTGCTCGTGAATATCGACTAGAGATGTGTGGCCAATGATATGGATTATATCCCATAAATGCAATATGGGCAAAATAATACTACAGGAATATTGTATAATCTACATCTAATAATGTTGGCCCAACCTCAAACATTTGATATTAAAAATAATAATACATTGGATTATTATAATTTTATAGAATACGTATCAATAAAAATATGCCAATATTGTAACATTGTTGTATATAAATTCAACATTAAATATTCCCAAAGTATATAAATATTGTTACAATATTATTTCTTTTGTATATTGGTTAAATATTCAAAACACAATATCGGCGTATTATTGTTAAACCTACATTGTACCTATTATCAACATATAATATTGCTTGTCTAAACCAAAACTTTTTTACATTAAAAATTACCGGTAATTTCTATATAGATTTATCGTTGGTGTGGTAATATGCATCAATAAAACTATATCAATATCCCAGACAGCATGGGATATTCATAGAATAATCTTTAAATACACCAAAAAGCATAAGAATATTCCGAATCAACTAAGAATATTCTTATAATATTAATATTATTTTTGAATATTCTATTAATATTCCTTAGGGGATATTCACAGAACAAGCCTGATGAATATTCTTAAGATATTCATTTTAGAATATTATCAAATTGAATATTCTTAAAATATTCATTTAAGAATATTACCAAACTGAATATTCCTAGCATATTCTTTTAAGCATATTTACTTATGATTAAAGAAAATATTATTTTTCACATGGGACGAAAGTTATAGTTTAAACATTTAACCGGATATTCAACCCTACGCATAGGTGTAAATAGTTAAAATCACCTTCATACAAATAATAAATATAATATATCAAATTAAACCATGTATTAAACTCATTGAAGTTCAGATAGAGACTATAAGATAAGAAAAAGATATAAAAATATCCTTGATATGAACACTACATAAATGGTTGATACGGTGTGGATATAATGTTATTCGTCATATGGTCGTGTGATAAAAAGAGAACAAAGATATAAATGATAATTATAACATTCAGTCAACAAAAAGCCGCCAGCCAATTAAAATGCAACTGGCGTTCTCTGTACACACATTTATTGGTTAATTTCTAATATCATGTGTGATGGGCTCAAGTCTGGCATGCTCAAAGTCAAGTGTCAATAGGTTCGTTTCTCTTCCGTTTTATCCATAGATAAGAGAATATTAGTTATATGATCTGTGAGAGAATATTGGTTTTATCTAATATCAACCTATGAACTGGAGTGGATTGTGCTTTAATTAAAGTTTATTTTGATTTTGTTTTCAACAATATCGTGAAGTCAGAAATTATTGTATTTGTTATGGGTTGAATAACTTGTGCAGTTCGTGGATGTCACTCAACACAGAAAACAGACCATGTCCGTATTTTGTGTCACTCAAGAACAGGAGAAGAAATAATTATGTTTGGATTTCCCAAAGACCCTGTGAGGTAAGAGTAATTGTTTCTATATGCAATATATTATAGGTATATATTACTTTTTCAATATTTTACATGTACCTATGCATCGTAAGTTGTGTAATTCTCTATGTTTTTGGTTTTTAACATTGATCTGTCTCTCTGCCTTTAATAACATGAAATAATAATATGTACTACAATAAGCTTTCTGCTGGCGAGCCCTGTTCAGCTAAAAATATGTTGAATAATAAATTAGTAGTTAATATAGACATGTGAATAACTACATTTATTTACTTTGTAGGGCACACTTGTGGTTGGAAGATTGTAACTGTGCAGATTTGTTTGGAATGACTACAGATGCTTTACAATAGAATTATAGGTATAGGTTCACTGTCAGGAAAAATTTATTTCCAAAGGAGGATATCCCAAGCATTTGTTTCAGCTAGCTGTGCCTACCCTATTTCCATGGTTAAAATGCAAAGGTCACATTTTATTGAATGATCCACCAACAAAAATAGTTACTCAGTCTGGTAAATATTAAATTTAAGTAGACATTATAATCAGCTGTTTTTGATATTTATTTTTTGTCATCTGGCCGCATAATTAATTAATACTTTTTGACGGGATTAATACCTTCTTGAAATTTGTATAAGGGAATATCCTGGTGTTAAACAAGTAAATTATCTTAAGAACTTGAGGCTGGTAAAAACTTACATGAGAAGAGCATGCAATAATTAATCACCATATGCTTTGGTATTTAAGCGACAGTACAGAATACCATTGTCAATGTAATGTATTCTGCATAGTGACAAATTTAAGAAAATATCGATATTTTTTATACTCATATTTGTAAAATTTCTACAAATGATTACTACAATTACTTTTATAATTGCAGATACCACACCATTACAGCAACCGGCACATTCATCTCAGGCCGTCGCAATACATTCTAGTGACTGATGATATAACGCAAGTTTATGAATCCACACGCTGCCAGCTTTTAACACCACCTTACCCGAACGGGTAAATTGATATATCTGGTTGCAAAACGTCAACAATAAGGATGTTTTTCAGTTATACCTCATTTATGTAGCCTTAACCGGACAGTTTTATCCATTTGGGTATAGCTAAAAACTCGCAGTGTGTGGGCCCTATAAATATTTACAAAATTTAAAAGATTAACTCTATATTTTTTGATAAAAACAAGTATTTGGTCAATTTTGTTTTTTCTTTATTTTTCATTTCTCACAAGAGAATGTAAGTGTCTATAAATATTTAATTTTACGAAACTGATGTTCAACAAATAGATTAATGCTTTATATATTTTGTGAAGCTCTGTCGTTTTGATTTAAAAACGATAAAATGAAAGTTATAGTTGAATATTTATAAATTTTAAAAGTTTATAGAGAGTTATAAAGTTTATGTTTGTCTAATAAAAATTTGGATGATTTAATATTGAGTTTTATTTTATTATGCTTAGGTAGTTTTTCTTAGGTGTAACCAGAATTAAGCACTAATGTTATTGGACTCATGTTCCGAATCCAATTTGTACATGTGCCACTTTATTCACTTTAGAAGCTACCATCCAGTGAATGGTCGGGTATAGAATTCTATCAGTTATGAAAATTTATTGATTTACAGAAATTTGGAAAAAGTGCATTTACATGAATCCTATATACTAACCCTCCCCTCTCCCCCCATTAATTGTATGGTTCTGAACATTCTGAGGATATTTCTGCAATATTCTGAATATACAAAGAATATCCCCTGAATATACAATTTGAAATAATTCTACAAAATTCCAAATGAATCTACCATGAATATTCATAGTATATATTGAATATTCTGGAAACATTCATTGAAGAACATTCTTAGATAATGCTTTTCTGAATATTCTCGGAATAATCCTTGCTTATATATAATACGAAAAAGAATATTCTCTGAATATTTAGGATATTCCCATTTTCACTTTCTAGGAATATTCCAAAAAGCATAAAGATATTCTTGGCATTTTTAGAGAATATTCCAATATGCCAAAATGAATATTCCACGGATATTTATAGAATATCTAATGTTGTCTGGGATGATACCAATATTGGTTAAGAAGTGAAAATTTAATATTGTATACTCAATATATATGAGTGTTGATCCGATATTGTTGGTTGATTATATGAATACTATCCTGTAAGCAAAATATCGGTAAAATAATATTAAATCAATATTGTATGATCGACATCTAATAATGTTGGCCCTACCTCATTTTATTTACATTAAAAATAGCCTGCAATTAGTATATTGGATAATTATTGGTCTCATAAATGTATCAATAACAGAATACCAATATTGTATCAATGTTGGATATACATAAAACATGAATGTTTTATTACCAATGTACACACATATTTATCCAATATAATTTGTTTGGTATATCGATTAAATCTTGTAAAGTTATATTGGTCGAATAATGTTAAATATATATTGTAATATAGACATTTATTAACATTCGCCCAATACTGACATCTCAATTTCCAATATATCTATATTGAGCCGATATAGTTTCGATCTTTAGCCAATTTTATGTGCTACTAGGGGGTGACCATTATTCGTTGCTTACAGTAGTTCTTGAAACTGTAGCTACCCTAGATCATGCCTTGTTACAGTGGGAACAGTCTGTTGGGTACGGCCGTCTGGACAGGAAGTCGGCATTTCGGTAACTCACACCAGCTCAATGTTCGATGTTGAAATCGTACTATTGAAGTCGTTCAATCCATCTAGCGATCTGGCCTTCGGGATTCTTGAACTGCACTAACCACTTGAGTGCTGCGTGATCAGTCCGGATTAATAACATCCTTCCATAGAGAAACTGGTAAAAGTGTTCCACGGACTTCACTACCGCCAAAATATCTCTTCTTGTGACGCAGTAGTTTCGTTCTGGTTTGGAGAGGACTTTACTGAAATATCCCAGCACTCTTTCTTGCCCTCCTTGGATGTGTGAGAACACTCCTCCAATTCCTACGTTGCTTGCGTCGGTATCAAGAATAAAGTCTCCTTCTGGTAATGGATATCCTAATATCGGCGCCGTAGTTAAATGCCTCTTCAAGGTTTCAAAAGCCGTTTGACAGTTTTCATCCCATTGGATAGCTCTTGCTTCTTCAGTGGATCTAGCCCCTTAGTCTTGGCAATATCTCCAAACTTCATGATACATCTTCTGAGTGCAAAGTCCAAGGAAGCTCCAGATTTGATGTTTGTCGGTTAGTTGTGGTATTTGCTGAATGGAAGCAATTTTCTCTGGATCCACCGCCACTCCTTCATTGCTCACTATATGACCTAGATAGTTGACTCGGTTTTGAGATAGCTGACATTTCTTCGGGTATAGCATGAGCTCGGCAGCTTGGAGTCGTTTGAATACATCTTCCAAAGTCTTCAGGTGTTCGTCAAATGTCTTCCCCAGTACCACGATGTCGTCCAAATAGACCAGGCATGTCTCACAAGACAACCCTCTCAAGACATTTTCCATGAGTCTTTCAAATGTCGCAGGCGCATAACAGAGCGCGAATGGCATGACGTTGAATTGCCATAATCCAGATCCGGTGGTAAAAGCAGTCGTCTCTTTGTCTTCTGGGTCCATTTTTACTTACTAATATCCAGACTTCAGGTCCAAGGTGGAAAACAGTTTGCTGCCGGCCAGTGTCTAACAAATCGTCGATTCGAGGCAGAGGATAGCTGTCTTTCTTCGACACGTTGTTTAGCTGGCGATAGTTCACGCATAATCTCGTAGTTCCATTCTTTTTCTTGAAGAGCACTACTGGAAACACCCATGGACTATTACTTTTTCTTCTGCCATCTCTCGAAATATTCTTTCAGCTAAGATACAATTATTTGTTAAAATTTTCCTTTCTGGTCGCCTAATAATTTTGTAGTCTGAAGATGGCCATTGATAACCGAAACTAGTTGCTTATAAAGATTTTAAAACATCAGAATGAAACTTGTGACATATTGACTTCGAGTCTTTGCCTTTATTTTTCAATTTAACAATAATTAAATAATGATCTGCTCCACAAAAGTTCATAAATGTTGGATTTATGTTAAAAAGTATTAACAGTTTCATTCACCCAGATTTTATCTGCATTATATATGGCATGTTTACTTACTTATCTGACTACATTTTGTGTTTCCCAATTGATAAGTTTTTAAGTTCAAGGCAAGTAGTTTTCTTTTGTATTTTACATCAGTTATTGGTTGCACTTTATCCAGTCAAATGTAATTTAAAATCTAGATTTTTGTTTTGAATAATGCCTAGACCTAAACTTACTGCGGATGAAGCTAATGGGGCTGTTGGTGTTATTGAGACGGGTAATCTTCAGAGAGAAGTTGCGGACGTGTTCCAAGTCAGTGAAAGTGTCATTTCGTGGCTTTTCCGTAGATATCGAGCAACTGGAAACATGAAAGAGAGACCTTGAAGTGAACGACCTCTGAATACTTGTAGGATCAAGCAACTGCGTCTTTTGAACGCCTCTGGTTTACTTAGGACACCCCATATAGCGCGACAGCCAATTTGGTTTTCGAAATCAGTACATTTGAAGTAGGAATCTCCAAATAAAATAAAAATTATATTCGACTGTACAACGTTCCAAGTGATGAAGAGGAAACAAAAATCTTGTGTCGATTCAAATTTCTCTGTCGGTGGTTTTTAATTCTTGGGATATTTTTCTAACAAATTGATGCCTATTTTCATTGAGAACAGCTCGTAAACAAACAAAGAACGTCGCTTAATTAACTCACTACGAATGCATTATTATTTCATGCTGGTAATCTCCGAACAAAGTCGACGTCTATTAAGAGCCGTTACTGTCGCTTCGTTCTCTTAAAAACATTCCTTCTTTTTTCTTTGTTTAGCTATTGTCGAATTGATAGCTTAATCAGTCTCGGAAAGAGGAGCCGAGGACAAATTTTTCTCATTTCATAATCTGACTTTTTAATGCAATAAAAGTTACGAGACAACAACTATAAACAGTGGCAGGACTAAAGGGATTTAAATCGAAAAATAAAAAGTGAGTGTGTATGTGAAGTTGTTTGACTGACTATTCATTTTTCTATGGCAGAAAACAAAATCAAGAATATAGAGGAACGGGATTTATGATATACAAGATGATCAGAAACGAGTTGATAGAATTTATAAACCTCGGAGGAAGAATATTTTATATTAGAATAAAATGGGATAGGCAAATGTTTCACTAGTAAATATAAATGCCCCAACCGAAGAATCTGACGAAGAAGAAAAACAGAAGTTTCATGATAAACTAGAGAAAAAGTACGTGGAAAAATCCCTAGATATTATATACTTCTTATACTTGGGAATTAGGGAAGGAATAATTCGTAATTTCTGTGGCAGTAAAGCATACAATCCATGAAATCACAAATGAAAATGGTAAAAGGCTGTGCAACCTAGCAGTGAAACAAAATAGGTACACTGTAAGTACAAGACACCAACATAAGAAAGAACACAGAATTACATGGATGATACCTGGAAGAAACAAGGGAAACCCAATAGATCACGTACTAATCCCCAAAAAATTAAGAAACATCATAAAAGTCGTCAGATCATTTAGAGGAGCAGGTGTAAACACTGATCACTTTTAGGTCTTGACGAAACTAAATCTAGATATAAAATATAACAAGAAAAGAAGAGGTAGGAAAAAGCGGAACGTAAAACATTGGAGAAATAAAAAAAATGGGGAAGAATATGAGGCGGAAATTAATGAAGGAGTTAGCGTAATACAAGAAGAGATGATAAGTGTTACCACTGAATACAAGATAAAAAAAAATTATTTTTGATTTTACAAAAATGGTTGAAGAATAAAAAAATTTGTTTTATTCCAAATGACCAAAACTATAATTAGAATTTCAATACTATATATCTATGTTCCAAAAGAATGTTTTTTTTTCATTTTTACATCGCACTACATCTACCATTTTTTGTGGTAGAAAGCTTTGATTTGAAAATGCCAAACACTAAATGATTTGTCAAAATAACTTCAAACTGTAATTCTGTAATAATTGGTGAAAATGTTAACGTTATCACAAAAAATATATTTTTCTCCGATTGGCAGCAAATATTAATTTTGCTGACACATACCAATCAGCAAAGTATTACTTTTCCTGCCTAAGCAGCAAAGTGGGTACTTTTCTGCCTAGGCAGCAAAGTGGTTACTTTGCTGCCTAGGCAGCAAAGTGATTATAATCAATTGGAATAAAACATTTGACGTAAACATTTATTAGCAATTATTACATAACACTTTTAACAAGAATTTAAAAACATATGTTTAGTTGTTATTAACATTGATGGTAAAATTACTACAATTTGAACGAATAGGTCACCTTTTCTTTCCTCAGATACCGTTCTCTCTACATTAATTATATTACCAGTTTGATTCGTCTCATAAGTAGTTCCTATATTTGTCAAAACATTTCCACAAATGCTGGTTTACTTGCCATTGAATCTTCAATGTACCTTTCTGCTATAGTTGAGGATTTCCACCCACCATGTCGTTTCAACATTGTTATGTCACCTCCTGCATTCACAAGTGAAGTGGCAGAACTTCTGTGGAGGCAGTGTCCCGTATATTCCTTAGCATTCGGCAACTTTAAATATACAGCTATTTCTTGCAAATACAATATCCTCCTATATCATTATGAAAAATCGGAGAAAAAATTATATGTTCAACTCGGCAGCAAAGTAGATTGACTGCCTTAGCTGAATTCCTAGCCTCGCTACGCTCGGCTATGAATTCAGCCTCGGCAGTCAATCTACTACTTTGCTGCCTAGTTAAACAAATAACTATTAATACAATGTTATGGTATTGGAAAAATAGGTATCGTTGCAAATTTTTTTGGAAACTGGTTCTGATCTGAATTTAAAGAAAAAGAAACTAGTACGTGATTAAGATGATGCTTCTACAGTTTTAATTTTGGATATTCTGTGGACATTCATTACTAACACGAGCGCTTGCATTGAATATGAGTAAATCCCATATTGAAAGAGTTTTGAAGGAAGGTACAGGTTGGCAAATTAATTTTGGCAGTTGACGATGCGCGAGAAAGCCATACAATTTGACATACGAGGGTAACACAATATTTTGAATTTGGATTTAAAAATAATAAATTCTCGCACATGTATAATGCTATATAAAATCGAGTTTACAAAACAAAATAACACCAATGTCTTCTTTATTATTAATTAAATGAATTTGGAAATAAAAACCATTAGAGTTTCCTACGAAAATTGGGTTTTTTTGTACAGACATAATTATTTATTGCTTCAAAAACCATACGGGGAATTCTCTAATTACCATTTATTATTTTATGTGATGTAAATAATAAATAATAATTGGATTCCAAGAGACATAAACTTTCACGTTTACTTCAAATTAATATCTTTTAAGTGGTCCCTATTTGTCATTGAGGTTTATTTGTATATAAATTGGAAGTCAGGTAGATTTTGTAGATAAAGCATACAATATGATAAGGATTGTTAAACGACTTTCTAAATTCTGTTCGTAGTAATAGTTATTGAAATACCTACCTGTTAAGATTTCTAGAAATGTTATTCTTAATAATATGTAGTAGATAATAATGTAAAAATTCGGGTTTATACATAAAATTTGAAAAACTAATTGGGGTCATCGCCTTTAGAGATGGTCTAATAAGTATACTAATAATATAAATAAAATATTATAGCTTTTTTGTGGTAGATATTTCTACTTTCATATGTAAATTTTTGAGTTTTTTGCAAATATTGATTATGAAATTAGAACATCCCTTCACACTTTTTACAGAGTTAGGACTGGCAAAACAAAAAATCTTGGTTCTGTGTGCCGTCAATTATTGTTTATATAGAACTATGTACAGATGTGCTACAAATATTATATTACTCTAGTGGAATTCATCTCTAATATATACAGTTTTATAACACCTATCTACATTTTTACATTTGTTGCGTTTAATGTATTCAGTCATACCAACTACAAACCAACACTATAATGAAAAATATGTGTTAGATGTACAGGGATCATCAACAGTAAAATATTGATGTACATCTACAAATGATTCTTCAATATCACTTTCTATATCAACTTCATCATCCTTGCTATTACCGTCTTCGGCCAAATTAATAATAATATTATCTACAACAGTATCTAAAAATGGTTCATTGTTCATAAATTCATCTTCAATCTTTTTAACATGGTCACATCTGATTTTCCAAACATTTGCAAAAAATGTGTCAAAAAATTCATTACAGAATTTTTCAACCTTTGTAAAATTGAAGGTAACATTTCGTTTGGCCACATATTCTTTAAGTGCCGTCCAAACACTTCCGATCGGATTAAAGTCCGGGTGATACGGGGGTAGCCTTAAAACTTGCAATCGATGTCGAATAAACAATTCATCAATTTTATAAGTTTTATATTGCGGTGTGTACATCTTTTCAACATAATAAAGATCCGGTTTTAACATTTGTTCACTGTAAAGCGGCGTCCACACTATGCCGCGATTGGCTGTTGGCAATGCCGGGTTGGCAAAGCAAAGCCAACGCGGCAAAGCTCATTTTGGCTTGCCGTCTACACCTGAGTTGGCATTCAGTCGCAAAATGTCTTCCGAGGAGGATGAACTAGTTGCTTTAGGTGCGTTTATAATTATGAGCGAAAATGTGCGTAAACGGCACAAACGACGGTTTTGGGTGCGTCAGAGCCTTAAAAGTAGAAGAAAATACGGAACTAGTGACTTAATGAAGGATTTGTTATTGGATGATACAGACGAATTAAATCTTAAGTACAGATCTGGATGTGGTTTCAAAAACTTTTTTCGAATGAAAAGTAGTGACTTTGAAGGTCTTCTAAATAAGAGAGCTCATACAATCCAGAAACCAGACACACCCTTCAGAAGTGCTATTCCTCCACATGAACGCCTTGCAGTTACTCTGCGGTTTTTAGCAACGGGAGACTCTTTTCACTTGTTAAGTTACACATTCAAGATTTCAAAGCAAATAATATTAGCCATCATCCCGATTGTTTGTTAAGCAATTGTCGGCGTTATCTGCTTTCTAGCAAAGGGTGATCCCAAATTTGCCTATTACGTTGTTTTTATCGCCGATGTTTTAATAAAGCGAACAAAATCTTTTTGCGTCTACTGTCCATCACAATCAGCGGCAAACTGAAGTATCTAGCACCAAGTGGTCCGGATTTTCGCTGACTCCCGTGTGAAGAGAGCTCCAGGGCGATCATACGTACGGATAAATATCCTGACCGTGTGAAAGAGGCCTTAGAGTCTGTCACCCCGCTCATTTCCTTCGCTCAAGCCATATTCCTCCACCAAGTCAGATCTGCTACCCTGGCCTATCTTCACATTAAAGTCTCCCAGGATATATGTTTTTGATTATATTTCTAGCTGAACTTCGTCGACTGGCGTAGACATTCAACTAGATAAATAATCTTAATTTGACAAAATTAATGTCGAAATTAATAATTTATTATGTACAAATTTACAAAATGGTACAAAGTTATGAATGTTGAACTTCGGTGGTTTCAGATCGTAAGACACTTTATGTTTTGATTTGATGAATATTCACTTGTCTCGTATAGAAACTAAGTAACGATGTGTTAGACTTAGTATCTCTGATTGTTTGACTTTGAGTGAAGTTACTTCGATATGTAACGACGACTCGATGAACTCTATTGAGTGTTGTTATGAACTAACTTGAGTATTGTATTAAAAACTAACTTTGTTATTGAGTATTGAACTCGCTTCGATGAGTATAAGAACTAACTTTGTTATTGAGTATTGAACTCACTTCGATGAGTGTAAAAACTAACTTTGTTATTGTGTGTTGAACTCGTTTCGATGAGTATAAGAACTGACTCGCTTCGATAAGTGTAAAACTTTGTTATGGAGCATTGAGCTCGATTCGATGAGTGTAAAAACTCGCGTCGATGAGTAGTAGAACTGATTTCTTCACATTGTAAGACGTGTTAAATAGAAATCTGCAAGGGGCGTGTTTACACGTGAATTGGGTTGACCAAACGAAAATAAATATTTCCTATTGGCCAGTACCATTTGACTCGTCGGGTTCATCGACAAGAATCAACAATGGATGCCTGCAATAGATATTTCAACTTCTATTGAATACTCCAATAGCAATTGTAACCGTTTTACTCAGAAAGGTTATTCAAACATTTCTTACAAATCTTTCGATCGTCGACCATGAAAATTCACGCACAAGTGACAATAAATTTAGGGTTTTTACAATACAATATATAATAGTGTGAAACGTGACATTTTCCTAACTTCTGAACTATAGGATTTCAAACACAATGCGACAATATGTCGACTTTCAAAAATGTGCTATTTCAATGCTCAAACAAAACTATTTACAACTATTATTGCAAAACGTGATATTTTAAAGGTATTTAACAAAAGCTGGGAATAAAGTGTAACTACCCTTTGAATTTATAACAATACAAAAGATATTATCAATTCTTTAACACCTTTTTACAGCGTTAACAACTAAAATGAATTTACGCTTTAATTATATACAATGACGAAAAGAAGTTACATACAAATATCTTACATATTTTTAAAGCATCGTAAACAATATAATTCAAGATTTTATAATCTTGAACAATATATGTAATTTCACTGTTCTTAAGTGTACAGAGATTCAACATTAATGGTGAAAATACTTGCTCCCGATCGTAGTAGTAATACTGTGTCGTTTACGGGGACAAAGTTTAGTACGTATTTCGTTAGCTCTGTCATCACAAAAATTCTTACTCCATTCCTGTGATTTGGATAGTCATCATCTCCTCCAGAGTAATATAAGGTGCCCTTCTCGTGTTTGCATGTTCCTGAGCCAGACCATCTTAGTTCACTTACACCCGTTATTTGCAGTTTCATCCGGTTAATCTCCTGAACGAGATTCTCAAACTTTCCAGCTGCGTAGAGTGAACGGACATTCCACATTCCTATTCTTAGTTTGGACTTTGCTATTTTGAGACGGAAGATTCTTCGCACCCCTTACCCATGTAAGGGCTACTCGGGACTGGGGGTCGTTGTGTCTGGTTTTCTCGCCATAGCAATTTCCTGGTGAAAACTTAAGCAATGTGGTTTCCCGTTGCCTTCACTGCTTTTATTTCTGCCGCTCCTAACACGGAGTTCAGTCGCTGTTAACAGCCACCCTCTCTGGTTTAGACGCTGTCGGTATTCGCCATATCTGGCTATCCTCAACTTAGTTTAGCCTGCAGGTCGATGCAGTTGCCCGGGGTGTGGCACGCGGAGCCATAGGTGAGAATTAGGTGTCCTGTGAGGAGTGACTTAAATAAAAAATTATTTATTTCAGTCATATTTTGTGAAGATAGCTTCTCGTTGCTGTAAACTGGGTGAAGATAATAAGCTGCAAGTGCATACACATTGAATGCCATTTTTTTCCTGGCCTCTAGTTTTTCAGAAAAAATTATTATATTAAAGGTAAATTAGAATGATTTATATATTAAAAATATTAATGAATAAAGTACGCTAACGTTTATTTATCAATGATTTGTCAATTGTTTATTTTTATATTGTATAGGATCAATATATAGGTATACAAAACGTTCGATTTTTGAGATAAATCATGCACCAGATATCTATGTGAAGATGTATTACAAAAATAATTCTGTTCATGATATAACATAAATAGATCGCAAGAGCATATACGAAGAAGCTCTTTTTTAAACAAATAATCATCCTCTTTTTGCTTAATTGAAAGTTTGTTTACAATTTACACAATTATTCGGCTATAATATGTCAAAAGTCAGAAGTGCTGAATAAAACAATCTGTTATCTGACCAATTAGGAATCTACAGAATTGCCAACTTAAATTCAAACCACTCCTCCTAGTTTAAAAACAGGGATTATATGAAATTCTATTTTATCTAAATAATTAAATAAATGCGAATTATAAAAAATATTGTGTAAAACTTGTGCCACAATGACTTTCTGTAGTACTCGTGATTTGCACAACTCACCGCTTCGCGGTTCGTTGTGCGAACTTTAGTCGTACTACAAAACGAGTCATTGTGACACTTGTTTTACAAATAACTAAAATAATCTTGCGCTGCATGTTTAATCGCAATATTCATCGCCGACTACTCCCCGACTATGTTGTTAAGTGCGACCGTCTTTGATGAAAGGTGTTACCACTGCAACACAACCCTTACATCCCAAAGAGGCAGTAAAGATAATAAAACGGAAAACATCAGTGAATAGTTGAAAAACGGAATAAATTGGGCAGAATAACAAAGATAATTCCAAATTATTTATAAATGTAAAAACTAAAAAGATACTTGCGGTTTGCAACATTATTTCAAGCCTTTAATACTTTATTTAAATGTGTTATGATGTGCATAATAATAACAGCCGCTTATTTGGCCACACGGTACGTAATTTGAGTTTAGTTTTACTACTCGAAACAAGATACTCGCTCAGTTCGTTATGGGGCCAGTACAATCGACACATTTATTCAATCTTCCTGTATAATAAGATTAAATGAGCTTCCCAGTCGGACAGAATTTGTTTCTGCTTATATACACAGAGTGTAAATAAGCCATAATCCTAAAATTCGACATTTAATGACTTATCGCTGACTACCGATGCAGTAACTTAGTCGATGTTAACATTTATCAGTGGGATTAGAAACCGAAGCGGGTTTCCATTACCATGTAAATACTCCAAGGGAGCGATTTTCCCCATTTCCACTAGTATACGAATCCGGATCAATTAAAATAGGAATGCTATCAACGGTCCGGTTTGTTTGTTTGTTCTTCGTCTCCTAATCTCTACAAAATGTACCTTTCGTTAAATAAAAATTTAAAGATTTAAATTAGGGGAAGAAATACTCCAGTGTAAATTCCTGCCCTGAGAAAAGATAACATACTTTTAGGTATAAATTTCTAGGTAATCCGTAAAAAACTGAGATAATAAAGAACTGGTGTTTTGATCTACTCTGTAAAAAAAATAAGGCATAGATGGTCTCACTCGGAAAAATGTATTCAAATCATTAGTAATTTTTTGTAAATATATGCACAGTTGCTCTTCAAACTAGCATTAAGTATACCACATCACAAAAAAAGTTTTTTCTTTAGCGAAGTTTCAGAGTGAAAGGTCTTCTAAGTTACAAGAGTCTTCGTGTGGTTCTTTTTCGTAATACCAGAACGAGAAGGTTTTCTTGCATTCTTCGTTTGTCCATTTTTTTGATCATTTGGAATTTAATGTGAAGGTATACGGGGGTAGAAGGATATTTTTTTCTTTACTGGAAATAGGTACACCGAGCAAAATGCCCTAATTAGATTTCTTTCTTAAGATGCCCTTAATAACTGGTACAAAAAATCAAATAGTGGTTAAAACAATTCAAGTGATTACTAGCATGTGCATAATTATCACAAGTATGTTGACTTTGTTGAAACATTTTTATAACAGTTATTCGATAAAATGATGTAGTTAACTGGAAATCTAATTGCTGTTATTATAGTCATTTCGTTATAGACCTCATTGAATTGTTTCAATTCAGCAACTACTAGTCCTAATTAGGTACCCACTTAATACTATTCAGTACCAACAAAATAGATTACCTGCTTACAATTATGCAGTCCTCGTATAACGGTTATTAAGATATCCAATAATTTTTTGAAAAGAAACGGCTGTTTAGCATCAAAATGCAGTTTTTTCTGGTCCGAACATTACCGATGTGATTGTCGATCTCGTCTTTTTGGTTATTTGTGGTTCACCGAATAGAAGTAGTATTCGGTGTTTGTGGTTGGAACCTTGAAACACCCGTGCGCCGTGAATTTTACTTTCACATTTGGTTGGAGAGTGTTGAAAGTTTGTGTGCGGTGTAAGTGATCATTTGCAGTTTTTGCAATTAACTGTGAGGTTAGGTTGAATACGCCGACAGTGTTAGTATATAAATGGCGTTCAAAAACCTATTAATACAGTGACTATATATCTGACTATGTTCACGATTCTTAGACACCAATCAATCGAAATACTAAAACATTTATAAGTATGTAAAAATTACATCTCTCGTCCTTCTTTAAGTTTATTTTGTGGAAAACTTTTTTATTTGAATTGTTGTATTTTTGTTATAAGCTTCTTCAATCTAAGAATTTTTGGAAGCTTTGATATCTAAACTTAACTGGAAAATATGTTTATTTGATTTTATACCTATCATGTTGTATTTTGGTAGTTATCTATAGTTAGTTCCATTAATTTAAATATTTTGTTATATTTTGTTAATATACATGTTTTATAGCAAATTTAGTTTTATTTAACAATATCAGATAATTATTCGAAAATATAGTAATCTTTATTGTATTATAGTCTAACCGCTATTAGAAAAGTTTATAATACTTATAAAAGTGCACTCGATATCGGTTATATGATATATCACATTCTTAAAAAAATCTAATAACGTTTACTTTTTACCAGTATAATTGTTACTAGAAAATCCCATAATCTAAATTAAGTGCCCTCGATTCCGATTGTACAAAATTCCGTTTGTTATTTGGAAATCTAATAACCTTTACTATATGACAGTACAATTGCTACTAGAAAAGTCGATAATATTTATTAAGTGCACTCAATAACAATTATATGAAATTATGTTTTTTATTTGAAAATCTAGTAACCTTCACTATATGACAATATGGTTGCTATTAGAAAATCCTCTAATATCTATTAAGTGCATTCGATAACAGTTGGACGAAATTCTGTTTTTTATTTGAAAATCTAGTAACGTTTACTATAGGACAGTATGACTGTTATTAGAAAATCTTATAATACTTATTAAGCGCACTCGATAACGGTTATAGGACCTTCTTAAAAATTATATCTATTAACAGTTATTCAGTGGTGTCCAACAAAGTGACTTTAATAACCATAATCATGAACTTACTTGATGCCTATTTCATGCAAGTTTCTAATAACTGTTATTCAATTTTTGCTAACGGTTAATGGAAATTTCTTTCAGTGTATAATTTTGGAAATATAAACCAATTCATCGGCAAATGTGGGTACTTTAAGAGTAATATATAATGTTTTTGAAGAAAACATAAGATTATTGATTATTTCTAATAAAGTAGGAATATCAGAAGCGATTTCATCGAGGAAATTAATAGTATGTAAATAATAATATATATTTATTTTCAAATTTCAAATATTACAATAATTTT
This sequence comes from Galeruca laticollis, assembly GCA_963921935.1. Taxonomy (NCBI): domain Eukaryota; kingdom Metazoa; phylum Arthropoda; class Insecta; order Coleoptera; family Chrysomelidae; genus Galeruca; species Galeruca laticollis. The sequence continues at coordinate 102,109,258 of OY998177.1, forward strand.
TTTTCATAATGATAACAATAGAATATTGATTAGGATTGTAAACATTGAGAAGACCCATTAGAACCCGTAGGTTGCGCATGGCCAATTACTTCTTGTCTAATAAACCAATATACAGTTACATCATTACCATGAAACTGTGCATAGACTATTGAAATTGAAAATATTTTTTTTTATTTTTTTTTACTTTGTGAAACAACCAGTGGAATATAAATATCACGATTTGCTTTCGATGAATTGTATAACAATATCTATCTCCAAATTCAGAAGATACTCTTTGAATCTATTTTTTATCATTGAAACTGAATTTATGTGCAGTATGTAATTCATGTATGTTTCGTCTAGCAAATTGAAAAATCTTCTTGCTAAGTAAGTAAAACAGCGTTGACCTACTCTTTTTCTCGATGTAGCAACCTGTACAAATAAATTTGTTTTATTTCTTGACATGATAATTCTTGAAGATATGTTCTGTTTTTATAAATGAAGATGACAACACTGTGTAAGTACAACTTTCTCAGACTGAGGACACCTGCGTCCACGAATATTTTTTTAGTTGAGTAAACATATTCCTTTCTGTAAATTATTTTCAAAAATTTTTTCTGAATAATATCCAACTTCCTGAGATGGGTGTATAATGCACCACCCCAACTAAGGATACCGTACCTTAGTCTGGACTCCACAAGAGCGCAGTACAAAACTTTGAGGTGTGTGGTATCTAATATTTTGTTCAGGTATTTAAATTTGTATGTCAATCATCAAAGGATTTTGGTAATTTCATTAATTTCTTCGTCCCACCTGAGATGAGAGTCAATAATAATACCCAAATATCTTATTTTGTCAGTGTGTCTTATTGTTTTCCTTACATTTTCATCATCCAAAGTTAGCTCTCGAAATGGGGGTAGGTTTACATTGTAACTCGAAAAAGGTACGTAAAATGTTTTTTCAAAATTCATTGTAAGTAATTTGTGATTGAGCCAGTTCAGGATACCTTTGAAATCAGTTTCCATTTTCCTTTTTAGCTCATCCTAATTTTCGGCACTATAGAGAATGGCAGTGTCATCTGCGAAACTGATAACCTGTCCCGTACTTTTGTGAAAAGTAAGTAGGTTATTAATATATAGGGAGAATAATAGTGGTCCAGGTACTGTCCCCTGTGGCACCCCAAATTTGATATTTTTTTCTTCACTAAGCACTCTGCCTATTTTCACACGTTGTTTACGACAATTTAGATAGATTGCCATAGGCCACAATGCTCTAGATGGTTTCTCTTTTTTACCAGCATATGTTTCACGAACATTGACAAAATATTCATTGAAAACCTTCGCGACTGATTTTTCATCAGATATTAATTCATTGTCTTTTGTAAGTATTTGTTTTAAAGTCTCGGACTTTTTTGTTTTTGTTGAGTTTACAATCTTCCACAAGTTTTTAGAATAATTTTTATTTTTATATATTTCACTCTTGTAAAAATTGACCTTATTTATTTTTATGAATCTGTTAACATAATTCCGGTAGTAATGATTCTTTTTATCAATATTATCGGGATGTTCTTTATGTTCTCTGTGTAATTCATTTCTTCTGTTGATTGTAGTGATAAGCCCCTTTGTTGTCCATTTTTTGCGTTTTATATATCTTCGTTTTATTTTAATTTCTCTGGTATTTTGTTTTTTTTAAGTTTTGCAAAGTGTTAATGATTTTGCTAATTTATTAACATCATTTATTTTAAAATAATTTTCCCAACCGTAATTATACAAGTCTCTCTTTAGATTGCTATAGAAGTCAGTAGTTAAAAAATTTTTGTATGTATTCGCGGTCGACTCCATTTCTCAGTGTTAGCGGGGTAATTAAGATTATTGCTTTATGATATATAATTGAGCTATCGAAGACGCCAGAGATTGATTTACTCAGAATTTCATCTATGCAAGTTGCGGAGCCCCGATCAACACGCGTATTCAAATTTATCATTGATATGAAGTTGTACTCGCTCAGTGTGTCTAAGTATTCCGAAATTATTTCATTATCGTCATTCAGATTAAGATTTAAGTCACCAGCAAAGATCTAACAAGTTATTAGCATATTTTTACAATTTTCCAGGTATCCTTTCAAGTTTGTTACAAATGCTTTAGCGTCTATTGATGGAGGTCTATAAATCGCTGTTCTTAAGAATAGAATTTTTTTCGTGTATTACTTTTGTTGGTATTATTTTAAATTCCCCCATATATATATATATATATATATATATATATATATATATATATATATATATATATATGTTAGAAGATGTAATCGTTTTTTTCAAATAAATGACAGTACAGCCATTCCTATTTATCTCGCCTTGATTGTAAAACATGTTGTAATTGTCTATTTAATAGAAATTCTCATATTCTATTCTGAACGTGTCTGTCAGAATAATGCAATCGAAGTCATTTCTCAATTGGTTCATTAGTATTTCCAGTTGATCTAAATTTTTATGTATGCTTCTAATATTCTGGTGTAATAAGCTAAAGTATTTTGTCCCACCTTGAACTATAATTTCATTCAACCTCTCAATATTCCTTATTTCACAAGTTTCTACTGGTTTATGTTGACAATCTCTTATATATTGATCCATTTTTTGAATTCAAAATTTAGTTTGACATGTAAAAATGGAATGTAACAAAACCAATCCAATATATATATATATATATATATATATATATATATATATATATATTTATGCGTGGAATTTCTTGGATTAAGGTCATAATTAAACTTTGGGAGTTTCTTTCAAAACATTTTTTCTTTATTAATAATTACGTATGTTTCGACAATAATTTTGTCATTATCAAATTATCTAAAAAAATTTAAAAATATAAAACACATTTTTACAACGATAAGTATGTTACAATTAAAAAGTAAAAAACGGTAAAATTTATTATTGGTACAAACATTTAAAGCTGATACTTTACAAAGAAATAAATTACCTGCATGTTGAGAAATTACGTGGTTGAAAGATTTTAACGATTTTTAAAATGCTTTTCAAAAGTATATGTTTCCATGTCTAAACACCATTCCCTCATTATCCACAGTTTAATTCGTTTTGAAAATAGTATTTGTAAAATGTACAATAATGTTCTTTTTTTTATAACAACATATCAACTACTAGTTAATGCTATTGGAATCCATTAACTCCAGAAACGACATAAAAAACTTAAGTATAATTTACGACGGTATTTTAAAAAAATAATAACATAAACAAGTATCTGAGTACCACCTTTGACAACTTTTGTACCTTACTATTGAATATACTCTAACATTTGTAAAATATCGCTGGTACTATAAAACAAAAATTCAATGTGTAGTTGATATGTTGTTATAAAAAAAAGAACATTAATGTACATTTTACAAATACTATTTTCAAAACGAATTAAACTGTGGATAATGAGGGAATGGTGTTTAGACATGGAAACATATACTTTTAAAAAGCATTTTAAAAATCGTTAAAATCTTTCAACCACGTAATTTCTCAACATGCAGGTAATTTATTTCTTTGTAAAGTATCAGCTTTAAATGTTTGTACCAATAATAAATTTTACCGTTTTTTACTTTTTAATTGTAACATACTTATCGTTGTAAAAATGTGTTTTATATTTTTAAATTTTTTTAGATAATTTGATAATGACAAAATTATTGTCGAAACGTACGTAATTATTAATAAAGAAAAAATGTTTTAAAAGAAACTCCCAAAGTTTAATTATGACCTTAATCCAAGAAATTCCACGCATAAATATATATATATATAAAAAATGGTCAAGAAATATTTGATGAAATAATATATATATATATATATATATATATATATATATATATATATATATATATATATATTATATATATATATATACACACACATACATACACATATATAGATCATTTACGAAATGACTTATAAACTAACATATATGATTTCTTATTAAGGGTTCAGCTTCTTCCAGATCGCAATCTGACTTTGGATTTGGAAACTGATACAGGAACTATAATTGGTTTTTTATCTTTGAAAGTGCTTTCTTCTGTCTGCTTCTATATGCTCTGTATATCGCTAGTTTTTCGTGCGGGAGATTCGGATACTGAATTAATTACTTGATTTTCTACTGAACTTTCTCCTTCTGCGGGTTGCATGATTCGCGTAGCATTGGGGTATAGACAAACTACAATTATCTGACGCTTTACACATAAAGAACTAAGTTTGTATGAGAGATGTGTACAGTGACCGTCTAGGAAGGGAAAATCGTACTTATATTCTTCAAATAAGGATGTAAGACATTTTCTATATAGTCACTCATAACGTCAATTTTCATCCAGCCTGTATCTGAAAGACCGATTCCCCATCCTGGAGGCACGGACATTGCGATATTTGTGGGGAGCCTTTTATATGGATATACGATCATTGGTGGCGTTACCTGACCAGAAGCCGTAGAAGTGAACATTACTATTAATGTGGCCTTGGAAGAAGCATGCTCCACCTCATAAACATTTCGTGCTCTTCTTGGAACGAGTACTTTGATGTTCTTAGGGCATAGATGGAAACACGTTTCATCCGCGTGCATTACTCTAGTTGGATCGTCCAAAATTTCTCTAAATCCTTTTGATCTTAAGTAATCTTCTATTTCCGCAAACCATTTTTTAATATTTGACTCTGATACGTTCGCACAGCTTCTGACGTACGTTCCGTAACTTCTGGATTCCTTCGAAGAAAAGCTCCATACCATGTCTCGCCAGGGCGATTGTTAACAAATGGGTTTTCTCTTGGCCTTTGGTCCAGAAGTTCCTTTAGCGATTCCTGGACATCTTCGTTACGTCGAGGAAATCCACGTTTGTGATTTTTAAAGATCCAGTTGACTAAAATTTGCTCCTCATCATTGGAGAGAATTGGGTTAGGGCCAGAAGTTGGTTTCACATAATTTTGACTTTTTCTGAACTGCAAAGTAGCTCTTGGAATTTTGTATTGTCTTGAAACCACTCTTAAGGGTTTTCCAATTTTAATTTCTTCAAGAGCTATCATTTTCTGTGTATTTTTCATAATATTTTTCACCCTGAACAATTTTTGGCATTGTCTCCACCTAAAAATACGTAAGTTTTAGTGATTGTCCTGTAATGAAATTTATTTATTGACTTCGGCCAGTCACTAAATCCAGGGCACTTATTTACCAGTTTTTTAACAACATTAGGCGATAGTACGCAAACTATAAAATTAATTTAATCCGATCAGTTAAAATATTCAGAGATTGGCCATGCGGCCAATCACTAACTAAAACGTTCAGTGATTGGTCTCCAAATTTTATGGAGAATTTTAGGTTATGCGATGGAAAATTTCATCAAATATATTATTAGAAAGGTACCAAATTCATTTTCCCAATAATTAACTTGTAAACATTTAAAAAAATAACTTACCAGTGGCAACAGACTATTGTCAGAACACACAATATTTCCAGAAAACACAGCTTCTCACACCGTTATAGCTATTTGTGAAACTGGCGGGAGAATTCTTAGACCGTGTGACACCGGATGTAAGTATAGAGTGTTGCCGGATTGTGCGGATTGTCACAGATACGAGATAAATATCGACAAATTCCTAATAATTTGTATTTTAGTGGAACGGCCAATAACTGGAAGCTAAATGGGAAAAGGCCAATTACTGGGGGCTTTACCCCATTTGCGTTTTATGAAAGTAAATAGTTTGAATTAAATAGTGTTGTTTAGTTAATAATTAAAAGACAAATATCATCCATAAAAAAATTTATTCAAAAATTAGTAAATAATTGTTAATTAGAATTAAGAAAGTTTTGTGTGAATAAAAATACTAGATGCCCTTAATTATTTCTACCATTTCTGTCAAAATTTTGCATATTGTACAACATAGGTGAACAAATTGAGTGCATATTTCCTCAAAAATCGATGCAAATATTTCGTTTTTTTGGTCCACTCTTTAATAATTAATATCCAATCTCTAAACTATACAATCGATACCCAAAAATTTTATGCTCAAGACAAGTTGAATGCATCGTCACATTCTCTCATAATTGACATTTCTCCAAACACTTTCTGTCGGCTCAAAATAATTAATCACCCTAATCTCTTTATTTTCTTATACCTAACGTCTATAGTGAAATGCACGAACGGCAGAACAGCGTCAGTTACATGTTCGAAGCTTTTTATTGGATCAAAAATGTTTAGTGATGTGGCTTATTACTCGATAAATTATAAAACGTTTCACACTCTTTAACCACCGCAGGATGAAACATTTCCAATCTAAGAATCTAACTTCTCTTGCTTAATTTTAAAAATGAATGAAAATGGTCGTTTAGTAGGAGACATTTTGTTTTCCATCTTCCTTATATTAATAGTAATCTGAATCATGTTACAATCGGTAAATAAACGAACAAAGTTCCACCACTATTATCCATCTGATCAATCCACGAAGAGAATTGTGTGCGTATCAGATGAAAACATGCGTCTGTTTCCATGGAAACTCGGCAGTGAATTACACCGAGGGGGTGTAACGATGCTCTGGTCAGGATCGTATCTCGGGGAGAAATTAAGAGAAAGGGCGACATTCCGAAAAGATTGAGGGGCAAATATAGCGGCAGGATCCTTTAATGGACGTTTTTTTTATAGTAGCTTCGGGCTAAAAGCAGTGAATACTGAACTGGTGTTATAAATCTTTAGTATGGAGATTGGTTGAGGATAAGGGGATTTAAGCATACCTAATGACTGTTTTTCGTTTTAATTTAAATTGCTTTCTCAACAAATCAACATAATAAAGTCAATAGTGCACTTATTTTCATTTTTGAGTGTGAATTTTTGAGAAATACGAATTAATATATTTTTTAACCATAAAGAAAACCATAGGAGAGCTAAGCTTGGCAATATATCATACTGTTGTTAGTTTGAATGTGTGTACTGTTGGTAAGCTATGTAGTAGGGCCAAATTATTTTGAACAGCATATGTAAGGAAGATTTGGTCGTACTTTTATCGTTTTATGTCAAACGAACGTTTATTTTAATTTTTTTAAAGTCAAATGAATATATGGGATGTCAATTTGAAAAATTGCCACCTTTAATATCTTCCTTCCAATAAATAATATGAGAAATCAAGGAAACATGTACATTTTATATTTAAGAGGGAACCTTAAATGAATATTTGTAGCCCTCGTGGTTCAGTCCCCTAGGATGAGGGTAGATGTTACCCTTGAATCTTAATTAGGAAGGGGGGTCAAGTGGCACATCATTTTGATGGGCATTTAATTATATTTCCAATAGTACCCTAACTTCCGTATAGAAGCTTATAAAAGTAATTAGTGATTATAACTTGCATGCACTGAGATGCATTATTGTATTGACTTTTTAAAAGAAATGGTTAGAAGAGTAGATGGCACCATTCCAACCATTGAGTAACAGGAATAAATGAATTCAACACGTGTGATTTTTTATTTGTTAGTTGTTTTCAAATACGAAATCTACTTGAAGCTATATTATAAACTGTTCAAAATGTTGGCAATTTTGTTCTAAATAGTACCTAATAAAGTCTGTTTTCAAACTCCACTCTAACATTTCGTAAAACTGCATCGGGAATTGTATCGGCATACTGCTATAATTCGTATATTTAGCTCAAGTTGTGTTTGATAAACTACAGATTTGATATTCCCAAGGGAACACTGAGCAAAATGCCCTAATTAGATTTATTTCTTAAGATGCCCTTAATAACGGGTACAAAAAATCAAATAGTGGTTAAAACAATTCAAGTGATTACTAGCATGTGCATAATTATCACAAGTATGTTGACTTTGTTGAAACATTTTTATAACAGTTATTCGATAAAATGATGTAGTTAACTGGAAATCTATTTGCTGTTATTATAGTCATTTCGTTATAGACCTCATTGAATTGTTTCAATTCAGCACCTACTAGTCCTAATTAGGTACCCACTTAATACTATTCAGTACCAACAAAATAGATTACCTGCTTACAATTATGCAGTCCTCGTATAACGGTTATTAAGATATCCAATAATTTTTTTGAAAGAAACGGCTGTTTAGCATCGAAATGCAGTTTTTTCTGGTCCGAACATTACCGATGTGATTGTCGATCTCGTCTTATTGGTTATTTGTGGTTGGAACCTTGGAACACTCGCGCGCCGTGAATTTTACTTTCAGATTTGGTTTGGGAGTGTTTAGTGTTGAAAGTTTGTGTGCGGTGTAGGTGATCATTTGCAGTTTTTGCAATTAACTGTGTGGTTAGGTTGAATACGCCGACAGTGTTAAATTGGATTGAGTATGTAAATGGCGTTCAAAAACCTATTAATACAGTGGCGATTAAGTGACTATATATCTGACTATGTTCACGATTCTTAGACACCAATCAATCGAAATACTAAAACATTTATAAGTGTGTAAAAATTACGTCTCTCATCCTTCTTTAAGTTTATTTTGTGGAAAACTTTTTTATTTGAATTGTTGTATTTTTGTTATAAGCTTCTGCAATCTAAGAATTTTTGGGAGCTTTGATATCTAAACTTAACTGGAAAATATGTTTATTTGATTTTATACCTATCATGTTGTATTTTGGTAGTTATCTATAGTTAGTTCCATTAATTTAAATATTTTGTTATATTTTGTTAATATACATGTTTTATAGCAAATTTAGTTTTATTTAACAATATCAGATAATTATTCGAAAATATAGTAATCTTTATTGTATTATAGTCTAACCGCTATTAGAAAAGTTTATAATACTTATAAAAGTGCACTCGATATCGGTTATATGATATATCACATTCTTAAAAAAATCTAATAACGTTTACTTTTTACCAGTATAATTGTTACTAGAAAATCCCATAATCTAAATTAAGTGCCCTCGATTCCGATTGTACAAAATTCCGTTTGTTATTTGGAAATCTAATAACCTTTACTATATGACAGTACAATTGCTACTAGAAAAGTCGATAATATTTATTAAGTGCACTCAATAACAATTATATGAAATTATGTTTTTTATTTGAAAATCTAGTAACCTTCACTATATGACAATATGGTTGCTATTAGAAAATCCTCTAATATCTATTAAGTGCATTCGATAACAGTTGGACGAAATTCTGTTTTTTATTTGAAAATCTAGTAACGTTTACTATAGGACAGTATGACTGTTATTAGAAAATCTTATAATACTTATTAAGCGCACTCGATAACGGTTATAGGACCTTCTTAAAAATTATATCTATTAACAGTTATTCAGTGGTGTCCAACAAAGTGACTTTAATAACCATAATCATGAACTTACTTGATGCCTATTTCATGCAAGTTTCTAATAACTGTTATTCAATTTTTGCTAACGGTTAATGGAAATTTCTTTCAGTGAAGAAATCTAAGGGAGTAAAATTCAGTGATGTTGGAGGTCATTCAACTGTTCCCCTTCTGCTAATCCATAGTTATTTAATCCGAAAAATGAAATAATGAGGCGGTCAACAAATTTATTTTTTAATTTCTCATCTGCGTACAATATGCAAAAGGTGAGTGTATTAGGCAAAACAGTCTGTAAACATGTTGTTTTTGTCAATTACCACATGATTCTCAAGCATCAGTGTACAACTGTCCAACTTTGTGTGCTAGAAAATTTTGTGAGTGACTGTTGTATCTGAAAATACTGTACTGTTTTTCTAATTTATTACGATGGGTGGGATAAATTTATACACAATGATATGTCTACTCACTTAATTTATTTATTCACTCAACTATTCCCTAATTTATATTGAATCACTGTTCTTACGAGAGCAAATTATAAACTAACTGATTCGGCTAGTAAGAGGTAGTCTTTATATATTGACTTTTATTCTGAAAGCTTCTCGATTACGACCCAGAAAAACAATCGACCTTCCTCGAAGTCTCTAGATAAGACTAGTCACAAAAAAAATGGTAAACAGTTCGGATAAATCCCCACGCATGCGCTAAATTTTCAACTTTTATACATAGCTTAGACAGAGTCGGATTCAGGGAATACACCAGTGTACAATTTCGTAACATTACCCCCTCCTTAAAAGGAAGTTCCTCCTGGAAATTCTGTGGCCGGGGCTGGATGTTTAAATCGGCAACTTGATCCATATCTGTACTTTCCGGTCGTATGGAAATAACAGGGCACCGTCTTCAACGGGTGCCGATAACGAGGGGTATAGCTGCAAATTAATACGTGGAAACCGGTATCTTGGAAGATCACCTCTATCATGTTCCTGATGACTCGCCAATCCAACTGGTTGCTCTCTATCCTGGGCATTGCTAGTTTCTCCACGTGGGATTCCAGCACATGATCTTGAAGGCTTCGTTGTGCTTCCCACACATACCGGTAGGTGGATCGATCTGGAAATTCGTTTCTAGTTACCAGGTAGAAGACGTAGCGCGAATTATATTTGAGTCTCATTGTAATGCCAGGGGCTGGCATCTGGTCTTCAAGTTTTTCTAATTGTCCAAACTTCTTTCGAAAGACGGTTGCCAACCCTGATGCGTGTTTTTTACTGGCAGAGATGTTATGTGCCAGTGAATACTCTTCCGGAAGCGTGAACAAATCTTGTCTTTGTTCTGTACTGTAGTGACTCCGTATCTAGCTTTCCCGGTACCTCCGTATGCGCGCATAAATTCTTCAAAGGCTGGGTCACACTCTTATTGTCTTGATGTAGATGGCGGACTCCTTCCTCTTTGTCATGGTCTCCTTCGAATGGCGCTAGTCGGTTTTGGCATACTATTCTCGGTTCTCCATTGGGGATCTTGCTAATACAATAGATCTATAAGACAACGCAAATAGGGAAAGATACTGGTCCTGATCTCTCTGTTGGCTGGAAACTACTTTGGACAGGTATTTACCAATGGTCCTGTTCATTCTTTCGACCATTCCATCTGATTGTGGATGCAACGCTGTTGTCCTGGTCTTCTTCATTCCCAGCTTGTCACAAACTTCCTGGAATACCTCGCTCTCGAAATTTCTTCCTTGATCGCTGAGAACTTCCAATGGCACACCATATCGGCTGATACATTCTTTCACCAGTACATCCGCGACAGTTGTGGCCTCTTGATTCGGGATTGCGTACATTTTCACCCACTTTGTGAATAATCAATTACTACCAGGATGTACCTATTTACCACCGTTTTATTTCTTCGGAAATGATCCAGCGATGTCTAAAGCAATCCTTTCGAAAGAACTTTCAACATTATATTGCTTCATAGGTGCCTTTATCTTGCGATGTCGTCCATTGCTCGTAGCACAAGTCGTACATTCCATACACAAGTCCTTCACATCGTCGGAGCATCCAATAAAATTTTTCACGGACTCGCTGAAGAGTTGTCTTCACTCCCAGATGACCTCCCGTTGGACTGTCGTGTAACTTTCTCAGTACCTCTGCTACTCTCATTCTCGGGATAACTAAATGTCTTCTCTTCACGGAACGATCATCGTTATCAAGGATTATTTTCAACAGGCGTTCTTCCAGAGAAAGGAGTAAACCATATTAGAGATGTATCTGACCTTACCTTCCATGAATTTATGGGCGCGTATGGAGGTACCGGGAAAGCTATATATGGAGTAACTTCAGAACAACGACAAGATTTGTTCACCCTCCCGGAAGATTATTCACAGGCATACAACATCCTCGTTCGTCTCAAGAACGCACGAAGGTTGGCATCCGTCTTTCGAAAGAACTTCGGGCAATTAGAAAAACTTGAAGACTAGATTCCAGCCCCTGGCAAGACACTGAAACTGAAACATAATTCACAGTATGTCTTCTACGTGGTAACTAAAAATGAATTTCAAGATCGATCTACATACCGCGATGTGTGGGAAGAACTTCGAAACCTACGAGACCATGTGTTGGAATCCAGCGTGAAGAAACTGGCTATGCCTAAGATAGCGAGTAACCAGTTGGTTTGGCGAGTTATCAGGAACATGGTAGAGGTTATCTTTACAGATACCGGTGTCCAGATATTAATTTGCAGCTACAACCCCCGTTATCAGTATCCGATGAAGACGGTGCCCTGCTATTTCCATAAGATCGGAAAGTGTAGAAATAGGGCCAGTTGCCGATTCAAACATACAGTCTCGGCTACACCAAAAGTTCCAGGAGGAACTTTCACTTAAGGAGGGGGTAATGTTACGAAACAGCACACTGGTATAGTCCCTAAACCCGACTCTGTCTAAGCCAGGTATGAAAGTTAAAACTATGGCGGACGCGCAGGGTCTTCTTACATTTGTTTACGATTGTGACTATCTTATCTTATCTGTTTTTGTGACCTGCCTTATTTAGAAGATGCCAGAAAGCCAATTGTTTTTGAGTAAGCCGCAATCTAGAATTATCTAGTGAAAAGGCACTAATATATAAGGGACCGACCAGGAAGCTAGTTGATAAAGTGATCTCGTGAAATAAATACACCGAAATAGCAAACGGTAAATAAGTGAATATAAATTAGTTGTGTTTATATAGGTAAATTAGTTTAAGTGAATATATTGTGTATATAATTAGTGAATAGTGTAGTGTTTAAATAAAGTAGTAAGTAACCATACCGTGTGTTTAAAGTTTATCCCACCCGTTAACTGTTTAAATAAATTAGAAAAACATTACAATATATAAGTGCTTTTTTATTAACACTTTCCTTTTTAATATTTTCCGTGCGCCGATAATTGAGTCTCATATATGCCGTTAATTGAAGCATGTCTCATTTTGAAGTGCCGATGATGGGTACACCAGGTATTTTTAGAGGTTTATATTTTTTCATTTTTTTATTAAGTACACCATAATAACAGTTATGTATTTTGAAAAACAAATAGTTAATCATAATAACCCTAAATTTTTTTAAAAATAGGTCTATTACTGTTCAGTGCGGCCCTGTCTATCAGCTTCCCCCCACGCAGAGTTAAGTCGAAGCGAGCGACGACGGCTAACAGCGAGAAGCATTCGACCTTCTGAGTTCAGCAGAGAAGGACATTCACAATATTCAGTTTATTTTATTAAATTTTTCATGTTGTAAAGTTCTAAACAGTTAAATAAATAATACCTCAAAAATGTTAAAATAAGTGCATTTACCAACCAGCCCATACAGTCTACAACTACAATGTTGAGTTCTAGGACGTTCAAAATGAACTACATCCTTAAGTTGCCGATAATAGGTGCGTTTACCTTATTTGCAACTACTGCAATGTTACAGCATCAGCCCTCACATTGAATCTGTTGGTGTTACAGAATTAAAAATTAGCTACAAATGTTCTTAATGCACAAGTAGATCTTTAAATGTATCTAGTGAAGCCACCTGGCCAGCAATGATGATCCTTGTGCTGCCATAAATCGTGACGCAACACTATCTGCGGTGCTAAAATTCCGATTTTACCCTTTCTGTATTTTTTGACGGGATAGGAAGTGAAATAAAAAACGAAACTACTGAAAATTTAAGTTCCAAGGGTTTACATTTACAAAATGAAAAAAAAACATAAAAGTTCGTTTTGTCTTAGCAGGAATAAAACTCAATATTCGTATATATAGTAAATAGTTAGTTTTTTGATTAAATAAAATAATTTTTGCAAAATATCGTGTTTTTAACGACAAACTTCCTCACGAAAATTTGGTATTAAAAACATCAACAAACATATAGACTTTCAGTGAATCCCGCACAGATAACAGCAACACAAATTCTATTATAATTAAAATTGTAATTCAGATAAAATTACATACACGTGGTACAGCTTAGAAACGCTACGATATTATATTTTATTTTAAAGCTTCCAACAATACAGCTCAACAAAAAAATACGATGAAACGATTAAAGAATTCGCATTTCAAATAAAAATTAACTTTTCCAATTGAATTGTAAGCAAATGGTTGAAATAATCGACGAAAATCACTTGGTGGACACGATAAGTTCAACTTTTCAAATAAACACGACAAAAAACTCACCCTGTACATTAAGTAGATAGTAATTAGTATAATATTAACCAATAAAATGCATAAAAAACACGAATTAGATATTGGGAACAAAAGAACAACTAATTATAAAACTTTTTTCGAAAAAATCCAATAATAAAAAGCATAGAACACTTGGACAATACATATACCCAAATTTGGACAAAAGCAACTTCCCAAAGCTTTAAAATGATATACCAAAAAAGAATTACCCCCTGTATAAACATTTCAATAGCAACTGAGAAAGAGCGACGTTCAAAACCATCAAGGATTGTCAATAAACATAAAGATGATTGCTCACCGTGAAAATGTTCCGATGATTGTTAATTGACACAAAAATTAAAATGAATGCTTTCAATAGCAAGTAGAGATAAATAATTGTCAATAAACGCAAAAAGGACGTGAAAATATTCTAAAAATCGTCAATTGATACAAAAAGTAAAGCGAAAGCATTCAATGCAAAATGGTGTTCAAAGATTGTCAATAAACTTTAAGAGAAAAGCAACAAACTCTTGAAGGGCAATCAATCTGATATAGAAACTAAGTTTGATAAAAAATTAGGTATGGGGATTGTCAATTAACACAAAAGAAATAGCGAATGCGTTTAATAAAAAGCAATGATCGAGGACTGTCAACAAACTCAATGAACACTAAAATAAGAGCCACCGAGTTTGATAGAGTGATGTTCAAGAACTGTCACTAAGCACAGGCTCAAAAGCAAGTGAGCTTGACAAAAATTAAGGATTGTCAATACACACAAAAACATTATTGCTTACCATAAAGACGTTGTGAGGATTGTCAATCCTGTGGACTGGACGATTGGTCGCCGTCAATATATTGCGAAGATTGTCAATTGACAAGCTATGATCAAATATTATCAATAAACACAGAGAGAAGTGCAACAAACTCTTGAACAGCAACTGATCTGAGATAGAAACTGCAATTGATAAAAAAATTGAGCAGAGAATTGTCAATAAATAAAAAAGGGGATTAATCAAAAGCAATTTTTAAGAATTGTCAATAAACTCAAACGCAGAGAGAAGAGCAACAAACGCTCGAAGAGCAACTGATCTGAGATAGAAACAATTGATAAAAAAAATGGAGGAAAGAGGATTGTCAATAGATACAAAAGGAACAGTTAGGGTATTAATAAGAAGCAATGTTTAAGGATTGTCAATAAACACAAAACGGGTGATTTGTAGCATTAAACATCTTGTGAGGATAGTCAATTATCTCGACTCACCATAAAACAAACATTTGAAGAGCAACTGATCTGAGATAAACTGCAATTGACAAAAAAATGGAGGAAAGAGGATTGTCAATAAATAAAAAAGGGGCAGCTAGGTGATTAATAAAAAGCAATGTTTAAAGGATTGTCAATAAACATAAAAAGGATAATTTCTCACCATAAAGATGCTTTGAGAATTGTCGATTGACAAGCGATGATCAAGGACTATCAATAAACTCGATAAATTCAAAGAGAAGTGCTTGATAAAAAATGAATGTTATGCGAATTGTCAATGAATACAAAAAGAAGAACTAGGTGATTAATAAAGGGAAATTGTCAAGGATTGTCAATAATCACATGAACCCAATGAGAAAGCAACAGTTCTTGATAAAAAGCGTCAATCAACAGAAAGAGATTAATAAATGGTGTTTAGAAGAGCAGATAAATTATATACGCACATATAAATGTGTTGTTGAAGAAAAGTAAATATTTAAAACAACGTTGTAAAATTGTGGTATTAGATGAAAATTAACAAGTTTTAATGAAAGAAAAAACTAGTAGAGACCAAGGAGAGCACGAAACAACCGAAAAATAGTGATAGGAGAATAGATACAAAGAAACAAGGTAAACCAGAACGAAGAACACCAAAAAAATGTATAAAATAAAGCAACAGAAAAGTCGAACTTAAATCGTCGAAAACATGCGCCCAAGTGTAATCGAATTTTCGACAATTACTTCTTAATTCATGAAAGCTGCTGCTACATTTATGGAATATCATTATGTTCTGTATATAGATATATATTAGAGGTAAACTTATAATGAACCTAATCATTTTAGCTAAAATGTAACTTAACTACATAGCTTATTAAGCTGTACACATCTCCGTTACAACTTGGTGTGGATCACATGTGAAGACATGAATCAGTAACGAAAAGGGAATTCATATGACTCCATTTTAAATTACCAGATATTTTTAGAGTAAGGAACAAGATTGCGTGGTGCAGGTATCGACGCTCAAAGGACAAGTTGTAACTGAAGATATTGGGGGAGTGTTATGGTAATTCGAAGGCTAGAAGCAAGTGCCCTCGGGAGGCTGTGTCAGCTTCATGTTTTCTTTAAGTGTCATTAATCTTCTTAATTCTTGCAAGACCGTTTTAATCGTATAATCTCGTTGCCACCTAGCCAACACTGGTACTTGTCTACTATCAAGCTGAAAAGAAAAAAATCCATAAGAATCTTCAATTTTTTACCCAAACACCAAATAATAACAGAGATACAAACAAATACTTTTTTCCACTACTAGCTGTGAAGTTGACAATTATTGTGTCATCTAGCCAACTGAGAAGTTGAATTTCTCTATTAGTGGTTAATAATTTTTTCTATTGTTAACCTAGGTCAATAATGGACAAACTCAAATGTTTTGAGAATTCAGGGATAATAGCTTAACAAAAACTAGTGCAACATAATTTTGTATACCCAGGAGATTGTGTTTAACTTATTTACTGCTTGAAATTACCTAACAAAATAAAATTATTTCAATAAAACTGTCATTAGTTTAAAATTCGCGCTCAACCAAAAATTTCTGATGACATAAGGAGTGCGTTCATAATATATAAGTGAGGTGAGGTGCGCAAACAATGTCAGTGTCAGTCATACGACGGAGTAAACGCCTAGGGAGAAATCAGTTTGAACGATTTGTAGATCGACACTATCAAAATTTGGCATTGAAATGTCTTGTTTATTTTCCGTTAATTTTAGAAAAACGAGGATCGAGGAATGTTTTTACCTTCAACATTATCACCAGTGGAAGTTGAAAATCTTCTGTTGATAGAAACTGGTAGCTAACCTTGACCCACATAGACAAATAATATTAATATATTACTTTCTCTATGGTGAAGCATATGTTAAATGTTTTATGAACGCTCACTTTGTACTCAAGTGTTGTGAACGCACTACCGCTGTAATTGTTCAAAATAAAACATAAACCACGTTTTGTGAAATTTTTGGATGTGATCGTATAATTGGTTTTGTTAATTCGTTGCACTTAATATTGGTGATTATGAACTATAGGAATAATGGTATTCTATTGTGTGATTAAATTATACCTACATGATTTTTATAAGACATTTTTTTTATTTTTTATTTTTGTCTTAAATTTGGCTAGTAGTGGAAAAAAATATATATACTATTTTGACAGTGAACGTCCCCACGACTAGAAGAGTATTTTCTTTGGCATATAGATTTGAATAAATCATTATCGACAACATATTATCTGTATTTGGTCTAAATTTTACACAATTGCCTTGTTGAGCCAAACATTCTTTAGCCAGCAAGCAACCATTAATTGTGCTTGTTATCAATCTATTTCTAAATTTTGTTTCAATATTATTAACTTTGCTAAACACTCGCTCACAACTAGCATTTGAATGAAGGAATAGCCAGATTATTCAAAACAAATGCAGACTAATTTTCAAATATTGGAAATCTTGCTTCATTCTTCATTTGATGCAATGTTTCCCAAAATGCATCAATTTCATCATGAATATTAATTTCATTGGGGGGAGCAAATACATAATAGGATTAATTGTTAATTGCCTGCAGTATACAGTCGTGTTAATGTTAAGTATTTGGGCTAATGTAGGAACACTATTTCTAGTCTCGCAAGAGATAGAATATTCCCGTTTAAAAATATGTAATTGGGGAAGCAATTCGTCATTAAAATCATGTCTTTGACGACATAATTTAGTCTTTATAAATTATAGGAGTGAAATTGCCCAATTACCGTACATTTGCGTACGGTCTTGATATTTGGACCGTATATCGTACTTTTAGTCGAATTACCGTATATGTACAGGGTGTCCCAATAAGAATGGCTCTCGGCCATATGTCGGGAACCGTTTATAGTACAGCTTCGGGAAAAAAGAAATTATAACAAAAGTGACCTCGAGAAAAACCTGGAAATTTTGCCTAATTAAGATGCATTTAAACTACGATTATCCTATTCTTCAAGAAATTCAGCGTATATTTGATTTTACAAGTTTTAGTCTATCTCTTCAAATAAGAGGTGGGGGGAAGCGGGAACTTTATTATGAAAAAACGCCTGTAATTCCAGTTCTACTTAACGTATCTATGCAAACTTAGTCTTTTTGAAGAGAGCTCCTTTCTACCAATGTAAGAGTTATAATTTCGAAACAACCTAATGAGTAACGTATACGCTAGAGGGCGCTATTTGTTTATTTTTTTAAATCTAGCTATCCTTGAAAAATGTTGAATGGAAACATGCAGTTTTAATTAAGGAATATAAAAGTAGACCAAATTAGCAACAGAATAGCGAAAACCGCATGTCGATATCTTTTTCGTATTACGAGATATCCTAAGAAATGTATAAATTTTAAGCATTTTCCTTTAAACATAAATTACTCCGGTTTGACTGAACGGATTTTAACATTTTTTGACACCTCAAAATTGTCTTTCCTTGTTCTATTAATAATAGTTCCAATTATTATGTCAATATTACTTATGCTGCCACCGGGAAACTGCGTTATGGAAGTTAAAATGGAAATATATAAAAACAAGTAGTGGACCATGAAAAAGACAAAACAAAAAGATATGTCTTGTGTCAAATTACTGCAAATATTCCACTTTAAACGTGATATGCACAGAGATGTGCTCATTTGAAGGGAATCTTGATTTTTGTGCAAATGTCGGGGTTTTAGACGAAACCCTTGGACACAGAAGATTCATCAAATGACAAGTCTTAAACGGTTGCATGAAATTCTAACAGTCAAGTCATGCACCCTTCTTTACCCTCTGCCTTTTATGGTCAAAAATGAATAATTTAAATATATTTTATTTGTATCTAAATATTGAAAATCTATTTTTAAAAATGTGTTCATCTTTATATTTCTATTTATAACTCTTTATTTCAAACGGCCGTACTCCATGTTATTCTTAAATGGGTTTCAGCATCTAATATATGGCTTATCTGTATGTTGTCAGCCCCAAATAACCTAAGGGGGTTGGAACTAATGGAAGTCTATTTCAAAAACTTGAAGTTTGAATATCCTTTACTAAGCTAATTTACAATATTTTATAAGGCGGGGCTATAGGGGCTGGTTCCTGCCCTCATACACATTTGTGAGAGAGAGCCCATCCATTCTCGAAATCTGTAGGGTATTCTGAAAATTTTAAGGTATTGCCCAATATGGTTTCACAAATCTGCAAACAATACAAATTGAAACTGGACTGAAGTATTAAATGCATCTTGCAAATATTAATTGAAAATTTTGCACAGAATTGACACCTACTTAGAAATTAGATGAAGGTTTGCTTTGTTTTTAATAAAATAGTGATTAAATACATTAAAAATTATATTAATTGATATCAGTTTAAGATAAGACATTATCATTTTCAGATAAAAATCTAATTAAATTATTATTTTGCATACAAAATATTTGTGTACATTAAACAATATGAACTTCAAAATGATATAGTTTCATAACAATGTTCATAATAATAGTTTCCATCTTTATTTTCAAAAGAGTCTATCACATCCTCGTTCGATGAAAAAATCTGTCCTCTAAGCCTAATTTTTAGGTTAGGGAACCGAAAAAAGATACTGAGAGCGAAATCAGGAGAATATTTATTTATTTATTAAGTATTCTTACAGATTTTACAATCTTATTACAAGAATACTGTAAATGAAAAACGTAATGCGAAAGTAAAACAATACAAAAAAAATAGAAATTATTATTTATTAATTATTATTCTATCAGAATTGCAGTAATCTAAGCAAATATTCACGCGTAGATAATTGTATGTGAGAAAATCAATTTGCGAAATTGAGTCGGTGGTATAGTCCAGTCCAGATCTATTGATGCCGAATAACTATTGGCTAGTCGAAGCATGGTCATCAAAGGCGCTCGATATGTATTTAACAAGAGAGGTATTCTGAAGATTGGAGAAGTTCTAATGAGTCTTGGGAGAACATTGAAAGTAATGCATTTTAAAATATCAGGTACAATTATGACGTTATTAAGTAACTTGTGCAAAAAAACAAAAGTGGCGAATTCTCATCTCTTCTCTAAAGAACCTATATTAAATTCTTTTCTCAAGTAAGTTGTCCGCACCGTTACATAATTGGGCCATTTGTGAGGTTTTTAGTAATACATATATCTAAGAAACTTGTTCTGTATTTTTTCAATTTGATTTAGAATTATTTCATGTTCGCCGTGCCAAATTATGGATGCAAACTCCAATTTTGATCGAACCAAAGTAAAGTATAACATCTTAAATGTATCTAAATTCCTAAAACCAGCACTATTTCTTATTATAAATCCTAGCATTCTGTTAGCTGATTCAGTAATATTATGTGACTATGGAATGAGAAAGCATTGTTATACACTACTCCCATTCCTTTCCTTACGGTTTTATGCGATATCACTTCTGTATTCATAATATATTCAAAAGTAACAGGTGACTTTCAACGAGTTATTGACATAATGTAACATTTATTAATATTAAAATAAATCAATTTTATTTTTGATACTCCATTCATGTAAATTATTGATATCTTTTTGTAAAGAAACACAGTCTCTAACCGTCTCAACTCTTTTAAACATTTTTAGATCATCAGTGTAAACTAAACATTCAGAATAATGAATTACTGAAGACAAATCGTTAATAAATATATTAAACAAAAGAGGACCCAGATTGGGTCCTTGAAGTACACCAGAGTTTGGTGAAACTTTCCTGAGGTATTACCATTATGTCTAACCATAAAAAATCTATTTTCTAAATAACCTTTAAATAAGTATTGTATGAGCTCTCGTACAAGTCGGTCGTGTGCATCGGTATTCTCGAAGCTTTCAAGTTTTGTTAAATCGTTAAATTCGTATTAGAACAGTTTTTGCGGAAACTAAATTTAGAAGGAAAAAACAAATTTATTTTGAAACAAATGGATGTCCAACCGGGGAGTAGACCCCCCGATAAACCACCCACAC
Organism: Galeruca laticollis; assembly: GCA_963921935.1. Lineage (NCBI taxonomy): Eukaryota > Metazoa > Arthropoda > Insecta > Coleoptera > Chrysomelidae > Galeruca > Galeruca laticollis. The sequence goes on from OY998177.1 coordinate 102,130,451, forward strand.
CCATGTCGGAAGATGATGAAACCCCTTTTGCAGGTTTTGAAAACAAAATAGGTACAAGTAATAAAAACTCAGAAAAAGTAAGTAGATCCGATCCAATAATAATAAATGAATCATTTAATACACTACAAAACAAACAGGTCACAAAAACAGGTAATTATGATAAGCTCAACAAAAAGCAGCCAGTTTATAAATATGGGTTAAATGACCTCGGTCCTTTCCATATTTATGTTGAAAATAACGAAATTGATTTTAAAGGCAGGTTAAATGCATTAAAAATCGGAGATATAATTCTTTCAAACTTTCTGGAAATAGATAACAAAATCCAAAGTATAGACACGATAGGTCGCAATAGAATAAGGATAATCATGAAAGACAACAAAAGTGCAAATTACCTTCTCGAAAATTGTGAACATAAAATATTCATTGAAAAAAATTTATATTCCCAAATTTATAATATTTAGACAAGGAGTTATTAGGGATATAGCATTAGACTTTTCCAAAGAATATGTTAAAAACAAAATAAAACAGTACGACTTCAATGCCAAATTCGAAGTTACTAGTGTAAAGAGAATAAATAGAAAAGTTACTAATAATGGAAAAGTAGAATATGTGCCAACTAAATCATGTGTGGTAAACTTCAAAACACAATCTTTACCAAAATTCATCACAATAAATAAAGTTTTGAAGGAAGTGGAACCCTAGCAACAAAAAGTATTACTATGTTTCAATTGTTTGAGATATGGCCATCTTGGCGGACAATGTAAGAGTCATCCAAGGTGCAGTAAATGTCACAAACCTCATAATACAAAAGAATCTCAAGAACAAAATGTCATACCCAAATGTTCAAGCTGTAATAGCAATCATTTTACTACAAACTTCAACGAATGCGATGAATTTAAAAGACAAAAACTAATAAAAAACGCAATGACAACTAATAATATAAATTATCATGATGCCAATTCCAAAATCCCCAAAATTTCCTATGCAAATGTAGTCTCAAAAAATCTAAACATGCCATCCAACCCACAACAAATCCCCACTCAACCAGCTATTCAGCCTCATATACACCCCCAACCTACAAATCACCAAGAAACCGCAAACCAACATGACGTAACGGAACACCCACGGACATACTCACATCCAAGGGTACCTAATAAACGGCAGAGGCCCAGCAGCCCAGATCCAACTCTATTGGCTCGCAAGGAAATCATCTCAAATCCCCGTCCCCCAGGCCCAAACTTGAATATCCTAAATAATTACTTATATACTCAACATACCCATACAAGCAATCCAGTACAAAATGAAAATTTAGACCAAAATGTAATCAAAACTCTTTTTGAAATATTTTACGAGTTATTAAATAAACTTAAAGAATCTAACAATATAAATGTGTCAAAAGAGAACTTAGAAAATCTATTTAGTAATCAATTAAAAAGAATTTTGTCATGTGAAACGTCAAATTCGCAGTCGTAAACAAATTTAAATTTTTGCAATGGAACTGCCGATCGGCAATATCCAATAAGGAAAACTTACAATATTTATTACAATCAAATCATATAAATATTGCGCTCTTATCAGAAACATGGTTCAAACCAAATAAATATTATAATTTTAAAAGTTATAACATAGTACGAACTGATAGAAATGATGGATATGGTGGAACTGCCATACTAATAAAAAACAATATCTTGTTTAAAGAGGTTAATATAACAAATAATATAAACATTCCAAATAGTTGTATACAAACAGATTTATGTATTATAAAAAAAAACAGTACACATAGTATCAGTTTACATAAAACCAAATACAAAAATAAAATTACAAGAATGGATTCAATTTTTTAACAGTATTCCAAAACCATTTCTAATAGGTGGAGACTTTAATTCTCACCATCAATCGTGGGGATGCGAATTTGACGATTCATATGGAAATATTCTACTAGATGCCTTAAATCATTGTAACTTAGCAATATTAAACGATGGCTCACCCACTCTTGTTACAAGAGGTAGAGCCAGCGCTTTAGATCTTACAATTTGTTCACAAGAAATAACACACCTCAATTGGAGTGTTGTAAATGATCCTCATGGCTCAAATCGCTTACCTTTAATATATTATTTCGAATCACCACAACAACACTCACATTTTCAAAATATAAAACATAACATCTGGATACCTAAAAATGCTAACTGGACAAACTACATTGAAACACTTGAAAATATGACACCTGCAACGTGCTACAACAAATTTGAGGAAAACATTAATATGGCAGCTGAGAAGACCATACCAAAGAAAAAGACAAACTCAAACCCCCGAAGGAACCACAATCCGAAGATATGGTGGAATTCAACCTGTGAAGAGGCAGCAAAAAACAGAAAAGAGGCGTATATAAAATACAAAAATAACCCAAATGTCCAAAACCTTATGGAGTATAATAGACTGGAAGCAGTAGCTGAAAAAACATTCAAACACACCAAAAAACAACAGTGGGCTAAATACTGAGAAAGTCTAAATTCCTTAACACCAATGAAGGAAGTGTGGCAAAAAGTAAATTCCTATAAAAACAGAAAACAGCAAAATAAATTACCATTAGATGGTAAAGCAGAATGGATCAATGAATTTCACTGTAAAATTTCACCCGCATGGGTTAAAGATATCAAAACAAGTCCAATGGTAATGACTTGCCGCAAAAATTGTCAACACGTACTAAACGACATAAACATGTGGGAGCTTGAAAGAGCTTTAAAACAAACAAATAGCTCTCCTGGCAAAGACAATATTACCTATTCGATGTTATACAATTTACCACCAGGACACAAAAAATCCCTCCTGAAAATCTATAACCTTATTTGGACAAAACAACATAGTATTCCAACTAGCTGGAAGGAATATGTAGTATTGCCAATATTAAAACCAGGAAAACCCTTACACCAATCAAACTCATACAGACCAATTTCTTTAGCTTCATGTATCCTTAAGACCTTTGAAAGAATCATCAAGAATAGATTGGAACTGTGGCTAGAAACAGAAAATATTCTCCCAAAAAGCCAATATGGATTCCGGAAATCTAGGTCCACTCTAGAAGCTTTGACAATGTTTGTCACCGACGTTCAGACAGGTTTCACAAATAAAGAAACAACAGTAGCAGCTTTCCTGGATATCTCCGCAGCTTTCGACAATGTTAATCTTGACATACTAACACACAAACTGGCTGATATTGGTGTTCCTACAGAGCTAGCAACTTTCTTGATCTCTCTATATTCAGAAAGAACTACATACATGAAAATAAACCACGACTTGAATTCGCCACGTCAAACGCAAGCGCAGATAGGACTTCCACAAGGGAGTATATTAAGCCCACTTCTTTACGTGTTATATACCCTAGATATTGATTCTATAGTAAGAAATACAAATATTATCCAATTCGCAGACGATTTACTGCTCTACTCTACAAACAAGAATCTAAATATTACTTTGGACAAACTTAGCACTGACTTTTATAATATTAAACAATGGATGTCTACAAACAACTTCGTATTATCTCAACAAAAGTCAGAAGTATGTATTTTTGCCAAAAAGAGAAACATCCCACAAGGGCTAATTCAATTAGGACCCTATTGCTTTCCAATCAAAACCACGGTTAAATATTTGGGTGTTTACCTGGACTGCAAATTACTTTGGAAAGATTGCATCCACAACATTATAAAAAAATCTTAAAATTCAATAAATATCATACAAGCATTCTGTCGTACTAAATGGGGAGCAGACCCTAACATCGCCCTCCTATTTTACAGGACAATGACGAGATCAATTTTCGACTACAGTAGTAACCTTTACGAAACAGCTGCGGAATCTCATCTACAAAAAATAGAAACTCAAAAAAATCGATGTCTTAGAATATGTCTTGGCTATTTAAAGTCAACACCAGTACATGTCATGGAAGCAGAGGCAATAGAGCCTCCACTATCCCTTAGAAGAAAACTAATCAGCAATATCTTCATAACTAAATTATTTGCTATACATGCTCAAACCATTCACTCCATACACAACCTTTCGATATTAGTCCTTATCCACCCATACTGGCAACACAAAAAAACTCCGCTAACTGTGGACAGCTACACACGTATCGTCAAGTACCAGGAAATTGTATTCTCCTCAAGTACCCTTCCATATTATGCAGAGCAACACCACATTTTATTCTCCTCAAAAATGGAAACAAGTTACGTAAACCCAAACGGAAACTTCTTAGAGCAAATCAACCATTTCTGGCCAGAATACAAATATATATATATATATATATATATATATATATATATATATATATATATATATATATATATATATATATACAGATGATTCCAAGACAAGCAAAGGATGCGGATGCGCCTTTTACGATGCTAGCACTTCCCATACGTCTTTGAAGCGATTTCCTAAAGAAACATCAATTTATACACTTGAAAATTATGCTGTGCTGTTCGCGCTGAGATATGTTTCATCAACTGATATAAGAAATACAGTGATTTTTACAGACAGTAAAAGCCTCTTAGACAGGTTACAAAATATTCATAACTCTTTAAATTTATCCCATGTGGAATTAGAAATTCTAAAGGAGCATCATAATATAAGACAACAAAATAAAAATATCATAGTGGTCTGGATAAAGGGTCACTTGGGTATAAAAGGAAATGAAATTGCTGACAGGTTAGCAAAATCGGCTATTTCTTCAGGAGAACCATTAACAATAAAATCCGTACCACATTCCGACCTTAAGTGTGAATATAGGAACAGTCTGCTACCCGAATGGCAAAGAGTTTATGAAAGTAACACTCATGAACAGAACTACAAAAGCTGCCAAGTCAAGATTCCACGTAAGAGATGGTTCTATGGGATATCTCATAGAGAATTCATTGTTACCATAAATAGAATAAGATCAGGGCATGCTATGACACCGCTATATAAACAGAGAATAGGTATAATTGAAAATCCAGCTTGCACATGTGGAGAACTTGGTGATTTAACCCATGTAATACTAGAATGCTCCCAATTCCAAGTAAATCTAAATACTTTCTATGAGGATTTAATAAATCTTAAAGCAAAACTACCTATATGTGTAAACCAAATTGTATTCAGCAACAACATTAATATTTTATATTGTCTTTATAATCACCTGAAAAGGTGCAAAATGAAATTGTAAAACCTGATACTAACATAAATACATTGTAAGCAATCATGCGATTAAATATCTTGTAAGTGCGTCGATGAAAAAAAAGGAAAAAAAAGGAAAAAAAAAGAAAAAAAAAGATATTTAGAAAGAAAAAAGAGAAAAAAAAGAAAAAGAAAGAAAACGAAAAAAGGAAAATAAAAAACAAAAAAAAATAGAAATAGATGCACAAGTACTAACAACATACGTAACATACTAACACAGAGAAGGTATATCTGCAAATGTTCATTGTTTACAAGAAAATCTTGTTTTTACATACTAACAAAATTCTTTACAAGAAAACTTTGTATAATAACTCGTCCGTAAAAACGGATTACAAATTAAATCTGGCTAATTGGTCTCTGCCAAAGCCACCCAACTACTTAAAAAAAAACTTTTAAATAACTCTTAAGAGGTTTCTATTCAACTCATAATGGTTTAATTTTTGTAGTAGTATATCGTGATCTACTAAGTCAAAAGCTTTGCGAAAATCAGTATAGGCAATATCAAGTTGTAATTTATTTTCTACGATATCAAAAACTGCATTACTGAATGCTAACAGATTCATGTTAATAGATTTACTTGTCATGAATCCATGTTGTTGAGATACTATATAACCTTGTATGTAGTTATAAAGCTTTGGATAAATAATTTGATCAAACAATTTGGCCGGAGAACACATTATGTGTGTGTAGTTGTAGTTATTGAAGTTTTCCACATTGTGGGAAAAGTATTAGATCTAATAGCTAAATTAAAAATATAAATTAACAGCTCTTTCAACCATTCAATACAACCATTTAGAATGTACGGTGGTATTCCATCTACCCCTGCTGCTTTCTTGGGTTTAAGTTTTTTTGTCGCCTCAATAAATTCACTGTCCGAGATTTACGTTATTGAAAATGTATCGTTACATAAATTACTATAATTATTAACATTAACGTTCAAGTTGTACGAAGCCACTTCTAAATTGTAAATAGATGAGAAATACTTGGCAAATACGTTTGCAGTATTATTTTCAGATATGCACGCACCTTTATAAATAAAATTAGACCATTATATGTCTGTTTGCTACACCTTAATAATACCCATTAATCACAGCAGTGATTAATGAATCATTAAACACTGCTGTCAGATGCTTCCTTGATTTAGCTATAATATTATATTATTTTGCTACAATCGGTTTTTAAAATTTTATTGTGTGAACCAATAAATATTTTCAATTCAGTTCTGTACATATAAAAAAAATTTAAAAAGTGAATTTTCCTAGACTAGATTTGAACCCGGGACACGTGGTTGGAAGGCACGGAGCATCTACACTGAGCCATCAGCAACTTGTAATGGGCGTGTCGTATATCTGTTTCTTAACATACCATGTTTATCAAAACAATTTATAATTTGAAGTAGCTTTTGAAACAAAATAAACTCAAACCTGTCAACATAATTGTTCGTGTGCGTAGATTTCTCAGTGTTTTGATATTTTGTGTTAAAAAACCTAAAAATGGATATAGAAAATGACTTTTCTTTAACACCACCAAAAATTAGAGAAGCTGCTGAAGTTGCCTCATTAAATTCATTCCGGAAAAGTCAAAGAAAGTATATAATATAGCCCATGAATCTTCTTTGAACTGGCAAAAGGAAAAGAAAACCATTTCATTTTCTGAATCAACTTTGTTAGTATACTTCACTGAATTATCCGCAAAATATAATCCTTCAACGTTATGGACCTATTATTCAATGCTTAGAAGTGCGATTACCTTACATAAAAGTATAAATTTAAAAGGTTATAAAAAATTACGAGCATTATTAAAACAAAAATCAGAAGGTTTTCAGCCTAATCTTACTCATATGTCAACCTAACAAAACAGAGTAAAGTCTCACAAGGAATATTAAAGTCTCACACAGCAACAGATACGGAGATAACCCTGCCCTTGCCTTTTCGCCATAATAATGGATTAAATAATCGAGGTTACATTGAAGATGCTATTTTTACATCCGAAAATGAAGGTGACCTGCACTAAAAGTCTTGAGATTGGTCTACATAAATTCATATCGAAGTTGTACAACAGGTTTTTAAAAGAAAAATAACAATAGATGTTGAAAATCATTACATAACCTCTGTATTCTCCAGAATTGAACCCAATAGAATTGTTATGGGATCAGTTTTATACAGTTGTAAAATTTTTGTCAGGAAGATTTGAAGGGAAAATATGGTAAAGGCACCAGTAATTGACACTACACCAGTAATTGCCACTTCCTATTTATAACACCTGTAATAAGGATATTTAATTAAAATCTGCACCAAACGTGTAATTTATGTGTACAGTAATCTTTCTTCTAACCATACATGTCTAGAAATAATAGTAAAGGATGGCACCACTATAGGCGGGAATAGTTTAATCTTTCAGTGTAACGGCAGTTTTCGATAGGTTATGTTTTCTTGTCAGATGTATTAAGAAACGCTGAGCAGTATTTTCGATATAATTGACAAAAATTAAGGCATCTTATAGTTTTTTGAGTACAGCAAAGAAGCAAAGGTAAGCAAGTATGCATATTTTATAAGCATTTTGTTGATTTTAGTGTTTTTTTTGTGTAAAGGGGGGGTGGCAATTACTGGATCTGTTCTTTTTAAATGTTCCAGTAATGGTCACGAGTGGCAATTACTGGTGAATTTTGAAAAAATTCAGTAGCCCCGAATATAATGAGATAATAAAGTCTAAAATTTTTATTTTTCAAATATGAGCAAGATATTTTGAAAAATCCAGTAATTGCCACTGCTTCTTCAAAGTGGCAATTATTGGTTAGCTATAGTACAAATTTTTGGTTTAGGATACTAAAATGGAATAAGCAAAGAAACCTTTCTTCCAATATTCAAGAAAGCATGGAGGCTGCTATCGCAGCTTGTAGAAATGGAATTTCGTATTCTACTGCGGCGAAAATGTATGAAGTACCACGAAATATGTTAAAAAATAAAGTTCTGGGAATAACACCACTGGAACGAAAAATGGGTTCAAGTGTATTAATTAAAACAGAGGAAAATGCCATTGTAAAATGGATAACTCCAATTTCAAGCAGGGGATTTTCCCCTCATAAAGATGATATATTATCAACAGTTCAAACAATAATGAAAAACACCCAACGTAAGAATCCATTCGTAAATGACAAACCTGGAAATGGTTAGAATTATTTTTCAAGAGAAATCCCACTGTAGCTGTCAGAACTCCTGAAACTTTGACCACCACAAGAGCTTCGGTAACAGAACATCAAATTAGAAAATGGTTTGAAGAAGTTGGTACCTTTTTCAAAAATGAAAATCTAGAAGACACTTGAAATTATCTAGAACAGATTTTCAATTGAGATGAGTTAGCGTTTCAAATATGTCTGAATTCAAACAAAGTAATCGGTCCTAGTGGTGAAAAAAATATATATAAAATGGCAAAAGGGTCAGAAAAAGAATCTGAAGCAGTAGCTATTACAGTTAGTGCAAGCGGTGTTTTACTACCGCCCTTTCTTTTGTTTTCGTACTCTCGATTACCGGGACCACTAGTGTCCAATGTTCCAGATGACTGGCCTGTTGGAAAAAGTGAAAAAGGCTGGATGACAGGAGAGTCATTTTACGAATATGTAGCTAATGTTTTCCATCCTTGGCTGGTTAAAAATAAAATAAATTATCTTGTTATCTTGTTCATTGACGGACACAAGTCACGCCTGACTTTGAACCTCAGCAATTTCTGTGAACAACATAAAATTATTTTGGTAGCGTTATTCCCTAACGCAACGCACATAATACAACCATGAATTATGTCGTCACCTCGCTTGGTTCCCATAAGAAGATGCTGACGCTGCGTATCCCACAGTCCGGAGCTTAGTTTCCCCAAATCAGACTTTTGTGGGAATTCAGCAAGATTGCGAAGGTGTCTTGTGGACGATGCGCTCATTTTTTAGTTAGTTGTAGACTAGATTTCAAACTAAAAACATATATTTATCGTAATTGTTATAATATTAATTAAGTTGTAAAAATAAAGTTTTTTAAAAAGTTACTTATAGATATCCGAATTAAAATTCATGTGACGTTTCTATTTTTAAACCATTAAAGGAGAATTGGAAAAAAACTGTTCATAAGTGGAGATTGGACAGCAATATTGAAAATCTAAATAAAACAAACTTTCAGTTAATGTTTTGTGAAGCCACCTAATGCTGTAGATTATTCCAAATGCATGAAGGATAGAGCCACCAAATCAGAAGTCACACCTCAAGCTATGCCTGCGCAACGAAAAAAGCTTACACATTTTAGATATTTAGAAACGATAATTCATCCTGATATTCTTAAGATGTTTATGGAGTGTATCAAAGATGAAACTTGGAATGGAGAAGACAAGTGATTGGAACTTTTTAATGTTTGGTTTAAGGCAAAAAAAGAACATGATTTTAAAAACAACATCCTCCCAAGAGTCACAATAGAAAGTATAGAAGTCACTGAAAATATTCCTGTTGCTTCAAGTCGTCAGAATTTGTCTAGTACTTTAGAATCGGATGAAAGCAAGTTAACCGTGCCAACAAGTACTTCAGAACTTTCCAAAGAAATTATCCCCCCAAATAAATATTACAAATAATTTGATTGAGATTTTCAAGACTGCTGATATCCCAGTGCAATCTTGTAATAACCGAACTCCAATTTTAAATGCAGATTCAAATTCAAGCCTTAGAACTCAATTAAAAAGAGCATCGATATGGCCAGAAACCAAAGAAAAGAAGGAGAAACTTGGAGAAAATTCCAACTGTAGTGACTTCCAAAGAGTGAAAAAAGTTTATGGTACAAAAGGAAGAAAAAAAGAAAAATGAAGAGAAAGCGAAAAAGAATAAGAGGGGAAAAAGCAAATGAAACTCCAAGAAAATGAAAATAAACAGCAGACTTTAAATAAAATTAAAAAAATCAGTAAACAGCAAAGTCAAGAAAAGACAGCACATCCGATTCTAGTACAGCTGAAGAATGGGAAGCTTCTGGGAGTGATAATGATACTCTCAGACATTTCAGAAGAATCAGTTGGAAAATCTATTATGTACAAGAAAAATGATTATATATTAGAGAAAAACAAAGAGAAAACAAAAGAAGAGCGAAAAATAATAAGAGAGGAGAAAGAGCAAATGGAACTCCAAGAAAAAGAAAATAAAGAGCAGACTTTAAATAAAATTAAAAAAATAAGTAAACAGCAAAGAGGAAAGTCAAGAAAAGACAGCATATCCAATTCTAGTACACCTGAAGAATGGGAAGCTTCTAGGAGTGAAGAATCAATTGGAAAATCTATTATGTACAAGGAAAATGATTATATATTAATGACCTTTCCAGGAAAAAAAAGGGAACATAGGTATGTGTGCGTAATTCAAGCCCTTCTGCCCAACAACGAAGCAGAGTGGTTGGTTTAAAGAAAAGCGATGATGGGAAAATGTTTAAATTAAATGAAGTTGATATCAGTGATATCAATTTCCAACAATAATTAATTCAAGAGATCGTCTCAAATACGAATTAAAAAAAGAAGTTTTTGTTGATGGTTAACTACAATTCATATCTATGTTGATTTTTAAGTTTAATTTTATTTAAAAAAATAGAAGTGCATTAGATACAATTTACAGTATCCTTTTTTCTGTTCTTTTGGCTTGCACATGCCAAACTTGGCATTGGCAATTACAGTGGCAACCACTGGATTTTCTAAAATATGATTGTGGCAATTACTAGTACTTCTTACTAACTTGAACATTTTTTTCATATTAAAGAAAAATTCACATGTTTTGTAAGATATTACAACTAATATCTCTTAGCGAATCATTACTACATACTATGATTTTGTGTGAACACAATGTTAATAATATATTAGCATAAATTTAAAAACACTACTGTTATGTGTAAATAATTGTTAATGAATATTTAAAATTACTATAAATACTCTCCAATTATCTAAATTTAATGTAAAATTAAAATAAAGATGAATGTTACTTACCACACCTGTATTAGTGTTTATACAGTTGATATTGATTCTAGAGATAAACTTTGCGGTGGGAGCATCATCAGGATACCTTTGGCCACATTCTATTTTAACGGAATACATTCTATTTTCGTAGGGTGTTCGAGGGGGGCCGATTATCATGCCCATCCAATGTGTAAGAGTCATGTCATCGTCGTTTTCTAATCCCCAACTAATTGTACCATCCGAAACACCTTTCTGACCGGCTTCCAATTCTTCGAGTAATCGAAAATTTCGAGGTACAACTACGATAATCAATATAAATATTTATAACAATTATAACGTCAAATTACGATCATAACTTACCAACACCAGTTGATTGGGTCGCCATTACAATAATACTCACAAATCCGAAGGTTTTCAAACTTATGCAGGAAAATATATAATTTAACAAGCGGTAATTATCAATTTAACTCTTATAGTACGATTTGCTATAGCGTTATTTATGACTGCAAAAAAATCGGCTTTTTCTCATACAAAAGCAAGTAAATCTCATTCCTTCTAGAATAGAGATGCCTTACGTCAATCTATGTAGGGAACGGTTATTTGATGACAGATAATGACTAATCGTCAAAAAGGTACGTTCGTGAAATTAAAATAAACCAATGATGATCGTTCCACTTGGCGCTCACATCTCTTAAAACATTCCTTTTGCCGTTCCACTTGGTAATCCTGATCTTTGCGGTCGCGGCGAAAACGTCACTATTGACGTCATTACTTTCGCTCATGTCGAGCTCCATTCGAGCTCACAACGACCCATCTGAAAAGGTGGGTTGAAGTAGATGTTTAGAAATTGCATACTAATATCCTTTACATTTTAAATTACAAAAAATCGTAATTCATTTCTAATCTAGTCTATTTTCAAATTATCTCCATATGAAAAAGTAAATTTGGTGTAACATCTAGGTATGAAGTGAATGGAATTGCACATGTATATGACAAAAAATCATTTTACATGAAATGGCTTTTGAATTCTTCATTTGAATGACGATTAATTACCTTCTCATAATGATATTTTGATTATACTCGTATATAAATAACTTAAATACTTCACTGAAGTGATTAAATTGTATATTTATTATTATAAATTAAGTTAACGAATGTAAATAATTTAATTACTTCACTAAAGTGACTAAATTGTTTATTTATTAATAGTTAACGAATAGTTATTGAAGTAACCTCTTGAAGGTTCCGATTTCTTTTCAATCTCGCTATTCCTAATATTTACTTCTCCGCTGAAAACGCTCCAAAATCCTTTCCACTTGAGTTTATGATTTTTGGTGCGTTCTTTTTGACTGAGATCTCTGATCACTTCAGTTATGGTGATCTGAGATAAAGTGATGTGAGTAAGCACCAAAAAGAACGACATCTCAATTGAAGCGCGCGCTCTGTCGATAGATTTAAACTATACGACAGATTCGTATCAGCATCTAATAATGTTAATTAATGTATCCATAATTTGTAACAAAAGAAAAATAGATTACGTGTGTTTATTATTTATATGTCGATGGTTAAAACCTTAGATAACCTTGGTTAAAACTACAAATAAACCAAGCAAATGAAATATTTCTTGATCGCCTCCACTTTATTTCCGACTCAATTCCAACTGATATCCCCTTACAACACATTCAGCATCGGTGAAGGGGGAGGAAAAATCTCAGCTCACTTAAAGTGAGTAAAACAAAAAGAACGCTAACATTACTGATGTGAGCTGAGATTAACTGAGATCTCAGTCAAAAAGAACGCAGAATATTTTGTAAGACTCGCACATTGACATACTATACTGATGGACTGGCCCGCCTACCACACAATTGATGCCATCGCAGTGCGAGAGAGAAAGATCGAGAAGGATAGCGCTAGTTGTGGCAAAAATATTTTTCAATGTATGGTTACGTTATGGTTTTATATGTTACTGCCTGAAGGTTTGTTATATATTTTAAATAATTTTGAGAAATATTTGAAAATGAGATCGTGTTCATCTTATACTTGTACTACAAGGTTGAAAAAAGGCGAGAAAATAAAATTTCACAGTTAGGTAAATAAACAATAAATTTTATATAAGTTAGGTTTATTAAGATGATTAAAAATATTTTTCATGTTTTATAGATTTCCAAAAGATCGCAATTTAAGTAATGGTTACGCGCTGTTAGAAGAGATAATTATAAGCCAAGTGATACAGCTGTTACTTGTGAAAAGCATTTTAGAGTTGATGACTAGGTATATTAAGTGTTCACGGAAATCGGGTATTAAAAAAACAACAATTATCCATCACAATTTGATTTTCCTGCTCATTTGATCAAAGTTATCAAAAAGAGAAAACCCGTAACAAGAATACTTAATGTAAACCAAGATGAAGGTGTTTTTCTTAAAAAATTAGAATTTAAAATAATATTTTTGATATAAACATTCGAATACTTTTTATATTACAATTTTAATATACTTAAGTGTACATTTTTAGGGGGGGATGCTGTTGCAGGATGCAGTACTGATATAATTCCTGAAGTGTAATCTATGGAAGTCGATTTATATGTACCAGAAGTTAATAAGCCAGAAGATCCAGTAAACAATAACATATTATCCAATGAAATAAAAACATGTTTGAGTGTGGAAAAAAAAGTTGCAAGGTAAGAAGACCTACTGATTCTTAAGTAGTTGACCATTTAAAAAAATACCTTCAATTATGCATTTTTTCTATTTTTAGAAAAAATGAGATCCAATAGTCTTTGGAGATTTTGAGGTGCGAGTGATTTAGAATTCCCAGAAAAGAGAAAGAAATTTTTGAAAATTACCAACCCAACTGTTTGTAAATATAAAAAAATGAATAAATATTACACAAAAATCCATTTAGTTTATTTTGGACTATTTTTCGACCTACCCTGTTTGACTTGCAACCATTCAGAATGCATCTAATTTGATTATCGAACATGCACCAACTTTTAGCAATATTTGAATTTTTACTGAGCAATAAAAAGAATTCCACGTTGCACACTTATATGACCACACTTTATAAATAGACACGTAACAATATATTTTTATGAAAATGCATTGTTTTTTTCGTAATGTATAACAATAATAATTGTATATTTTCTTTTTATACGTAATAAAATGATTTTTTTAATGGTTGTTTAATTATTTTTTTGTGTTATTTGGGTTTAAAATAATATTAAAGATATTAATAAAACATAGTCTGTTATTTGTTTATAAAATTAAAATATACTTTGAAGCATTTAATGCAGTTACAACAACTTTTACTAATAAGAAAATAATTTTTTCCACTACTAGCTGTGAAGTTGACAATTATTGTGTCATATAGCCAACTGAGAAGTTGAATTTCTCTATAGGCCGGTCCAAGACCATGACCTGCGCAACAAGAAAATGGCGGCTGGAGGACAAATAATAACAAAGTAAACATATAAAATCCCCTGCAGTGAAAGCAAAATTTCTTATTCATAGTGATTTGGAGTGCCAAAGGAATATTTAGTGACTCGATTTGTTTCCCTAATAATACTATACATGGCTGGAAACATAATGTTGGACTATTATAAAATATTGCTGGATGAACATCCAGATGAAGCTGCCCCATACAAAGTTAAAATATCCAAAATTAAAGGAGTTGATCCATTTTCATTAAAAGGAATCAACTTGCAAATAACAATAATATTTTCTATGTTTGTTGTAAACAGAGTAGAAACACAGAACAAGGTAGCTGTATCATTTTGTAAAATCTACAATGCATTCTAATAAACTTGAAACAATAAAATTGGTAGATATTAAACAAAAACTAACATTTTTCTGTTAACACATTTAAGGCTTTTTGAATCTAAATGCCTTTAAATTTCCTTTCATATTATAACAGCCAATCAAATAATCAGGTTTTAATTAATTTTAAAGGACCTTCAAAAATTTGCAGAATGCAGCCCCTAACTAAATTCAAATATTAAAAAAAAAGTATCATACAATTTTATAATCAAATTTATAGCACCTGTTGGTTAAGATGACATACTCGTAGAAATATCTGTACATGAGATATGTGTCACCCTACATCAGTTTGCCAAAAGATAATTTCAAATTTGATTATGAAATTGGCCCTAATAAACAAAAGGCTGTCTGTAGTAGCAGTGGTGGGCCGGTGCGCGAACATTTTGCTGGGCCCCCATTATGAGACGGTATAGTGATAACCATATTAATTTTGGGTGCACATAAAAGGAATTGTTATAATGATAAACATTTATTTTCCTGAACATAGAAAAAGATCTGCAAGTACAAATCAAAAAGAATGTGTGATAAGAATAATAATTTATATCCGTACAGTTAACAAAACTGAAACAAAACCAAAAATATATTTTCTAAATGAATATGATAAAATAAAAATAACAAAATATTGGAAATACTTCAACAACAAAAATAGAAAACCTATCAAATATTTATAAATTAACTAGGTAGTAAAATATTTTTTCTTGCTCGTTTCCGAAGTATTGGTATTTTTTTTCTATGAGAATATTAATTTTGCATTTGTGACCAGTGTGCTTCTCACACATTACAGGCCAATAGCTCTGCCACTGTGTAGGAGGCATAGGAAAAAGATAAATTACTATCTTTACAGAACGCAATTCAACATCACAAAGTATTTTAACTACGTTTGACCATTTAATAGAAATCTCAAATCTTTTTCTTTTGGAAGTTGTCATACTTATTCCAGTGTCTCTATAGCTCATATCATATTCACAGGAGGGGTTCAGTCTGGAATCAATTTATCATGCAACTCTACAGGTTTGCCTAAAAATAAACACATCAGTTATAGTACCATTACCCTAATGAATTAATTCACCTGAGATAAAATGCTTCGGACACACCCTTGCGATCTTGATTTATGCAGAGAATTCTTCAAATTTGGTTGCTTTCAACCATTCTTGGCATCTCAAGGCAGATAATTCCCTAAGATTAGTTCTGTTTAAACCATAACACTACTTGTAGAATTCGACTTATCTTGATTACTTCTGCTTCCACAATGAACTATACAACGAAACCAAGGTATTTTTTTACAAGCAAAAGCCAAACAACCACTAAACACTTCCAACTATCACTTTTGTTTACAGAAACAATTTAACTCTGTACCACTATTTGTCCTCCAGCCGCCATATTAGTTTTAATTTGACAGGATTCTGGAGTGGCCTATTAGTGGTTAATAATTTTTTCTATTGTTAACCTAGGTCAATAATGGACAAATTCAAATGTTTTGAGAATTCAGGGATAATAGCTTAACAAAAACTAGTGCAACATAATTTTATATACCCAGGAGATTGTGTTTAACATATTTACTGCTCGAAATTACCTAACAAAATAAAATTATTTCAATAAAACTGTCATTAGTTTAAAATTCGCGCTCAACCAAGAATTTCTGATGACATAAGGAGTGCGTTCATAATATATGGTTGAGGTGAAGAGCGAAAACAGTGTCAGTGTTAGTCAGACGATGGAGTAAACGCCTAGGGAGAAATCAGTTTGAACAATTTGTAGATCAACACTATCAAAATTTGACATGGAAATGTGTTGTTTATTTTCCGTTAATTTTAGAAAAACGAGGATCGAGGAATGTTTTCACCTTAAACATTATCACCAGTGGAATTTGAAAATCTTCTGTGATAGAAACTGGTAGCAAACCTTGACCCACATAGACAAAATATATTACTTTCTCTATGGTGAAGCATATGTTAAATGTTTTATGAACGCTCACTTTGTACCCAAGTGTTGTGAACGCACTACCGCTGTAATTGTTCAAAGTTCAAAGTAAAACATAAACCACATTTTGTGAAAGTTTTTGATGTGATCGTATAATTGGTTTCGTTAATTCGTTGCACTTAATATTGGTGATTATGAACTATAGGAATAATGGTATTCTATTGCTGTGTGATTAAATTATACCTACACGATTTTTATGATATTTTTTTATTTTTGATTTTTGTCTTAAATTTGGCTGGTAGTGGAAAAAAATGTATATACTCCACGGTGGGGAAGACATTTATAAACCTCGCACCTTATTCCGCTCGGGGCAAAGCCCCTCGCGAAATAATTTTGGTGCTCGGTTGATAATAATAGTCTTCACCACCTTCGTGTATAATATACTATTATAAGCACCCTCAGATATATTATTTCTCTAAGTAAGCACCCATTATATGCTTTCTCCGTGTTTTCTGCCACACCTAGCTCCATCTCTTTCTAGGTTTTCTCTTTCTAGTCTCTTCCGCATTTTATCCTACAGCGTTTATTACCGTAGGCCAGTCCACTAGTATAATATGTCAATGGACTCGCAAGCTAGTGGAATGGAAAAAACTGCGGTCTTCAGCGCCAAGTGGAACACCCCCTAAGTACACTGTATATCATATGATTAATTAAAAGGCAGAATTGAATTCTTTGACTTATTAGAATACGATTTTTTTCACCTACATTCATCACATAGATTTTCCATAGCAAGTAGTTTTCGATTTTATCATAAACCAAGAACATATTTATGTATGACGAACGCGCCCGCTACGCTCAAAAAAGCTTCTAGAAATTTCAAACTCATGACAGATGTTGGCTACTCGTCAAAAAGAGTACGTTCGTAAAAGTACCTAAAATGGAAAATTAAACAGTGCATTAGTAGACTACAAATTAAATTCGTTTTTATTAAAATAAATTCAATTGTTTATTATCTACATTGATCGATACTTACGATTACAAGCGGTTTGAGATTTTACTATAAATCAATTGCAAAGTGTGAGGAGCGCCAGCCATAATGCACTAGCTACGTTCAAAAGCTTCTAGACCTTTCAAAAATTGCAATTTGAACAATTTTTTGTTTATTTAGGTTCGTGTGTCTAAAATTTTAATGCAATTCCCTAATGGGGAAAATTCAACTTTTTATAGGCTCGCCTAGGGTTACCGGATGACAGGAATTTTCCTGATTATGTTCGGAATTTTAGATGTCTGTCAGGGAAAATTGGAAATTGTCAGGTATTTTTCAAGATAATAGGAATAATACAAGAAATATTTATTCAACAGTTGAATAACAAAAAAAAATATAATAGAAGAATCAAATCGTTTTATCCATCCGAACCGGCTCGTACTTTTCATTGCTGGATATTGCTTTCAGCAAATGCTAGTCTTTCATAACAATTTTATGAAACTCTTCAAAGGATGTGCTCTTCAGATTGAACTGTGTCAATAGTAGAGCCTTAACAGAAGCTTTGTACACTGCACACCCATTAATGAGAACAATAGTTCAAAATTACATATTTTTGCTGCCTTCAAGTGGGTATGGCCCCAAAATGTCAGGAAATGTATTGCTTAGTCAGAGATTTTGCCAAGAAATTTGTTTTCGGATGTGGTAACCCCAGGCTCGGGGTTACCACATCCGGTGGACTAATACCTTTATTTTAATTAATTATTAGTAAATTAGCTAAGATTGTATTGTTGATCTGCTGTAAATGGAATAAAAAAAACTAAATTATATTTATTAATTAATTTATTACTAAATAACAATAACCTTGTTTTTCTTATAATTATTAATAACAATATTCATCAACTTATTAAACGGTAATAATTTCATTTGATAAAATAAATCATCTACATGTCCATAAACCGCGTTAACAGAAGTCATTATCTGTATAGCCTGAGCAAATCTATCCAAACAAAGTTGTAAAGCATCTTCGTTCAAAATCTGATCCAGTTTCAGATCCTTGTTCTTTAGATCGTTCACATACGACAAAATAGGATTTATCGGTTGAGTCATGTGTTGCGCGTATATAGCTTTGGGAGGAACAGTTCTTTGAATATCCGTAACACTATTCAATAGAGCTAAGTGAAGATTGTCGTAATGATCGCTGTTTTTTTTGTGAATAGGAGCTAAAATGCACCATCTAAACAAACCAGCGATTGGTGTTGTAGCTTCCATGGCTATCGCGCCTGGTGGTAGCAACGCTTGTTTTTGTTGAGCCGCCATACATAAACTTGGATTTTCTGATATCTGGAAAAAATAACATTGAGGACACCAAGAAAACCTAACCTAACCAAGAAAAACCTAACCTAACCAAGAAAAACGTGAACAAAAAATGTGAGAGAAGAACCAGAAAGGGGGAATACCAAGAAAAACTAGGAAGGGAAAAGTTACAGAAGAAGCAGGAAAATGTAATACCAGGAAAAACGTGGATGGGAGAAGAAACATAAAAGGAGAATATCAAAAAAAACGTGGATGTGAAAGAAACGTACATAGAAGAAGAAGCAGAAAAAGGAGATCCCACGAAAAACGTGGATAGAAACTATGAGAAGCTGGAAAAGGAAATGCCAAAAAAAACGAGGATAGAAAATGTGAGAGAAGAAGCAGAAAAGGGAATACCAAGAAAAACGTGGATGGGAGAAGCAGAAAAAGGGGATACCAAGATAGGAGAAAAAGAAGAAAAATGGGATACCAAGAAAAAAGGGGATTGAAAATGCGAGAGCAGAAGCTGAAAAGGGGGATGCCACGATAAACGTGGATAGGAGAAGCAGAAAAAGGGAATACCAAGAAAAACGTGAATAGAAGAAGCAGGAAAAAGAAATACCAAGAAAAAAATGAATAGAAGAAGCAGGAAAAAGAGATAACAAGAAAAACGTAGATGTGATAAAAAGCAGAAAAAGGTGAAACCAAGATTAACGTGGACAAGAGAAGCAAAAAAGGGGGTTACTAAGGAAAACGTGGATAAAAAAAGTGAAAGAAGCAGAGAAAGAGGATAACAAGAAAAACGTAGATAAGAGAACCAGGAAAAAAGGACACCAAGAAAAACGTGGATAGGAAAAGCAGAAAAAGGGGATACCCAGAAAAACGTGGATAGGAAAAGCAGAAAAATGGGATACCAATAAAAACGTGGATAAGAGAACCAGGAAAAGGAGATACCAATAAAAACGTGAATAAAAGAACCAGGAAAAGGGGATACCAAGAAAAACGAGGATATCAAAAGCAGAAAAGGGGATACCAATAAAAACGTGAATAAGATAACCAAGAAAACAGAATACCAAGAAAAACGCGGATAAAAGAACCTCGAAAAGGCGATACCAAGAAAAACATGGATAGGATAAGCAGAAAATGGGATACCAATAAAAACGTGGATAAGAGAACCAAGAGAAGGAGATACCAATAAAAACGTAAATAAGAGA
Organism: Galeruca laticollis; assembly: GCA_963921935.1. Taxonomy (NCBI): domain Eukaryota; kingdom Metazoa; phylum Arthropoda; class Insecta; order Coleoptera; family Chrysomelidae; genus Galeruca; species Galeruca laticollis. Next base: position 102,150,836 of record OY998177.1, read on the forward strand.
ACCAGGAAATGGAGATACCAGAAAGCAGAATAAACGGAGACCACGAAAAACTTGGATAGGAGGAAGGGGCGTTCAAGTATTACGTAACGCAGTTTGGACAGAGAAGGGTCATATAAAACGTTACAGGAGTGGCAAAGCATTTTCGTCAGAGAGTCAAGAAGTTTACCATTGAACACTCCAATATATACAACGCAAGTTCAGTTTAAAAAATCTTCATAAATTTGTTATGTAATACCAGGAAAAGGGGATAACAAGAAAAACGTATAGCAAAAGCAGAAAACAAGGATACCAAGGAAAACATGGATAGGAGAAATAAAAAAAGAGGAAACCAAGAAAAATATTAGATGTAATGGTTTATAGCAAAACACTTTTAACTTCCATAAACTAACTTTATTTGATAATAATGAATTGAAATCAATTCCCTATGTTTTCCATTTAATAACTTCCTGGCCAACTTACGTTGGAAAGTACTTGATAAAATTAATATGACAAAAATGACATAATATTAAGTTGGCTTCACGACAAACACAATGTAAATGGTATTACCATACCTATAAAAAAACGTGGATAGAAAATGTAAAAGAGGCAGAGAAGAATACCAAGAGAAATATGAAAAGGGGATACCAATAAAAACGTAGATAGAAAATGTGAGAGAAGTAGATAGAGGATATCAAAAGAAGCGTGGATATTAAGTAAACCAGGAACAGGGGATACCAAGTAAAACGAGGATATCAAAAGCAGAAAAGGGGATACCAAGAAAAACGTGGATATAAAATGTAAAAGATGCAGAGAAAGAGGATTCCAAGAAAAACGTGGAAAAGAAAACCAGGAAAAAGAGATACCAATAAAAACGTGGATAGAAAAGGTGAGGGACAAAGCAGAGAAAGAGGATACCAGGAAAACGCTAATAAGAAAACCAGGAAAAGGGGATACCAAGTAAAACGTCGATAGCAAAAGCCGAAAAATAGGATACCAAAAACATGTGGATAAGAGAACCAGAAAAAGGAGGTACCAATAAAAACGTGAATAGAAAATGTGAGAGAATAAATAGAGAAAAAGGATACCAAGAAAAACGTGGATAGCAAGAGCAGAAAAAGGGTATACCAAGAAAAACGTAGATAGGAGAATCAGAAAAGGGGATACCAGTAAAAACATGGATAATAGAACTAGAAAAAGGGGATATCAAGTAAAATATGGATAGAAAATGCAAAAGAAGCAGAGAAAGAGGTTACCAAAAAAAATATCAGTAGGAGAAGTCGAAAAAGGGAATACTGATAAAAAAGTGGATGGAAAATGTGAGAAGAAGAGAAGAGTAAGCAATAGTAAAGATATATATATATATTATGACTGCTCTATATATTACTGTATTTACTTTTTTATTAAATAAGAAAATTTAACAATAAACATTGACAAATACACTAATCTACTTACCCAAAGAGTAATCGTTTCTAGTAGCACTTGCGGTGGGAACGAAACTTCCTTTTTAGAAGTGTTAAAATAATTTTCAGCTACTGCGGTTAAAAAGTTAGCAGTAAACTGTGGAGAAATCTTAGGTAAAACCATAATCTTGTCAGTATTGGAAACATAAAAATGAAAATAATCTTGAATTAATCCCTCGGCTAGTTTACAACTATTTGGGGAAGTATTTCCTAATTGTTGCATCCAAGCACTGGCAGACGATAAGATTTTAGAAGATGGTATACCTATAGATACTGATACCAACTTTATAAGAACGCTGATTCGTATATTTGCAGTATTTCCACTAAATAAAGATAGAAAAACCGTGTTTCTTCCAGATTCGCTAGAAATATTATCAAAGTATTCGTGTAGTATTTTTATAAGCTGAAGTTCCAACAGCGGAGTTAACGGTTGCGTTCTTTTATAACCTCTTCTATCTACTTCGTAAAAAACGAACTCGGCCATTAGATCCAACGCTAGATCCATATTTTTTATGCTGGTTATCCGTCCACATACTAATTCAACTACGAAATTAACATTTAGTAAGAAAATAATTATTAACAATTATTCACAATACCTATTTTGAATAAAGCTTCTTTAGCGCATAAAGGGTATTCTAGTTTTCTCAACGTTTGTTTTAAATTTACTTCAAAAGACGACATTGCTATAGTTTTTTTGAGAAAATCTGCATAAATAACATCCTTCAAAAATCGCAAAAACCAAAATAAAAACAAGAATGCAAACACACTTCTTCTTTTATAAATTCTATTTTTTCGTCTCCTACTAATCAGACTGCTACTTTCTGATAAATCTACTGTTTTCGCAATACATAAACTAAAAGAGAAGAAATTGCGAGTAAAATCAAGGATATATAACCTAACAGGATCGGTTATATGCTTTATATTTTTCCAGTCGGCGGAAACTATTTTCGTCACCCGTGGACCTCAGCTCAGCTTCATGTTTATTTGCATAAATTCTTTTTATCAATTTATTTGTGGATATAATAATAACTAATCTTAATCATCAAAGTGAAAATAATAGGATTAAAAAGTCGAACGTTTGGTCTGAGAACTAGATTTTCTTACCAAACTAGTTTTAATAAGCTTAATTTTAGAATGGTAGAATAATAATTAATTAATTTTTTTGTGCTATGTTATTTTTTTAAAGTTGTAAGTAGTAGTAGAAAATGCACACAGTTATAAAATATAAATTAACGATTGAAATAACTTTATAATTCACATAATGTAGTCATATTGCTTATTAATGTCGTTGTTAAGCCTTATTGATAGTCTAGTGTAAACGGGTTATCTGTGGTGTAAACCCGGCTTTACGTAGTGTTGTGCATAAAAACATGTTATGGAGTTGTGTTGTGTTTTATCGGTTGAGACATTTGAGCGGAAGTGTATCCCGCTTTGGAGGAGGATGTCATAAAAGAATCTAATATTTTATGTAGTGCGAATTATATTTTTACGAAAAATTAAATAAAGCTCAATTATTATTTAACAAGTTTGAACAAATTATTTACCGGCATCCTGATCCCTACAATAATATGTATAGGTAAATGAAAATAAACAATTTTATAAAGAAACTTGCTTATAGCGTTGATTGATAAGTTAGATAGATAAAGAGAAGCACATCTGCGAGCTGTGTTATATATATTTTTTTGTTGCAAGGATAATAAAACATTTCTGTAATTGATTGTTTTTGGTCAAACCGTTGTTTAGCGTTATATATAAACAAGGGTCAAAACACATAATAAACCACGAAATTGAAAAGGTTAGGTCCAGGGAAGACTCTTGAGAGAGGCGAACACAGACTTAAATGGAAATGAAATAAGCAATCATGTTAGGTTTATAAAAATGATCCTGAAATGTAAAATCCTTAGAATATAAACTACTTTATATTCTAAGGTAAAACCCCAAGTCAATATTTAGAGAGAAATCTTAACAGAAACACTTAACGCTGTATCGCCCAGCAGTCACCGGGTTACTTCTTGGTGCAGGGGTAACCCGAGCTTATAAACCCTGGTATTACAAAATTACAGTAAAATATTTTTCATTCAATGGTAGTGATATATTCGCAAAAATTTTTTTACTGCTTCTTCTCTTATAATTTATATTTTCTTTTTTGTTATTGAGAACACTTTGTTTTTCGTTTATCTATAATTTTCGCAATTCATAAAGTAAAAGAGAAGAAAGTGCGGGAAAAATAACAGTTGAAACATAAATATAACCCCAAGTTAAATATAAAAACAAAATTATTTAAATAAAATGGAAGAAACAAAGTTAACTACTCCAGAAAAATTTGATTTTCCCTTTACTCCGTATGATATACAAGTGGAATTTATGAAAAGTTTGTATTATACTTTGGAAAATGGAAAGTTGGGAATTTTTGAAAGTCCTACAGGAACGGTAATAGTGAATTAACATTTTACATATTTTTGAATAATAATTAAAATTTTAGGGTAAATCTTTAAACATAATTTGTGGAGCAATACGATGGTTAAAGGATCGACAACATTTTGAGAAAGAAAACTTAACAGGAACCGTTGCAAAATTAATTAAGGAAAAAGATATTTTATCCAAAGATACTAATGACTGGTTATCCTCACAAGCAAAGGAAATTGAAGTGAATTATAAATTAAATACATTAAAATTACAAGAATCTAAAATAATTGAATACGAAAATAAAATAAGGCAAATAAAGAAATTTAAAAATACAAAAATTAATAAACCAAAGTTTTTTAATAAAACAAAAAATATTGAAAATGTAGGGCAACCTTCAGAAAATGATGATAATATCGATGATGATGATATCCTGCCTGAAGAATCGATTTCTATTGATAAAGAAGAACTTTCCGATGATGAAACTTGTGATAAATATGAACCTATTAAAGTATGTACATCAAGTATACTCTCGTTAATATAAATTAATTTGTTTTAGATATTACTGTTTTCAATGAAACTAACTGTTTCTAGATCATTCACAATATATTGAAAAAATGTTAGAATTTCTACGAAATTGAGAATTGTTTCGATATTAAATATCATCGTCAGAATATCTAAAAAATTGTCAATTTCTAAGAATTTTTAACTTTTTTGTCAATATATTGTGGAATTATCTAGAAATGGTTAGTTTCATTTAAAACAGTAATATGAGTAGATTACACGAAATAAGGGTCGACACAGTAAATTTCATGTTTTAGATATATATTTGTAGCAGAACTCATTCGCAACTTGCACAATTTGTGGGAGAAATTTTGAAAACTTCATTCAGATGCGATATTAGAGTCACATCATTAGCTTCCAGACAAACTTTCTGCATAAATCCAGACGTATTGAAACTGAAAAGTATGGCTTTAATAAATGAAAGGTGTTTAGATCTCCAGAGAAAAACTCCCAAACTGAAAACTGATGAGGATGGCAAAGTTACAAAGAGATCTAAAGGTTCTACTTCTTCGTGCCCATTTTTCAAACAAACTGCAATAGAAGATTTAAGTAACTACGCTTTAACAGAAGTTCAAGACGTTGAGGATTTAATAAATTCCGGAAAAGAATTAAACGCTTGTCCTTATTACGGATCCAGGAGAGCAGCCGAAGATGCGGAAGTTATATTAATTCCTTACAACACTCTGTTGCACAAAGCTACAAGGGAAGCTAATGGAATCAAACTTGAAAATAATATAGGTAAATTAATAATTTTAATAAATCGAGAATTAGTTAACAAAGTTTTTATTTTTAAGTCATTATAGATGAGGCTCACAATATTCTAGAAGCGTTAGCACAAATGTACAATGCTGATTTGAGTTACGCTCAAATTTACCACGCTTCACACCAGATGAAAGCCTACAAAAATAAATTCTGCACAAGATTTTCAGCCAAAAATTTATTGATGATAAATCAATTGATATTTGTAATCAATCAGCTGCTACAAGCATTAGGTAATGAACATAATTTTAATATAATTCAAAATTATTAATAATTTAATACAAAGTTTGAGTTATATGGGGGGAATAGAAATTTTACTTTGATATTTCAAAAAGGTAGGCAAAATGGGTAAAATGTAATGTGGTCTCCTTATAAAAAAGAAGAATGTTACCAGGGTAGTTTTAAGAGTAGTTATGGGTTCTTATCAGAATTTTGCTTTTTTGTACTTACACATGATTTTTATATTGTTCATATCTTTTAACAAAATATTACAAAGTTAGAATTATACGGGGGTGGTTACATTTCTGGGTTTTGTAAAGCTCGTCTGTTGCTACTGGGCGAGAAAAGTCTATATCTTTGTGGTGTTTGTCTATTAACATGTCTATCCTAAGTAAGTAAAAAGAACCAAGAAAAAATAGAAAAAAGCAAATTTGTAATAATGGAAATTTCCAGACATTCAAAAAATATTTCTAATAACTAGATAAAATACCTGCGCTGCCAAGTAACCAAGGGGCTTGAGATGTTTGAGTAAATTTGGTGGGTCTCTTATTGCCATCAAAGTTGCATATTCCCCAAACTATCCCCATGGGTGGGGTTAAATTGGACTTGGCACGGGGCTAATTTGGACAACTATATCTTAGTTTTTCAGTATCATTCTTTTGTTAGAGAAAATAATATAAAATATAGTTTAAGCCATACAGAAAATTTATTATTTATTTATCACATCACAAGAACATAGGTAATACCGTATTCTAAAATGCAGTAATACTCAAGTAGGTATTGATACATAGATATTTATTTCATACTAGTGACAAGATACATTTTTAGAAAAAAAATATATACATTGTATGGTACATGTCAAAAGTTATACTTAAAAAAAAATTGTTTAAAAACATAAAAACAGTTAAAATCTACAATGTTAAACGTTCTCACTTGTTGTACAATGTTAATATGCGCCAAACTATATTTAAAATATTTAAAAAACAGATCAAAAACAAAAAACAAATGTGTAACACACAAACAATTATCAAAAGATATGTGTGGAACACTGAATCAAACATCCAAAAATGCATTGCTATTTATATTGTCTATACTATATGGTTCCGCAGACACAAGACATTTCCCTATAATAGTCCTCTCCTAAATCTATGTATGTAAGTAATATCCCATAGTTCTTTAGTTAGTAGGTTAAACGTTAACAAACATCTATACAAGCAACCTTTTTCAAGCAATGATGTTTTATGAATAGGGTATTGGAAAATGTGTTTCTGTCTCGTATGATACTCATGTGCAATTGTATAATCTGCAAAATATTTCCTATTTCTATACACATAACAAAGACACTCATATATGTATATACCAGGTACTGTTAATAAATTTAAAGATTTAAAATATCCCCTACAGCTTTCACAAAGTTTTAAACCAGCCAAAATTCTAACTGCTCTTTTTTGTAATACAAAGACAGTTTGACTGTGTGAACCACCTCAAAAAAACAATTCCATAGGTCAGCGATGAATAGAAATTCCCATAATATGGTGTTATCAATGTATGTCTGCTAACTACTTGTTTTAACTCCTTTAAAGAATAACAATTTCTACTTAATCCACCACAGAGCAGCTGCACATGCTCCGCCCAGCTCATGTGCTCATCTATTGTGACTCCTAGAAACTTAATTTCTGACGAAAATGTAGTTACGTTATTGTTAATCTCAATATTATTAAGATACACAATTTCATTAAGACTGTGTTTAAATAGAATGCATTGTGTCTTTTTGTTATTCATGATTAAAGAGTTCCCTTCAAACCATTCAGCCATTTTTAAAATTACAGATGTTGTCTTAGTTTTCATTTCGTTATAATTATCTCCAACAATGAACACATTTGTACCATCAGCGTAATTTGTTAGTGTAGTTGTTATATCATTTAAAAACAGTTCTAGATCATTTATGTAAAGTATATGAACATGATTGGACCAAGCACACTGCCCTGAGGTACACCCAGTGTAACTTCTCTGGCATTAGAAGTATATTCAGAATAGTTTGTTTTAATGCAGACTTTTTGAGAACGGTTTGCTAAATAAGATTGAAACCAATCATAGCATCTACTCCGAATTCCCATTTTTTCCATTTTGTCAAGCAATAATTGATGGTTTACACAGTCAAATGCCTCCGATAGGTCCAAAAAAACTCCAAGGGCGAGACTACTACTATCAAGGGCGTCCAGAATTCTGTCAATAAAACCGAAAGCAGCAGTTATAGTAGATTTTGCTTCTCGATATCCATGTTGATTCGAAGCTATGATCTGGTTCTTATTAAAAAATTAACCAATCTTTTTCTCATAGCAATTTCAAAAACTTTGGAAAAAGTAGAGAGGAGACTTATTGGTCTATAATTTTCTATCAATAATGTATATCCATTTTTAAACATGATACTTTCAGTCTAGATGGGAAAACTCCACCTGAGAATGATGAGTTTACAACATATGTGTCAGTGTTCTAAAACAAATGTTTTTTATGAACGAAATATTACTGATACCATCCTCGCCACTTGAGTATTTATTTTTCAAACCATTTATAATTTCCAGAATTTGAACATCATCTACCTCGGATAGGTACATATATAATATATTGTTGTTTATATGATTTAGGTTTCTATTTTTTACCGAAGAGTCTACAAGACTTGCGGCCACTGTGACCAAATATTCATTAAAAATGTTAGATGCAACGGACATAGATGATATTGTTTCATTATTTGATTTAATTCCAGTGAAAGTTTCTTGTGTTGATTTGCTGAGGCCTTTCTCAGTTTTTATTATATTCCAGATGGTCTTACTTTTGTTATGTGAGTCAGAAAGTTGTCTGTCAAAATTCAAAACACGTCTATTAACGTAAATTTATAAACTTCGTTAAGAATTTTGCTTTAAAATACTACTTTGCCCCCCTAACCGATAACAGAGGGACTTTTATGCAAATATCTTCAAATGCCATGACAGCCGTATCTTCTACTGTTGGGTAAGCGGAGCCCATTTCTTGACGTCCGAAATTTAATTTCGTATTCGAACCCTGATTGGATCACCTTCAAAATACACCCTGTAAGTATAATGCATCAATAACTTTTTTTGAGCAAAATTGACAATGGCGAAATCTTCATCTTTCCATTTCTTACTTTCATCTCCACTCTCCTCCTCGGACGACTCTGCGGAGCTGCGTTGTATCTATAGTGGTGGATCAGGACATGGCAGGATAGCCATGTGTTGTATGAATTGTTGATAGTTGATATGACAGATAACGACCATAAATTTCAAGATGATGCCATGAATTAAAGTAATCGTGGGCTTACCCCAACCTGGATTATGGGGAGGAATTAAACATCTCGACAAGTATCACCGGGTATTATTTACACACTAAATTAAACTAATACATGACCTATACTTTACTGAAATGGTCAAGTTCAATTCGTACCAATAACAAACATTCATTATTGTCGATAAACAGAACAGAATATTAATTTATCCTAAATGTTTACGATTCTTATTCTTATAGTATAAAATTTGTTGTGTATTTGTAGTTTTTTTAAATATGTTTACAATTAGTTTTTTTTATTACAATATTATATTTAGTTAAACAATTTTGAGTTGTATCAACCTCGACATGATCAGAGTTCATATCAGTTCGTTTGAATTGTTTTTAACTTTCGGGGTTAATAACCACTATAGATGCACTAGAATGTCCCGGCTCTTGGCACATGCTCTCATTGTCGTATTCACTAGATGACGATGACACCAGAACTTTTTTTTGGGAATGGGACCACTTTTTTTTCCTATCCAAAAAGGTTTTCGGGAGTATCAGTAGCAATCATACAGCGACCCCGTTTTCGGCCACGGTTGGACTGAACCCTAGGAGCTGCCTTCGGGAGGGGTCTAACAACTACTGGTGAGACAAAGCCTATTGTCGCAGTGTTTGTTTCATCAGCCACTATAGAACTTCGGCTAAGAGTTGTAAAGTTGGAGCCAGTTTCTATAGAGCTTGAACCACGGATCAATGCATATATGTCGACTTATTGGGTGCTGGGTCCAGAGATATCTTCATTAGACGATCTGACACTACAGGATAAACAGTCCTCATCCCGGAATATGTTTCTGCCGAAGGGAACGATTCCCGCAATCCTAAAACCAGACTTTACATTTTCTGGGGTCGCTGCTCGATCCCAAGCAGAGCTGCACAGTTTCGGGAGTGTGTATATGCTTATTGTCACATTTGGGTTGGAATTCATTCAAGAGCTAACAGCAGCACTAAAGAATTTTTTAAATGTACCAAATTCACAACGATCGAGAGGCTGCAGCTTATTCGATGTGTGTGGAGGGAGTGTCAATACCACAATTCCGTTTTTTTTACAGAAGTCTAAATCATGAATGCTCAAGTGGGACTCGTGATTGTCCATGATCAAAAGAACGGGACTTTCTTTAGTGCACCGAACATTGTCTCTAAAAAATGTTAGCATTTTTACAAAGTTTTCTGTCGTCATCCAGTCCGACTTATGCACTAGGCTCAGACTTCCAGCTGAAACTGCAGACATCATGCGGTTTTCGTCAAAGCGCTTACGAGGAAATACCCGCACCGGTGGCAGTGCGTTGACATTGGCGCAGATAATTGCCACCTGAGTGTCATGTTCTCCATGTTTCCGAGACGTGACGTGCCCCCACCTCTTTGCGTCTCTTCATTCCAATAACTTTTTCGGTGCGAGGAACTGTGGTGACTCCAGTTTCGTCCAGATTGTATATCTGGTTTAGTTGGAAGCTGTACCTCTGCATTATACGTTTGTCAAAGAAACACCCACTGTATGCCGGTTAAATGCAGTCATTCTCGCCAAGCTTGTCGCTTCTGGTGTCCGTATAGAAAGCAATGGTTGTCTTTTCATAAATGCTGAGAACCAGTCTTCTCCAGCTTCTTCTCTATCTTCCCAAGTAGGTGGTAGTCGTATTTTGTTTTTCTTTGCGTATTTGTATGCCAGTTTTCTAGTTGTTTTTGAAGTAAGCCCGAAAACATTCCAGAACACTTTAAAATATATTCAACAAGTGATTTTTCCATCACATTGGGAATGATTTGCCTATTTTTAAAGTTGCTGGTGTATATCATATTTTCAAGACCATGCTCTTTAGCCTTCTTAACCAGGTACCATAGCCAAGACTTGTTTTTATTTTATGTACGAACCATCTGTGAACCAGAAAAAAAACAAAATTAGCAAAGATCCATTATTCTTGTTCCAGCTTGTTCTATATCAATCATTTTTTTGGTCGTTCTACTGTCTGGCATTCTCTGTACGTGCCCCAGCCAACTTATTCTTCTGGATCTTCCCCAAATAAATTCTGTATTTCGTTATTCGCTCGTCTTAGCCACATATCTCCCTCTTTTTCCCCCTAATATCCTGAGTATTTTCCGTTCCCATCTATCTAATTTCTCTTCCTCTGCTTTGTTAAGTATCCACGTTTCGTTTCCATAGATTACTGTTGGTCTTATTGCTGATTTGTACAGATGTAGCTTTGTCTTTCTGGAGATCTTCATTGAACTTATTATCTTGTTCAATGCTCCTGCCTGTTTACTTCCTTCCATCGGCCTAGTTTCAAAATTCCCTCCTTCGTCGCCGTCGTCCTTGATAACCACACCGAGATTTGGACTTGTTCGAAGTTCATTATATTTTGTCCATTCAGTTATATTGGAAAATTCCTCATTGCTCTTTTCCTTTGAGGTGTTGCCATTTTCATAAACTTCGATTTGTCTTCAATGACTAGCAGGTTTATTGTCTCTGCTGTTTCTATGAACGCTCTGCAGTTCGTTTTCTGATGTTGATAGCAGTATTATATCGTCCGCGTATGCCAGTAACTGTGTTACCTTAGTTCTCAGTGTCCCTGCCCTGTTCATGCCGGTTTTGCGTATTATCCATTCTAATACAATGTTAAACAGGGTGGTGGATAACGGATCTCCTTGTTTTAATCCTGTATTGGTCTCGAAGCTTTCTGATGTTTTTTGGTTCGCCTTGATCTTAGTTAATGTACGCTCGAGTGTCATTTTGGTAAGAGTTATCAGTTTTTTGTATGCTTAGATCATTCATAATACTGTATAAAGATTTTCTATTTACTGTGTCATACGCCCTTTGGAAGTCTATAAAAATGGCATAGATTGGTAGATCGTATTCGTACTCCATTCTTTGCGTTTGCTTCAGAGTGAAAATATAGTCCATGACTGATCTTCCATATCCGAATTCGCACTGATAGCCTCCGAACAAGTTTTCTCCATATTCTCTTAACCTGGCCATTATTTTATACACTGCGTCCAGTAGCGCGATCCCTCTATAGTTTCTGCATTCGTTCTTTTTCCCTTTCTTGTAAATTGGTACCGGTATTGAGGTTTTCGTGTTCCATCTCAATTTCTGTGATTCTATGTATATTTTCCTATGCCCAACCTTTATCCTATTCCCCTTGTCCGTTTCTTTTGCCTTCATTCGGATTTTTTTTGTATCTCTCGATCTTTCTGTGACAGATCATCCTTTCTTCTTTTATAAATTTCAATTTCTGTTTGTTCGTCATTACTTTTCTTTTCTCCTCTTGGTTGGCCAGTCTTACTGGGCAAGTTTTCTCTCCTAACTTCATTGCGCTTTCTACTGCTGTCTGTATATGTACCTAACGCTTTTTCCAGAAAATTTTCTATTGTGATTCTGAGTTCCTCTGGATTATAGGTTTCTATTTTCACTCCTTGTACAACAACATTAATTTTTCTTTTCTCATTTTCCAATCGTTCTAATTTATTGTCCATTTCTGTTAAAATTTTCTTCATTTTACTGTTATCCTCAATTAACTTTTGGTCTTCTTTCCTCAGTTGTTTCATTTCTTCCCGGTATTCCCATCATTTTCTCTATACTAACTTCTAGGTTTCTCGAATTCTTTACCAGCGACCTCCCTATTTTTTTGCTTTTTTTTATATGATTCCTCTTTAGTATCCCCGTCGTCCTCTCTGTCGCTTTTCCCGAGGGCGTAACTAGGATGAAGCTCTGGGGGGGAGTGGATATGAACTACCGGGAAGTCTGGATACCGGAATTTTTTTCAAATTTTGAGCCCCTAAAACTGCATTTCAGCTTTGTTTTTCTTATAAAATTGTAGCCTACAGTTCCTAGCTTTTAGTACATTTCAATAAAGTATAGGTTTGCTTTGATTTTATATTAGATTTTTTTCATTTTTAGGGTTCTGGGGGTTCTATCTCCCTCATAACCTCCCCCCCCTAGTTACACCACTGGCTCTCCTCTTTCTGTAATATTCATTATCGCTCATTTTTATTTCGAATTCACTTTCTTTAAACTTTCTAAGTCCGTCCCTGTCTTAAATATTTCGTTCACCGCAAAAAGGTTCGGGTTGTTTGATTTTAACTACAAATTAATTGTTCTTATCGCAATCACACCGCGAAATAATCCATCGGACGCCTATCCCGTCGGACCTTGGACCTTTATCGATGATATTTAGACCTTCAGCAAATTTGACGGTGTCCATTGTTGCCCCGTGTCCAAACACTCCCCGGTCTCCCCTAGTAATTTCATTTTAAGGTTTCAAAAGAGTTGACAGAAATCAGTAAAATGTGTAAATTGGAATGTTACAGGGGTAGGGTACAATAGTAGTTATGAGTTCTCATAAAAATATCATAATATTATGTTGAACATAGTTTAGACTGTTTAGAGCATTTCAAAAATGATTTGATTTAGCTTTGTTGTTTTTATGTAGGTGGTAAGTCACAAATAGAGATAAACTAATACAAATAAGTTTAACTGTTATACAAGGGGAATAGTAATTTTACTTTAAGATTTTAAAAGCTTTAGCCGAATTCAGTAAAATGTGTAAATTGGAATGTTACCGGGGTAGGTTTAAAAATAGTTATGAGTTTAAAAATATTGTGATGAATATAACTTGGAGCTTTTAAAAAATGATTTGTTTTTAATGTTTGTTTTTATGTAAGTAGGGGTCAAGTCAAAAATTGGACATATTAAACAGAACTTACATATGAAGTAACAAAAAAATATTTTGAGGACTTTGAAATATGCTGTTCTGTTTTTTTTAAGTAAAATGACATTGAACATCTATTCCTAGTTAAAAACTATATATATGTCAGGGTGGTCCAAAAAATAGGGTAGTAGGACACGTCTCTACTAAAAAAAAGTGATAATACTAAATCATACTTTTTTAGAGAAATGTTGCACGGAAGATGGAACGAAGATATCGACGTTAGAAAACTTCGTACTGGAGACTCACATTGATAATTACAATATGTTTAAGCTGACAAAGTTTTGTAAAGAGTGTCGTTTAGCCCAAAAGGTGAGTGACACGACAATATGAACAATCAAATCCATAATTTATTTCTTTGAATTAGTTTAAATTAGAAAAACAAAAAGAATACCCCCCAAATCATTTTTTTGTCACTCGTTTTATTATTATTTTATGAAATTTTTAGATAAGAAGTTTTGCGATGAAATATCCAGTAGAAGAACCAGTAAAAGAAAAAAAGGGGGTCGATGGCGTAAGGGAATTTCTTGCTACTATTCAATCGAAATCGAAAAAAAACCCAGACAAAATTAAAAAACCCGAAGAACCTACCAAACCTAAGACGGTTGTACCTCCAGTCAGTAATCCTCTATTGGCGATTATTTCATTTCTGGAATGCCTTACGTATTCGTACGAAGATGGAAGAATTTTATTAAAGAAAAGTAAAAATAAGTTGGAGTGCAAATTTCAGTTTTTACTGCTAAATCCTTCATCGAATTTCAGTGATATAGTTAAAGACGCCAGATCGGTAAGTTATTATTTTTTTAATAAAAATATACAGTGTCGAACAATTAAAAATTAAGCAAAGTTCTAATTAAGACTGTATACCAATATTAAATTTAATTTCTTTTATTTTCATTGATCCACATTTTGTAAAATTTGGATTATTTTATGAGAAATTCTTAATTTGGAAAACTATAAACTAATAAACGTCCCTTGCATTAAGAATGTTCGACGGTTAAATTTAGTAAGATTTTTTTTAATATGATGTATGTTGGCTAGAAGTAGTGGTTGACCCTGATGTAGCATCAAATTTATTTCCTCTAGGGCTGGGGTTGGGTGTGTTTGGCTTTTCGTGCTGCGCGGCACTTGGAATGAAATAAAAGTGTGTAAGAGGCAAAGAGAAACCCGACGGTTATAAAAATGTCTAGTAAATTGGAGAGCGTGAGCTTTTGTCGGTTTCCTCGATGAGTTAGAAAAAATCGTGGGAAAAAGTTGAACATTGTTCCTGGACAAGGAGTTATTCCTCATAATGAGACTGCTAATGACAATGCTCTTGAAGAATCTGACTTAATTTCTACTGACAGCGACTCAAAAATTCCCAGTGATAATTCTGAAGAGATTTTGGAAAATAAAGAAGAGCAACCTAGAGCTTCCACTAATACAAAAAGTGACCACAACCACAATAAGACCGAATCTGAAAAATGTGATATTCTTCTGCTAAATAAGTTTATTGTAGTGAGATTCGAGACTCCTGGGAAAAATCAAAGAGCGTTATATTACATAGGAAAAATTATCGAAATTTTTTAAAAAGATCTGTTTGTTGAATTTCTGAGGAAAACAGAGAGCAGCAAGATAGGAACATACTTTGTGAATCCGAACATCGAATATAAGACAATTGTTACAAAAAATCAATTTATTGAGGTTTTGGAAGAACCCAAAAATTTAAGAAAAAATAAATATATTTTCAAAGTTGAGAATTTTGATGTGCATAATATGTCCTAACAAGGTTTTTTCAAAAAAAATTTAAGTTTTAGAATCATTTGTTTTGTTATGTTTTTGTTTCATGTTGAAATTTGTATTTTTTGAACGATAAAAGTGTTTTAAAAATATCCAAACACGTTTTTTTATTTAAATTTTCCATTTAAAGCCTCTAAAATATGATTATTTTAGTAGTTTTGGTGTCCGAACTCACTAAACACACGAGATAACTTCAATTTACGTGCAATTTAGATGCTGTCCGAAATTATTCCACCTGTGCGGAGAACTTCGGACACTATTTATTCAAATAAATAAATACTTAGCCTCATTTTGAAACTTCTTTATATCAGTGTTTTAAATGAAACTCACGGTTTCTAGTTAATACCACAATATAATAAAAATTGTTGATAATTCTAAAAAATTGACAATTGTTTCGATAAATCAATATCATCGTCAGAATGACAGAAGTTATATTTCATTTGATGCCTACCTGATGTTTCGTAGTTATTTTTGGCTAGACCAAGAAGTGACCTAAGTGGTGATTGACTTAATATATGTTAATAGAAAAAAGAAGAAGATGTGATATTACAAATATTGAAGCTTAGATATTATTAGCCCTATGGTGATTGTTGAATAATGATTTTGTTGTTAGTTAAGTGAACTGTAATTTCAATTCTTTATTTTACTCACAATAATTTATAAAAATGACAATTTTAATACAATGAAAATGAAAGTGCATCTTCTTGCCAGGATGCTCGAAAACCGACGACGTCTTGTCTCGTCTGCGCATGTTCCGTTGTGTCGTCTGCGCATCCCGCGTTGGCTCGTCTGCGCATCGCTTCACGCAGTTAGTTGGTAGGGATTGCAGTGGCCCAGCTTACAGTCGGTCAAGTGAATTTGCACTTTAACATCCCGCCGCCGTTGAAATGACAAAGTCTTTCAAATAAAAACGCAACACTTATTGTTGACATGGCAGCATACAAAGTTTTTGGATTGCTCGAGTGGTAGTGCCTGTTGGAGTTCGGACAGTTACGACTCGGATCTGTCCATCCTGACCTGGATGCAATTCTTCTACTCGTCCCAGTTTCCATTTTAGAGGAGGAAGATCCTTGTCCACTAGCAGCACCATAGATCCAGGGGTTAATGACATATGTACAGAATTCGTCCATTTGTTACGATTCTGTAGTAGAGAAAGATATTCTCTTGACCAGCGGGACCAGAAATGTTGACTAGCTTGCTCAAGAGCTTTGTACTGAGTTAGCCTGTTTGTAGGAAATTTGGAATGATCAAGCTGTGGAATTGAGAGCAAGGAGCGGCCAATTAGGAAATGCCCTGGTG
The DNA here is from genome assembly GCA_963921935.1 of Galeruca laticollis. Taxonomy (NCBI): domain Eukaryota; kingdom Metazoa; phylum Arthropoda; class Insecta; order Coleoptera; family Chrysomelidae; genus Galeruca; species Galeruca laticollis. Next base: position 102,167,337 of record OY998177.1, read on the forward strand.
TTAAGGCACTAAAATCGTTTGGATCGTTGGATAGAGGAGTGATAGGTCTCGAATTCAATATTGCCTCCACCTGTGAAAATATGGTAGCAAGTTCCTCAAATGTGGGATGAATGTTTTTCAATACCTTTAATATGTGAATTTTTGCCTGCTTAATTCCAGCTTCCCATAAGCCACCATGATGTGGAGAGTAAGCTGGTATAAACTTCCAACAAATTTGATTTTCCATGAAAAATTCTGAGAAGGCCTTATTTGTTACAAAATTTTTTAATGTATCAACAATATCTCTCAATTCATTATTTGCGCCAACAAAATTTAAGCCGTTGTCGGAATAGATTGTTTTACATAATCCTCGTCGAGATGTAAATCGCTTAAGTGCGTTAAGAAAAGTAGCACTAGTCATATCGCTGATAGGTTCTAAATGTACTGCGCGCGTGGTAAAGCAGATGAACAGGCATAAATATTGACTGTCTCGACCCTTACTTCGTGGAATATGCTCATATTAGTGTTTTTAAATGAAACTCAAGGTCTCTAGTTAATTCCACAATATAATTATATTGTGGAATTAACTAGAGACCTTGAGTTTCATTTAAAAACAGGCATAAATATGCTTTAATAATTTTTCTATTTCTTAATTTGCCATCCTTTATAAAAAACGGTCCAGCTACATCAACTCCAGTAATGAAGAATGGTTGGTTTGGTGTTATTCTGTCAATAGGTAAATCGGACATTTTTTGAATTAATGTAGTTGGTTTTAATCTAAAACAGGTTACACACTTGCGAACAATGTTTTTAACGGTTATTTGCCCATTAAGAGGCCAATATTGTTGTCGTAACGAAGCTAAAATGGTTTGAGTACCTGCATGTAATTTCTTATGATGCTCATCTAGAATTATTAATTTAGTAAGGGGGTGTTTCGGATGAATGACAATTGGGAATTTTTTGTCATATACAATATTAGCTCTAAGAAGCCTACCACCGACACGGATTAATCCGTCAGAGTCAACAAATGGATTTAAAGTTAATAATCTAGATTCTCTGGGAAGAGATTTTGCCTTTTGAAAAGAATGAATTTCCAGTGGAAATGACACTAATTGCGCAATTTTTAATAATGCCTTCATTGCATTATTTAATTCTTCAAGTGTTAATTCACCGTATGTTTTTTGCGTATCCTTACGACTATAGTTTAAAAATCTGAAACACAGAGCTACAACACGCTTAAGCTTGTAGAGTGTTGAATAGCGAAAAAATATTGAATTATTAGTTTGAGAAATGTGTGCAACTAGATTTGATCGCCGCTTCTCGGGAATTTCATTAGCAATGATCGGTTGATTTGGCCAAAATTTAATGTCGCATGATAGCCAAGGCGGTCCGTTCCACCATAAAGTGTTTGTTTTTAATTCAGTTGCAGTTGTCCCCCTTGAAAGTATATCCGCAGGGTTATTTTTACTGGGTACATGCCTCCATTGTTGTCTGGTAGATATTCTCAATATTTCAGCGACGCGATTTGATACAAATATTTTCCAAGTATTTGGAGGAGACGACAACCAAGCTAATACAATTGTACTGTCAGTCCAAAAGTGGACTGAATCTATGTTCATTTTTAAGGAATTTGAAACTCGTTGGTATAATTGCGCTGATAAGACAGCTCCACATAACTCAAGTCTTAGTAATGTTACAGTTTTGATAGGAGCAACGCGCGTTTTTGCACAAAGTAATCTTATAAGAACTGCACCGTTAGAATGAATTGATTTCACATAAATACATGCACCAAAGGAACTAAGCGAAGCATCGCAAAAACAATGTAATTCGGTGTAAGACATGGCTTTTAGTACTACTTGACGAGGTATTCTGATATGATTGATTTCGGATAGTTGCTCCCTGAAGTTAAGCCAACTTGTCTTAATTTCTGGAGGTAAGGGATCGTCCCACGCTAATTTTGATAACCAAAGCTGCTGAATTAAAATTTTAGCTCTTATGATAATTGGCGATACAAGTCCTAACGGATCAAATAGTTTAGTCATAGATGATAATATAGTACGTTTTGAAACGTTAGAGTTGATTAAATCTTGGGTGTTAACTGTATATTTTAATATATCTCTTCCAGCTTGCCAGCTAAGACCGAGAGTCTTACTAGTTTCCTGACATAAAACCTCGTATTTATCATGAACATCTAGATTTGTTTTTTGAATAATTCGAGGGTCGTTCGAAACCCATTTCCGAAGCTCAAATCCGCTTTGCTTTAGAATGTTGAATATTTCCGATTTAATTTCAATCGCACCCTCTATAGATTCGGAACCCGTGATGAGGTCGTCTACATAAAAATCTTCCATAATGATTTGACACACGTTTGGATGTAAATGTTTATTTTCGATAGCAACTTGTTGTAAACACCGAACCGCTAAAAAGGATGCCGCTGATGTTCCGTACGTTACAGTATTTAATCGGTAATGTTTTATGGGTTGAGAGGAATCCGCTCGCCACACTATTCGCTGAAGATCTCTCTGGCTTTCGGTTATATTGACTTGTCTGTACATTTTCGCTATGTCACCCGTAAGAACATAGTTATGTTTAAGAAATCTGATTAATATATCAAATAAATCTGCCTGTAACGTAGGACCTACCATTAAAATATCATTCAATGACACGCCATTACTGCTTTTGCATGATCCATCGAAAACTACTCTTAACTTTGTTGTAAGGCTCGACTGCTTTATAACTCCATGATGGGGTAAGTAAAAAATGTTTTTTGTTAAATCTGTACTGAACGGATTGCTAATACAGGACATGTGCCCTAATTCTTCATATTCAGACATGAATTTGACATATTGATCCTTGAATTCAGAATTTTTTGTGAATTTACGTTCCATCGCGTACAAACGTTTGACTGCATTTTGCAACGAATCACCTAGGTTGACAATATTTTTTTTTATTGGTAAGTTTACTATGAAATGATTATTTGTATCCTTAGACACAGTTGTATTAAATATTTCCTCGCAATTCGATTCCTCATCTGATACATGTTTTTTACCGGTGTAATCTTCAATTGCCCAAAATTTTTCTAATTGATTTTCTAACCTTTGATCATCATTGATTAAAGATAAATGACAAGAAGACCTAGCTTGATTTTTATTATCAAATATGGGACCTGCGATTACCCAACCTAGTACTGTTTTTTGCAATACTGGAAGATTTTTGCCTAGTTTGATCTGACCTGATGATAACAAACTGTAGAATGTTTCTGCTCCTAGCAAAACATCGACTGATGATGAGATATTAAAACTCTCGTCGGCTAAAATTATGTCTTTAGGTAATTGTAATGATGTTTTATTGAATGTGTAGGTTGGCAAAAACTCTGTGATTTTTGGTAACACAAGAAGATGTAACTTTGATGAGAAATCGGAATTACAAGATTTAATGGTTGTGATAATTCGTTTGTTTGTAAAAGTATTAGTGCCGCCTACACCTGTAAGAGGGACATTTAGGTCTGATAATGGTAACCCCAAATTTTCCGCTAAATTTTTCGTGATAAAATTCGATTGAGATCCGCTATCTAATAGGGCTCGACATGTTTGCCAACCACCGCTACTATTTTTTATGAGAATGAGTGCTGTAGATAGTATGATTTGTTGACTGCTATTTATTGCATAATTCGATACTGAGTATGCATTGGACGAATGAGCTGCCTCGTTATACTCCTGCGCGGAAACGTTATTTTCATTATTTACACTGATATTTGCTGATGAGTTACTGTTTGCCGCATTTTCAAAATGAAGTATTGTATTATGCTTTTTGTTGCATAGTTTACAGCCTTGAGAAATACATTCATTAGTTGTATGATTAGATCTTAAACAGTTGTGGCATAACCTTATTTTGTTGACGATGGGAATGCGCGACGCCACTGGTAAATTGAGAAATTGTTTACAGCTGTATAATTTATGTTGCTCTTTACAATGGGCGCGTTCAGCCACGCTAGCGCTAGGCATGCGCTGAGTAAGCGGTGGGCGAATTCGACCGCTAAGTGACAGCGCTAGCTCTAGCGGTCGCCATTTTTTCCAGCGAATTTATTTTCCGCTAAGCTGGGTCAGCGGTTCGTTATGTCAACACTCTGTGGGTAATCTGCGATGTCAACAACAACAATTCCAACCTCAAATTTAAAATTTCTGTTAAGTATTTAGTTTTTATTAGTATTTCATAAGGTTTAATCATGGCGGAGAATAATGAAACGTATACTAATGTGGAATTTAATGTTGATGGCAAAATATTGAGTGGAAATATACCAACGAATATGGTAGAATTGTTGTATGAAGGTAAGCTATAATAATTAGTTGAAAAATATAACATATCTAATTAATGATAATAATAATCTTAGATGAATCATTAAGGAGTAATGTAATGGTGCAACTACTGGAAAGCAACAGAGAAAATATAATTGACCTGGAGACTTCACTTGAAAATCCAAAAATGCCAGAAACTGTGCGAGACGACCAGAATTTTAAATGGACCACTCAAGCAACCAAATTATTAATTAATATTTACCATAGGGAATACGAAAATTTTAGGAATCCTAAAATCAAAAAAAGTACATTATGGAGCAAGGTGGCAAATGAAATGTCTGAACACAAATATTATGTTTCCAAAGTTGCCTGTGATAAAAAATTACGAAACTTAAAAGTAACGTATCGTTCCATAAAGGATAATGCCTCCAAAACAGGTCGAGGAAGGGACAGTTGGAAGTTTTTTTCCTCGTTAGATGAAATTTTTTGTACGGATGCGACTGTTAATCGTAAGAATTTAATATCCTCAATGCCTTTAACATCTAAAAATAATTCCCCAGTATCTCCGTTGACAATTAACGTAGTATCTAGTAATGTTAGTCCTGTGTTGCCAAGTGAGTCTTCTACTTCTCAGTCATCTCTTGGTTCTTGTGCCAAAGTACAAAGTAGTGGGGTAAAAAGAAAAAACCGAAGCCTGAAAGATTTTCGGGTTAAATTTTTGTTTCACCAAAAACAGCAGTGTCAATATTTGGCGGAAATTAAGGAGTCATTTAAAAAAAATGTGGAAGTTCAAGAAAGAAGAACCCTCATTCTACAAAAAGTATTAGAGGAATTATAAAAGAAAAGTTAGAATGATATTTACATTTTTTTAATTTCCTTTAGAAAGAAAGCTTTATTTTTTTGTTTTTTATTTTTAAAAATGCAAATTTTATTTTTTTTATCATATATGAGGTTGATTATTGTTTATTTAATGTACAAATAAGAATTGTGTTTAGTTAACACATTTCATTTTTGTGGGTATTTTTTAAAGGAAATAAAGTTTCAGTCTCAATTTTGTTTATTTATTTACTATATTTATTTTTAAGATACTAATAAATTTGTTCCATAATAAGGTTTCTTTTTTGAACAGCTAAATTCATATTATCATCTTCAACTTCATTAAAGTTTTCTTCATTTGCCATTTCTTCAATTTCATGATCAATTACTACCCCATCATCATCATCATCATCTCTGGAAATAATAAAATTGTGCAAAACGCAGGTTGCTGCAACTATGGTGTTTGCATTTTCTATATTCACATCTAAATACTTTAATCGACGAAATTTGCCTTTTAACCTTCCAAATGCCTGTTCAATTTTACTTCTGGCGGTACTAAGCACAGTATTGAAATTGGTTTGCATGGCTGTTAAATGACCATTATCTCGAAATGGTACAAGTAAATTGTTCATCAAAGGATAAGCACTATCACCAAGGATATGAAAATTGTGATTAATTAATGGATGTTCTTGGTTGGTCATTAAATTATATAAAGGGCTGACTCTAAAAACCCTGGCATCATGAACACAACCTGGCATACCCACAAAAATATCTGTCAATCGTAGCTTGGAGTCACATACACCTTGGAGCACAACCGAATGGAAAGATTTCCGATTATAGTAATCAATGGGATTATTTGCAGGTGCTTTGATGGGCATGTGGCAGCCATCAATGGGCCCAATAATTCCAGGAAAGCCGGTTCTATTCTCCATAATATTTGATTCTAAAATACATTTTTCAGGTGATGGCCACTGAATTTCTTCTGGAATCATCTCATTTAATTTTCCACATACCTCATAAAATATTAAGTGCCCTGTTCCCTTTGAGATGCCGAACCTATCACAGCATGCCAAGTATGACTCTGGCTTTGCCATCATCCATACTGTGAACAAAATTTTTTTATCTGTAGAAATTATACTGTTTACATTCATTCTTGGTGATATCTGTTGAATGAGAATCTGGAATAGAAATATTAAAAGTGTAATTTTCGTTTACTTACAATGAATATATTAAATACAAATGTATACTTTCTGTTTAATTTTTTGTTACTTCCATAACATTTCTGGACATTCTAAAATGTTCATAAAAATCTTGCGGTGGGTATCTTGGAATTACTTCCTCGAAATAATTTAAATTCCTTACAGGACTTTCTGCTTGTCCTAATGCTAGTATTTCCACATATTCTTCTGGTGTTTCTATTAGAGGTAGAATCAATTCCACAACATTATCCACAATATTATTTTCATTCGCAAGTTCTTCCAAGATTAAGAAATTTAAAAGGTTTTCCATGCCCTTTGTATTTAGAACTTAAAAGGTTATGTAATGTGTTTATCTGTTTGTCACAGGGCATCAAAGCATAGTCGTTCAGCCACCTTCAAGCGCTTTCACAGAGCGCCGCTGCTAGCGCTAACTTTGCGCTAGCGTGGCTGAACGCGCCCAATGAGGACATGTTTGAGGAAATGTTGAGACGTGTGAGCTTGACTTTAGATAATTTGATTGTTTTTTAGGATATGTTTGCTTATTAAAGTTAGTTTGATTCTTGTAGCTTGAATAATCCGTTTTAGTATGATAGTCACTTTGCTTTGTTTTTGAATGATAATTTTCATCACTTAATACTTTAGTATGATTGTACCGATTTTCTCTTTTTTCAAATAACACACACCTATCTGATAAAAATGCTATTAGATCGTTTAATGTTGGAGACATGCTTTTCTGTGTAATAAGATATTCCTCCCAAGCATTTTCTGTATTATGGTCGAGTTTACGTACTAAAATTTGTATTAAAATTGAATTCCACTGATCTACGGACTCGCCAAGTACTTTCAACGCGCGAACTCTTGTTTGAAAGTCGTCACATAGATTTCGCAGCGTATAACCTGTTTTATTCATAACCGGCAAGTCTAAAATTGCATTTACATGATTTTTTATTGTGAGATTTTTGTTATCGTATCTTGATATCAGTAAATCCCAAGCAACTGGGTAGTTATCATTGGTTACCTCTATTGACGCGATTACCTTTTGAGCTTCGCCAACCAAACAGCTTGTTAAATAATAAAACTTCCTAACATTGTCAATTGTATTATCATTATGTACTAAGGTTATGAATAAATCCCTGAATTGACTCCATTTATCGATATTTCCCTGGAATTTAGGTAGTTCTAATGTTGGAAGTTTTATTGAGTTTTGAAGTGAAGAAGTAGACTGATTTTGTTGAGGCAATCTAGGTTGAGAGACATTTTGAGACGTACTTTGTTCATTTCTATGAGTACTTTTGTTATGACTGCGTAATATTTATTTTCGAAATTGTCACGCTCTTCATCAGATTCTTCATTATCATTTAAATATTCTAACTGAGACTGAATAAAATCAAATTTATTTATGATATCTAAAATAGTTACAAGACGATTTTCTAATTCATTTATTTTATCTGTGTTTACAGATGATATTTTGTCATAGAACGTGATAAATTTTGTTAATTTTGATTTTAATTGGCCGCGTTCAAATGTTAACCGGCGAATTTGCTCTTCCCTATTTGCCTCAATTTGGTTGTTTGGTTGGTGTTCAGTATCAGGCATTATTATTAAATAAATCTACCACAAATTCTCTACTGAATGCAATAAAAAATTCGCGAGCTATTTTTTAAACAAAGGAATTAATGAAAAAATGGAACAGACTTACAGGTTTTTTCCATTCACTCTTGCTAATGGCTTGATTTCTGCTGTGTTGTTACACTTCACACTTTGATTATTTGATGATATACCGTTCGGCTGAAGGACCATATGTTGAATAATGATTTTGTTGTTAGTTAAGTGAACTGTAATTTCAATTCTTTATTTTACTCACAATACTTTATAAAAATGACAATTTTAATACAATGAAAATGAAAGTGCATCTTCTTGCCAGGATGCTCGAAAACCGACGACGTCTTGTCTCGTCTGCGCATGGTCCGTTGTGTCGTCTGCGCATCCCGCGTTGGCTCGTCTGCGCATCGCTTCACGCAGTTAGTTGGTAGGGATTGCAGTGGCCCAGCTTACAGTCGGTCAAGTGAATTTGCACTTTAACAGTGATATCCTGGATATCATTTTTCCAATTAAGATCAGTATAACTGTGCAATGATATACAAAACCAGGAAAACTATATCTGCTGATCTTTACAAATATCACTTAAGAAGACAGTTTGTTAGTGGAGGACTCCCTAGATTTAACTGTTCATTGACAACTTCATATTGTGGGTTTCTTAAATGTCTTCTAATTCCAATTCTTCAAGGAAATCCAGTTCTTGTTTCTTTTCATTAATATGCAGCACTTCTAGTTTTGTGTTAGGTGTCAATTAATGATTGGTGTCAAGTAGATGTTCTGCGTAGTGGGATTTATCTGGTTATTTTAATCTGTATGCTCGTAAGTGTTCACTGTAACGGATTTCAAAATTCCTGAGGGTCTGACCCAAATAGACAGCATTACATTCTGGACATTTGAGTTTGTATATACCTGACTTCTTTAATGGTGGTATTTTTGTTTTTACATTTAACAATTTTCTACTAACGTTACTTTCTGTTTTAAAAGAAATTGTTGTTTTCGTTGCTGAAGATATTATCTTTAAAATATTATTAGAAATATTTCCTGCATATGTGATGGTTTTATGAGTTTTTATTTCATCAGTTTGTTTAGGAAATATTAGTTGTAATGCCACTTTTTCCTCTTTTTTATTAATTAGCTTATTTATCATATCTAATGGATAACCGTTGGATGTTGCTATTTGTCTAATTGTATTAATCTCTCTATCAAAATTGCATTTGTTCATAGGAACTGGAAAAGCTCTATGTATCATTGAATTGTATGCCGCTAGTTTATGGGACATGGGGTGATTGGAATTAAATGGAATTGTCACATCAGTCTGTGTTGGTTTTTGGTAAATTGAATAATCAAGTACATTATTAATTCTTTGAATTTTTAAATCAAGAAAATTGATTGAGCTATTTTCTTCAATTTCTAATGTAAATTTAATTTTTGGGTGTAAATTATTGATGTGGTTGAAAAATACATCTAATTGTCGTTCACTACCCATAAAACTAGCTAATATGTCATCTACATATCTATACCAAAATAAAACATTTTTCGAAATATTACTTTCAAAGATCTTTCTTTCTAAATTGTCCATAAAAATGTTTGCCAAAATAGGTGATATAGGGCTTCCCATTGGTAAACCTTCATTTTGAATATATATCTTATTGTCAAAAGTGAAATAATTTTGATTAATGCATACATCAAATAAGTTAAGTATATCTGATATTATTCCTGGATTAATATTTTTATCTTCTAGTAATTTTCTTACAAGTATTAGACATTCTTTAGGAGGAATTTTAGTGAACATATTAGTCACATTGAACGAAATAAGTTTATAGTTATCTTGCAAGTTGATTGCTTTCAACTTTTTGATTAGTTCCATTGAATTTCTAATTGAGTACTGAGATTCATATCCGTAACTCCGTAACTATTAAGTATATTGTTGAGCCTCTTTGCCAATATATTATTAGGAGCATTAACATAAGAAACAACAGGTCTAATTGGTTTCGTTATTTTATGTAATTTAACAAATATGTTTGAAGGAGATTCCAAAGAATCTGCTTTAATTTTTTCACCTTTCACTTTTTTGTATTGGGAAGAAAACTTCGTAATTCGTCCGAAGTTACTCCGCTTGACGGTGGTTCATTAATACTTTTTCTCGTGTAACACTGACAATAATTGGTCGTATTCTCTGATTATTAACTGTTCTTTTACTTCTTCTATGTTTATCCACTTCTCTTTTTGTCCGAAGCGCCGCCTTCTTGTGAAACGAACTCTCCTGTGACGACTACTTATGGAATCTACACAAACTAATCCGGGAAAGTAAGGTCGAAAAATCTGTTAACTATCAAAACTTTCCCATAACTGATTTTTCATGTTTAAATGAAAATATATTGACCCAGCATCACTCTCCTAGATTGTCTAATAATTTCCGCTGGAGCTTGCGATGCAGCTTGCAAGCACAGCTCAGACCACCTAAAATTCAAGTGATTTATGCTCGTGTCATTCCTGGATGTGTTCTTACAAAAAAATCTTAGAGATGAAAATTGAAGCAAATCTTATGCTCTTGAAGCTGACGTAAATAGTTTTTTCAAAAAAAAAATTTCCGATCTTACATTTTCCAAAAATTGAAAAAATTTACGAAAATTATATTTTTGGTTGGTAATTATAAATAAAATATTAATATCGAGGTCAAAACATAGATAAACATAGAGGGCAAACTCGTTTTTCTCAGATTTGGAAAATTCAAAATGGCGGCTGCGCAAATTGGAAACAATTTTTTTTTTCAATCGCGTCTAAATTTATGAACATTAACGATATTGAGAAACGGTTTGTTGCAATCGACAGAGTGAAAGTTATATTTTTATAAATAACATAAACAAAATTTTTAAAAAAATTTTTACATAATTTTTTAGAACATTTACCGAAAATAAAAATGTTTACATCTACTTTTTTCTCATTTTGGCGTTGAAAAATTTCTTAAAAATATCTTTTTACGTTATAAATATGTTTGTTTTTGAAAGGCGAGTATTTTGAAAAAAAAATTTTCAGATGCGACTTTTACAAGCAGAGATAAACAATTTCAAAATCTGCTAGATACTGTCATAATATTAATTGAAATTTTCAAATTTTGATCACTTCGCTAGGTTGTTGAATCCCAACTCAACTTAAACACAATTTTCCATTTTTCTACCGTTAATTGGTCCATTCAAAAGAGAACAGTAGTCCTAGCTCGCTCGGCCAAACGGTGCGGCGGCAGCTGCTTGGCGTTCTGGTGGAGGGTCAGCGCTCATTCTCTTCGAACGCCCAAAAGACCCTTACTAACATGACTGACGACGTACTTGTACCCGACGAACTATTGAACATTATTTCGTGTTCTTGTACCACAGGGTGCTCTACTACCAGGTGTGGTTGTAAAAAAGTTGGCATACATTGTACGATATTATGTAAAAATTGTGAAGGCAAAAACTGTTGTAACATCGAAATTGTAAGTACGGTATTTGAAAATGACGAGGATGATAATGAATCTCTGAGTGATGAGCTAAATTTTGATATGACTTAATTAGTTGATTGTGAACTTGCAATTGATAGTAGCAATAATATCGATGAGGATTTGTTTGCTAATGATAATGACGAGGAAAATTGTACAGAGCCATTTCCTCAGAGACCAAAAAGGGCGAGAATTTGTAGAAAATAGATGTAAATTTGTAAATAAATATTATTCTTAGTATCTACGTTTCGAATTATGTATAATATATATAATAAATGGATTTATAGATATAAATTATAAATATCATTGTACCTTATTTCTAGCAATATGTAATGGTTGATAATAACCATACTATTAGCAAACCACAGATGCAAAATTTTTACAAAGAAAACCAAAATAAAAGATTCGAGCTTCGTTCAACTGCGAACGAGCGCTGACCCCCCACCACAACGCCAAGCAGCTGCCGCCGCACCGTTTGGCCGAGCGAGCTAGGATTACTATTATATTTTGAATGGACCAATTGACGGTAGAAAAATGAAAATTTGTGTTTAAGTTGAGTTGGGATTCGATAACCTAGCGAAGTGATCAAAATTTGGAAATTTCAATCAATATTATCACAGAAGCTAACAGAATTTTTAAAAATTTTGTTTCTGTTATTTATAAAAATATAACTTTCACTCTGTCGATTGCAACAAACCGTTTCTCAATATCGTTAATGTTCATAAATTTAGACGCGATTGAAAAAAAAATGTTTCCAATTTGCGTAGCCGCCATTTTGAATTTTCCAAATCTGAAAAAATGTAAATTTTTAGAAGTTTGCTCTCTATGTTTATCTATGTTTTGACCTCGATATTAATATTTTATTTATAATTACCAACCAAAAATATAATTTTCGTAAATTTTTTCAGTTTTTGGAAAATGTAAGATCGGAATTTTTTTTTTGAAAAAACTATTTACGTCACCTTCAAGAGCATAAGATTTGCTTCAATTTTCATCTCTACGATTTTTTTGTAAGAACACATCCATAAATGACACGAGCATAAATCACTTGAATTTTAGGTGGTCTGAACTGTGCTTGCAAGCTGCGTCGCAAGCTCCAGCGGAAATTATTAGACAATCTAGGAGAGTGATGCTGGGTTAATATATTTTCATTTAAAAATGAAAAATCAATTATGGGAAATTTTTGACTTTTATTTCCTTACTTTCCCGGACTAAACCACATATGTGGTATGTGGGAATCTACAGCATAGACTTATCCTAAATACAAAAGTGTATTATTAACTGACTGCACGAGTTGTAGTAAATCTTATAATATACCGACAGAATCGTGATTGCATACGAAATATATACTATAAGCCGATTATTTTTAACAGGGAGGTACTGGCCACTTCGGTTTACACTAAGTTTACATATAATGTACCGGCTATCTTGATATCCTGAATGGGGCCACTTTGACCTTCCTTTTATTATTTAGATATCATAGTCCAGGAGCCGACAATCCAAAAAGCACCTTCTCGGATTGGGAATTTTTTAAATACATGAGAAGCATGCGTGGTTTTATTTTACCGAACACATATTTAAAAAATTTAATGAAATAACTAAAAAATGATCTTTTTCCATCAATGCGGATTTTAATTTTGATAGATAATTTAAATATCGTTGTGTGACATACCTGTTCAAAGTTTTTATAACGGGGGAATTTCTTCCATCACACTGGAAATCTCTTTTTCATTAATTTTATTCGTTATGATCTAAATTGTAAGAATATTTGGTATGCGGGCCCAAAAACTGCCCAAGTATTAACTCCTCATACCAGCTTTAATGTATTGAATGGAATTACATATGCTCTAATTGTATATTTTTTGTTCTTCATTTATTCGGGGGTAATACCACAGGAGCTCAGATTTAGCCGGATATTTTTTGTGGTTGTTTTCGAATACTTACTTTCATTGGCAATTTAACGAGAGCTGTTCTGGCAAAATCACGAGAGCGTAGCTCGAGTGATTTTGCCTGAACAGATCGAGTGGAGAAGATAAGAAGGTTAATAAAATTCCAGGTAGGCACGCAGAGTATAACCTCGTCCACTTATGTGAAATACCTGGGTATCTATATAGACCATCAAGGACATTTTGGGGAGCACGTGAAGCAAACCGTTGAAAAAGTAGACGGTAAAGTAGCCAAGCTATCAAGGCTAATGCCAAACCTCGGTGGACCTAGTAGCGTTAAAAGGCAATTGTTATGCGGGTGGCGCAATCCATACTGATGTATGTCGCCCAGATCTGGGGAGGATGCATCAGGATTAAACTATATCGGAACCTCCTGATTAGAAGTCAACGTAGAGCCTTGATTAGAGTGGCCAGTGCATACCGCACAATCTCGGCAGAAGCCCTCACTGGGATCTCGCCTATTGACTTGTTCATATGGGAAACTAAGGACAGCTTTGAATACCCGGAAACCGGAAAAGATATCCGTAGGGAGATGGTGGAGCACAAATGGCAAGCCCAATGGAGTGAGCTAACGGAAAAGGCTCAATGGACCAAAAGGCTTATTCCATGAATAAGTTCTTGGATATCCTGCAGCTATAGGAAAACTGACTACTTCCTAACACAGTTCTTATCAGGGCATGGGGTATTTAGAACATATACCAAAAGAATAGAGAAAACCGATGACGACGAATGTGGGAAGACACACTCCGGAACACACGTTTGGGAATGTCCAAAGTTTCATAGAGAAAGAACTGAAATGGAATCGGAATTAGAACTTGAGATAAATCCAGACAACATTATAAATACTATGGTTGCGTGCAAAGCAAAATATGAGAGAATACATCAATGGATAAGGAGGGTAGGAAAAAAGAAGGAGGAAGAAGAAAGACAAAACAGAAAATAAGTCCTCTGGTAGAGGGGCTGACGTAAACCAGTGATGGTAGTACCAGTTTCTACTATGCTGCAGTTCCACACTACCCTGTCTAAGAGCTATCAGGGTGTGCGTAAAGGCATTTTCCCCTCAAAAAAAGTATCTACGTATGGAGTAAAAACAATTGCCTTGACCCAGATATTAGAAAACTCCGGATGATGCAAAGAGAAATGAAGAATAATATACAGTCGTGAGCTAGGACGTTTGCACAAACTAAGTATATGTTCTAGTTCACCGCAATTCCAGGAGGTACCTAATAGTTTTCGTTTTCTTCTTGTCAGTGAGGTTCGTCATCATATTAACCAGTTGATCTAGCTCATCTCCCTCTTCTTTTTCTTTTACAGTTCTTACTTTACTGTAACCACTAGAAGCCTGCATAGCTACCTCATATTTTAGAGCAGCGGAAAAAACATTGCTGGACTATATAAGAAATTATAGTAATTTCAAAATACGATACTAATATGCCAAACAATAATATAATACTACTCCAAAATAAATGAAGAAAAACAATTTATACAATAGAGTATTATGTAATTCCATTCAATAGATTAAAGCTGGTATGCGGAGTCCTTCCCGCAGTTTTTGGGTCCGCCTACCAAAATATTCTTAAAATTTAGATCAAAACGCATGAAATAAAGAAAGGTTTCCGGTGTGTGGGAAGAAACTCTCCCGTGGTTCTTTTAATAATAATCTGAGATTTATACATTTATTGTTATTAGGAAACTGTGAACAACTGTAATTAATTAGTAATCTATCCACTCGCTAAGGTCATTTCTTGTTTCTACCTTACTAGCATTTTTTTGCAAGATTGATTTACGCTCTTATAATTTATTCTCGTATTTAAGTGTATATATTATACGTTACTTAAAATTACGACTGGTCCTTCATTGCAAAACCCTATCGACGAAAAACAAAACATCAACATGTGTAACACTCAACGACAAACCCGCAGTCCACTTAACAAATCTAGCTCACCTACACCAAGTGTCAGAATTTGAAATTGCTTAACAACATTATTTTGCAAAATTCATTACCTACATTCTTGTTAGTGAATTTTCATTATCTTGAATCACAATTATACAACATGTATCATTTTTACACATATTAACGTTTTTGTCCGATATATTTCCCGTTTTCCAAATATTATTTTAAAAATTTTAAACAAATCCTGTTCAAATTTAATTAAATCAAATCTGAAATCCTCTTCTTATATTTTATTCGATTTTTTTTGTAAAATATTATAAAAGTATAAGAAAGTTTGATAATTTGGCAAATAACAACAAAACTGACATTCTTTTTACCTCTATCAACTCTTCATTTAAAAGCAAGAACTTATGGGAGACCCTGTATATCAATAAAATGTTACCATAGTATTGTATTTTTTAATATTGCATTATTTAAAATAAACTATTACGTATCCATAGTAAAATGATACGAAGTACGAAGGTCAATGAGTCATCAACCCGAAACTTGAAATAATTACGTCACTACCAGATAGACGTTATAATACACCGACAGAATCGTGAAGAAACTTGGTATATATACGATTTATTCAACAAAGTAACACGGGGAGGTACTGGTCTCTTGGGATTATCCTGTATTTGATTCTTAATTGGTTCTTTGGACCACTCATTATTCAGATATACTGAAAAACTACATTATCCACCTACAGGGGCCACTATGATCTCCCTTTTGCAAAAATTCTAAATTTTCAAAAAAATTAAAAGGAAACGGGAATCTCGCGTATTTTTATAAACTAATTCTGTCGATGATATTTAATATGGAAACAATTCTCAATTAATTGGAATTTTAAACATTTTTTTTTTCAATATATTGTGGAATTATCTAGAAACAGCAAAAGTTTCATTTAAAGCAATAATACAGGATGTCTGGTTATCGATGGCGGGTAATTTAACAATAATAATTTGTTAAATATCGTCCTTATTTACAGATTATTGTGGCTGGCGGAACTATGCAGCCGATATCCGAATTCCGCGATAGGCTATTCATCAACGCGGGAGCGGATCCTAATAGAATATTTGAATTTTCATGCGACCATATCGTCCCACCCGACCATATCCTACCAATTATCGTTAACAAAGGACAGAAAAATGAAAGTCTGTTATTTAATTTTGAAAATCGAATGTTAATGGTAAGTTCTAGTACTAACTTAATTATAATTAACTTTAATTTGAAATAAGTTAGATTTTAATATCATCCGTCCATATTGTTTGCACCTGCGCACATTCAGTGTCTATACACTAACTCGTAAATTACACCGACACAGTCTTCACTGAATTTAGTACAAATACCAAAAGTTGACTTTATTTTACGGGGAGGTACTGGTCACTTAGGTTGAAGTTTGTGGTGATACCTGAACGTAAAATTGGAACTGTTTAAGGGCATAACATGTAAAACTAATTAAAAGTAGTTGTTGATGTTGTTGTTTGTAGTATTTACAATATAATTAAAACCTACAGGGGCCACTTTGACCTCCCTTTTTAGATTTTTTTTACCGGATTCTGAATTTTAGTGAACTAATTAATAGTGGAGTCAACGTAGACGAAAAAGGGTGTTTATTAGGAATTAATTAGGGAAGTCACGGATTTGAATAAAACTTGAAATACCTTTAAATACACTTTTAGTCCGCAAGTTGGAAAACAGCGATTTTTAGGCTTATTTTAGAGTGAAATGGGTACAGAGTAACATGACGCGACTTCGGAAAAATGTCGATGCAGCTTTTCGTTTTGGTTGGTTGCTCAAAATAAACTTTTGGATAACCTTGTAACTTTTTGGCTTGCTGTTATTAATAAATGAAAACTATATTTTCATAATTGATTTGAATTTTATTTTAATTTGTTAGAAAATAAACGTGATGTAATGTTTTTCTTATTTAATTAAACGTTTTTATTACGGGTGGGATAAAGGACCCCGCCCTTTTGTAATGGCAAAGTGGCGTTCCGTCAAATGTAATAAATTTTGAATATGATGTTGTACTCAACTTGTTGACCAAAAGTGTCCATAGGACCAATTCAATCCTATGACTAGTTTTTAAAATACAGGGTATTAAAGTCGAGAAATCCATATTTTTTGAAACTACGTAAATTGATTAAAAATAAAAAAATTAGCATTTTAAGTTGATTGTAGCATTAATATGTCCTAGTCTAACGCAAACGTACACATAAATAGTTCAAAATGTAAACATATACAGTGTGGTTCTCAGTTCTTTACATCAGGGGGAGTTTTTGAAATTCTGGGAGAATGTGATATGGAATGAAAACATGGTCAAAAATAAAAACTTACATAATGTTTACTGTTCTGACATTATATAAACCCATTTTACATTCTATGTATACAGGGTGATTGTTAATTCATCCACAGAAAGGCGTTTCTTAAAAAATAAAAAATTACACTCTGTATATTAGGGAATTTGTTATTAATATTGATTATGCATTTAATAACTAGAGAACAATAGTTTTTATGGAATACAGGGTAACAGAGACATCTAATTCGTTTTTGGTGCAGCAATAATTAAAGAAATATTCCCTTTTCAGAATCATCCTATATTTTTCAATTCGATCCGTCAAAATGTACGATCTATTTATTTTTGTGATAAGTTTTAAGCAATTAATAACTTCATATAATTTCATAATTTTAGTATGATGCGTTTTTGAGATTCCAATATATGTATATAGTGAACCATATTAAATATCAGACATATCCATTCATGTAATAATTTCCATTTGTGAGCACAAAAATCGTAGTTTACTATCGGCCATGGAGCTAGTATCTATCGGTTAAATAGGAAGAAACAGAAATTCAAGTGGATAAAAATATTTATTTACTTAATACTTGGTATCTTCTAAAAGCATTATTTTAATAAATGGTAAATATTTTGTTATAAAATATCTGGACTCATTCCAATATTGTCAGGTCATGTGCATCATCAATATAATTTAATAGTTTGATTGATGGAAACTGCCTGGCAAAACCAAGGAACCATATAACACTTGCTATATGAGCACATGTTCCTAGGATTCTGGTTCCTGATCTGCAAGTACAGAAATATCCCAAGATTAATTGCTCTTCATCGTCATCATTAGGATCTCTATAAACTACCCACAGCATATGTTTAGTATTATTTCTAAATCTAGAATATAGCCGGAATCTTAAAAAGTTCGGTTCTTCCACGTGTTCATCGATCTGTAAAATAAAATCTTCCTTTCTTTGTAATTTATCCTGGATATAAGAACTGGCAAGATAAACATGATATGGACCTGTTAAATTTTTTAAATATTCTTGTGATAAATGTGGAAATATTGGTACATGCCTGTGATCTAATCGAGTCCACTGACCATGTCGCCCTCCAAGATTTTCTTGTTCTACTCGCGCCTGAACAATGTTTACATCTTCAGAATGAGTTAACATTTGATTTGCTAACTCCACTGTTCCAGGTATTGCTATTAAAGGATGTAATTTATTAAGTAAGGCGCTAGCAATAGAATAAAACTTCCGCAGTTTTGCTGCGTGAGTTACGCTAATTCGTCCAGAAAAAAAATTAAAAATGGATTTTAAATGTCCATTTCTGGCCTCTACTATCCAGCGCGTACTTGTTATTGAACGAGCCGTATTCGCTTCGAACGTTGTTAACTGTGGTCGATTTCTAGGTAAAAATGGTGGCATATGATAGTGTAGACCTAGTTCTTCTAACAACGGAATAGAGTCTCTGTATCCCCTATCTGATATCATCACGTCACCTTCAGAAAACCAAGTTCGCATTCCGTTGACGTCGTTTGCGAGTTCATAATCCAAAATAGATGCATCATTGTTCTTTGAAAGCAGCACATATAATTTCAGGTTTCATTAAATGTTTATTTTTGTGAAAGCAATAAAACTGTCGCAGTGTCCGGAAAGTGCTACTTTTTTCTATTTCATTATAGGTGCAATCTATATATACTATAGCTTTAGGAATATCAGGAGTAGGATTGTACAATTGATTAATATATGGAGATACATGGTTGTTGATATAATCCTCTCTTGTAATTGAATCAAACCCTATGTGGTTTGGTACAAATCTATGTTGCAAGGAAGTTCTTACAGTAGAAATTATTCTGCTAGCTTTGCCTGGAACCGTAGTTGAGAAGTATTTTCAAAAAATCATCTGAAACACCATGTCTTAGTTTAATTAGGAAGGTCAATAAATATTACTTTTCCGCCCAACCCATCTAATATGCGAGAAAAGTATTGGTTTACCCCAAAAAAAGTTGGAATTTTGAAAAAAAAATTTGAGTTATTTTTACGTTTTCCATCAAGAACAACACGAAAACATGGTTTTTAGAAAAAATAAACGGTTTTAAGGATTAAAACTAACTTTTCCGCATCTGTGGCCCTGAACAATATTCTATCATAAAATTGTTACTTGTATACACTTCGGGGGATGTATTGTGCTAACAAACCGAAATTTCTCCAAAAATAACCAAAAATTTAGTATATCTGGATTTATAGGGCCCGCTGTACTCGCTCCAGTCAACTGAAAATCAATAGGGTACATCTGTGAGACACTTTGAACAATATTCAATCATAAAATTGATCAATCGTATACTCTCTGGAGGCTGTATCGTGCTAACAAACTGAAAATTCTCCAAAAATGACAAAAATTTGGTACTTCAAGTACCATAGAGTACCCGTTGTACTGGCTTTAGTGAGCTGAATATCAATAGATTTCACCTTTAAGACGCCCTTAATAATATCCAATCATAAAATTGGTCACTTGTATATACTCCGGAGGCTGTATCGTGCTAACAAACTGAAACTTCTCCAAAAAAGACAAAAATATCGTACTTAAAGTACTGTCACACCTGTTGTATTGGCTCTGGTCAGCTGAAAATCAATAGGGTTCATCAGTGAGATGCCCTGAATAATATTCAATCATAAAATTGGTGACTTGTTGAACACCGGAGGCTGTATCGTGCTAACAAACTGATATTTCTCAAAAAATGACAAAATATCGTACTTCAAGTACCATAGCACCCGTTGTACTGGCTCTGGTGAGCTGAAAATCAATAGGGATCATCTGTGACATGTCCTTAACAATATTCAATCATAAAATTGCTGACTTATTGCACTCCGGAGACTGTATCGTGCTAACAAGACATGTAAGGAAAAGTGGCCGACGACAACGACGACGACGACATACACACAGGATTTTTTTTCTAAAAACCGTTTTTTCGTGTTGTTGTTGATGGAAAACGTAAAAATAACTCAAAAAAAAATTTCAAAATTCCAACTTTTTTTGGGGTAAACCAATACTTTTCTGGCATATAGAAAGGTTGGGCGGAAAAGTAAAATCCTGTGTGTATGTCGTCGTCGTTGTCGTCGGCCACTTTTTCTTACATGTCTTGTTAGCACGATACAGCCTCCGGAGTACAATAATTCACCAATTTTATGATTGAATATTGTTAAGGACATGTCACAGATGAACCCTATTGATTTTCAGCTCACCAGAGCCAGTACAACGGGTGCTATGGTACTTGAAGGACGACAATTTGTCATTTTTTGACAAATTTCAGTTTGTTAGCACGATACAGCCTCCGGAGTTCAAGAAGTCACCCATTTTATGATTGAATATTATTCAGGACATCTCACTGATGAACCCTATTGATTTTCAGCTCTTCAGAGCCAATACAACATGTGCTACAGTACTTTAAGTACGATATTTTATGATTGGATATTATTAAGGGCGTCTTAAAGGTGAAATCTATTGATATTCAGCTCACTAAAGCCAGTACAACGGGTGCTATGGTACTTGGAGTACCAAATTTTTGTCATTTTAGGAGAATTTTCAGTTTGTTAGCACGATACAGCCTCCAGAGAGTATACGATTGATCAATTTTATGATTGAATATTGTTCAAGGAGTCTTACAGATGTACCCTATTGATTTTCAACTGACTATAGCGAGTACAGCGGGTCCTATAAATCCAGATATACTACATTTTTGGTTATTTTTCGAGAAATTTCGGTTTGTTAGCACGATACATCCCCCGAAGTGTATACAAGTAAACATTTTATGATAGAATATTGTTCAGGGCCACAGATGCGGAAAAGTTAGTTTTAATCTTTAAAACCATTTATTTTTTATTAATATTTCTCATATTTCTACCATGCTCAACCGAGTCACAAAATTCATACAATTCCAAAAAATTATTTCTGGAAAGCGAGGTTAGGGATTTGAACTCATCGTCACTAAAACTGTTTATATCCTCCCAGTTTCTGACTTGGCGATTTTCATGGGCCATATCTCTTAAAACTTGAAGGAACATATTTGTCATTGTGTAAGGTTTATTTATAAAATTCAAACCCTCTTGTAATTGGGGCAATAAAAAACCACGATCATCCAAATGATGGCTACAAATTCTTAAAAAATCGGGTACATACGAGTATATGTTACACGCAACAAAAATGTCAACTGTATACTTTAAAGTTACTCGTTGAAGGTTTACTCTTGATTCACATATTATGCAGGAGCGGCTTGTAGCAGGTGAAAAAAGATTTAACCGTAGGTAATTATTATTATTTTCTATTTTTTTTTCGTTTCATTTGCTATAGAAATATTACAATTAGTACATATCCGTGTGTTGTCAAAAATATCGACGACAGAAAATCCAGCTGCTTGCCTTCTGTTACTGGCAATTTGAAGAAAATATATATTATCATCGCGAATTAATCGAACAGTTTGTCTTGGAAAATATATGTTATCATCGCGAATTAAACGAACAGTTTGTCTTGGAAAATAAAAGTGATCACAAACGTAACACTGCATTCTATTTGCAGAAACCATATTATAATATCTCAACACAACAATTAATGTTAAATTGACAATGCCAATGAGGAACATCTCTAACGCACTTCATTTGTTTCCACAGCACACTTGTTTAGAATAGTACAAAATGGTTTGGAATGAAGAACGGTCAAAAATAAAGTTACATAGTGTTTACTGTTTTGACATATAAACCCATTTCACATTATATGTATACAAGGTGATTGCTAATTCATCCACAGAAAGGCGTTTCTTAAAAAAAATTACACCCTGTATATTAAGGAATTCGTTAATAATATTGATTATGGAGTAATAAATAAATACCTAGATAACAATACTTTTTATGAAATACAGGCTGATACGTCTAATTCGTTTTTGATGGAGCAACTATTAAAGAAATGTTCATTTTTCAGAATCACCCTATATTTTTCAATTCGATCCGTCAAAATGTACAATCTATTTATTTTTGTCATTAGCTGTAAGCAATTAATACCTTCGCATAATTTCGGTATGATCCGTTTTTGAGATTCCAATATACAGGGTCAATCATAACTATATGGCGATAGGATAATAACCTCAATAAAATATTGCTGTGGAAAAAGATAAAGGGCGTTAAAGTTGAATTTTTTTCGTTTTTTTTTGCTAATAATTTCACTGTATATTTATCGATTGTTATCAAAATCGACACAGAGGCATAATTTTATACTGGCAATATTATTTTATGTATTATTTGATATTTTGTTACAGGGGGAGCCTCGTGAAGGATTTCTGATGATGAAATTGACTGGTAACTTTTGTTGACGAAATTCTTTAGTGATTTTTATTAGAAAATATGACATAAACATAATTTTTACGTAATATTGGTACTCCTGTTCAAACACGATGTTCTCATTCGTTTTCGAGAAAAACGCAATTGAACAGTTCAGAGTATCGGAAGGGGATTTCAAATATTATAACTCGCAAATGGTTATTATACTCGTACATGAATGATATTTAATATGGTTCACTATATACATATATTGGAATCTCAAAAACGCATCATACTAAAATTATATGAAGTTATTAATTGCTTGAAGCTAATTACAAAAATAAATAGATCGCACATTTTGACGGATCGAATTGAAAAATATTAGGTGATTCAGAAAAGGGGATATTTCTTTAATTATTGTCGCATCAAAAACTAGTTATTAAATGCATAATCAATATTAATAACAAATTCCCTAATATACAGAGTGTAATTTATTATTTTTTAAGAAACGCTGTGGATGAATTAACAATCACCCTGTATACATCGAATGTAAAATGGGTTTATATAATGTCAGAACAGTAAACATTATGTAGGTTTTTATTTTTGACCATGTTTTCATTCTATATCACATTCTCCCAGAATTTCAAAAACTCCCCCTGATGTAACTGAAAACCACCCTGTATATGTTTCCATTTTGAACTATTTATGTGTACGTTTGCGTTAGACTAGGACATATTAATGCTACAATCAACTAGAAATGCTTATTTTTTCTTTTTAATCAAGTTACGTAGTTTCAAATAATATGGATTTCTCGACTTTAACACCCTGTATTTTAAAATCTAGTCATAGGATTGAATTGGTCCCATGGACACTTTTGGTCAACAAGTCGAGACAACATCATATTCAAAATTTATTACATTTGACGGAACGCCACTTTACCATTAGAAAAGGGCGGGGTCCTCTCTCGCTGGTCGGTCCTGTATATATTAGTGCCTTTTTTACTAGATAATTCTAGATTGCGGCTTACACAAAAACAATTGGCTCTCTGCCATTTTCGAGATTAGACTGGTCACAAAAACAATATCAAGATAAGATAGTCACAAAAAACCGTAAACATTTCTAAGAAATCCCTGCGCATGCGTCATAATTTTAACTTTTATACATGGCTTAGACAGAGTCGGATTCAGGATCTACACTAGTGTGCTATTTCGTAACAGTGATTATGCTCATTTATTCGAGATAAGTTTAATATTCCACAGCAAGTAAAAATAAGAAAAACTGATTTGTACGTTTCGGGAAATTAATTATAACGCGATTTACTGCAAAAATAAACGGGAAAAAGATAAATAAATGAAAATAACTTATGCTATCAAGAAGCATACAATTTATGTTTAAAAAAAGTCACCTATTGAGTTTCAATATCTAATTTTATACGGATATTATGAGCGATTGAAATTGTAGTAAGTATTGAATACACGATAACAAGAATTTATAAGAACCTCTATGTTCAAAGTGAAAAAAAATGTACTTAAATTTGGTAATTAAATTTTGTAATATCGCTCAAAAATATTGAAAATTGACCCTGTAACGTCGATTATCGTAAACCATGCATGAAATGTTGATTAAGGTCATGACAGACGTAATCCCTTCATGAAAATTAATGCTACAAGATTATTAAGTGCTTAAGGTTGTCACTCTTCAATAAACTTTGTTATGAAAACGCATGATCTTAAAAAAAATTCATTAATTGCCTAACGATTTTATGAAAAATATGTAGACATTTTTTTGCAAAATTTCCTGCTCTTTCGAATGGTCTTATTCAAATTTTATAAAAACGCTTATTAAATAAGTTATAAACAAAAAAACATATTTTTCTACTTCCGCTACTAAAATCGCACTTTGAACACGGGTTTGACATGCACAAAACGACTCTTTTAACACTAGTGTTAAAAATGCGAAAAGTCACATCTCGTTTATCTTTTGTTTTTTAAACGTCAAATCAAGTGTATCTTTTGTATGTTAAATTTCATGCTTCTTGATAATTTTGTTATTTGCGTCATTTGATTTATCAGTCAGCTGTCAGTCATCGTCCGTCATGTAATGAATATAATTCAAATATAATATAATGTTTTCCTTCCCGCGGGCGAAGAAAAAGTATAGTAAGCACCTCGTGTTAAAAACGTCTTTAGTCACTCGTTTCACAAGGAACTCGTTCCCCAGACAGCACACAATATCCATTAGACATCCATAAGATATCCTTATGGATATCCTGTATATCCACTGGATATAGATGAATAGCCTATAGATATACAATGGATATCCATATGTCGGCCTATATCTAGGATATATGTGTTATCTTATGAATGTCTTTGGAGATATCTACTGGATATCTCGTTAATGTCTCATGGATATCCTATGTTCACATTTGGTATTTCCACTTATCGTCCCATGGATATTAATAGGATATTTTATTTTCACATTTGGTATATCCTTCCTCCTCAAACATGAATATCTGAGAATATATTACTAATACGTACTGGTGGAAATACAAGGTGGTCCAACGAAAACAATACAAAACAAAAGTTTTTTATGTCTACAGATCTGGAATAATATTAACAGAAAATATTTTATCCAGTCAACCAGTACAAAATATTATAGATACACAGGGTGGATAGTCTAGTATTTAAGTAGACGACTGTAAAATATTGTGGTCCAGTGAAAAATATTCAAATTCTCATCTCGTATATCTGTTATATTTTGTACTGATTGACCAGAACTATTATTTCCAGTTAATTTTATTCCAGATCTGTGGATATATACAACTTTTGGTAAGCATTGGTTTTGTTGGCCATCTTGTATTTCTACCAGCAGTTACTAGTCAGACATTCATCTGTGAATAAGAAGGTACAAATAGAATTACATTTTTCATAATTGTAGTATTATTTGACATATGATGAAATGATATACTATGGAATAGAATGATAGAAAATACTTTATTTTATGTAATATACATATTTGCATATACATCAATAATTGTTCTTCCTCACCACCTAGGTCATCTAATCTGCACAGTTCTTTCTGTAAGAACGAGAAAAGAAATATTATAGATTTTCTAGGTCAGCTATACCGTATAGGTACGCCCGAATATAAGATGCAATTTTTTTGTAAAATAACGTTTTGATCATTGGCCCGCGTCTTGTATTCGAGCACATACCTGTAATAAGAACATTTCTTATCACCTGAACATCATTATTATTATTGAGCTCAGAAGATTTTTTAATCAAATCAGCCGAGCCCTCAGCACAGTTTATCATGAAACAAAGTAAAAGCCGAGGTAAAACATTTTTCACACCATGCTATTTTACATTGTATAAGTATACAAAACGCTTTTAATGTAGGTAATCAATCATAAATATCAATAAAATATAGGAGACGTAGAAATATTCACAATTAAGGTAAGAAATAACATATACATACTGTAAAGGGGTTCGTGAGTGTGGTAGAGCATAAAAGGGGTTGGATGGTTAGATATATTTCTTTATTCAACCTACAATAAATATTTACAATTAAAACCTAAAACTCTGTACAAAAAGTATATATACAAGATTTATTGGTCCTGGAGGTGGGCAGTCTCACAGGGGGGTCGTCGGATTGGGTCGCGGATTATTCTTCTCGGTTGTCCAGCTTCCTCACTGAGACGCTAGGTTCCTATAACCAAAGGGGTGTGTCAGGGTCGAGATCTCGCGTTCAACGCACAGCGTGATCTTGGAGGTCGGGAGTTTGCTCCCGTCCCGGGCTCAACGCGCTCCTGAATTTCGGCTAATCGGGAAGGCCTCGGTCCTGCGCTCAACACGCTGCAGGGCTTGACCTAGGGTAGTTGGCGTCCGCCCCAAGCTCAACACGCTTTAGGACATGGTCCGATATACAGGTTTGCTTAGCGTCTAGCCTCGAATTCAACGCACACCAAGGGGTCAACGAGAAGCGGGATATTTATGTGTTCACGATTCCTAAGCTCAACACGCTCCGGAATATAGTGTAACACTTCGGTTATTTTCAGTTATCCATATCGAAATTCATTCTTCACAAAGCACAAATCATCAAATCAATAAAAATAAATCTTAATCAACGTAAATCAGCTACCCAGGTTTTAATAACATATTTAAGATTATGTTAAACCCACTAAACTTGATTCTTGCCAAACGACCAGGCTTTTGATTGGTTAATATGCGAACGGCACGAACAGCGAACTGAAAAACTTAAAACTTCGTTATGTCTGAACGTCAGGGAATGTCACGCTCAACGGCGAACGGTAACAGCAACGGAGAATATAAATGCGCAAATATGAAAGTAGCTTTTTAACTTTCAACGGAAACGGCAACTGCGACCGGAAACGGCAACTGCAAGCTTATAAATCGGCCTTTAAACGTTGTCATGAGATATTGTGTGTTAAGAACACGTTTATATTTATATTTTTCCAATTTCACGTCTTGAATAAAACCAAAAATACGTTCAGCACTGACAAAAATGCGACAGAAAATAGTAATAGATATCCATGGATATAATATCAGGAGATTAAGACATTTATGTATTGAAGGTATTATGTATTAGAACTTCCTTCCCAATCATTTTTATGTGATTATTCAATATATTATCAGTAAAATAGAAAATAATTTTTTTCATATCCATGAAATACATTCAGTGTATACCCATTAGATAGCTTACTTGGACTGGATACTCTGTGGATATTGGGCTATCCACTGGATATCTAGTGGATATTGTGTGCTGTCTGGGATCCGCTTCGCTCCACTCGTGCCTAGTAAAACTCGTGACTAAAGTAACCTTTTTGACACTTGATAGGGGAGAGTTGGACAAAACCGGGTACCAGTATAAAAACTGACTACTTCTTCTGCTATGTTAGAGTAGCAAACGTTTGCTACAGATAGAAATATTCTCAAATTACTTAAGGTTAATATACCAATGTCAATTTTTATAAATATTCTTAAATTTTTCATTTTTTTTATTTTTAAGAAAATATTGCAAAATACCCGGTTTTTTCCAACCGGTATGATAAAACCGGGTAGTAACTTAACTACCATGCAAAAAGACTGATAGGCAGAAAATAAAATATTTATTGAAAATATGTGAACAAAAATCGAAAATCTATGAACAGAAGTCGCAAATAAAAACATCATCTACATCAGCATAGGAACTACAGGCTTCATGAGCCCATTTGTTGCAAGACACACATTTTATCCAGCTTTCCTTTGCCTTAGAGTTTGAATATAATTCATTGCAATACAGACACGTATCGTCATTATTATATTCTTCCTCCGAACTATCAGAATCTGCAATCTTTAATTTCGGAACCAATTTTGTTTTTGGTGCAGCCTTTTTTACCACACTTTTTCCTTTTTTTGTCCGGTTCATATTCATATTTAGCTTTAATTTTTTTACCACTGGAGATTTTTTAAAATTTGCCTCTAACTCAGACTTATAAGGAGATGATGTTATTACAGCAGCCTTTCCTCTTCTCCTGTTATCGTTGGGTGGCTTCCTGGTTGCCTTAGGGATCGGAAAAACCTCCTACCTGGAGGTAATGGAGCTAATAATTGTGTAGCTGTCAGCTTTCTTGTTGAAGTAGAATCTTTATCGAGTTCTTTGCCTAAATACTTGTTCAAATCGGATGTCGTAGATTCATCTTCTTGTATATTTACTTCTCGCTCTGTAGTTTCTGAGGGAGCAAACATCCACTCAGGAAAAACTTCAGGATTAAGCGGATAAATTCCAGACTTCCTGAAACCATTTATTGCAGTTTGCATAATTGCCGATTTAACAAAAGCCTCACCAAAGAGTTCTCCCACTTCATAAATTGTAACACGTCTTCCAGGATGCTGGCGCATCCATTTTCTTACTTCTTCTCCATAATATGTGTTCAAGGGAGCCATAAATGACACGTTAAGTGGTTGTAACCGGTGCGTAGTATGCGGTGGAAAGCATATATGATAATAACGTGATTTTCTCTGGCCAGATTTATCAACTCCAGGCTTTTTGTATGGGTCGCGTGTCCATCAAGAAGCAAAAGAACAGGATTTTCTGGTGTCGGGTGAGTAAACTCGATGAACTTTTTAAACCACTTAATAAAAATATCTGTTTGGATCCATCCACTTGGGTGGAACTCAGCAAATGTTCCAGGAGGAGCGTGGTCTAAAAGTTGCGCATTTGGAAGCTTTCTAGGAAAAATCAGCATTGTAGGCATATAGGAACCACTTGCACTCATGCAGATTTCGGCGGTAACCAAGGTTCCTCTTTCAGCGGAAACCAGAGCACCAATTTGTCGTTTTCCTCTCATAAAAATAACTTTAGATTGCTTGTTGGGGACAGTTGTAATTCCCGTTTCATCAACATTCCATATGCGCTCAGGAGGAAACTTGTGTTGGTTATAAACTTGTGTTAATAGAGTGAAAAACTTCCATACTGCTGCTCGGTTAAATCCTATAGCTCGTCCAATTGAAGTAGCTTCTGGAGTCCTTAATCGAAGATTTCATGCCATGACAAACACGAATAAAGCCAACATTTACCAGCCATTTACTTTTCTGTATTAAAATTGTGGTTGATGTTATTCTGCACGGCTAGTTCGTAAACAAGAATTCTTAGTTCAGATAAAGTAAATCCGAATAGTCTGCTTTCCATTTGGAAGACATGCGAAGCTAGCTCATCCTCTTGGGCAGCGCTAAACACAGGCTTGTACCGGCCCAGACCTAAAATTATTTATATTTTAAATAAGAAAACAGAAATAAATTAAAGGTAATTCCTATCTTTCTTACTAGCTTCTTCAACAGAGTTACCATTTCTTACTTTTTTCACACGATCTTCTGAAGTGGATTGAGGAACATTAAAACTTTGAGAGGCTCTTTTGTATCCCATCCTATGTTCTAGCACTTCAACTATTGCATTTTGCATGCTTTCTTGATCCCATGACTGACGAGTAGTTTTTCGTTTATAATGCGACATGTTGTAGTTAACTAAAAGCAAAAGAACAGCTGTAGAAACTGGAAGTAACAAAAGGTCTGATAAAATCGGGTACCCAGTTTTGTCGATTTTCGGACTACCCGGTTTTGTCCAACTCGTAAACGAGACATTAAATATTATTTAAATTTTTTGGTTATGAAATTATATTCAAAATTTTTGGCCAAATTAAAGGTAATATATTAGGTTACATGTATTAAATTTTGAAATAGTCATTAGTTATTCAGTTAAGGAAAAAAACTATAAACTTACCTTAAAAATCGAGTTTGCTACCCCAAAAAACAGGCGAGGTGTTACTGCTCCGGCACAGGTTACTCAAATGATGTAGAAATGGATACACGCGACTGTTGGCGGTTTAGGGACACTAATTTTAACATTGTCTAATAGATGGCAGCAGTTAGTTAGATGAATTAAGGGGTACCCGGTTTTATCAACCTACCCGGTTTTGTCCAACTCTCCCCTACTTAATATACTATTTCAACTAACATTGTTTAATAAAAAAATCTCACACAATATTGAGCTGTGGACTCTTCGGATTTTGTTTTCGGATATCAAAACGAAGACATTCCAACAAACTCTAAAACTCTGGGAATTTGTTCAAAGTTATTTTCCTAGTTGACTCTACTATAATTTTTTTGTTAGTTTATGTCAATCTAAATAATTCTCCAGTGGAGCCATTTCGGAAGAACGGAAACTACCATTTATATTTATTCGTAGAGCAACAGCGTGAAGGGTATACTTTTAGAAACTTGCCGATTAGTAACAGGAGGTATAGTTGTATTTTTCCCATCGTACAACTACGAAAATTGGATATGGCAGCAAGTAGAAAAGATTAATTTTGGTAGGAAAGTATTTAGAGAACCTCAAACGGCCGGACAAGTAGATTCGGTTTTAGAAAAATACGCAGAAGCGATTAGTAGTCCTGGTAGTAAAGGTGCTTTACTTTTCAGTGTTGTTGGTAAGTTTTTTTTTTTGCTTTAAGGATGAATGTATAGTTTATTTACGATAAAAAGACGATGATGTCATTTTTAGTTACTTTCCTGCTTATCAGATTAAATATTCATTTACCAACCGTGAATACAATTTATCCTCAACAGCCAGGGCAATTTACAGCTAACGGATTGGCAAAACTTCAAGACGTTGTCAAATCAACTGGTAATCTTCCCCAGTTTGTTTTGACGTTTATCGACATTCGATCATCGTCTAATATTTACAAGTTTTTTTTGTGCTTTTAAATTCATTGCTTCTTTAAGATTAAAAAAACAGTTATTTTCATAACTAATTATCTAGGCAAATCTGCAGTATGTGGTAACATCTTTGTTGAGCTATTTTGAACGAGAATGCCGAAATGGGGGTCCGCTTCTCCCGCTTACTGCTGTAAGAGACGTAAGTAGTATTCGCTATTTGTATTCATCATTAATAATATTATTGTTACATATTTAAATGTTTTTAATGTTAGGTTAGGTTAATTAAACTTGATAATATATTATTCTTTCATAAATTGAAGTAATTATATTGTAGAGAGTTGCAGAAGCTCTACAACTTTGCGTTACCACTGTTAACCGTATTGCCGCCAAGCATAATAGAGGTGAACAGCCTAAAAGCCCACTTAAAAAGAGAGAACGCATAAAACCTACTGTTGAAATTGATAACTTTGATCAAAACGCTTTCCGAAATGTTATATACGAAATGTATGGAAACAGTGAGTATATTGAATTTACTGTTTTATTTTATTCACAATTAACTAACACAATATTTTTTCAGAGGAACACATAACCTTGAAAACTTTAAGAGACAAACTCCAGGAGCGTGAACTCTTTAATGGTTGTTTAACATCACTCTGGAAGATAGTGAAAAATATTGGATTCAAATACCAAAAAGATGATCCTCGTCGTGGTTTACTGGAGTTGCCACATATTGCATTAAAGCGTGTACATTTTCTACATGAATATGTCAACATAAAAAGGGAAGGTTTATATCAATTTGAGTTTTTGGATGAGACCTGGATATTTAAAGACGGTACTGTTAGACGTTCTTGGCAAGATTCTAATCATAGAAGCGTGAAAAAAACCAAAATTGGTGGTCGAAGGTAATTGAATAATAAAATTTAGCAATTAATTTATGATATACTAACATTCCTGCCATTTTAAGACCTTTTCAAATATTTACTAGTCACACTATTTTATTTAAATCTATATAATTATTAATAATTGTTTTGAGCTATGCAGTCTATCTAGGAAACCTAGTAGTAATTCGTTATTTCCTTATTGTAGGTATATAGTATTGCATGCTGGTTCCTCTTCTGGATTTATTCCTGGAGTAGGGCTGGTTTTTTCTTCCAACAAACAAGATGGTGATTACCACACGGTGAAATCAACCGAGAAATTTTTTTGCATTGGTTTGAATACCAGCTTTTAGTGAACTTGGAAGAACCTGCCACAATTGTAATGGACAATGCACGTTATCACAGTACAGTGATCAATAAAGTACCAACAACAGCTACCAAAAAGGCTGATATACATAACTGGTTGATACAAAATGATATTCCTTTTGAAAATACTTTCCTCAAAACCCAATTATTGAATTTATTACAACGGTAAGTTGATATAAACATTTTTCAATATATTATGGTAATACTTAGATAACTTATTTTGTTTAAATATATGCATTTTTGTAGGAATAAACCACCAACAGTATATGAAGCTGACATATTATCTGAAAAATATGGTCACAAAGTGCTTCGACTTCCCCCTTACCACTGTATGTTCAACCCAGTTGAACATATTTGGGGCATAGTTAAACATTTTTATAGAGATCATGTGGGAACTGATGGTTCTTCAACAGAACAAGCAATAGATGTATGGAAAAAGTCTTTAGAAAAAGTGACTCCTGATATTTGGTCAAAGACAGTATAGCACACTGAAATAATTATACAGGATGGGTGGGATAGAGAAGTAGTATTTGATAGACAGGATGTGCCTCCACTTATTATTAATTCTGACAGTGACGATGGAGATAGTGAGTTATTTTTTGTATATTTTTATCCCAAATGCTTTATTTCCACTTTTTCAAAATCACTAATAACTATTAGTAAATTAATTAGGTACAGTTATTTTATAATACACAAATTAAAACAACGACCACAGTATCTCTACATAAACAATACTGATAAAATGGGATATTTTTTATTTTTATATCTTGTAACAAAATTTTATTTTGTGTATCTATATTTTTCTTTTCCATTCTATTTTTATTATAATAAATATAAAGATATTGTATAAAGAAACAATATTTAAATTTGCATGAAGATGATTACAGCTTGTATTGATTCCTTTTAGCGTAATCCCTTGCAGTGCTCTTGAAGATGGTTCTATAGAGCATAGAATAAGGTATAAGGACCTACAGTTCGTCATTTAACCCTCTTCTATGTAAAATAATTAAATGTTAATTCGATTATAGAATGATTGGTTACTGTTTCTTGTATCTTATCCATAGTTTTTCATGAATAAATATTTATATTAAATTAATCAAGCCTATCATACAAGCCTTTTATTTTTAAATAAATATTTTTGATTTACGCCCTATGAGGCACGGAACAATGTAAAAGAAGAACTGTCAATCTAACTTCAGATTGACTTTTCTAGTGTTCGTTAAGTAAAGGAAAAAACTACAGCTTGGCAACATCACAATTTTTTGTTTTGCAACGTCATCGTCTTTTTATCGTAAATAAACTATAGTACCTACATTTAATTCATTCTTTAAAATATCCATTATACATTTGTATGCACGCTAATTTTAATTTCCTATATTACTTTGAACGAAAAAAATTTATAAGATATATGTGCACGCCAGGAAGCAAAGTTTGTCCTCAATGGGATTTAAAAAACTCTGTGCGCATTGACATTAGAAAGACTATACCCCCCCATTGGAGATGGAAGCCATAAGAAGTGTCGATGAAGTAATGGAAGTAATATCAATGATCAAAAAAGACATCCAACGGTCCGTGTTATACAAGGAGGAATCAAGAAGGTGTAGAAAAGAATGCGTATTAACGGGACCAAGAATTTACAGTTTAGATATTGGACATTATTATAATGAACCACCCTGTATACAAAGTAAAAGCGAAAGTAGTCAACTTATCTGAATAAGAGGAATAAAGATTTAAGTCCTTGTTCCCCGACGGGACTTTGAAGACCCATGTAATCTAAAATACAAAGTTAACTTTAATAACAGTAGCTTTGTCAAAACTATGGAGTGTCAAATATGGATGTATCATTTTTCAAATGGTGTGACAATAGGATTGTACATTTTGTATCCAACTTTCATGGCACAGAATTGACTACAGTCAAACGTCCACAAAAAGACGGTACCAAGATTGATATACATTGTGCTCAAATTGTCGATGACTATAATAAACATGTGGGTGGTGTAGATCAAGCGGACCGACTTCGACAAGCATATTGTATCAATAGGCGGTCCAAAAAATGGTGGCACCGCCTATTTTTGGGAATTGTTGATATTGTTGTTGTGAACAGTTACATCATTTATTAAAAACTTAATCCCAAAGATTACCTTACCTTACTTGATTTTAGAAGAGGAGTTGCGCTAGGACTCATGAATAAATCCAATAATCCTGTTAAAAACATAAAGCGTAGAGGAATTGTGCCCGAAATGGCATACTTGCTGAGTTGGCATAGTCGCTATTTAATGTACATACATTTTGAATTACGCGCCTTTTGTTGCGCCCCCTTAAAGCCACCGGCTCAAACAAACTATTGCGCTAATCGGAAGCAGGTCAATTGTCTTTGAGTGATCGAAAAGTACGTTTGTCACATTTTTGTTTACTCAAAATATTTTTAAGTATCGTTCGCAGATAGTTTGGTGGGTAACGGAAGGGACTTGAAGGTATGTTATTGTAACTTTCAGATAGATAATTTATTGAATATTATATCTAAGTTATCAAATACCTAGTTTAAAATATGTTTTAGTAAAAATTATATTATTTGAAAATAACCGTTAATTTTATGAGATGTCATACAACAATTTTTATAAGATGGCATGGTATGCCATCTCAGCAACTCAATTATTAATTGGAAACAATGTTTTTTTAGACATGGGTCGCTACAAAAGAAAGTCAAATAGAGAGTCATGGGATGAAAATAATATGCAGGAAGCCATCTTAGCTGTGAAGGCGAAGCGTATGGGGTGACTTTTAGCGTCAAAAACGTTTAATGTCCATTTTGGGACTTTAAGACGTAGGGGAGCTAAGGAGGAAGGCTGGAAAAAGGTTACATATAAGGTCACAAAAGCACATTCAATGAAAATCTTGAAAATGAACTGGTCCAACATATCAAAAAAATGGAATCCATGTTTTTCGGGCTAATAACGGATGACGTCCGAAAACTGGCATTTCAAATTGCGGAAGCAAAACAAATCCCTCATCGATTTTCTACTGAAACTAAAACGGCTGGGTAGACCTGGCTGAATGGTTTCAGGCAACGTAATCCTACGATATCCTTACGATCACTTGAGAGTACTTCTGCAGCTCGAGCTAGAGCTTTTAACAAAGTTCAAATTGACAAATACTTTCAAATGCTTTCTGGAGTATTGGATCAACATAAATTCCTGCGAATGATATTTGGGACATGGATGAATCGGATATTACCACCGTTCCTTCGAAGAGTACAAAAGTTTTGACCACCAAAGGCAGAAAACAAGTAGGCGTTTTAAGTAGTGCTGAACGAGGTCAGCGACTAACGACCGTTTGTTGTATGAACGCAGCAGGTAAGTTTATGATTTTAACTTCCTAGGTACCTATAAAAAATCGTTATGTATTTTTTTAGGGACATATCTCCCTCCTGCTCTCATATTTCCAAGAAAAAACATGAAAGCTGAATTAATGGATGGAGCACATGTTGGATCTGTGGCATTTACCTAAGAAAATGGGTACATGAATAGTGACATATTTCCTAAATGGTTGAAGCACTTTGCGAAATATGCCAAACTATCAAAGCAAAATAAAGTCTTGCTGTTATTGGATGGACACGCTAGCCATAAAAGCTTAGATGCACTTGTATATGCTGAAGAAAATGGCATAGTTCTTTTTTGTTTTCCCCCACATTGTACCCATAGGGTACAACCGTTGGATGCTAGCTTTTTTGGTCCTCTTAATGCTTACTACAATCAAGAATGAACTAATTGGCTTAAAAATAACCCAGGGCGTGTAGTAACTCATTTCCAAGTAGCTTCTTTATTCAACGCAGCAACCATACCCAATGCTCTAAGCGGATTTTCGGCGACAGGCATAGCATCATTCAACGACAACATCTTCCCCGATTGGATGTTTGCTGCCGCAGAAGTAACTAACGCTGAAGAGGATGCCAATCGGGACGAAAATCAAATGGAAGATGGTCAGTTAAATAAAGTCAACGTCATGACAAACTCGGTGCCAAGTTTCCAATGTACCAAGGTCTCTAACGAAAAGACCAATGAAACTTTAGTTTTGCCAGGTCCTTCATCATGTTCTCAAAACATATTTCCAGGAACAAATCTTGACCTATCAATTGAGGAGATTTCACCAATGCCAAAAGTCGCAGAGATAGTGCGACGAAAAAGAAGAAAAGGGTCATATGGTAATCTAACAACAACCCCTGAAATTGAAAAATGAGGAAGCGCAAAAGAAAGAAGTGATGTTAAGAAAGGCGGCGAGAACTGTTAAGAAGAAAATTGGTAGAGTGATTGAGCAGGACGAGGATGCACAAAAAAAAGAAGGGATGATAAGAAAGTCGGAGAGAACTATGAATAAGAAATGTGTTATGGAGGATGAGAATGAAGATGAGCAAGCCGAGGGTTTTGACGTAGGAGATGACCTAGATGAGGAGGACTCGCCTTGTATTTATTGCAATGAGCTTTTCTCCTGGTCTCTATCAAGAGAATTATGGTTCCAGTGTCACATCTGTAAGAAATGGGCCCAGTGTCACATCTGTAAGAAATGGGCCCATGCAGAATGTGCTGGAGTAGACAGAAAGACAAAAATGTTCAAATGTGAAATTTGTACCTAGTTTTATATTTTTTTTAATACTATGCCATCTCATCAATAGTTACTTTCATGAGATGGCATACCATGCTTCTTTTTCAAAATATACTTTTTCGTTTGTTAATAGAAAAACCGTTTAGGTTTTGTGAAAACTTACTCTATTTATTCCATTTTTATATATTTCCTACATAAAAATATGTTTTTGGTCATAAATTAAAAAATTATAGTACCCAAAATAAAAGTATGCCATCTCAGGCACACTTCCCCTAGATCAGCATCTTCTCCGAACCCTCGAAACAGCCCTCAAAATTCTTTAGTGTGTACAAAACGTAGGAAATATAATTAGTGTCTTTTACAACCGGGCTCTTGCACCCTCTCTGTCCTTCCTTTTTACTTGATACACAGATTATATTGTTTACATTTAAACTCTCCTTCTCCTATCAGCTTTTTGTTATTGTTATCGTCCAAGTAGCGCTTGTTTAAGATTCCTTCGAGGACAGGGTAGGTCCAGATATATCTTACAAAATCAATATTAAAATCTGGTCCCCATGAAGGCCCGACCCGACTTGAATACAAAAAACATTTTAGGTCTTTTCTTTGAACAAATATATGTCGAAAACGAATAAACTCATATTTTCCATGATATTTTGTCAATTTTGAGTGTTATTACTCGAAACTATGTTTTTAGGTGGAAAACTCAGCGAAGGTCTAAATTTTAGCGACGATCTTGGAAGATGTGTGATAGTAGTAGGCTTACCATATTCTAATATAACTGCAGCTGATTTAAAGGAAAAAATGAACTATTTGGATAAAACTGAGGTATTTTTTGAGCTCAATAATTTAAGTGTATAATATTTCTGCTCCATTCAATTGCTTGTCAATGTTTTAATAACGATGTAGAAATTCACAGTAAATAAATGGTATTTAATTGTTTTAAGGGTAAAGGTGCAGGGCAAACATATTACGAAAATCAATGTATGAAAGCAGTTAATCAATGCATAGGTAGGGCTGTGAGACATATAAATGACTACGCCACTGTTCTACTGTTAGACGAAAGATATAGTCGATCATCTGTGAAAACTGCGTTGCCAAATTGGATAAAGAAATCACTGAAAATTTGCGATTATGGAGAAACGTTTACATATGTTAAAAAGGTACTTATTTTTGTTTGTTTATTTAAAACAGGTTGTCGCAAAAAGTAATATTCTATATATAAGTTGTTACGTTACGAATTGTGAAGGAAGAACTAACATGTATAGTCGAGGCAATGAACTACTAAAAAAGGCAAAACTTCGGAATTTAGGCCGCATAAACGCATCGGAATACGGTTTTTTGCATTCGCTTTCAAAAATTATTTGTAAAAAATGTGCAGATTTGTGCTCCCGACAAATCGTAAATTGCATTGCTGCAGCCAAAAATGCAGTTTTTGGGACTGTGGTGATTAAAAGATTTAAAAAACTCTGTGTGCATTGACATTAGAAAGACTATACCTCCCCATTGGACATGGAAACCATAAAAAGTGTCGAAGAAGTAATAGAATTACAATCAATGATCAAAAAAGATATCCAACGGTCCATGTTATACTAGGAGGAGTCAAGAAAGTGTAGAGAAGAATGCGTATTAACGGGACCAAGAATTTACAGTTTAGATATTGGACATTATTAATGAACCACCCTGTATACAAAGTAAAAGCGAAATTGCATTGCTGCAGCCAAAAATGCAGTTTTTGGGACTGTGGTGATTAAAAGATTTAAAAAACTCTGTGCGCATTGACATTAGAAAGACTATACCTCCCCATTGGACATGGAAGCCATAAGAAGTGTCGAAGAAGTAATAGAAGTACAATCAATGATCAAAAAAGACATCCAACGGTCCGTGTTATACTAGGAGGAGTCAAGACAGTGTAGAAAAGAATGCGTATTAACGGGACCAAGAATTTACAGTTTAGATATTGGACATTATTAATGTATACAAAGTAAAAGCGAAATTGCATTGCTGCAGCCAAAAATGTATTTTTTGGGATTGTGGTGATTAAAAGTAAGTGTTCCCTTCGTCAGTCATACCATTACTGATGGAAAATACTTACCTCTAATCGGTGGGAAATAAATAATACCATAGGTTATATCAAAATCACGGGGACATATATTTTAGACAATAAATACAATATACTTGACCATGGGCAACTGACACTCCATACTAACATGAAATATGATTAACTATAATTAATTCTACTCGTAAGGAATTTCTATATATATATATATATATATATATATATATATATATATATATATATATATATATATATATATATAAAACCACGAATATTGGGGTAACGGCAAGTTAATTTAAAGAAAACTCTTGTTTCTGTTTTTCTTCCAAGCTTTCGGAAACGTTTATTTCCATTATCAAGGATAAGTAAATTGAGATTGTTATAAATTGGTAAATATAATTATATTTGAATTTTTTAAAAAAAATTTTTTCAATCATAAATCATTTTGACATTTTGACAGATTCATGAATGTAAACATTTTCTTTATATGCTAAAATGTTTTTGAAAACAAAAGAAGAAAATTGGTTATATTTGTAATATAGGTTATTAGTTATTCAAATATTCTTCTTTTATTATATAAAATTCAACCTCAAATTATTATAGATGTCATCATGTCATCTTAATAATTTAAAAGTATTGAAAACATTTTTAAAATCATTTACCTAAAATAAAATTATTTCTAAAAATCATCAAATAAGAATTTGAAATTTAGTTATTTTTATTATCAATTGTTAGTAGATAATAATAAATATCACTCAGATTATTATGGTCACTTTTTTTGTTGATAGTATTAGGTTCTTGAAATATATGAGCCATTTCTAAGAAAAGTCTTTTTTTGGTATTTGGTTGTATGTCCAAAATATTAAAACAGATTCAAAATCCATAAAGTGATCATTATCAATTACATGTTCAGATAAAGCACATCTTTCAGGATGTAACTTACAATCGCTCTTATGGAGACTTATACGGTTCTTTAATTTCTGACCAGTGTGACCAACATATTTTTTATCAATAAGTCTCCATAAGAGCGATTGTAAGTTACATCCTGAAAGATGTGCTTTATCTGAACATGTAATTGATAATGATCACTTTATGGATTTTGAATCTGTTAATATTTTGGACATACAACCAAATACCAAAAAAAGACTTTTCTTAGAAATGGCTCATATATTTCAAGAACCTAATACTATCAACAAAAAAAGTGACCATAATAATCTGAGTGATATTTATTATTATCTACTAACAATTGATAATAAAAATAACTAAATTTCAAATTCTTATTTGATGATTTTTAGAAATAATTTTATTATAGGTAAATGATTTTAAAAATGTTTTCAATACTTTTAAATTATTAAGATGACATGATGACATCTATAATAATTTGAGGTTGAATTTTATATAATAAAAGAAGAATATTTGAATAACTAATAACCTATATTACAAATATAACCAATTTTCTTCTTTTGTTTTCAAAAACATTTTAGCATATAAAGAAAATGTTTACATTCATGAATCTGTCAAAATGTCAAAATGATTTATGATTGAAAAAATTTTTTTTAAAAAACTCAAATATAATTATATTTACCAATTTATAACAATCTCAATTTACTTATCCTTGATAGTGGAAATAAACGTTTCCGAAAGCTTGGAAGAAAAACAGTAACAAGAGTTTTCTTTAAATTAACTTGCCGTTACCCCAATATTCGTGGTTTTATACCTAATTAGTCGGCAAAGACTATCTCCTATATATATATATATATATATATATATATATATCTTTCTTAAAAAAATATGTGGATAATATAATATTAAATGTCCCACAAAACAGTTTAAAACAGGTGTTACTTGTGTTCAACTCTTATCATGAATCCTTACAATTTACAATCGAGGAAGATGATGAAAATTGCAGTGTCCCTTTCCTAGATACTAAAGTGATCAGGAGAGTGGATAACACACTCATTACTAGTTGGTATACCAAACCTGGAGCCTCAGGTAGATTCGTACATTATGAATAGTATCACCAACACAAACAAAAAATTAACCTCGTTCTTGGCATGAAAAACAGAGTTATCAAGACTAGTCACACTTCGTTACGTGTTCAAAATTTGAGAAAACTCTCAGTATTTTTTATTAACAGTGGTTATCCTAGAAGACTGGTTTATTCTTTGTTGTTCAGTAGGTCTTCCATTGGTGATGAGCCTCCTTCTAATACCGCTCTTTTTAAATCAAAACCTACCTAGACTGTATCTTTCGTTACCAAACATTCACACTATCAATCACAAATTTAAAAATATTTTTTCAAAATTTCCTTCTATAACGTTAGCCAGTAGAAACATTCTTACAATTCAGAACATTTTTTCAAAAATCAAAGATAAAGATCCCGTATTGGATCAATCCAATGTGGTTTATTGCATTCCATGCTCGCAGTGTGATAAGAAATACATCGGTCAAACTAAGCGCAGGCTTAAAGACCGTATTTGCTCTCATAAAAGTGATATTAGAAATTGCAGGGAAACTTGCACCTTAGCAAGTCACACTTTGTCTATGGATCACTTACCTGATTACGACGGTGTCACTGTTTTAGATCGCGAGTCCAATCTCACTAAGAGATCATTTTTGGAGATGTCTCACATTTTCAAAGAACCTAAAGCTATGAATGCCAGAACTGATATCGATAACCTCAGCATTATTTACTCTTACCTTCTTAGTCTTCCGTCTCATATTACAAACACTAACTTTAATATTTCCCAACTTATTTCAGTTGTTACACCTTTTCCTCTTTCACTTATATTTTAATACATATTGGCATCACTGAATCTTGTTGACAGAATTTTAATTCTGTGGTTGTGTCAGTTGTCAAATTATTAATAAAGAAATTCCTCGTGTTCCTGAACATGTGATTGAATTAGTTTTATCTTCTCATTTTAATATTAATTTTAATCATTGTACTTGTGCATCAATATAATACATTTATCACGTGTTGTGATGATTTCGTAAAAATAACGTCAGTTATGTACATTTTATTCGCATCAAACATATTTAACCTCACTTTCATAAGTAATAATTTTTCAATTCTTGTTATTTGTATTGACATTCAATAATTTATTGTAGAGTTCCTGATGAAGAGTCAATAAAGTCTCGAAAGCTTGAACAGAATAAAGAGTCCACTTTTTATTTCTCCTTTGGCTGAAGACCCGATTAAGAATTTTGATTTCCTTAACTTAGTCAGCCTATATATATATATATATATATATATATATATATATATATATATATATATATATATATATATATATATATATATATATATATATATATATAGTGGCTTTTCCTGACACAATCGAAAAGGACGAACCGAAAAGGGTTATGGGGGGTTTTTGAGGCGCTGAATCCGAATTTCACGTCGAAAACGACCACCGATGCACCGGACCCTGACCCCGAACGTCTTCTCCGTGGGTCTCTCCCAAAATTAAAGCGAAGAAGGAGAGAAACTCAGTGCCCGGAGGTTTCTTGTCTCGCTGAATCCAAATATGGCATCGGCGAACATCCCTGGACACCTGGTGCGCCCCAACCTGGACGCGGACCCCATCCCCGAGAATTACAAATTGATTAATTAATTTATTTTTATCACTCCCAACATAATATCGTTGCGTGAATATCTAAGACAGTTATTCTATTACTATTGACACTTCATTCATGACATTTTATTGACTTTTTCAAAATAATTTTTACAATAACTGTATTTTATGTAATTTAATTTTAATATTTATACATATTCTTTTGAAAATGCTCCTAAAATAAGAGCGAAACGTCAAGTTTAATAAATCTTTATTCGAAAATATATTTTAACCAATATATTTATTTCATACCACAACCTTTGAACCCAAGAAGATATAATTCTAAATATTATCGGAAGGTTGAAGAACATAAGTGAATATATATATATATATATATATATATATATATATATATATATATATATATATATATATATATAATATTGAAAGGTTTATTTTCTTGGGTTCGTAGGTTGTTTGAAATAATTAAAAAACGATTATATTTCACATTTTTCTATGGAAAATAGATATACATAATGTTAACGTTTCGCTTCTTCTTTGGAAGCATTTTCCAAAATAATACCATTGTAAAAATGAAGGACGAATAAAATATTAGCAGATAGATAAAAACATAACATTAGTAGGTTTCTTAAAAACACCAATAAAAACATAGCATTAAAATCGATGTACTAACCATAGAATATCAACGGAACGATATTATAAATACAACTAAATTAAAAATCATTAACTTGAGTATCAGTGAATCTGTTAAACTTATAAAAAATCTAGAAAAAGCTATTGATTGCGAAATAAACAAATTGAAAAATATCATTCCAGAAAACTTGTTGAATTCATATGTAAATTTAGAAAAAACAAAATATGAAAAATAATTTCAAAAAATAAAAAAAGCAAATTCAAAAAAGTTCAATAATTTAATTAATAGCTGTACACAAAATGATATTGAGCTAAACTCTGACTCGTGGCTTGAAAACATCTCTCATACACATATACCAAGTGACATAACAAAAGTTTTGGCATATGGGAAAAATTTCGCTCTTCCATACAAGAACGAGAATGAACTACCTTATACAGAATATATTGCAAGTATAGAAACAGCCATTATACATAAACCAGATCAAATAAGACAATATTAGAGCTGATGTAGTAAATACTATCACCAATCATAAAATAAAACTCCGTCATCGTAAAACTCAAAAAAACATCCAAAAAAATTGAAAAAACTAAAGAATTTATAAAATGCAATCCCCAAATAACAATTATACAACCAGATAAATGTAATAAAACACTAATAATGAACACCGAAGATTATAATAATAAAATGACAGAGTTACTGAGTGATAGAAATGTTTATCAAAAAATTCAATTAGATAAAACCAAAATATTTCAAAGCAAAAATAATACATTTATAAAAAAACTGTTAAGAAATGGTTCTATCAATGCAAACGAAGCAAAAAAATTACAAACACATAATGCTTTACCACCAAAACTTTATGGACTACCAAAACTACATAAACCAAATACGCCAATGCGTCCAATAGTGTCATACATCCAATCACCTTTTTATAAACTATCTAAATATCTATCATACAGTCTATCAAAAATAATTTTTATGTGAAAGATTCATTTATGCTTAAGCAGTTCTTAGATACAGTACATATTCCTGATAATTATAAAATCATATCCCTAGACGTCATCTCAATGTACACAAATATTCCAAATGATCTTATAAAACATGTACTAAAAGATAAATGGGATTCGATCAAACAACATACATCACTTAATTATGACGAATTTTTAGAAGGCATTATGCTTATACAAACAAATAATTACTTTCAATATAATGACAACTTTTTCCAACAACTAAACGGATGTATAATGGGATCTCCAATTTCTTCAAGTCTAGCGCAAATCGTTATGGAATATATAGAGGAAAAAGTATTGAATGATATAAATTTTGATGTAACATTTTTTAAAAGATACGTTGATGACTGTTTAG
This sequence comes from Galeruca laticollis, assembly GCA_963921935.1. Classification (NCBI taxonomy): domain Eukaryota; kingdom Metazoa; phylum Arthropoda; class Insecta; order Coleoptera; family Chrysomelidae; genus Galeruca; species Galeruca laticollis. Next base: position 102,211,867 of record OY998177.1, read on the forward strand.
CTGTAATTCCGGGTAACAAGTGTGATGCCTTCCTAAGCGCTTTTAATAAATTCCACCCAAGTATCCAATTCACTTTAGAAATCGAAAACAACAACAAAATAAATATTCTAGACATGTCACTTATAAAAACCAATAACAAAATAAAAACCAAACTTTATACAAAAGAAACATGGTCTGGACGGTATCTAAATTATAACTCATGCCATCCCAAATCACAAAAAAACAGTGTTATTATAGGATTAACAGATAGAGCTATAAAATTAACTTCACCTGAATATCGTCCTGAAGTACTAAAAAAACTCAAAAATGTTCTGAAAAATAATCAATATCCAGAAAATCAAATTAATAGAATCATTACACAACGTACATATAAATTATACAATAACAACATAAAACCAAATATACAAATAAAATCAAGCCAAGAAAAAAATACATATATAGCCCTACCTTACACAAATCAGTTATCAGAAAAACTTAAATACATTTTATCAAAACATAACATCAATGTAAGCCATAAATCCCACAACACATTATCGCCACTTTTTACTAAACTAAAAAACAAAACCAAAGATAATAAGAAATCAAATATTATATACTCCATACCATGCATGAATTGTCCAAAGAATTATATAGGAATGACTACACAATACTTGGAGAGCAGAATTAATGGTCACAAATATACAAAAAATGCATCAACCGCTTTACACAAACATGAAAGCACTGATAATCATGAATTTGATTATAAAAAAAAATTTTTTTACCTCAAGACACCAATCATCAAAAATTATCAATTAAAGAGATGATACACATCTGTGAATGATAGACAAGATATTAAAAACTTAAGTCAAATTTATTATAAGCTAATTAACTAATTTCATTTCAACCTACCTCGTATGATATCGTTCCGTTGATATTCTATGGTGAGTACATCGATTTTAATGCTATGTTTTTATTGGTGTTTTTAAGAAACCTACTAATGTTATGTTTTTATCTATCTGCTAATATTTTATTCGTCCAAAGAAGAAGCGAAACGTTAACATTATGTATATCCATTTTTCATAGAAAAATGTGAAATATAATCGTTTTTTAATTATTTCAAACAACCTACGAACCCAAGAAAATAAACCTTTCAATATTATTAACAAATGGTTGAAGAAATTAAATGAATTTATATATATATATATATATATATATATACATTATTGTGATAAGAATATTATTGTGATAAGATTGGTGAGAGAAACCTAATTATTATTATTAATGTTTGGTTATTATGAATTATTAGTTTTAGTTTGCCCGGTATATTAGAAAATTTTAAAATAGGTCATAAATTAATTATACATTGCATGAAAAACTCTATGATCTCAAAGTAGGGTTCATATGTTAAAACGAAACTATTTTAATTTCAATTATGAGTGCCAAAATAAAATAAAATCCTTGCATTTAAATAAATAAAAAAAAATTTAATCAAAGAAAATACTTGCTTTGATTTCTTAATAAAATCCTAGAGACGGTCCTGTATGCTTGATTTCGAACCCCTCCAACGATTCAAAAATGTCTGGTCAATACTGCCAACTGCTAAATATAGATGGAGCAATCATCAAAAAATGAAGCTTCTCAACAATATAATTTCAAGTCTTTCAAGTGGAAAAACGTTATTTATTATTTTGAAAACAAATACATCATTCTTTTACAAAAAACTCATGAAAACAAACTATCTATGATGATCATTCATTCAACAAAACATACACTCAAATGAAATATTATTATTATATGTGATTACAAAATAGGCAATATTACATACATATTTAAAAACGAATCTTGTTACAAATTGTCTATGAAATAAAGATGGCGAAAATAATGATGGTTAGAATATATGAAATATCAAAGTTCCAATCTTTGCACAACACAAGTAAGTTTATTTAACCTTTTTTATATGAATGAAATAGTTTTAAGTACCTGTTCACTGTTCCATACTAATACACCTCAATAGTTGTTTTTAGATTACCTCCTGGAAAGCCAAACAGCCTGTTGTGCTTGGATAATGGCTAAAGTTGATATTACATTTCATCCACATCAATACATTCTAAATGGAGTTCCATAGTCCAGTCCTTTCTGAAATGTATCGTGGAGACACCATTCCCACAATACGATACTTTACTTGGTTATATATATGAAATTTTACAGTCATTACTCTATATTTTTTTATCAAATATTTGTTAAATCTAGGTTTATCTACTTGATTTATAAATCTGTTGCGTTACATTTAAGAATAATGCATTTCTTTTATAGTTACCACTCCAATATGCTGCTTTTTGAGAAGTTTGAATTATTTTTCTAAAAATTTTGCCTTTCACCCATTCACCTTTACCAAAAAAAGAATTCTACCTAGTGAATAGTGTATATTATCAACAAATTTTTTTTTCAATTTTTTTAGTTAATAATACGCTTGTCGCTGATAAAAATATTTCAAATTGACTCCACCAATCAAAATTGGCTATAAAATTTCTTGTTGATAAATTTCATTTCAAGTTATAAATTGCTCCTCTATCCTTCTAGGACATTCTGTTTAAAAATCTTTAAATGATTAAATCTTATATATTACTTCCTTTAAATTATGTTTCAAAATATTTAGAAATGACAGCTCTTTTTATTTCAATTAGATCTATGCGGAATGACAATTCATTTCACAAATGTCATACTTTATAAACTTAATGTTATTATTTGATTTTCTACCTTGACATATATTTAAATAATTACACAATGTTATCAGAAAACTTCTTTTAATATCTAATTATTATTTTTGGAAACAAATCATAATGTTTTTACTTTTACTATGTGAGAAATAGATTGTTATAATTTATATGATGCAACGTTCAAAATTCTCTCTCAAAAGCTAAAGTCATGTTATATATTTCACATATGTATTTACAAAGTGTATTTAAAATTTCCTATTTCATAATTCTACATTTTGACTCTTTCTCTATTGAATAATGAATGATACAGATTGTCTTCATATTGGATGATTAAAAAAAATTAAATTCTAAAATTTTGTATTTGCTTATAGTGTGTAGTATTTCATTCCATATTATAGTATACAGAGTGTTGCCGGTTTCTTTCTATGTTTGTTTATATATATATATATATATATATATATATATATATATATATATATATATATATATATATATATATATATATATATATATATATATATATATATATATGTTACTACATATTCTAGTGATGTAAGTATGCATATCTCTAAAAAAACTAATTTTGTTGGACATATATTTTGGTAACATGTTATGAAATATTTTAAAAATAAAAATCACGTTTCGTAAAACCATCCGCTGATTAACACTCATAAAGCCTAAACGGTCAAGCATGTCTTTGATACCAGTGTACCTATTTACTCTTAAAATAACCCTCATTGCTTTATTTTGTAAAATTTGTAATTTAGACTTCTCAGACTGGTTTAAATAATATTGAATTGTTGGGCAATACTCAAAATGTGGTGCAATTATAGTTTTATATAATGTAAGTCTTGACATTAGAGACAAATTTGAACTTATTCTTCTAAAATAATTGATTTTTTTACTAATTTTCTTATGAACATACTGACCATGTTTTTTAAAGTTCAAATCTTTATCAATAATAACACCTAAGTATATTTAACATTCACTAACAAGCTTTAAGGACTGACCGAGCAACTTGATATCACATGCAACATTACGTTTATTGCTATAAAATAACATCACTACTGTTTTATTTGTGTTTACATACAAATCATTGTCAATAAGCCACGATTCTAATCATTTAATAATATTTTGCATTTTATTCATCGTTTCTTCCACATTTTCACCCTCCACTGAAAGTATGGTGTCATCAGCAAATACATTTAAAACTAATGGAATATCACAGAACTTAACAATATCATTAATATATATAAAAAAGGAGAGGCCCCAATACTGTTCCTTGAGGGACTCCATACTTCACAAGAAGTTTACTGGGGTGACAGCTATTTACTTTTACTTGTTGGTAACGATTTTTCAAGTAACTGCTGAACCATTCTTGTGCATTTTCATATTTTTTTAGTTTTATGATTAACAAGTCCCTGTTTATTGTTTCAAACGCTCTTTTAAAATCAAGAAAGACAGTACATATAACTTTTTTTGAATCTATAGATTCCTTCCATTTTGAGACTACCAGTTGTAGTGCAGACAGACAACAATGTTTTTCTCTAAAACCAGACTGATTGTCTATTAAAATGTTGTTATTATTAATATGTTCTAGAAGTAGTTCCTTTATGTATAATTCTATTACTTTTTCACAAAGAGGCAACATGTTAACCAGTCTAAATTCATCATATTTTTTTGTATTTGTTACTTTTTGAATAGGTACAATAAGTGATGTTTTCCACAAGTCAGGAAATTTACTTTGTTCTATACTTAAATTTATTATATCTGTCAATTTATCACTAATCGTATCTAGGCCCTTCAGCATAATGGTTTTGGTAATCTCGTCTGTTGAATAATCTTTTTGCAAATTTATTATTAAATGTTTTACTTTTTGTTGGGTAACTTTGTGAAAGTGGTATAAAGGAGTTATTTGGTTATCCATAATAACATGATTTCTTTGATTCAAATCGTGATGTTTGTCCCTATTAGCTATTAAAAGTTCTATACTTTGTACAAAATAATTATTAAATGAATCGGCTAATGATTTATCATCTTCCACTAATATATCATTAAAGTATACAGCTTGTATTATCTCACCATTTCCTTTACCCATTACTCTTTTGATACCTTGCCACATTTTCCTACTATTTCCTTTGTTTCTATCTATTAAGTTTTCAAAATATAACCTTTTCTTTGATCGCCTGTAATTATAGTCCTTTTATATGCCAGATCTCTTAATTTTTCTAAATATTTTATTTCATTATCATACCATTCACAACCAACCCTTTTAAGTATAGCTATTTCTGGAGCAAAATTATTTAAAATGGAGGTAATATTTCCATTAAATTTCCCAAGTAGGTCATTTATATTCATCTCACGTTTCCAAAGTTTTTCATGTAATGCCGTTTCAAAAACTTTCTCGTTAAAACCTTTCACATATCTTGTTTTAAAAGTAGTTGTATTATCATTACTTAATTTTAATTTACTTTGTGGATTCTTAAACTTTATTTTAAAGTATGTCATATCATGATCTGTAATTTTTGGTTCTCTCCTCACTTCAGCTGTTACCTGGATATTGTCTGTAAATACTAGATCAACTGTACTTCTAGTATTTTGTGTTATCCGGGTATATTCCTTTATTTGTTTAAGTTGAAAAGCTTTCATTTGAGTAATTAATTTTCCCCCATAAAAATCATTTTTTTCTGGACTAACATCCATATTAAAGTCACCCATTAAAAAAACATTTACATTACAATTCTGATATTTCCTCTACTATATTATCCAATTCAGTTAGAAATGCCGAAATACTAGAACTTGGCGAACTGTACAAAACAATAAAACACATTCCTCTAATTTTTAACCCTATTACCCATAACATTTTTGGAATTGTCAATTCGAAAATGACTTCATAAGGAATGCCATTTTTTATATAACACACTATGCCACATGTGTGCCTATTCTCGGAGTTAAGTTTAACTATATTAAACCCTTATATATATATATATATATATATATATATATATATATATATAAAAGAAGATGTAGGAATATCGCGTGATATGTTAACAACAACAACAAAGAGATTCATGGGTAATTCATGCAAAATAAGGGCTACTGAAATAGAGTGGTAACCGTGGGCATGCATGTTTCTGGCTCATTTTGTCTCTTCAGCACGGCATAACCAAATAAGAATGTGAAATTTGGGAGCAAAGATGTTAATCGAAACATGGGAAAACACAAAATAACGGTTTCCCTGCTGAAATCCGTTATTTTGCACAAATCTGCACGTTTTTTACAAATAATGTTTGGAAGCGAATGCAAAAACCGCATTCCGATCCGCCTATGCGGCATAAACTCCGAACTTTTTTAGCTCATTGCCTCGACTAGTAGCTGTCAACGAGGAACTAATTGCGAAAGAAGAATTGTAACAGCTGTCGACGAGGAACTAATTGTGATAGAAGTTTAGAAAATTTCAAACATTTGAGAATATAAGGGTTTGTGATATATACAGGTGACGAAGGAAGAGTAGTTCTTGTTGAATTTGTATTAGAGGTTGTCTTGCACTAGTGAATAGTTGTCAGTTTGTCATTATATTTTTGGGAAGCCTTTAATAAAGTTGTTTTGTTATCACACCTGTGTGGTATAATCGTAATATTATTACTAGGGCAAACGACGACATGGGCTTCTCATAGGGTGGTTGTTGATAACTATGTTTCAAAAATGATTTATTTAAATACTTTTAACATTTCTCTCTCTTTTTTTCAGTTCTTCGAAGACAGGAAGAAGCAGTGTTAAAAGAAAAACTCAAAATCGAGATTATTAATTTATTTATTTTCATCAATAATTTCAATTCTTTTCTTTTTCGTATAATGTATAATTTTATCTTCAAGACTATTACAAGTTTGTCGTTTTAATAGCGGTACATAATTTTTAGTCTTCATATTTTGTACTAGATGTTCGCTTAAACATTTATACTCAACAGCTGGAAGTTTTTTGGAAATTTTAATATTTTCGATAGCTTTTAGCATGTCTCGAATCATTTCTTTCCTAAAATATAATATCACATATAGATCGAAGTTTTTATTATCCCAAGTAAATATGTATCGCACAAAAAACTCACTTCACGGCATAAAAAGTCCAAAAATTATTCAATTTTTCCGTTATTTCGTCTAAAACTTCTGTATCGTAATTCCAATTCAAGTTTTCGTATTCACAATAATGCAGGTTCAACGGAATCTCACTTCCCATACTATATTCTGGTTTTCTTGAAAAAAAAAGCATAAATATAATGAACATAAATATGACCATTTTTTAATGAATCTTTATACATTTATAATCAAAATCAACACAATATTACCTGGGATACTTTTCTATGTTAAATAATTCGTCAATAACCTCTGGTTCTTCTTTTTCTTGTCCAATCAAAAATAAAATACCCATGATGCATCTAATTTGATGCCATAAAAATGCTTTAGCTTTGATTGTTATCACATACATATCGTATACTAAAAATTTAACCACCATTAAAAGATTTTCTAAAGTGGTTGAGAAAAACTTGAATGTACATAAAATGAGGCAGTTGTTGAGCTGCTTCATACTTTACTACATTTTGAAATAACTTTTTGTAGACCCCCGGTAAAATATTTTGTCTCATTTTTGCACATTCAAAAATATCAACAAATAAATACCATAGCATTAAGCTGAAAGGAACCAACTCACAAAATACAAATAAGTTGAGAAATGGTACCTTTAAGTATAGTTTATATTGATCTAGTTTTCTGCAAAAAGGAACCAAATTAAAGAACATAATCTTTCTTAATAGCAATGAAAAAATCCTTTGATCAAAATTAAAGTTGGTTATTTCAACAGAAGGGAACCAAGTAGGCATTGGTTTTATTTTCTGATAAATTATGTATTTTATATTCCCTATAAAAGCCACTAGATATTGGTCCCTATCAAAACTTAATTTAATTTCTTTAAAAAGAACAATGTAAAAATAGTTCTTTTGATGAAAAAGGTGAACATAATTAAATTTCAGCAGAAAAGAACCAATGGTTATTGGCTCTCTTTAGTAAGCAATTTTTCTTGAAAACAAATTAGCAGAAAAGAAACCAATAGGTATTGGTTCTATTCACTAAATGTCATTGTGTCATAACTCGTCAGTATTAATCTATTCCTCGAATGATCAAGAAGCGTTTTAGTTTATGTTTATATTTTTGTCGAAGTTTACATATATTATTGATATTAAGGATTGAATTAAATCAGTTAAGTGCTTTAGTTGATTTAATCGAGTATGTCGCGAGGAATGCGTTTAACCGAATTGGCGAACAAAAAGTGACAAGGTAAGTGTATTATTCTGTTTTCAATAATAATTGAAGAAATACTTTTATTCTCCCATAAATATTGATATTCAATTGAAAACACCCTATATAGTCTACCATTGATGTTTTTTGAAGTTCAACAGTTAATGGTTTACCATATAAAAACATTCTTGCAGATAATGATTTCAAGGGTAAGATATTAAAATTGTTCATTGCTAATCATTAAATATAATTTTGGAACAAAATTATTCTTTTTTATAGAGAACGGCTCTTCTGAAAATATTATCCAGCATTCTACTAAAAACGGTGAGCAACTAAAACACTAAATTTTTATTACCAAACATTTAAATACCTGTTTTCTTTTTCGGAAAAAGGCATCTATGAGAAAATCAACGAAGCATCGGTCAAATATGATGATATTCTACAAGGAAATAATACAGGGTCAAACTTGAATAAGAACAAAGTATTATTGTATGACATTGAAATGGCTTCTTGGATTGATGCCGAAACGGTTAATCTATCAACTTCCGATTCTCCAAGTTTGGATGTATTAGTCTCGTTTCACGCAAATAATAAGCCAGAAAATATACTAGATGAAGATGGGTCTGGATCTGGCTAAGAAGAACCAATAAACTTAAAGGACCACGATCATGAAAATATAGGCGATCCGAAAATGATTATATCCCCAATGATCAAGAAGAGTGCGATACTTTTGAGCTAAGTTCAGATTATGAGCCTGAAGTTTCTCCAAATAATACGAGTCCTGGCCTAATTAAGATTACAACAAGAAAGTCCAGGGGTAGGAAACGAAAATTTGATCACCAGACGGCTGTTATTGCAAAAAAATTGAAAAACAGCAACAAGGAATATTATAACTACAAAGGAACTCTTGTAAAACCGAAGATATTTCATGACTGTCAGTGCCTTTGTAAAGAAAAATGCGATGATAAGGTTAGCCCAGATATTAGACAACAAGAATTCAACAAGTTTTTGGGGATTAGGGGAATACACCACAAAAAATTTGTATCTTGCAACTTGTGTTAAAGAAAAGGAACAACTTCGTCAGTACACCAATAGACCATCAAGAAGACAATTTTCCTAGGTTTATTCTCTCAGAAATGTAACAGTTTGCCGAGAATTTTTTAGAAAATCATTACAACTATCTACTAAAAGAATAAATACGGCCATACAAAAAATACGATCTGAAGAATTAAAGGGCAAAAACAAGGAGGGGTAAATAAAACAAGCGAAAAAAAATTGATGCTGCTAAGGAACACATAAACAAACTTCCACGTTACAAATCTTTTTATAGGAGGGAAACTACTGACTCAGATTTTCTTGCACCTGACATGACCTTGTCAAAAATGTATGACTTGTATGTGGAAGATTTGATAGGAGAAAATAAGATCGATATGATTAAGGAATGGCGACAAGAACATGAAAAGAGAAATATTAAAATCTTAAAAGCTATAGATGCAGTGAGTTTTTCAACTTCTAGAAGAATATTTTTAAATAATTTTAATTTAAAAGTCTAAAAAAAGACACATGTGATTCCTTTGCGGCAAGGATACAGTCTACAAAAAATGATTCAGAGAAGTTTTAGAGAAAGAACATAACAAACATATCGATCTTAGGAGAGAATCTAGAGAACTTATGAATAAAGACAAACAAGAAGCAGAACATAATAAGGAGTTTGAATGCACTAAATAACAAAGTGGAATATCTAGAAAAAATAAATAAAAAGAAAAATTTGGTCATCACTGGATTAGAATTGAATACAAAAGATGATAAGGTACTAAAGACAACTATGGAAAACTTCATAACAAAAGGACTGCAAATGGATGTCAAAATAAGAAGCGCCCAAAAACTAAGTGAAAAGGTTTGCTTGATTGAAATGGAAAGTTTCGCGGATGAAATGGAAAGTTTCGCGGATAAAATGGACATTCTAAGAAACAAAAGTAGACTGACAAATTCTCAGGAACATATTTTTATTGAGTCGGACCTTACCAAAAAAGAATTAGAAATACAAAAAACAATTAGAAGAAAGGCCAAAGAAGAAAAAGAAAAGGGAAAAAATACAAAAGTAGGATACAAGAAATTGATAGTAAACGGAATAGTTTGGAAATGGAATGATGATTCAGAGGAATTACAATTAATGACTAGAGAGCAGAACCAAAAAAACTAATAAACAATACACTTAAAGATAGTACACAGGCAATGACTCAAGCTCAGAACAAGGGATACGATAACGGTAAATTAAATAACAAAATACAAAACGGAAGAATAACAAGTAACAAGCATAAAAAATTAAAGGATGATTATCATCAACAGAGTAACAGTAAAAAACACAGACCTCAGAACACGGAAAAATTACAGATGGGCATAGGTATATGGAATATAAACACATTAACAGGGAAAGAATTAGAATTAACTGAAGAAATGGAAAACAATAATATTCAAATTCTAGGACTAAGTGAAACGAAGAAAAAAGGCAAAGGATGTTCGCAACTAACAACAAAGCATACATTATATTATTCAGGAGTAAAACCAAAACAAAGGGCAAAGGAGGGTGTAGGAATAATCGTTACAGAAGAAATAAAACAAAAGGTAATACAATTTAAGGCAGTCGACTCGAGAATAGTTATTAGTATAAAATTAGAAGAAATAATCAATTTTATACAAATATATGGGCCAGTAGAAGGGACGGCAGAGGAAGAAATTTTAGAATTTTATATTCAATTGCAAAGAGTATTAGATGAAGTAAGGGAGGAAAACGAAAAGACAATAATAATGGGAGATTGGAATAGCAGGGTAGGAAAACACGGAGAAGAAACAATTAACAGAAATGGACTAAAAATGATAGATTTTTGCAGAAGGAATGATCTAATAATAGGAAATACGATGTGGAAACCACAACTAAATGATAGATATACGTTTGTGGCAGAAGAAAGAAACGCTAAAAGCCTGATAGACTACATAACATATACACAAAACCTAACAGAAGTAATGCACAAAATTGAAACAAGGAAAGAAGCAGAAATTGGATCTAACCACAGATTAGTAGTGTCAACTTGTCTAGTAAAATTACTCAAGCTACTACAGACTACAGTAAACTAGCAACACACAAACTTAAAAATAAAGATATCGAGAAAAAATACCAAAAGGAGACGAACAAAAAATTCGATAAACTAGAAAAAGAAAAAACAGATTGGACACTTGAAGAACGATGGGTCGCCTTTAAAGAAACGCTATTAACAGCAACACAGAAGATATGTGGAAAAATTAAATATAATAAGAATATAAAAATGACTAACTGGTGGAATAACGAAATTAAAATAGCGGTCAAAGAAAAGAAAAGGTCATGGAAAAAATATATCACATCAAAATCACATGTGGACAAAGGAGAATATGACAGGAAGAAAACTCTTGTAAAAAGAGCCGTCAAAAAATCAAAACGTGACTCTTGAAGAAATTCGGAGAAGAAATAACAGATCTACATAAGATGGATAACTGGAAATTTTGGACAAGAATAAAAAGATTGAGAGGAAATAAATATAAAGATATTAGAGCAATAAAAAATCGACAAGGCCAAGTACAAACGGAAATGGAAGAAGTATTGAAAACATGGAAAGAATACTATACAGAGCAATTCCATACATTAACACCGGAAGAGAATATAACAACTGCAGAAGAGGAAATCGACCATCTACAAGGAATCCATAAATAAGAGATAGATCAAGTAATACAAAAAATCAAAATAGGCAAGGCTAATGGAGAAGATGGGATAGCGCCAGAGATGATTAAATCGTTAGGAGAAAGAGGAAAAGAATGAATATGGAATGTATGCAAAGAAGCATGGGTACAACAAAAAATTCCAAGGGAATTGGAAAATAACTTAATAGTACCCATCTATAAAAAGGGAGAACAGACACAATGTGAGAATTACAGAGCAATATGTTTGGCACAAACTAGCTATAAAGTGTACACAAAAATAATAGAAAAAAGATTAAGAGAATATGTAGAACCAAAATTAGGAGAAGAACAGGGAGATTTTAGACCAGAAAGACAAACAAATGATAATATCTATATACTAAGGAATATAATCGAAAGAAAAATAGAAGAGGGAGAAGAAATGTACCTCACATTTATAGATCTAAAAGCAGCCTTTGATACAGTAGATAGAAGAGAAGTATGGAGAACCCTGGAGGAAATGGAAGTACCACCCACCTTAATAAATATAATTAAAAGTGTATACGAGACAGTTAGAGCCAAGGTACAGATTGCAGGCCAAAGGTCTGAAGAATTCAAAATGTGTAAGGAAATAAAACAAGGAGACAGTTTAAGCCCACTACTGTTTATAATAATCATGGATAAGATTGTGAAACGAATCAAAGAAAAATATGAGCAGCTGAATACTATGATTGGACACAGAAATTTAGAACCAATAAAACTGAGTAGTCTACTATATGCAGATGATGTGGTTTTAGTGGCGAATACAAAGAACAAAATGCAAAAACTAGTGAATATTTGGACTAAAGAAGTAGAGAACATGAATATAGGGGTGAATATAAATAAAACAAAAGTGAAGATAATAAATGAAAAACAACCAGGTAATCAAAATAATAGAGATATTAAATGCAAAAACGAGACTCTAGAAAGAGTAACAACATTTGAATATTTAGGAAGTATAGTAACAGAAGATGGAAAAATAGATGCAGAAATAACAAACAGGGCAAATAAATCAACAAAAATATACTACTCTCTAAATAAAACAATTCTTGGACATAAAGATATAGACTTAGAAGTAAAAATGAAAATTCATAATATGATAACAGTTCCTACAATAATATACGCAAGTGAAAATTGGACTGTGCGAAAAAAGGACGAAACTAAAACAAATGCCATAGAAATGAAGCATCTAAGAAAAAATGCAGGGAAAACTAATTGGGATAGGATTGGAAATGACGTCATTAGAGAGACAACTAAACAGGAACCGATAACTGGTAAAATAAAAAAAAGACAACTTAGCTGGTATGGTCATATGGTAAGAATAGAACCAAATACTTATAAATAAATTAACTAGGAAAATAATGGAGATTGGAAAACCGATGAAAAAACAAAGGGGTAGGCCTAGAAGGAAATGGTTAGACCAAATACAAGAGATAGGTTTAGAAAGAGGAAAGACCATAGCAGATATGAAAAATCTAGCAAGAGACAGAAAGGCATGGAAGAAATGGGTACAGGTCACGAAATCCACATCCGACGCCTGAAAGGGCAAAAGGATTTAGAAAAGAAGAAGAAGAATGCATAAGTTACGACTTACAGAAAACACTGCCTCTTCCACGTATTCCTACCGGCATAGTTTTTTACAAGAGGCAGTTATGGCTATACAACGCGGGAGTTCATTCCTTTAAGAAGAAGCAAGGTACTGCTATGTTTCGACCGAAAATCAAGCAGATAGAGGAGCCCAAGAAGTCAGTTCCTGTTTAATAAAATTTATTGAAACGGAAGTAGAGAATGGAATAAAAAATTTGGTTTTGTGGAGGGATTCATGTGGTGGACAAAACAGAGATATTAAGATGGTCTAATACTAAAATCTTGCCTTGAAGATCATCCCAGATTAAAGACAATTTCTATCAAGTACCTCGTATCTGGGCACAGTTTTTTGGCCAATGACACTGACTTTAGTGATATTGAAGGATCATTAAAACACGTATAAAGGCTATATTTACCAAGTGACTATATCCAAGTTATGAGAAGTACAAGACAGAAAAAACCTTTTGCTGTCACTGAAATGCAAAGTACTGACTCTTGGGACACAAAAACTGGAAAAATTTATAGTAAATAGGAAAGTCGACGAAGCAAAAGGAAAAAGAAATTTGGCTTAAAATTAGGGGGATTAAACTAGTAAAAGAAGAACGTCTTAAATTTTATTGTCGAAAGGATTTTAAATCCGAATATTCAGTAATAGACCTTGAACGCAGAGCATCAAAAGGAAAACAAAGATTAGATTTTAACGGGGTTACAATGCACTGAAACCTAATGTTTATTGTGCCTCCTCTATCAGAGCTGTTCTCACTACTACTACAGCTCGCCTTCCAGTTCCAGGGTTCTAATGAACTCTAGTATTTGGGACGGCTTCATCGAGGTTAGATCCTCACTTACAAGTTTCTTGTCCGAAGCATTTCTTGCGTTGGCTTGCAATGGCGAGGCATTCTAGAACTAGGTGACCCGGAGTTTCATCCTCGTCCCCACAGAATCTACAGTCGTCAATTTCTGCTAGACCAATTCTCATTGGGTGCTTCCTAAGGCGGCTGTGTCCTGTAAGAAAGCACGTGAGGAGATGTAGCGTATTTTTACAGAGATCCAAATATTTTCTGGATCTAGCAGTGTCAAAGTTCCGCAGGAGCTTTTTGGAATGTTCCAGCCCGGGGAGGCACTGCCAGAGTGCTTCTCTTTCGGTTTCCTCTTTCTTCCGAAACGCTTTCTTATAGGAGCATTTTTCTACACCACAGAAAGGCACCGGGCCAAAAAATGGCGTTTGTGCTCCTTTCCTGGCAAGTGTATTGGCCTCTTCATTTCCCGTGTTATTCTTGCCTAATTCATCGGCACTCCCAGAGTAGTAAGTACGATGCCGTCGGGTACACACGTGTGTGCTCTGTGCTCAGACAACTTTATAGTAAATACTAAAAATATCCAATGCGATTTATGTGAGAAATATTTTCATTTACAGTGTATCAGAGTGAAAGACCAGTTATCAAAGTTTTTACAAGATACACCTAATTTAAAATGGTTTTGTGATAATTGCCTATCGGTTGTTAATGACAAACTAAAAAAAGTCAACACAATCGATATAAACAAAACAAACGAAATTCTTGAGAAGGCCGATAAACTAATTGAATTATTTGAAAACAAAAATGTGGAAACGAAACCTGTGTGGTCCGAAGTTGTTCGAAACAAAAAAAAGTAGTAGAACCCCTTGTTATCAAATCAAAAAATGGAAAAGAAGATAGTAGAAATATTAAAAACGAGTTACTGAAAAAAGTTAACCCTGCGGATATTTCGGTATCTGTATCGAAAATAAAACAAACAACTAATGGTTGAGTTAGTTAGTTAGTTCACTACAAAAATTGAAATCAACAGCGGAACGAGAATTGGGTAATGGTTATGACGTTAAAATTAGTAACTTATTCAAACCACGTATAAAAATAGTTAATGTCTTGAAAGAGGATACAACTGACCATCAGAGTCTGATATCTCAGATAGTGAATCAGAGTTTCCCAGATACAATGAGGGATGAAATTCGATGCCTCCGTGTGTATGCTGCGAAGATGAATGAGAGGCGGTGTAATGTTTTAATTGAAATGTCTGGTGAACATTTCAATTATTTAACTAAGAATAAAGACAGGATATATATGGGATGGTCGAGTTATAAATATTTTGAATTTGTGAGTGTCCTTAGGTGTTTCAATTGTTGGAAATACGGCCACCGTGCTGATCAGTGTAAGTCAAGTGTAGTGTGTCCTCTGTGTAGTCAAAATCATAAGAAGGAAAATTGTAAGACTGTAAAACAGGAATGCACTAACTGTAAGTACGCCGTGAATGTGTTAAAGTTAAAAGATATTAATTTTGAACATAATGTATTTGATCTCAGAAGAGCTTTTGAAACAATAGATCGTGATATATTATTGTTGAAATTGAGGAAATATAGCTTCAGTGGGGTAGTTTATTCCTGGATTCAGCATTATTTGAGGAACAGATATCAAATAACCACATTTAACAATTCAGCATCGGATTCGGAATTAAACAACATTGGTGTTCCACAGGGTAGTGTTCTTGGGCCCCTACTTTTCATATTATATATAAATGACTTGGGAAATGTACTAGAGAAATGTAAAATCCATCTTTTTGCGGATGACACCCTCATTTACTATTATGGGGATAATTTTGTTGAAGTAGTACCAACAGTCAATTCAGAATTGAAAAAAATATCTGACATATTTAAGATCAATAAACTAAAAGTAAATGAATCCAAATTTATGTTCATTGGTGGTCCTGTTTTGTGAGCTAAATTTTTAAACCTTGATTTGAGTGTTAAGATAAATGATCAGGACCTACAGAGTATACATGAAATAAAATATTTAGGTTTTATGATGGATCATGAACTAAAATTTAATAGTCACATAGATTACATATATTATGTAGAAAGATTGGGAAAAAATTGGTTTTTTGAGAAGAATTTCACCATTTCTGTCAATGCATACTAAGCTTATGGTTTACAATACATTAATTCTACCACATTTTTATTACTGTTGTTCACTAATTTATACAGGTTGTTCTAGAGCTAGTTAGTAATTCTGGGATGCAATAGGTATACTAGTGTGGAATTGATGACTAACTGTTTAAATTGGTTAAAAGTTGAGAAGTTTCTGTATGTACAAACAATGATTTTCATCTTGAAAATGATCAATAATCTCTTACTGCAATATTTACATGGTAAGCTAGTTCCAATCTCGCAAATACATGATAAAAACACAAGATCAGAAAATTCAATTAATTTTTATGTGAAAACAACCATTAAAGGAAGTTCGATGAATTATTTATTCCACAAAGGTGTTGTACAATTTAATGATCTATCGCAGTACATAAAAGTTAGTGAAAGCGTAAAAATGTTTAAAAAATTATTGTTCATATACATTAAAAGTAATCCCATTGAAATCTAGTGGTTCATATTCATGTTTATATTCACATTTATTTATTGGCATGTATAGAATATACATGCCTGAAAGACGCTCGGGAAGGAACCTAACAATAATGAGTATCTGGTGCCAGGCCCAAATACTACAGCGCCCGCTCCAGTGGTGGTTTTTGAACCATCTGTATATCATCTAATGGTGTTTTCTATGAGAGTTTGGATGGTGTATTCCCTTTCCCAGTCTCTCCTCTTACTTAGCATCGTAGTGAAATTCTTTTCAATAGTTACTTTCTTGATAATTTCGTCACTGGGAAGATTCGCTGATGAGATTTATTTTGTTAGAGAGGACCAGGCTCCCTGATTTTTAATACTCTCATTGCCTGAACCTTCTTTAGATATTCGAAGAATTGCCTCATGGGCAGATCTTTCTATCACCAGATGTAGAGGTGTGAGATCTGTAATGATCTCAAGTGCCCTAGTTGGACACGTTCTCATAGCTCCAGTGATGCACACAGACAAGCCTTTAAACTTTGTTGAGGGTCTTCCTCATGCTGTACTGACTTGCTTTTGTATGCCAAACTATTGCCCCATACGTAATTACTGGTCTCACAATCATGGCGTACATCCATTGCATTATTTTTGGGTTACAGCCCAAACTCTTACCATCTAGATTTCTGCGCGCCATCAATGCTCTTATTGCTTTACTAGCAGTTATTTCAACATGCTTATTCCACAGAAGCTTACTGTCTAGGGTTATCCCTAGATATTTAACTTCTGATTTCCATTCTATGATTTCCCCGTTTAAAGATAGGGGTTTCATGGCTGGAAGTGTTCTTTTCCGGGTAAATGGTACTATGGTCTTGTTTGGGTTAATGTTTAGCCCCACTGACAAGCACCATTGCTCAATAATTCTGAGGCCCTTTTGTAATACATCACACAAGGCGCTCTCGAACTTGCCTCTGACTATTAGAACTATGTCTTCAGCATAGTCCATACATTCGAAGCCAAGCTCCGTTAGCCTGTAGAGCAACTCATCTACTACGAGGCTCCATAGAAGAGGAGATATCACTCCCCCTTGAGGTGTCCCCCGAGAGGCTTTAACTGAGATGGTTTGATTCCCCACCTGTGTTTCAGCTATCCTCGTCGTCAACAACTCATACATCCATTTTACAATGGTTTCATGTACTCCTCGCCTTTTTAATGCTTCTTTAACAGACACATGAGTGTGTAGTCAAAGGCCCCAAATATATCCAGGAATGCGCACATTGCGATTACTTTGTTGTTCACAGTTCTCTGGATGACTTCGGTCAGCTGATACAGAGCCGTCTCAGTTGATCGATCCGCTCTGTAGGCATGCTGACATTTATGAAGTGGTATATTCCCCAAGTTCTCTGTTCTTATGTAGTTATCCACTACTTTATCCATCGTTTTGAGTAAAAACGATGTTAGGCAGATTGGTCTAAAAGATCGGGGATCAGTCCCATATTTTTTCCCTATTTTGGATATGAATGTTACCCTTGCCCTTCTCAATTTTCTAGGTATTAGACCCACTGCTAGACTGCTTCTTGTAATCTTCAGCAGGCGAGGAAGAATCTCCTCTATCCCTTGCTGCAGTAGTGCTGGAAATATTCCATCCACTCCTGGTGATTTATATGGTTGAAAGCTACTTATTGCCCATTCCAACCGTTGTCTGGTAAATATTTTCTTAGCAATGTCCCAATCTTCCTTGCAGGATTTTTTGGTGTAATTCATTGCTATTTCAGTGCTTGTTGCTGGTTCACTACCTGGAAAGTGGGTTCTAAGAAGGAGAATCGATCGTTCCTCTTCACCTTCCGAGTATGATCCGTCTGGCTTTTTCAGCGACATTGTGGGGTTAGTTCCCCCATTTGCCATGACCTTTTGTAGTCTGGCCGCTGTGTGAGTGGAGTGAAAATTAAGCATTTTAGCCTTCCTAATCTCTTTATTGTACTCAGTGCACCCTTGCCAATTACCGTCACGTTTGGCTCTATAAAAAAGCCGACGGACCTCTTTTCTGAGGTTTGACAGGTTCTCATTCCACCAAGGAGCATGCTTTTCTGATCGAGTTTTTTGACAGTGGGCAACTGGAATGAAAAGCTTCCAATATTGCCCCACTGATCTGTTCGACTCTTTGTTCCAGGTCATAGTGCGGGTGATTTACCACATTTACTTCGATTTGTTCCAAATTGTCCTTCAGATTGTTCTTGGAGAGAGACCAATCAGTATTTCTAGGATTTCGGATTGTAGGAATCGAGGAAGTATCTCCTTCTACCCTAAATTTGATGATCCTATGGTCGGAAAGTGATGGCTCGCTCATCACCCTCCAATCTTTTACATTTTTCCTAGCAGCAACATCAACAATTGTTACGTCCAGGACTTCTTCTCTTGCCCTCGAGACAAAAGTGGGGGGGGTTGTCCCCACGTTTAAGGTCTCAAGGTTTCTGCTAAGAGATATTCTAATAAACACTCATCTTTGGCGTTGTTGTTAGTGCTTCCTCACACGGTATTGTGTGCGTTGGTATCACAACCAATTATGATTGGCAGCCGTATGTTCTTGCGGTGTCTCACTAGCTCTTGTACTTCTTCTGGCGGTGTCATCGGCCCGTCTCCAGCGAAGTATGCAGAGACAATGACGATGCCTCGGTCGATACCCCCAATGTTGAGTTGAACAATGATTGGAACTAGGTCCCGTGACACGGTCGAAACCAGTAAGGACTATTCTCCTATATAGCCACGCATTCTTCGGCCTGGTTTCCCACCTTGACTTTGGGTTTTTAATGAGTTTATCTCCTCTTGGTCCGGGCAGTAAAGCCAATCCCCCCCCCATCCCACTGGGCCGCGAGACTTTACCACAGGCAGCCAGGATACATTGGTGTAACAGGTGATTTTGAGGTAAGCTCGAAATTTCACCCGGCATCGTAACCCTGCAATCCCTGAGCCACGATACTACAGCTGGGATAGGTAAAGTTGGTCCGCGGCAGGGTATTCGAGGGCTGCCAGTTGAGTGTTTAGACACAACGAGCCCCCAGGTATTTCCCCGCAGACCTCATATAAAATCATCTCAGAGGCCCGTCCTTTCCGCCACCTGGAGACGCGCCGGGTTGGTGCTTCACCCCCTCCACATCAATAAATATTCGGGACGAACAGTGACGAACTACATATATACCTATTGATGTGGACCCAGAAGGAAAACGAAAAACAACTATCTGCTTCAAGGATTCACTTACACCAATGTGGGAAAACGGAAAAGAAATAGCAGTTCCGAAGTAAAAGATTTAAAATCGTTACTTCATCTTATTCCAGTAGATGCAAAAGAATTTTACCGCAGTTTGACTGGTAGTCTCGAAGTTGAAGAGACTTAGCTTAATTATTGTTAACATCATATTTTTTTATTCTTGTGTTCATTAAAAAGTTTCTTGTAGAGAAATCGATGTATTTTATTTATTTTTTACATGATGTGTGTATATAAATGTGTTTGTATTTCTCTAATAGTCTATTATATTTCATAGAATAGAACCAACATCAAAGTTCTTTTATGCACTTTATTATTAACACATTTTAAATATAGCAAATAAGAACCAACCCGCAATTATTAAAATTTGGGAAAATAATTAATATTTCTAGTTAAAGATGTTACATCAAATAAATTCCTATTCTAAAAAACAAAAATTGCCATTTTTGAATGTAATGTAGATTTAGAAACACAGGTGTACTTCTTGTGTCATTTTCTCATTTAGGTTGATTCCTTTCAGCTTAATTCCGTCCAAATAAAATTTCTTATTTCAATTTTAAATTAAATAAATGACTTACCGCATTGATTTTTATCAGTGGGTTCAATTTTTATTTCAATAATATTTCTTTTAAAATCTATAACTCCATTTCCAACATCCATTTTACATAAGTTTCTAAAATCGTGTGTTCCTAACAATTTTTCGGAAGCAAGATGCATTTTCTAAAATAAATAACAATAATACCAGAAATGGATTTCCCTCTGTAATTGATCCAAGAAATATGCCTAAAGACTGAAAACGAACCATATATGATTCAGAGACAAATATAGATTAATGACAATTTATGTAAAATACGTTTTGGCCCGACACGGCTATAGTACCGCCATCTTGGCGTCAAAGTGTTCCTACACTGGGTATGCAACCAGCCATGATAGCTTGCACATTGTGACTCTTATACTGTGCAGTGTTAAAATAAGAACTACAATTCAAAATCCCGCCAGTTGTGAAGTGCGACCTGTGATAAGGTTCTTAAAATCTACACCTCCATTTCCAACATGAATTTCTAAAATCGTCTGTTCCTAACAATTTTTGAGAAGCATAACTCATTTTCTAAAATGGATTTTCCTCTGTACTTGATCTGTTAACGAAATATAACAAATTATTGTTTAAAGAAATTATAGATTATTCAGAGACAAATATACATGATTGACACCCATTCACATACGAGGATGTATTGATATCTAGTTAGCCTAGACCAGTTCCATGCATAAACAAAATATTGCGTTACCATAGCAACGAACAATAACTTATTAGAAGTGTCAGTGTAAAGTTTGACGTAAAAGTAAACCAGAGTTACGCAATAAATTAAAAGAAAAAAGATGTCCACCGAAATTGTGAAAATCGAAAAATTGGGAGTATCGAGCCATCATCAAGTACCTGTATTTAAAAGGGTTAAGAGGTAAGCATATTTACGAGATATGCTTAATACCCTTGGTAATCAATGTCCTTCGTATGCGACCGTGAAAAATTAGACTGCAAGCTTCAAAAGAGGTAAATTTTCCATTGAAGATGATGAACGATCGGAAAGGCCAGTTTCTGTGTCAGGCCTCGAAAATATTGATGCAGTTCATGACATGATTTTATCAGACCGTAGAATCTGGCTAAAACGGATATCTGAAGCACTGAAAATTTCATACGAACGTGTTCATCATATAGTTCACGTCAATTTGGACATGAGAAAAATTGCTGCATAATGGATCCCCAAATGTTTGAATGTTGACCAAAAGTGTGCAAGTGTAGAAGCATCGCATTCGATCTGTGCTCGATTTGAAAATGATGTAGACTTCTTAAATGGAATTGTTACTATAGATGAGACTTGGGTACATTTCTACGATCCAGAAACAAAGCAACAATCGATGGAATGGCGACACTCTGGTATATCCGAGGGCTGTCCAGAAAGTAAAATACGTTTTGGCCCGACGCGGCTAGTATCGACATCTTGACGTCAGTGTTCCTACACTTAGTATGCAACCAGCCGTGATAACTTGTACATCGTGTCTCTTATATACTGTGGAGTGTTGAAATAAGAACTGCAATTCAAAATCCCGTTAGTTGTGAAGTGCGACCAGTGATAAGATTTTCAAAATCTACAACTCCATTTCTAACACCCATTTTACATAGATTTCTAAAATCGTGTATTCCTAACAAATTTTCGGAAGCACAAGGTATTTTATAAAATAAATTTCAACAATACAAGAGATGGATTTCCCACTGTATTTGATCTGTCAAACAAATATGTCTAAAGATCATGAAACCAAACTATAGATGATTCAGAGACAAATATACATGATTAACACTCATTGACAGATATTGTATATACAAGGGCTGTCCAGAAGTAACATGTTATAGCATGACGCAGATAGTGCCGCCATCTTGAAGTCATAGTGTTCCTACACTTAGTATGCAATCAGCTGTGATAGCTTGCCCATCGTGCATATTGTATACAGTGAAGTGTTAAAATGAGCACTGCAGTTCAAAATCCTGCCAGTTTTTTAGTACGGCCTGTGCGATAAATTTTTTAAAATCTACAACTTCATTTTACATAAAATTTTAAAATCATGTGTTTCTAACAATTTTTTGGAAGCATATCACATTTTCTAAAATAAATATCAACAATACAAGAAATGGATTTCCCCCTGTAAAATAAGTAAACCAAAAGATTGTGAAACAAAACTATAGATGATTCAGAGACAAATACACAGGATTAACACTCGGTAAATATTAACGACTATTGTATATACGAAGGCTATTCAGAAAGTAACAGACGTTTTGGCTTAGCGCAGCAGTGAGTGAGGCTAACGCCGCCGGATTAGCAGTCAGTGATGCCAGGGCTTCCGAAATGTCGGTAGCTCTACTTATTTTCGCTCCAGTTTACCGATATACCTAAATGAAACAAAAATCTACCGATCCTTAATTTAATTAAATAGAAACTCTGAAAATCTACCGAAAAATCAAAATTTAAATAAATTTTACTGAAACAAAATAAATAACTCGTTACCAAAACAAATTTATTAATTACTCCTAGTGAAAACAGCAGGTACCACATATATTTTAAATTGGACCCATAAGAACACTTTTGGTCACTTCCAAACAAGTGATCACGTGAATTACGAGTTCGCAGCCGAAAAGGCGCTTTTTAAAAACTAATTTTAACTTTAAAAATAACTTTATTCACTTACATTTGTACAATTTAAATACTTTTAAGCTATATAAAATAAAAATCAAAATTTTAACTGAAAAAGTAACGACTTAAAATTATAAAATCAGACTTGATTACTGATCTAATAATTCTAATTTATATTCGATAATTGCTTATTCGAGACCTCGTTTATAAAGTTTGAGTATTAAATTCCACTTTACGACATCTACCGAAATTTTGTGATGTACTCTACCAATTTTTATTTCAAACACTTGACAACACTGTTGGCAGTAGTGATCGACCGATATGACTTTTTTAGCCGATACCGATAATCGGCCGATACCGATAATGTCTTGACCGATAACGATATATATCGGCATATCGGCCTTTTTTGATTGATAACATTATTATTGTCTAAAATCTCTAAAATCTGAATATTCTGTAATATAACTTATAATTCTTTAACGTTCAATTTAAAATCATAAAAACAAAAATTGCACTTTGGTAACACAGCAATAGGCGATAATTTATGTGGCTCAGCGCCAAGTCATTGGTGATGGTGAATCCCCTTAATTTCTCGGTGAATCCCGTGCGTTTATTGCCGTGCATTCAGTATTGCATTCTTAAAGCAGATCGTTTTAAGTTCGATTATTTCTTGGCGTAATTTAGTTAATCTTTAACAAAGACATAATATTAATAGTTAATAATAACACTACCAAAACTGCTATCTACGGATGTCAGTAAAACTTTGCGCCATGTACACGTCTCAAGTTTAGAAAGAATAAAATTTCCATTTAATTAACAATTAAAGTACTTAAACAAGTTTTAATCCCAAAAATTTTTGACATCACGTAAAATACCATGTCCAATATTAAATGTATCCACCTTTTTCTATTTTCAATTGATACTTACAAAGAAACATTCTTCCAAATAATTCTCAATTTATTGACTGAAGTTTATTCAGATAAAATTTTTATATATACATAGTTATTTTCCAACTAATTTTAAGCTGATCTAAAAAATAATTTGGCAAGAAAAAAAATTTATAAGACTTGGCCCAATTTTTGCAGCCTTATACCAAACATATTTATTCTTTCTAAACTTGAGACGTGTACATGGCGCAAAGTTTTACTGACATCCCTAGATAGCAGTTTTGGAAGTATTTCAATTATTTTTGTAGTTTAATATTTTAATTCGTTCTATTGTTCATTTAGTTTCATTTCTTCAACGTGTGACAAGATTATAGTTTTTAATCGAAAAAAATTTTTTTCAAGACTAGACTATCTACAAAATATTTTCTTCACTTGTTTAAATATTGTTTAATCAAACTATATAAAGTGTGGCCAGCCTAAACTGGAAAACGTTCTCATCAATTTTGAAAAGACTATTAAGATTTCTATTTTTGAGGTATGATTATTAAACTATACATCAAAAAAAAATTTAAAATACTGAAAGATGAAATTCGAGACCGACAACCCAGAAATTTAAATATTTTACACTTAAAAACCCCAAACTTGTTAATATTGTTACAAAAATTTTTATAAACAACAAAGTATACGTTATTTAATAATGCAAACAGTTATCGAAGAATTACTTGAAGAAAAGGATGAATTATGGTAATAAAAGAACCTTCCGAAGACTTCATAATAGAATTATTTATTGATTTCACCTAGAAAACTACAACTAAAACGGAAAACCTTCTCTTCAATTCTGAAAAGACTATTCAGATTTACGTTTTTGAAATATAATTATTAAACTATACATAAAAAAAAATTAAAATACTGAAAGATGAAATTCAAGACCGACAACCCAGAAATTTAAATATTTCACATTTAGAAACCCCAAACTTGCTAATATTGTTACAAAAAATTCTATAAACAACAAAATATACGTTATTTAATAATGTAAACAGTTATCGAACAATTACTTGAAGAATAAGGATCAATAATGGTAATAAAATAACTTTTCGAAGACTTCATAATACAATTAATTATTGATATCACCTAGAAAACCACAACTAAAATGGAAAACCTTCTCTTCAATTTTGGAAAAAACTATTCAGATTTCTATTTTAGAAATATTACTACCAAACTATACATCAAAAAAAATTTCTGAAAGATGAAATTTGATACTGACAACCCAGAAATTTAAATATTTCACATTTAAAAACCCCAAACTTGCTAATATTGTTACAAAATATTCCATAAACAACAAAACATATGTTATTTAATAATGCAAACAATTATCGAACAATTACTTGAAGAATAAGGATCAATAATGGTAATAAAATAACTTTCCGAAGACTTCATAATACAATTATTTATTGATTTCACCTAGAAAACCACAACTAAAACGGAAAACCTTCTCTTCAATTTTGAAAAGACTATTCAGATTTCTATTTTTGAAATATAATTATTAAACTATACATAATAAAAATTTAAATATTGAAAGATGAAATTCGAGACCAACAACCCAGAAATTTAAATATTTCACATTTAGAAACCCCAAACTTGCTAATATTGTTACAAAAAAATTCTATAAACAACAAAATATACGTTATTTGATATAGTAAACAGTTATCGAACAATTACTTGAAGAATAAGGATCAATAATGGTAATAAAAGAACATTCCGAAGACTTCATAATACAATTATTTATTGATTTCACCTAGAAAACCACAACTAAAACGGAAAACATTCTCTTCAATTTTGAAAAGACTATTCAGACTTCTATTTTTGAAATATAATTATCAAACTATACATAAAAAAATTTCAATACTGAAAGATGAAATTCGAGACCAACAACCCAGTAATTTAAATATTTCACATTTAGAAACCCCAAACTTGCTAATATTGTTACAAAAAAATTCTATAATCTACAAAATATACGTTATTTGATATAGTAAACAGTTATCGAACAATTACTTGAAGAATAAGGATCAATAATGGTAACAAAAGAACTTTCCGAAGACTTCATAATACAATTATTTATTGATTTCACCTAGAAAACCACAACTAAAACGGAAAATCTTCTCTTCAATTTTGAAAAGACTATTTAGATTTCTATTTTTGAAATATAATTATTAAACTATACATAAAAAAATTTAAATACTGAAAGATGAAATTCAAGACCAACAACCCAGAAATTTAAATATTTCACATTTAGAAACCCCAAACTTACTAATATTGTTACAAAAAAATTCTATAAACA
Source organism: Galeruca laticollis (assembly GCA_963921935.1). Classification (NCBI taxonomy): domain Eukaryota; kingdom Metazoa; phylum Arthropoda; class Insecta; order Coleoptera; family Chrysomelidae; genus Galeruca; species Galeruca laticollis. Next base: position 102,238,221 of record OY998177.1, read on the forward strand.
ACAAAATATACGTTATTTGATATAGTAAACAGTTATTGGACAATTACTTGAAGAATAAGGATGAATAATGGTAATAAAAGAACTTTCCGAAGACTTCATAATACAATTATTTATTGATTTCATCTAGAAAACCAAAACTAAAGTGGAAAACCTTTTCTTCAATTTTGAAAAAACTATTCAGATTTCTGCTTTAGAAATATTTCTATCAAACTATACATAAAAAAAAATTAAAATACTGAAAGATGAAATTCAAGACCGACAACCCAGAAATTTAAATATTTCATATTTAGAAACCCCGATCTTGCTAATATTGTTACAAAAAATTCTATAAACAACAAAATATACGTTATTTAATAATGTAAACAGTTATCGAACAATTACTTGAAGAATAAGTATCAATAATGGTAATAAAAGAGCTTTTCGAAGACTTCATAATACAATTATTTATTGATTTCACCTAGAAAACCACAACTAAAATGGAAAACCTTCTCTTCAATTTTGAAAAAACTATTTAGATTTCTATTTTAGAAACATTACTATCAAACTATACATCAAAAAAAATTTAAAATACTGAAAGATGAAATTTGATATCGACAACCCAGAAATTTAAATATTTCACATTTAAAAACCCCAAACTTGCTAATATTGTTACAAAAAATTCTATAAACAACAAAATATACGTTATTTAATAATATAAATAGTTGTCGAACAATTATTTGAAGAATAAGGTTGAATAATGGTAATAAAAGAACTTTCCGAAGACTTCATAATACAATTATTTATTGATTTCACCTAGAAAACCACAACTAAAACGGAAAATCTTCTCTTCAATTTTGAAAAGACTATTTAGATTTCTATTTTTGAAATATGATTATTAAACTATACATGAAGATGAAATTCGAGACCAACAACCCAGAAATTAAAATTTTTCACATTTAAAAACACCAAACTTGTTAATATTGTTATAATTCTATAAACAACAAAATATATGTTATTTAATAAATAATTATAACAAAGGAACAATTTTGGATTCTGTGTTATTCAATCTTTGTATAAATGAATTGTTTTCAGTGAGCAGTACTGGATATATACAATTAGAGTCGCAGACGATACAGCCATTATTTATGAAATAGATAATTGATCATGATTTGAAATAGTTGAAAATGATCTAAGATTAATTAAGGATTGGTTTCATCATAAATTACTTATTAATAAAACATAATTTGTCATTTCTTAATTCTAGAGACCATAAGAATAGCTTCACATATTTTTTATAGAAAAAAACTAGAGATTGTGCTTTATAACTTTAAGTGTTTAAAAAAGTTTATGTCAATACTTGCAGATATTGTACTACGGTCTAGTGGAAAGCCATCTCAGGTATGGCCTATTCTCTTGGGGATGTGCTTCCAGAACATTTATAGGTCCCTTTTAGAGATTATACAAAGAAGCTTTATTTAGATTATAATGTCTAGTTCCAGCATGTGCCCTAGTGACGCACTGTATAATATAAACAAAATCTTTGACTTAAAGAAATTATGTTTTCTGTGTGCATCTGTAAAATACCATACTATGAAAAATAAAATTAAGTTACCTACACATACATATGAATCCAAAAATAATAATATGAAGCTCCTATGATGACAAAATCTTTATGTCAAATTTTTCCTATTAACACAACCAAAAGTTTTGTAAAATTAACGTCTGAAATATCTCTTCATAGATTTTATGTATAATTAGGTATAGTGTTTTCTTATTTACCAAAACATATGTTGAGGTAAATTCGTTCATCTCTGGCATACATTTTTTAGTATTTATAATTAACAAATTGGCTTTCATGAGTTGTTCGGGATACTAATGTTCAATTTGGGTTTAATACTACTGATTAACTGATTGTAGAATTCATTTTTATAGGAGAAATTGATAACATATTTGAAAAACTTATTTAAATTTGACGTTATAAAATGGCAAATGACATTTGTGTTGTGACGTCAACTGACGGAGTTGTGAGGACGATACTATTCGATGATTTTAGGAACGGTGCTCGAGAATATCAATTTTGGGAACTATTCGCAAATAGAGCAATCACAGGCTTGCGTATGCATGACGTTGGGAACGACGTCAAGAATAACGCCCTGATTCCAGATTCAGGGCATCAGTGCGGATGAAACTCAATCATCGACCATCACACCTGCAAGAAATGAATCACCGGTAGCGACATTGATTTTTTTAGCGAAATATCGAAACCACCCATGAGAAACCTTAAACTTTAGAAATATTTTTACAAAAGTTACAACTTTTATTTTTTAGAACTGAATATCTTTTTAATAAATACATGGAAAATTATCATTGATGCTGCAAATGGAAGATCATATATGAATTATATGGCAAATGTATGCATACTTTTCCCGTAGATAATATACTTTTTAACTAATTAAAAAAAAATAGAATTGCGGGGAGAGGAGAGAGACGAAATTTTCGGTATAAGAGTGTGTCGTCTAGCGCAAAAATATATAAAAGATGGCGGAGTCGAGACGTGACATGGCGCGAGTGACGAGCAGTCACTCTTGATCCTATTGGAGTTTGGTGGAGTGCAAAGTAGCGAAATGGATGGAAAAAGTATTTATTGGAAATATTTCATAAAGAATAAATTATCCCCAGCAGATAAGAAATCCACCGCAAAATGTAAATTGTGTGACATAACCATTTCATTGGGGGGAGTGGGAAAATCGGCGAATACCTCAAACATGAAATACCATTTAGAAATAAAACATCCTCAAGAATATTATAAATTGAAAGGGACTGATTCAAGCTCAGGTTAGTACTAAATTTTCATTTTCCAGTTCGCATTATAAAAATATTTACCAACAATAGGACTGCTCATTCAGGATTATATTATTATATAGGATTGAGGGGCAAACCACCCAGGAATTTTTTGCTAAAATTCTAGGGATTTATTAGGAATTTAGGAAATTTTAAGGGAATTTGTGTAAAAAAATTACCCCCAGGGGCAAACCACCTAAAGATTTTTTGCTAAAAATCTGAAGAATTAAGTAATTTGTTGGGAATTTGGGGAAATTAAAGGAATTTGTGTAGGAGGGGGGACATTTTTCTTTTTCATCACTTTAAATCGTTTCATTAACACCTACGATATGATTCTATTTTTTTTTTAACGGCTGGACCTTCTTCTATTAGTACTTCTAACTCTAAGCTATGGCAAGTCTCACTGGCTGACTCTTTCAAGCAAATGCAAAAGTGGGACATTGATTCATCCAGAGCGAAGGAGTTTCACTACCTTATAGGTGAAATGATATGTTTAGATAATCAGCCATTCAGCATTGTATCAGATGATGGCTTTACTCGGCTACTAAAGAGAGCTATTCCAAATCATCAAATTCCTTCTGACAAATACTTCAGACAAAAAGTTGTACCAGATATTTACTCAAGATGTAAAGCACAAGTGACTCAAAAAATTTCAAATATGTTGGGAAAAGCATCTTTTACTACAGATATTTGGACGTGCAAATATACAAACAGTTCTTTTTTGTCCCTCACAATCCATTTTTTTGAAAAAACATGTTTAAGTTTAAATCAGAGATCTCATTTTTCACTTGCCTGCAAGAAGTTCCCAGGATCTCATACAGGAGACGCCATAGCTGAAGCATTTAATTCTTTGTTACAAGAATGGAATATAAAAAGGGAACATATTCACTTAGTATTAGCAGACAATGCTACCAATAGGAGGAATGGTTTTGTTAAGGCAAAAGTAAATTATGAAGCATGCTTCATTCATTCTTTACAACTTGTAATACAGGATGCTATAGGAAGTCAACGTTCGGTCAGTGATTTAATAGCAAAATCAAGAAAAATCGTCTCGCATTTTAATCACTCTCAAACTGCTTGCAATAAACTACGTAAACTACAAGAACAACTAAACCTTCCCAAACACAAACTTTTCCAAGATGTACAAACACGTTGGAATTCCTCATTTTATCTACTCTTTCGCCTACTTGAACAAAAACAAGCAGTAAATTTATATATTTTGGATCATGGGACTCTTACAGACTTGACATTTTCCGAATGGGAATTAGTTGGAAGCATTTTAAATTTGTTAAAGCCATTTGAAGACATAACAAAAATTACAAGTTCTTCAGACTGCTTCATTTCTGAAGTCATTCCATTTGTTTCAACTATCACTGCCTATCTTAACAAAGAAAACGCTAATTTTGCAGGAGTAGGTACAATGAAAGAAGAATTGAAAAACAGCTTGAATAAACGATTTGAGAATATATTTATAAAAAAACATTATACCATAGCGACTTTCTTGGATCCTCGCTTCAAAGACAATTTTTTTACAAAAGACCGTGATTTTATTAGCGAATACATAATTACACCAAATAAAAGAAAACAATACATCTGTAGAACATTCCAGTTCTCCTGACATTTCGGATTACATTCAAGATCAAGACCATACAATAAATGAAACTATAGAAATTGATAGTGATGACAATGAACCACTTGCTAAGTATGTTCGAACTTCTGAACCTGAGACTAGTCGAACATCTGGCCAAAATCTGTTTTGGGAAATCTACGAAGACTTTTCCGGAGAAGGGATGAGCTCCACAAAAACAAAAACCATTCCAACAACATCTTCTTGTGACACAAAATCATCTTCTAGAGCACCCATTTGTGAAAAAGTGAATGCTGAAATTACAGAATACAAGAAACATCCTCTTCTTGAAAGAAAAGCAAATCCCATTTCTTGGTGGCAAGAAAAAAGAGAAGTTCTACCATTATTATATAATCAAGCTCTTATATATTTATCTGCACCAGTTGGCAGTGTTGCAAGTGAGCAAATGTTTTCAGAAGCTGGAACCGTAAATTCGGCGAAAAGGAATCGGCTGAATCCAGAAACACCCGAGACACTTATTTTTTTACATGATAATTTGCCAAAACTACAGTATTCATATTAATGCCTATTTCATGTTATATCTACCATAATTTCTTAAGATTACCTTATTTCAAATATTACTTTAAATTTAAATATAAAAAAAATGTTTTAAGCTGCTATGGTTGTTTTTATAAATCGGCCGATATAGCCGATATATATTTACGTCTATCGGCCGATACCGATAATCGGCTCTCGGCCGATATAGCCGATGTATCGGTATGGGTCGATCACTAGTTGGCAGTACTGTGTTCCTGCATTCACTATGCAACCAAGCTATGATAACTTGTGCATCGTGTCTCTTGTATGCACTGGAGTGTTAAAATGAGGACTGCAATTCAAAGTCGCACTAGTTGTGATTTGCGACCTGTGATACAGTTTTTGTTAGAAAAAATCACAAATCAATTGTCAACACTCGTCTACACATGGCAAACGATTAACCAGGCGGCATATTTCTACAGTTTTTAAAAGTATGTACCTTTATATAATAAATGGCAATTATTTAGAAAATAGCCTAAAACTCTATCTCTAAAATTTATTTGATAAAAATTGTATTTTTCATTTTGTTTATTTTTTATTTTAAAATGTGTGTTACTTTTTAGACAGCCCTCGTATAATCACCTGAATTAAATAAATCTGGGATAAATCATCATTTAAAAAAAATCCAAATAATGCAACAAAAAATTGCACCTTCACCGCTATCTAAGAGAGAAACAAACATTTTTGTGTAATTTTAAGCAAAATTACAAAGAGAGTAAAAAATATTGCCAATGACTATCTATATATGAAATTCACAATTTTTTCATTACTAATTTGTATTTATGTAAAAAACTAAGACAGTGCAGAGAAATAAATAAATCATAAAAAATATGCATTTTTTTTAGATAAACTTACTTCAATGTTAAGTTCTCCTTTAGGAAAATAATATTTATATGTCCTGGATAAACAATTAAATCTAGCACTTAAACTTTCATCAACAAGACTCCATCCAATGCATTGTATATTGCTGGGCAATACTTTATTCAATATTTTACAATAATTCAATTGATCCTTCGATTCTGAATTTTTCCCAGATTCTCCGTGATCATTTTTTAATATATTCATTCTTAAATCTATTGACACGACTTGTCCAAATGAACTAACACCTTTATCTGTTCGCCCACATCTGTGGTAATTTGAATGAGTCCTATCCTGTATTAGCTTCGTTTTCATAAGCGCATCAAACAAATGGTGTTCAACTGTATCAGTTGTATCTTCTTGAACTACAAATCCTTTGTAATCCCAACCTAGATATAATAAATGCAGGAAAACGTGTTGAAATTTATACCTACAAAAACACTGTGATATATTTATATGGACAGTAATTTCAATAAAGAACACTTACTTTGAAAAATCAAAAGCTTTTGATTGCTTTACAATTTTGTCAGTAGACGTTTGTTTTGCTAATACATTTTTCAATTGTGTATTGTGAGCCGTTAGTGATTTTATTTTTAATATAAGTTCCTAAAATATTTAAATTTTAAGGGGTAAGCCGTTATAAAATAGCGTACTTTACCTCTTTGGTAAATTGTTCTAAATTTTCTTCTTTATTCTGTTTTTTAATTTTTACTTTTTGTTCCATTTTTAAATTGTTTTCATACAAGTTTAATTAAATAAAAGAACATTTATTTCTCGTAAGACTGTATAGGTTAGATTCTTCTTCTTACTAGACTCATCACTTTGTCTCTTTGTCTATGTCCTAAAGTGTAGTTGACCCAGTTTTCACTTATCTATAAAGGATAATGCACAAATCACCAATATTGAAGTCAGCAAACACATAACTAGTTTTTTATTTTATATAATCAATGAAATCGTACAGAAAACAACATTTTATTCTCTCGATAATAATCTTTTATTTATGTAAAAAGAAAGTTTAGAACTTTTCTAATAGCTGCCAATTGTAGTATCATACTGATTATACACAAAATAATAGTTAACAAAATGTTTTAATTAGAACATTTTAATTACATATGGGTTTTTACTGAATTTATTCAATTCTGACGATTCAAGGTTATCCACGCAGTGTTCAATGAATTTTCGGAGAAACTAGGTGCGTTCTTTTTGACTGACATCTCAGTTAATCTCAGCTCACATCAGTAGTGTGAGCGCTCTTTTTGTTTTACTCACTTTAAGTGAGCTGAGATTTTTCCTCCCCCTTCACCGATGCTGAATGTGTTGTAAGGGGGTATCAGTTGGAATTGAGTCGGAAATAAAGTGAAGGGGATGAAGAAATATTTGATTTGCTTGGTTTATTTGTATTTTTAACCAAGGTTATCTAAGGTTTTAACCATTGACATATAAACAATAAACACAAATAATATATTTTTCTTTTGTTACAAATTATGGATACATTAATTAATATTATTAGATGCTGATACGAATCTGTCGTATAGTTTAAATCTATCGACAGACCGCGCGCTTCAATTGAGATGTCGTTCTTTTTGGTGCTTACTCACATCACTTTATCTCAGATGACCTTAACTGAAGTGATCTGAGATCTCAGTAAAAAAGAATGCACCAACTATAAAATTTCAACTGAGTAGTATTTTTATATAGCATATTTGAACAGCCATGAATACAGAAAGATACTTTTGATGACGACATCACAAACATTTAATATCAGTTTTAAAAAATGAACATTTAAAAACGCTGATTATACAAAACTACTAATAGTGTTTACATCACGGCAGATGGCATAAACGTCATCTTTCTCGGTCCTTATAGTTAACAACTACGGTGCAAGTAGCCCTTAGCTATAATATAAAATTAAAACTATGTAGTATTGTTTTTTTTTACTTTTAGTTTTTGTTCAGCTTTTAAATTGGTTTCATGCAAGTTTTATTAAATAAATAAAAAAATCTTAGATTATACATATTGAAAAAATATACATTTTTCGGGAAATTTTTTGTAGATTACATTACTTCTCTCTATGTCTCTCTACGTCTATTTCACAGTTGTCTATGTCCTGAAGAATCGTCTGTATCCTCATAAGGGATCATGTAATCAGTTTAACACTGGTTTTAATACCTAATTTATTACACTTCGATTTATAACTAGATTTAGTTTCTTTGGAGCCAAAGTTTTTATTTTTATTGAAAAACTTAGAAAATATTCACAGACTTCTTTCACAAAATTCTTCTTTTTTAAATAGTTATATAAAGATTATCTTTTGGTCTAGGTAATTATTTAACTATATTGTAATGGATCGTAGATAAGTGAGAACTAAATAAAAAATATAATTTTTTCAAACGCTATCAATTTTATAGAAAAAATACAAAAAAATATTTAACGTAACAAAAAAAGAAGTTGATTACTTATTAACCAACTGTGGCAACACTGTAACTTGATCCGGATTCATTGGGATTCAATTTCAATATTCAATTCATTCTCATTACGTCAAAATCGACTTGGAAGGTTCAATATACGTATGTGCTATTAAAAGTGAAGTGAAAAGTGGTATAATTAGAAAATATTTTAATTATTAATTTCAGTTTGATAGGAATATATAGACTATATTAATTACATATATCTATTTTTTAGTTTTACGGTTTAGTAGTTCAGTGTTTCGATTTTATATTCTAGGTAAGCATTTCAAAATGGCTTCCACTAATATTAATTTTATCTCAAGGTGTATATTGAAGTTGAGCAATATCCAGAAGTAACAAATTTGTTAGATTTTAATATATTCAAAGCATTACTTAATAAATAATATTTGATTAATCTAAATATTCGACGATTAACCCTATAACGGCCGGGCGAAAGATTCATACAAGAACGATCGGGCTGGGTCTGTGTGACCCAAATAATAAAACACTCACAATGCATCAGAAAATTGTTTATTTACATCAATTGTCCAATATTTATTTTTTTCAGGTAGTTCTTGATCATATAGGGCTAATACTTTTTTAACATTTATTGCCATTTTACAATCTACTTCATTGCAAGAGTATTATCCCCCATTATCCTCCGATCTTTTCAAAATTTCTTGAAAAACGAAATATGAAATTTGATTATATTATGACTAAGTTTGTACTAATCAGGTAACTTAAATTTGTTATTTATTGACCTTTATACAGATAATCATGTTTTGTTTATTTATATTTTTTATTTCCCAATTTGTTTCTTTGTTTACTATCCACTAAATTGAAAGTGGAAAACACTCGCAATCCCTGTGAAGAGCTCGGCTCTTGCTATTGATTGAATTATTTGATTAAGTAAATTTGTTACTGTCTGTCTGTAGTTTTCTGGTAAAATTTTTAAGGCTTGTTCAGATTTCTACCCTGATTAATTGCTCTTGTGACAGTTTTTGATTCATCAGACACACTAAAAAGTGAGCCAGGGTCTTGGCTTGGGGATAGCGGTTCATGACTTTTTTAATTAGTGCCATGTTCAATACTTGATATAGTTGCCCCATCAAATATTTCCATATGTGAGAAAATTTGGAAATTGTGCACCTGTGCATTACTTTTGATAGACATATTTGAATAATATTTCTGACGTCTTTGTCTATCTCATCTTTATTTTTATCTGCTATTTGCATCAATATTGGCCAATTGTTAATGTAGCTCTTTAGTGAATCACACATAGTAGGTATTCTATCTCACCTCTTGTGGTAATATTAAGTTTGCTTTTTGCTTTGGTCATGGCATATTTTGCATGAGCAAAGTAATTGTTTTGAAAGTAGTTTATGACTTTTTGAACATGTGGGATAGTATGGAAAAAATGTATATCTTGTGTTCTTGTATCGTTACTAAAATTATAATTGATTTGTAGGAATAATTCTTAATTTTGGTGAAGAAACATTAGGTATTCAAATATATATAGTGCATATTAAGTAAATATTCTTTTTTCTTTAAAGATCCATTGACAAGACTCTTTGTATATCATATTAAATATTATTCGAAAAGCTCTTTTTTGTGTGATCAACATACTTTCTATATTTCCAGCTCCCTAAAAAATTAATCCATGTCTCAACAATGACTCAAAATTTGCATTGTCTATGTTCTTTGTGCCAGTCAATGAACATGACGTAAAAAATATAATTTTAAATCTTAATAAAAAATATTCGACAGGACTTGACAGAACCCCCTGTCTGATATTGAGAGAATGCGTAGACATCATATTTTGTCAACTAGCCCATATGATAAATCTATTTCTCTATCCTACTAAACTCAAAAGAAGCAATATTGTACCGGTATTCAAAAAAGATGACCCCCAATGTGTCGAAAACTATAGTATGATTTCTTTACTTAGCACGTTCTCTAAAATAATTGAGAAAACGGTATGCAATCAGCTAATTGGTTACCTAGATCAAAATAAATTATAACCCCATCACAGCATGGTTTTCGAGAAAATTATTCAATAGAAACTGCATCAACTGAAGTGGTACAATATATTCATAAAAACATTGACCAAACAAATACTTGGTGGGTATAATTTTTGATCTAACTCTTGTGTTTGACACTATCAATCCCCACTACTTATCCCTGAAAATAGAGGCCATGGGCATTCGAGGTCCAATCCAATCTACATGTCTGGTAGAACACTCAGGGTGTAGATCGGGGATGAATTATCAGATGAATTTAGCACCTCCATTAGTACCCCCCAAGGTGGTGTCCTGGGACCTCTTTTGTTTCTTCTTTACATAAACGACCTACCCTTATACATCTCCCACTGACGTATTTTTATATATGCAGATGATACCTCAGTTATTATTGCAGCCGACAGTTTAGATGAGTTACTCAAAAAAATAAGGAAAATCATGAAAGAGTTCACCTCGGTGTCAAAGAAATCACCTTACTATAAATGAGGGCAAAACTGTTATTGTTCAATTTACATCACCACTCAAGGAAGGCAATGACCTTGTTTTTGATTTCAATAATTGCATGTTGAACACTTCTGAAAATAAAAAATTTCTGGGAATGGAATTGGATGGTAAATTGAATTTTAAAAATCACGTTGACTGTGTATGTAAAGGGTTGAGCAGATTATATTTTGCTTTTAATAGTTTAAAATCATATTTATATCAAGATTATGTACTAAATTTGTATTATGCACTAATACTGTAATCGGCTGCAATGTAATTGTGTGGGGCAGAGCAAGGGAGGTTGGGCAAGTATTTATTCTCCAAAAAAGATTTGTTCGTTTGATCTTTGACTTAGACTACAAGGAGTCCTGTAGGAGCACCTTAAGAGCAATAACATCCTGACATTCACAGGTGTATATCTCTACAAACTTCAGAGCTACACCCTTATTAACAAAAACAACCTTAAGAAAAATAGTGACATACATGATCACGATACGAGATCTAAGAGTGATATTTACTTGAACAAACTTAATCGTTCCCGATTGAAGAAGTCGCCAACATATGCCGGGGGTGAATTTTTTAATCGGTTACCAGATGATATTAACCAAATAAACCATCTCAAAAAATTTAAAACTAGTTTTAAAAGGTTTCTAATACAATATTTGTAACAAATGTTTCTATGCATTAAAAGACACATCTAAATCAAATATATTGTCTACAAACACAAAAATTAAAATATGCAAGACAGTAATTAGACCAGTCGTACTTTATGCCGCAGAAACCTGGAATTTAACAAAAAAAGAGGAAAACACATTAGAAATCTGGGAAAGGAAAATACTACGGCCCAATTAAAGAAATTGGAGTATGGAGAATATTAAGAAACTACGAAGTTAATCAAAAATTCAATAGCCCAATAATAACAAATGAAATAAGTAGACGATTAAGGTGGGCTGGACATGTACAACGTCTAGGTAATGAAAGGTGTGTCAATAAAATACAGGAAACTAAAAGACAAGGACGAAGACCAAGGGGACGACCGAAAACTAGATAGTTGGATGGTGTAGAAGAAGATCTTAAAGAAATTGGAATAAATGACTGGAAGAACAAAGCAAAAGACCGGAAAGAATGGAAAATCCACATACTTCAGAATATTTAACTCAAATAGTTTGTGACCTGATTTCTTCATGTGAATTAAAATATAAGTGTACCGTAAAATCTTTTCTGACAGAGAATGCCGCAAATATGACACTTATGAGAAAAACATTAGAAGAAAAAACAAATGCAAAAGTTATAACTTATGGCTGCTCTGCACATATTTTTAATTTACTGTGCAAGGACTTTCAAGTTAAAGACGTTAAAGAACATGTGATCCAAATTGTTAAGTATTTTCGAAATAACCATTTGGCTAGAGCTAAATTCAGTCAAGCAGGAGGCAGCGCTTTAGTCCTTCCAAGGGATCTTGTGTGATGGAATAGCCTTGGCGACTGCTTAGAGATGTATGTCACTCAGTGGAACATCATATTAAAAATCTGTGGAGAAAATAAAAAGGAGATTGATTCCACTATTTACCAAAAAGTTTCAAATATTGCGATTAAACATACAGCACAAGATTATTTAAACATTTTAAAACCTATATCAGTTGCTCTTGATACTGTGCAGAGGAAAAATGCTATTATCGCAGATGCTGTAAAGCAGTGGAAACATTTACAATATATCTTTGATGAATATGTGGAATTACCATTACAAAAAACAACAATTTAATAATCAATATAAGCAAGCACTAACGCCATATCATTTTATAGTGTATATGTTGAATCCACAAAAAACAAAATACCAGTTAACACCAGAAGAAAAGAATATAGCTTTAGAAACAATTAATGAGTTATATGAAAAACTAGAGACCTTGAGTTTCATTTAAAAACACTAATATTACTGGACTGTTACCTTTAGTAATAAAGTTAAATGCCCGCAGTGCGCCATTTAAGCAAGTTATGTTTTCGGATGAAGTAATAAAAAATGTAAACGGACTACAATGGTGGTTATCACAAAATGATGAGCCGAAAATCTTGAAACAGTTGCCAATAATAAAACAGTTCCTGTGTGTAACTACTTCTTCAGCTTCAGTAGAACACGTATTTAGCTCTTTTGGTCTTGTACACTCAGATATTAGAAACATATTTGGCATAGAAAAAGGAGGAAAACTTGTGTTTTTGTTTAAATTGTATAATGAAAATGAATAGACTGAAAATATCCAGTAATAAAATTTAGGTGTTAAATAGTTTAAGAATTTGGAATTATGTACTTCTTTTTTGTTGTTTTTGCTAAAAGCAGATAATTCTTTTGATTTTTGAGAAAACTTTTATATTATGTTGTTATCTGGTTCTGAATAAAAAAGAAAAAAATTGATTTTAATCAGCCCAACACTGATTTTTATATTGGACATTTTACTAATTAATAATATTAAAACTAATTGATTGTTTTAATCGCTTACTTTCTATCACTTTGTACCCAGTCTAATGATGGAATTTCAAAACTGAGTAATAAATAATTAATTTGGGGGTTGGCTAACATTTTTGTATTGTTCAATATTTGAATTTTCTTTTTATATTTTCAGGTTGGTTGAAGATGGATAAAGGAGTATCGGTTTCGTCTATACCTCCCCCTCCAGGTACGACGGATAACCCACCGTTACCACCAGATGATCCACCAGCTTCACCACCTCCGCCGCCCTCAAATGACCCCACTCAACTCCCAAATACTCTTGTACCAACGCCCAACTGGGCCAACTATTATTACAATAACTTGTACCATCAACAATACGCCCAATATTATCAGCAATACTTTATGATGCCAGGATACAATTATCAAGCGTACCAGAATCAATATAACAAAAAAGACGATAAAATTCAACCTCCCCTTCCTCCCGGGTCTCCTACACCACCATTACCGCCGAATTCGATAAATAATATCTCTTCTCCGTTATTGCAAACCCCTAAACAATTCGGTCACATCCGTTTTCAATTAAACACAAAACGTTTGCCGAATAACAACAACCCCATTATGCAACTAAACAATTCTCCAAATAGCGGTGCGTCGAAGAAGAAACGGAAGCGTAACAGGAACCACCAAAATAACGAATTTAACCAGCAGCAACACCAGCAGGAAATTTTTGATACACCTCCTTTACCTCCCCCAGAATTAGCTGTGCCAAAACCGGCTCCGCCGCCGGAAACGATGCCTCCGGAACCACCATTGCCGCCGTTACCGGCCGAAGCGGATCCCCTGTTACCTCGACTAACCCCAGAATCGAATCCTCAGAACGGGTTTTCGAATCCTTCTGATGATTGGCCTGAGAGCTTGAAGGACTATGTACATCGCAGTTATGCCAAATGCAAAACTGCAATCGATAAGAATCAAGTCGAGATAATTTTAAAAGGGAAAATAACTCAGGCGTATCAAAGTGGGCAGCTCTATAAAGATTGGAAAAAAGAGCCTCTGCCGAATATACATAGTGAAAGGTATTCGTTTACAGGTCAAACTAAAACTGTCCCGGGACAGTTGAGCCTGTTTCAGAATAATAGCATTAAAAAAGGTATTTCCCCTGGTCTAGGTGCGAGGCTGGGCGCTAGGGCTAGTACTTTGCGAGGAAAGAGTAAGTCTTCTTCTAGGTCTAGGTCGAAATCGCCGGTCCCCAATAAAAAGTCCAAGTCCAGATCGAGAAGTCCGAGGAGGAACGGATCCTATAGGTGAGCACTCATTAATAATTTTTTTTTAAATACATTTCAATCATAAGGGGATGTAATTCAATATTCTGCGTGGTATTAGCTAGGAAAGTAGTTGCTTTTCTCTTCGAAGAACGTTCGAAATTATTGAAATTTTGACTAAAACAGAGTCGCAGTAGAAAACTGAAATTTAAATTTATTTTGCATATATATGCATATCTATAAATTTGATTCATAAAAATATAGAGTGGTTCATAAATATTTAATATTCATGCTTCTAAAGAGTCTCGAATTTGCTTGAAATTCTTCTAATTTCCAGTGACATATCAATTTCTATTATTTATTTTTATTGAAAATAAATTTGTGTCATAAAAATATTAAAATATATACAGGGTACTTCATAAATATTTACTATTCACGCTTCTAAAAAGTTTTTGAATTTGCTGGAAAGTAAAAATATACTCAGTGGCATAGAAATCCGAAGACCCAGTAAAAATTATTTTATTTCAGTAATATTTGGCATACATATCAGGGAGTTAGTAATATGTGTAAATGTTTAAAATTTCGCTCCAATGTGCTCACCAACTTTAATAATGGGTGTTGAAGCTCCGCGATTTCTTACACATTCCCTAATGTGTCTAGACATACTCATAATCAAGTGATCAATATCCTCCTGATATATCTTATTCAATGCCACCTCTATCTTATGTCATAGAGCCATCAGAGTTTGAGGAGGACACTGTCAATTTCTTAACTTTCTACCAATTATGTCCCATACATGTTCAATTGGGAACAACTCCGGAGATCTTGGATGCCAAGGTAGGAGATTAATTTGAGCCTGCTGTAAGTAACCCAAGGTTTGTGTGGTTCTATGTGGCTGAGCGTTATCTTGTTGAAAAGTGCTCTGAGGTAAGGAAGGAGATGAGGTTACAATGTACATCTTGAATGTATCAATGTAAACTCATATAGCCCCTGATGAAGAATAAATGTTAGGTTAAATTGGATGTTACGATATTTGCCTCATCTCCTCACCTTCCCTCTACCAACACGCAAGTAAAAGTTCATAGTAAACCAATGTTTTCTCTTATCTCCAACAGTCAGGAAACAGGTATGGATTTGGTAAATATATCTGCTTGTTGGTTTCCTGTATAAATATATTCAAGTTTAATATTTCCCATTTGTATTTGGTCTCTTATAAAATGATATTTTATCTTTATATGTTCCCCTCTTTTATGGTTTGTGGTTTTTTTTTATCAATGCTGATACATCCCATATTATCCTCAAAGATTAATAAGAATTCATGTATAGGATAATTTATGCTGATAAGTAAATTCTTTAACCATAAACCTTTCCAAACACCTTTAAACCACGCAATGTATTGTGCTTCTGTTGTCGATGTTGCAACACAGTTTTGTTTTCTGGTATTCCAGGATATGGTACATTTTTCGAATGCTTTAAATACATATCCTGTGGTACTTTTTCGATCAGCTTCACTATTTTCCCAATCAGAATCGACATAGCCAATTAGTATTTTACTACTAACATTTCTATTACAGGTCAATTTTAAATCTAGAGCACCTTTAATATATTGCAATACCCTTTTTATATATTACCACAGACTTTTATTATTTTTACTCTGGTAATGGCTCGACATATTTACTGCACTGTATAGATCAGGTCGGGAACATAACATGGCATTCATTAAGCAGCCTATTAGATTTTTACAAGGAGCATTATAATTTTCTTCAGAGGTTAATGTTGTGTAATCTATTGTTGTTGGTAATGGAGTTTAAATTGGTTTGTAATCAGACATTTGGAATTTTTAAATGTGGTTTGGTTTAATGAAATTGAAGATTCTGTTTGAATAGTTTCAATGCCTAATAAAAAATGAATATCTTTTAAATCAGTCATATCAAAAATCTTACAAAGATACATTTTTAAACTTTGTAATGTATCGGGATTTTGAGTAACTAGGATTATATCATCCACATATAATAGTAAATAAACATTTAATTCTACCAGTGGCGTAACATCAAGAGAAAAACCTGCTAGCTACCAAAGAGAGCAGACGTGATTTAGAGAACTTTAACAATAGTCCAGGAGACAAAACATCACCATGAGCAGTTCAAGTGATGGAGAATACTCAAAGATGGAAATAGAGGACAATGGAACATTGAGAAAAGTGCGTCGCAAAAGGAAAAGGCGAAGAAACTCCCCTACATCAAATAACCCAAAACAATTTATTCCTGATACTGAAGATATCCAAAGAATGATATTTGGCCTCCCTACCAACAGCAATCAAGCAAAACAAGCTGAATGCCAAATACACACAAAAAATTATCAGCCAAGCAAAAGTAATATCAATAAAAACATACATGAAGAAAGCTCAATGGAAAATACACTGCAAGACAAAAACAAGGCAACAAATGAAACAAAACCCACAAACTCACTATACAGACCAAATTTTTATGCAAAAATGAGGGAGATCACAAATAAACCATTTAAATACTTATTCTACATAAAGCCCCCTGAAGACTTAACACGCAAAAAATTCTCAGGCGTATGGGACACAGTTCATCCAAACACAGATGATGTAATACTTTCAACAAAGCAGGGCTTTCTGCTCAAGTCCAATCTAAACAAAACAACTATAACAGACACTCTTCACAAACTAATTTCCGATAAAGAAATATCAAATTATAAGGAAACCCAAGCATCCACTGGGAACTTACCTGACGCTGGTGCTTCATATAGTATCGCAATAGGTTTGGTCGAACACGACTTTTCTTAAAACGAAATTAGTGAACACTTATCAAAATGCAAAATAGAATATCGTTATTGCAAACGAATTATATCAAGAGCAACAAACAAACCAACATTAATGATTAGAGTAATGACACCCTGTTTGGAGGCATCAGAAAAGTTGCTGGTGGAGGGGACGCTCTATAAACACAGATACTACCTGGTTTATCCAAGCAACCCACCGGCACCAATCCCACAAACATGTTCTTGCTGTCAAGCATTCACTCACGCACGTGACCACTGCACAACACCTATAAAATGCACCAAATGTGAAGGTCCTCACCACTATAGCAAATGCAACAGTCATCTACCACCAAAATGCGCATCATGCGGAGCTGAAGACCATTCAGCATGAACAAACTAAATAAAACTAATAGCACTAACGGAGATGAACTAATTGCAATGCCGTGGAAAAAATTCGTCGCCCAATACTGCATAGACACAGTTGCGCATTTCTCGGGAAAATAGACTCTATATTTTGATGTTCGACTTGGAGCAACCTTCGACGACTTCGCCCACTCGACCTATCCAAGGGAATAATAATATTCAAGTTCACGTCGACACTTAAAATCATGTACGCCAATCTCAACAGTTACTCACCGAGAAAACACCTCATCAACAACATTATTGAGAGGCATAAAATAAACTGCATTATTTGTGGAAACAAAAACAAAAGAAAATAGTAACGCAAACTACAGAAACTACAACTAAATGGAAACATTGTAAACACTAATGTGCGTGGTGGAAGTTTGATACAGGCGCATCCAGGACTAAAAATTCTAAAAGAATACTCTCCCAAAATGAATAACCCGCTTAATGAGGTGCTTCACGTTTCAATTCCATTTCTAGGAGATAAACTACACATTTTTCTTGTATATATTTGCCCAAATGCACCCATCGAACAAACGCTTTTCAACAAAGCCTCCCTATACAAATATGCTGTGATTGTAGGAGCTCTAAATGTGAATCGGAATAAAAGCAGACAAACAAAGGATTTTATCAATAATGCACCCTTCGAAATGGCGTTTACTCCTCCAACCTTTAGAATGGCCAATAACCCAGACTCTACACCAGATCGTGTAATATACGCGAAAAACATCAAAAATAATATAGTAACAGTAGAAACTCATCCAGATTTATGAACAGAACATGGTGCAATAGAAATAACCATCGACCTACAAAGACGAATCATAGAGCAAGAAATAATAAAAAAGAACATAATGTAATATAAACAAACTTAATGAAAAGTTGGAGGAGTACATTGATTGTATGGGGGACGATCCGAGTGATAGAGGAAAAATTTAACAATTCAACACCACAATAACATCACTCTCAATAGAAAACAGCCCAGACCTGAAAATAAAACACTACATCCACGAACTACCACCATACATTATCAAAATGATAAAAAACAAAAGAAAAATGCATAGGGATTATCTGAGAGATCCCAATGTTGAGGCAAAAACGCAACTAAACAATTACAACAAAAATGCACAAGCCCTAATTAGACAATACAAAGAACACAAATGGGCTACAGTGTGTACTGAAATAAACGCTAGGAAAGGTAAAGATTACTGGCAACAAATTGGAGAACTAACAAACTACAAAGGAATATCAAAATCACAGCCAATTGAAGAAAACAACATTGTGTATGCCACCGATGAAAAAAAAGCAGAGGCATTTGCAAATTACTACAAGGAAACGTTCAGAGAAAACCATAAACCCCAATACGACCAACAAATATATGATGAAATTAGACAGTGGTATGATGAATACTTTGAAGGGGAATATGGAGCACACTACAGTAATATAGAAGATGTGTATTTGAAATATTAAGCAAAGGAAAGAGTACTGCTCCAGGACATGACCACCACATTACTAAAGATCTATTACGAAAACTGAGTGAAAAGATACACGGATATCTCATCAAAATATACGAGTACTGTTTGAAGCATTACTACTTTCATAGTGAGTGGAAGCAGGGAACCATTATCACCATTCCTAAACCTAATACGAACCATCATAGAGCAAGAAACTACCGTCCTATCACTCTTCTTTCAGTTTTGGGAAAGCAACTCTAAAACCCAGTAACCATTTTAACATTCAAACTAACCAACTAATGGGAAACCACTCTGCAGCCATATTTATTGATATAAGCAATGCATTTGATAGTATTTGGCACAAAGGACTGCTCTACAAACTAATGACACTAGAATGCCCTCGATATTTGATCCTGCTCCTGAAAGACTATCTTGAGAACAGAACTCTTGCAAGTCAAAATCAACGACCAATACTCGGCAACAATCCACAACGAACAAGGATCGCCATTGTCTCCTCTTCTATATAATGTTTACTGTCATGATATATACAACTATAGTCATCAACAAGACTACTTCAATAGCAATCGTTACATTTTGTAGTATGCCAATGACACGGCCTTGACTAGTCACAACAGAACCCTCTCGAAAACCGTTGAAAATGAAAATCTACAAGTATTGTTAGACAGGACCCTGATCTGGTTCAACAAATGGAGGCTGAAAGTTTATCCAGACAAGTCACAATATATAATATTTAACCACAATAATTCACCAAACTCACCTAAAATAAATATAGACGGCAAAGACATTCACTGCATAAACTGCGAGGTATCTGGGGGTAGACATAGACCACAAATTGAACTTTAAATAATATGCTAACAACATAAAGAGGAAATGTAACAGTACGAGCAAACACTTTCGGAGTTTAACATTAAAGAATTCTAGGATAAATAAGAAAACAGCTGCACATATATATATATATATATATATATATATATATATATATATATATATATATATATTTCAATACTGTAATCAATGCTGTCACCAGTGTAACATAATCCTAACCTCCTTTAACTTAACTGTTTATTAATAAAAAAAAACGCTGCCACCACTCTAACAACTCACCCTCCCTGGGTGGGTTTTGTTTCAACTGAAAATGGTTCGCAAACCGTTGTCACCACTTGTAATAAAAATCCTACCTTTTCTCGGTATATTGATCCCGACCTTAGGGTCACCAATTCTTTTCTCCAATGTGCTGCTGAGCGTGTAAGGCAAATCCAGTCCGACTTGAGCTGGGTACGCCTGGTCTTAAAACGGTTTGATCTCCTTTGCCAGGACAGGATTGTTCTCCAGGTTCGGTCTCGTATCCAAGATTGATACACATTCTAGGGGGAAATTCGGGGTAGGGATGATAAATAAAATATGGTGGAACCACAAAGTTGTATATAAAAAAAATAAAAGTTTCTCAGAGTATGTATATATGTAAATATAAAATAAAATCCCAATATCACCCAAATTATTAAAGTCCCCCGGTATAAAACTACCTATACATTTATCCATAAATTGTACATCCTAACCTAACCCCTGTATAACATGCAACTATCTCACAAAAAAATTATGATATAACCCTCGCCTTGAGCTAGAATAAATAAATTAACCCCTTATCGCTTTAGTATTTCAAAGTGCATGAGAGGCGTATGTTTTTTTCTCCTAAATTTGATATTCACCTGTCTCGAGGCGCAAAAGAAAAATATTATATGTATTTACTTTCAAACCGAAATGTTATGCTAGCCTACGATGGTTTTGTGCCATTGACCTTGATAAAATATGAAAGAAAAAAAATCGTAACAAAATACTGCTGATCTAAGAACAATAAAATATTTATCGACACTGGCGTTTCGAGTTGCAAAATTCCAAGTCTTTGAATCACCTACAATATTTATTTATTTTACTAAATAAATAAGAAAATTTCTGATCACGGCTGAACAAAAGAAAACACTTTTTTAAATTATTTATCAGAACAAGTTCGCTGAAACATAAGGAAAAGGAAAATCATGCGCTCCGGCCCCTTGGAATACCAAGTACAAATTAACCTTGCGTTAACTCTTATCTCTGTCCTACCTACGAGGTGGAAGCGAATTATGTGGCGCAACAAAATAACTAACTCATTAGAAAAAAACCTAACTCTTGTCAGGTTGGCGATACTCTGCGAAATTTGATTATATCATCACACACGGTAAATTTTATATATTACAGAACGAGCTGTGCTCCAAAATTGTGAGCCTGGACATTCAATATTTAACTGAAAGCGACCAGGTGTGTCCAGTCCCCTTGAAAGAACAGACAACCAAATAAATATATTTGTTATCGCTACTCCCTATGTATAACATTTGATTTATAACTTCCAAGTTCAGAAACCAGCGCAAAATAATAAACGAATAAATGTCTCATAAAAAAAAAACAAAGTTTAAATCTCAATTTGTTCAAAAACTTACGGCGTTGGAAAACTTCCCTTCTCTGGCCTGGCTACTGCTTATTCTTCGCTATCTTTTTGCCACCGCGGGTAGTGCCAGTAACCGATATCGTGCTATGTTGAAAAAACTTAGCGTAGAGGGTGATTCTTACCGTTTTGTGTCTCGAAAGGGGGACAGTGTTCACCGTCAAGGATATCTAAGTATCCCTATTACGCCCTGACACAACGGAGAGAACTTTAGCTCTGAAACCGCTAACACTAAAAGGAACTGCTACCCGTTACCTTAACAGGGAAAGGACTTTTTCCTTCGCGTCTTCGCCCCGACACTGTCTGTCCGCTGCCGCTCTCTGCACTTTGTTTTTACTATCCCCCCGAATTAGGTTTTGGGTTTTTTTTGTTGAATTGCAAAATCAACTTTTTATGTTTTGAAGCGTCCTAAATTTTACGTTATCAAATAATTGTATTCAAAACAATTATTTCGCTTTGACCTAGGAAAATGTTTTATTTGTTCAAAGCTGTTTTGGTTTCGTATCATTTTTCTAAACAAAATGTGGGTCGCATTCTACTTTTTGATTTGAAGTAAAATATGTTTTACCGTGTGTTCTGAAATTTTCTACATTAAATTTATCTCTTTGGTATTCGTATTTATTACAATATGCTGACCTATCCTAGAATACTGTCACCCAATATACCTTACTGCAAAGACTCCTCCCATCAAGACACTTCAAGCTGCAGAAACCACTTCCTTGAGAACCATAATGAAGATAAGACACCCCAGAAATCATCTGCACAACCCACCCAATAACCTACTGTACGAAACAACAGGAATTGTCCCCATAAATCAACGCATACACAACCTAGTAATACTAAGCCGGTTCTGTATGAACAGGAATCAAGAAAGAAGGCCACACAGAAAATACCCACTCAATACCATATGGGAGCACATTCAAAATTTCAATATTTAAGGAATAAGAAGACCACATTCCAAATTTTTTTTGTTTTTTTCCTCTTTACATATATTTTTAATTCAATACTATTATCTAATAATTATACAAACCACCATGTAATATATTGTAACAGGCTGAAGGATTTCGCTTGATGGCCTATTGGGCGACCCATTAAAGTGCACTAATTATTATTATTATGATATCAAACTGTTCATACCAACACCTGGCTGCTTGTTTTAGACCATACAATGCCTTATTTATCTTACATACCTGACCTGATGTGGCTTTTATGCCTTCCGGTATTTAGAAGTCTATATATTCGTCACAGTCTGGTGCTTCCTTACTTGTTATGATCGAAAAAGCAGAACTACGTTTTTTATTATGGGATTTATAGTGAATATTTAATATGTATATTTCTAAAAAGTTTCGAATTAGCGTACATTAAAAAATATTTTATCCAAAATTAAATGTTTTAAAAAATGTTTCTAACGAACGAATTTCTAATTTCCAGCGACACGTCATCTTCTAGCAGCGAAGAAAGCTTCAAAAACTTCTCCGATACTCCGAAGAAGACCAACAAGAACAAACTAGCTGATAGATTAGGACCGACGAAGAAGAAAGCCGCGAAAGTTTCGAAAAAACAGAAACTCAAAGAAAAAAAAAATCACTTTTATTCGACGTTCGGTAGCGAAGTCGAAGAAAGTAGCGAAGTTCTGCAGCAAAGAGCTGCCAGATTCAATAACGACAAATCTAACGTCGTGAATTCGTCGTTGGAAAAACAACGCCAACCCACTTTCGTAGTAGATAAATTTAACAGCGAAGATACCGTGAACTTTGACTGGTCGGATTGTCACATCGTGGGTACCTGTCAAGACGTTGAGAAATCATTCCTCCGTCTGACTAAAGCCCCGGATCCGTGT
The DNA here is from genome assembly GCA_963921935.1 of Galeruca laticollis. Classification (NCBI taxonomy): domain Eukaryota; kingdom Metazoa; phylum Arthropoda; class Insecta; order Coleoptera; family Chrysomelidae; genus Galeruca; species Galeruca laticollis. The sequence goes on from OY998177.1 coordinate 102,261,695, forward strand.
GACGTCCGTCCAGTCGAAGTACTCAGATTGTCATTACAGAACGTTAAGGAAAAATGGGTGGTGAAACAGGACTATTTTTACGCGTGCGATCAGCTTAAATCGATTCGACAGGATTTGACGGTAAGTGGTAAAAAAACGTGCGTAATTATTTTACGCAAAAAATCAATTTTCAGGTGCAAGGTGTAAGAAACGAATTTACGGTAGAAGTTTACGAAACTCACGCACGGATAGCTTTAGAAAAAGGTGATCACGAAGAATTCAATCAGTGTCAAACGCAATTAAAAATGTTATATAATGATATAGGGGGTTCAAATCGTAATGAATTTGTTGCCTATAGGATTCTATATTATATATTCACCAAGAACACCCTAGGTAAGTTTATAAAATTCGTTTTAATGTTTGTTAAAATAAATTTCAAAAAAATGCAAGTAGCCGGTTTCTATTTATATTTGTGGGTTTGGCAATACTGGATTAGTCTTGTGAAATTTTACGTTATCAGTTATAAAATTTGATATACCTGTATTGACAAAACAGACTTTTACTATGCTATTTGTCAAAATTGGCGTTGCTTTTTAAAACATGACGTTTATTTCCGTTTTTTTTAAGAATGTTGATAGTAGATGATTGTATAGTTTATAATAGTCCGGTGATTTTTCAGTATGAGATAGATTGTGTCTAATGATACCAGAATCATAAGCATTCCTGGTAAAATATGTATGATAATCAGAATGTGTTAGAAACCTTAGATAGTTGTTTTTAACATAAAGGAGAGTTTTGTATATTAGGATAGATGGTAGGGTTAGGATATTATTCGCTTTAAAGACAAGTCTACATGTGTTACCTTGTGGAATATTAAAGATAAGTCTCATTATTCTTTTCTGTTCGATAAATAATTACTCCGAGCCAACAGTGTTACCCCATAGACAGACATTATATGTAAGATGGCTATACACCAAAGAATAGTACACACTAATGAGTGTATTCAAATTCGATGTTTTCTTCAGTTGTACAATGGCGTAAAAAAGCCGAGTTGAGTTTCATACTGATATGCTCTATTTGTTTGTCCCCGCTCACAAACTCATCCAAATGATCACCCAGAAATTTAATTTCAGTTACACAGGCTATATCAGTCATGGTGATGCGTCAAATATTTCTCCTGTATCTAAAGTTCATATATGTTGCCTTTTCAAGATTTAATTTAATCGAATTTTGATTACTCCAGTTCTGGAACGTGTTGACGACGCGTTTTGTTTTTTGATAAAATTCCTCAGTTGTCTGTGCAGCAACCACCACTGAGGAATCGTCTGCATACATTATTAGTGTATCGTTAATGCTTTCGGGTAGATTATTAATAAAGATATGTAACAGAAGTGGCCCCAGCACAGATCCCTGTGGAACGCCCATCTCAGTATCTACTATATATTTCTCGTCTTTTATCTGAACATAAAACCTTCTCTCAGATAAATATGACCCTAGTAAGTCAAGCATAGGACCTCTTATACCAACAGCGTATAATTTATCTTTAAGAAATTTTATATTAAGGCTATCAAATGCTCTCGTGAGGTCGAAGAATACTCCCACAACTGCCTGACCCCTGTCTAGGCGTGATTCTTGGATTATATTTTTGAAACTGTAATTGCTTCCTAACCAATGGTAGTCCCATTTTTTTTTCAAATATTCTTGTCTTCATTTTATAGTCTTCAGTATTGAACTTATAAACAACTTACCAGTTAATGTCTGCGATGTTCACTAAACAAAAACATAATTGTAAAAGGCCATCTTTTGCTGTTACGAGCTGCATTGTTGGAAGTTGATAATTCATTAGACACAGCATCACCTGCCTTAGTTGAAATATAAAGGATTATAAATTCAGGAAGCTTCTTGGCTCCAGTATCTTTGTTGATTGACTTGTCATGATGTAGCGACAAAAGAAGTAGGACGTTTTTGTCCTTTTTAGGAATATGTGACACTATTGTTATGTTTTTTTGAAAACCAAATAGGCTGGATTTTTCAGGTCTGTTATGAATTGAAAGTAGCTGAGGAGGAATTTGCCTTTTATTTATATTGGTGGAATGAAAACCAGCCTCAGAACGACTCCAACTTTTCGTCTAATGTTACATACTCACTGAGTATAAATCGATTGTCAATTATTGACAAACTTGTCAGCTCAAACTGTTCATCTTTCTGCCCTATTAGCAATATTATCGAGCCTCAAACAGGTCAGTAAAAACAACATTTTGGCAGACATGGTTGCTGAAAATATATTATCCATTTCTGTGCCATAATTTCTCCAAAAATCTTCCAGATTTCTGTGATTAGATCTAAACATACCAGCAAAATAAAGTAAACAAAAAACTGCTTTTATTTTGACGCCATTTGTCTCCTTATGTATTAGTCTTTGTAATTTGTAGCCTTTTCTCTAATTTTTATTGTAGTATATTTTGCAGTATCTGAATTTAACTGGTTATCAATAAATAACGACCAACAGTCAAGTCAGTTTTTAAAATCTGGTGTATTTTGTTTGACTTCTGGTAAATAGCTGATGTTGTTTTCAGCCCTATTTCGAACACTGGTATTAGAGCAATTTTTCAACAATTTTGTGTCATCCTTCCCTTTGAAATATTTACCTCTAAATGCTTCATTATTATCTGGTTCTGTGTTATATCCCTCATTTCCATGTTCCCTCATGTTCTACTTCCTCACTGGTTGCATCCTCTTCATCTTTATTTACAGTAGAAATGCTGAGTCTTTTCCATCACGTGACTGATATGACATCAACCATATGCATCTTAATCAAAACAATACGACAAACGCTTGTATTGAGTTTCGCTCTTTTTCTGTTATTACAAGAAGACAGTACCAACATAGTATGTATTGAATAATATCGTCAACTATGTCACGTGATGGAAAAGCTTCACCGTTTCAACTGTATGTGTTTTCCCTGTTTCTATGCCTGCATTATTTTCTTGCATTACATTCTCATCATCAGTCGCGAAGTCACTCCCGGTTTCTGATTCAGTATAACCTTCTTGTTCATCTTCATCTAGCTCTGTCCAATGTTGTAAACGTTTTTGTTCATTTTCGTATGTATTACGAGCCATTATTCTTGAAATAATAATAATATATCACAAATACGTCTAAAATTTACAAAAATAACTTACCAGCAAAATGCTACAAAATTGTCTCAATAGCGGTCAGGTGGGGTTTATTAGACCCCAGATGGCTTTGGAACGATGTACACTGGCCGGAATCACAATGACAATTAAACTGCACTTTGCATCAGCTATAGGGATATCTAAGCGGATGCTACTGAGCGTGGCCGCAGAACCGTAAAAATATACCAATAATTGCATCAAAGTGAGGTCCTCAAGACCCCGCCCTTCCGACGCCGGGTTAAAAAAACACCAACTCTATACTTATATAAGCTGGAGATCAGACAATGCTTATCTTATGAAGGCTGGCAGCTCTCAGCGATGATCGAGCGGAATCCTGGAGTGATCCGAGCAGTGTTCTGACGGTGACCTAACGATATCTTAGGGTGATCTTAGCAGTATCGGAATGGCTGCGGAGCTACGGGAAAAAATGGAATAAGGAGGAAGAACAAATAAGGAAGGAACGAGTAGATAGAACACATCTGGGTAAAAAAGGAGCTTATGCTCTAATAATATAAAAACTGAATTTACATTTCTTAAAATATAATCAGACGGAAATAAGTTCTATTCATACTGTTCCCTAAATAAACAGAAAATGCGAATTTTATGAGGGATAGAGGGAGAAGTTACAAGTGAATTTTGTGTTAGGGATTTTTATTTAAAAAGTTGAGGAATATTTTAATTTTTTTGAGATAAATAATTGAAAGAAATAGAATGTTAAAAGCTGGCCCATACCATTGACAACATAGAATAGCCATTATATTATTTTGTATGCACTGAAGGGAAAAGAAAAAGATAAATTGAAAAAACTCAACTCACCAGCGAATATAAAGAAGTATCTCCACAGTGGAATTTTTATAATAATTTATAATTGTTTCGTCTTCGGAAGTATCAACAGAGAATAAATTTTGAAACTTTCGCTACCAGAAAAAACTCAAAAGGAAGGGGGAATCGACAAATTAATTATGATCTTTGTTTTCGGACTGGCTATGAGATGGAAGTGACTAGTGAGTCACAATATGTTATTGAAATAAAAAGATATTTTACGAAAAACGTAACAGGCCGAATGGCATGTTACAATAAGACTTTTGGCTTTTATCATTAGAACTTATCACTAGGCATATACGAGGCATGCTTTTTAAGTAAGTACCGTTTTGCGATTCCGCTGTCGCAGCGCTACGGTCGGCGTTCCGCGCATGCGCGCTGGTTACCTACATCTCTTGTCTATGCACTGACGCCATTACAGTCTGATTCTTCATTGTATACGTTGTTTACTGAGTGTTTAAGATGCCTCCGACAATCGTGAGTCCCGCTTGTGAAGTACGGGCTGTTATACGATTTTTTAGTGCTAAAGCCGTGAAACCTATTGATATTCATCGTGAGATCTGTGAAGTTTATGGACAAAACATTATGACTGATGGAATGGTAAGGAAATGGGTGAGAGCATTTTTTAAAGATGGCCGCACAGATGTGCATGATGAAGAACGGAGTGGGCGTTTACAATTTCATCATTGTGCGACTGCTTTCCTCAATATTCTCGTAGTGTTTTGTATCGCATTGTGACCGGAAATTGTGTTCACGTTGGGTTCCAAAAATGTTGACGGATTTGCACAAAACCCAAAGTTTAGGCAGCGCATTGACTTTCCTTGAGCGGTACCACAATGAAGGTGAAGATTTTTTAGACCGAATTGTTACTGGTGACGAATCATGGGTGGCCTACGTTACACCAGAATCGAAACAACAATCCATGGAATGGCAACACTCATCATCACCCACAAAAGTGAAGTTTAATCAAACACTTTCTGCCCGGAAAATCATGTGCACAGTTTTTTGGGACAAAAAAGGAGTATTGCTAGTGGAGTTTCTGCCTCGTAATGAGACAATCAATGCAGCGTCTTATTGTGAGACATTGAACAATCTGGGTCGTGCAATCCAGAACAAAAGACGTGGCAAGTTGAGTAAGGGTATTGTTTTGCTGCATGACAATGCCTGTCCACATGTGGCTAATCGGACCACAGATCTTATCAAATCTTTTCAATGGGAAACTCTAGATCATCCTCCATACACCCCTGATCTGGCGCCCAGCGATTACCATTTGTTCCTGCACTTAAAGAAACACCTGGGCGGTCAGCGTCTTCAAGACGATAACGAAGTCAAAACATTTGTGATACAGTGGTTAACAAGTCAGGCGGCAGAATTTTATGAGGAGGGTATACAAGAACTGGTGCCACGTTATGACAAGTGCCTCAATATTCACGGAAATTATGTAGAAAAGTAGATTAAGGTACAGGCTTTCATGTAAAAATAAAATTATTGCGATATCTTTGCACGTCTTTTTTTAATTCCAAAACGATACTTACTTAAAAAACATGCCTCGTAGTTATTCCCAGCGGTAGTGTAGCTTGGGATGAATAAATCCATGCAGTTCTCAACAACAAAAATATTTTTATTGAAAAGCTTACCTATATTTTATTTAGAAAAAAATAATATCTTGTGACTTTCCAAAAAATTGCAAGTATACCCGGTTCACAACCATCCATTTCATTTCTACCTTTTGGTCAAGTTTTGTGATTTTTTTTCTGTTCTGCATATAAGTACCAAGAGAAGGAAAGTGGAAACATGCCCAGTAGCTGAGTCACATCTAGTCCACTACTACTAATAGATTCAGGCAAACCTTGGCCGAGTCAAGCTCAAGCCAAGGTTGCAGCACGGGCCGATTGAGCCATTCCTGCTACTTATGCACGTTTTCGTCAACCAAGCGCCAATCCCTACATATGGGACTTTCCTCAGACAACAATGCACTGTTAAGAGTCCTGCTATCTTTCGAAACCCACTCCTTAGTAGTTCTAAAGCTGCCCTAGCATGTCCATCAGTCCAACCCCTCGGTTGGACTGATGGACTTGGACTGCCTTAGACCCTGTAGACAAAGATAAAGGTTTTAAAAACGCTCTATCGACCAATACTAACATTTGGATGTGAATGTCTGATGTCTTACGAGAACAACAAAAAAGTAAAATACAGTCCGCAGAAATGAAATATCTTAGAAGGGCTTTAGAAGTCAGCAAGAGCGAGAGGCTGAGAAATATAAATATAAGAAAAGATCTAGAGGTACAATCCACACTGGAATGTATAGAAGAGAGACAACTAGATTCGTGGGGACATTTGCAGAGAGTGAAGGAAGAATGGCAAGTAAAAAGAGTTTGGAGAGCGAAAATGCAAAAGGGACAGTCCAAGAAAGACGTGGGACCAACTTTAGGAGAAATACTAAATAAAACAGATATCAACTGGAAACAAGCAACGGAATTGGCACAAAACAGACGAGAATGGATAGGCACATCATATCCTACATCATCAAATGGTACAAGGGTTCACTGACTATATATATTGAGCTAACATATCAGTCTGTAATTTTCTCCTTTTTTCTATACGTTTTTTCCCACTGTTTCGGATTCTTCTGTCTTCTATGCTTCTTTACATATATTTCTCACAGCCATTCCGTTCCTTCTTCACACACGTCGGTGTTTCAGGTTTTCTGTGGTTTTCCTGCAACCTGGTGCATTTATTCACGAGCCAAATGGCCGACGACCGGGAATAATACAGCCGCAGCTGTACCCGAATTTCATTTACTCGACGAATATTGATGCATCAACTCAAAATTAATTCAATCTTCAATCAAACAACTACATTCTCACTTCTCGATACATTCAAACCACCCTCCACCACCACCTTCTCATCCTAACTGCAAAAAACTCTTTATAATTCAGTTCCAACCACCTTTTAATAATCAAAAATTCAACCTTTCTTCTATTCACTTATTCAGCCCTCCACCGAGCGCCACGCTAAACGAAAAAACTCCTATCTAAATACACCCAATCTTCGCCATGCAGAGGAACTGTATCCTATATCAGTGCCCTATTCTCTAAATATCCAACCCTTGCAGAAACAAAAAAACCCAAAAAATTTAACATCTTTCTCTTCTTCACCCACTAATTTTATCTTTTCCGGTGTTATTTCATTCTCTCCGCAAGTTTTTCCCGTTTTTATTATATTTCTTGCGTTTTCAACTTCCTCTTTATGTTTATTCTTATATCCCCCCTGCTTTCTCTCTTTCTATTTTATATTTTGGTGTAGTACCGTTTGCATTGTGAGTCTCAATAACCTTTCCTACCCGGCAGGAGACTCTTCTTCAGATAGTGGTGATTGGCATCAGTTAAAGTAATCATATAGCTTACACAGGGATGGGGTGTGAACAATTAATATTAATTTAGGTGATACTAAATTTATAAAAAAAAAACTAAAAAAGCCTGGAAAACCTTATATTTACTTTAACTCAAAATAAAATACTAAAATTCACAATGCGCTGGTCCAAAATAATATAAATTGCTGAAAATAAATATCAAAAGCTTCCAACAAAGGTTGACAATAATTCGCATTCACTGTGTATTCAACATACAGAACGAATATAGACACAGTTAAACAATGAAAATCCTCAACTCTAGATTTTAAAAATTGAAGTGAAGGACTTAAAAACTTGGAGAGGTTCCAGAATGTGCAGCTCTCAGCTGGGCCCTTGAAAGTGGTCCAAGAGTTGATGGTGGTGTTCTATGACAATTTCCCTTGAGGGAGGAATTATGCTGGTGGACTGAAGAAATTTTGAGATATCCTAGAATTTTACTAAAGTTTTCCTAGAGGCTGCGGATGAGAAAAATGAAGAAAATGAAAAGAACAAATGCTGGGAAGGAAGGAATATGTAGAACAGATTGGGAGCTCATGCTCCAACACGTAAAAATGGAATTTAGCTTTTTAAAGAAAAACTAACAGAAATCTGTGCTATCTTATTCGTTTAGTTCCCTAAATATACTGAAAAAGCAAACCGTAATGCCTATAAGAAAGACAAACAAAGAAATTTATTATAAATTTGCTTAAATAAATATGAAATGTGTCTTTTTTTTAATTAAAAAGAATTAAACATACACCAAACTTAATAAATGCCAGCCCATATTAGAATTGAAATAGATCTTTGTAAGCACATGTAAATCACAGAAAAATATATTTGAAGAAAGAAAATATCACCACAGTACAATTTCAATTAACAATTTTAACTATAAAATCTTGTTGATTCAAATGGAGGAGAGACAGGCTTTATGTCGTCAAGCCGTTTAATACTCAAAATTCTGAATGGGAACTAGTTTTTTAAATTTCGAACCATTAATCCGATACAATTAAAATATAATAATCCAATGGATATCGTAACAGCCGATGGGCATGTTACAGCGTAATATTGTTGATCTTTTTGTTGTATTTATTTTTATTCTTTTCGTTCCTTTCAATCTCTTAGTTCTTATCTAAAATCTTCTGATTTGTCTCTTTTAAATCCATTTGCAGTATTTATTTTCCTGAGTGTTATCTTATGTTTTACTTTGTACGTATTTTTATATGCTATTTTCTTTTTCTTTATCATCCTGTTCGTTCTTTTGAGGCGCTTCTTATATGTTGTTTTGCCACATACTTTTACTGCCATCTTAATAAACTCTTCTTTAAATCGTCCCATTTCTATTCTAATCTCCATTCTTTTCTTTCATCCTTTAGTTTTGAAATTTCCAATTTTTTCTTGTTTCTCTGTTTCTTAAGAACGATATTTAAAAAAGCATTTAGTGTACTGATTTTCTAACTCTTCAGTGTTAAATTCGTATTTTTAAGTTATGACTATAAAAAACATTTAATCGAAAAATATTTTTGGTCTATGTATATATAAATATTTTCAATTTTTTGTTTCAGATATAATGACGATATTAAAATCTCTAACGAAAGAAGAAAAGTTAGATTCGTGCATTTCGTTTGCGTTAAAAATTCGTTCGGCTTGGGGTTCGGGCAATTTTCATAAATTTTTCACGCTTTACTGTAAGGCTCCGTTAATGACCGGCTATCTCGTCGACTGGTTCATTGAAAGAGAGCGCAAACATTATTTAAAATGCATCGTCAAAAGGTATGTATCGAATTTTTATTTTATTTTCTCCTTTAAAATCGTTTATTTGAGAGATCGCGGTCCAGCGTCTCGAAAAATAAAAAACAATCTAAATATCATTTATTGTTGACGGTTTCAAGAAAATTTAAAAAATATATATTGGTAAGTGTTACATTTTTACGGTTTTACTATTAAAACGTAAAAACAGAAAGGTGGAAACGTCGCCAAAGGAAGAATTTATCAAGCGGGCAAAACATGTACTAGAACATACAACGCTCGGAAGTAGGCATCGTACCGGAAGAAATAGATAAAAATAGAGTTGTAACAACAAAGGGAGACACAGAACAAGTGGAGTTTTAACAAAACCTTTGTTATTTGAAGTTTTTACGACAATAGAGGATATAGCTGGGCAGTCCTGTCGATAGGCTGCGCTTTGAAGTGAATTTGCTTGCCCACAACAGATAATCCAGATTTTTATCATTTAGATTCTTGTTAACAGACTGATTATGACGAACCAATAAGTATCTTACAGGAACTCTGAACACAGAATAATGTTGTTTAAAGTGAGGCATTACTTTTGTTCCCGTTTCTTCGGGGCATATAAGAGTAAAGATGTCAATAACTCCTGTCGTATGCCACTGGAAATTCGTGTTAAATTGAAATGATAAATAAATATACTCATGTTTCGTTTCATCCTCATATTTTGATTTGATATATTTAAAAATTTGTGACGTGAGTAGCGTCCGTCCTGTTGTTTGCTTACATTTATGAGCGAATTTGTTAAGTAACATTCTCTAAAAACTTCAAGAAACGTCAATTGTTTCAAGAATTGGAAACATGTGTAAGAACCTTCAGAGCTAGTCCGATCCTGCTGTTTGTTTACATTACATTGGGGCAATGTAGACAACCAGCGGGGCCGGACTGGCTCGGAAGCTTCTTACTACATATTATCAATTCTTCCAGCAATCGACATTTTTAGGGAAAGTCAGTTCACAGGTTCACTCAGCAATATAAACAAACTAGCTCGGAAGTTTCTCACTACATTTTTCCAACAATTGAAGTTTTTTTAGAAAATTCTAGAGAATGTCATTTGACAGGTTTGCTCACAAATGTAAATAAAGAGCAGGGCTGAACCGGCCTGGAAACTTCTTTCGACATTTCATTACTTATTTAAATTCCCCGATCTAAAATTTACTTCTCCACATTTTCATCCTAAATAAAAAAAATTATATACATAGTTATAAAGGATGTCACAAAATTACCGCAAAATTTGAATCAAATAAAAACAGCATCTTCTCTTTATAATTTTTTATTGCTTATCGAATCTTATAATATTTTTCCATGTATGGATAAGTAGCTTCAACAGTGTTGTCATTTATGTCAATATAATATGTCTTATAATATTAGATTTGTGTTTATGTTATGTCAAACCTCGAAACTCCGGTGCTGCTAGGTGTGAGACTAGTCAATCCTCAGGTCTGACTTGAAGTCTTAGAGCCAAAATAAATGACGTTTTTCGACCGTTGACTAAAAAAATCGTCAAACCTAGGAGAGACTAATTTGATCAAAAAATGTTGAAACTCAATGTCATGAAATCGGTGCTTGGCCAGTAAAACTTCAATTAGGTATTAGAATGTTTTGGGTATAATAAAACGATATTTTTTAATGTTCTTTATTTTAAAATTGTCATAATTAAAATAAAAAATAGATCTTTATTCTCTCAATGATGAGGCATATGACGTTAAGAATTACACAATACGTTGGATATTTTACATTTATATAATTTTGAAAAACATTTTTTAATTGTAGTCACATTTTATAAAGCCCTGGTCCCCAAATTTAGAATGTTTTGCACTGAGAGTAGTTGAACGTCAGACACATGTTCGAAGAAAATTCTCTGCATTATTTTATTCAATTCCTCGAAAAAAGTGTGTTTATTGTTCCCTGCTTTGTCCCTACTTTGTATAAACCATAAACTGTTTTATCTTGTATGATACCCAAAACATTTCAAGCGTCTCTTTTGGCTCTATTGAAGCTGGGAATAGGTATGGTTACACTTTTTCCAATCGCGATTGACGGAAATTTTTGTTCAGTTGATTGTTTCATAACATTAGCCCGAGCTTTTAGACCTTCAATTGCCTTTTCTTAATTAATTTTATATTTTCTGTCTCTGCACAACACTTGCATGTAACTTTACTTCCAAAGCACCATGTGCGCCTCAGCACTCTTTTTGGCAAATACAACATACCACATCTGAAGTCACTGTTGATAACGATGGTCCAGGTATTTCCATTTCATCCCTTTGGGCTAAAATAAAATTCCTATACTTAAGTACCTAGCTAAACCAGATTACGTGTAAATAATAGTAATTACAAGTTAAAATTTTTAAAATACATGAAATACTTGCTTCAAGTTTAGATTGAAACAGTTTTTATATGTTTATTCAAGGTTTTAGGTAAAGCAAGAAAAAGGCACGTACATGTGGGGCTACGTATAATAAAACCATTAATTTAGTCTGCACAAAGTTATGAAAGAAACATTATTGAAATGAATAATTACGTAAATCCAAAGTTCCAGCGCTTAATGAGAAAGTTGATAGTTACTAGTATCATCAGTATAATTTTGCTTCTCACCAGACTAATTGATAGCGTTTTCTAACTCTTCCTCCTCTATCTGAAGAAACTTTTTTATCGACATGAGCTTTTCATCCTAGATAAAGAAAATAATTCATAAAATGTTAAGTTTCTTTATTTTCGCATTTATAAGATAGGCCGTTAACATTTTTAAAAATTAACTCAAAAGTTAATCAGTTAATCATGTTAACTTCGTTAATTAACGGATTAACGAGTTGCCCATTTATGATCCCTATTACTGTTTAAATTGTTATTTATCTCTCTGTTAAAAATGCAACTAAAGTCATACAGCTTTGAAACCTTTGCTCATTTTTACCAATTGCTCGCAGCATGTTGTAATATTATTAGACAGTTTTCCTGCCACGATGAAAAAGTGTATCTGAAGGAATTTGCTTTAGACTCATTTGTTGTAAATCTTTCTTTAGTTCAGGTTGTTACCATCCACCAAGATACGAGATTAAATGTTTATTTTGAGTTAAAAATCCATTTCCCGGACACGGTTTGAAGGAAAACGTAAAAACTTCCCTCAAATCGCACACTCCCTAAAGTTTTTTTTATAATAGCGTCTTGCAAACACTTTACTCTTTTAACGGTAGTAAATTAAAATTTTGCGTTAATTTTGTGGCATCCTTTATAAACATAATTTCCCATCATATATTTTGATCATATTAACTTTTCATTCACCATAAATGAAAATATTTTATTAACAATTTTTTGCAGAAACGTCTAATTTTGTTATTTGTAATAGTTATTTGCAATAGGGTAAAAAACAGACTGGATATCTTCAAAAACGTAAATACAAACGTGTATTTGATGTTTTTTTATTTCTATAGAAATTATTAAAAATTTTAATACATATATATGTTTGTTGAAATTCAATGGTACACAAGATATGTAAATATTGTTTTCACAATTGTTTCGTCGACACGTGTGGTGTGGTTTTCTAGCACATGATACTTTTTGTTGCGCACACACACACACACACACACTGAAATAAGGTAAAACGGGCAGCGATTCCGTTGAAATATTCCAAAAATGGAATTTTAAAATATATTTTTGTTCATACAGAAATGGTGTAACTATGTAAAATTCAAGATTTCTATTTAAAATTGATTTATTACAATCTATAATATATAATTAATTCTGTACTATCGAAAACTTAATTGATATATTTAATAAACATTACTCTGTGTATTGAGCGAAGCTAAGTACGCTCGACATAAAATTCACAATTTTTTCCATCCGTTTCCATAAAAAATTAACACCTTCCTACATATAAAAGTATGTACCCCCATGCCCCTCCAATTATGTCCATTCATGGTGTACCAAATGATTACACATAATTCTCATTAGTAAAATCGGAGTATAATCACAATTTTGTTTCAGCCATTTCTTTTCAAAATTCACATATTTGTATAAATAAAACTCGACCCTTACTCGGTACTGTTGGATTACTGGGCTTCGCAGTGGCCCAAACATCTTGCGTAGAACTTATCTTTCAATTTCCGTTGGTTGTCTTTGGTCAGTGTCCAGGTTTCGCTAGCATACTTAACAGTTAATTGTATAACGGTTTTATAAATAATTTTGGTTGCTCTTCTCCGCGAGGTGTTTTTAGATGCTAGCTCTGAGTTTAGTGCATAGAGACATTTGTTTCCACTTTAATTTCTTCTGTCAGATTGTGGCTCCTAAATAATTAAAAGTTGGGGCCCTCTCGAAATTGTATTCCGCCATAGTGACATTTTGACCCACTCTATTTCTGTTCAGCTGGTGTGCATATATTTGGTTTTGTTCTCGTTCATTCTGAGCCCTATTTGCTCAGCTTGCGTTTCTATCCTCGAAAAGAGGTCTCGCACGGTCAGTACAGAGTTACCCACAACGTCAATATGATCGGCAAAAGCCAGCAATAAGTTCAACGCTTATTTAGGCGGTTCTTATTATTTTCTCAAGAGCAATGTTGAATAAAATTGGAGATACCGCTTTTCCCAGTTTAAGCCCGCTGGTTACCTCAAAAGAGTCTGAAAATGTATCATCAATTCATATTCTACTTCGGAAACCATTTACACACATCCTGTTATACAGTGCTATTCAAAAGTCCCCTCCCCCCTCGTATCTTTTGAACGGCTACACTTACATTAATAAAATTTGGAGGGTGAAAATAAAGTGTTGTAAACTTCTCTACGAATGGTAACAGGTGACGTAATAGTAATAGATGACGTCACAGTGCCTCTCTGGCCAATAATTTTAAATAGGACCTTATGGCAAGTGACATCTCGTTTGAAAGGCATTGACATTGGCTACATAGCCATATTAATTTTGTTTGGGTTTAAATTAATTTTGACGGATAAATTAAATAAATACCAGAATTATTGAAATTATTTTTTTAAATTTAATTAATCAAATATCAACAATAGATTCTTATAGCAAGTGTTCGAAATGTGCTCCGTCTACTTCCTGACAGTAATACATCCTATTAGTAAACTCTTGTTGTACTCGTTCGAATATGTCAGCTGAAATAGCATTGCATTCTTCAGTAATTCTTTCTTTCAAAACGCCAATGCTATCTGGTGCCGTAGTATAAACCTTGGATTTCAAGTACCCCATAGAAAAAAATCTAATGGTGTCAGATCTGGTGACCGAGGTGGCCATTCTATAGGACCTTGCCGGCCGATGTATTACTGTCAGGAAGTAGACGGAGCACATTTCGAACACTTGTTATAAGAATCCATTGTTGATATTTGATTAATTAAATTTAAAAAAATAATTTTGGTATTTATTTAATTTATATGTCAAAATTAATTTAAACCCAAACAAAATTAATATGGCTATGTAGCCAATGTCAATGCCTTTCAAACGAGATATCACCATAAGGTCCTATTTAAAATTATTGTCCAAAGTGGCACTGTGACGTCATCTATTACTATTACGTCACCTGTTACCATTCGTAGAGAAGTTTACAACACTTTATGTTCACCCTCCAAATTTTATTAATGTAAGTGTAGCTGTTCAAAAGATACGAGGGGGGGAGGGGACTTTTGAATAGCACTGTATAGGTTTCTTAGGAATTCCTATTTCGTCATTGCATTCCAATGTGTAACACGCAATATGCTGTCGTATGCTTATCTGAAGTCCACAAATAGATGGTGGACGTCTCGGTTGAACTCTCAGAATTTTTTCTTCGGAAACCGCACAGATAGTTTCCAATATTTTCCTCTGTAATTGCTGCACTTATTTCTCTCTTTTTTTTTTGTGGATAGGGACGATTATACTTTCCTTCCGTTTAATCGGTATTGTTTAATCTTCCCATGTCAAAAAGATGAGCCTGTGCAATGACTCTTTCCCATTTTTGATTCATTTAGAAGGAATCATATCATTTCCGGGGCTTTATTATGTTTAAGCTTATTTATGGCTTTTTATCACCTTCTCATATGAAGGATCATCTATGAGTGGTTTTGTCCAATGGTGTATTGAAAGGCTATGACCATTGTCGTTGTTAATGTTTAGAAGTGCGTCACAAAATACTGTTTCTATTCTCTAAGCAATTCATTTTTGTCCCCTGTTAAATTGTCGCCCTCCTTCCTGATCATTGTTTCACCTCTAATTTGAAATATTTTCTTAATGTTTGACAGTTCTTTATTGAATTTACTTGGACGATTATTTAAGCAGTCTATTTCCAGCTTTTGAAATTTATGTAGCTCATGATTTTTCTTTGTTCTTCTCAATGTTCTTTTTGCTTCAGTTCTTTGGTGTCTATATCATTCTCTGTTGGGTTCTTTCTTCTGGCCTTGCAGCATAATTTCCTTGCTTGATTGTGAACTTCCAGTACTCTTCTGCACTTATCATCGAACCATTATTTCCGTTCAACCTTTGGCTTTGTTTCTAGCGTGACATTTGCTGCGCTTTTCACAGCATCCTTGATACATGTCCAAGAATATTCCACTTCTTCTCATTGTTCAATTGTTCCCAGTCGATTGTTTATATGGTCCGTGTATGCTTGTTTATGGATAGGTTCTCGTAGTTTTCCAATATCCCATTTTATTGTTGAAGTGGTATTTTCTTTCCTTGTACTTGTTATTCGCTCTATAACTTTAGGGTGCAACAAAAAGTGATCAGTATCTCCATATATTCCTCTAAGGCTTCTTACGTCCATGATATTGTTCCCGTTTCTAGCATTAATCAGAATATGGTCAATTTGGTTCCTTGTAATTATGTCATTTAACACCCGTGTTTGTTTATGTATACTCTTGTGATAATTTTCTCCGAAAGCCACACACACACTTTGTTCAAACCCATCCCTACCAGAATGCATCTGTCGAGGAACGATCCTTCCACCTCCCATCACATCCGATGGGGTCCTCAGTCTTCTTTGTTATTTACTCCTCAATTCTACTTCCTTGGGTTTTTGGGAAAGTGTCTGGCTGTCCTCTTTTCTTCAGAGTAGTGCAGTGCACTTTACTCCTTTTTTTGTCTTATTTTTCTCGCTATTCGAGTTGGGTGTGTGTTAGCGACTTCTAGAAGGGGCAAATTCTTAGCCGACTTACAACGTCTAAGAATGCCTTTGGGTGGATCCACTTGCTACTCGAGATCCTGCTCACCTTTCTGGGGATCAGCAGGTCATCTAATAGATGTTCCCTTTTCTTTCTTTGTGTTTTTCTTCTTAAGGTCTTCGTTGTTAGACGCGGTCCAGCTGTTTTCTCCGCCGTGGGTATCTGGCGTAGTCCTCCCTGGTGTAGGTCGTCAACTCCCTCATCTGGGTGTCGGAGTGGGTCTTCAGCTCTTCGAATATTCTTCTGGCTGTCTTGCCCATGATATCCTGGATCTTCTCCTGCTCCAACTCGCAGTAGACCTGCTGGATCCCGATGTGCTGTAGGTCGTTCACTGCTTGCCTCAGGCTAATGTTCTTGCTGGGCTTGGAGTTTCCTTCGATGACTCTCTGCAGTGTATCCCCATGCTGTACATGCCTATATCATGGTAGGTATGAGGATAGTTCTGACGACTTGGAGCTTGGTATTCAGTTCCAGCTTGGATCTTCTTCCGATGAGTCCTCCCTTTCGACCTCTTGCCTTTTTGGTCGTGTCCACCAGTTAGTTGACGTAGCCCTTGGTCCAGCACGACTCCCAGGTACTTCGCTTTGGTGGTCCGGCTGACTTCTTCTCCCGCTGTGATCACGTTGTCTTCTGGCCATCTTCGAAAATTCACATATTATATTTGGTATGAACAAAACTCTACCTCCTTCTCCCTCCCATACTAATAATGCCATTCCTTAGGTACCAAATGATGACGTAACATTGTCAATAATAAATTACTGCGCGTCGAGCGAACCAAGTTACGCAGCACAATAAAATCACAATTTTAATAAAAACAATGGCATTTTTCAATTTTAGACTCATAATTATGCCAGCTTTGTTTTTAATAACAGTTTTACACCCTGCTGACTAATTTTTGCAAAATTCTCTCGATTACATTCTGCCATTCGTCATATCCTGAAATCAGAGCATCATTTTCCTACTATGCCTATTAAGTGTTCTCCAAAGACGGCAAAGTCCGTTTCAAAATTTTTAGATCATCCCTTGTATACATACCAAAATGAATTATTGATTTTCATGACTAACCGAATTTGGACACTACATGCTCATTTTATCTTAACAATCTTAACACAGCAAGATAACAACATTTTTGAAAATAAATCAACGTATTTACATTCTTGTGCAAATTCTACAAACAACATACTGACATTTATTTTTATGTTTAGCTATCGTCAGAACGTTTCTATCGACTTCCTGATGCAAGAATTGGCCTTCAAAAATGCCGCTGAGTGTTTAGAATTTGTAGACCAATTTTCTTTAATTTTCGCCGATTCGGAAAGGACTTTGATCGATTGTAAGAGCAGTATGACGGCTCTACCCAATATATAAAAAAATCCTCGAAAAATTTATTCGTGTTGAATGAATTTATCCTAAATTTTTTCCTTCCTTGTTACACAAAAAAATACAAAAGCAAACAATGATATTCTACAATAGGTGTTCTGTTTTCGGTCCTGGTAAAAGGACTTCATCTTTATAATATGGCGACGATGAATATTTTCCATTCTCCTCCCCCCGGAAGATGTCGACGTGGATGATGAAATTATTTCGACTGCGTTTCTTCTTTGAAAGGTCTCTGTTGGCGTACGAAAGACAGACCTTATGTTTTCCAGTTCGGAAGATGTTGAAATGGAGAAAGATTCGACTGCGTTATTCGATCGTTATTTTTGTTAATTGGTTGAAAATATATCTGTATATATGGTGATTTTTACAATTCTCATTGGTCTATTGAGAAATTATTATTATTACTAAATTAATTTATATGCTATTTTTACTGTTTCGTCATGTTTTAGTGACAATGGCCGTTGTGAGATACCCGTACATCAATTTTGTAAATAATGTACAAATTATATTTTTCAAATAAAAGAGATTTAACGTTATATAGGTTGTTTTGTTATTTACTATATCCAAATTCTAGGCGTTTTATTGGAATCTCGAAAACGGTAAGATATAGAGAAACTCCTGTATGTTATGTTTAGAGCATGGATTTTTAAGCATAAAAAAACTTAAAATAGGCGCTTAAAAAGCTTAAAATTTTCTGAAAATAAGCTCATAAATATGCATAAAATTTAAAAAAAAAGTTAGGAAAAGTAATTTATAAAAACGAATATCTTTATTAATATAACACAGTTTTACAGAAAAAAAAACATTAAAATAATAGTTATTTATGTAATAAGGATCATAAAGACGATCATTATGGTACAAGTCGTGAATGTTATCGGGCGAGGCGTAGCCGAGTCCGATAACACGGCGTGTGCCATAATGATTGTTTATGATTCGTATTACATACAAAATTTTATCTGATGGCATTTATATCAATACATTTTCGAAAAATTAAAAACTGCATTTTCGACATGTCACAATGACAACTATTTTTAAAGGAGTAAGTATTGTGTAGTTTCAAATATTAGTAGGTGAGTGAGCGGATGCAAAAGCAATACTGTCGCTGAAGGTTACAACGAAAATTCGAAAGAGCAAAAGAAAAAAATATCAGAAGCAATTTTTAGTGCCAACAACCAAACAGGATTACAAGTTTGCCAACAATCATCAACTACTGATGTAAAAACTGTAGAATCCATTGGAATTAATATTACAAATTGTAGTAATTGTTCTTTTACCATTTATAATAAATAGTTTTGTACATAGTTATGCATTTTGAATAAACTTTTTTGATCAAACCATTACATGTTTTCCTTATAGAATTTCATTATGGTACTTAGTCCCATAATGAGCTTCCTTATGTCATCAAAATTGAGCGACATAACGTTGTCATTATGACATGCCATCAGATAAAAGTCATTTCATCATAAGATAATGTAAATAAAGAGAGACCACTTTTTCTTAACCAAACCAGAAACTTCTTGCGAAAAAAAACACTAAATAATAGGAACAAATGAAATTTTAAACATTACAAACTACTCGTCTTTGAATAAACCACTAACTAATTGTTTTTCTAAATTGTTAACAGTAAATCCCATTCTTCTATCACTCGGCACATATTTTAAATGAGAAAAACTTCGTTCAACATCCACGCTGGTAATGGGTGCATATTTAAATTTAGGAACACTTGAGTTCTCGTTCTTAAATGTTTCGATTATTTCCACAGCTTCTACAAAAGGAAGTGTCTTGTCTTCGAGTTTTGTGATAGCTCTTCATTTTTTTTACAATCTCTTGACACTTTTCAATCTGTTGGGAAGCCGATTTAGGAAACTAATATAATTTCCTTAAAAGGCTCAGAATGATCCGCATAATAGTTGGCAGCATCTCCGTTCTGTTCATTAGTGTTTGCACTTCGTTCATTGTTTTTTTGATGCTGTTATAATAACAGCATCAAAAAAACAATGAACTATTTTAAGCGGTGTCATCTGCGTACTGCAATATTTTTTTATTTGTAAATTTATGTGATCTGGTGCTAACCTGAAGTATATGTCATAACAGTAAATATTGTAGAGCAAAGGAGAAAGAGGGAAGCCTTGCGGTACTCCTTGTTGAGGTATAATTGTTTGTGAAAAACTGTTCTTAACTTTTATTTGTGTTGTTCTGTCACAGGTAATTTTTTATTATTAGTAGCAGGTATTCCGGCCATTTCATTTGTTGTAGTTTGTACAACAATCTACAGTGCCAAACACTGTTAATGTTTAGGAAAATAGCAGCACTGTGTTCTTGCAGCTTAGAGATTTGTATATTCGATGTCAGGATTGCTATTGGGTGTATAGTGGAGCACTTTTCCTTAAAACCAGACTGGTATGATGGTATGTATTTTCCGATTTCCCTCTCTGTAATATTTTTTTTATATTTTCAAAATTTTTGGCTAGAACAGACAGGAGTGTTATTGGTCGATAATTTTAACATCAGAGTGGCATGTGTTGGGATTTGGAATAGTAATTACGATCCCGTGTTTCCTCCTGTGGAAAATGCGATGTTTTTAAACAAAATTCATATATCTTTGTGATATATAAATGAATTTTATAGTTCAATTTTTTTAATATTTTCCGGGTTATTTTATCATATCCTGGAGCTGTGTATAATTTCAAAGTATGTTTCTTTCTCAATAGTCCTATTTTCTTTAAAGTGAGTGTTGAACCATGCTAGAATATTCTGATAATGCCTATTGTCATATTTAGGATCATCGTCTTCTGTTAAATGTTCAGCAAATAGATTTGCTTTCTCTTGGTCAGTGGAGAATAAGATTCCATTTTTTCCAGATCTGGTATGATGTGGTCAGCTTTATATTTACTCATTCTTTTAATTTGCTGCCAGTAGTTTTTCCCCTTAGTCTATTAATATCATTACATGTGTTGATCCATTTGTATTCTCTGTACTGTTTTATTAACGTTAGAATATTCTTGTTATAGGTGTTTATGTGACGTTTACAGTCTACATTGGGATTTTTTAGGTAATCTCTGTACATTTTTCTCTTGTTCTTAATTAGTTGTATAATGAATGGTGGTAGCTCAAAATTGTGAAAGTGAATTTTTTCATAGGTGGAATTTTCTATAATAGCTGATTCTAGCAGTGTGCTAAACTGTTTAATGTCATGCACAGTTGTTCGGGACTGTTCATGTGTTCATATGCTTGGTTAGTTTAT
The DNA here is from genome assembly GCA_963921935.1 of Galeruca laticollis. Taxonomy (NCBI): domain Eukaryota; kingdom Metazoa; phylum Arthropoda; class Insecta; order Coleoptera; family Chrysomelidae; genus Galeruca; species Galeruca laticollis. Next base: position 102,282,613 of record OY998177.1, read on the forward strand.
TGTAACTTCCTCTATGTTACATTTACTTAAATTAACTCTGTATTCATCACTGAGATCTATTTTCTTTTTTAAGTTAATGGTAATTTCTATTGCCGAGTGTTCACAGCCCAGGTCCAGATGAGTAATAACTTGCTCTATGTTGTGTTCTAGGTTTTCTGTAAATAGCATCAGGTCTGGAGTGGTATCGTTATTGTTTATCATGTGGAATGCAGGGGGGGGTTGGTTGTGCTCTTTTAAATGGGCTGTTATCCATAAAATCCTTTAGCTGTTTTTCTTTTTGTTTATTTACATTGAAGTCCCCAATAATTATAAAATATTTGTACTTGTTTGCTTTATTAAATATTGTCTTCTCTATTCTAGTGTTTGGGTGAACATAGATCAGTATGATGTGTAGTTTGTTTTCTAGAAAAGGAATAGTAAAATGTGTTGCTTCACTTAACGGGTTGTTCATTTTAAGAGGATTGCTCCTTCTCATGTTCAGCTTGGGATGAACCTGCACTAAACTCGGACCTCTTGTATTTTTGTTAACTATATTGCCAATTTTCAATCATGTCCCAGTTTCTAAAGTTTGTGTTGCTTTCTATATTGGTTTTTGTTTCTACAAAGTGCACAGTTTATTTAATGTCTTTGGATTATGTTTTATGTTATTTATTAGCAGTTTTTTGGTATGTAGCTGTTGCCGTTGGCATAGAGAATCTTAAGTTCCGACAAGAACTTGATCATTATATTTACACTGTTGATGGGTTGTGTTGGTGAAATCGTTTGAGGTTCGTCGAGATCAAATATAAGTATATACACTCTGTTACCAGAAAAGTGTGCGACTATCTATGTTGTATTCTGTGATAAATCGTTTTCTTAGTTTTGTGATCTCTTTGTATGTTTTTTACTTTGTTAAGTTTGCATATATGTTTATGATCACACCATGGACTGTTATATGAGAATGTATGTTTGAGTTCTTAGTTGTTTTTGTATCAATTTCTGCTGATTTTTTGTTTGGTTTGATTTTATTGTTGGGTATACCTTCTATTGGTTTTCTTGGCCTGTTCTGGCATTTTAGTGCCCAAGCTGCATGATCTTCAGCACCACAGCTGGAACATTTTGGAGGTAAGTGTGTTTTACATTTTGATTCATGATGAGGACCTCCACATTTGGTGCATTTGATTGGTTCATTGCATTTGTCTGTAGTATGGGTAAAAATTTGGCAACGGGAGCAGGGTTGTGGAATTGGAGCAGGTGGAAGGTATACTGGATAGTGTCTGTGTTTGTAGAAAAAACCATCATTCAAAAGTTTTCAGTAGAGGTGATGCATCCTGAGATAATTTTAACAAGTGTGATAGCTTTTTGTCTGGCTTTTGAAATTATTCTCTTGCAGTACCTGTGATTGATGCTGACCTTCCTTAGCTGTTCGCTTTTCTATTCATCTGTTATTTCATGTTGTACCGAACATATGCAGACACTGTATGAGATTGATGAGTTGCTTACATGTGTTTGGTGTTTTGTTGATTTGATTTTGGTTTTCAGTATCACATCATTTGATTTGGGGTTTTCTATTTCCCATATATCTGCCAGTTTTGTTCTTGTCAGAGTCTCATTGTCTTTTATGTAGTACACATGTTTGTATTAACTGTAGCTTGATTGTTTTGTTGAACTTTTTGTGGAGATAGGTTTTTTGTTGGGTTGTTATTAGTTGATTGATGTTGCTTTTGTGCATTAGTGTGGGAGCTTGTTCCAATTATTTATTTCTTGTGATAATTGTTGTATTTCTGTGGATTTTCCCTTCTGTCTTTGTTTTTCCTTTTGATTCTATTTTTTCCAATGACCTGAGTCATCTATATCCATCTCTGAGTAGCTTCCTTCTGATTCTGATGTTTGGTATAGATAGATAGTTTATTGTGCATAAGATAAATCTTTTCACAATAAGGGTTCGGTAAAAAATTTCAAGAGAGGAATTAAGATGATTCGAAATAAATTATGACTTGAGACTAATTTGTAAATTAATAAAAAATTTTAGATAAAAACCAAAATATAAAATATGTGTGCACTTCATGATAAAGCCAATCATTCACCATGTACAAATGCTCGCAGCTTTAATATACTGATAATCCTATGAGCTAATTTAGTAAGTTCAAAGAATCCGTTTAGTATATTATTAATATTAAGGTAGTGTACCAGATCATCAATATTATGGACATTCTGAAAAAAAATTTTTCTGAGAGGGCTGTTCCAATTATTTGTTTCTTCTTGTGATAATTGTTGTATATCTGTGGGTTTTCCCTTCTGTCTTTGTTTTTCCAATGACCTGAGTCATCTATATCCATCTCTGAGTAGCTTCCTTCTGATTCTGATGTTTGGTATAGATAGATAGTTTATTGTGCATAAGATAAATCTTTTCACAATAAGGGTTCGGTACAAAATTTCAAGAGAGGAATTAAGATGATTCGAAATAAATTATGACTTGAAACTAATTTGTAAATTGATAAAATTTTTTAGATAAAAACCAAAATATAAAATATGTGTGCACTTCATGATAAAGCCAATCATTCACCATGTGCAAATGCTCGCAGCTTTAATATACTGATAATGCTATGAGCTAATTTAGTAAGTTCAAAGAATCCGTTTAGTATATTATTAATATTAAGGTAGTGTACCAGATCATCAATATTATGAACATTCTGAAAAAAAAATTTACTGAGAGGGCTGTTCCAATTATTTGTTTCTTCTTGTGATAATTGTTGTATATCTGTGGGTTTTTCCAATGACCTGAGTCATCTATATCCATCTCTGAGTAGCTTCCTTCTGATCCTGATGTTTGGTATGTTGAATTATCGCCTTGACTGTCCATCGCGACACTCCAGGTGTTTACTCCACGACTGGAATTTATTATCATCTGCAAGATCTAGCTTTTGACTGCAGCTTAGATCACACTGATCTGCCCTGGAATTATGAATTGCAATGTTTTCCTCTTTGAAAACACCGGTGAAAAGCTTTCTAGACCCAGGCTTATATTCGTTCTCTTTGCATCATTCCCCATGAACAGAGTACATATTGCATATAGACCTAAAAGTAGATTCCACAGAAGTCATTGTTGAGGAAGATCTGTAGTAATGGCTGGGAACTTTTGATAAAAGCCATTCTCGAATCTTGTCATGTCATGGAACATCTATCTGATTAGGTTCATCTTCTGAGTCTTCAAGATAGTCCTTCGTGTTCGTGGGAAGGATACTAGAAATTTGATTCCATCTATTAAACGTATCACGACCCAAATTCAGGGTATTCAACAAAAACGTTCTGCAAACTCTGACTTTTTGGTCATCGTTGCTTGGTAAACAAATGTCATAAACTGCATTCTTTGTTTTATTATCGACCTGTTTCCTTCTTCTTTTAATATCTTTAATAACTATATTAGGCCTTTCACGTACGCCTTTTTTTTCTCCCCATGTATTGAATTTGCAAAATTCTTGAAAAAATTTTCTTCGATCATCGTCAGTAATTTCATTACATCGAAAAATTCTCTAATTTCTGTTTTTCTCCAGTAACGTTATGAGTGCAGCGTTTTGTAATGTTTATTGGAGTTTTAGTAGTATTATGAGACTTTTCCTTCGCGCGTTCTTTTGTAATCAACTTAGCTGAGGCCAGCTTTTAAACAAGCACGTTTTCTTGAATTGCGACTTCCAGTTTCATTCAGGCTGTTGACACCCATTGGAAAAGTAAGAAAATATAACAAAAATAATTTACGGGCAATTTGAGCTCCCATCGAATGATTCGATGGTTGCCGATTGTTCGATAGTCCAAAAAGTCATGAATGGATGAATTAGTTGAAGTGATGAAAATAAATTATTCGCGAATTAATGGATGAATTAGTAGTTAGTAGCAGTAAGTAACTAACGGCAAGTAAGTATTCATGAATGTGAACTATAAAAATAAATCCTTCGCGAATTAACTAATGAATGAATTAGTAGTTAGTAGCAGTAAGTAACTAACGGCAAGAAAGTATTCATGAATGTGAACTATAAAAATAAAATCATTCACGAATGAATGATTTAGTAGTAGCCAAAAACAATCAACTATGAATGTTTTAGATAGAAGCAGTAAGTAACTAACGCAGTCATCGAAAATGCATTATCTAGATAAATAACAAATTATTCATTACTCAAAAACAAAGTCTGTTATTAACTAATTAATTACTAATTTTTGAAATGTCTTTATTTTAAAATAAATTCAGTTTTTATTGGGTAAGTGGTGTATATAAATAAAGAAATCAACTAAGTAAATTTTTCTATTTTAATTTTTAAAATTCAAATCAGATTATTACTGTATAAAAAATTATGCTGCCCAAAGTTTTACTACAGTTTATTTCTGCGCCATTAATTATATGACCAGCTTTAGAAAAAATTGTTTCTGATGGGACGGACGTGGCTGGCACGGAAGAATACTTGGAATGTAAATCGTATAATCCACCTAAAGCACTTTTGTGACATTTCCAGAAGTCTAGTGGACTTACAGTCAGTTTACAATTTGCATATCAACGTAATTTTTAATTAATACGCGAGCTGCAGAAAGTTAGCGTCGTTTGAACTTGCTTTTGCTTAATTTTTTGGTCAAATTGGGTCCAGATACTCATCTCTTCTTCATTTTCTCCTTTTTTATTTTCATTGTCCTCGTTGGTAGAAATTATAGATACTACTTTTTCTTGGTCTACATTCTTTTTTAAGGTCAGACCATCCCTTAACTCGTTTCTAACCAGTTTTTGGGCATCTTCACTATTTGAAATGATTCCAAAACCTGATTTTTTTCAATCTGGCAATCAAGATAAGTACACTTAGCGCACAGTATATTTGATTTCAACATTCCCAGACTTTTGCTAATTCATTCCAAAAAGCAGTTTTGGAGAAATTGTCCAGACGGAGTAATTGGTTTTCTTGCTTTTACAGCATATTAGATGCCTCAACAAGAGGAACGATTGTTGCCATTCTTACATATTTATCCCCGAATAGCTCATCAGACGTCATTATCTCTGTTGGATTTAATACTGACACCAAGTCACTAATTACATCCAATTCTGAGATAGTTAGGAAAGGAGGAGCTTCTGGTAGTGTCAAAATACAAGCTGATAAGGCTTGTTGTATCTAATAATCGTTCCATCATTATTAAGGTTAACTGCTTTTGCATAGTTTTTAATTGTTCTGATACCACTAGATACTATGTTTAAAGCGTGTCACTATATAGACCTACACTTTGTAACTAATTTTTTAACCGTCTCGTCCGTAAAAAGCGTTTCTTCTACACATAAGTTTAAGGTATACGCGACACGATGGTAATGCCATAGTTTTAAATATGCGTTTATCGCGTTTTTAATGTTAGCACCGTTGTCACTAACTACCGCTACAACTTTTTTGTCAATGTTCCATTCCTGAAATATTGACTGTAAAACGTTGGCAATATTTTCGCTGGTATGATGCTCTGGAAATTCTTTCGTTGATAAAACTACTCCATTACTTATCATTATGTATGAAATGGCACGTTAAGGTCAGGAAGGCTTTAAGTACTATCGGATATCCATATATCAGTTGGTACAGATACACGCTTAACATCCTATAACATATTACGTAATTGCTGTTTAATAGTGTTGCGTGCAGCAGGTATCATTTTTAATGAGATTTGTTTTATATTAGGAAGCGTATACAGTGGTTGTAATTGCCTCGAATAGTTCACATTCTCTACAACAGAGATAAGCTGGTAATTTAAGAGCGATCATTGTAATTAAACTTCTATCGATTATATTGCGTTCACTATCAGACAAATGCCTGTTTTTATTTGTGATCAGTAGCTCCACCTGTCGTGGTCTTTTTCGTTTGATGGTTTCCTGCTTGCATTTTCATATACAGAGGAAGTAGGAGTAGATAAACATGACGAAGATGTAGATGCATGGCTTCATTACGATAACGTGGACGATCTTTATCCAAATTACCCGTGTCCCCTGTGTGTGGGTGTTTCCTTTTTAGATGTTCATATAAGTTAGATGTGTTGCTAGAAAATTTAAAGTTATTTGCACAATTTACAATATACATCACTCAGACCATTTTGTGAAGTATTTCCACACTTCCGGCGTTTTACTTACAGATCTAAGCATATTCAGTATTAATAAACTTCAACAAACTAACTTTTACCCAATCATAGAAATCACAATCAAACACGAAAACGAAATGAACGGAGTGTTACGTCCCGTCTCCGTATCCCGACGAAAATCAGTATTCTGTGCTATTTTGCAGGTCTTCTTCGATAATGATTTGGTTTGATTATAACAACAAAGTTCATTTTTAGTTTTATTTTTCATTATTTTTTTACTTTTACCAAAGAATAGTGCTTTGACCATCTTGGTTTTAGCACGAAACGATACGTTATCTGCTAAAAAGGTTTTCTTGACAACTTCTTTACGTCAACACGTAACTCATCCAATACAGATACGTATGTATGACAAGCAAAAAGTGTCTGTTCTTTCTTTTGGAACACATTTTTTTGTTTCAATTTTTTTAAAGAATTATAGTTTTATTTCGTTGATGTTTAAGAATTTTCTTTGTACACTTATTGACAGTCTATGCATAATATCAAAAATTTCACTTCTGACGCTGTCATGAAATGCCTATGTTTAAAGTCACTATAAATGGGTCAAGAAGAGTATAGATATTGAAAAATTAAAATTATGGCTAGATACAATGTAGTTCTTGCGCTATTAGATGATGGTACAATACTTACGTATGTATTTATCGCACTAATATAAAAACATCACAATCTGCAACATGTTGTGCTCAGTGAGCGCACTTGAAAACCGCTGAGAAAAATGGCGTCCACTCACCAAACACTAAGTAGTATTCGGTGTGTTGAGTTTCGCTCACTGATCAAAGTGCGTTCACAGAACATTGGGTGCATTCATCTGAAAATTTATTAATGCTCGCTCCCGAGGTAGCGCTTCCTACCCCTCCACTTATTCTCCTTGATCGCTCTCTTATTCTGATGAACGTCAAATTTTTTCAGATTTTGTGATCAGTGATCACCACTTGTGTGCGCATATTGTTTGCTGGAAATAGAAGCCTAACCTAACCAATAGTTGTTGTTTTTTGTTATCTGTTATTTTAGAAGTTTAGAACAGTGTTGTGTATGTAAATCTATTCCTTTATTGATATTAAGTATCGATTTCGACTTGTATGATTAAAAAACTATGGACGCGAATTTGTTTGCAATTATTGTAGAGCTGGCAGATCAAAATTTTAACTTAAATGCAATAATGGAAAATCTTGGGAATCCTATTCCTGAAAATATGTTAGAGGGTCGATTGAGAGAAAGAAGACCACGAAATGCAAATTTTGTGGAGGAAACAGTTCACAGATTTGAAGATGTTTTATTCAAAGAGCATTTTAGAATGACGAGACAGACATTTGAAGTAAGCTATTTTAAATGTATTAATACTGTTCTAGATCCTTAAAATGCAATAATAAATTGTGAAAGTTGTTGAATTTTTTAAACCCTAATACCCAAACTTGATAGCTTCTCATAATAACAATAGAATACTATAATTCAAGCTATTCATTTTTAGGAACTTAGTATCATATTAGGAAATAATGTTGAACACAACAGAGACCACATTGACTTTAATAAAAAATTGCTGTTCACTATATGGACACTTACCAAACCGGAAAGTTTTTTGGCTGTGAGTGATAGATTTGGTATTGCAAAAAGTACGGGACATGGCATATTCAAAGAAATAGTCAGTGCAATAGCAAACTTGCTGCCACAATATGTAATATTTCCAAATGAAGCCCAGTACAATATCTCTGAAATGGTAAATTCAAGATTATTTGTCTTTGAATAATATAGGAAGTGTTACTCACTGAAATAGTTATGTATACTTATAGATAGGTAATTTTAAATGGTAATAAGTACAAATATTGAGCTTACAAATTACATTGAATTTGTTTAGTTTAAAAATGCAAATTATTGTAAAAAGTATTGAAGGCCTGATTTGTATACTACACCTAAAAATATGTAGGAGTGTTTATTAAATATGATAGTACTTAAATGTTTTTAAATATTTTTTAGAATTTTCGCCAACGTTCCCACGGTTTTCCTGGAGTAGTTGGTGCGATGGATGGCTGCCATATCCCAATAAAATAACCTGTTGGAAATGCCCATGATTATTACAATAGAAAGGGTTTCCATTCTATTATTCTTCAAGGTTTGTAAAACCAATTATTTATATTTAACAATACATTTTTGAAGTCATGTTCTAAATTATGTTCGACTGAATTTGAAAAATAAAATCATTCTTTTCACATCTATATTATAATATCACCAACCTATTTATCTGTACTTATGTTTTAGGTACTTGTGATCACAAGGGGAAATTTATAGACTGTTTTATTGGGCTACCAGGTCGAATGCATGATGCCCGTGTTTTTCAAAATAGTCCTTTATATGAAAAGCTTATGGATCCTCATAATCCTCTTTTGAATGATCAGTTCCATTTAATTGGGGATTCTGTGTATCCCTTGATAACAAATTTGATGTGTCCTTATAGAGATAATGTTGTAACCTAGGAGGTTACATATATTTTATTTTACTATTACCTTACTATTATCCTATATATATTTTCAATGTTAATTACTATTGCATTCTATTTAAATAGTTAATATTTCTTTTAATCATATTTTCATTATTTCATATCTTTATCAGTACTTTCGCCCACTGCTGTCTCGAGTAAAAGCCATGTTATTTAAGACTCATTCTTATCAATCTAGTTTTTACCTTTAATGTCACGAATTAAATATGATATTAACTACAATTTTATATACAATGTAACTTTTTGTTAAGTCAAGTTCTCTTCTTAGAATGCATTTCAGACTCAAGGGGAAATAAGTTTTAGTTTCACTTTTTCTCATACAAACTGCCTATTTTTGCATATTTCGCTACTTTCAAAATATCAAAACTTGTTTTCTTCTTGAGTGGCAACTATTGTTTAAACACATAATGTAGATAATAAATATATAAGATGATTATTCGACTAGCTCTAGAGGGTGTAACATCAAAAACTAAGTAGTACAGGGAATAAATGAAGTATTGATAACCAAGTGTTTTATTCCAATCACTGTTGATCTGCGGATCACAACAATAACCATCACTTGAATGATAATCAAAAAAGATATAATACAAAATTAAGTTCAATTAGATCAGTAATAGAACGTACATTTGGTATATTGAAAGGCAAATTTCGACGTTTAAAATATTTAGACATCAAATATGCAGCTTGCTAACAATATAATAGCTGCATCGTGCATTGTCTATAATTTTCTTATAGATAGAGAAGAAATTAATTATCAGGAATATGTGCTTGAAGAAAATGAAGAAGTAGACAATGGACAATAAGAAGCAGAAAATGCAGCTGATGTTAAACAAAACAATATTGCTGAATTATTGTAAATTGTTTTATTTATACAACTTTAATACCATTAAAACAAGTATCTAACATAATTTCTTTATATTTTACCATTACCGAACTAATAATACTATATACTAAAAAACGAATTTACATTACTAATAACAGCATATGCAGAAGAAAACTATTTTAAGACACTAAAACTGATAATGATATGAATAAAAATTATTATGTACAAAAAAATATTTTAGCCGCTGTTGTTTCGGGCAATCTGCCTGAGGATCTCATTTCTATCTCTTTGAATAATATTGTTTTCTTCGATGGCTAGTCGGAGTTTTTTTATCTCTGCTACCCTCGCTTTTTCAATATCTAATTGCTTTCTCCTTAAGTTGTACAATTCTGTGGATTTTGAAGTTTTTCTCCTGCTGGGTGTAGCAACCGAATCTGTATCTGCCGGTACATGTTCCTGTACACTTATATTAGATGTTGTACATGTAGGTGTTGAAGCTACCGCAGAACTTGAAGGTGGTTCAAGTGACACAGCAGGTGGTACAGATGATGTAGCTGGTAGCGCCGATGTCGAAGGAATGGAAGATAGAGTTTCCGGAAAGTTGACAGTTAAATCGTCAAAAAATATTTCATCCAATTCGTAAAAATACTCCCAGTTGCATGGACCTCTTCCCGTTTTTTTTGATTTGTCCTTCTGCACTTTATATGTTTTTTTAATATTTCTGAATTTTCGATCCATGATATCAATGGATACATTATAACACAGCTCGTCAAATACACCCTTAATCTGTTGCCAAATATATTTTTTTTTCTTTTGGGGTTTCGGTATTCATCTTTATGTTAATGGAATTCTCTTATCAGCAGCCACGTCGTAGCTCTATTCCATGTAAAATTATCACCTACAAAAAATATTATTGTAAATTAATTCAATAAACTAAGTTAACAGTAATACTAATTTCTATTTAATTCGACTTTTATTTTCAAACTAAATACCTATTTTGACAAGATAAACTCTGGTTCAATATTCTCATGAAATTTTAAAATACTTTCCTATTAACTTAGCAATAATCTTTTCATGAAAAAACCCTCTTTGTTAATAGGATTATTCTAGGTGAATAGAACTTGATAAATTGGAAGTAGAACTTTCTTTATAAAATAAAAACATACATTTTTCTTAATAATACCATGAATGTGTTTGACAATAATTAATTCCTTTAAATGGAATAAAACCAGATTTATTAGGGGATTATACTATGTAAACAGAAATTAGGACGTAGAAATTTCTTTACAAGGTAGACATACCTTCATGTTTTTGATTTGAGTATTTATATATTTCAACAACATTTATGTAATAAAAATGCATTTAAAATATTTAATAGCAGAAAATAATAATGATTATGAGATATATAATATAACAACCACATGAAATGTAAAAATTGAATAATAAAACATTGTAGAGCTTATAACCATATACACACAGCAGCTTGGAATTATTTAACAATGGAAGAGCTTTAGATATTACAATGTTTTCAACGGACTTGTACATACTAATAAAACTATGCATATCATAAAAGTATTGTAGGTATTATACACTCACCATTATGAGGTGGCTCATTTTCAACATCCTTGTTTACTTCCATAATTTCAAAAAAACTTGAAACTTCTGGATTGGGGTAAACAGCAAATATTTCTTTAGCTGAAAGAAGAAACATATATTACTTACCTACATTAATTATTTTAAAACCGCACAAAATAAATAAGTAACAAGATATATGGGCATTGTGCACTTTTTTTTTCTTGGCTTTGACACTCGTCATTCGGCCAGTCACAACAGGAACAAACTATTAATATATAAAAAATATATATTCACCTCACTCACACCTAAGAGAAGACAAAATTACCTACCTAAAAAAATAAATACAATAAGGATATACAGGGTCGCTCGCTTCTTGTCTAGGGGCCCATCAAGACATTATAATTTATCACAAACAAAACTAGGCCACGGAAAGATAGGAATAACTACAATTGGGATAAACAGAGGTAAACAAATCTAGTTCAAACATTCACAAGCATACCTTTGATTCGTATATGAATTTCATCAGAACATTATATACTTCCATTTTGTTTAAGGCTAAAAGATGGCAGATATTGAAGGGTGGGAAAAATCCGATTCTTATTAAATCATTAATAAGGTTTTGAGTTTCTTGGGAATATATGCAGTTAAAGAAAATATGATTCAGATCACTTTTGATATGACAGTGTTGACACAGGTCTGTGTCAAGAATTTTTATTTTATATAAGTGTGCTGGATAACATGCATGTCCAAAGCGTAGTCTAACAATAGTTGTAATGTATTTACGTGGACAGGAGTAAGAATTGAACCAACAACAATTCGGAATTTCTTGTTGAATTGATGAATATTGGGTATTAGATATTTTACAATAATCGTTCCAGGACTTTTTCCATAAACAACTTTGTTTTTGCCTAGAATTAGCAAATACGTCTGGTACAGTTAGTGGATAGAGAGATAAGGTACCATTTTCTGCTGCATTTTTAGCTAAACGATCTACATGTTCATTATGTTTAAGTCCTATATGTGCTTTGATCCATATCAGCTGTACATGTTTATTATCTTTTTTTAATTGAAATAACATTTTTTTTTATATAGAATATATAAAGATTATCTGATAAAGCAGGTATAGTTGGATTTTGTATAGCTGTTAAGACAGACAGAGAATCAGCTAATATAATAGCAGAACTTTTTCTGGACGAAGAAAAAAATTTTAACGATTCATAGATGCCCACAGCTTCAGCGCTGAAAACTGAGAAGTCTGAGGGGAGCTTAAACAATTTTTCGACATTATCACCTGGAATGTAGAACGCACAACCAGTTCCATATAAACTTTTGGAAGCGTCAGTATATATCTGTATGGAATCAGAATAATTTTCTAATATGGAGTTTAAAATTGTAAGACTTATCATAGGATTTACATGATACCTAGGTTGAATGACATTAAACATATGAAAAAAGTATTCAAAATCATCTAAAGTCATATTTTTTTCTGATCTAATTACACATAGATTGTTGTAGTTTCGGAAAGCATCACAGAGAGGCGGTGAATTTTTGCGGATCCAGTAGTTGTTAGTTAAATCAAATTCGTTTAGTTTACATATATTGTGATATAAAGATTCGTTGGAAGACATAATTTTTATGAGGAATTTATGGCTAAGATGATTTCTTCTATATTTTAAGGGAGGTTCTAAAGCTTCCACGTGAAGTGGTTCAATGGGAGTAGACCTCATAGCACCCATACAAATACGTAAGGCTTTGTTTTGAAATACGTCAATTTTTTGTAAATTATTTTTACTTGCGGATCCATAAAGTGTACATCCATAATCTATTATGGATCTAATATATGATCTATAAAAAAGTAGCGAGGTCGACACATCAGCTCCCCACCAAGTTTTAGAAATGGATTTTAAAAAATTCATACCTCTGTTGCATCTATTCAATATATGTTCGATATGGGGTTTCCAGGTTAACTTCCTATCAACTATCATTCCCAAATATTTTATTGATTTACAAAAAGGAAACGCTTGTGTATTTAACTGAATCGTATCGATATTCGGGATGTTATGTCTAGAAAAAATGCAAACTGATGATTTCGTGGGAGATACTTCTAAACCATTTTTAATGAACCATTTATAAGCCAATCCGTATATTTTATCTAACGTCTCTACAGCATCATTATATTTTTTGGCCTCTGAATATAAGCAAAAATCATCCGCATACTGAATTATTTTTGGGGTGATATTTTCAACGTAAATACTATGAAAGTCAGCCGTATACAAATTAAAAAGCAGAGGACTCAATACTGAACCCTGAGGTAGTCCTGAAATATTATAACGAGGTCCTATGAGGTAATTATTATGAGTTCTTATATACAATTTTCTATAAGAATAAAAGTTAATGATTGCATCAGTTAATCGAATCGGTATTAGGAAGTTATTAATCATTTTTTCTCTCAGAATGGGTAAGCAGACGCTATCATAAGCACCTTCGATATCTAGGCAAAGTGTAGGTAAATATCTATTGGTGGAATAAGTATTTTGAATATCGATAACAAGAGTTGTTAGAGCGTCAATTGTACCACAACCTTTTCTGTAGCCAAACTGGGTTCTTGGAAGGAGGTTTTTCTGAAAGAACCACCATTCAAGTCTGTGCTTAATGATACGTTCTAAAGTTTTCAACATACAAGACATAAGTGATATAGGGCGATAGGATTCAGCATGATTGGGATCTTTACCTGGCTTGAGAATAGGAATAATGATGACATCCTTCAACTCATTAACTATGGATAGATTATTCAGTATATCATTAAATATATCAATCAACATACATTTAGCAATAACAGGAAGGTTATCAATCATAGGATATTTAATTTCATCAAGTCCTGGACTAGTACTGATGCGATTTTTAAGAACATAGTTTAACTCTGTTAAAGTTATGGGTTTTGAAAGAAAATGATTCTCATCACTAGATGAAGTTAGATCAGGAAATAACATAGCAGCGAAGGGAGCAGAAATTTTGTCAAAAAATTCTGCCATCCAGATATCATCTAAAGGCTTGATGTTGGAGATTGGTTTTCTATAAATCTTTCTAGCTTGTTTCCAAAGAGAAGAAGGCGAAACAGACTTATTAAGAGAAGAAACATACTCAATCAAATTCAATTCAAATTCAAATTCATTTATTCATCATTCAAATCACAATAAAGTAATTTATAAGACTAGTCAAATATTTAAAGTTTACAAGAAAAAGAACAAAATATTAAAATTACAATTACAACAGAAGTTAAAACTAGATAATTACAATACAATTCAAATACAAATAAAACAAAATAAAATGCCAATTGGGATGATTTCTATTCACTACAATCCAAAAATTCCTGAACAGAATAAAATGCTTTTTCACATAGATATTTCTGTGTTTCTTTCTTAAACCGATGTGGGCTTGTTTTAATATTAACAACGCATTTTATTTTGTTGAAACACTTAATACCCATATAGAAAGGAGAATTCTGACCGACTCCCAGTCTAGAATACGGTAAGTGAAAATCATCAACCGCTCGAGTATCATGTGAGTGAATATCAAAATTATGCTGCAGTGAATTTCCATTAGTATATATAAAGTTTATTAGTTGGAATACATACAAGCAGGGTAAAGTAAGTATTTTAAAGGATTTAAAGATATTTCTACATGACTCAAGCGGAGATATCCCCGCCACATTCCTTATAGCTTTCTTTTGCATGATAAATGCTTTCTGAAAATGAGCAGATGAGCCCCAGAATAACAACCCATACTGTAGCGTTGATTGTACAAGCCCGTAATAAACAAGTTTAAGAATACCCTCAGACACAGTTTCTCTTAATCTCCGTATTAAAAAACACAAAGAACTAATTTTTCCACATACATAGTCAATATGCTTTTCCCAAGTAAGCTTACAATCAACAATCAAACCAAGAAACTTAATTTCGTTTGTACTTTTTATAGATTTTCCATTCACTTTTATCAATAAATCATAATCAACACTAACATTTTTAGGAAAAAATTGCATAAATAATGTCTTACTTGAATTAAGAATAAGACCATTACTATCACAGTAATTACTAAAATTTTGGGAGACGCAATTACATTCACTCACCAAATTTTCGAGATTTAAATGGCTTAACAATATATTAGTATCATCTGCGTACAGGACAGTACGTCCAAGACTAAGACAGCACTCATCGGCAACATTGTTCACAAATATAATAAAAAACAAAGGACCCAGAATAGAACCTTGAGGCACTCCAAGGCTATTCTCCCTTTTATAAGATTTAGTACCATTTATCTGGACCGTTTGCTCTCTGCCCTTAAGATAGGATGCTGCCCAATCCAAAGCAACCCCTCGTATTCCACTTGCAAACAATCTGTCTAATAGAAGTTTGTGGTTTATCGTATCGAAAGCTCGACTTAAATCATAGAACAAACCCACAGAATGTTCCTTTCCATTGAGAGCAGAATAAACAAATTCAAGACAGTCCAGAATAGCTGTGTTCGTAGACTTGCCCGGACGAAATCCATTCTGACTCTTATTTAGTATCCCATTGCGTTCCAGGAATTCTATCAAACGTACCGAGTAACAAATCTCAAATATCTTCGACATTTGACTCTGAACACAAACTGACCTATAGTTCTCCATTTCACTCCTTGACCCCTTATTTTTAAATACTGGGATACACTTTGATATTTTAATAGAATCTGGAAATTGCCCACTTATGAAAGATTCATTGATAAGGTATGCAAGAGGATAACATACTATGTCCCTTACTCTCCCTAAGGCTCTACCATGAATTTCATCTAAACCTGCAGCTGGTTTTTGTGTTGTCTTATGCAACAAGTCCCTGACTTCATCAGGTGTGACACAACTAAGAAAGATACTAGAAGGTCCAAAATTCGTATGAGAGCCCTTATCCAGTTTTAGGCAATGGGCATATATCTGAAATATGTAAAAAGAAATCATTAAATTTATTACATTTTTCTGATGGATCAGTAATAACGTCTCCCATTGTTCCATTTATGCTAGTAGGCATTCCGACATTTTCCCATTTCTACTCTCATTAACAATTTTCCAGCTTTCCCTGCATAAGTTTGCTGCAATCGCCAATCGATTGGAGTTTTGTTGCCTTTTAAATTTTGCAACTGAATTTTTATACTGTTTTAATAAATCATTATACTTTTGAGTGTATATTGGGCATTTGAGCCTTCTTTCAATAGGTTTCATCTCACATAAAAGACTATGCAAATCTTTCAGTTGAGGTGAATACCATCTTTTGCTATCCTCTTTGACTTTCCTTACTTTATAAGGAAAATTGCAATTGTAATGATAAAGGAAAGTTTCATAAAATGCAGCAAACTTACCCTGAAAACCCGAAACTGCATACACATCCTGCCACTGTTCTCTACATAAAGTGCTATAAAAATTATCCAAATTCACACTGCTGAGATTCCTTCTACAAATAAGTTCATCAGTATTCCCCCTCGTATCACTTCCAGAACTAAATTCACATAGTTGATACATGTGATCAGAATAGAACACTGATTTTACCCCTATAACCTCACACTGAGAGTGATTAGAAAATATATTATCAATACAGGTGGAACTCAATCGACTTACTCTAGTTGGTTGAGATATATGTGGATATATATCATATTCTGAAAGAAGATTCAACAAATCTGTTTTTGAAGTACTATTCTGGAGAAAATTAATATTTACATCACCACATATTATAAAATTATCACCATTACAATACAAATCAAAAAGAAAAACACCCAATTGTTTAATAAACTCTTTAACACAGCTTTCTGGAGTTCTATATACAGAAACTACGTACAAATTATATCTTTCTTTACAATTTTTATTATTTTTATTTTTTAATACAGCCACGCATGCCTCAAAAACCCTCTCAATACATTTCTTGTAGCATATTGTAGTCATATTCAATGCTGTTCGCGCAAACACACATACACCCCCACGATTTTTGATTCTACAAAACTGTGCACACAGTGTATAGCCCTTCAAATTTATCATGTTTAGTTCTTCTCTTCTGCACCAGTGTTCTACAATCGAAACAATGTCTACATTGTTTTCAACAAGTGTAAGGCTCAACGAGTCTGTCTTGCCTGATATACCAGCAATATTCAGATTCATTACCCTCAGTTTATCATTATTCCTGTTTTGTGGACCAATGGGTGGATCACTAGGTATTCTTAAAGCCACTACTGAATTTGTGATGTTTTCATTATACAAGGATCCGCTATTTACTGTGTCTGCAGCGGCATCCTTTTTTTCATAAAAAACTTTGATACCAAAGCTCCTTGTGGCCAAATATCACGTCTCCATGCTTGTTTAAAACTATTTTGATTGATGGTCACTTTAAAAGAAGCGTACAGCTCTGGATGCTTCGATGTATGTTGCTCACAGACCACCTCTGGAAATTGCTTAATTAGCAGACTCTGTAAGGTTTCTGGTTTTGTATTTGGGTTCAAACGAGTTACGTGCAAGGATACCATCTTAGGAATAGTCTGAATCTGTTCAGCACATTCACTATTTCCACCCACTCCAGTTTTGTTTAGCTATAGCTTTAAATTTTCTTTTTGTTCTTGCCATCATTTCTTGACAAAGGAAAAAGTTTTGAAAATTCGAAGTTTTTTTATAAGTCGAGAAAGCCAAACGTCTATCTTCCAAAATCTTTTCGCAATCTGAATTCCACCAAGGTGGGGGGTAACGTTTTAAGTTTTTAATATTTTTAAATTGTGGTATCGCAATGTGTGCAGCTTGATTCATACTGCTGATTAAGATTTGATATTTATCAGATGTGGAGTTTAATGAGAAATCTCCTTGAAGAGTATTTTCAATTGTCCCAGTATACAATGGCCAGTTGGCTTTTTTTATGTTCCATTTATATTTAAGGGGAAATTCATTGATAACTTGGTCAATTGGAAGCTCCATAAGAATAACAAAACGATTCGATCCTAATGTATCATCTAATACTGACCAATTAATTCTATTAGCAAGTTCAGGAGAACAAAAAGTGATATCTATCGCAGAAACATTTTGATTAGGACGAGTTAAAACTGTGGGTTGTCCATTATTCATTACTGTTAGATTAAGATCATCTGCAGCTTGGATTAGTTGTATACCAACTGTGTCATTATGATGTGCACCCCACAACGAATGATGTGCATTGAAATCACCTCCCACGATTATAGGATTTTTTGCTTGTGAAAAAAGTGTAAACCAATCATTAGCAGAACATTTAATTTTAGGTGGTTTATAAACAGAAAAAAGGCTTAGCTCCGATTTACCATATTTAATTTTTATGCCACACATTTCCACGCCTCTACACACATTATTATTAATTTTGAATTCACAAAAACTTATTGAATGATGAACTAAAATGGCAACACCACCATAGCCGTCATGTCGGTCTTTACGGATCATATTATAACCATTATAACAATATTGTATATTTTTTTTAAACCAAGTTTCAGTAATAAGTGCCACATCTATTTTTCTAGAATTTAAAAAGTGTTGCAAACTGTTTTTATTTGCCACAGCTGATCTAGCATTCCACTGCATAATGTTAAGTGAAACTTTTTGAGCCATTAATAATTATTAACTGTTAGAGTATCCTCCAGTACTTGTTTTATGCTACTGATTATTGAACTTTTATTAATTGATTGCAAGTCTTCTACTGAGCTAATATTATCCAATAGATTGAATACAAATTTGGAGACAATGTCAGCAATATTTTGTTTTTTACTTTCAATACTATTAAAATTGGATTTATAGGGGTTAGCAGGTAATGGTTGACTAGGACCAAAAGTAAAAGGAAACATAGGCGAGTCAGAAGGAGACTGATTGGACGGAGAGTCTGATTTTCTTTTCTTTTTCATGGGAACTGAGTATTTTTTTGTTCCACTTGTACTTGGTAGCGACGAAATTAAACTATTACTTTCCCTAATATTTTTTATCATAGTTTGTGTGGTATTATTATTAAC
Source organism: Galeruca laticollis (assembly GCA_963921935.1). Lineage (NCBI taxonomy): Eukaryota > Metazoa > Arthropoda > Insecta > Coleoptera > Chrysomelidae > Galeruca > Galeruca laticollis. The sequence continues at coordinate 102,301,653 of OY998177.1, forward strand.
TTGATTAGTAAGACTACAAAAGAAGAAATAGAGTTTTCACAGTATTTTCTGGCTTCCAGAAATGACGTTTTTTGTTCAACCATAATAGTTTTAATTTTTTTCTGTTTCTCATATTCAGGGCATTTTTTAGATATAGATAGGTGATCATTAGATTTACAATGAATACAATAAATTTTGTCCTTATTGCAACTATGTTCCTGTTTTTATTTCGCCGCATTGTATACACCGTTCTTGGGTGTTTTTACACTGTTTAGAAACATGTCCATACTTCAAACAATGATAACATTGAACTACTCTACCTATAAATTGTTCTACCTGACAATATACTTTATTAAATGCAACATATTTTGGTATAATATTACCTTCAAAAGTAATAATAATGTTTTTTTTTGGTACATAATCAATTGTGTTATCCTCTCTTTGGATTTTACGTTTAGTACGATAAATGTTTATTACCGGAGAGGTAGACTCTACATTCTCTAACAAATATTTTTCGTCATATTTAGTGTCAACGTCCCTAATGATACCCTTTGATTCGAGTAGATGATTTGGAATAAAAGCTACCAAATTATGATTTTCCAACAAAGGATTTTTAACTAATTGATTAGCCTCAAGAAACGATTTTAATAAAACTTTTATTCGATTTTTACCTATACTTTTAACTTCTAATATATTAGTTAGCTTTAATTGTTTAAAAAGTATGTGACCAACAGTCATGGGATGTAGCCTTCCCAAATTACTACTTTTAATATTTTCAATGTATACCCAAATAGTAGATAAATTGGGTTGTAATTGTACTTATCTGACAATAAGTTGAACTTTTTTGGAACTGGTTTTACTGCAGAAACCTCGTTGGTGCTTGGAGAGTTATTAATCGGTAACATTTGATCATCATCACATAACATAATTGACTCCACTTGCGTCGAGAATGACGTCCCTTTTTTATCCCCCATGATGGGGGAAAAATTATTTAGTTAAAAACTCTAATCGGAATATTTCAAATAAACACGTGTAAGAAAATAAAGTTGGCACTGATAAAAACTATCGACCGGTTTTGTTAATTGCTTCGCACAACCTATTTGTACAAAGGTAAAATCAACACTGCATTGTGCACTTGGATGAACCATTTTTCTATAAAACATATATATAAATTGCCACAAATATCGCATAATGCAAAAAGGAGTATATGTATATAATCATTCTCAAACTTTGATACAAATCAATGAATAATACCTATCTAAACTTAGAAACTCAATATTATAACAAATATATATTTTCTGTATAAACCCAAGGTTTTACCTACTTCCGTATTTTTATTTGTAATAATTGATAATTAGTACTTACTTTCTGAATTTATAATGAGCCAATTCCCTTCCTGGTCTTGTTCTACCATGCCATCATCATTTTTCAATAATTCATGAACATTTCTATCCAAACTAACATTTTCCATCTTTAAGAAAATTCATACACACTCAAAATTTAAAATACCACCTCTCTTACGATCACCGATACTTGATTGACTGATCAACATTAAAATATGATCTTTAAAATGGCAACCGCTACCGCGCTACCTGAGCGCTCAAGTAGCAAAGTAGGGGAAGTGTCGGGTTCATAAAATTTTAATGATCGCTACCTGAGCGCTCAGGGATCGATGTCTCGGATGAACGCACCCATTCACTTAACGGCTGTGCAACAGTTGTGTTTTTTGAATGCACCCAATATGTTTATTTATTTTCGATTGACATATGACTTTCATTTAACCTTCATACTCACATTCAAAACAATACACTGTTGCATGATTTAAAAAATTTTAATTGTAGAAAATAGTGAAATGAGATAAAATCGGTGACTATTATTTATTTATTTTATTTATGTTGAATAACCTCGTTCTTGGTGATTATTAATTAACAAAAATACTAAGTAGATAAACAAATATATTACTGTTATGCAATGCCATTGGTTCTTATAATTCAGTATTATAATTGGTCTATTTTAAATAATGATGCTATTACTGTCTCTTTTTAATATAAATGCAATAAACAGAATAAACGTGATTAAACTTATCTCGAACATATTCCTGAATAGTATATGTCTAAGAAATTTGAAAGTTTGATTTGTTATAATTGATAATTGAATAAAAAACATATGAGAATCTTTCCCTTAGTGACAACACAAGAGTTCTTTGTTTTTGTAAATAAAACATATTTACAGTAATGATTTTGATAGCAAAGTGATTTTGAAGTAATTTTCCCAAATGAACACCGTTGCGAATAACACAATTGTACATATATATAAGATTGAAGAAAATGGAATGGCGACTTCGGGAATGTGGTATGAAATTAATTCGAGCACAAAGGAACCTATATCAATGAATAATTTTTGCCAAGTAAACGTAAGTTTTGATCCGAAAATATTATTATCTAATGAAAATCGACTGACATTAAATTTACACAAATACGAGACAAATGACAAAATTATTAAATGTATTAAGTTTGAAGATATGTCAGATTCATCCTCAGCTATTGTAGGTAAGGCCATATTGAATATTCCTACTATGATAAGATGTCAAAATTGCGAAACAAATTTTCCCACAAAGTATCAATATCAAAGACACCAGTGCGAATTTAACGCTGAAAAGGTTGTTCTAAAATCGGATATGGATTCTCAAGAAGCCGACACCGAAAATCCTACGAAATACATTTGTGATTTTTGCAATAAAGAATTCGCAAATAAAAATAATTTAACCCGACACCAATCAAGTCACGAAAATACGCGAGAAAATATGTGTGAACACTGCAACAAACAATTTATCAGTGAAAACCGTCTAAGGATTCACAAAGAGAACCATTGCAAGAAAGCTGGTGATATTTCTAAATTTTACAGAAGTGACGTGGCCGTTTGGAAATGTAAAAAGTGTAACGAAGTATTTTCTTCGCATCTCACCGCGAATTATCACCTGACATTTTGCGTAAACGCAGAAATAGAAAACGAAACGGAAAAATCCGAAGATTCGAAAGAAATTATAGATAACAAAAATATAGAAAAAGTGTTAACAGAAGTTCTACTGCAATGCGAATTTTGTAATAGAACATATGCCGATAAAAATACTTTGCTTACGCACCAAAAAACACATACTACATCCAGAAATTACGAATGCGTCAATTGCTTTAAAGTTTTCGATTCTTACCCTACAGCTGCTCAGCATTGGATGAAGAAATGCTCAGACTACGTGAGTCTGTTCTATTTGCCGAAACTAACCTATTGCGAACATTGCGATAGGACGTTTAAATCGCACGAACTTCTCTATACGCACAAAATAAAAAAGAAGCACTACACTTCCAAGCGGCATCTACAAGCAACGGAAGAAACCGACAAAGTCGATGAAAAACCCGCCGAAAAAAATGATAATAACAAAGAAATACTCAATAAACTCATCGAGGACGTTTTCGAAACTTTGGACGTACCAGTTATTAAAATAAACTATCCAAAAGTAGTTGAAAATAAAGAGAATGTTGAAAAAAGCAACAGTGATCAGATTAAAAATGTCATCGATACTACTGAAAAGAAGAGAAAGGGAAGAAAACGAAAATTTCCGAAGAGCGAGGATTCAACAAATAGACTGAATGCAGGAGTCGGAGATGGTTTTAAATATCAATGCGAGAGGTGCATTGAAGTTTTTGTAAACGTAGAAGAATTGGAATTGCACAGAGAGAAGCAGCACGCTTCGAATTTTACTTGCGACGAATGTGGACAGGTAAGAACAAAATTATAAATAATTTTTGTGTAAAATTTGTGCAAATAATGAATATTTCTACGCCCTGTATCTCGCAAAGTATAAAGGTTGAAGAAAGCCTGTATTTTAAATATTTTTATCGATCTAAAACATTCCTCTAATTTACGATACTCATTTGAAGGACACCTCCCAGTGAGCATTTTTCTCCTACTTGGGAAAAGCGTCTTAAGTGACGTCGATGTTAAGTCGCGAACCTTTTATTTTGTGCCAAATAGCACACAAAATCTTAGGTGACGTCATAACCCTTTCCTACATTGACATTAAAAAGGAATTCTGCGTCGCCTAAAGAATTTTTACCAAAACATACTGAATGCCGTAGCTCACAGCCGTCTTTAGTAGAAGGCCTGGGTATACTATGTGACAACGTTGCACTTGAAGGCTGATCGTTATTAATTAATTTATTATTGAAGGGAGCACCAAAACTTAATTTTACTTCCTTATATCCATAGATAACCCACAGATAGACGATATTGATTGTGGCGCCATCTAAAGAGCTTGTCGACTAAACAATTGAGTGTAGTTCAAAAGATTTCTGTAATTTTAGGTTTTGGCGGTATATTCAAATCTACTGTATTTTAATTATTTTATTTCAAATTTGCAATTTATAGTCCATCATTTGACATTTCATTCAGTTTAACTCCATTAACATAATAATGATTAGATGTTGAGTTAAATTGAATGAAATATCAAATGATGGACCATAAATGCTTAAAATAGAAAAAATAAAACAATAATCATATAAACAGTTTATTTATTTTGGTATAAAAATACACAACAAATAATTTCTTTCACAAAGTATTTTTCTTAACAAACAGAATATATAATGTGAAAACAATGCAATAATTAAAAATAATTTGAGTAATATACATTCTAGATTGGAGTATCGTTAGATTTTTAAATGATGTTAAATCAAGATAAAATTAGAAAATTATTTATGATAAGTTTATATTAATTCATTTATTTATTATTATACTCCTATAAACACACAGTACTGGACAAACTAGTGCAGTATAACTGCTAGCTACTTAATCAAAAAAAGTGTTAGCAATGAGTATAGTTAACTATTTTTGGCAACTTTCTGTGAAAGAAAATATTTGAGTATAATTAATGTGACTATTAGAACAAAAGTAATTAAAATATTTTTAAAGGAAACGTAGTTAACTACTGCCCAGATCTGTAAATACAAGGTATCAAGTAATAACATATAAGAGTTGTTAAACAGCACTTATGACTGTACCAAATATAAAATAATATATGTAACATTTCATTTCCACTTAAAAACACATCTTTATTTCTTCACTTGAAGTATTAAATAGGTCTTCATGGCTCTTAAAAATCCCACCGTCTTGTGGAAATCCTTTCTCGTTTCTGGATGAGCTTCTATAATTAACAACAGTTATATAAGTAAAGGCACAAAATAACAACAGTAAATAAGTAAACACACAAATATGCTTGAATATTTATATCAACAAAAGAAAACAAAATGTGCTTACTATTGATATAATAATCAAAAAATGTTTGAATGTTTAAATTTTGGAGTTTTTGATTTTTTTTGATTTCTGAATAATTTCTTGACTTATAGGTTCTTTTATTTTTTGTTTTTATTGGATATTTTGGATTTGGCGTTATGGTTCAGCAAAAGTTAATACTGACTTTCCCATAAATTGCCATACCATGGGCTATACTTGAAAATCGTTTCTTAAGGAGTAAACTCAAAATATAAGTATTTAGTGGAAAAATAGTGCTTTTGCTAATTGTAAAGCATTCATTTTTAGTTTGTAAATGCCTTTAATTGAATGTATTGGAATTAACTTTGACATTAAATAAAATTATCAATTTTTACTATTTACTGATCAAGTAAAATAAATGAAAAAAATATAATAAACAAGATTGTCAATTCTACATATATACGATTATGAATATTTACATATTTAGTAATTTATTTCTTAAAACTATCTACCTATGTATGAAAAATGAAAGGACTTTATGTTGATTAATGGTTTTTTCGCTTCACAACACATTTAGTGAAGCTGGCAAGGACTCAATACCTTCCATCCCATAGCTGGTGGAGGGAATAGCTTCTACGTGTGGTGAAAGTGGAAATGGCTTAACACCTTTAATTACTGGTGGAGAGAATAGCTATAACATAAAATGAAATCCAGATTATTTTTTCGATGGGTATATTTTAAAATGTCCAAAATTATAGCATGCATATTGAATTACTGTTTTATATGAAACTTAATGTTTCTAGATAATTCCACAATATATTGAAAAAATGTTAAAAATTCTAAGAAATTGACTATTGTTTCGATATTAAATATTATCGTCAGAAATGCCACAAGTTACATTTCATTTGATGCCTACCTGGTGTTTAATAATTATTTTTGGCTAAACCAAGAAGTGACCTAACCTTGTGAGTGACTACAAGAAGTATATGATATTATATTAACATATATTAAGTCAATCACAAAATAGGTCACTTTTCTTGGTTTAGCCAAAATTAATTATTAAACATCAGGTAGGCATCAATGAAATGTAAACTTGTGGCATTCTGACTATAATATTTAATATCAAAACAATTGTCAATATCTTAGAACATTTTTTCAATATATTGTGGAATTATCTAGAAACAGTAAGTGTCATTTTAAACTGCTATATTCGATACAATAAAGCCTACCTTCAATTTCTGTTAATTTCCTCTCATATTTTCTGGTGGGCATTTCAACTTTTCCAACTGGAGAATAATATGTATGGCTGGAAGGCATATCTAGAAAAAAATGTAGGTATGCCTTATAAAATTCTTTTTTTTTCAATTGCAGATAATAAATACCTTTAATTCTTTTAGGGATCGTCTCCTGTATAGGCTCTTCTACTTTGACGGGAAACAAAAATTGTGTGTTATATCCCCCTTCATTGAATAATCTAAAATATATACATATATAATAACATTTAATAAATTTATATCAAAAAAATTACTCACCGTCAAAAACAGGGACGGCAAAGTAAACTTTCTTAATAACCTGTCTTCGTCTTTTTCAAATTTTCATAAACACTGTTTTTGAATATGAAGGGGACATCCTTCATTGTTTGCTCGTCGTGAAATTGGATGATTTATTCCCACTGCGTACCAGCAAACAGGATAAACGAAAATGATTGGACCAGCAACACAAAATACGGGTCAGTTTTCTGTGACGAGCAATATGACATCGCGCATATGCAGTTATAGGTCTGTTCCAACCAACACAAAAACCGTACAATTACAATACAAACCCAGTTGACCTGCTGATTAGTGAATATAATAAGTATGGTAATAAAATGGTATTTACTTCGGTTGGAACAATAAAATTACTAACGACGTTACAGTTTTCATTAATGTCTTGGAATTTTTTGAAATCTACCGATTTTAGTTACTCGACAGGCTCTATAGACGGCACGGTCTGCAGTGTCCCTAGCTGGGCTATCTGTGTCCCTAGCCATCCATCAAATACAAAAGGTTCATCTAGTACAAAATATTTTTGGCTCGACAAAGGTTGCCTTAAATAACAACGCTCTAAAACAGGTGTTCCTGAATTTGGTTTTGTGGCTGGAAAAATGGAAATTCTTTATATCCGAAAGCATATCATATTACTTCTGATAACTTTTTATCTTTGAAATATTTTACATTATCTTTGATTAAACTAATTGAATATAATTTGAGTTTGACAATAGTGAATTATGTTCTTTGCGGACAACTTAGAAGCAAGATTTGGTTTATATAGGCAACTTTCTGCGTCTTATTATAATGTATCTGTTCTGCAGGTATCTATTCGAAGCAGCAAAGAAACTATCTGTCCAGAATCTTTTGAAACTAAAATCATCAGGAAACTGTTAATATTAAAACTTTGTCTGAGTTAAATCGTGAAATTTCTTGTGAAATAAATACAATGATAGATAGTATTGATAATGCTGATTGATACTTATGTCTCAATATATATGTATACAGCATTTAAACTAACAAAAAATTAAACTGTATACAATGTATAAATGTATTACAAGGCAGCAGTGAATATGGTAATGGTAATAACACAGCATTTTCAGAACTAAACAGAGGAGGCCTGCTGTTGCCTCTGATTTAGTGATTATTTTGCAATGTTATGTATTTTATCATGCAAAAGCTTATAAGTGATACCTTTGAAGCATTTTTTAAAAGTCGCAAATCAAAAGGAAATTTTAGTTTCTTTAACGAGAAAACTGTTCTCTGTTCATAGGGCTTTTGAGGAATGTTCGTTTGTGGTTACATAACCTTGGAACTTTTATAGTTACTGGTACCAACATTTTCAAATATACCGGTGTGAAACTAGCAGCCAATAGTTGGCAGCAAAAATGACGGAAACGCCCGAAAAATCATAGGCATCGGAGGCTGCTGATATATGGATTTGAAAGATTTTGTTGAAAGAACAAAAGTAATATGGATTTGGCAATATGCATGTGTGATTTGCCGACGGTGCTGTTTCTAACATCGGAGGAGGTGGTGAACATATTTCTTCTATATCAACTGTTTGATTATAAAAAATGACGCTTCATTCCTTAGCGAAAATCGAATGTCAGATTTTTTAACGAAATTCTTATGGAAAACGTATTTATGTGCTTCAGGAATGAAATATGGATAATATGTAGAAACGTTGGAATTAATTCAGAAAAGAAAATCTCTTCGATGCTCTTAAAACAACATTCATCTTGTGCTGAAGGAAACGAGAAGCCAGGTTGCAATTCATACAAAAAATAGAGACCGTCGAAGGGGTGATAATTCCACCCTTAATATTTAAAAAATTCATATTATGCCGAAGGAAACGAGAAGCCAGGTTGCAATTTATACAGAAAATAGAAACTCATATCAGGATCCTCCAGACATGAGGAAAATCTCTTCGGTGCCGTCGAAGGGGTGATAATTCCACCCTTAATATTTAAAAAATTAATATTGTGCCGAAGGAAACGAGAAGCCAGGTTGCAATTTATACAGAAAATAGAAACTTATATCAGGATCCTCCAGACATGAGGAAAATCTCTTAGGTGCCGTCGAAGGGGTGATAATTCTACCCTTAATATTTAAAAAATTAATATTGTGCCGAAGGAAACGAGAAGCCAGATTGAAATTCATATAAAAAATAGAGACATATATGAGGATCCTCCAGATGAGAGAAAAATCTCTTCGGTGCCGTCGAAGGGGTGATAATTCAACCCTTAATATTTAAATAATTCATACTGTACCGAAGGAAACGAGAAGCCAGGTTGAAATTTATACAGAAAATAGAGACCTTTATCAGGATTTTCCAGACGAGAGGAAAATCTCTTCGGTGCCGTCGAAGGGGTGATAATTCCACCCCTAATATTTAAAAAATGCATACTGTGTCGAAGGAAACGAGAAGCCAGGTTGAAATTCATACCTTCGGCACCGTATGAATTTTTTAAATATTATGGGTGGAATTATCACCCCTTCGACGACACCGAAGAGATTTTCCTCTCGTCTGGTGGATCCTCATATAGGTCTCTAATTTCTTTATGAATGCCAACCTGGCTTCTCGTTTCCTTCGGTACAGTATGATTTTTTTTAATATTAAGGGTGGAAGTATCACCCCTTCGCCGGCACCGCAGTGATTTTCCTCTCGTCTGGAGAATCCTGATATAGGTCTCTATTTTCTGTATGAATTTCAACCTGGCTTCTCGTTTCCTTCGATACAGTATTAATTTTTTAAGTATTAAGGGTGGAATTATCTCCCCTTCGACGGCACCGAAGAGATTTTCCACTCGTCTCGAGGATCCTGATATAGGTTCGTATTTTCTGTATAAATTGCAACTTGGCTTCTCGTTTCCTTCGGCATAATATGAATTTTTTAAATATTAAGGGTGGAATTATCACCCTTTCGACGGCACCGAAGAGATTTTTCTCTCGTCTGGAGGATCCTGATATAGGTCTCTATTTTTTGTATGAATTGCAACCTGGCTTCTCGTTTCCTTCATCACAAGATGAATGTTGTTTTAAGAGCATCGAAGAGATTTTCTTTTCTGAATTAATTCCAACGTTTCTACATATTATCCATATTTCATTCCTGAAGCACATAAATACGTTTTCCATAAGAATTTCGTTAAAAAATGTGACATTCGATTTTCTCTAAGGAATGAAGCGTCATTTTTTATAATCAAACAGTTGATATAGAAGAAATATGTTCACCATCTCCTCCGGTGTTAGAAACAGCACCGTCGGCAAATCACACATGCATATTGCCAAATTCATATTACTTTTGTTCTTACAATAAAATCTTTCAAATCCATACACCAGCAGCCTCCGACGCCTATGATTTTTCGGGCGTTTCCGTCAGTTTGGCTGCCAACTATTGGCTGCTAATTTCACACCGGTTTCAAATATATTGATACATAATTTTATAAAACATAAGAATAATCATTTAGCATCTCTAAAGCATGGAATTGTTTCTAAAAAATGAAAGTTAAATAACTTGCTATAGGATAAATATTGTATTTATAAATAATATATGTATTGAAATAAAAAGAATAAATAATTGTGTCCGATTGTATTATGTTCATTGTGAATTGCAGTACCTATCTTCCAAAAAACATTTTAGAATATAATAGGTAGCTTATACAAAACCAAAGATTATATTATGAACAAACATCACCACTTTCAGCCTTCTAAGTCTCTGATCATGCAGTGTAGTGAGTGTTGCCACATTGCATGTCCAGGCCTTCTACTGAAGACGGCTGTGCGCTGTGTGTAGCTCCGTCTGTGTCAACAGGAGACTGAAATCAAAGATTATATACACTGAAATAAATAATAATACATACTGGAATGCTTAGCGCGTTTCTCGCCTAAGATTTTTCAAGAGACATTCAATTGTCGAGATCGTCCATTTATTGAACGTATACGTTCGTGATGTCGTGAGCGTAGATTTATCTTGCTTATGAATTTTGTGTGACACAATAACGAAACTGTAACGTATACTTCTTCTATTAGCACAATTTGTTCTTTGTGTGACGCCTAATAGAAACTGTTTTGGGTGTCGATTCCTCTAATGTGTGTAAGACCCGCCATTATATACTTTTGTGAAGCGCAAATATGTCGATTCCTAATAATAATAAAATAAAAGTCGTAATCTCAAGACAACATCAACATATTATCGAAAAGTTAAACGTTTAGCTGATAAATCATCCCCATCCTGTTACTAGATTCCTGATTTGTGTCATTAAAACCACGAAGTAGGAACTGTGTGATACAAACGGGGAAGTATGTAACACATTTCCCACTTTCTGAGTTTAAACCTATATTTATGGTTTAGAGGCATACATACAAGGCACAATAAGGGAAGTTTGTGTGCAGCAGTCATATTTTCTTCTTATTGTTCTTGATCGGTTTTCTAACTAACAATTAAAACACTGATTTTTTTAAAATGTAGGCAAATATTTGATTAGCTTTTTATCAATTGACTTGAAAAATATCTTACTACAACATTTTAAATTGTCAAGTTTTTATCTGACTGAAACAATAGTTAAATCGTTTCGTATTTGTCTCCAACGGAGATCATACTTATTTTAAAAGAGGGATTCAAAGAAATATAAAATGTGTAGGAAATGCGACTTTTAATAAACAAATTAAGGATTGTGGCGATACCGACACAATTCCTAAACTTCTCCTAAAATGCTTCACTTCCCATTTTAAGTAGGCGCATAGGAATTATAGTTTAGAAACTTGCGTGTGCAAAAAGCACAACATTTCAACCAAATTACCAATTTTTTCCTGTAATGGATCTAAATTTTGCTCACTGGGCTTGTACCAAAAACTTTTTATGATATACAGTGCGCTCTTAAAGTATAGAAATATGAAGATATCTATCCGTCACCCGTAAGATACAGTAACAAAATTTTGGATTCGCGGTTATGTACCGGTGTCCCAATAAGAAAAAGGCTCTCGGCCATATATCAGAAACCGTTTATAGTACAGCTGCGGGAAAAAATATAAAAAAGTGGCCTCGAGAAAAACATGGAACTTTCGAAAAATATTTGATATTACAAGTTTTGGTCTATCTCAGTGGTTCCCAAACTTATTTGGCGTACCGCCCCCTTTCCAGAATAGTATATTCTATATCTATAGCATTGCAGGCTGTGCATAAGTTTGATTCGATTACTCCTATTTTGCTTAAGTGGTCTGGGTACGACGCGTGTCTAAATTTGATTCGAAATATACAGCTAATTTCTCTATGTGAATGATTAATTCATTTATACCAGGTCCTGATACAAGAGAATCAAGCTAAGTCAAACGAAGGTATAAATTATTATAACCTTTGGATAAATGAAAAAGCCGCTCTTGAAAAAGTAATAGCTCAACTACAACAGCAAATGAATGGGTTGCAATTGCAAGTTAAAAACTACGTCGAAACAAGCAGACAAAAAGAAATAAGATATCAAACAGACGAAGAAGCCAGGGAAACAGAATGGGTGCTGAAAGAAAGCAGGAAAAAGAGGAATAAAATGGATACCTCTCCAATTAAATCACCCATCGAACAAGCTCCTTCCAGCATCAAAAATACTTCCAATATCCAAAAGGTGGTACCTAAAAAGCCTCCAGCGCCCCTAACAATAATAGTAAGTAAAATAAAAAATTACAATGAACTTCAAAGACAGCTAAATGAAGAAAGTGTCAAACATATACAATGATGAATAATGACCTAATAAAAATTAACGTCCAAAACGAAGCGGACTATAAAAAGGCAGTAGCAAAATTAGAAAACTACGAATGGCACTAATATGAAGATAAGAAAAATAGATCGTTAAAAGTTATAGTCAGAACCAACCAGACGAAATGGTTAAAAAGAACTACAAGCCAGAGGATTTGCTGCGGTAAGTGCAGTTAAACATATTGAAAAGAAGAGATAAAACTCCACTTCCACTTTTCATGATTACATTTGCAAGCAAGGGAGACATAAAGGAAGTATTTGAAATAACTGAAATACAAAACATGAAAGTTACAGTAGAAGCTCTGAGAAAATCGAACATTATTCTGCAGTGCAAAAGATGTCAACAATTAGGACATACTATTAGATACTGCATGTGTGTAAAATGCGCCGGAAAACATGTAAAATATGTAAACTGCGGTGAATCCCATCCAGCATGTTATAGGAGGCTGTAAAGTAGCCAAAAAATGCAAGAAATCAAGAAAAAAGCGAGAAAAGGAAAAAACGTCATGAAAACAACAAGCAACCAAAATCCCCACGTGAGAGAAGGGAAAACATTTAGTCAATTTGTAAGAGGAGAGGAATAAGTACCATCAACAAGTAGCCAGGCCACAATCACTGAAATGTTATCCAATCTACTAGAGAGATTTGACAAACAAGAAGAGTTAATTAATGAACTGACTGTTAGAATAACAAATATTAAGAGGAGCATGTAAAGAAGAAAAGAACTAGATACGAAATATAAAAAAAATTGGCTTATAGGTAGAAAATCCCAAATGTCAACACATAATAAATTGCTCATATTATATAAGCAGATTCTGAAACCCATTTGGATATACGGACTACAGCTGTGGGGCTGTGCCAGTTCAACCAACATAGCATCCATACAAATATTTCAAAACAAAGTACTGCGTACTATTGTGAACGCTCCATACTATATTCGAAATGCAAATCTCACAGAAACCTCAATGTACCAACAGTTAGGCATGCCGATTTGTTTCAACATTCCGTTCAGTATATGTATTTCTACAGAGTCGTATGCGCCTTTTACATTCAGGAATGCAGCTGCAGTATACCCATTTTCTCCAAAATTATTGTGTATACCAGTGGTTAGTTGGATCACTGCATCCATTGTGCCATATTCTTTCCCGAATCCGTACTGATGAATTGGTAATATTTTGTGTTTTTCTAACCATTCTATCCTGTTTTCTAATATCCTTTCGAATGTTTTCAATAGGCATGCTAATATGATATGACTCTGTTAAGTCAGGGTCATTTGGATCTTTTTGATGCTTCAATATTGGAACTCCAATTAGGTTTTTCCAATCTTGTATTGTGAATTTGCCGCTTGTAGTATGTTGTTATATATTTCCAATAAAAAAGATTTGGCATTTTTTGGTAGGTTGCATAACATCGGGTATCTGATATTGGCTAAGCCCGGAGCTGTTTTTTCTTTGTTTTATTGTGTTTTCTAGTTCTTTAATACTTATCAGATTTTCGAATATGTGTGGTATTGTTTCCATATGTTTCTGTTCATTTTGTGGATTATTTTGGTAGAATGTTGCTGGCGGTGCTATTCTCTCTAGTAGCTTTTCTTTCCATTCCTCACTGCTGAAAGGTATGTTCTCTATGAAAGTCCTTTTCATTTTCTTGGTATGTTTCCAAATATCAGACATTGATGTGATTTTATTCAGATTGCTGTTATTATTTGCAGCGTATTGAAGTTTTCCAGCGTACTGTTAATTTTGTATGCAGTTACCGCATTTTTTCTATCTATTACAGCTATTATCACATTGTCCTTCCCACCAGGGTGGTAGTGTTCTTGACTTTATCGTGAATGTTTTGTTTTTTGGCATGGATGCTTGGGCAGCTGTGTTTATTCCTTGTATTAGATATTCATATTTTGCATCTATGTCATTAAAAATAGGTGATGTTTGTGAGAAATGTAGTTCCGCTTCGTTTTTGAATATTTACCAGTGTGCTCTATTGATATTCCATTTATTAGAGGGGTATATTAATTCATCTGTTTGTAGACACTTATTTTTAGGCACATTGATGTTAATAAGTATTGGAAAGAGATCTGAACCTAGTATGTCCATTATTATGTTCCAGTCTATGTTGTTTATGAGGTAAGGTCTCATCTGGTAGGTATATATTGACCGTTAACACAGTTTATATGCTGTATCGGCAATAAAATCCTATAACGAAAAATTGTAAAGTATACAGGTCACATTTAAAAATGCACATATTGTTCGTATATCTCAAAAACTGTACATTTGGTCACGCCGAAAATTTTAAATCGTTGTCAATCTAATATCCATAACAAAAATTGTGTTACTGTACTGGGTGACAAAGATATCTTCATGTTTCCATACTTCACGCGCATACTGTATAATAAAAACAATAGTTTCTAATGCTGATACTCTCTACCAACGTCAATAAACTACATTTTATTAAGAAAGCAATCGTTTTCTCATTACAGAGCATTCAGTTTCCGGTCTTTAACGAATCACCCTGTATAATGCTTTATTCGATATTGCAGGTTTTGCATACTGCCAAAGCTTTGATGATTCACAGTCGGGCTCACAAAATGTTGAAACCGTACGTTTGCGAAACGTGCGGACGCAGCTATTCCCAAACTTCTCATCTTTGGCAACACATGCGATTCCATCAAGGTAAGTTTATATTAGAAAACGAGAGTCGTAAAAACGAATAATTGCGTTTTGAGTTTATTTATGATTTTTTTGTGACATAACCAAAAAACTGTCATCTACATATTTACTGCCTGTTTTCAGTTCACGAAATTCACAAACTTTTGTATTTCAAACTTTATTCATTAATGACTTTGAATTTGACAAATATGCAACATGTAATACTGCTTGCGGCAATACTGGTTGCTGTATTTCACAATTAATCGAGTTGTGTTGGTTGCCAGCATTTCAATGAGTCGAGTTGTGCTATTTTTTTAAAATTGAATATAGTACACACTTTTAGGAATCAAACCGTTCGCGTGCCCTCACGAGGGCTGCGAAGCAAGATATACAATACGGCCGGATCTGAAGGACCACATAAGGAAAGCTCACACTAGGGAGCGACCCTTTAAATGTAACGTTTGCGATAAATGCTTTTTGACCGGTTCCGTTTATTATCAACATCGTTTGATACATACCAATGACAGGAGATATGCATGTGATGTAAGTACTATATAACGAATCACCCTGTACAAAAAAACATCAAAAATCGCTATGTCAAGGTCTAATTAAATGTTGTTGTTATAGTTGTGTCCGAAACGGTTTTTTAGAGCGGACGCTCTCAACAATCATCGAAGGATACATACGGACGAGCGTCCTTATCCTTGCCAAGTCTGCGGGAGAGAGTTTCGACAGAAAGGCGATCGCAACAAACATCTTAGGACCCAGCATCCCCAAACAGCGTGTGTTTAAATTTAATCTTATAATGTTGTGTTTAATTGTGAAAAAATTTAAATAAATAAAATAGACTAGATTATTATTTATTAGAAATAATTTGTTGTTTGTGATTATGATATTATGTTTAATTTACGAATTTCTTGTTAATAAATGTTTGCTGTACAATTGTATTTTCTGTGACATAACTATAAAATATCTGTGCCGATTTTAAATCCTTCCTGCTATCCAATAATCATATACCTTCAGATAAAACTTGGCAACGCCTCAAAGAATATTCCAGAGCATTTTTCAGGACAATCATTCTCCCGCGCATTACCTTCCATGTGGTGCAAAATAAGTGCCTACGCATGGCAATACCTCACAAAACAGTTTACCCTAAACTTGTCAACACAAGCCTCAGCGCTTTTCAACACAAAAATAAAAAAATTGGTAGCTTTGACGCCCCAGAAAAGGCCTAACGTAAATTTCATTGGGATTTCACGCAAATCTCACCGCTTTTCATGCAAGCCTTAACGTTTGTCAACACAAGAATCAACGCTATTCACCACAAAAAAATAAAAAACAAAGTCAGAAGCAATATATTTTATTATAAAATATTCAAAATTGAAAACCAAAACAAGTATTTATTAAATACAAACTTATTACAAATATACAAATGTTTGGGTATAATTCGACATAATACTACAATGTAAACATCTTTGAAAAACTTATTACAAGAATATAATATCTTTGAAAATAAAAACTTATTACTAATATACTTACAGTATACCATATGTATGGGTATAATTCGACATAATACTACAATGTAAACATCTTTGAAAAACTTATTACAAGAATATAATATCTTTGAAAATAAAAACTTATTACTAATATACTTACAGTATACCATATGTATGGGTATAATTCGACATAATACTACAATGTAAACATCTTTGAAAAACTTATTACAAGAATATAATATCTTTGAAAATAAAAAACTCATTACTAATATACATACAGTATACTATATGTCTGGGGAATAATTCGACATAATGCTACAATGTTCAAATCTTTGAAAATAAAAGCATTTAAAATAATTGTACAAAACTTATTACTAATGTACATATAACCAAAATTCGCTGTAGTTACCGAGCAACTCGAAAATAGAGAGAGAGGTGTAGACACGATAACCTCAGACGTTTTGCTAGTACATAGGTCGTAACTACAGAAAGATTTGGGTAAACGTACATACAGTAGGGTATAATTTCCCACAATACTACAATGTAAAACCCAACCTTTTGAAAACCTCATTACTACAAAACGTTTTAAAACGTATAAAACTCATTCCTAAAAGTTTAAATACATAAGATTAAAAGCGGTAAAAAATTTTAACGTTTAATACAAGAAAGATTAAGATTAAAAAAAAGCCTCTTACCAATCATGACTAACAGTATTTTAACACGCGCCAGATATAGACAAAAAAAGCAGTAACCGTAATAATTTGCAAAAATTGAGTCGTCTAGTATACTTTCCTTTGATTTTAAAGGACGTCCGGTGATCTATACATTACTGCACCGTTACAATAACAGCACTGAAAACCTTGTTTTTTAAATAGATTTTCTGAAGCGTGGGTTTTTATAAAGGCGTTAAACTGACTTTTTGTGGTTTTAGCAAAATCTAATAATTTAGACGCGTAACCCCGCCGACGATGTATTGGTAATGTGTAAATTAAATTTAGTAATCTAGGCATACTGTGACCAGCCATAGGATCATAATCCATCATAGACCACAGAATAAATGCTACAGGTGTTCCTGATTCGTAATATATGAAACAGAATTTTTCTCGTTCTAAACACCACTGTTGAATAAATATAAAGGTCAGTAGGTCACTTATACCAATAGTGCTATTCAACGCGTCAATCGATTACAATCATTTCCTGTCATTTATAAAACAACATGTTCAACAATATATTTTCGATATCAATCGATCACTCTGATTATAATCGGTCTAAAATTATGATGCTATTGAAAACAATCGTAAATCGGAAGCATGTGATTGGTCGAAAAATTTAAATAAACTACTGTTCGTCTATGGGTTATGTGATGTTAGTGACATTTTGCAATTGTATATAATAATAATAATAACAGTGAAGTAAATGTAGAATCATTTGGTAATACCCAATCCACAATTCCTACTTTAACGCACATTATGAATATGGACTGTACCGGTAGTAACGATGAGAATGATTTCACGATCGTATACGATGAATCGGGAAATCATATTGAAGAGAACAATACGGTATTAGCTTTTAATAGCACAAGTATTGATTTGTCAAATGACACGACAAATGACAATTTTTTTTAGTTGATCCAACAAACATCAATCCGTTTTCGATTTCGATTATAAACAAAATCGGAATCAAGATCGAAGTGTTGAATAGCACTAATGTTTTTAATCTTTTCTACAGCCTTGTCTCCGTAATATATTTTGATATTCATTTTAATAGATCTGTTAATGATAACTAGCGAACCAAGTTATAAGAAGATGATGCCTGATGTTAATACAAACAGCCGGTTACTGAAAAATAAAAATATATGCGGTTTAGAATGGGTTAAGTCAATCAAGGATGTAAGATTAACATCTACATGATCAGGTAGTGTTTGAAGGCTCCATGAAATTAAATCATTTTTCAACAAGTACGTAGGGCAACCAGACATTCCCCGGAAAACAGACATCATTATATAATTAGATATTTGTTTGGAACAATTATTAGATATTTGGTTGATTTTTTTATCTAGTACCCCAAGGTAAGGTGTCGATAAAATTGTCATCATCAGTTTCAATGATGCGACGCTTTTTGTAATCCATTTTAAACGTCTTAGCAGTTCGTTTTTTTGTAATAATATTTTTTGTTTTGGAATCCCGACAAATTAAATCAAATTCTATTATGTCGCCCGATACACACTACATTTATATATACGGAATGTACCAAAAAAAGTTGCAATAAGGGTGTTAGAAATTTGGGGTAAAAAGGTATATATTTCTTATATACAGTGGTTGTGTAGCCAACATAACATATTTTTTTATTTGAATCAATATGTATGTATGTAGGTGTTGTTGTTGTTGATAACAATCTTCCTGAAAAATTTAATGAAGTTAATCAATTTCCTTTTGATAACATACCTTCATAAAGTTAATCAAGTTCCTTTGGATAATACACCTTCAGATAATTTTGGAAAAAACCGGAGGATGTAAGCGATAACACGTTCATGTGAAAAAAGTTGAAGGTGATATTCAATGCAGCGTTATCAGAGGAGGGTGGGTGGTTCTCAATGTGTATTTAAGAAGGTAAACTCTAATCTAAATTCATAATAATATCATTCAGTTGATACGACATTGTGTGTGTGTTTTTTTTGTGAAGTGATTCGGCAGTCTGCTCCAAAAGTAAGTTTTTTTTGTTAGTAATAATAGATTTAAAAAAAATGGTCAAATCCTCAATGTCAATACAACAAACCATTGCTTCAAAATTTCACCTTCCAAAATCTGTTGTCCAAAAAACAGCGTTAAATTTAGAGTTGAAATACATACAGGTTGAGGCATTTAAAATTAAGGCTGACTTTAATCTCCCTTTAAGTAATTGACTACTAGCCTAACAACAACAGCAACAAACAACATGTATATGGTTATTAATTTTTATCCACAGCTTAACGCCACCAAGCACCCTGTATTTTATTTATTCGTCAAATAAATAATAGATGTAAAAAAATCGTTTAAATTTTTAATTTGTTGTATTTATTTGAAAGCAAGTTGAACGTACAATTAAGTGAATTAAAATGTGTTTTTAGGAAACCAGAATTATAATCAAAGAACCTACATTCTACCAGCAGCCACAAACCTTTCTCCGTAGAAATCATCTTCAGAGAAAAGTAAGTTATTTAATCAGAGTTCAACCTAGCTGTCTTTGATAACCAACCAATTTATAACTTTATTAATAATTTTTTTTCTATCTTTTCAGACCTTGCTTCGTAGTAATAAGCTACCTTTCAGGTATCATCAAAGAACCAACCACCTATCATCAGTTGAGAACCTTCTTCGATTTTCGTAACAATCAGAGAAAAAAAGTAAGTTTTTATTTTAAATTACGCTTTTGATAAGAATTTTCATAAAATATAAGCCAATAATTAATTAAAATTTTTATTGGCTGTAAAGAAAAACGAAATTTTAATAAAATATTACAAAACAACGTTACTATTAACGTTCCGTTTCAACAACCACACATAAACCAAGGGCCCTATCTTTATCCAAACTTCGTAAGGACCCAAAGATCCCAGGCTTGTCATACCTTTTGGTGGTTGTGCCGACCCATTAGCAACACCGCCCTGTATTATGATACACATCTTATTCTGTAACAATAAAAACATATTTTAAAAATTTAACTCGAAATTATTATTATCTGGTTGTAGAATTTAACTATCATTTAACAAGAAGTAAATCAAACATGAGAAAATATTAAACATATTTGAGAAAAACATTACTTTTTAAAACAATATTCTTTTTCAACAACTATTTCTTGACATGGCTTCAAAACGTGGGGGAAAAATATCTAGTTGGAAAATGTAAGTTTTTACTACCTTTTTTTGTTTAGTCATTTGAAGGCATCTGGCTGAGGTTTTTATTATTACTAATAGTATTATGATTATTAATTTTATTAAACAATGTAATCACAAGTTACCCAAAAATAATGATTAAGTACTTAAATTATTAGAAATGCAGATTTCAAAAACTTATTCATAGTATATTTTACGCGGTTAAAAAATAATTTATTTGGCAAACAACAATGATTATTTTTCTAAGATTCGTAGAAATAGTCAAACACCAAAATTTTAAATGATAAAAACAAAAATAGACTTACTCTGTCTTGAGGAGACAAATGACACCTCACCCCAATCCAACGGCTCTTTTTTCATAGCTATCTAGAACAAAAGAAAAACAAAATGTAGATTTCATTTTTTCACACACACAAACTCGTTAACTCACCCATAATAATTTCGTTTTTTGGAAAAATTAAATGATAGAAATTTACAAAAGTAACGTACCTTATATTATGTGTTTTTCTTGTGACTTATGATAAGGACTATATCGGTCGATACGACTTCAGATAGTTGTTTACAAAAAAAAAATCAATAACATTATTATACACTATACACTGCTCAAAAAAATTCTGGTGTTTATTACGTGTAATATGGCGACAATATTTTTTTAATTTTTTAGATATGGATGAATTACAATACACACGTTTACAAAGCTTCAACAATTGGCCTCTATATTTAAAGCCAAAACCTATAGTTCTAGCATCAGCCGGTTTCATTTATACAGGGTGTGGTGATAAGTGTATCTGTATGGTGTGCGGTTTAGTTTTGAATAATTGGAAAAACGATGATATGCCTATAGCCAAGCACATTAAAAAGAAACCATATTGTAAATTTATAAGTAGTTTTAAGAATTACAGAAAATGAAATCTTACGACGAACGAATAAAAACGTTTATAGAAACAAAACGTAAACGGTTTATAGACCGTGTAAGCTACGCTAGAGCGGGTTTATTACAGAGATGATGTATTGAGATACATCACGTTTAAAGATATATCTCAGTATACTATAAGATTGGCCTCTTTTAAAGATTGGACACAGCAAACGCATCCTCTTAAATTTGTGAATGCTTCAGGGGCCGCTAGAGCTGGATATTTGTATACAGGTGTAGATGACTAGATCATTCACGAATCCAGATGTGATTTCATATCAGCGGATGAACAGCTTCTTGACGCAGAGGTCTCATCACATCTTAATACAGATGTTGCGCGAATCCTATGTAAAATATGTTTGAACAACGAAATACAAACAGTATTCCTACCGTGTGGTCATGCGACTGCTTGTGTGACCTGCTCCACAGCTCTAAAACATTGTTGTATATGTAGGGTTAAATTAGAAGCTACTGTGCGTATTTATATTTAAAAATCTTAGACTGGTCCAAAAATTTTCATTAATATTTTCCTTTCGGCACTCCTTAAAGTTTCTTCGTTTTTATTTGTCAAGGAGATTGTCTCTACGGCATATGTTATTGTTGGTCTGATAGCGGCTTTATACAGTTTCAATTTGGTGTTTTTGGTTAAACGTTTATCTCTCTGCTACCTCTATACTTCTGTCGCTCTTCTCGTTTATCGTAACGCCTAAGTATTTGAAGTTTGCTACTTTTTTAAACTTGTGGTTGTGTACTGCGATTTCTTTTATACTCTCAGTTGTTTCCCTGCTTTTTGCTTCTTCAAGCAGGGCACCAGGCATTTTATACAAATTGCTCCTATTCCAGATCGCCTGCATACCCTATTATTTGTGTCATGTTCCGGGCTATTGTTGTGCCTGTTTCCATCGCTTTATTCGTTCCATCTAATGCTATATTGAATAACAGCTTCGATAATGCATCTACCTCACACCATCTACCATATCGATTTCCTCACTATAGCCCTCATTAGTTATTACTCTGGTTTTACAGTTGTTTATTGACATTTTTGTTGTATATGTAGGCGGTTATAACGGCTCGTATAAAAGTTTTTATGTAATTACGACGTTATAAAATCAATTATCGTTATACCTCAGAATATTTTGGTAAATTGTTGTTGTTGTTCTAGATGTCAGGCTGGGCCGTTGCGAATAATAAGAGCTTTATACAAATGATGCTATGTGTATCCTGTCGACAATATGTATAGGGCAACCCTATACACACACTTTTGTTAGTTTCAGATGTCATTTTTGCCGAACGGGCGAAGCTGGTTTTAATCATTTTGAAAAAATCACGCGTCGTGGTAATAAACGATCAACACCTTCTGCCAAAAAAAATACATTTGAGTAGTATTCATCTGTATGTGTATTGTCTGTACTCCTTTTGTTCGCTAAAAACATATCGTTAAGCTATTGCTTTTCACGTCTGCGTTAACGTTGCGGGTCAAAACCAGCCGATGTTTTATTATTAATTATGTCGTTAGTCATTTTAAAAACAGTAACAGTAACTGTTATAATTTGCAAATATTGTTGTAAACCGCTAATGAATTTAAAGGTATATATAAAAAACACGTTAAAAATATTACCGTTGGACGCTGTGTAAAGTAAAATGTATGTCATAGAGGCGCTACCGTACACATCAAGACTGCTTCAAAGATTGCTGTTACGCTAGAATAGAAAAAAATGTATTTCGCTGCATTAGAAAAATAAAAAACAGTTTTTGTTGTTTCAGAGAAAATTGCTTGGTCATTAAAGAAAATTAGACAAAAACATGTTAAGAAATTTAATGCCTCTATGTACACTTATCAATTCCTGTATAATGAATCGATGCCTAAGATTGGTTGTGGTAGAGGCGGGGTCGACGAGCCATTCAGAAGTAGAGAATTCTTACAAAATCTATTGGACACCTCTCTAACGAAAGCAAAAAGACAAAGTCATTACGTAGAGGGTGATAAATTGCGATTGATTGCTCAAAATCCTAATTTCAAATCACCCGTGTCTACAAAACTTGCTGCAGATGTCAATTTTGGTCAATTACTTGATCAGATCGAAAATATTCTAAGTTCAAAACGTGATGTACTTATCGAACAAACTACTTTTGATATACAAATAATTAAAATGCCTTAAAATTTATAATTAGTTTTTTTTATTTCAGTATGTCTTGGAATTTAAAAACTTTAAGTGAAACCAGATACATTAAAAAATTCCAAGCGTATCTGTCAACTTTTCAACTAACTAAGAATAATCAACACAACATTAACAACTTACGAGAACTTCTCCAAGAAACTTTAAACAATATAAAGGAACGGGCCGGATTTTTACCCGGTGATCGCCTTCGATTAATAGCTAGTCATCCGCATTTCAACCACCCCATTTCAACTGAAACAGGACCCAACGTAGATTTTAATAAACTATTGAACCAAATTGAAAATGTTTTAACTTCAGCTCAAAAAGTCAATATTACCGGAGCAGTTTTTGATATACATCTTTTTAAATTACCGCGTGGTTTTGGCCATACGAGAAAAATTCTTAATTTAGCGAAGGATAGGCATGCTAAAAGAAGTATTACTGTAATTCGTAATCAAAATGATAATCTCTGTGCTCCTAGAGCTATAATTACAGCCCTTACTTACCATACAACAGTATATTAGGTAGCGTTTTATCATCAGGTCAAATAAAAAAGATTAGGGTCGGTAAAAATACGCAAAAACGATTAGCTACGGAAATATATAATGTGTTAGGTATTGATAGCGACGACGCTTGTTTTTCCTTGGATGAATTTCGAAAAGTTGAGCATTTTTTAGGCGTACAAATTAAAATCATCGATTCAGAATGTTTTAATCGAGTCATTTATGCGGGTATTGAACAGCCAATAAAATTATATTTGTACAAAGATAAAAACCATTATGATGTTATAAACAGTTTGACCGGTTTTTATAATAGACGCTATTATTGTCATATGTGTGAAACAGGTTATAACAACAAAAACAGGGTACATCGTTGTAAAAAACTTATTTTATGTTCTCTGTGTAATCAGCCGCAGCATGATTTAACTACCAGAGATAAAAAATACTGTCACGATTGCTATAGATTTTGCTATAATGACGAGTGTATGAAAAATCATGGTGACATCTGTAATGAGTGTATAACTTGTAAAAAAATTATAAGTAGACAAAAATACCATCAATGTGGTTACACCGTTTGTCAAAATTGCGTAAATTATGTGGAAACGTCATCACATAAATGCTTTATTCAAAAGAAACAAACCAAAGGCGGATTTTGCGATATACTATGTAAATGTCACACACCTAGTGCCGATGTAAATAGAGGTTGCCAGTACAAAGAGAAGTGTGAAACACCTATTATATGTGCAGATCCTTGTATTTGTAACGGACGTTCGGATAACAAAATCAAGTCTTGTACGTACTCGGAAAAGCATATCTTTTTCGATTACGAAGCCCAGCAGAATACTGGCGTTCATATACCAAACTTAGTAATTGCTCATGACTTTGTAGGCAACAAATACACCTTTACAAATAACGCAGACTTTTGTCAGTTGTTGATATCTGACGAGAACAAGGGGTATACATGCATTGCTCATAATGCAAAAGGTTATGACTCGTATTTTCTTCTAAAATATTGTGTCGAAAACAGCATTAAACCTTTCACTATTTACAATGGTACTAAATTAATGCTTTTGGAAATACCGACTATTAAATTGAAAATCATGCCTGCTGATACGTTAGCCATTTATGAAGTTGACGTAAAAGATACCTACAGTAAAGCATCAATCACGTGGCTTAGTCAGTTTCCGGATGTTAGACACGCTTTGAATGGCGGAGAGGTTTCAATATTGGGTGCCAAAGTACACGGATACAATGAAAAAACTAGAACAGTCTACCAGTATCACGGTTGTTTCTGGCACGGCTGCCAACGATGCTACGACCTTTTCACCATCAACAAATTAAATATCGAGACCATGGATGATTTATATGAAAAAACTACAATTCGCGGTAAAGAAATAAAAGAGGGTGGTTACAATTTAGTTGAAATGTGGGAGTGTGATTGGCTTAAGAGTAAAGTTTACAAGAAAAACTTGAAGGCTAGCCAGGTTGTTGAACCTCTAAACCCTCGGGATGCTTTTTACAGCGGCCGCACTAACGCAGCAAAATAAAAGTAACCGGTAAAAAACTAAGATACATTGACGTGGTTTCTTTGTATCCGACTGTTCAATATTACGATTTTTACCCGATTGGCCATCCTGTAAAAATACGAAATCCTGGTAATGACTACGATGCCGAGTGGTTTGGTCTGATAAAAGCAACTGTTCTGCCACCATCAAAGCTCTATCATCCCGTTCTACCGTACAGAACTGAAAAGCTCATGTTTGCTTTATGTAGAACTTCTATGGAGAACGAGGTCGATAAATGCAGCCATTCAGAACACGAAAGATGTTTTACGGGTACTTGGACCACTCCGGAAATCGCCAAAGCTCTTGAAAAAGGCTATAAAATTATGGAAATTCACGAGGTTTGGCATTTTCCACAAAAGTCGAAAAACTTATTCAAAGGCTATGTCGAGGATTTCATGAAGATAAAGCTGGAAACGAGTCCCCACAATTACCCTTCGAACGAGGAATACGCCCATGCTATTAAACAGCAAATTGGTATAGTTTTAGATATTGACAAAATACAGAACAACCCTGGTAAAAGGGCTACCGCTAAGATCTGTTTAAATTCTTTGTGGGGTAAATTTGGGGAGAGGGTGGCACACAGTAATAGTCTTTATATTACAGATCTCAAAAGCTGGTACAATATCCTCTTTGACGACAAAATTGAAATTACTAATTGTTTTTTCATGACAGACAACATGGTGCATGTTACTTACAAATACAAGAATGTATTTATAAAAAACAACTGGTCTATAAACATTTTCGTAGCCTGCTTTACCACCACACATGCTCGATTAAGGCTTTATGACCAATTAGACAAATTGGGTGAAAATGTCGCTTATTTTGACACAGATAGCATCATGTACATTGACGATGGTACTAATAGAGTTCAAACAGGTTCTTTGCTTGGTGAATGGTCCGATGAATTAGACAACGATGACTATATTATTCAGTGGTTGTCTACAGGTCCTAAAAGCTATTTTTATAAGACTAACAAAGGGGTTGAGATGACAAAAATGAAGGGGTTTACGCTGAGTCATCAAAATACACAAAAACTTAACAGTACTTCTCTAAAGGAAGTCATACCAGGTGAAGCATCGTCTGTTGAATTAGAATTTGATTTAATTTGTCGGGATTCCAAAACAAAAAATATTATTACAAAAAAACGAACTGCTAAGACGTTTAAAATGGATTACAAAAAGCGTCGCATCATTGAAACTGATGATGACAATTTTACCGACACCTTACCTTGGGGGTACTAGATTGAATATCACCTTCAACTTTTTTCACATGAACGTGTTATCGCTTACATCCTCCGGTTTTTTCCAAAATTATCTGAAGGTGTATTATCCAAAGGAACTTGATTAACTTTATGAAGGTATGTTATCAAAAGGAAATTGATTAACTTCATTAAATTTTTCAGGAAGATTGTTATCAACAACAACAACACCTACATACATACATATTGATTCAAATAAAAAAATATGTTATGTTGGCTACACAACCACTGTATATAAGAAATATATACCTTTTTACCCCAAATTTCTAACACCCTTATTGCAACTTTTTTTTGGTACATTCCGTATATATAAATGTAGTGTGTATCGGGCGACATAATAGAATTTGATTTAATTTGTCGGGATTCCAAAACAAAAAATATTATTACAAAAAACGAACTGCTAAGACGTTTAAAATGGATTACAAAAAGCGTCGCATCATTGAAACTGATGATGACAATTTTATCGACACCTTACCTTGGGGTACTAGATAAAAAATCAACCAAATATCTAATAATTGTTCCAAACAAATATCTAATTATATAATGATGTCTGGTTTCCGGGGAATGTTTGGTTGTCCTACGTACTTGTTGAAAAATGATTTAATTTCATGGTGCCTTCAAACACTACCTGATCATGTAGATGTTAATCTTACATCCTTGATTGACTTAACCCATTCTAAACCGCATATATTTTTATTTTTCAGCAACCGGCTGTTTGTATTAATATCGGGCATCATCTTCTTATAACTTGGTTCGCTAGTTATCATTAACAGATCTATTAAAATGATTATCAAAATATATTACGGAGACAAGGCTGTAGAAAAGATTAAAAACATTGGTATAAGTGACCTACTGACCTTTATATTTATTCAACAGTGGTGTTTAGAACGAGAAAAATTCTGTTTCATATATTACGAATCAGGAACACCTGTAGCGTTTATTCTGTGGTCTATGATGGATTATGATCCTATGGCTGGTCACAGTATGCCTAGATTACTAAATTTAATTTACACATTACCAATACATCGTCGGCTGGGTTACGCGTCTAAATTATTAGATTTTGCTAAAACCACAAAAATTCAGTTTACCGCCTTTATAAAAACCCACGCTTCAGAAAATCTATTTAAAAGACAAGGTTTTCAGTGCTGTTATTGTAACGGTGCAGTAATGTATAGATCACCGGACGTCCTTTAAAATCAAAGGAAAGTATACTAGACGACTCAATTTTTGCAAATTATTACGGTTACTGCTTTTTTTGTCTATATCTGGCGCGTGTTAAAATACTGTTAGTCATGATTGGTAAGAGGCTTTTTTTAATCTTAATCTTTCTTGTATTAAACGTTAAAATTTTTTACCGCTTTTAATCTTATGTATTTAAACTTTTAGGAATGAGTTTTATACGTTTTAAAACGTTTTGTAGTAATGAGGTTTTCAAAAGGTTGGGTTTTACATTGTAGTATTGTGGGAAATTATACCCTACTGTATGTACGTTTACCCAAATCTTTCTGTAGTTACGACCTATGTACTAGCAAAACGTCTGAGGTTATCGTGTCTACACGCTTTTCGTATTTACATCGATCGCTTCGTTGTTACCTCTCTCTCTATTTTCGAGTTGCTCGGTAACTACAGCGAATTTTGGTTATATGTACATTAGTAATAAGTTTTGTACAATTATTTTAAATGCTTTTATTTTCAAAGATTTGAACATTGTAGCATTATGTCGAATTATTCCCCAGACATATAGTATACTGTATGTATATTAGTAATGAGTTTTTTATTTTCAAAGATATTATATTCTTGTAATAAGTTTTTCAAAGATGTTTACATTGTAGTATTATGTCGAATTATACCCATACATATGGTATACTGTGAGTATATTAGTAATAAGTTTTTATTTTCAAAGATATTATATTCTTGTAATAAGTTTTTCAAAGATGTTTACATTGTAGTATTATGTCGAATTATACCCAAACATTTGTATATTTGTAATAAGTTTGTATTTAATAAATACTTGTTTTGGTTTTCAATTTTGAATATTTTATAATAAAATATATTGCTTCTGACTTTGTTTTTTATTTTTTTGTGGTGAATAGCGTTGAGTCTTGTGTTGACAAACGTTAAGGCTTGCATGAAAAGCGGTGAGATTTGCGTGAAATCCCAATGAAATTTACGTTAGGCCTCTTCTGGGGCGTCAAAGCTACCAATTTTTTAAATTTTGTGTTGAAAAGCGCTGAGGCTTGTGTTGACAAACGTTAAGGATTGCAAGAAAACGGTGAGATTTGCGTGAATTGACAGTATTACCGATAGATGACGCTTCTTTATAAATTTATTAATCAGTTCATTTGAAGAAGATTCTGCAGACATTGTTGGCTGTTACCCTCACGAATATCAATACTATACTGATGATACCTACCTCTTGTTCCAAAACATTTTTATTATCAAGAACCTTTTTGTTGCCGAAGACTTTGACTTTGCTATCCTCCTCCAGTAATGTAAGACAGTCTTCTAAGTTGGTATAGACACTGTTTATGTGTTTGCTGTTCTATTATAAATTTGTTTTTTAATAGAAATCAATAAATTATATTTGGAGGGGGAAGTAAACCTTTTTATATTTTCTTCGTATGATTGCATGAATTTGGTCCACTCATCCCACAATTTTCTTGTCCTTATCGTTGTCGTGTCGTTACCGTTGTCGTCTGCGTTGTTGTCGTCTTTGTTGTTGTCATTGACTCTGGTATGTCTCTGGTATGTATCTGCTATGTCTCTGCTATGCCTCTGGTATGTCTCTGGTACGTCTCTGCTGTGTCTGGGATGTGTCTCTGATATTTCAGTGTTTCCTATCAGGTTTATGGGAATTTTTTCAAATCTACGGGATAAAAAATGGCTGACTCCACTATAGAAATCTACAAGGATAAAAACGGCTAACTGGATAAAAAATGGCTGACACCATTATAGAAATATACAAGGATAAAAAAGACCGACTGGCTAAAAAATGGCTGACACCTCTATAGAAATCTACAAGGATAAAAAATGGTTGACCCCACACAAGGATAAAAAATGGCCGACTGGATAAAATATGGCAGACTGAATACAAAATGGCTGACTGGATAAAAATGGCGGGGGTACTATAACTGGGGGGGGGGGTACCCAAGACGCCCCGGTACTACTATGATTATATGAGCAAGCAGATTTACCCACTATCAAGGACTTTATAACAAAAATATCCAAAACATTTTATAATCATTATTTACCCAAAAATCTTCGCGAAACACTCAAAGCCGCCAGTCGCGCAAAAGACACCCGTGATAATGGGTGTAGGCTTCTGTATGGTAATCTGTTCACATAACTAGTTGTTCAATTTTCAACAACCAAAGACTTGGAATCAAAGGTACCAGCTACCTCTGATCACCCTAAAAAATTTCAACACACGTATCCACATCATAAGAAACATCTGTCATGTTGCTTTCTCTCATAACCTAATCACACTGTTCGTTTTGAACCCCTGCTTTTCAGGGATTTACTAGTCGAAATAGCTATGGAGTCATATTTGTGAATACGGGACAAAGGAAGTTATTGAGTCAAAATAAATGGATTATGGAGATGCATGTAAGGTGCCATATACATACCCCTAGACGAACGATTGTACCAAGATTGCCAGAACATCGGCAACACCATACTATCTTGTATACAATTGTAAATGATCAATGTTAAACTATTGTAAATAAAGACATTTTAAAAGAAACAAACAACCTTCCATGTATAAAATACACATAAATACCGTGATAACCCTCAAAATCTCTCTTTCGCGAACCGTAGACGAGCAACATGTCGTTCTTATCCTTAGATTCACGCTAACCTTCCTTTTAAACATGATCCACTTCTTATTCTCACCTTAAAATCCTCTATCTTCAGCATCAGCCCATAGAAATTATTTTATATATAATTTCTATGCATCAACCTCACTCCGATACACACATCCGTCTTACCTTACAAAACCAACGCTTAAATCTTACAAAATAGTATATTAAAGATCAAGTTTTATATGGCATTATTTATCGCACGCGTCCAAGTTGCGATGAAAGGCCCTATGAAACAAGTTTTTTATATTATTTCTCTACTTGGCGTTTTTTGTGTCCAAAAGTAACAAATTCAAGACATGGGATCATTAAATCGGTTTAGGAAATTTTGTATTCATGACGTAGCGGTTGGTAATGCTGACATTACCGTCAAATTGAAATATTTGAAAATCGAATAATTGTGTCGATTTGTAATAAGTTTGTGCTTTTGTGCAATAATGTATAAATTTTCTTCCCGGCATTGGCTAGAAAATAATCGTGCTCCATATTTTTATTTTTGACAAAAAGGAACATACCACAAAAGCCCGCTTTTTATTGAGACAACTTGGCCTCTATTATTTTGTCCATATTTCTGGGAGCTCACCAAAGTTAACCATCCAAAAAACTAATTTTTTTTAATTACTTAATATTTTTTTCTAAATCATTACTTTTAATATTTTTTGTCACCATTGAATAATAAATATCCATGTATGATTGTTTACGTATGAAAAGCGTTTGTTGTTGCTTTAAATTGCTTGTTTTTTGTTTAATTAGCAATTGTATTAGCTACATAATTATATTCAAAGTATGTGTACTGACAGTAGTAGACAAACTGTTGGATTTGGTGTTAAATTAAGTTGTTGAATAAACAAATAACGTGAACCAGGTTTTATTCTTTTGAACTTTTATTTTACTAACATATAAACTAATACAACCACGTTTTTCTTTCTTACTTGAAAACTAACAACAACTCTTCTTCTTTTACACATAACATGACATTTTTCATGGCCTCTTTCCTAAGAATAAATAGTTTTATTGTCAGTTTCCAACACCCCCTTTCAATAAAATTATTTTATTCTTCTTACACTTATTAATAACAAGTTTAATTTTAATGTTAAATGGCAAAGCAAATAACACGGTAATAATACAACGAAAACAAGACTATTTAGGTAGCAATCCTAAATCTTTTCTAAATTTTTCGAACTTAATTCTAGCTAATGGTTTGGTAAACATATCAGCCAATTGGTCTTCACTCTTAATGTGAACAATATTCACCAAGCCATTATCTATCTTCTCTTTGATAAAATAAAAACGCACATCAACATGTTTCAATCTCTTATTATTTTCAGGATTAGTTGCCACTTTAATTGCTGACTGATTATCTTCATATATTATAATGGGTTCATCTAAATCAAATAAACAAAAATCTTTTAAAACTTTTACTAACCAACAAGCTTCACTAACTAAACTAAATGTCCCCTCCCCAATCAGAGTCTACAAATCCACATAAATTATTCATATTATCTGGTTTAAATATTAACTTAAGATCTAGAGACCCTTTTACATATCTCAATACTCTTTTCAAAGCCTTTAACAGATTATTGTTTGCCTTATCTTGATATCTACTTAACAGACTAACACATTCACATAAATCTGGTCTGCAACCTTGAACTGCATACATTAGGCTTCCAATAATTTGTCTGCAAAGCTTTTGTAAGTCTGGATCATTTTCTGTATTCTTAAAATTAAAATCAGTATTTACATCAATCGGGGTATTAATAGGTTTACAATCCTGCATGCCGAATTTCTGTAAAATTTTCTTTAAATAATTTTCCTGACTTAATTCAGTATATCCCTCATCCAAATTTTGTCTAACAGTTATACCTAAATACTGAGAGATAATTCCTAAATCTTTCATACAAAAATTGTTACTCAACAAAACTTTTAAATTGTTGACTTCTTGTCTGTTTGTTCCCAAAATTAATAAGTCATCAACATAAATCAAGATATATAATCTACTATCATTTGTACATTTTGAGTATAAACAATGATCATTTTCTGATCTAACATAACCCTCACTTTTCATTAAATTATCAAAAGTAGTATTCCAACATTTAGGACTTTTCTTTAAACCATAAATCGACTTATTAAGTTTGCAAACAGTTTTACTATTTTCTCTATTTTTACTTGGCAAAGTCATAAATACCTCCTCATTTATATCTCCATAAAGAAATGCGCTTCGTACATCCATTTGATGAATAGGTTTACATAACTTAATTGCAACTACAAGAAGGATTCTAAAGGTTGTTAATTTTGCCACTGGGGCATAAATATCATACAAATCATCACTGCTTTCTTGTTGAAAACCACGAGCCACTAAGCGCGCTTTAAAATCATTTTCATTTTTTATTTTAAAAACCCATTTACTTTCTATAACCTTTTTATTAACCGGCCACGGCACTTCACTCCACGTATTATTTTCGCGAAGCACGGTCAGCTCTTTTTCTATAGCCTTTTTCCACTGCACACTATTTTTACCGGACACTGCCTCTTCGAGAGTAACTGGCTCTTCTTCATTCGAGTAAAAGCACATATCAGCTTCAGTCATATCATAATCTTGCATCCATGCTGGTTTCTTAATTTCACGTTTTCCACTTCTCACTGTCACTTCTCCAGAAATTTCTTCTTCCGATGAAGTATCTTCTTCTGGTTCCTCCGAATTTCTTAATATTTCAATTTCAGGATCAAGAATAACATTATGATCATCATTTTCGGTTACGTCTTCATCCTCTTTTTCAGAATCTAATAATACAATTTTGTTATCATCCCTTATATGTGTCCCTTTTTCTTCTATCTCGGGAATAAAGACCACATCTCTGTGTATTTGTACCTTATTTTTGTTTGGGAAGTATACTCGATAACCTTTAACTTCTTCTGAGTATCCCACAAAAATTCCAATTTCATTTTTAGCATCTAGCTTTCTACGTTTTTGTTTCGGAATGTGTACACTAACTTTTGATCCGAATTCTTTGAAAACTTCAACATTACAATTCTTTTTGTACCATGCCTGAAACGGTGTTTGATCCTTTTGTGGGCTTTTTCCTGCACGATTTATTGAAAATATTGCAGTATTTGCTGCCTCAGCCCAAAAAGATTTACTCAGGCCAGAACTCTGTAATAATGTTCTTACAGATTCTACTATTGTCCTATTTTCTCTTTCTGCTCTACCATTCTGTTCAGGGGTATATATGCAAGTTTTTTGGTGAACTATTCCTTTTTTGTTACATATTTTTGAAATCTTTTCATTTACAAACTCCAAACCGTTGTCTGTTCTTAATATTTTTATCTTATTTCCAGTAACATTTTCTGCCATAGCTATAAAGTTTTCTATGTTTCTTTCAACTTCCGATTTATTCTTTAAAAAATAGACATATCTATATCCAGAATAATCATCTTTTAATAATAAAAAGTATTTTGCCCCACCAAGTGATTCAGCTTCAATAGGACCACATAAGTCACTATGTATAAGTTCACAAGTATTCTCTGCTCTTGATTCACTAACTGAAAATGGAAGTCTACGCTGTTTACCAGCAAGACATATTTCACAAAATGGTTTTGGATCATCAGTGAATTGTATATTATTTCTTTTTAAAACCTTCTTTACTTGATCAAAACTTAATATGTGCCAATTTTATATGCCAATCATGTATACTTATGACTGCATTACACTGTAATGGCTGCATATCTATGTTTTGGGTAATTTTTTTAATTTTAAACTGCATTTTATATAAATTTCCTTGTCTTTCTGCTATAGCTCTTACTTTACCCTTTATATCTATTAATTCACATTTATTTTTATTTGAATGCATTTCATAATTTTTATCCAGTGTAGTACTTAATGAAAACAAATTTACTGACAAATCTGGTACATATAATACATTGTTTAAATCTGTACTCACCCATTCGCTTCCATTCCAAGCTGTTACTTGTACTGTACCTATACCTTGTACATCTACTAGTGTTCCATTTCCTACTCTAACTTGCCTTTTTTCTGGTAGTTTTTCCATTAGTCTGAATTGTTCTTTGTCGAAACACATGTGTTCTGTAGCTCCACTGTCCATCCACCAATAGTCTGGTTTCAATTTGACTTTGTCTAATACATCATCAGAACAATTTAATAGAATTGATTCACTTACAAGGGCTTGATCACCTGCTTTTCTGTTATCCCTTTTCTCTTCTTGAACCAACAATCTTGCATTAGATGTCCTGGTTTCTTACAAAAATGACACTCCTTTTTGCTTGTTCTGCGACAATCTTTCTTCATATGACCAATTTTATTACACTCAAAACATTTTATGTCTTTTCTTGACTTGACGAACTTTGTTGTCGATGCTAATGCCGTATGTCTTTCTACATTTTTACCTCTTTCTTCTTCCAACATTAATCTTGACATAAGATCAGTCAATGTTTGTTTATCTGTGGGTGTTGACTCCCAAGCTGATATAAAATGTTTAATATTTTCGGGTAATGACATTAATACCTTGGTAATTATCATTTTGTCACTTATTTCTTCTCCCAATGACTTTAATGTGCCTTTTATTTCCTCTAACTGTGACATAAATTCTGCTGCTTTTCCTTCTGTATATTCTAATGAAAAGAATCTTTGAGTCAATACATGTACACTTACTTGAGATTGATGCTCATAAATTGCTTTAAGCTTTGTCCACATTTCGGCTGCTGTTTTGCATGACAAAATATGTGTAACTACTTTTTCTTCTAGCCTAGAGACTATAATTTCTTGTGCTTTGGCATCTTTACTATCCCATTCTTCTGTAGTTGTAGCTGGTCTCTGTACTGCTCCACTTACTATCTCAAAATATCTTTTGGACTTTAGCGTGATCTCTACCTGAAACTTCCATGTAGTCCAGTTTTCTCCATTGAGTTTTGCAATACCTATCAATCCTGTCTGGTCCATCGTTTTATGTGTGTCGAACGTCGTATTCTTACTAACTGACCCCAAACACTGGGTATTTTCTTTTTATCTGCTTGTTGCTTGCCGGCGTCGATTATTTAATTTTTAATTTAACACCCTTTTAGGCGAATCTGGGCCCATAACCTGTTGGATTTGGTGTTAAATTAAGTTGTTGAATAAACAAATAACGTGAACCAGGTTTTATTCTTTTGAACTTTTATTTTACTAACGTATAAACTAATACAACCACGTTTTTCTTTCTTACTTGAAAACTAACAACAACTCTTCTTCTTTTACACATAACATGACATTTTTCATGGCCTCTTTCCTAAGAATAAATAGTTTTATTGTCAGTTTCCAACACAAACCTCTACTGAGGCATAATAAAAAATAAACGGTTTTAAAGATTAAAACTAGCTTTTCCGCATCTGTGAGATGCCTTGATTAATATTCTATCATAAAATTGTCACTTGTATACACTTCGGGGGATGTATCGTGTTAACAAACCGAAATTTCTCCAAAAGTAAGCAAAAATCTGGATTTATACGACCCGCTGTACTCGCTATAGCCAGCTGAAAATCAATAGGGTACATCTGTGAGACACCTTGAATGACACACCTTGAAAAATATCCAATTATGAAATTGGCCACTTGTATACACTCCGGAGGCTGTATTGTACTAAACCCGAAATTTCTCCAAAATGGTCAAAAATGTGGCATTTCAGGTACCATAGCACCCGTTGTACTAGCTCTGGTGAGCTAAAAATCAATAAGCTTCATCTATAAGACGCCTTGAAAATATTCAATCATAATATGGGTCACTTGTATACATGCTGGAGGCTGTGTCGTGCTAACAAACTGAAAATTCTCCAAAAATGTTGTTGTACTGGCTTTATTGAGCTGAATCTCAATAGGGTTCATCTTTGAGACGCCCTGAACAATATCCAATCATAAAATTTGTCACTTGTATATACTCCGGAAGCTGTATCGTGCTAACAAACTGCTCGTGCGGTCAACTTTTTCCATTCGTGAAAAAAGTACTACTTTATGCGCTTGTTGCATAAATTACTATTTAAAACGTTCAACTCCTCCCTTTGCTCTACTATCAAATCCTCTGTTATAAAGATTTTAGTACCTTTCAAATTAGCTCTGTTTTTCAGGATTTCTCTTTTCGTATGGTATTTACTTAATTCTAGTTTAATAGGTGCTGATTTAGATTTACCCAGAGAGTAGTAATTATCTATATCCGTTACACTTAATTCAACTCCTATTTTAGATTTTAATTCATCAATGTTATACTGAGGTTTTAGTTCGTGCGCAGTTTTATCCAAGCCTGAAATAGTGAGGTTCTTTTTTCTCTGCAGTCTATCAAGATATTCGAGTTTTTCTCTCAGCTCCTTGTTTTCCTTCTCAAGAACTCAAATTCTGCTTTCTTCTCTCTTTTAAATATGACTCTCGTTTCTGATGAATCGATTGCACATTTTATTTCTCCTTTTGTATTATGTACTCACTTCTACAACTTTGAAATCCTTCTAAGACATTTTTGATACTGTCATCTATAATTTTCTTCTTATGATTTTTAAGGAAAGGATTAAACTTTGCTATTAGAATGAGAGTTTCTAGATAATTTACCGAATTATCTTGTCCAACAAGCTCAAAACTTCTGCAAAATGCTAGACCCTGCTTTGCCAAAAACTTAATTGTATTCTCTTTAAAAATTCTTTTCAATAATTCATTTCCATGACATACTGTTGTTGTAAAGAAGAATCAATTTTACCTTTAATTTTTGAGCGAAAAATAAAAGTTTTGATATTTTCTCGATGTTCCAGAAAACCTCATGTTCAGATATTTTTTCCATATGTTTCCAATCGTTAAAATCACTCACAAAAGATGAACGGTTATTAATATTACTGAAGAATTTACATTGTATGAGAGTATAATTTGTAACTAGAATCAGAATATATGAGCCACTCACGACGAATATTTTGTCCATTAGCCAGCTGAGAATAAAACATTTTCTTCGATCCGTATCTTGCGGCATTTCCATACACTCGCTTCGTGTTTTCAAAATTATCTTATCCAAGTTTTGAACTAATGCAGATTTCAAGACCACATCTATCAAGAGATCATTGATTTTCCAAGTAGCAGGATCCATACAAAAATGTTTTGTGATATCGGACACTTTAGAGGTATATGGAAACACTACCTTCCTACACTATGGTATTTATTTGTAACAACTATTGTAATTTGAACAATACAATTTATGAGACATGTGTTTAAAGGCGGGTTTATACAACATTTACATAGTCACAATCATAAGAGTTAAACTAATTATTTCTCATAGGACCGTTTATACAATTGTCACAATCATAAGCATAATTTTACTGACCTTGAAGTTCCTAACTTTTAACTTTATGATTATGATTAAGAAGAGAATTGAAATGCACATGCGTCGATACCAACAGGCGATGAGCAATATTGAAAAAAAGACGTCTTGGTTGAAGAATGAATTTTATTGGCCGTTTTTTGGAGGTACTTCTGTGCTCCGTCAATCATTGTTTATATTATACTTCATTGATTTGACTGTTGGCTAATTTCATTTATATGAATTTTATGCTTATGACTGTGACTATTAAAATTGTATAAACGCCTTTCAGAATTGTGATTGTGATTAAGTTTATGATTCTGACTGTGATTATGATTATGACTATATAAATGTTGTATAAACCAGCCTGAAGTGATTATAACATAACTTACATCTTATGGCTAGTAACACAAATCACCCATGGTTCTGACATATGATAATTGACAAGCCAAGGTTATCTACGTGCAGGGGTTGACTCAATACATTTCATGTTTGATTTCGGCACTAAGAACCAGAACTTCACAATCACCTCCCTTATCATTATTATCAATAATTTTCTCGTCCAATTTTGGTTGAACATGCCGGTTCACCGGTTCCACACATGTGCCTGGATTTTCACTATTTTGACTATCAACTGAAATCAGGGATAATAATCAACCACAATAATGATAATAAATACCGCTGCCAATGGAATAGGTACTTCCACTTCGTACATAGACACAAAATTATTTTTTGCAGAATACTATTTTTCTCGACGTTCCCGATCATTTTGAGTCATGTAAACAAAACAAAAAAATACTATCACAACGAAAATTTCAAGTATTGTTTCTGAGCTTTACTGTGCCTCACTAGGTTTTATATAACTCATTTTGAGTTTAATTTAAATTTTACAAGCGTTTATTCCAACTTTTATCACAAATCACAGTAGCAACAGTTCTGAGGAGTGGATTAGGAAAACTGATTCTAGGATTCCGTCCTTTTATATAGCAAATTGTAAGTGGAATAAAATGTTGTCTCTAGCTCAAAGTACACTTTAAAAAACACAAATTATGTAACAAATCGCAACAGAAACTACTTTAAAAGACGCACTATAAAACAGTTAAATTGATGTAAACAAGCTATTCGGTACCAATGGTGACGTCACAAGCCATTGCCTGCACCCCACCAAAATTTCCAACCCACGTTAAATGGAACTGAACAATCCTGTCTCTCTATAATCGTTGTGCATTTACAATTTACACAGTTTCTGCAAAGAAGTGCAAAGGCAAAGACTATTTTAGGTTTCTGCACTCACCTGATTCACCTCGTTCGTGCATACAACTTTTTAATAGTAGCAAAGTGTGTATTCTTTGATAGCAGTTATTAATATAACATTATCTAAGCTGTTATACAAGTATACTAATGGGTACTTATGCCTATGTGGTTGTTAAAGGGGCTCTTGGCCATAATGTGTGTGATGTGTATGGTTTAAATGAATCTGATCAAATCTATATTGAGCTGAAGTTTCCGCCAATACGTTATCATACTGGAATTACACTGCACGTTCCACCTATAGATGTGGTGAATACTTTGGGACAATCTGGATACAGGGTTATTGGTTGTAATGAATCTGTAGATGTGTGGACATTACAAAAACAGTTTTAGTTAGTATTCAATAGTGAATACTAGAATCAGATCAATTTGTTATGTTTATAAAAGTTTTGTTATTTTTCATATCTGTACCTGCTTAATGCCTATGTTATTTAAAGGGAAATAAATGTTTATCAATTATGATCACTTATATGCTTTGAGTGAATTTTAGTGCTAATAACTACTGGTTTTAATCTATGTACCATAAAAAACAAAATGCTCATATCTTTTAAGCCATACCTATACCATTTTCTATACAAAAAGTAATTTTAGCAAGGAAAATATAATTCTTGAATTAAAGGACAAAGAAAAATTATTATACAAAAATATTCAGTTATTAGAAGAAAACCAAAAATCAGAATGGACAAAAAATCAGGTATGTCAAAAAAACCTCAAGAAAAAGATGATAAACAAACCAGCTACCATAATGACAATTGGAAAAGAAGATATAACCCCAAAAATAAAAGCGGAAGTAGTCGAACATCTATCTTACCATTGACATTATACCCATGGACTGCGCATGGCCAACACTTGTTCATATACCGATTTTTGTCAACATGGTTATGCAACCACCAATTTCCATCAGTGGCAAAATTCTCTATGCGAAATGTAGTGGCAAATTGAATTTAAACTGTAAAGAAAGTCTCCATATAGTAGAATTTCTTTGGGTTATGGACAACTATTAATTAATTTGATTGTAATAAGGTATTTAAACATAACTAAAAGTTTTATTAATGTTTTATCATATTTGTTAGATACTTATGAGTTTAGTATTTATATGCCACGATAGATTTTCTGCCAGAAATATCACTAATGCTGGGTTTCTAGAAATATTTATGTTGTATATAATAGCTATTTGTGTATTAAGAGCGGAAAGTGATACTTTGCCGCTTGAGGCAGAGCGGAGCGCGGACAATCTGCCGAAAGCGGCAACGCACTTTCTGCTCGAATTGCACACACGATTTTTTCTACGATCACATTATTTTTAGGCAAATAATTAAAAAAACACTTTATTAGAATGTGATGTTGAAAACATGTAACAATTACTTATTATTTTAATTTATTGCCTACAATATTAAAGTTGAATGTGCAGTTTTGGCAATTTTTAATATTTATCCCAGGACCTGAAGTCGGAGGTAGCGTAATATCTTCTGAATCTTTTTCTGCAATATCGGATATAGAAGGAATCGAACGTTCTTCGCTGGTTGGTACTGCTGCGTTCCCAGAAATTTTTTGGAAGGTATTTATTTTATTGCTAATTGATTCGGCGATATATCCTTCAGCCACATTACTGATCTTCCACCCACCATGTTTTTTAAGCTGAATTAAGTCGCCTCCACGATTTATAATGTCGCCGACGTTCGTCGAAAGCAATGACCAGTAAATAAATTTTTATCGGGCAATTTTAAGAAACTGGCTATTTCGCTTGGTACTTTGCCCACAGTATTCATACCAATCACCTGATTGAAGCATTTGCCTTTGGAGTATCGTAAAAATAAGCCCTGAATAATGTTATTACTTTTAATTTGACATTGTTGTATTAAATTCAAATATTTTCTATAGTAGAATATATAGTCAATCGCATTTTCTTCGGCACTATTAATTATTGCTAATGTACGACTTTGATTCGTTTTCGAATCGGGGATTCGGATCACTAGAAAGGATTCTCTATCATGTATATCCTTTAATTCAATTTTGATTAATTCATCCCTACGGCATGCACCAGCGATACTCATGATTAAGATCACCTAATAAAAATAGGTCAAAAAACTTTTTAAGTTAAACGGTTTTATGTTAAACATACATTGCAAT
Organism: Galeruca laticollis; assembly: GCA_963921935.1. Classification (NCBI taxonomy): domain Eukaryota; kingdom Metazoa; phylum Arthropoda; class Insecta; order Coleoptera; family Chrysomelidae; genus Galeruca; species Galeruca laticollis. The sequence goes on from OY998177.1 coordinate 102,343,189, forward strand.
GTTTAACATAAATGTACTAAAAACCAAAAAATAATAAAATAGATACAGTCGTGGGAATTATAAACATATGCATAGACTAGACTAAAATAAAACCATGGGGCACGTCAGTTGTCTACAAATTATCGACTTAATGTGCGATAGAAGAATCGTTTAATTCGTCGTTAGGCAGTTGGCCCGCAGACGGTGAGGAAATTACTTACTATTTTCTTGCTCATGGAAATTCCAATAGTTATACACTCCATGTAAATAAAAGAGATGTTTCAACTAGTTTATCGTTGGACATTCACACTGCTGGCTGGCGAGGAATCGTTTCACTGCTCGTAGTTTGTCTTTAATCGACAAAACATATGATAAAAGTACTACTCGCTCACCACTATGAAACCCTAAAACTCGCTTATAATCGAGCTTGCTAGCTTGTTTCCACATTCTAGCCCTACTTATCACACGTCCAACGTTGTCGGTTGAACAACTGCCTAATTATAGTGTAACATTACAAAACAAAAATTTTAATCAACGATTGTAGACAATTGACGTGCCCCACGGTTTTATTTTAGTCTAGTCTATGCATATGTTTATAATTCCCACGACTGTATCTATTTTATTATTTTTTGGTTTTTAGTACATTTATCTTAAACATTGCAATGTATGTTTAACATAAAACCGTTTAACTTAAAAAGTTTTTTTACCTATTTTTATTTTACCTATTTTTATTTATATTTTTTTTACCATTCTGTTCCCACGAGTAATGGACATTTAAACGGTCGACCCCCCCAGAGGTCCAATAAAGGGGCAAGGCTATGTACAACAAGATGCGCCTGAGTCTTGAGGGGAAAACGCTAACGACATATCATTTTTATCCACCCTAATGCCATACAGTTCTCGGCGCGTTTTAACCTTTCACCTTAACTTGAGTGGTGTACCGCTAACGACGTATCATTTTTAGCCACCCTAACGCCACACAGCCCTCAACACGATACAAAATCTTGACTTGGGTGGTGGATTCAGGCTGGATTAATCAGATACCTAAATTACAGATTCAATTTCTAAATTTAAATCTTATTATTATACGCCATTTAGTGGCTGCGCCCATCTTAAATATCGAGGTTGTATAGTGCACTGTATTCTTCTTGTCAAGCCCTTTTATTTGTTGATACCCATATTGGTGGGATTGATAAAAAATTGTTATCAGCCATTTGGTAGCGGCGGCCATCTTAGATTTCAATTTTGCATAGTAAATTGTATTCTACTTGATGAGACCTTTCATTTGATACCCATGTTGATGGGATTGATAAAACCTACGTTATCCGCCATTTTGTAGAGGCCGTTATCTTGGATTTTAATTTTATATAGTATATTGTATTCTACTGGTTGAGCACTTTCATTTGATACCCATATTGATGGGATTGATAAGACCTACGTTATCCGCCATTTTGTAGCGGCCGCCATCTTGGATTTAAATTTTTATAGTATATTGTATTCTGCTTGTTGAGCCCTTTCATTTGATACCCATGTTGATGGGATTGATAAAACCTACGTTATCCGCCATTTTGTAGCGGCCGCCATCTTGGATTTCAATTTTTTATAGTATATTGTATTCTGCTTGTTGAGCCCTTTCATTTGATACCCATATTGATGGGATTAATAAAACATAAATTATCCGCCATTTTGTAGCGGCGGCCATCTTGAATTTATAATGATAATGAATAAACATAATTGTATTGTCACCAAAATCCAAAGTGTATACAAAATTTCAGATTAATCGGTTGACAGGAAGAGGGTGAAATTTGAATTACTAAATTTGACCCAAGAATAATAAATAAAACAAACGGAGTGAGCTAAATAAAACCGTTTAAAAACAATATTCTGAGAAATTCTGTATCAGAATAAAATAAATAGTAAAACGTTTGTACCTTTCTCAGCAAATGTTCATCGACAGGTGCAAATCTAATAAAACTCTCCACTTGTTCCTTTGAGAATATTTGTGACTTCTTTGCTTTGTAACCCACTGCTTCGAACTTCAAAAATGCAATCAGTTTAGTGTATTTACTGATGTTAATATCATTTTTTACTTCCAAAGTGCTTCGAAGCATCGAATATTGTGACCACAAGGTTGAAGATTTTAGAGTTTAGGATTTTTCGCCAAAATAAGTCAGCAATACATTCTCCAAATATTTTTTAATTTTCTTTGAGCGGCACCAATCCATGAAAATATTTTATTGTTTTTCGTATTCACCTCTGGATTTAGTTGGCAGAAGATTAAGAGTAATATTTTTACCAAAATCTGCTATATCTGGAGGTGTGCTTGAAAATTCACTGTTACTATCCATTTTTCAAATAGCTATTTATAAACAGACAACTTTTTTATAAACTAAAAATGAAATAATGACGTTTCATTAATTTCATAGTCTACTATTTCTATTTTCACAAAATAGTAGGTGGTACTTAAATATGCAATCACTGTTGCCTACCTTCTGACTGTTATATTTTTACTAGGTAAATTTTATAAAATAAGATTTAATTTCGTTCAAAATATCTTCAAATATTAATATTTCAACTAAAATATTTGGACTGCTGTACATTTTGTTTTAATATATCTATTATTTACTACCTTTCTTAAGTTTTTATTGTAAATGAAAATAGGCGAGCGGAAAAGTACGCTCTAGAAATAATGTCAAATTATGACAGATATCACGGAAAACATCAACTTTGCGGTCAGAGGTGGGTAGCTATTTGAAATATTTCTATTTCAAATACCTATCTAAAATAGAAATACCTATTTTGTATCTTCATTTTAAATAGATGCGCAAAACCTATTTTATATTTATCATCTTAAATAACTGTTTTGACCTATTACTTTTCCGCCCAACCTATCTATATATGCGAGAAAAGTATTGGTTTACCCCAAAAAAGTTGGAATTTTGATTTTTTTTTTGGGTTATTATTACGTTTTCTATCAACAACAACACGAAAAAACGGTTTTTAGAAAAAAAATCCTGTGTGTATGTCGTCGTCGTCGTCGGCCACTTTTCCTTACATGTCTTGTTAGCACGATGCTGCCTCCGGATTGCAATAAGTCAGCAATTTTATGATTGAGTATTGTCAAGGACATGACACAGATGAACCCTTTTGATTTTCAGCTTACCAGAGCCAGTACAACGGGTGATATGGTACTTGAAGTACGACATTTTGTCATTTTTTGAAAAATTTCAGTTTGTTAGCACGATACAGCATCCAGAGCTCAACAAGTCACCAATTTTATGATTGAATATTATTCAGGACATCTTACTGATGAACCCTATTGATTTTGAGCTCACCATAGAGTCAGTACAACGGGTGCTATGGTACTTGAAGTACGACTTTTTGTAATTTTTTGACAAATTTCAGTTTGTTAGCACGATACAGCATCCGGAGTTCAACAAGTCACCAATTTTATGATTGAATATTATTCAGGACATCTTACTGATGAACCCTATTGATTTTGAGCTCACCAGAGTCAGTACAACGGGTGCTATGGTAAATGAAGTACCACATTTTTGTAATTTTTAAAGAAATTTCAGCTTGTTAGCACAATACAGCTTCCGGAGTGTACACAAGTGACCAACTTTATGATTGGATATTATTCAGAGCGTCTCCATGATGAACCCTGTTGATATTCAGCTCATTAAAGCCAGTACAACGGGTGCTATGGTGCTTGAAGTACCAAATTTTTGTCATTTTTGGAGAGTTTTCAGTTTGTTAGCACTATACAGCCCTCAGAGAGTATATGATTGATCAATTTTATGATTGAATATTGTTCAAGGTGTCTCACAGATGTACCCTATTGATTTTCAATTGACTAGAGCGAGTACATCAGCGGGTCCTATAAATCCATATATACTAAATTTTTGGTTATTTTTGAAGAAAATTCGGTTTGTTAGCACGATACATCCCCCGAAGTGTATACAAATAACAATTTTATCATATAATATTGTACGGTGCCACAGATGCGGAAAAGTTAGTTTTAATCTTTAAAACCGTTTATTTTTTATTTTAAATAGGTTTTGGACAATCGGATTCCGATCCTATGTGTTGACAGCTTTTGAGTTGACAGCGAATTTTGTTTTACCGGTTTTAATTTTCAAGAGATACTCCGACCTCCTACTTTGTCGACTCAAAATGCTAGATAATAATACTATATCTCAGAGACGACGATTTTAATCCACTACTTCGTTTTAAATCAAGTTTTCATTTAATGCAATATGATATGAATTCTGAAGTGGAGTACAAACAAAAGTGCCGCTAATTTTGGATGGTAATTTTTTTTAAATAGTAGCACAGTATGAGAACGTACTCTGATAGTAGCATGTGGTGAGGAGGAAAGTGATACAAATATCACCGCCGAGTGTATACAGTGCCACAAAAAAATAAAAGGTAGAATGAATGCCACTAGCAATTTTCGCCTTCATCTAAAGGTATATGCGCCCGTTTTATATAATATGTAACTTTTGCAGTTTTTGAATAAAAATAGTATATGTATTCAAAAAATACATTTATAAAAAACAAAGCATTTTTAATTTTTCATACCGTTACACAAGACCTATTTACTATTTTAATATCTATCTGAAATACCTATTTTCTATTTTAAATAGAATTCTCAAATCTATTTTCTATTTAACATTTTAAATATCTTTTGGTCCCCTATTTTGTATCTTTTATTTTAACCCTTAACTGGTCCGACGTCGTCTAGCAGACTATGTGATTTAAATATCTCTTTCTTATTGGTCACTGGGATTATTCAGAAATTTCCTATTTTATCTAATCGCTCTGCTGTCCGAGCACGATAGGTCGATGTAGTTGTGACGTTATTGTGACATTCTCTTGTCAGATATGATAAGAGATAGTTTAATCGTCGTCTGTCAGACCAAAGAATACACCATTCTTTGGTCAGACGACGTTGGACCATTTGTGTTGTGAGGGTACGTCAGTTTGGTAGAGCATAAAAGGGGTTGTTAGATATATTTCTTTATTAACCTATAATAATTATCTACAATTAAAACCTAAAATTCTCTACAATAAAGATATATACACAAAGTTTATTGGTCCTGGAGGCTGACAATCACTCTAGGGTGGTCGTCGGAATATATTTCTCGGCCGTCCAAACTTCCTCACGGGGACGTCAGGTTCCTATAACCAGAAGGGGTGTGTGTGTCAGGGTCGAGATCCCGCGTTCAACGCACAACGTGATCTCGGAGGTCGGGAGTTTGCTTTCGTCCCGGGCTCAACGCGCTCCGGAATTTCAGATAATCGGGAAAGGCCTCGGTCCTGCGCTCAACACGCTGCAGGGCTTAACCTAGGGTAGTTGGCGTCCGTCCTAAGCTCAACACGCTTTAGGACTTCGTCCGATATGCAGGTTCGCTCAGCGTCTAGCCTCGAGTTCAACGCGCATCGAGGGGTCAACGAGAAGCGGGGTATTTATGTGTTCACAATTCCGAGCTCAACACGCTCCGGAATATAGTACAACACTTCGGTTATTTTCAGTTGAAGCTTCCTATCGTTATAGTACGTAAGGTAGAGCTTGCCTGGTATATCGCAGAACGTATGCTTTGGTAGTATCGGTCAAGTTATTAGCAGAAAGGCGAAGGTGCTGCCCTCTCGGTGCTGGGTGTTCTGTTTTCTGATTATTTATTGGGGTTATTTTATGTTCAGAACGACTGTGTCGTTACAGTGTTAATTATTTGTAAGCCTCAGTGTTTGAGAAATCTGGCCGGACCGAGTGAACGGGTACGTTCGGAGGACCCCGTTAAGAAGAAACTCTTCAAAAGCGGTACAATGAAGCGACTAACACTGATGAAGATGATGTGTCGGGCAATCATTTACGGATTTAGGAAAGAATGCATTCTAATTTCCTATGTAGGGAAAGTTGGAAAAGCCACAGTACTAGTATCTTCTATGAACGACAGGCTTTTAACTGATCCCTCTACAAACAAACCCAAAATTATCGCTTACTATAACGAAAATACAGGAGGACTAGATTCTCTTGACGAGAAATGTTCTAAAAGCACTTCGAGCCCCCGAACTCGAAGTTGGCCTTTGGCTATATTTTTCAGTTTCTTGGATATTTCCGAAATTAATTCATACATCCTCTATAACTGCTATAAAAACAATCAAACCATAAAAGAAAAAAATGTTTTTAGTTTGCAGTTAGCTATGCAATGAGTGCAATATCACATGAAAAGACGATTGACAATGGCAGCTATTCCACGTGAAATTGGGACTACTATTTGGAGAATACTTTGTGTTCCATATAATAAAGAGGAAAACACAGAAATATTCTGATTCTAGAAAAACCTAAGATTTGTCACTTATGTCCTTCTAAAAAGCGTAGAATGACAAAATACTTATGTGCCATAAACCCATTTGTTTACAATGAACAAAACCAGTATGCAATAACTGCGCTGAAAACTAGTCAACTTCCGCTCATGCTGAGGCTAAATTTTTTTGGAATATTTTAACTTTTTCAAAATTTTTTGCTTACTGACTACTTTAAGAACGTAATTAATACTGTGTACCTAGATTGTTTTATCTCTACTGATATTTGTAACTCTCAGTTTACAACTAAGTGTTTTTTTTAATTTTCCTCTATGGAATTTTATTTTTACTCAAGTTTTTGTATGAAGTGTTTAATACATTATGTACACATCTTACTTTTCAATGTATATTATACCCATACTGAATAAAATATTTAGTTTATTTACATCTATGTTATTTCTTGGCCTATCAAAAAAGTTGTCTCCGAGATTACGCCAGACCCTCAGCGTAACTAATATGGCTCCGGACCAGTCCAGTTGAGGGTTAAATATGTTTTTAAACCTATTTTACCCACCTCTGTTTGCGGTTAGATTTGTGTGTGCAAAAGTCTACTTTGGGTAGTGATCGTAGGAAATAGTATTTTAAAGTATAAGCAAAGAATACACCAACAACAAGAAGCGAAACCCGGTATAAATCGTTTGATGTTCTGTAGGCAAAATTTCGTGACCTGGTAAAACTGAAGTTGACAGAAAACTAATAAATATTTACACCGCGAAAAAGGTTAAAATTTTGGGAAGGTATATTTTACAGGCAAAAAAAAATGTAAACCAAACATTCCAAAATATAATTGTTTACTAATGTACTGTCAAAACATTATTCCGAGAAAGTATTAATTATTAATGAAAAATATAAGCATAAAAAACCTGTAACATGGTCTTGTTAGCACGATACAGCCTTCCGAGTGCAACAAGTTACCAATTTTATAATTGAATATTGTTCAGGACATCTCACAGAAGAACCCTATTCCCTATTGATTTTCAGCTCACCAGAGCCAGTACAACGGGTGCTATGGTACTTGAAGTACGACATTTTTGTAGAAATTTCAGTGTGTTAGCATAATACAGCCTCCGGAGTGTGTGACCAATTTTATGATGGGATATTATTCAGGGCCTCTCACAGATGAACTCTATTAATTTTCAGCTTACTAGAGCCAGTACAACGGGTGCTATGGTACTTACAGTACCAAATTTTAGTCATTTTTGGAAAAAATTCAGTTTGTTACAGCCTCTGGAGTGTCCTCAAGTGATCAATTTTATGATTGGATATTGTTCAGGATGTCATATAGATTAACCTTATTGAGTTTCAGCTCATTGGAGCTAGTATAACTGATGATATGGCATTTGAAGTGCCACATTTTTGGAGAAATTTCGGGTTGTTAGCACGATACAGCCTCCGGAGTGTGTACAAGTGACCAATTTTTTTATTATATTGTGGAATTACCTAGAAACAGTAAATTTCATTTAAAACAGTAAAACCAATATTATAATTGGATATTTTTCAGTATGTATCACAGATGAACCGTATTGATTTTCAGCTCACTAGAGCAAGTACAAGTCCTATAAATCCATATATACTATATTTTTCGAGTAATTTCGGTTTTTTAGTACGATACAGCCTCCGAAGTGTATATAAATGACAATTTTATAATAGGATATTGTTCAGGGTGTCTAACAGATGCAGAAAAGTTTTGATCTTTAAAACCGTTTATTTATTAAACGGAACATGTTCTGTTAAACTTAATTTGTCAGTTGATAAAATTAATTTAACACGACGCTTGGGCTTAACAAATATGTATGGTTTAAGTTTCTGTTTTTGAAGAACCATTCATTACTAAAAATAACATGCTATTATTTAATCAAATGCTTTTTATTTTCTTATATTGATATTGGAATTCATTATGTGTAAATATGTATTTACGTAATAGTATGTGTAGGCTAGGGTAGATATTAAAACCAATACTGTAATATAGATTGTATATTTAGAATACCAGATTACAAAAGGAAAAAATTGAATATACATGATGGTATAAAATTACAATAATGTTGGTGCTTCAATGTAAAATTTGTATAATTTCTGTGATATAACAGTTACACACTACAGATTCATAATTTTAGATTTTACACCTAGAGAAAATATTTTAATGTCTGCAACATAATGTGTAGAAATGAACAATATATTTTAAATAATAAATAATAATAATACCTGACATTTACAACTGTATAGGACAGGTAGATAAGTAAAATATATATTGCGTAAAATATATATTGCTTTATTTATAAGTGTACAATATTTCTTGCGGCACTAGATTAATTTTTTGTGATGGCTTCTAAAGGAGGACTTGTTTGCTGGACAAGGATGATATATAGGTAAACCAAACCAAACTATATACTTGTCAAACCCATATTAAATGTACTGTTACTTTTTAGAGATAAAATAAAGATAAAAGCAGCCAAAATGTGGTTAAAAGCAGATGATTTTGTTCAGAAACGTTTGCTTTCGTAATGCGCCAAAGGTCATGCTTTGTGTTGAAGTCGAAGGAGATTGTAAAGGTACAGGTCGTAACTCAGTATCTTCCCCCTAACGTCCATATTGAAAGTTTGGTTATCTGAAAAGAAAAATACAGGAAGATAATATTAATGGACACAGAAGTGTATTTGTAGGCTTTATTATAGACAATGTGTTGTTTTATTCATCCAACACTTTGATTTTCTAGTATCTATTTTCTGAACAACAGTAGAAGAATTCTCTTACACATTAGTAGCATATCAGAGACTGATATAGTTAATACTGCCACAAAGTGAACTTGTGATAAATAAAAAAACATTTCTCTATCTTAACAAAATCATAAAAAATACCCTTTTAGAACAAAACCAAGATTCTTTTAAGCGAGACACAGGTAGGCTGAATATTGTAGGTGACTTTTGTCTAGAAATTCACAGTTGCAAACACTTACTTTTTTACCAACTTATCTAGTTATGAGAAAGCCATCCATCTTGAATCTAAATAATAATTATATTTACCAAGTAGTGGAGAACCATCACGGTCACTAGTATGTATTGCAGCGGCCTAAGATGAATGTTCTGATTGCTGTAATGGTGTGGTATCTGCAATTATAAAAGTAATTGTAGTAATCATTCCCTTACACAAATTACAAGAACGTATTAATTCATCCTGTCAGAAAGTATCAATTAATCCTGTCAGAAAGTATTAATTAATCCTGTGGCCAGGTGACAAAAAATAAATATCAATACAGCTGATTGTAATGTCTACTTAAATTTAATATTTACCAGACTGAATAACTATTTTTGTTGGTTGATCATTCAATAAAATATGACCCTTGCATTTTAACCATGGAAATATGGCAGGGACAGCTAGCTGAAACAGACACTTGGAATATCCTCCTAGCTACTGATTCAGTTGACATGCCTGCTACAACTCTTACCTGTTTTTAGCCCAATTTTCAGCTCTAAATTAAAATTATAAATATTGTCGGTACAGTTCCAGGAGTTAGCACTTTTCTGTAGGATGTTTTCTACTCTCTAAGGATCTTTTTTCAATTTTGATCATATCAAATATATTTTCAAAAACCAAACCATTATTTTTTTCTTATGTAATTGTTTATAGCTTTTGCAATCTTTTCCAGCCCCTATTATCCAGTTGATCGTTGGTTTTAGATGCCATTTCAAATCAAATGAAACAAAAATTATAATTTTCAGTAATCCAGACTAGGTTTATGACTGTGGCACTTCTGAACCAGACTGAAAGGGCTATTAGAAATAACAAAATATGTTCCAGGAATTGTACAAACACTAGAAATCCAACTGCAGAAAGGAAACTAGTAATAACCACTTCCAAAGCTGATAAAACTAGGTTTAAAGAAATGGATAAATTGCAAAATTACGAAAAATTAAATTATTATAGTGACAGTGCAATTTTGATGGGAAGACGGATTCTATAGGTGGATTAACCAACATAACATTATCTGTTGTACAAAAACAAGTATATTATGGATATAAAATTGTAGAGATCAAATCAGAGTCAAAGAACGCATGCCAATAACTTGCCTCCACAAATTTATGCCCAGTTATCTGCAAAAAAAGTATTAATTTGTTTTCATGCAAACATACTAGTAACATTTTTCAAAATAACAAATTTAAAAATCAACTTCCAGTTTGACAAGTAAGGTTTTCATTATTAATGCTAAAAAAATTATGTAGTAACTTACCAAACACCACTGTAGAACGCTAATAGCTTAAAATTCAGGATTTCAGTGGTAAAGGTAGCCATAGGAAGCATCTGGCAATTAAACACGTTTCCCCACCTGAGACTTAATTTTCGGGATAGAGCATATACGATGGGTGAAATCTCAAAATAACACATTAAAAAAAATTCCCCCCGGAGTGGTTTTTTGGGGGGTGGCTTATTTTTGGAAAAAATGAAATTCCAAGGACGTCATCGTTTTCCTTGAATTTTTTTATGTACGGTCCTTAATTTTCATAATTTTATCTTAAACTTGAAAACATTTTATAAGCAGATTTCCGCACCACCCATGAGGTACTACTTTTGGCGCGTTACTTTTTTTGAGTGGGTGTTCGCCAGAAGCCCTATCATCCCACATAAATTAACAGTAATTCAATAAATAAACAAAAATAAACTCTGTAAAAACTCAACAATAAACCCTGTAAAAAACAATGAAGATCTAAGTAAATAAAAAATTTCAATTTGGGACACACTCGTGGCAGTCACACTCCATTTCTTTTTTCTTCACCTTCAATGGCTTTTTCTCAACACCTGGATGTACTCTTGCCAAGTCTCGGAGGAATCTTTCTAGCTTCGCTTTGCCCTTGTTCAATGGATCTAGAATATTTTTTCTGTACATCCACGATCCTATGTATCGACCAGCCGTAGTAATGTTGTTTGTAGTTTTTAGTTGTTCTTTTAGATCTCTCAAACATCTTTCAATTGTTTGCGTGTGACCTCTATACGACTGCATACCAGGTTGGGGAGGAGGTCCATCCCATTTTCCATCCAAACATTCCACGTTGAATCTTCCCGGTGGTGCCCAATGTGGAGGCTCATCTTGTGGTGGATTCACAAAGTTTTGCGAGTGATTTATCCTTCCATGTCTGTTGAAAAGTTCGTGGCACTCGTTGTATCTTTTCCAAAGGTCTGTGCAAAGATATGAGGAATGGTCCACACATTCCCCAAGTAAATTTGTAAGCGTGTCTTCGTTTCTGCGTCTCACCATTACGGCGAACCACTTATTTGTTGTGCAGCTGATTCCTCCTACGACCCAGACATGAGTCCATTCGTTCATTCAAACATTCAACCTGGTATTTTCTTTTAAATTAAAAAGATGTGTTTCATCCACTTCGACGATATCCTGTGGTCCCCCGATGGGTCTGTACTCATGCCATGCAATGGCACATGCAGCATCTCTCCAAAAACCATACCAAAACACAGCAGTCTCGCGAGAAATTTTCAAATCTTCCAGCAGGGCTACAAGTGACATTATGCTTTGCCAATGGTAAATGATTCTGACGACGATGTCTTCGCTCATGTTGTGATTTGTTCTCACGTGTGCCATAAACGTATTATGATATGGACTGCATCTTTCCCTTTTCTGAAATTTTGTCGAACAATACCTGAGAAAAATTTCAAGTTTAAGATAAAATTATGAAAATTTAGTACCGTACATAAAAAAATTCAAGTAAAAAGATGATGTCGTTGGAATTTCATTTTAGGTAGAACTAGATACAATATCGATATTCCTGGCTAACAAATACTAATATGGAATATGAGAAATATCAAGCTTACTTACTTTTTTACTTGTATTTTCATTCGCAAAATATTTTCAATAATTACACAGAGATAAACCATTTCTAAACTCAGATTCATTTTTTTTAGGTTAAGAGGAGAATCATAGACAAAGAAAATTTCATTCTCCTTCTTTTTTTACTTAATGGGCTTAACTGTCTCGAATTATTTACCCAAAACCATGTATCTCTTTAATATAAGTAGGAAAACTCTGCACTTTCATGCATCTGCCTCTGGAACACCCTTAGATCGTACGGTAGAATATATGTTCTAAGGGGACACGGACACCACTTATAAAGATTATACAGAATTGTTATTTTTCATGTGGTCTATACACTTTTTAGATATTCAACTACTTTTTCGTAGAATTATTGTTGTATTCTTCCTGCGTTATTTGTGATTTGGAGTAATTTTTACTGTAATTTGATGTTAATTTACGGCCAATGTTTGTAAGAATAGATAAATAACAAAAGGTTCGTTCCAGCATACAATGAAACTAATTCAGAATTGTTCTGCGTATGCGCCGTGGCAATTTAGTGTTTCAGCGCCTATTTTTTAAAACTGGTCGCTACACTGAACTACTAATTCGATATTCCAGCAATTCATCAACATACAATAGAACCGTTCTAGAACGTTTCGATCAGTTCTTGGCCCAATTCCGTTTCACGTTTGGATCGATATTGAACCGATTTGGTTGATTCCCTTAGATAAATAATATATAGGACGGTTTGATACATAGCCGGCAAGTGGCACAACGTTTCTGCGCCGCCACCCGCGCACGGAGTCTCTACAGTCGCGCGAACTACAAGACTGTTTTACATAAACAAAATAGAATAAAACAATTTAAAATATTATAAATGACCATGAATTTCAACGTATTGCCTTTAGTGTGAATAAATATAAAATATCCTAGTATATTAACTTTTAAGTCATTAAAAATGAAAATACACAAAATCAATCTTACATTCGTTTGTGTGAATACGGCTTGTGTTTGTCAAAGTGAAGTGTCAAAACTAAAAATATGGTTATATCAAAGAATTCTTTGGTTATATTGGATATGGTTACAAGTTCTAAGGATGAGTAAAATTAGTATAGTTTTGTTCAATTTATTTAGGTTTCCCGTTCTAATAAAGTAAATAAAAGTAAGTGAACCTTTAAAATGTCATTACCAGGTATAATTCGTCATAGCTGTATTGTAAAAAATTGTTAATAGTGAATATTTTTGGCCACTTCGCAATTTGGGTTTAAGAACAAAACATTTTTCAAATCCGGTCCCCGGAGCCGAAACCCAACCGGTAATCCTGTATAAAAAAGGCATTTAGATGGATTATGCTCTAAACTTTCCATTGTGAACGTATAAGTCTGCAAAGTTTTCCAGAGATGATGGATTTCACTGTAACAATTCTGTTACTCAAAATTGATATCTGGACATTGGTGTTCACCAGAGTTTTGTGCATGTTCCACTTCTTCAACAGGTTCATTTATATAATTTGGAGTTTGATCTTCTTCATCAATAATATCCACTTTTTGAACAGCTGGATTATTCAAGCCTTCACACAAAGGATCATTGTCAATTCGATTCTCAAGTCTATCCTTATCAACTGGAATATTTGGGTTTGGGATCTCATTTTTATCACCTGCTTCCTACGATTCAATCTCTGGATGCTTTGAACCGCGTTGATATTTTTTTTGTATCCAAGTGATTGATTCGGTACCCAGTCTATATTGTCAACATCTTTCAATGCACTTGGCTTGCCTAAAATGAAAAAAAAAATTAATTTTTTATGCTGCCTTTGTTTCCTAGATTCTTTGAACATACCTCCTACAAAATGTTTTGAACATACCGTTGCCCATTTCAACTTCTCAGTAGTTAAATCTGCTCTTCTAGTTGCCTTAACCCACAATTCACGTCTCTTTTCAGCAAGAGGATTAATATTTTTTCTATTATCGAAAATAGAAGGGAATCGATGGAATGAAACCTTATCTCTACCGCTTCTACTTCTACATTTCACAATCGCGCAAAATTGAGGCATTATCGAGAAAAAATGTTTTAAAATATGACATAAATACACAATAAGCATTTGTAGTTTTAGTTTGTTTGTCCAGCAGGCTGGATTGACAACTGTCATTTACTGTCGTCTGTCAGATATGCCCGCGGTTTATTCCATAGCTTTCACGGACTTAAGATCTTAAGTCCGTGATAGCTTTGAGGTAGTCGAAAAAGAAATTGTTAGGTTAAGTTTTATTAGTTTTTGGCGCGGTTTGGTTAGAAACTGTTGAAAGCATTAATTTGAATTTTTTTATATAAAATTAGAGAAATATAAAAATGTCCTTTAAAGTGAAAGAACAACATTGGAGCTTGACGATAGATTTTTTTGAGAAAAATAAAGAACTTGCTACAGGGCACTTTGTTGGCCCTAATGGCAGATACAAACAAAGAAAACTGTGGATGGAATTAGCTCAGCACCTTAATACTTTGGGGCTTGGGGAAAGAACACCCGATAAATGGAATACGGTATGTCTAAAATAAAATAAGTTTATTGCAAAATGTTTTTAAATTCTTATATAAAGATTTTGACTAAAAAATACATCTTAAATTTTTAGTGCTGGACAGATTACAAATATCTATTAAAAAAAAAGGCTGCTGCGTTAAACAGGGACCACATAGCCACTGGAGGAGGTTCCAGCGAAGTTGCGCCATTAAATGAATTGGAGCTTAGGTTATTGGCACTTCTTGGCCCTACTTTTTATAAGGGAGTTGGCAGTAAGGAAATAGGTGTAAGTACAAAAGCTAATAGAAAAAAAGACATACTGAACACACTATTTACTGCCACCACACCAACACTCACAATTACACTGTCTGAGACACGTTTCAATAACAAAGTTATCGTCTCAGTTTACCTTCGGTCTCTGAATTTTGGTTATCGAAACGCACCTCAGACATTGTAGTTGCGATTCTTGGTGCACTGATAGTAAATAGTGTGTTCAGTATGAATATCGCCAATGGTTCCGATAATTCCAACTACACAAAAAAGTCAATTTAAAAAATATTTTTATTTTAGGTCAAATCTGTGAGTAACATTGAAAAAGTTCAATTTAGAGCTGAATCTGAGGAGCCCTCAACTAGTTATACATTAATTGAGACCCCAGTAGAAAATCATACTGCTACTTCTGACCACAACTATGGATTTACACCAAAAAGAAATAAAAAAAGAAAAATCAGTGATGTGGATGAAATTGAGATATACCAAGAGACACTTTTGTTATTTTAAAAGATATTACAAAAACTATGCAAGAAGGCTTGTCTAAAGTTATCCATCAATTAGACATGTTAGCAACTGCAATTGAAAAATCAAATAATTTAAAACAATAAAATTAAATAGACATGTTTTATTTATTACCGAGTACAATTCTATGCAAAATATTGATCTACAAGTCTGTATCTTGCAGCAGCACCTTCTAAATTTGCATTATTTAAAGGATAAATGTCATTATAATTGTTGTCATCTTCTGGTATTTCTTCATTTAGTTGCAAATTTCCTTCTATACATATGTTATGTAAAAAAGAACATGCTTTTTCATCTGCCATAAATTGTGGCTTGTATCTTGCAGAACGCTCCTTTAAAAGACATCTAAATCTACATTTTAAAACAACAATGCAGCGCTCCACACAATTTCTGGCTCTTATGTGAGCATAATTATAATTATTCTCGGCATTATTTTGAGGATTCTGAAAAGATGTCATTAAAAATGGTTGCTGAGGATAGCCAGAATCTCCTATCAACCAACATATTTCACGTTCATTTAAATATTGAATCATGGGTTGATCCGCCATAATTTGAATTTATACTTATTTTCAAATTAGGGTCACAAATTATTTGCACATTAAGAGAGTGAAAGTGTTTACGATTAATAAAGTTGTGCTCATTTTCATGATGCTTTAAAATTGCTATATGTGTCCCATATTGCTCCAGGAAACCCCCACCTGTTCATATAATCTAATTTAATGGCATTTCTTTCTTGGGTACTTAATGGAAGTTGTATGTGTTGATGTGCAAGGTTCGATAAGGCTTGTGTTATGGATTTATTACACCTGTGTACTTGTTTGACTAAGCCCAGATATAGAATCCTGTCCAATACATCGTTGGTATGATACAACTGCATAAAATCTTAAGCAGTAAACACTTTTAATTCAAGAGGTATACCCTTCATAGATACTCTCCTCCATTATTGGATGCAGTATGGTAATCAAATCCATAACCATGCTGAAAAAATATATCTCAGTCAATTAAAATCTTCAAATAAATTATATTATTTAATTACCTTTTAGTAAGTCTGAAAATCTCGATGAATCTGGCATCCGAGAGCTCAAAAGGATTACTACTTGACCTTAGTGTTATGCGCCTTCTTATTAAATTAAGGCACTTACGTCGATTTTCAGCTCGTCTCAGTCTAGCCCGCTTTGCTCTTGAGTAGGTATTTGAAATTCTATCTTATTTCACGCAAGTGCAGAGCATGTTTTGTTTTGAGTTAATTTATAATAAATCAAAATCACTGATTTTAAATCCGTACATTTGCAACAAACTTTCATACGAGACTTTTTTTATGTTCTTTGATTATATGTAAATATAAGGTAAAGAAGCAAGCTTTTTTCACTGTTGTATATTTACTTCAAGTATAATCAATTATAAAAAGGTTTAGTACTTCCTTAATGTTAGAATTGATGAATATTGTGCACGTTTCTGTCGAGTTGCAAAATTTACCTTCTAATTTTTTTAGCTTTTTGAATCTATTGATTATTAATATATGCGAAGGAATAAACGGCCAAAAGTAAGAAGAAACTGTTCCGTAATACTCCGATGATTATATTACAACCAGTTCTGTTTGGTATAACCACTTGAATGATTAGTTTTTTAAGCAACATGTCAGGCGATGTCATAAAGTGGCCAAATAACCAAAAATGGAGGAAATACAATAACACTTTAGTGAAAAGGGGTTTCCAGGTTTATGTCACAAATCACTAGAGTAGGTGATTTGTGGTTTATGTGTTGTTATCTATGGTACTTAGTATTCATATAAAGATTGCGTTCCAGCACCAAAAAATTCCAAACTAGTTCGACTTATAATTTGAATTGTGATGCGCAGTAAATCAGTTCAAATTATGTATTAGAACAACTATCCTACAACTCATTGCTGGAACAAACCTAATATATATCTATGGCAGTTAAGTAGAAAGACAACACTTTATACATACTTGGGCTTGTGATGGCGGTGCAAGTAGGATCATAACCGTATTGGAAAAAATATGAGAATTAGAAATTTTTGGAACAAAATGAAATAAATCAGTGACAATCCTAGAATATTCGAGTTATTTATTTATTTCAGTTGACATTGAAAGCACGAAATATGACACAAATCACCATCCTTGAAATCTTAAAAAATTATAACTTTGACAAATATAGCTGCAACAATAGGTTTTCTTAATCATCCATAGTTTGAATTGATTAAGTTTTTAACCAAGTTTTAGAGATACAAATCGACGAAATAATTCTCCAAGTATTAAACAAACGAGGCACTTATATGACAATGATGAATATCTTTATCACAAATGAATATTTCAACATATATCTATTAAATTGATTAAACAATTTGTTACATAGTATAATTTCCAAAAACAACCGATACTTATTACAGTTATACAGTGTTTTTTATTTTTATGTATGGCCAAATTCTTGAAGTGTTTCGACGAATTTTAGAAAATCAAAAGATAAAATTTTTTTGTACCTATTTGTATACACATTATTGTAATAGGAAGGTGGAATCAATCGTACCGACAATATATTTGATGACGCATCATAGTCAATTGAATGTCCATAAAAAGTTTTAAGCTTGTGAATTCTTTTGATATTAGCCGCATAACATTTTAATGTAGGTAGGTAATAGAAAATAATGACATTTTAAATCGCAGGATTGGTTTATGTATTTTTGATGCGTATTTATTAATACAAATATTCACAAATCTTTTCACACACAATAAAAAACTCGTAATTTGTTTCTGCTCAAGCTCAATTTCCTAACCAATCAATGACTTTTTCAAAACGTCCAATCTAACACTTTTACGACTCATAACTCATCTTAATCCTCCCTTTTATCGAAAAAATAATCTCCTTGTTTATATACCTATATATACTGAAAGAAAGTTTCGTGGGTATTAGAATCATAAATTTGTACGTCCAAAAATTTTAAACTGATTAGAAGTTGTACGTCCATACGTATCCAACTGGTTTTTATGATTTGTGCTGCTGTAAAATAAGAATCATCAGTTCCCTCGTTTGGTATTGAAAATTGTTGAACTATGAAAGCTGGATTTTCAAAGTCAAACCTACTTCTTATTTGTTGTGCAAATTCAATATAAAACTCCAATGCGCTCATTTTAAAATTATGTACCTCTTGCAAATTTGTTTTACCACTTTGCAATAAAATTTCTGTTTTGCCGCCAAAATACACCTTTTCAATAGGTAGAAAATTCCTCGGATTTTTGGGTTAATACTGTTCAAAGTTTGATTTTCTTTACATGTTTTTAAATCGAACGATACAAAGCACCAGTTCTTTTTAATGCTAAGCGAAGTTTTGGTTTCTCAGATTTAAACGGTTTACCTGGTCTAGAACAAAAAACAAAAAGCTGTACACCTTAAAAATTGGGTTCTCAAACGAGTCCATTATTTCTGTCTGTGTTTACAAGTTACAAGCCTATTTAAAAATTATTTATTCTATGATACGGTTGGGTCAAAAATATTATTCCGAATTTTTCTTTGAACTTTGAATTTAGCAATAATTTTAGTCAAGTTATCATCTTAGGTAAGTAAAAACATTCTAGGTTGGTTGTATAACCACAATGGCGAATATTTAGAAACGTGTTCAGTTTATTAGGTGCGCCATCTCCCCTCTCTAGACGAGGATAGATGGTTCACTTATTTTTAAGGTGAGATAGCTCGATATTATTTTTTTCCAGTGTGCCAGCCAATTACAAGCGCACTGGAAGTTGTTCCAGGGCTAGTTGGATTGAGCAATAGTTAACCGAAGCCATTCTAGCCGTTAATGAAAACAGAATGGGAGTTAATGAGGCTGCTAGAAATTGTGGGGCACCGGCCACTACCCTACGAAGAAGGAAATCCACACGAAATATGAGGAAAGGTCCTCTTGGACCCTCCTCTACATTAGGTACAGCTGCCGAAGAAAAGTTGGTCAAACACATCTTGAAACTTAAAAAAAAACGGATTTTCTCTTACTCGATTGGACGGCATTTAAGTTGGCCGAACAGATAGGTATTAAACATTGTTTCAGTAAGAAATCAAGATTAGCTGGTTTTCCGTGGCTTCAGTTATTTCTACAGAGAAATCCAAGGCTGTCAGTAAGAAAAGCAGGTTTATTTTGAGCTGCAAGAGAATACTTTGACCGAAAACAATCTTATGGGAAAACCTGGACATATCTTTAATATGGACGAGACTGATGGTCTACAACTAAATAATATGCTGGGCTACGCAATTGTTAAAAAAATATCTAAAAATATCGCAAGTATCAGCTCTGGTGAAAAAGGAGAAACCATCACGCGGTTGTAGCTTGTTGTAACGTAGAAGGCTGTGTAATGAAAGGCAAAAATAAAAAAAACGTGAGATTGAGGATGGTATGCCCCCGAGATCTTTAGTGTACATGTCGGAGAAGTCAGCGTATATTAATTGTGACATATTTTTTTCAATGGCTTAAAGATTAATTATTTGTTCCCAAAAAACCGGCAGGGACAGTTTTGTTATTGCTTGATGGCCATGCTTCACACTGCAGTGAGGTGGAGATGCTTGAACACAACATCATATTGTTTTGTTTGCCAAGTCATACGACACAATTTTTGCAACCTCTAGATAGGTGTTTTTCAGATCGTTAAAACTAAACTACTACTCAGCTTGAAATTTATACATTAAAAATAACCTAGGACGAAAGCTCACTAAATTACAGTTTGGAAAGTTACTTGCCGAAGGATGGAACAAGTCTGCGATTGTAAATAATGGAACTTCAGCATTTAAGATTACTGGTATTGTGCCATTTAACCCTTCTGCTACTCCAGATAACGCTTATTTGACTGAAAATAGTAAGTTAGCTGATGTCCCTGATGCAGTTAAAAATAAACAAAATTCTGCTGGTAGTTCTAAAAGTTTTCCCAAAGCTTTAGCTAATGATCAACAACCTTGCTATAGTTTACAGACTGTAGAGTAATCTATACCAGAAAAACAACGGACTACCTGCGCCTGTAGGAAACCAATGAAACTACTTCTGTTAACTAATGTAATCCTGAAAAATACTGGATGTCATCTCACCTGTTCCAGTTATTTCTGCTGACGTCGATTCCGTTCGACGAAGGAGCAAACAGCTGGCAGAAATATTAACCACAGAAACGACAATTGGAGAGAAAAGAAAAAAGCGGGAAAAATAATAAATAATGGAAAGGACATTAATAAAAAGGAATCAGTTTTGTAGAAATCAAAATTAATCAAAAGAAAACCTAACAAAGCTTCCAACTCATCTTCGGACGAGGATGTAGAAGCACCGACATTGGATGGCTCTTCAGATGATGTGGACGACAGTGACGAATCTTGCACTGTTTGTGGTGAGGTGTATTCCCAAACCCCAAAATCTGACGATTGGGTTAAACGATTACATTGGTCCAAATGGTTTCACGATTCCTGCTCCATGTTTGTTAACTTTTGTCACGAATGTGGTGTTTTTATGTGCAAAACAAAGTGACTTGTTGGCAAAAATACCTTTTTTTCTAGTTGCGCCATCTCACCTCAGCACTGTGGGGGAGTTGGCGTTGGTGAACTGTTATTATTTTTTCCATAAATTGTAAGTTTTATTTTTGTATACACTTTTGTTACTCAATACATGTTCCTAAAACAATAAAGTTTATTCTTGAAAAGAATCGGCAATTCTAATTCGATGCATAAAAATATTAAAATGAAATTTCACAAGCTGGGACATCTATCCTCGAATTGCCCTAAGTTGAAATTGATCTTATGACCTGTTTGTAAATCATGAGAGTTTGTTTGTTATTGAGAGACAACTGTTCTTACAGATCAGAGGGTATAATTTTCACATTCCAATTTTCACTTTTTGTACCAGTTGCGAGACGTGCGCGGTGGCGTGGTATTGCCATGCACTGTGTAGTCAAGGTATTTTAGTGTGCTACTATGGGAGATACTTTGCCCATCAATACATAGTTATAATTGCAATGAGCTATAAAATAGATGTGTCGATATATTACTGCTAACATGGACAAGATTCCTGCCGATATCTTATCGTTAAAAAATGACATTGCTGCTGACGTCGAAAATAAAATTTCGTCCCTAAAATCGGATATTGAGAATAAGATGACATCGATGGACGATAAAATAGAGAATAAGATGTCAATGATGGAAAACCAGATGGACGAGAAAATCAAGGAGTTAGAGAGAAAGGTGGCTGATTTAAGAACACAGGAGACGCCAAGAAGAGAAAAGAAGACCGAGCAATCAAAACCATGCTAGCCAGAAACATTCCCTAAGCTGGAAGACATTGGCAGTTTTACCCGAGTCCAGGCCCCAACGTTCGATGGAAAACTGTCGAGGATCAATTACGTAAAACAGTTTGAAGCAACCGCTAGAGTGAATAATTGGACCGATAGGGAGAAGGCAGTAAACTTAACAATCGCGCTTCGGGGAGATGCCTTAGATGTACTTCAGACGATACCACTTGAAGAAACGGATGAAGAAGAGGTTGGACATGCGATATAGCCTCGACCATCTAGAACATTTGTACCGATTCCAGCTGAAGAACTGAAGGCGGAAACTTGACGAAACCCTTCGAGAATATGAACTGGATATTGCCCGACTAGTTAGATTTGCTTATCCATCAGCACCAGAGAACATGATGAAATGTTTGGGCATCCCGGCCTTTATTGACGGCTTATGTGATCACGATATGGAGAGGACGCTTCGATTAGTCCATTCCAAAACATTGGTCGATGCATTGACAGCTGCTCTTGAATATGAAGCAGCAACGAAGGCTTCGGGATATAACAAAATTAGGACCATCCAAGAAGGAGGTGACGAGGACAGGTTTGACCAGATCGTCAACTTGTTGAAAGGTATGGTAGACAAGAAGCCGAAGAAGATTAGGTGCTGTAATTGTGGCGAGCTAGAGCCTGCACGCAGTTCATGTAAGCGTCCTACGACTCCTACAAACCAAGAACCTCTTAAATGCAAAGCAGCCACGAAGGATTCGCGGTACAACAAAGGTAGGAGCATGCAGGAAGAAGGTGACGATGACAAACTTGACCAGATCGTCAACTTGTTGAAATATATGGCAGACAAGAAGCCGAAGAAGATCAAATGTCGGAAGTGTGGCGGGCTAGAGCACGCACACAGTCCGTCTAAGCGTCCCAAACCTCGTGCAACCCAAGAACTGCAGTCACAGGGGAAATCAGACAGGGGTAAACATCCAGCTGATGTGAATCACCTAAAAGCCAACTCTCTGCCTAGACGGTCATGCCCTGTAGACTACTCTCAATGCAACAAGTCGAAATCTAAGGAAGTTGCAGTTTCAAGAATTTTACAGTAGTCAACGAAGAATGGTCCCCCATCAGGATCAGTGGAGATCAGGAGAATGATCCTCACCTGAAGATGATCCGGCAATGGAAGGAAGAAAATTGGCGACATACATGGCAAGAAGTGTCAAGATTTTCACCGACACTCAAATCATATTGGGCTCAGTAGGACTCCCTTGTCCTGGAAGAAGGGTTGTTGAAAAGAGTCCTTGAAAACGATGATGGCTCCGAGATGAAGAGACAGCTGGTTATCCCTAGAACAAGAGTAGCTAAAGTACTGAAGAAGTTACACGACAGTCCATCGGGAGGTCATCTGGGATTGAATATAACCCTTCAGCGAGTCCGTGAAAGATTTTATTGGATGAACAGCTCCGTCGATGTGAAGGATTGGTGTAAGGCACCTATGAAACAGTATAACGTTGGAAGCCTTTTCGAAAGGATTGCTTTAGACATCGCTGGACCATTTCCGACGACAGAAAATGGTGGTAAATACATCCTGGTTATAATGGATTATTTCACAAAGTGGGTGGAAATTTACGCGATCCCAAATCAAGAGGCCACAACTGTCGCGGATGTATTGGTGAAAGAAATTATCAGCCGAATTTGGCTGTCGGCCTGGCGAATATCTAGCAGGAGAAGACTACGTGATCCAATTGTGAAGATGGCTGGAGGATATTTATGAATTAGTTTTAACAAATCTTCAAGTTACCAGCGATACAATGACACGCAGGCCACAGTAGGCGGTTTTAAAGAAGGGGACAAAGTATGGTTACACAACCTTACGAGGAGAAAAGTATTTTCTCCAAATTTACAAAAATCCTGGGAAGGTCCATACTTAATCAAGAAAAGGATCAATGATGTTATATATCGCATAATCAAGATCCCCAACGGAAAACCAAAAGTAGTTCACAAAAATCGACTAGCGCCATTCGAAGGAGACCATGACCTAGAGAAATGAGTAAACCATATTCGAGATGTGTCTGACCCTACCTTTAATGAATCTATGGGCGCGTATGGAGGTACCGGAAAAGCTAGATATGAAGTCACTTCAGAACAACGACAAGATTTGTTCACTCTCACGGAAGATTATTCACTGGCATACAACACCCCCGCCCGTATCAAGAACGCACGAGGGTTGGCAACCGTCTTTCGAAAGAAGCTCGGGCAATTAGAAAAATTTGAACATCAGATTCGGTCTCGGCTACACAAAAGTTCCGGGAGGAACTTCCATTTATGGAGGGGGTAATGTTACGAAATAGCACACTAGTGTAGTCCCTGAATCCGACTCTGCCATGTATGGAAGTTAAAATTTTTTTGCGGATACGCAGGTATTTCTTAGAACTGTTTACGATTTTTTGTCACTATCTTATCTAGACATTGTTTTTGTGACCAGTCTTATCTAGAAAATTCCAGGGAGCCGATTGTTTTTGTGTAAGCCGCAATCTAGAATTATCTAGTAAAAAAGACACTAATATATAAGGGACCGACCAGCGGGTGAAGTCAGTTTATAAAGTGATCTCGTGATATAAACAGCGAACAAGTAAATAGTCTAAGTAGTGAAGTGTTTATATAAATTAATGTAAGTGAATATACTGTGTATATAATATAAATTACTGAATAGTGTAGCGAATAAATAAATTAAGTTGGAAAATTCAAACTATATTTGAGACTAATTTTAAAACTTTCATTCAATGTACCTAGCATATGAAAATGTTTACGTGCTATAATATTCAAAGATATACAACAGCACCCAATGTAGCTATATAGGTTTTTATTAATGTTTAATTAATCAATATCCATGAAGAAATTATGGGGTTATAATGTTCAATATCCATTTAAACGAATCCTTTATGGTTTCTTATATCACATGATTTAAACAATACTACACGTGCGTCACGTTTGGTCTCAATTTGTTTAGAAGTAAACGGTTGTTCAAAGTGGTTAGTTGAAATATAATTCAATTAAAAAATAGTTCATTAATTTCGTCAATTCTAGAAATAGATGAAAATACAAGAAGTGCAGAAATAAATAATGTTGATAACAAACACCAATATTTTACGGTAGTGTTTTCTGAATTACTATTATAAATGAAGTTAACCGATTCTAAATAATTCCACAAAATAATAATAAAAATGATAAAAATTCTAAAAAATTGTCAATTATTGTTTCGATATCATCAAATATCATTGTCATTCTGCAGGGCCCGCTCTCGCCTTCATGTCACTCCGGACAAACAGACAATTTGCCGTCAATTTTTTTAAATAAAATAAAAATTATATTGAAATAATTTATTTAAAAAAATATGTAATCATAATAAACATTTAAAAAGTGCAAAAAAGTACTTGTACATATAAGGGGCATTTTTATTGCTATACTGGCAACTTGAAGATTTGTTCGAACTAATTCATGAATATCGTCCAGCCTTCTTCTCAATTGGATCACGTAGTCTTCTCCTGCTAGATCTTCTCCAGGCCGACAACCAAATTCCAGGTCACAAGGAAGCCTCATTTCACGTCCAACAGAATTTTCGCATGTGTTTCACCCGTGGACTCATTGACGGCAGATCGATAAGCCAATGCGAATAGGGAAATATACTGGTCATAATCTCTCTCATGGCTGGAAACTACTTTGGACAGGTATTTTCCAATAGTCCGGTCCATTCTCTCGACCATTCCATCCTACTGTGGATGTAATGTTGTTGTCCTGGTCTTCTTCGTTCCTAGCTTTTCGCAAATCTCCTGGAATAGATGGCTTTCGAAATTTCTGGCCTGGTCACTGTGGACTTCCAAAGGCACTCCATATCGGCTGATAAATTCTTTCACCAATACATCCGCGACAGTTGTGGCCTCTTGATTCGGGATCGCGTAAATTTCCACCCACTTTGTGAAATAATCCATTATAACCAGGATGTATTTACCACCATGTTCTGTCGTCGGAAATGGTCCAGCGATGTCTAAATCCCTCCCTCGTCGTCACATTCTTCTTGTATGGTCCTAACTTTGTTATATCCCGAAGCCTTCGTGGCTGATTCATAATCAAGAGCAGCATGGACCAATGTTTTGGGATGGGCTAATCGAAGCGTCTTCTGCATATCGGGGTCACGTAAGCCATCAATAAAGGCCTGGATGCCCAGACATTCCATCATATTCTCTGATGGATCAGCGAATATAACTAGTCGAGCAATATCCACTTCAAACTCTTGAAGGGTTTCGTCACGTTTCTGCCTTCGGTTCTTCAGCTGGGGTTGGTACAAGTGCTCTAGATGTTCGTGACCATATCGCAACTGCTTGAAGTCATCCGTTTCTTCCAGAGGTATTGTCTGGAGTACGTCTAAGGCGTCTCCCCTATGCGCGATAGTTAAGTTCACTGCCTTTACGTAATTGGTCCATGACGTCTTTCCGTCGAACGTTGGAGCTTTGACTCTGGTAAAACTGCCAATATTCTGTGTTTGGTTGGGTTTCTGACTTGTAGGTTTTTATTTGTTCGATCTTCTTTTCTTCTGCTGGCGTGTATTGTGTTCTTGAGCCTGTCATATTTCTCTCTAACTCCTTGACTTTCTCGTACATCGTTGTCATCTGATTCTCAATCTTCTCGTCCATCGTTGTCATCTTATTCTTGATTTTCTCATCTATCTTTGTCATCTTATTCTCGATTTTCTCGTCCATCGTTGTCATATTATTTTTGATATCTAATTTTAGGGACGAAATTTTATTTTCGACGTCAGCAGAAATGTCATTTTTCAAGGATAAGATGTCGGCAGAAATGTTCTTCATAGCAGGAATATCGCTCTTCATAGCAGAAAAATCGTCTTTCATGGTTGAAATCTTTTCGTCCACTTTAGCAGAAATATCATTTTTCATGGTTGACATCTTCTCGTCCATATTAGCAGAGATATCGTTCTTCATATTAGAAATATCGTTATTCATATCAGAAATTGACGAGATTAAGGTGGAAGCCTCGTCAATAAAAATGTTTCTGGATCGTAAAATTTACGTTTCCAATTTCTGGATCCTCTGGTGGTAACTGTTCATTCTGTTGAAGTGCATTATTATGAAGTACTCCACAAGCAACAATTACTGCCAATGAATTGTTCAGTTGTAACAGTAACCTTAGTGATAATATGGGAAATCTTCTTTTCCAAACTCCACACAAACGCTCAACTGGATTTCTAGTACGCCGAACTAAAAGTAAATATTCAATTATCTAAATGTATTCACAAAATGAAAACTGCACAAATTATAGTTACTGTGAAAAATGAGAAAGGTTATTGAAGAATGGTTCACTCAAAATTGTAAAACATGTGTACCTATATACTTCAAACTACACTGAAACATGTTATACATATATCTTGCTGAGCGAACCACCTCTCGAGTCTTACCTGCTTCAGAATATAACTTCTCAACTTCGTTATTTGCTCGGTCGATAGGAGTTATAACATGTGAAGTATCTGTGTACCCACTATCTCCGACTAATAGGCTATTTCCAAACTCATTAGCATGAAGTCTTTGGAAAATTGCAGAATTTTCAAACACTACTTGGTCATGTGCAGATCCTGGCCAACGAGCTACTATGTCAATGATGTTAATTTTTGCTGATGAAACAGTCTGGACATATAACATCACGTATTATTTACCTTAGCATTCTAAATAGTATAGGAACTTACCTAGAGACTGTATCTTGATATGTGTGCAATCTATAGACCCTATTGTTCTTGGAAGCCTGGCAATGCTATAGAAATCCAAATGATTTGCAGTGATTTTATCTTCTGTGGATGGCATCCTAATAAATTGAGGTGAGAGAGAAGCTATTGCATCAGTGACTTTATTAACTATTTTGCAAGCTGTTGACTTGCTGACATTGAAATAATTACCTGCACATATTGAAAAACTGCCCGTCGCATAGAATCTCAATGCCAATAATAATTGATTGATGGGAGACACTGAAAAATTCCTACCACCATAGAATATAAAATTAGCAAAGCTAAATTTGGAATGCATGTTCCAGTTGAAGGTTTGTCTCATGCTGAATGATATTAAATTATTTTTACCTGTCTCTAGGAGTTTCAATTTGAGCTTCAATTTGCTGTAATATCACTAAAACAGTTTCTTTTTTTAATCTAAATCTCATCGTAAAATCTAGATCATCTAGAGTGTCAATATAATTGGTCCTTTCTCTTACATTATATGGTCGACGCTCGTATACAATAAATTCAATAATTTCTTCACCATCATCACTCTGTATGTCTTCAAACATCCTGTTTTTGAAACAATAATAACAAATCTAAAATCTGGCAATTGTCCTTAAATCCAGAGATTTGTTCAAAATGCTAAAATAAACATAACCTACCAATAATATTGAAATAACTATTCGAATAATTTCGAATGCGCAAGCTCAAAACAGTAGCTGTCAGCTATCTATGAAACTACCACCTGAAAGTTCCGGTTACGGTTAGAGTTGAAATAGCTGACAGCCATCACGTCAATAAACAGTTTGACTGTCGTAGCTGCCAGCTAAATGAGATAGCCGGAGATTGAAAAACCGATCCTAAAGCGAGGGTAGAAAGTTTTGTAAAAAATTACCTTAATAAAATTTCTAGAAACTACATCTATGCAATGGAAAGACTGAAATTGGTGAGTGTTGAGACTATTATACAAAAATACAGCAATTTTCAACACTGATAATGCAAACTGAGTTATAAAACATCAAGATTGAACTTTTTTTAAAAAAATTCCGGTCCTAGGGATTGAAAATCCCAAAAAAATGTTTATTCCGATTTGGTTGACATTTCGCATAAGGGGTTTTTTTGTTACGAAGATTCCAAAAAATTTGTCAGCTGTTCGTAAAAAAATTATGTCGAGTGGAAAATTGAGACAAATTTATGAGAATGGGATTTTCCGGAAAACTGTACATCATATTTTGCTCATTTACGAACTTGGGCTCAGTTTTTACGCTCTTAACCTAAATACAAAATTTCAATTAAAAATGCGCTCGCGTTTTTGAGTTATCGTGTTGACCCTCAGACACATATTAAACTTGTAGATCCACTCGAATCACGAAACGTCAAAATCACTCCATTCCAATATTTCCTTTATATGTATACATATACATTATGCATAAGGTGAAGTAAAAATGAAACTTGGAATTTATATTATATACTTTCGCTAGAGCTGAAAAAACATAAATTTACCACAAATTAGTTTCCAGTAACTTGTAGATTTCAGAGAGAATAAGATTATACATTTAAGGGAAGCCTTAAAATTCATGCAGGATCAACAAGATATCGCATTTTTAAAGCGATACTTAAAATGTAAAAAATAGAACCTTTTTTTGTTATTATATGTTTGTTATTCAGAATGGAGACTATATATTTGTAATTATTGATAATTGTTTAATAAAAATTATCTTAAATACAGTGAGATACTTCATTATAATGATATAAACCTATATCCTAGTAATTTTGGGAAAGCAAAAATCAATAAAGTAGGCATTGATACGCTCAATGTTATAATAATAATATTTATTCAGCTCATGTTATACACATATATAAATAAAACTCTTGTTATCAATATTATTTATGGAAGATTAATGTATTCTTTTCTAATATGCGACTTGGTAGCCTATTTATAACCTCACGGTTGTGCATAGGCTGCTGAATTACTTACTTTGACTAAAAATTATTTAAATATATAATATACCTATCGAATAATTTTTTTTATTTAAATTAACGTGCATAAGACAGCTATAGCTATTAGCACGAGGTACAATACAGACAAAGTTGCATTACATAATGTAAATCAAAACTAAAAGCTTAAACTAACATGAATATAGGATTACATGATACATGACATGATATAAGCAAAGTTATTTAAATATATATAATTTTTTGTTGTGATTAAATTCTGTTGATAAGTTATTCTTCTTCTAGGAACTTGATCACTTTGCGAACTTGATTATCACTATTTAGAATCCCCTTGTAGTTTGTATGTATTCCTAATTGTAGGCGTCTTGTGGCGAAGTATGGACATTCAACGATGATATGATTGATGCAGAGCTTTAGGTGGTAATACTGACAGTTCGGCTGAGGTGATGATATCATTAGGTAATCATGCGTAAGGCTAGTATGACCTATACGTAATCTTCGTATGACAGCCATATTTTTCCTAGATAGATCGGTACATGTAAATTGATTCACGATTCGTTGAATTTCACGCAGTGAACACATACCTTTACTCCAGTGAATTTGCCGGTTGGAACGATTGGTTTTTTCAGGCTAGCTTTTAAATCATTACAAAGCTGGAGATTCACCGTGGCAGTAGCAGTTGAGGCAGCTTCTTTGGCAATAATCCGAAAATGGGAAGGGACCCATGTTATTGTGACTGTTGTATTTTGTCTTTTTAGTTGTTGATATATGTCGTGTATATCTTGGACAAGGGAGTGGTTAGTAAATGTATTCTTAAAGGAATGGATGGAGGATAATGAGTCTGTGCATATGGCTATGTGTATATTTGCAAGTTGTTGGACATGTTTGAAGACTTGTAAGATAGTGTTTAGCTCACCCGTGTGGACGCTACAAATAGAGGATATTTTGTGGATTCCGATCGATCCTTGTACCGTGGTAATGGAACACCCAACTCCCACTTCTGTCTTGGATGCGTCCGTATATAAGACCATGTTATATTCTTTATTATTCAGCAACTCAACGAAAACTGATCGAGTAACATCTCTATTGGTTTTCTCTTTGTTAAATTTGCAGAGGGAGAGATCGTAATGTGGGAGAAATTTGGTCCATGGAGGAGTGTTGGAGAGTGGGCGGATTCGAGTATGTGATAGGTTTACGTCTTGAATTAGTGGTTGTATAAGTTGAGGAATAGAACGTATAATAAAGGTATATGGGGGGGTTGTCATGAAGTTGGTATGATGTTAATATAAGATACACTGGATTGGGGGGATTGGAGGAAATCGCGGCAATATAGTTGAGAAGGAGGTGTTGTCGTCTGAGCCAGAGAGGAGGGAGCTTCACAATAGAGACTGTCAGCTGGGCTTGATCGAAACGCTCGCAGGCATAAGCGGATGGCGGTATTATGTACTGTGTTGAGGGAACGTAATAGTATTTTGTACAATGAGCAAGGTACATTCATCCGCGCCCCAATAATAATTTGAGAGCGTTTTAATAATATTTAGTCACTTAAGACATATTAATTTAATTTCCTGTATATGTTATCTCCAGGATAATTTAGAGTAGAATAACATTTCCAGGATTTTACAATCATCTACGACAGGTAATTGAAAGTTGTTGACTGTGATACTAGGGATATAAGTTTGCGCTCTCCTTCTGAATTTAATAACTTTTGATTTAGCATGTGAGAGGGTAAATCCTAGAGTGGCAATTTTGGTTTGTAGTGCATTTACTGCTTGCTGAAGTATTTTGCATGTAGTGGCATTGGTTTTGCCATGGTAGTACATTATTAATCATCCGCGTATATAGAGCATTTAACCGGGGAAGGAAGATTGTCGCATAACTTGTTAATGGCGAGGATGAACAAGGATGTACTTAAAACTGAGCCTTGGGGAACTCTATCATGATAGGTATATGAAGAGGAAATGGAGTTATTAACAGAAACCCTAACTGTCCTAGATGTTAAAAATCTTTTTATGAATGCACACATGTTATCAGTGAGATTGTATTGTGTGAGTTTTTCGAGAACTGCCTTTCTAGAAATGTTATCAAATGCTCCGTAAATGTCTTACATCTTGTCTGTTATTAATTGTGCTGGAAATGTGGGTTTGTAGTAGTACAATATTATCTCTGGTTGACAGCTGACGTTGGAAGCCAGATTGTTCCTTTGAGATGATACTATGTTTTTCAAAAAACCATAAAAGACGCCTATTGATTATCTTTTCCATTCATTTGCACATAGTGCATGTAAGTGAAATCGGTCTGTAAGATTGCGGCAAGATAGGTGACTGATTCGGTTAAGTACCAGAATAATTATAGACTTGCGCCGTTGAGAAGGGAATTTTTGTGACGTCCATATGTAATTGTATACATTCAGAAGCTTAATAAGGCTATAAATGGATAATTATTTTAAGAAACTATAGGGAGTATCATCAGGATCAGCAGCAGTGTTTTTGCATTCTTTACCTATGTATCTAATATTGAATGTAATAATTTAACAACACAGCTCAATAATGTTCAATATCCTTCAAAACTTGTTCAATATCCGATAAAAATCATACTTATGTTTAATTTTCCCAATATCCAAATGAAAAATCAATTTTTCTCTGTTACTTCACAATGGACCTTAGAAATATTTAATGTAAATAATTAATATGGATATTATTACAAATTTAGAAATCATTTATAATGACATAAAAGTAATTGTTTGAAAGTATTTTCAGTTTCAAGTGTAAATGTAGTTTGCCTAAACTTACTAAAGTGGATATAGAACAAATGAGTATTGAGGCAGCGAATACATTGTTAAAAATTACCTTTAGCATTAGATATTGTTACGAAACAGCACACTGGTATAGTCCCTAAACCCGACTATGTCTAAGCCAGGTATAAAAGTTAAAATTATGGCGGATACGCAGGTTTTTTTGGCTGTTTACGACTAAACATTGTTTTTGTGACCAGACATATCTAGAAAAAGCCAGAACCAATTGTTTTTGTGCGTGTAAGCCGCAGTCCGGAATTTTCTAGTAAGAAAGGCTTTAATATAAATAAAGGACCGATCAGCGGATGAGTTGGTTGATAAAGTGATCTCGAGAAATAAACAAGAATACACCGAACAGTAAAGTGCTAATATAAATTAAATTTAAGTGATTAGTTGAATATATATAAATTAAGTGTTAGTGATTAGTTTAGTGTTTAAATACATTAGTAAGTAGCCATACTGAGTGTTTAAAATTAATCCCACCCGTAATAAAAACTTTTAATATATAAGAAAAACATTAAGTTGGTGTCAGGTGTGGGGCAATATAAATTAATATCTACATAAAAATGGCCAAGAGATTAAAGGATCTGACGATACCTCTGGAAGAAACGGATGATTTCGAGCAGCTGAAGAAGAGGTTGGACATGCGATATGGTCACGAACATCTAGAACATTTGTACCAATCTCAGCTGAAGAACCGAAGGCAGAAACGTGACGAAGCACTTCAAGGATATGAAGTGGATATTGCCCGACTCGTCCGATTTGCTTATCCATCAGCAGCAGAGAACATGATGGAATATCTGGGCATACAGGCGTTTATTGATGGCTTACGTGACCACGATATGCAGAGGACGCTTCGCTTAGCCCATCCCAGAACATTAGTTGACGCATTGACAGCTGCTCTTGAAAATGAAGCAGCAACGAAGGCTTCGAGTTACAACAATGTTAGGACCATCCAAGAAGAAAGCGACGAAGACAAGTTTGACCAGATCGTCAGCTTGATCAAAAGTATGATGGACAAGAAGATGAGAAAGATCAGATGCTGGAATTGTGGCGAGTTAGGGCATGTACGCAGTTCATGTAAGCGCCCCAGGACTCCTGCAAACCAAGAACACCAGTCACAGGAAAACTAGAACGGGTCGGCTACGAGGGGGCAGATCAGACCCATGATCGTTCCAAAGACCCTCTCATACTGATACCTTCTCTCAGATGTCGCAACGACAGTGTATATGTGGATGTCGAAGTAAATGGCAAGAAATATGCTCTGCTGGTTGACACTGGAGCAACTAGAACCATTATACGACCAGAACTAATAAACTCCAAGGAGAAGCTTTTACCAACGAGGCTGCGACTGCGGACCGCCACAGGTGAGAGTGCCAACGTTCACGGTGAGACACAAATCCAATTGTGAATTGGCGCAGAAAAGTTCGGTAATCGTAGCTGACATTGAAGAAGACGTGATTCTGGGAATGGACGTAATGAATGTACATGGTTTCCAATTAAATTTCATAAACAGAACCATAAAAGTGGGTTCCGAGGAGGTATTCCTTCATCCATATGAAGGCAGCGCGGTGTTGGCAGCTGTACAGGAAGATACCGTTCTACCTGCACGAAGCGAAAACATGATAGTAGCACGGCTATAGGGAATCATGGAGGAAGGTACACCGGTGATGATGGAGCCAAGGAACCACGATGAAGAAGTTGGTAAAGGAGTACTAATTGGAAAAGGATTAGTTACGTCGGCGAAAGAGATCCCAGTACGTGTGATAAACATGAATGATTACCCAGTTACCATCAAGAAGGAAACCAGGATTGGATCCTGCGTACCAGTGACGTCTATAGTTCGCCAAACAACGACCACTGATAATTCTAATGCCAAATTCGAACAAATGTTATCAGTAGCTGGTCAATCTTTGGATCGAGCTGAAAAAAAGAGAATGAGAGAATTTCTCTTGCAGTATCGAGACTTATTCGTACCAAAAGGAGGAAAGAATGGCAGAACATCAGCCGTCAAACACAAAATCCATACTGGTAATGCTAAGCCAATTAGACAATCGGCTCGAAGACTTCCACGAGCGAAGAGAGAGGAAGCTGAAAGAATAATTCGAGAGATGGCAGAAGAAAAAGTAATAGAACCATCTACTAGTCCATGGGTGTCTCCAGTAGTGCTCGTCAAGAAAAAGGATGGAACTACGAGATTCTGCGTGGATTATCATCAGCTTAACAACGTGACGAAGAATGACAGCTATCCTCTGCCTCGAATTGACGAGACGCTAGACATTTTGGCCGACAGCAAACTGTTTTCCACTTTGGACCTGAAGTCTGGTTATTGGCAAGTGGAAATGGACCCAGAAGACTGCTTTTACCACCGGATCTGGATTATATCAATTCAACGTCATGTCATTCGGGCTCTGTAATGCGCCTGCGACATTTGAAAGACTCATGGAAAATGTCTTGAGAGGGTTGTCTTGGAAGACATGCCTGGTCTATTTGGACGACATCGTAGTACTGGGGAAGACATTTTACCAACACTTGAAGAATTTGGAAGACGTATTCAAACGACTTCAAGGTGTCCAACTCATGTTAAACCTGAAGAAATGTCAGCTGTTCCAAAACCGAGTCAACTATCTAGGTCAAATAGTGAGCAATGAAGGAGTGGCGGTGGATCCAGAGAAAATTGCTTCCATTCAGCAATGGCCGCAACCAACCGACAAACATCGAATTAGGAGTTTCTTTGGACTTTGCACGTATTATAGAAGATTTATCAGGAAGTTTGGAGATATTGCCAAGCCTCTAACGCGACTCACAGAAGAAGCAAGAACTTTCCAATGGGACGAAGACTGTCAAACGGCTTTTGAAACCTTGAAGAGGCATTTAACCTCGGCGCCGATATTAGGATATCCATTACCAGAGGGGGACTTTATTCTTGACACTGACACAAGCAACGTAGGAATTGGTGGAGTGCTCTCACAGATCCAAGGAGGGCAAGAAAAAGTGCTGGGATATTTCAGTAAAGTCCTCTCCAAACCAGAACGAAACTACTGCGACACAAGAAGAGAACTTTTGGCAGTAGTGAAGTCCGTGGAACACTTTTACCAGTATCTCTATGGTAGGAATTTTTTAATCCGGACTGATCATGCAGCACTCAAGTGGTTGATGCAGTTCAAGAATCCCGAGGGCCAGATCGCTAGATGAATTGAACGACTTCAAGAGTACGATTTCAACATCGAACATCGAGCTGGTGTGAGTCACCGAAATGCCGACTCCCTGTCCAGACGGCCGTGCCCAGCAGACCGCTCCCACTGCAACAAGGCGGAATATAGGGAAGCTGCAGTTTCAAGAACTACTGTAGTCAATGAAGAATGGTCACCCACCAGGATCAGAGAAGATCAGGAGAATGATCCTCATCTGAAGATGATCCGGTAATGGAAGAAAGAAAATCGGCGACCTACCTGACAAGAAGTGTCAAAATTTTCACCGAAACTCAAGGCGTATTGGGCTCAGTGGGACTCTCTTGTCCTGGAAGAAGGGCTGTTGAAAAGAGTTCTTGAAAACGATGATGGTTCCGAGATGAGGAGACAGCTAGTTATCCCGAGAACAATAGTAGCTGAGGTACTAAAGAGGTTACACGACAGTTCATCGGAAGGTCATCTGGAAGTGAAGAAAACCCTTCAGCGAGTCCGTGAAAGGTTTTGTTTTATTGGATGAACAGCTAAGACGATGTGAAGGACTGGTGTAAGAAATGTACGACTTGTGTTACGAGTAATGGACCACATCGCAAGAGAAAGGCACTCATGAAACAGTACAATGTTGGAAGCCCTTTCGAAAGGATCGCTTTAGATATCGCTGGACCATTTCCGACGACAGAAAACGGTAGCAAATACATACTGGTTGTAATGGATTATTTCACAAAGTGGGTGGAAATTTACGCTATCCCGAACCAAGAGGCCACAACTGTAGCAGATGTATTGGCGAAAGAATTTATCAGCCGATATGGAGTGCCCTGGGATATTTCAGTACAGTCCTCTCCAAACCAGAACGAAACTACTGCGTCACAAGAAGAGAACTTTTGGCGGTAGTGAAGTCCGTGGAACACTTTTACCAGTATCTTTATGGTAGGAAGTTTTTAATCCGGACTGATCATGCAGCACTCAAGTGGTTGATGCAGTTCAAGAATCCCGAGGGCCAGAACGCTAGATGGATTGAACGACTTCAAGAGTACGATTTCAACATCGAACATCGAGCTGGTGTGAGTCACCGAAATGCCGACTCCCTGTCCAGACGGCCGTGCCCAACAGACTGCTCCCACTGCAACAAGGCGGAATCTAGGGAAGCTGCAGTTTCAAGAACTACTGTAGTCAATGAAGAATGGTCCCACCAGGACCAGAGAAGATCAGGAGAATGATCCTTGTCTAAAGAAGATTAGGCAGTGGAAGGAAGAAAATCGGCGACCTACATGGCAAGAAGTGTCAAGATTTTCACTGAAACTTAAGGCGTATTGGGAACAGTGAGACTCACTTGTCCTGGAAGAAGGGCTGCTGAAAAGAGTCCTCGAAAACGATGATGGTTCCGAGATGAGGAGACAGCTAGTTATCCCTAGATCGAGAGTAACAGAGGTACTGAAGAAGTTACACGACAGTCCATCGGAAGGTCATCTAGGAGTGAAGAAAACTCTCCAGCGAATCCGTGAGAGGTTTTATTGGATGAACAGCTCCGATGATGCGAAGGACTGGTGTAAGAAATGTACGACTTGTGCTACGAGTAATGGACTACATCCCAAGAGAAAGGCACCTATGAAACAGTATAATGTTGGAAGCCCTTTCGAAAGGATTGCATTAGATATCGCTGGACCATTTCCGACGACAGAAAATGGTGGTAAATACATCCTGGTTGTAATGGATTATTTCACAAAGTGGGTGGAAATTTACGCGATGCCGAATCAAGAGGCCACAACTGTCGCGGATGTATTGGTGAGAGAATTTATCATCCGATATGGAGTGCCCTTGGAAGTCCACAGTGACCAGGGAAGAAATTTCGAAAGTCATTTATTCCAGGAGATTGGCAAGAAGCTGGGAGTGAAGAAGACCAGGACAACAGCCTTACACCCACAGTCAGATGGAATGGCCGAGAGAATGAACAGGACTATTGGAAAATACCTGTCCAAAGTAGTATCCAGCCATCAGAGAGATCGGGACCAGTATCTTTCCCTATTCGCATTGGCTTATCGATCTGCCGTCAATGAGTCCACGGGTGAAACACCTGCGAAAATCCTGTTTGGACGTGAAATGAGGCTTCCTTGTGACCTGGAATTTGGCTGTCGGCGTGGAGAAGATCTAGCAGGCGAAGACTACGTGATCCAATTGAGAAGAAGGCTGGACAATATTCATGAATTAGTTCGACAAATCTTCAAGTTGCCTGCGACAGAATGAAAAGTCGGTACGACATGCAGGTCACAGGAGGCGGTTTTAAAGAAGGGGACAAAGTATGGTTACACAACCCGGCGAGGAGAAAAGGATTTTCTCCAAAATTACAAAAATCCTGGGAAGGTCCATACTTAATCAAGAAAAGGATCAATGATGTTATATATCGCATAAGCAAGATCCCCAACGGAAAACCAAAAGTAGTTCACCAAAACCGACTAGCGCCATTCGAAGGAGACCATGACCTGGAGGAAGGAGTAAACCTTATTCGAGATGTGTCTGACCCTACCTTCGATGAATTTATGGGCACGTATGGAGGTACCGGGAAAGCTAGATATGGAGTCACTTCGGAACAACAACAAGATTTGTTCACTCTCCCGGAAGATTTTTCACTGGCATACAACACCCCCGCCCGTATCAAGAACGCACGAGGGTTGGCAAGCGTCTTTCGAAAGAAGTTCGGGCAATTAGAAAAATTTTAACATCAGATTCCAGCCCCTGGAAAGACACTGAAACTGAAACATAATTCGCGGTACGTCTTCTACGTGGTAACTAAAAATGAATTTCAAGATAGATCTACCTACTGCGATGTCTGGGAAGCACTTCGACACCTCCGAGACCATGTGTTAGAATCCAGCGTGAAGAAACTGGCTATGCCTAAGATAGCGAGTAACCAGTTGGATTGGCGAGTTATCAGGAACATGGTAGAGGTTATCTTTAGAAATACCGGTGTCCAGATATTAATTTGCAGCTACAACCTCCGTTATCAGTATCCGATGAAGACGGTGCCCTGCTATTTCCATAAGATCGGAAAGTGTAGAAATGGGCCCAGTTGCCGATTCAAACATCCAGTCTCGGCTACACAAAAGTTCCGGGAGGAACTTCCATTTAAGGAGCGGGTAATGTTAGGAAACAGCACACTGGTATAGTCCCTAAATCCGACCCTGTCTAAGCCAAGTATCAAAGTTAAAATTATGGCGTATACGCACTGTTTTTTTATATAACTGTTTACGACTATATTATCTAAACATTGTTTTTGTGACCAGACTTATCTAGAAAAGGCCAGAACCAATTGTTTTTGTACGTGTAAGCCGCAGTCCGGAATTTACTAGTAAAAAAGGCTTTAATATATAAGGGACTGACCAGGAAGAGTGAGTTTAGTTGATAAAGTGATCTTGAGAAATAAACAAAAATACACCGAACAGTAAAGTGCTAATATAAATCAATAATTGAAGTTGCGTGTATATAAATTAAATTCAAGTGATTAGTTAAGTATATATAAATTAAGTGTTAGTGAGTTAGTGTTTAAATAAATTAGTAAGTAGCCATACCGAGTGTTTGAAATTTATCCCACCCGTTTACGTTTTAAATAAATTAGAAAAACATTACATTCCTTTTAAGAATGCGACAAATTTTGGAAAAGTGGCTATGTTTACATTTTTCTTCAGTAAAATGGTACTTTTCAACATGAGTGCATGCACCACAGGGTACATGATTTGACTGTTTCAGATTTTTGAGCCATATAAGCCTCTGCAATAGTTTTGCATTTCACGTACGTACTTCCCGGACTAGGTCGAAAAATGCTACTTTCTTAAAATCACAATGTATAGTTTATTTGAAATATAAGCTTATAATATGTGCTACGTTAACAAATGCAATCCTCTATGAAGCCTTTGTAGGGAATGTTATTTAAAATAATCAAGTTATCAGGTTGCGACAGGCAATTTGGGACACCCTGTACATAGAGTGTCAAAATACCTCATTTCATTTCCTGAACTAATATGACAATTTTTATCTCCACCACTGCACTGAGTTTACTAATTTATTTCCGCGGCTCCGCCACTGCTTCGTAAATAGAAAATTCGAATCGTCGTTATATGGCCATAACTGTACTTTCATCCTTTCAACGACGTATTGTCATCCATCAATACTCTTTACATCCACAGGCTATTGCTTTTTGGATTGCAAGGGTCGCGGAAGGCGCGAAGATACTTTTTCAGGTAAAAACGGCGTTGAAGTAAGTAAAATCTGCAACCAAAACCAAAAACCCGAACGCTTTCTCCTTTAACCATGTACTATGACTCCAAGGTCAAATTTTTACAATTTCATTTACTAATAAAGATTAATTATAAACGAAAACTTTCCAAACTCACCTTGTAGATTAGTTATTATCATACCGTATTAACGATGATGTACAATGTAACTGCAACCTATTAATTCGTTGTTATTGGATCATTTCGAAATTAATTAGCCATTCAACCCTTTTTATTCATAATTCCGATTCAGATAAAGCAAACAACTAAACGTTACATTTTCGGCCGCAATAAAATTCATTGCGATTTAATATACATTCAGTGCAACAGTTGGTTTGTTAACGAACCGGATACTTTGACCTCTTTAAATGAAAAATATAAAGGAAACTTTAAAAATTGGAAGATGCGTTAATACAAAGACCAAACTAATTAATAAAGGTGGAAAAGAGGGGTCGAAAATTTTGGAATGAAAGTAATTTTTTATTTACTTCGTTTATTTATTTAAAATCGACTTTTAACAGCCAAAAATAATTTTTATTATCTATCTGTTTCTGCCTCAACTCATGATTATCAATATATGCATATTTTCTTTTTCTTAAAAGATAAATTATAATAAGTATGCGTGTTTAATTACAGGGCGAACCAAAAAAAGAGTAAGAACAGAAAAGATGGATACAGAAAGTAGTGGAGATGAAACACGGAAAAGGGCAAGGGAATTCAAAGAAATTATCAGAAAGAGCAAAATATATAAACGATCCCCTGACAAACCAAAAGGTAACACTGGAAGTGAATATTTATTCATTGAAATAAATGATGACTGCATTAATTGATGAAGATGAAGGAAGAAATGATGATTGACATAACATATATTTGAAAGGAACAAAACGAAAATAGGCAACAAATTAGGGAGCTATAGTTCGTTTCCAAGTAGTTGATAGTACAGAGCGCCTATAATAAACGGAAAACGGAGGTCGGGTGTCTCAAAAAATTGTATCTCTTATTTATCTTTTACAATGTATCTAGACTAAGAAGAAAGAAATTGTGACCAGGCCACCCGGTAATCGGTCAAATAACAATAGGTAATAAAATGCAAATGAGAGCATACGCAAGTAACCAAACGGTCCATAGCCGTAGAATGATTTTTGCTTAAAGTTTATTATAATTAATATTATAATGAAAATACAAAGTAATTGTGCACTAAGATTTATATACACACATATTCCTGTAAAAAATAAAAAAAATTATAACAAATAGTTGCAGGTGAACATTACTTTAACTATAATATATACAGCATTATTAACTAAATTCTTCATCAGAAAAATCTGAAGAATCGTCTTGTCCTAAGTTAATAATTAACGGTTCGATCTCTGTAGCTTCGTCGATTAAGTCGTCAAGATCCCACATTTTCCCCTCCTCAGCTATATCATGTTTTATGGCGCTAGGCCAGTTTTCGGCAGTCACATTCTAGAAGTTTAAAAGTTTTGTTGTTCTTGGCAACATAACCTTTGACTTGTGCCCATATAAGCTCTATTGGGTTCAGCTCACAGTGGTAAGGGGGTAAGCGATGTACAATAATACCTCTACTTTTTGCAATCTCATCGATTACAAATTTTTTAAACTCTGCCTTACGCTGTCTAACGATTTGCAAAAGTTCTTTTTTCACCATGGTATCATCGAAATTTAAGGCTTTACACTGCAACCACTCAATTATCGCTGCTTTTTTCCATGAACTTGTGGGAAGCTTCTCTACTAATCGAGAATGATAGCGCGTTATCCATTACAATAACTGAATTCTGGGGAATGTATTCGATTATTTTTTGAAAATATTACTCAAAAACGTCAGCCGTCATTTCTTCGTGGTAGTCTTTGGTTGAATTGGATTGAAATTCCAATAATCCTTGATCCAAAAATCCGTTTTCACTGCCTTTATGGGTTATAATAAGCCTGCGTCGCTTTCCAGACGGAAGTCTTAATCCTCTTGATCAACCCTCCATGACAGCTTGTCGGGAATTCAGTATATTTTTATCTTGCC
Source organism: Galeruca laticollis (assembly GCA_963921935.1). NCBI lineage: Eukaryota > Metazoa > Arthropoda > Insecta > Coleoptera > Chrysomelidae > Galeruca > Galeruca laticollis. The sequence goes on from OY998177.1 coordinate 102,384,906, forward strand.
AGACTTTCGATACGGAGTGTCCCACATTTAGCCAGGTATCATCCAAATAGAAAATATTCTTACATTCGTTGCGATATTTTCGGATTGACCTTAAGCATTCTCGTCTCCAGCAGACAATATCCGGCCTATCAATAAGAAAAGATTTTCTGTTCTGTTTTTCCCACCGAAAGTTCATTCCATGAAGAATTCTTCATACTCTAGTTCTGATAGTTGTGGCAGGTTTTCGTCATTCTGGGCGGCTTGCACAATCTTGCCCAATGTTGGTATTCCTTTTGCGAAGTACGTACCATGCACTATTCTACGTACATTGTCTTTGTCATCGTCGTCGATTTCTAATGGTTTCTTCCCCGGGTGAGGAATAGCTTCACCGAGGTTCCGGCATTTTCTCTCACGTAAAAATCTATAAATCGTTGATTCTCCTACCCCTATGATACTGGCACAGTTCGTAATTATGTCACGAATCGAACTTGTGTGGTTTTGGTGCACAAGACTATCATGAACGTTCAGGATTAATGTTTTTTCCCGCAAAGAATCTGCACTTTTGCTAACTCGTTGAATAGGAATTGGAGAAAAACTTGAACTTGAAGCCATCTCAATTAGAACAGACGTTACTTGCTAGTTGCCGAATACTAACTATTCAAATTTTATTGTATACAGGTAGTTAGATTTAAATATTAACAGGAAATTGGGTTATACCTGTATAGGTTACGGGGAAGGTACTCAGAAAAAAGGAATGTTTGAATATAGTATAACAAAATAACTGCGGGAGATTTTGTAAAGTTTCTAAATACCTGGAAAAAACTTATATAGATAATACCATATGAAACATTCTACTGTATTGCCATCTTTTTTCATGTAGGTATAATGAAATCTCAAACTACTGAAATTTGGGAACATCAATAGGCAATAGCATGTGAAGATATTTACCGATATATTTTAGTTATACGAATTGTAGAATTGAAACAATATCACAAAAATATTTTTCTTCATTCCAGCGGGCATGTTTTTGAACCAAACAACATATTTTTTCAGTTAAAAAATAGTAATTTGTAAAACAAGTGTCACAATGACTCGTTTTGTGGTAAGAGTTGACACTTCTTGCCAGGTAGGTCGCCGATTTTCTTCCTTCCATTGCCGGATCATCTTCAGGTGAGGATCATTCTCCTGATCTTCTCTGATCTTGGTGGGTGACCATTCTTCATTGACTTGAAACTACAACTTCCTCAGATTTCGACTGGTTGCATTGTGAATAGTCTACAGAGCATGACCGTCTAGGCAAAGAGTTTGCTTTTCGGTGATTCACATCAGCTGGATGTTCACCTCTGTCTAATTTCCCCTGTGACTGGAGTTCTTGGGTTACAGGAGTCTTGGGGCGCTTAGACGGACTGCGTACGTGCTGTAGCTCGCCACACTTCCGGTATTTGATCTTCTTCGGCTTCTTGTCTGCCATACCTTTCAACAAGTTGACGATCTGGTCAATTTTGTCATCGTCATCTTCTTCCTGCATGGTCCTACCTTTGTTGTACCGCGAGCCCTTCGTGGCTGCTTTACATTTAAGAGGTTCTTGGTTTGCAGGAGTCGTAGGACGCTTACACAAACTGCGTGCATGCTCTAGCTCGCCACAATTACAGCACCTGATCTTCTTCGGCTTCACGTCTACCATACCTTTCAACAGGTTGACGATCTGGTCAAGTCTGTCATCGTCACCTTTTTCCTGTATGGTCCTTCCTTTGCTGTATCCCGAAGCCATCGTGGCTGCTTCATATTCAAGAGCAGCAGTCAATGCATCGACCAATGTTTAAGGATGGGCTAATCGAATTGTCTTCTCCATATCGTGGTCACATAAGCCGTCAATAAAGGCCTGGATGCCTAAACATTCCATCATGTTCTGTGGTGCTGATGGATAAGCAAATCGAACTAGTCGGGCAATATCCATTTCATACTCTTGAAGGGGTTCGTCAAGTTTCCGCCTTCGGTTCTTCAGCTGGAATCTGTACAACTGTTCCAAATGTTCGTGACCATATCGCATGTCCAACCTCTTCTTCAGCAGCTCGAAGTCATCCATTTCTTCAAGCGGTATCGTCTGAAGTACATCTAAGGCATCTCCGCGAAGCGCGATGGTTAAATTCACTGCCTTCTCTCTATCGGACCAATTATTCACTCTAGCGGCTGTTTCAAATTGTTTCACATAATTAGTTCACGACATTTTTCTATCGAACGTTGGGGCCTTGACTCGGGTAAAACTGCCAATGTCTTCAAACTTAGATACTGTTTCTGGCTTGCAAGGTTTCGTTTGCTCGGTCTTCTTTTCTTCCTCTGGCGTGCCTCGCGTTCTTGAATCGGCAATCTTTTCTTCTAACTCCTTGATTTTCTCGTCTATCGTTGTAATCTTATTTTCGATTTTCTCGTCCATCGTTGACATTTTATTCTCGATTTTCTTGTCCATTGTTGACATTTTATTCTCGATTTTCTCGTCCATCGTTGACATTTTATTCTCGTCCATTGTTGACATCTTATCCTCGATTCCAGATTTTAGAGACGAAATTTCATTTTCAATGTCAGCGGCAATGTCGTTTTTCATTAATAAGATATCGGCAGATATATCGTTCTTCAAAGTAGAAATATTCTCGTCCATGTTAGCAGAAATGTCGTTCTTCATAGCACAAATCTTCTCGTCCATGTTAGCCGAAATATAATTCTTCATAGTAGAAATCTTCTCGTCCATGTTCTCTTCCATGGCAGAAATCTTCTCGTCCATGTTAGCAGAAATGTCGTTCTTCATAGCACAAATCTTCTCGTCCATGCTAGCCGAAATATCATTCTTCATAGTAGAAATCTTCTCGTCCATGTTCTCTTCCATGGCAGAAATCTTCTCGTCCATGTTAGCAGAAATTGATTAGATTAAGGTGGAAGCCTCGTCATTAAATAAAACTGTTTCTGGATCAAATCCGTCATTTTCCAGTGCCACTTTAAGTATTTCTACTAATTCGCTTTTCTTACCGGACGTTTCCAACTCACGATCTTCCAATTCTGCTCTTAATTCCGCCACTTTCAGATCCCTCAATCTCTTGGCCATTTTTACGTAGCAATTTATTTATATTACCCCACACCTGACACCAATGTAATGTTTTTCTTATTTATTTAAACAATAAACGGGTGGGATAAATTTTAAACACACGGTATGGCTACTTACTAATTTATTTAAACACTAACTCACTAACACTTAATTTATATATACTTAACTAATCGCTTAATTATTAATTTATATTAACTGTATATTCACTCAAACTAATTTATAAACACTTTATATTCACTTATTTACTTGTTTATCTGTCCAGATCACTTTATCAACTCACTCCTCCGCTGATCGGTCCTTATTTATATTAATGCCTTTCTTACTAGAGAATTCTGGGCTTTTTCTAGATAACTCTGCTCTTAAAAACAATGTTTACATAAGATAGTCGTAAACTCGTAAACAGTTCTTTATAACTGCGTATCCGCCATAATTTTAACTGTTATACCTGGCTTAGACAGAGTCGGTTTTAGGGACTATACCAGTGTGCTGTTTCGTAACAATATTATAACCGAATAATTGTGTAAATTGTAAACAAACTTTCATTTAAGCAAACAGAGGATGATTATTTGTTTAAAAAAGAGCTTCTTCGTATATGCTCTTGCGATCTATTTATATTGTATCATGAACCAACTTATTTCTGTAATACATCTTCACATAGATATCTAGTAATTTATCCAAAAAATCGAACGTTATGTATACCTATATATTAATTCTATACAATATAAAAATAAACAATTGACAAATCATTGATAAATAAACGTTAGCGTACTTTATTGATTAATATTTTTAATATATAAATCATTCTAATTTACCTGTAGGAAAATTTAATATAATAATTTGCTAACTAGAACAACGCTAGATCATTTTATTTATAATTTGTGTCAAGGTTAAAGTCAAATGTCAAATAAAAGTATAACTAAATACAATAACCAACTGTACACTGAAAATTACTAAAACAGTGTTCAAAGAGCTTCATTGTGACACTGTAAACAATGTTATAATGAAGTCTCTTTTACACGCGAATTATAAAAAAAATATTTGTCTTCATTCCAGCGGGCATGTTTTTGAACCAAACAACATATTTTTTCAATTAAAAAATAGTTATTTGTAAAACAAGTGTCACAATGACTCGTTTTGTAGTACGAGTGAAGTTTGTAAATCACGAGTACTACAGAAAGTCATTATGGCACAAGTTTTACACAATATTTTTTATAATTCGCATTTATTTAATTTTTGAAATTAAATATAATTACATATAATCCCTGTTTTTATACTAGGGGGAGTGGTTTGGATTTAAGTTGGCAATTCTGTAGATTCCTAATTGGCCAGATCACAGATGGTTTTATTCAGCACTTGACTTTTGACATATTATAACCGAATAATTGTGTAAATTGTAAACAAACATTCATTTAAGCAAACAGAGGATGATTACTTGTTTAAAAAAGAGCTTCTTCGTATATGCTTTTGCGATCTATTTATATTATATCATGAACAGAATTATTTCTGTAATACATCTTCACATAGATATCTGGTAATTTATCCCAAAAATCGAACGTTATGTATACCTATATATTAATCCTATACAATATAAAAATAAACAATTGACAAAGCATTGGTAAATAAACGATAGCGTACTTTATTCATTAATATTTTTAATATATAAATCATTCTAATTTACCTTTAAGAACATTTAATATAATAATTTGTTAGCTAGAACAACGCTAGACCCTTTTATTTATAACTTCTGTCAAGGTTAAAGTCAAATGTCAAACAAAAATATAACTAAATACAAAATATACATAGATTCAGATATGACAATAAAAGGGAGGTTCAGAAGATAATAAGAGAGATAGAGGAGAGAGAGAGAGAGAGAGAGAGAGAGAGAGAGAGTAAATGAAGAAAGATACAACGGATATCAGGTAAAAATGGAGTGCATGAAGATAAATATAACTGGAGTTGAAGCATGGATGAAAAACATTAAGGAACACAAAATATACATAGATTCAGACATGCAAAAAAAATAAAGAGAGGTTCAAAGATAATAAGAGAGAAAATAAAGGAAGGATGAAACAACGGACATCAGGTGAATGTGAGATACACGAAGATAAATATAAATGAAATGGACTGGAGATGGAACATAGTCGGAAATAAATTAGTACTGGACTCAAAGAGTCAATAATATTCCAAGAAACGGATAAACAAACACAGGACACACGCTATGAAAAAGACACGAATGAGGAAGAGAGGAAAAACGACTTCAGACAAGCGAAAGACATAGGAGTAAACAGGGAAGTAAATAAACAGAAAAACGTTTTATAGTAACCGAAATCGAGAGGATTAAAATCTGGACAGTGTTCGGGAAAGTTGGTATCTAAATATGTTTTGACATCTCTGTGGTGAAATGTGCCGATGCACAATCTTGCATGAACCACATATTTTGCCTTAAGTTCAGTGGCAATTGTAGCATAGGGCTTTATAAAACATCTGAAATCTGTATTATTACCAGTTAATAAATGTTTCTAAAGATTAAAAGTGTTCCACTTTACCATTACAGCATTTCTTCCAGCAGATGTATGAAGTCGTTTTGTAAAAAATGTAAATAGTTCTTACCATTCAAAGTTTGCGGTAACTCGTAAGTCCCTAAGACATGGTCGGCAATGATCCCAGACCATATGTTTATTTTAAATTCATGCTGAAAATGCCTTTTTCTTTTAACATGTGGATTTTCAATTTCCCAGAAATTATTATTCCTCTAATTAAAAATTTCACGGCGTGTAAATGTAACCTCGGTATCACTTGCAAATTGATATATTAATGGTAGATCTGCTGGCAGTAAATTTTGTACAGGCGTAAAATGGTAGGAGTGGAAGTTTTCTAGATGTAGTCTTTTTAAAACTGAAGTTCTACGTATTCTTAAAGTTGCAAATAAACGTCGTATACTGACTTGAGGATTATCCGCAATGTGAATTATTATTTCATTTTCATGGTCAGGCGCAATGACTCTCGATCGTCCTCACGTTTAGGACGAAATAAACCACTTGTATTTGAAGAGTGCAGTGATAAGGTTGCAGCCTGTTTGGAAATCTCCTAAATATTTCCGTTTCGCCCGTTGAATTATTGTTGACAGTAAATAGCAACCATATCTCTCATTTCTGTGTCTTTGATATTTTTCAATAAAAATAGTGCTGACTTGAAACACGAAAAAGTTTAGCGGGCAGATGTTGCTTATGTGGCGCCCCGTGGAAAATTCATCGAAGTAGATGCCAAGTTATGATTTTTCATACCCAAAAACCAACTTCCAACTTAATTTCAATACTTCATCGATTACTCGAATAAATAATCACCTATGATGAAAATAAAATTGTAATTGTACTATATAGGGCACACGTCATGCTATGTAGAAATGATCAAAATAGATAGCATTTTATTTTTTAAATCTAATATACCGTGTGAGAAAAGGAAATCCTATAGTGGCTTGCCTCATCTCTTGAATTAGATCCAAAACAGCTCTCGATAGTTCGTCTAGGTTCTAAGTTGATTAAAGAATGTAGTTCCTTGAACAAGTTGTTTACCTCAGTGAATTTGTATATTTCATTGTTTGTATTTGACGGCTGATTGATGGATATGTTTGTTTGGAGTTTGGAACTAGATATATGTGGGGTTATTCATGGGGTGTTTTTGGTGGGAAGACTGGAAAACTCTATTGTGTTGTTGGATTTTTGTTGCCAAGGGTTTTCTTTGGGTATTGGGGCTGGACTATATTTACTAGGGGTGGGTTTGGTTTTGAGGTTTAATGCTCTTTGCTTTTCTAGCCATATTCTACTTTTTAAGAAATACGGGCATATCTCAGCATTTGCCGGGTGGTTGCCTTTAAAATTTGCACATTTAGCTGGTTTAGTCCGCTCCTTTGTGCACTCAGGTATTAGGTGTTGCCCTTCACATTTAAGATATCTAGGTGCCCTGCCACAGTTGGATGTAGCGTGACCCCAGAGCTAACAGTTGTGGCACTATATTATCGGTTTTGTCTGTCGTCGGTGTTCCCATTAGACTCCCGTGTGTTCGATTACCCTAACTGTTTCATTAAGGTAATCTAACGTAATTTTCGGATCTGTGATGCCGAGATAAACGGTCTGCACTTCGTTGTCATTTGAAATATATCTTGGACATTGATCTTATAAATATTGGAGAGCTCCTCTTTAATGTCTGCTATTTGCAACCCTGAGTCGCCTGAGTACAAAAGCGTGGGTTTTCTCTTCACGTCTCGAGTACGTGTGAAACGGTACGTTTCGTCTCGTAGAGTCTGTTTCAATGTTTCAAAATCGCTTACTTCTTTGGTCGAATTTATGGTATATTTAGGCTAAAAATAAAAATTATTCTTATATATATAACAACAAAGATATTCATGGGTAATTCACGCAAAAAGAAAAAGGGCTACTGAAACAGAGTGATAACCACAGACATGCACGTTTCTGGCTCATTTGCCGTCTTCAGCACGGTATAACCAAATAAGGATGTGAAATTTGGGAGCAAAGTTGTTAATCGAAACATGGCAAAACACAAAACAACGGATTTCAACAGGGAAACCAAACGCTCATTTGTGCCTTGGTTTTCCCTGTTGAAATCCGCTATTTTGTGTTTTTCCATGTTTCGATTAACAACTTTGCTCCCAAATTTTACATCCTTATTTGGTTATACCGTGCTGAAGACGGCAAATGAGCCAGAAACATGCATGTCCGCGGTTACCACTCTGTTTCAGTAGCCCTTTTTCTTTTTGCGTGAATTACCCATGCATCTCTTTGTTGTTGTTGTTAACATATCACGCGATATTCCTACATCTTATTTGTTATTTACTATGGGTCGGAAGGTTCAGACAGGGGGGCTATATGCGCCCCCGTGTCGATCTTGGTTGTTGTCCTGAAAACTCGGGATCTTCCAATTGAAGGCACAAATGAGCATTTGGTTTCCCTGTTGAAATCCGTTGTTTTGTGTTTTCCCATGTTTCGATTAACAACTTTGCTCCCAAATTTCACATCCTTATTTGGTTATACCGTGCTGAAGACGGCAAATGAGCCAGAAACATGCTTGTCCGCGGTTACCACTCTGTTTCAGTAGCCCTTTTTCTTTTTGCGTGAATTACCCATACATTTCTTTGTTGTTGTTGTTGTTAACATACCTCGCGATATTCCTACATATTCTTTCTTATTTACTATGGGTCGGAAGGTTCAAGCAGGGAGGCAATATGCGCCTCCGTGTCAATCTTGGTTGTTGTCCTGAAAACTCGGGATCTTCCAATTGAAGGCACAAATGAGTGTTTGGTTTCCCTGTGTTTCCCTGAGTTTTTCACGAAATCCAAACTGGTGACCTTTTATGAGCATATTACCTTCTAAACAATACTAATTCCGATCATTCTAAACTGATTAAAAAGAGATTCATCGCTTGCAGTAGTAGTAGATTGCAAATGTTAACGAATTATTTTATGAAGTAAAGTGTTGATGAGCGTGTCTTTTGCAGATATACCACTAAGATACATTAGTTTTAATAAAACAACATTTTATATACACTAAGATATTTGAAATAAGTAAAAGGAACGTTTCGAGGCACGCCTATGGAATTTAGTACACTGATTGATTTATTAAGGCGTAGTGGTATTTCTGAAGGGTAAAAAGGGCTCAATCTTAATGCGAGTTAGCAAAAAAAACAACCTTGCAGCTTTTCTCGAAAATAGTGTATAAAAGATTTTACTATTTTACTTATGTACCGGGAAATTAATAACTATAACATCTAAATTATTTTCCTTGAAAAATATAAAGAGTTTCAAGCTCGTTTTTTAAACAAGAAATATTATTTGTAGAGGGGAATGGGGGTCTACATTACAAATTTGAATTATTGGCTCCTTACCCGTGCGTCATTAATATCTGATAACATAACCGACATAATTATTAAGTGGCATCTCTTTCTATTAATAGTGAAGAACAGAACAAAATAATTTGACATTTGTCGGTTATGTTATCAGATATTAATGACGTCAGGGTAAATGTCAATAATTTTGAGTGTATGTGATTAAGAAATATTTGGTGTACATAATGGTGCTTATTGTTATTCAGATTTTCAGGTGGACAATGAGTTTTTCTTAGAGTGAAAGTTAATTCTTGTTAAAATATTTTAGAAATTCCAAGTTAGGGTTGACAACAAAGCTGATAATGATCTGTATAAACGCTGTCAATTGTGATTGTCTGTTTATGGCTACTTTAAATAACAGGACTTTCACTTTCCTTTATATATTTCAGTCTTTACCTACTTATTTGATAGTATTTGACTATAGTAGTAGGGTTTAACGACAATACCTGAGCTTTCAACAATGTATACAAAACGGTACTAAATATTCTATATTGTAATTGTAGGTACCTGGCCCCACAAACTTCAGGAAGTCAATGATTAAGTATATTTTTCATAAGATATAGGTATTAACAAAAATACTTATGTTTATACTTTATGTTTGAATATATTCTGAGATGTTTTTGAAGTAGTTTAAAACGTTTTAGAGATACTCAGAGATGGTTTTTTAAATTTTATGAGATGTTTTGATTTACTCTGGAACGTTTTAAGGTGATCTGAGATGGTTTGAGGTGTTCTGAAATGTTTTAGGAATTCTATAAGATGTTATGAGATATTCTCAGAAATTTTCATGTAATCTGCAATGCTTTGAGGAATTCTGAGAAATTATTGAGTTCGTATAAAATGTTTTTGGGATACCCAGAGATGCTTTTTTTTTAATTTTCTGAGATTTTTTGAGACACTATGGTAAGTCTTAAGGTAATCCGAGACGGCTTGAGGAGTTCTGAGACGTTTTAGGAATTCTATTCTATGAGATGTTTTGAGAGATTCTCAGAAATTTTCATGTAATCTGAGATGCGTTGAGGGCTTTCGAGACGTTTCTTAAAATTCTCTGATATGTTTGGAAAAACTCTGATACGTTTTTAAGTTATCTGGATAGCTCAGAGACTTTTTTAAACCTTTTGAGATACTCTGAGATGTATTTTAAATTTTATGATACGTGTTTTCAGTTAGATGATTTGAGGTATTCTGAGATGTTTTTGAAATAGCTCGAGAGGTTTTTGGGTACTCTGAGACGTTACAAAATTCTCTAAAATGCTTAAAGATATTCAGGTACACTTTCAGGAAATTTGAGATACTTTGAGGTATTCTGAGATGTTTTTAGAGTAATCTAATATGTTTGTGGGATACTAAGACGTTTTTTTTAAATTTTCTGAGATGTTGCGTTTTCAGACAATCTCAGGCGATTTTGTAATAGTTTGAGGTATTTTGAAATATCCTGATTAGTTTTCAGGTAATTTTAGACGGTTTGTGGTATTCTGAAGTAGCCTGAAAAGTTTTTTGGATGCTCTGGAATGTTTTTGGATGCTCTGGAATGTTTTTGAAATTCTGTGAAATGCGTTAAGATATTCTGAGTAGTTTTCATGTAAACTATGATTATTTGAGTTACTCTGAGACGATTTTGAAGTAGCTTGGGATGTTTTTGGGCGTTCTGAGACGTTTCTAAAATTCTCTAAGATGTTTGGAGATACTCTGGTACGGTCTCAGGTAATCTGAGATGCTTCGAGGCACTTTGAGAATTATGAGACGTTATTAAAATAATCTAAGATGTTCTGAGATATTCTGATTAGTTTTCGGGTAACCTGAGAGGTTTTAAGAATTTTGTGACATGCTTTAAGATATGCTGAGACTATTCCAAGTAATCTGAGATATTTTAAAGTAGTCTAAGATCTTTTCAGAAACTCTAATTAATTTTCAGGTATTTTGAGATGTTTCTGAAATTATCGGCGATATTTTGAGGTAATTAGATGTGGTTTCGGGTAATCTGAGATGCTTTGAGGTATTCTGAAATGCTTTCCAACTATATCAATGTGCAGAGCATGCTTGTAAAAATATTAAAACGTTATTTATCATGCTTATTACAATGTTCCATTTGATTTTGATCAACTTTAAAGCTTTCGAAATGGTGAAAAAAATTGTTTCGTACTCTATTTCAAGTTTTAGGCCATAGATCATTTTATTTATATCTTTTTTCTAAAAGGGAATAATAAAAAAAATTGCCATGATTTAAATTTAATTAGATACACAGTATTTATTTGATGCACCTCCGTATACAAATTCATTCAATCAATTTGAATATTATTTTAGTAAATAAACGAAATAGTTCCCTATTTAATAACCGAACGAAACGGTACTGTACAAAATCATGAAAAAGTTAAAACATTTATCATCTCGGTTTCCCTTTGCGGATGCTTTTCGTCGTTCTTTAATTTCTCAGAATTTACGTTCTATTAAAAATCGGAATTGTGTGATTATTCCCATATTAATTAGATATGCACCCTTTTCAATCGTCCGCGATTTTGTACTAACAAAATAAAAACGAGAATGAAAAAAGCAACAGTTGTCCATCAAACACGCGGACGTTATTTACGCCGAAATGAACAAAAAAGTTGTTAGGTAAAAAGTTGAGGGTTTCATTTTGTAGCGCGTACCCATCTGTACGAATCTTCATCAGCTGTTCGTAAAAAAAATCGGCAAGTACATACACACACACACACACACACAGTGTAAGTAAAGGTTCGGGTCTAGTATGCGAAACTTGTGCAGCGTGAAGGTGCCTCTTCGGGTTTCGTTGCGAGAAATTCTTCCCGAGAGGCTCGCTGTCCCTACAAGGGGGTGGGAGATGTGTCACGTCAAGCCATCACGCGGGGGTCCGCGAGCCTACCTCCCATCGCTAGCCCTGCGCTCAGTTCGCGTTAGTCCGTCGTTGGTATTGATCCGCTGGACAAAGGAAACTGACCACCGGTTTAGACTCACACAAGAAACTATTCCTCACTAACAGTTCGGTGTCTGTACGGTGTTGTGCGTCCCGTGTTTTTAATTAATCGACAAACAGTTATAATAGCGCGAAAAAATTCGTATTATATTTCCGTTGCAGCGCCTGCGTTTGAAAGTTTTCGTCGTGTCGCTGCCGGGTGGTGGTGTATGTGTGTGTTAGAGTGTGTGCATTCGTCAAAACTTTGCCGCAACTTTATATTTGTTTCAGAAAACTTTTCACTTTATGACTTTTTCGAACTGCGCACTAATTCGGACAGTTTTCATTGGTGTGAAACCACGTGTCGAGTTGTTGTGATATCGAAATTGAAACGTGATCATGTCGGGAAAACCTACTAAACGACCACTTAGGGCTTTAACTGCTCACGAAAAATTGGATGCTATACGAAGAGTTCACGATGGAGAAAGTAAAGCTTCTGTTGCTCGCGATATTGGAGTTCCCGAATCGACTTTGAGAGGTTGGTGTAAAAACGAAGATAAAATATCTTATTTATCTCGACAATCCAGTCCGGAAACTGATGAATCTTTAGATCGCTCGACGCAAAATAAAAAAGCGAAATTGGACGATTCATTTAATCAACCTTTCAATCTGAGTTTAAGAACAAACAACTCTTACACACTTGCCTCATCTACTTCGACAGATGCGAAACCATTAAACTTGCATAACAATACGAAAACTAACATTGCTGAATCTACTCCAAAATCGACAAATCACGTCTTGGAACGTGAAAGAAACAGGGCCGAACTTGCCAGGCTCAGTGTAGAATTAGGTTTGAATAGACCAGAAATGTTTATGCCCAACACTAATAATTTATCGTTATTATCTGATATCAGTACGAATATATCATTGATATCTCAATGGAATTCATTAATAACACAGCAACAACAACAACAGATTAAAGTGCAACAGCAACAACAAGCTAATAAAATTGAAACAACAAACGCAGTAAGTTCGTCAAACAATCTATTAACTACTGTCGACCAAAATTCTCAATTGCCGAAAGATATGCAGTCAGTACACGATTCTGTTTGGTATTGGTTGTCAACTCAACACATGTTGAATAATATGAATAATTCAGTTCCTACGTCTTCTGGTAATAATCAACCTGAAACTACTACCGACGAAGCTTCAGCTAATAGTTTTTGGGATGATTTCGCCAATTATCCGAAAAAAGGACCGTCGTTATGGAAATGGCTCAATCATTTAGCTTATAGAGGTGTAGGCGTTAACGATCCAATCTTATATCAACAGCTTACTAAAAATGGACCACCAAGACCTAGTGGTACTTCTATACCCGATCAACAAAACGCCGAAAATTTATCTTTGAGAGACGAAAAACAAAGATTGCTAGATAAGGCTTCCAATAACAAAGTAAGAGCTGTTTTGGATAATATTTTACTCAATAACAACATCACCGTAACCGAAAATAAACGTAGTAGAGACGAAGATTTGGATAATCAAAGAGAAGCGCTGGTGCACGGTGAGAAATTTTTGAAATGGTTGGAGGCCTGCAGCGATCCGACTGTAACTGCTGTCCAAATAATGCAGTTCAGATTGCTTCTGAACAACGTCAAAAACGGAGTCGACAGAAAAAACAGCGATATACAAAACAAGGCCAAAGTCAAAAGAAAGTGAGATATTTTTAATTTTTATTTTGTAAATTAAAGGCTGTTTGTAAACCAAATATGTTAAAAATCATATTTATGTAGTTTATGTACAGTTGTCACGGGCGAATTTCATAGTTAATATTTAGTACAATCAAAAAGAATTATTTAAGATAAATAAAAGCCTGTAGTTCCTTTTTAAATGTTACCTGTAACTATTACTTGTAAATATTATTGTTAGCTTTAGCGATATGCATTTTTATGCCTTGAAATTTTGATGTTTTTAACATTATTTGCAGAAATTTTGCACAATTTATTCTTATTATTGTCCTATGACTTTTGACTCACACTATATAATAATATCATACCAGTATTAATACGTTATACAAAATTGAAATCTACAATCAAATTTTTAATCTAAAACATTTTCTAATTATTTTTTTATTTTTGAATCTACAGATTGTCTCATACAGGGAGCAACCACAATATATATTTAATTGCATATTTCTTGTGATACAAGGGTGGTACGAAGGGTATACATGTTTTATCTTGAACTCCGTTTTCATTTAAAATATTTTTTGTTCAGTTTTATTTAAATCGTAGATGAATATAAATTATAAACGAATAATAACAATAAATAACGTTAGATCTGGAAATAGGGTAAAAAATATTTTTGAAAATAAAATTTTGAACAGAAAATTTAGGAAAAAATAGCACATAAAAGGTTAGGAAAATTTAACCTATAAAAAATATTGCCCAAAACGTAGGGTATTTTTTTTAACAACTTGTATATATCTAGTCAAATAACTCTTCTACCACATTGTGGTGTAGAGTGATATTTTACTCTTTTATAAGTGTTGTCCACTTATTTCTGTCAGTGGCCAGCTTTTTAGCTTCCATCCAAGTTTTTCCTTTCCGCTGTAATATTTCCCCTATTGCCTCATCTCAAGTCTTCCTGGGTCCACCACTTTTTTTATTCTTTTGAATTTTCGCTGCCTTTATTCTTTTAGATAGTCTAGCTCCTCCATTCACTACAAATGTCCCCACATAGTCCAGGAAATGAAGCTAAAAAAAGTGCAAAACTATGCAATTTTTTCAAACTGAATCCATTTGCATAAAAATTTGGGATTAGGTTCATCTTACCCTCTACTTCAAAGTCTAGATTATGCCGATAGGAGCTTTTTATTTGTTATGGGTGAAAACTAACACTAACTACCAAAACATTTTAGATATTAATATGGGTAAAGTTTAGTTTGGATTAGTTGAATAATGATTGTTTTATGCTTTGGAACATAATTTCAGAATATTTAACCCTTAAAAATCAACGCTTATTAGGGGTTAAAGTTAAAAAATGTATTTAGCCTAAAAAATATTTTATCACAGTGTTTTAATTTAGGAATTTTGTTATTTAAAATATGTACTAATTTCCTTTTGCAACTATTCAGCCATCACAAATCAACACCCATTGTAGCTAAATTAAAAAATATTTGGAATAAATATGAGTGTATACGTTATTGTCGAACACAAAGTATACATATATACCGATAATGTAGATTATTATGCTCTGAATTTGATTGGTTTTTCAAACATAGCTCCTTTGTTTGTGATGATGGAAAGTTCATCCAATAATTATTTTGTAGAACTTTTCGAGAGCTATGAAGCTATGTGAATCAAATTCCTTTAAACCCCTTAGTTTTGGAAGAGGGTGAGTTCAAAGGATTTAAATAGGTGGTGCTCGCTTGTAAATAGAGGTTTTAAACTGCCATATCTCACTAAATATTTGTTGTACAGAAAATTTACACAACGCAAAATATTCGGAATTGAAGAAGCTACAATTCGATACTCTAGAAATAGAAACTGACCTTATTTTTATAATAACTCTCCAAATTTTCATGCTACAGTTTTTTAAAATGTTTTAAAAAATATTCTCGAAAATTCATAGTTTTCCTGTTATTTCACTTTGAATCTCTCAAATTTAGCGTTTAGCTAACCATTAACAAGCCGTAGCTCGGTCCGTATTGGTCGTATAGGAAATATAAAAAAAAGAATTTTCTTTGTTTTCTTATAAGCTACAATTTTGTTCTTAAGATTTTTTGTGATAAAATGCATATTTTCCGAGTTATTTGCGAAAAACCGATTAACAACGTTGATTTTTTCGTCGAAAAACTATTACTTTCAATCGCAAATAATTCTGAAAATATTACTTTTTCCAAAAAATGTATAAATCATTTTTTGCTTTGAATTAGTTTTTTCAGAGACTGCTATGGTCAAAATGTAATTAAAAATTTCTATCCCAGGGATCCTATTCCTGCTCATTTTCATACCGTACTCCATTAATGTTTCTTTCCATATGTTTATGTTTTGCTGTAGCTTCTTTTCACTTTGCACAAATATAACAATGTCGTCTGTTTAGGCTTCATTAGTTTTTATGCGCTACCATATATTTTCCACTTTATCATTAAGTACATGATTTTATCCATAAGCACTATGAAAAGAAATGGGCTTAATTCCCCGCCTTGCCTGAGTCCACTTTGATCTTCTATCATGACTTATATCAGTATTTAGATAATTGTCATATATTTTTTGTACCATTCTTATTGTTATTACCCCTCTTTCTTCTATTTTCCACATTTTTCCCTTGATACCATATCGAATGCCTTTTCTAAATCTATGAATAAGCAATATATATTTCTCTTCTCTTTTATACATATCTGTTATCTGCTTTATCATAAATACATTATCTTCTATGCTCCTTCCACCTCTAAACCTATTTTGCATCTAGTGTGTTTTCCATCACTTTTCTAATCTTTTCATGTTTGTACAGAGCAATGTCAACCCCCTGTAGTTACTACATTCCCATCTATCACCTTTTTTGTATGTATACGACAATTGACGCCATTTGCCATTCATTTGGTATATTTTCTTCTTTCCAGTAAGGTAAAAGACCCAAAGGTTGACACATTAAAGAAAAAATTTACATATTTTTAATATTTTCTACAGTTCTTTTTGTTTTAAAATTTTATATTTAGTGTGAAATACTAAACCTATCTATGAACATCAGATGTGCATTTTCCTTTAAATAAATATGATAAAAATTGCAAAGGTCAATTTTTTCACTAAAGGTTGACATGCAAAGAAGGAAAAAAACTAAAGGTTGACACTATTTAGAACTGACAGTGCCATTTATTTCTTTTATTTTTAGTAACATTAATATATTGTGAAGAATATAAATTCAATATTCAAATTTATCACAAAGTGCCTTCTAAGTTAAAAAATATTATACATTAGTATATACTCAGGACCAGTGGTTGACACATGCAAAAAAATTAGAGAATATGTAAATAGAAAATATCTATTATATATAAAATCAAGATCAGCGCAGCAACATCGAAAAAATATAACAAAAACACTGACAACTCTTATAAAATAATAATTTAAAACAGTAGACTATTTAGAACGAATTATTCAAAACAAAACAACATAAATAAAATTATCCGTCGACATTTAGATCTTTATCAAGCTGGTATTTTAGATGATCCCCATCTATTTTCATTCTGTATGACACTGTCGTCAATTTCGTTTAATCTAAAAGATTTTTCATCATCACATTTTTTAAAACCAACAATTCATTGTTATCCATTAGATCTCGCATAATACATACATATTTGTGGACTTTTTTGTCAAGAAACTTAACTAACACATAATCATTTTATTCGAAACAACTCTTATCCGTTTTGTCAATTAATTCGTCTCATTTTCATCATCATATTGTAAACTTCCTAACGAACTGATTTAATCATCAGTAGTACCAGAAGGTTCCCATTCTTCAGATGTTTCTGAATCATAATTAATAATATCTCGCCTTTTCTTTTGTGTTCTTTTTATTTGTATAGCCATTTTCTCCGAGTTTTCTCTTGTTTGGTTTTTTCTAGCATTGTTGTTTTCTTTGTTTTCTTCTGTTTTATTTTTTTCCTTAATCCTTCTTTTTTCTTTGTTTCCTTTTTTGGATAATATACCTGCCATTGATTTTTTGTCACTACTGATGGTATTTTTCCTTTGGTACTCTTTTTTCTTTAATATTTGAATGGGCGTTATTCAGAAATATGTTGAAGTTATAGGTTTGTTTTAAACTTCTTCGATTTCAAATTCTGGAATTCTGTTTACATTATCACAGTTTTCTTTGTTTTCCTTCTGTTTTTTCCCTAATCCTTCTTTTATCTTAGTTGCTTTATTTGGATAATATACCTGCCATTGATTTTTTTGTCACTACTGATGGTATTTTTCCTTTGGTACTCTTTTTTCTTTAATATTTGAATGGGCGTTATTCAGAAAGATGTTGAATTTATAGGTTTGTTTTCAACTTCTTCGATTTAAAATTCTGGAAATCTGTTTACATTATCACAGTTTTCTTTGTCGTCAAAGAAGGTTTTTGTTTGACTGTCATTTTCAAGATTTATTTATGTCTTGACCCGGCCGATTACTTGTGAAAGGGGGTTTCCCTTTTTAATTCAACTATTTGCTGTTGAATACTATCCAATAACTTCTCCATTCCCATTGGAAGCCCTGACTTTGCTGTCTGTATTATCCGTTGGCATAATAGGCTCTTCTCTTCTTTGGATAAGTTGGATTTCAACCTCATTGTGCATTTCCTGGCAATTTTTCCACACAATTTATAAAGCAGTATGATCCGTAAGTTGCATTTCGTATTTAATAAAACCAAATCCATAATAAAATAAAGAATCAGAGTTTGACACTTCAGTTCCAAAAGTTGACAGGGACTGTCATCTATTAGTTCCTATAGACAAAGATGCGTCAAACTTTTATTAAAATAAATAGGAAAACTAAGATTCTAAATAGAGACATAAAACAACAGTACAAGGATAAAACAGCTACAGAGCCAAAGGTTGACATCCCGGTCAATATTTAGATCTTCCTGCTTTTTTGGGACTAGTGATTGACACCCCCTATAGCATTATCAAAATATTATAACCATTAAATATTTCAGTGGATAAGCAACATTTTAGAGCCCTAAATACTAGAGGACAACAACCTGTACTTGCTGTAAGGGTCAATCTTTAGTACATTTGGATACTTTATCTTACTTATTGCATATTTTTATAGTAATATTTCTTCTCCACTTTTACCCATCTTTTTGATCGTTTCTCCAGTTATTTTGTCGCATCTTGGTGCTTTCCCATTTTTTAACTTTTTAATTATTTCCGTGAATTCATTAATCTATGGTTATTTCTTCATCATTATAACCCTTGTATTGTTTGTATTTTTTCTTCATTTGATTTAGTTGTGCTTTCTTCATTATCTAATAATTCTAGAAAAGGTTGTATCTCACAAAATAATAAGATCATGTCATTTATCATTTTATATTTGATTGAAATCAATATCTCGACATATTCTAGTTGTTTTAATGGAGTTCGAATATTTGAACAAAAAAATTAGAATAATTCTAATAACAGTTACTCGGTCCCGATCCCCGACAGTCATTGAATTATATTTCATCATAAGACATAATTAAAAGTTGAATACATCATCACATTGCTTCGTAATTTACGTAGTTTTGTTTTATTTTCACTACAATTAGGTATATAATATGTTGTTGTTGTTATATTCAATTTTGCACTTTTGTTGAAGTAAAATGCAATCCCGGTCGAAACGTTCAATTTTTCAAATTACAATTGATAATAATATTTTCTTTTTTACTTTACTTTTTACTTCCGATCTATTTTTTGAATAATAGAATGATTCACGAATAGCTGCTTTGATTTATTACAGTATTTTGTTTTTATCAAATAATAAAATAGAAAAAAGGTGTCTAAATGAATATTTCATTCTCATCACATGGAAATTTTTCGAAATGCTGCATGAACACATCCCAATAATACTCAATTTTTGCCAATTTAGTCTAGTAAATATCAAGCGGGTTCATATCTGGTTAGCTAGGAAACCTCTCAATTATTCTATTGCAGTAAAATGCCACTTTGACTCGCGTAAAAAGGTGTTTCAATATCGTTTGAAATAATTTCATTTTAATGTCCCATTAAAATCGCACGGTTTGTGTAGGTTAAAAGGGGGCCAACGAAATGGCATTAAATTACCGCGTGCAGACGGGGTTAAAGTAAATTGGGGTGTGTTTTTCAATGCAGGCCGAGGGAAGTTATATACCGAAGAATATTTTCTGGGAATAACTCTTCTGATATGTTCCCATATCTATCTGACAATTCTTACTTTTTTATCGAGTCGAGAGTAAATTCTAAATTTATTATCAGGATGAAAAATATTAAAATTAATGTAGTACTGATTTTATATAAATTTTTTTCGGAATTATTTTCAAATCGAAAAAGTTTGAATTTGGTTGGTCCGATCCTGCATCGTTTAGTTACTACAGTGGCAGATATTTTCGCTTTCTATGTACGGTTCGAAAATAATATTCAAAAAGATGTTTTCTACTTTTTTTGTACAAAAAGTCAGTAGAATTCTGGTGTGTTTTATGTCGCGGTAGTCGGTAGTCGTAAAAAGAAACGGTGTAACTATTTTAAACTATTTACATTGTTGATGGTTGATGTCAGCAATTAATAAACAATTTTAGAACACTACTTTTACTATTTTGTTGTTAAATGTATGAATTTATAGTTCCTAGGAGACACAATGTTTATAGAAAACGAAAAAGTATAATATTGTCTTTCGGGATACCTATAAAGTTAAAGTTGAATATTAATATAAAAAGAACAATTTAATATTTTCATTAACAGTCACTCGAGAAAAGTGTTGTCTGTTGTCTGTCTATATGAGAAAATCAATAAATTCGCGATAATATATTTTGTTTACGTTTCAATATCATGAAATTATCTCTATAAATATTTCACTTATGATTTTTCTTAGCTTACAACATTTATACAGGGCGTATAAACATAATAGAACATTGTTATTAATATCTTTGTCCGGGTTTACAATTCTTATCAATATTTAAGATTATGTATCTAAAATCATACATTTGATTATATTCTTGATAGTTTAGAAATGGTATACAGGGTGTCTAATTCGTTAATTTAATGTTATATATCTGAAATTACATTTAATTTAATTTTTAACAATTTCAAAGCAGTTATACTGGGGGTTTAAATAGTTGGGAACGGTGTAAATGAATATTTTTTCTGTAATTTATTATTTTGATCAACTTTAATGTTATACAGGATGTATGAATAATGAGGGAAGTATATTAGTTGTGATTTATGATTTTAATCAAAATTAAGAGGAAATATTTGAAATAAGACATTTAAATAACATTTTTTATAACGTATACAAGGGATTTAAATAATTGGGCTCATAATATCAACATATATAATAATATTTTATCAACAATTGAGGTTTTGTGTCTAAAATAAAAATCTGGTTCTATTTATAATAATATAGTACTCTCATACAGGGTGCCGAAAGCGTAATTAATTATTTTTATCGAAACTTATCATTAATAACAACAATTCATCGATTCAAGATAATAATCTTCGTAATTTTTCAAAGCAGTTATACTTACTGGGTGTTTAAATAATCTGGAACAGTGTATTTGAAAATTTTTGCAGTAAATTATTGTTTTCATCAACTTTAATGTTATACAGGATGTAGGAATAAAGTGGGAAGTATACTGGTCGTGATTTATGATTTTAATCAAAATTAAGGGGACGAATCTAAAATAAGACATTTAAATTACATTTTTTATAACTCAAAAGACATATACAAGCAGTTTCAATAGTTGGGAACGTAATATCAACATATATAATAATATTTTATCAACAATTGAGGTTTTGTGTCTAAAATACAAATCTGATGCTATTTATAATAATATAGGACTCTTATACAGGGCTTCGAAACGTCTTAATTATTTTTATCGTAATTTATCATTATTAACAACAAATAATATACACATAGTATTCATTTTTTTAATTACATGCCGGTCTAAAGTATAGTGTGGGTCACAGTAAACCTAAAGGTTGCAGTGCAAAGTAACCATGTTAACAATGTATAGTGTGTGTTCTATGTTATAATTTCTTGTAGGTAAAATGAGTTTCTCTTGTTGAATATTGTACAGTATTTTGAATTAATGCTAAAAATGTTTCAAAATTTCAAGTGTATATGTACATTAGATATTTAAGGATGATGTAGGAATTTGCAATTGTCGAAAAATTCCTCGAATTGTGCCAATGTTTTCAAATTTTGCTCAAAGATAAATATGTACCTATGACATCCGATCAGCAACGAAAGGAGAATTTTATTTTAATTATTGCCATTATAAATTTAACAAAACTGTTATAATGGTCTCTGTTGATTTACGGGATAATGAATTATTTGGCGTACTAAGCGATTTCAAATGCCCAAATTGAAATAACTTGTTATTGTAATATCTTATTAATGACCCAGGAACAAACCTACAGTTTAAACCAGTTCAGATTTATAATTATTTAGTATACTATTAGATTTAACTAATTACCCTACTGAATTTAAAAAAAAAATATTTGAAGCATTATTGATCTCCTGATGCCATTGAACTAAAACGATTCTGAAGGTGTCACGAAACACACGAAATGTTCAATTTTTACCCAAAATAATGAAAATATACACGTAGGTTAAAAAACAAATGATTTTACTGTGGAGCAGTGGCGGCTCGTGATGTTTGAATGTGGTAAGGCGATATCCTATATGTCACTAAAATTTCAGTACTCCAGATCTATAGTATCGTAAGTCACAACTTGTCCTCTTCTCAGCAGAATAACATAACTCTGTTCAAGCTTCGGGATAAGACAGAAGCATTAATATAAACTTTTTAAGCAGTGAAAATGTGAAAGTCTACAACCATTTTTTTTATCTGTAAAAGAGTTTTCCTTTAAAACAGTTAGTTTTATTAGTAAATGGATTTACTATATTGCGGTTCTAAACACACGAACTCAATATGGAGTTACTCTCCTATGCCATAATGATTAAAATGGTAATAGGGATTAATAAAATTGAAGAATAATTAATAATAGTTATGATTAATTTTATTGGTAATACAGTAATGGTACTAATGCATAATAATAAAAAAAATATTATTTTAACTTTCCTAGTTGAAATTACTCAATAATAATTAACTGTAAATTAAATTCAGTAGGAAAAAGAAACATGTTTGTATCAGATGAGCTATATTCTGTTTTATTCTAGTTCAGTTAAATCCTCTTCAGGGAAATCTCCAACACCATCTCCATGTGGAATGTTCTCGAAATACGCTCTATATACCGTTCAGGAACCCTCTGCATGAGAGTCTGTATGTCCCTAAACTTTTCATTAGTTATTTTATTCTTGTTGTTTTCTTAATACAGGTAGCATCTCAGGCATTGTTAAGCCTATTCGTTTATTCCTATTCAAATCAATCTTTTTGAAAGTGCCTTCACTGAAACTGGTTGTATAAGAAACAACAAACACCTTTATCTTCTCTTCGCAACTGCAGACACGCTGCTTCAGATATCAAAACTTGTCCTCTATCAGTGTTCTATTTTTTTGATATAAGTGGATCATGTTTCTAATTCAAATGTAAAAAATTAGAAAACTTTCTTAAAGTCATTCGTTTAATTACAAATGGATTCTACGATTCACAGATCGAAATGAAATTTATCCAGTCTTTGGTTGTATAAATAGTGTTTCTCTGAACTTTTTTCTGTGTCCTCTCAACGATATTGTGCTTCTCATTAACCTCCATGTATGTGTGACCAGCAAGAAGGAACTTGTGATTTATTACTTCTAGATGTGGGGACTTTTCCATTAGCCACATGTACATGAAGATTACATTCAGGCTTCTATTCTATCCACTGCAATTATCCGTCCACACTGTGAGGTTCTTAGTGTTTGTTAATCCTTCACTTGCCCAAGCAAAAAAGTTAGAAGCCATTTCACTCCTCCTTCTTCCTCCAGTAGTTGTATCCCAAATCATGCAATGAGTTTTGTTTTCTGTTGTATCATATATTGTATAGTTTAGTGTCCATAGTTTTCTTAAATAAAAGCCTTCTGAATTTGTTAATGCTCCTGTAGAGAGGCACTTTTGTAGATTTCTGTAATAGTTTTTGTGTTTTCACTTTCCTTAGCATTGAGTTTGTCCTCTCTCTTTAAAGATCTAAGTCTAAGAGATGCTTCCTCTAAATGATCCCCTTTTTGCAGTTCTTTCAGTTTTTCATCAGACTTTTCATTTTTCGTACAACAGTTAATCTTGTCACACGTATCACAGGTATCGTTATCTGGCAAATGAAAAGAGTAATTGAATTCTTCATTGAATACCTTAGAAAATAACCATTATTTTTCTGGTTTGGTGCCATCGTTTTTGTAGTCTTCAACCTAAGTGTTATACATTTTGCTGATATTTAAGTAGTTCTCTAAGTACTTTCTTTGTGACTTATTCCTACTATAGTGACTCTCATACGTGGGATATTTCCTTATATGACTTTATTACCTCTAAGGTTTCAGGAGGTCCGTTTCTGGACTTTCACTCATTTAAGCTTACAGTTTAGAACCAATACATCGAATCTGGTAGTATGACTCAAACATATATTGACGTTAGTAAAGCTAGCACGTCCACTTTTTCAAATTAAAAAATGTATAACTTAGTACTAATTTATACTCAAAAAATTAAAATTTGTACCACACAGTTTTCCCTATAAAAGGGTTTGAGCCCAAACCAGCATCCCCAGCTTTACAAAATCATATTTTAACAGTATACTTTTAAACTTTGAATCCAGGACTCATTTTTACCCAAAAGCGTTTTTGAATTATTATATTATTTTGTAGATAAAATATGGTAATAAATTAGACCACATGCTTTATTAATTTCCAAGTATATCGTTAATAAAATTTAGATTATCAAAAGTAACTAAATATTATTAATTTTAGAATATAGGACTAATTTGTTTTACCCAGAAAAGAGGTGTTAAATTTGGCATATCAGCTGTGACTATATAATATGAATTTAAACACCACAGCTTGTTACATCTTCAAAAGTATTCTAAATTCTAAGTAAAACTTAAATTAATTATTGAAGTACCTTCGTGGTGGGTGAATTACAATTTTAGTGGTATTGATAACATATTTTAATTAAATTATAGGTATTCTATCCAAAACTAATAAGTTTGATATAATCAATAAAGACAGTATCGAAATTATTTTAAATTCGTAGTTTATCTCCTAAAACGCGCATTCCTAGTGGGATGGCCTGAAATTTCCAAAATAGAACGACAGTAAAAAAGTATATTAAACGAGGTAGATTATTGTATAAAAGCATTTTTAATTTTTTACTGAATATAATTCTCTGATGCCTCTTTATACATTATTATAGAAAGAAATTTTTAGATCGTCGGAATCATACCTACCATGTCATTTGTCATTCGGCGGTAACCATAGATATAGAAAGGAAAGCTGTAACACTTGTAATGGCCAACAGCAGATTCGGACATACGACGTGCATATCTCGGTGGTTCAAAATGGCCCATACTCAGCGTTGCCAGCAGCATTAAAATAAAAGTACTAAAGTGTGACGAAATTTGGTACTGGTTGGAGTAAAAAAATTACTGATGCAAAATTATTTTAGTAATGTTTCCTTGAATTTAACTACACAAAACGGATTACCTATATTATGACATCACGGTATACGGTTTACTTGTGAAGTCTGCGAATGACAATGAAGAGTAAATAAAGCAGTTTGTAGATGGCGTCACCAATTATTAATTCAGTAAAAGCTGAATACTAAGAATAATTATTAAATATATTGTGTTTGCCCTTCCTTGGTTCTTTTATTGCTATAATCAAAAAGGTACTCAAATAAAAAAAGTGGCACTGAGGTACTGAAAAAGGTTAAAAATCACTGATTTCAGTACTTTGGCACTTACGGTGGCAACGCTGCCCATACTATATATAAACTACTAGCTATGTCTGTCGGACAAGTACCTTGGCAGGACAGAATAATGAGGGTACTCTTACAGATAATTAAATGCAGTACTAATTATCTACAAATGTGGGCTATCTGCTTTAGTAGCACTTGTGAAAAAACTTTCTACTATTCCCGTACGAAGGACCAGTACTCAGCTATAATTGAATAAAATAAGTTGTGATCCTGTACCAGGAGCTGCGAAGAAAATACGAAGTTTACCAATCCTGTTCTGTAATTAATTCAAATATTGTGACACCCTGCAATACTTGAGAGTTAAAAAAGTTAAAAATACAATTTAAACTTACCTCGTCTTCCTGATGTTCATTGAGTTTATCACCATCAGCATGATCTGAACCAGTCTGATGTGAATCGTATGCAGGAGGATCTAATAACGTGATCGACTGGCGAACATTACTTAAGAACAGCAGCAGTTTGTAGTACCAGAGTTTAGGCACATGTACTGTGTCTGTGCCAGCTCCTGATCTCTTAGTCTCGTTTACTTTCTTGTATTCTCTTCTGAAATTCCCTCGACTCAAATCAATTTTTTTCTTGATTGAGTCAAGGTTGCAATCAGGTACGACAGTTTTGCACAACTCCACTAGATCTCGGTACACATTTTGTTTCACATGTTTCTTTGAGTACTCCTTACACTTCTCTCTCTCGCTACAAGCAATTGTGATTTCTGTACGCATCTATAAATAATGGTAAGAAATTGGGAGAAAAAAAATTGTGAATCAGCACCCATGGTAAATGAAATTAACTGTCTCGACCCTTACTTCGTGGAATCTACTCATATTAGTGTTTTAAATGAAACTCAATGTTTCTAGCTAATTCCACAATATAATTATATTGTGGAATATAAATATATTGTGGAATTAGCTACAAACATTGAGTTTCATTTAAAACACCCATGGTAAAAATTTTAGAGGAGAATCTTTGCCGCGAGTGAATGAAACATAACCTCAAGAGACGTTCCACTCTCAACACGTGACGCGGGACTGGCGCACAAGTGTTGCCAGATATCAAAATCTAAATTTCCCACAAAATTCTCTAAATATTCCCTTTCTAACAGTGAATTTCCCAGCATTTTAAAGATTTTAAAAAATAAAGTACCCGCTACTAAATTAATTTTCATTATCCTCTTATTAACATAATAAATGTATTAATATTAACAAAAATATAAGTGTATTAACTAACTAACACTAACATATTCTAATTCATGCATACATATCATAATTCTTGGTTGTTCAAATGAGATCTTGTTATACAAATCGCATTTAACACTTCTTCACTCATTCTGTTGAGTTTCTTACATTTAATATCAGTTACCATCGAAAAAATTCTCTCAGCTGCAGCGTTTGAATGAGGCAGTGATATACAAAAAATGAATGTGTCAATTTTTTTAACGCTAAAATTCCCTGTTTGCTAGCTAATTAAGAACTTTTCCCTTTTACTACTAAATTTCCCCGCGGCAATGGTAAATTTCCCTGCACCTGGCAACACTGGCCCACACACTCGTAGATTGGCACGACGGCGGATGCAATGCTGGTGTAGTGTATGGGCCGCAATAATGCACCACTCCGGCTAATTTATACAAGTTATTATTAACTGTACTGTTGCAGTTCGGATTATTGTTGGTAAATCCTTCAATTTTATTTTGCTAATATTGTAGGTACCCTCGGACACATCTAGCAGTATTATTGGATCTATTGAGAACAAGAAATACATTTATGACTTGAATAATTTGCATAGTTAAATTTAATGTCAATAGTAAACTTTGGCTGTAGGTATTTCTAATAAATTATTTAATAAAAATATTAATACTTCTACAAATTTAAAGACAGTGGTATTAGTTGCCTATTATAAAATAATATATTATATCTTAAATTTTTAAACAGCCATAATACATATTTATGTATTTCCTATTTTATTAATTTCAGTTGAAATAATTCCTTAGCAAATTTCAGTACATTTTCGTCCAAAAGAATCATATTTACAATCTCAGATTAACTAACATGTTTTGATTTTTTCTTACCCCAAACATCCAATCACATTCTAAGCTCACTTGCGGACACTTTGACTGCTTTGCCATATTTACAAAGTCTCTTTAGTTGCAGGAAAAATTAAATTAGAAATTTAATTAAAGATTTGTTAAAAAGTTATGCAAATATAAAAAAAGTCATACTAATTTATGCATTTAAGTCGCTGCTTTTAAAATTAATTAATAACACTTCACTTTTATTTAATAAAGGCATATTCATATATAAATTTTAAACAAGTATTTGTTGTAACTACAAGTGGCAACATTTCAATACCTGCCATATGTGTCTAGAGTAACCTATTCAATAGTTTGGTCCTTGTTTAATTACTATATAAAGAGATATGCATATATAGTAAGAGTGTACCCGAGAATAATTTCGAATCTGCTATAGTATTTATAGTAAATAATGTCAAACATGTTTTGCTTATACGGGCGCCATTATAAGTAAGGAGTAAAAATTTAGTTCTTTCGTCTTTGTGTTTTTCAAGACTTTTAGTGAGAAAATAAACATTCCAGTTAATTAATTTATTGTTTTTGGATTATCATGGTTCGTCAGTGCCAAGTTTGCCAGAAATTACCAAGGCCATGTATCCACAATACCATCACCACTTTTTGTAATTCATTCATTATTTCACTACTGGCGTTTAGGATTATTGGCCGCAAAAATAAACGTGTTTATGAATTAATAGCCCTCTCTATTGTTTTATATTACCCTAAGCTTACAATTTACTTCTTTTTCGATATAGGTATTTCATCTTCATTTCAGAGGATACTGTTAAAACATTATACAGCTGTCGGAATAACTCAAACATCCAGCTGTACAATTTTTGGATAAACTAAAACTAGGAATATTTTTAAACGTAGGGTCAGATCACCAATGTTTGATGAACATAATACAGTTTGGTCATGGTCAATCATTACAATTTTTACATTAGATTTGTCATTTATGAGCAAAGCTGCTCTATTTTTATAAGTAGGAGATGTGATCTGATTTTTATTTGTTTCAGTCACCATTTTGATCTGAAAAACAAAAAATACCACCACAATGGCTCCGTTCGGTTTTTGCTACAGTGTGACAAAAAAATGCTTTTCCATTCAGAAATGAAAATCCTCTGTAATATCATATACATATAAGGCACATCTTTACTAAGCCGCAAAGCAGTAAAAAAAAGTAATAACATCAGATTATGATGTCGTTCTTATCTTCTAACTGCTTTGAATTATTTCCACACATGCACTAGGGAAAGAAAACTTATTTTTTTGTCTTGTCAAAGGATTGCTGCGGTTACCGCAAAAGATCTCACAAAAAATAAGAGTATGTATCTATGACAAATAATATATGGATGGCTGTCTAATTGTAACTATTATAATAGGCAAAACAATACATAATATCACAACAAAAAAGTCTGGGTAGTAGGTAGGTGGCCAGGTCTCACGAAACACTTTATTTAAGAGTTTATCTAGATTTCTGTCCATTTTGAACTCTCACCAGGATGACTACTGTGAGGTAAAGTAGACATTCCTCATGAAATAACCATTTTCAGGGAAAAATGTGTGGGTACAAATTAGTCCTATATTCCAAAATCAATAATATTCGCTTACTTTTGATAATCTCAAATGTTTTAACGATTTACTTGGAAATAAAATACGGTTTCAAATGTATTATCATCTTTTATAAACAAGATAATATAATAATGAAAAAACGCTTTTGGGCATAAAAATTCAAAATTTATATTTATTGTGTTAAAATTGGATTTAGTAAAGGGGGGTGCTGACTCAAAACCTTTTATAGGGAAAACTGCGTGGATAAAAATTCTGTTTTTTTGGATACAACCTAGTCCTATATTTGAAAATTAATTATCTTAAAAAAACACATATTCTTATTTATTATTATCCTTTATAAAAAAATATCGTTATAATGAAAAAACTCTTGGATACAAATTAGTCTTAAATTCAAAGTTTAAAGTTATGTTGTTAAAATTTGATTTTGTAAAAAGGAGGGGAGGTGCTGCTAGCTTGAGCACACGCCAGCACCCCGACATTAAAAAGCCTTTTACAGGGAAAACTGGGTGTGTAAAAATTATAATTTTTTGGGAACAAATTAGTCCCAACTTCAAAGTTTAAATTTATGCTATTAAAATTTGATAAAGGGGGAGGTGGCTAGCTTGAGCTGGAGCTGGAGCTTAAGCTAGCAGTTTTTCATAAAAACTGAGTGGGTACAAATTCTAATTTTTTGGCTACAAATTAGTCCTAAATTGTACATTAGTTTTTTTAATTTGTAAAAGTGGGGGCGGTAGCTTTACTGAGTACGGCGATCTTATAGCTTTAGTTAAATCCATAAATATATTTTTTAGCAGAAACACGATAGTGTGGTTGGATAGAAAATATTTTGACTAATGATCTGCTGAAACCATGCAATGGTTCTGAGGTATTACTTTAATTGTTGTAGTATATCTTCAGACAGACAGCTTAATATACGTTATATACTCATTAAGTAGTTCAATAAGTATAGTATTTAGGATGCACTTCATCATTGGATATACTTATTTTTTTCATAATATAAAGCTAGGTCTTTCGCCGGTCTTTTAACTAAACCAAATTTATTGATTATCGAATCTACAAAATCATCAGCCTTCTGCAAAGTACAAAGTAATTCTTTTTCTATTGGAATTATTGCAAGCGATGACAAACGGTCATTATTTGTTATCAAGAAAAGTGTCTTTCTACTGAAACACTTGTGACTGGAAGTGTAGAAATTTATGTAAAAGTTTTAATATTACTGGAAATATTGTTTTAAAATTTTATTATTTATGAAGCGCATGGATTTGTTGCTCGAAAATTTTGGAAAATCTGGATCGTGACAAATTACGCTTAGATCGTTAATTTGCCCAATATATTTTGGTAAAATGTAGTGATATTATCTACTAAATTAGCTGGAAAATTATTGACCATCTTTGGCTAATACAACGTAATTTTTGCATCATTTATATCTAAAGAAATATTTTTTGAAGTATATTAACGACGTTCCCAAGAAAATAAGTTTTCTTAGAATCGATTAGAAAACTTAAATATACATTATGTACTTAAAAATCCTCTAAATGTAGACATATTTTTTTATGTCTTGCAAGTACCTTATTGGCTCTTAACAACTTCGATACGCCGGGCATAAAAAGCATGATTATGATGTAAGGCATAGGATCAACTAGCGGTATTCGTTTAATTTAAAAATATGTGTCAATAAAAAACATTTTTTAACAAATTAAATATTTATTAATTAATATTTAATCATAACAAATAAAAGATTTATCTTTGGCAACCCCCCTGCTGGGGTTTCGCCTCTTTACGTTTTCTAAATCCTTTTTTTGGGTGGATCAATCCCCGTTTTCCTCTTTAGAGTTTCTCTGTCAATGTTTTCCATAGTTTCCTATCCCTAACTTTGTCCTTCCATCCTCCAATTTTGAATTTTGGCTCTTGTCATATCTTCCTTCACCTGTTCCAGCCATTTTATTCTAAGCCTACACCTTCCTTTTCTTTCCCCAGGATCCTATTGTGTCATTTGCAGTGTTATTTCTTGTTCTTCTGCTCTATATATGTGTCCCAGCCATTTCATTATTTGTCTTTTTATTTTCCTTACTATGTCCTCTCCTTCCAGCTCTTGCTCTATTTCATAGTTCATTCTTTGTCTGTACTCATTATCTCTCATTTTGATTGGTGCTAATATTGTTCTCATTATCTTTCTTTCTATTGTTCTCAAGTCTTCTTCTTCCTTTTTAGTCACTGTCATTGTTTCAGCAGCATACAACAGGACGGGTCTTATTAACACTTTATAAATATTGATTTTGGTTTGTCTTGAGAGTAATTTGCTTTTTAAAAGTTTTTTATTTGCATGGTAAGCTCTATTTGCATTAATGATTTTTTCTTCTATTTCATTTTTCCTGTTTCCAGTGTTTGTTACTGTAACACCTAAGTATTTGAATTTCTCCACTTTTCAAAATCGAAATTCCCGATCTTTATTGCACTGTTTTGATTTATTTTACCAAAAATCATGAGTTTTGTTTTATCTGCATTTATTTCTAATCCCATCCTACTTTCTTTACTTGTGATTTTCCTTTTTGCATTTTCCAGAATCTCTCTTGTCTTTGATATGATTACTATATCGTAGGCATAGGCAATTATCTGTCTTTCGCTCGTCCTGAGATTACTTTTTTGTATTCGTCTCATTGCATATTCTAGTGTTAGGTTAAATAATGTTGCAGATAGCGAATCACCTTGTTTTACACACTTATTTATATTTATTTCATCAGCGTTTCTATCGTAGCTCTTGAGTTGTCCATAGTCATCTTGATTAACCTTCTTAATTTATCATTAATGCCTAGTTATTTCAAAGCTGACATATAAGTTTGCATCTATGTATTGAATTGAAAGCTTGCCGAAAGTCTACAAATAACATTTCCAGTTCTATTTGATGTTCATATGCTTTTTCCGTTATCTGCTTTAGTGTATATATGGCGTCCAGGGCTGATCTTCCTTTTACGAATCCACACTAATATCGTCCTATAGTATTATTTCCTGTAGTGTCTCTAAGCCTTCTGTTTATTGTAGATGATAGTATTTTATAGGCAGTGTTCAGTAATGTAATACCTCTATAGTTTTGGCATTCATGCTGGTCACCTTTTTTGTGGATTGTAATTATCTGGCCTATTTCCCATTCTATAGACATTTTTTCTTCTCACCTCCGTACTTTATCAGTTCCATATGTATGTTATATTTTCCAAGTGCTTTTCCATTTCGGCTGTTGTTAATAATCTCTACTCTTGTAGGTTCTTCCAATATTTTTTCCTGTGTTACTTCTTCAATATCTGAATCTTCTACTAGTAACGACCTAAAGTGATCCACCCATATTTGTTTGTACTCATTTCCTTCTTCAATGATTTTGCCATTTTGGTTTGTTATACCTTTCGTTTTGCCCTTATAAGTTCAACTTTGTTCATTTATATCTTTATAAAATTTCTTAGTATTACAATTCTTTCTTTCGTGTTCGATTTCTTTTATATTGTTACCTATTCATTCTCGCTTTGATTTTCTTATCGTTTTGTTACATTCATTTCTGCTTTTTATGGATTTTTGATGGTGCGTAAATGTCTTCTTTTTTTATTATTTTGTTTAGTAATTCGTCTATCTGTGTTTCATATTCTTTCCTTACTTTCTCTTCGTTTACCTTTGTTATGTTCCATCTAACGCATTTCTGTCCCTTGTTGTTTTTTTAATCTTTTGTTTTATTTTGGCGATAACAAGAAAGTGGTCGGAGTCCGCATACGCTCCTCCGTATGTTCTCACGTCCTTTATTGATGTTTGTTTTCTCCTGTTAATTAATATATGGTCTATTTGAGATGTTGCTTTGTTATCAAGCGAAATCCATGTTATTATATGTTTTTTTGGATTTGGAAATTGTATGCTACTTATATACATATTCGTGCTTGGTGTGAGGTTACATAGTCGCTGCCCGTTGTTATTTGTTTTTCGTGTATCGTTTCCTTTCCTGCTACGCATTTTATGTAGTCTTCTTTACCTATTTGGGCATTAAAATCTCCTAATATTATTATAGTATCTTCCTTTGGTATTATTTCTAATTCTTCTTCTACCTTTTCGTCAAATTTATCCTTTTCTTCATTGCTTTCCTTCTCTGTTGGAGCATAAATATTTAATAGGGATATGTTGCATGGTTTTGCATTTACTCTTAGGTATGCCATCCTTTCATCTATTGGTTTGAATTCAATAATTTTTTGTTTCATTGACTGGAATACCATAAACCCTACTCTCCGATTTCCTTGCTTTTTGTCTCCAGA
This sequence comes from Galeruca laticollis, assembly GCA_963921935.1. Classification (NCBI taxonomy): domain Eukaryota; kingdom Metazoa; phylum Arthropoda; class Insecta; order Coleoptera; family Chrysomelidae; genus Galeruca; species Galeruca laticollis. The sequence goes on from OY998177.1 coordinate 102,418,316, forward strand.
ATATCTAAAACAATACAGGTTCTTATCAATTGTCCCTTGATCCTTCCATCTTATTTCTTGTTAAGCCGCTATGTCTATATTGTATCTCATCAATTCATTTCCTACTTGCATTTTCCCAGGTATCAAAATTGTTCTTATATTCCAAGTTCCAATTTTTATTTCGCTTTCTCTCTTATTTCTTGTTCGTTGTTTCTTTGTATAATCGTATGTCCTTTTTCATTCCGAGTCATTATCCTGTCCATTATTATCTCTTGTGAATCTATTAGTTTTTTGTTTCCGTTCTTCCAGTGTTTCATTATTTTGTTCCGTCTCCATTCTTCTCCTTCTATTATGATCCGATTGTATCCTATCTCACACATTTTTTCCCTTATTTTTTCTTGTGCCGCTATTACTTTGATTTGTTTATGTTTGTTCATTTCTTGCTTCGTTACGTCATTATTAATAAATATTTGCTGTGAGAGATTCCTAAGCTTCGATTTAATTAGACATGTTTTAGAGGAAAACTTTGCGGTACTTATGTAATGTCTCATTGTCAATTTTATCAACATCCAGTCCACTCATCACAACATTATTTTTCTTCTTATCTCTTTTTCAATTATAGTTATCGTTATTTATATTGAGATACGCTTTTAATAAGTTGCGCACGAATCACTCTTGGGAACGTCCTTAAATAAAGAATCTGTCATTTAAAAAGAAATTGTAAATCAGTTATAAAAACGCTGAAATTTGTCCCAGTATCGTCGCAAATTTTACTCTACATAAGACCACTAAAGAGAATTTTACTAGTTTTAAAGTCGTGCGCTGATGTGTGCTAGAGCTAGAGGACAGCAGGCGGTTGGAATAGAGGGTCTCACAGACTTAGTGAAATCGCCAGCGGTCTGAAATGTGTATTAGCATTAGCACGCTAGAAAAAATTACATTGGTAAAAGACAGAGCGTCAGTGGTTAAAAAAAATAATTGATAAGACTATTTCTCCAGTGCTTCAGTACAAATATTTATCGACCCAAATACATGCAAAGTATATACCTAGTCGTTGCTGATTGGATCATTTTATTGAATATTCTACTTCGCCATTGAGCAGATATACGTTTCTATTGGTTGTTATTTAAAAAAAAATGAGTAGATTAGTGAGCCAAAACTGGCTAAACAAAACTGCGAGTAATTAGAATTTTTCGTTTTATTTTTTTAATGTTTACGCTTCCAATTTTTATTTTTATTCGCAGTTTTATTTCAGACGTGGCTCTGTTACCAAACATCTATTTTGCCAAATATTTTGTACTGATTTTTTTTGATCTCGTTTTGGTGTTGCACAAACTTTTTTTTAAAATATACCGAGAAAGACTTTCTCGTGATATGGTTCATTTTGGAAACAAATATACCAAAATATTATTAATTATCTCGGTATATTTGGCTGTTTTCAGTTTTTGTGTAACACGTACCATGAAATATTATTTTTTTGTATATTATTAATATGGGATATTTTTGTACCAATAAATTTCTAAATACTTATTTCATATAGTTGTTTCATTTAATCATCTTCGACTACTAGAAGTTCTCCAAGGAAGAGGAAGTGAAGTTAACGATACTAGTAATTATCTACCCGTGTGAAGTTATCCACGGATTTTTTTAACCATCCGCGAATTTTTATTTTACAAAATAAACTGTATTTTTGCAAAAAAATGTTAATATAGGATACATTTAATGATATTTTAATAGGCTTCATAATTTTACTTCCAAAAATTAAAGATTAAGTGAATAAGAAGTTGTCAAATAGTTGTTCTTGTACATATGTCACGACTCTGAATCCAAAAATAAAAAAAAAATATTCAACTATTACAAAGAACACCTAAAGTAGAAACCAATTGACAAAAAATTGTGATGTATTGCTTATAACGTCGAAAAAAATTCATAAAGATTACGATTGAGCACCGACGTGCATCGTTCGTTTTGAACTCGAAGCCCCAAAATTGTTTCAAATTTTCTACAACTGTTTCAATGAACAATTAATTAGGGACCTATTAACGAAAATTTTTGATGTATTTTTTATAACGTCAAAAAAATTCATAAAGATTACGATTGAGCGCCGACACGTATCGTTCGTTTTGAACTCGAAACCCCAAAATTTTTCCTAATTTTCTTTAACTATTTCAAAGAACACTTAACTAGGAACCTCTTAACGAAAAATTGTGATGTAAGTATTTTTTATAACGTACCATTGTGGTATGAGAGAGGTGGTAGACGCCACACTGTCCGTTTATACATTTTTCGTGGTTTATAATAAAAATTATTTTCTTTTTTGTATTCCCATACATAATAACCCTTGGTTAGTGCGTCTACTACACTGATAAGTGACATCTTTATGCATTATAAAAAATACTTCCCTGACAGTTTTTTGTCAATTGCTTTCTAATTGGGTGTCCTTTGAAATAGTTGAAGAAAATTTTAAGACATTTTGGGGCTTCGTGTTCAAAACGAACGATGCGTGTCGGCACTCAATCGTAATCTTTATGAATTTTTTGACGTTATAAAAAATACTTACATAACAATTTTTCGTTAATCGTTTCCTAATTAAGTGTTCTTTGAAATAGTTGAAAAAAATTTTAAAAAATTTTGGGGCTTCGAGTTCAAAACGAACGATGCGCGTCAGCCCACAATCGAAGTCTTTATGGATTTTTTTGACGTTATAAAAAATACTTTTCATCACAATTTTTCGTTGATAGGTTCCTAATTAAATGTTCTTTGAAATGGTTAAAGGAAATTTGAAGACATTTTGGGGCTTCGAGTTCAAAACGAACGATGCGCGTCGGCGCACAGTCGTAATATTTATGAATTTTTTTGACGTTACAAAATATACTTACATCACATTTTTTCATTAATAGGTTTCTAATTAAGTGTTCTTTGAAATAGTTAAAGAAAATTTGGAAAAATTTTGGGGCTTCGAGTTCAAAACGTACGATGGGCGTCAGCGCACAATCGTAATCTTTATTAATTTTTTTGCCGTTATAAAATATACTTACATCACATTTTTTCGTTAATATGCTTCTAATTAAGTCTCCTTTGGAAATATTAAAGGATATTTGAAGAAATTTTGTGGCTTCCAGTTCAAAACGAAAGATGCGCGTCGGCGCACAATTGAAATCTTTTGAGTTTTTTTGACGTTATAAGAAATAATTTTTTGTCAATTGGTTTCTAATTAGGTGTTCTTTGTAATAATTGAATCATTTATTTTTGAGTCTTCGATTCAGAATCGTGAAATATGTACAAGAACAACTATTTGAAAAAAATTTATTCTCTTAATTTTTGGTAGTAAAATTATGTAGCCTATTAAAATGTCATTATATATCTCATATATTAACATTTTCTTGCAAAAGTACAGTTTATTTTGTAAAAAAATATTCATGGATTATTAAAAAAATCCGTAGATAACTTCACACGGGTTAAGTAACTCTTGGATAATTAGGCTCTCAAAAATATGATTCAATATGGCATCTGTGGGCAAACAGTTAAAAGGTGTGCATTAAATTTGTGAAAATTTTTGTGTTTATTTAAATTATAATCAAGTTAATTATGCTTTATTTTGTTATAAAATACTTTTCGAGATGCAAAGTGGATATTTAAATACATTAAAGCAAGAAAATCGAGATGTGGGTGAACGGTATCTTTAACCCTTAACTGGTGACGTCGTATTTGGGTCAAACAAGTGGTGACGTAGGGTCTGTCATATCCAGTTATATATATATATATATATATATTTTTTTATATAAATTTTCTTGGATTTCAGTCAATTAAAACATTATGGAATGATTAAAATGTCATTTTACTAGTAAAATGACATTTTAATCATTCCATAATGTTTTAATTGACTGAAATCCAAGAAAATTTATATAAAAAAATATACGTTTAGTCAAAGAACCTTAAAACTAGTATATATATATATATATATATAATGAATATAATTTCATAAAATACTAGGTGTCTATATGAAACATAAATTTCGATTTTCTACTACACCTGTTTTTAGTCGCAATTTCAATAATATGGACGTATTGGCCTGGCTAATACCACGCAGAATATTGAATTACATCCCCTTCGAAGAACGGTCAGGTCAATACGTCTAAATTATTGAAATTACGACTAAAAGCAGGTGTAGTAGAAAATGGAAATTTATGTTTCATATAGACACCTCGTATTTTATGAAATTATATTCATTTTTTTTCATACGACTAATACGGTCGAATTTATCTGAGGTGTTGGTTCGCAACTGAAAGTGAAGATGGCGCCAGCTGACTACTTCTCGCTTGTGTAACTACACGAGCCAAGTAGAAGTTATCGGAGGACGGAATCTTCAGTTCGGGTTAGAGACTCTGAACTGGAAGGCATTACGGCACTCTTGAAGAGACCCAAGAAGGTCGAAAAGCGTCAGTGTACTATGTCCTTCCGCTATCAGTTGCGAATCACCACAGATGTCCGTATCGACAAAATGGCCGATCGACGTCACGGTTTTCGAAGGGAATGTAATTCAATATTCTGCGTGGTATTAGCCAGGAATGTAGTTGTTTTTCCCTTCGAAGAACGGTCAGGCCAATACGTCGAAATTATTGAAATTTCGACTAAAAGCAGGCGTAGTAGAAAATCGAAATTTATGTTTATATATATATATATATATATATATATATATATATATATATAATATAATATAAATTTCGATTTTCTGAAAAAATCTAAAATGAGAGAAAACCTTGTTATTTTGTTCATAATATTTATTAGTATTTTTTTGTCGATATCAATATGTTATAGAAAAACATAATTTTACAAAATGAAGATTATATAATCAAAATACAAAATAAAGTTAACACAAAATAAAAAAAATATGTTTTACAAAAAACTGGAATCCCCTAAGTCAATGAAAAATTCATAATTCTGAAAAATCAGTCTCTAGCATAATGAACGCATATTTTTTCTACATATGGTAAACACACTGGTTTTTTGCATCTAAGACATCGCAGATTAGTTTTCTGTCATTTTGGTAACTGTAGATAAGACATCTTTTTCTCTAATATGGCTCATCTTCATCAGTTTCAGGAAGGAGGTATTGGTATGAAGTTTTCTTGGAAGTCTACTGTTAACCAGTCTTGCATTTAGATGTGGTTTCACCAGCTGATTTGCAAGTTGTTTGACAAATATAAATCTTGTAATATTTTTGTTCTTTTGATATGACTGAAATGTTATAAAAGAGTTCACTGAAGCTATATTCAAAATAGCAAAGAAAACAGCCATAGCCTGGTTCTTCGATGTGGCACACTTTTGATCCAAAGAGTCAACACCCCCTTTAGTGTTAATATAAAAAGCAATGATTTCGACTTCCCAGAGTCGTCATCAGTACACTTTTGCTGATGGAGAGAAGGAACCAACACTACAGCTTTGTTCTTTTTCCGAACATATGACAAAAGGATCCTGTCTCTGGTAAACCCATACAAAGATGATCCTACTACTCTGTTATTTTGCGGCTAAACTTGTGGAGAAATTTACCTTTTATTTATTTTTAAAGTGTCTACATATGTGAGGTCTCTTAATTTTAGTTTCTGAATAAGTTCAATCGGAGAAAACCAATTGTCTGCCGTAATGTTGCGGTTAGTATTCAAAATAGGCTGGCAAATACGTAATACAGACTGAGTTGGAATAGATTCTTTTCTCTTCTTGCGATTAAGTACGATCGTCACTACCTTTGCCTATATAAATATAGCCATTATAAAAATAACTAGCTCCTGGATCAGTCAAAATTTGAACCTCCACTCCATATTTTTCTGGCTTGCCTTCCTATGTACATGCGAAACTTGTAACAGCCTCGGAAGCCAACCAACATCTCGTCAATACAAGCTAGCTCACCAATTGAGTAGCACGTTTGTGAATTTTGCATAAGCTGGTCAAAAATCGATGAAATTGCAGCCACAGGATCATTTTCTTTTCTTTGCTGTTTAGAAGCAGCATCATCGAATCGCAGACAATCTAATATGGTGAAACACCTTTTCAGTGACATGTTGTACCTAAATATGTCTCGACCAGTTCCATTTGTAGACAATGAAGACTCCACGCTTTCATGGGTCGACTTGAAAATTGAGGTGAAGTAAAGAATACCTATGAACGCCTTTAATTCGTCGATTCTTAATTCTGCTAGTTCTGGTTTATTTTCTCGAGAATAATTTTATTTTACGCTATTTAGTTTAGCATTAGTTTGTGTTAGAATTTTTTGTAATATATTCTCGGAAAAAATATGATTCCATATTTCAAAACGTGTAGCGTTATCACCAATTTCTTTCAAAGACCTTCGAATTCCAGGAAGATGTGAAACTATATTATGAACTGCCGTTCTCTGAGGTGCGGGTCCTAGAAAATACTCAGCAGTTGAATGTATAATACTGAATAATGAAAAAGAAAAGTTGTACACACCTGTCATTGCCCATTTGAATCGATCTTTCCCATAATAAGCTCTATGATGTTCGTGTTCTGGTTCTTCATTTTCTGGCGCAACATCATTTTCAGATATATCTTTAGTTTATTTCCTATTTCTGAAGCCGAATCGTGCTCGCTGCAATAGTCTGAATCTTCAATTTCATCATCGCCGTCGCTAAAGTCACTCTCGTATTCATTATACCACTGTAGTACAACTTTTTCGAAAATGGGATCCAAAGGCTGCACAGTTTTACTCCCAGAAGCCATTGCACATATGATATGCATATGGTGGCAATGGGTCTCACAGATGCTCTTGAGTTTCCAAAACTTCGCCGGACTTATATAGTTACAAATAATAACACGTGCTTCACGGCGTCTCACTCGTAACTGAAAAGTAGGATGGGACCTGGCTGGGCTGGAAAAAACTTGCTTAAGAGGGGGGTGGATCTGATCATTCATGGCAGATCGATAAGTTAACGAAAATAGGGAAAGATACTGGTCCCAATCTCTCTAGTGGCTGGAAACTACTTTGGACAGGTATTTTCCAATGATCCTGTTCATTCTCTCGACCATTCCATCTGACTGTGGATGCAAAGCTATTGTCCTGGTCTTGTTCATTCCCTGCTTGTCACAAATTTCCTGGAATACCTGGCTCTCAAAATGTCTTCCTTTATGTGGATTTCTAGGGGCACTCCATACGGACTGATAAATTCTTTCACCAGTACATCCGCGATAGTTGTGGCCTCTTGGTTAGGGATCACGTGAATCTCCACCCAGTTTGTGAAATAGTCCATTACAACCAGGATGTATTTACCGCCATTTTCTGTCGACGGAAATGGTCCAGCGATATCCAAAGCAATCCTATCGAAAGGGCTTCCAACATTATATTGTTTCATGGGTGTCTTTCTCTTGCGATGTGGTCCATTACTCGTAGTACATTTCTTACACCAGCCCTTCACATCGTCAGAGCTGTTCATCCATTAAAACCTTTCACGGACTAGTTGAAGGATTTTCTTCACTCCCAGATGACCTCCCAATGGACTGTCGTGTAACTTCCTCAGTACCCCAGCTACTTCGTTCTCGGGATAACTAGCTGTCTTCTCCCCTCGCAACCATCCTTGTCTTCAAGGACTCTTTCCTTTCAACAGCCCTTCTTCCAGGACAAGGGAGTCCCACTGAGACCAATATGCCTTGAGTGTCGGTGAAAATCTTCACACTTCTTGCCAGGTAGGTCATCGATTTTCTACCTTCCATTGACGGATCATCTTTAGGTGATGGTCATTCTCCTGTTCATTTATGATCCTGGTGGGTGACCATTCTTCGTTGACTACCGTAATTCTTGAAACTGCAATTTCCTTAGATTCCGCCTTGTTGCAGTGAGAATAGTCTACAGGGCATGACCGTCTAGGTAGAGAGTGGGCGTTTTATTAATTCACACCAGCTCGGTGTTCGCTCCTGTCTAGTTTTCCCTGTGATTGGAGATCTTGGATTGCAGGGATCCTGGAGCGTTTAGATGAACTGCGTACATGCCCTAGCTCACCACACTTCCGGCATTTGATCTTCTTCGGCTTCTTGTCTACCATACTTTTTATCAAGTTGACGATCTGGTTCAGTCTGCCATCGTCACCTTCTTCTTGCATGGACCTAACTTTGTTGTACCTCGAAGCCTTCGTGGCTGCCTCATATTCAAGAGGTTCTTGGTTTGTAGGAGTCATAGGGCGCTTACGTAAAGTACGTACATGCTTTAGCTCGCCACAATTACAGCATATGTTATTCTTCGGCTTCTTATTCACCATAGATTTTATCAAGTTGACGGTCTGGTCAAGTCTTTCATCGGTCACCTTCTTCCTGGATGGTCCTAACTTTGTTGTACTACTTCATATTCAAAAGCAGCGGTCAATACATCCACCTTGGTTTTGGAATGAGGTAATCGAAGCGTCCTCTCCATGTTGTAGCGTATCATCCTCTATTACTGATTCCAATCTCATTTCATTCAGTTCTTTATCACTTGATTTCATTCCTTTCCCTTCTAGCATATCTTCCTCCATTAATGATTCCGGTCGTATTTATTTTTCGCTCGTACCTGTATTGATTAACTTTTCTATTTCTATTCCTTGTTCTTTATCTACTACTAATTCCATCAATATTTCTTCATTAATTTCAATACTTTCCCCTCCCGTGTCGTTTGCTAATGATCCAATAATTTCAATGTTCTCGTTAGTTGTATTGAACAAATACTCATCGAGCCACTCGGCTTCTAAAACAAAAGAATCTTTTCGTACATTGTCTGCAACTTGCAACTTCTCATTAGTGTTCTTTCTATTTTGTATATTATCTGCTGTAGGTTTTTCTTCGACATGCTGTTTTAATTTTTTCCATAAATTATATAGAGAGTCATCTTGTATTGGACCTGACCATTCACTCACAGTGGAAAGAGAAAGTTTAAATTTCTCAAAGACTTTCTCAATGAAATTCAAATGGTGTGTATTGAATTCAACATTCTCCAGAGTTTGGAGCTTCACTGCATTGTCTGTAATTGTAGTATTTGTTGCAACTTCTGCAGTTAACAGCTTACTATAATCTATTGCATTTGCATCAAATGGAAATAATCCACAAGTTTTAAAGGCATTTTGCACCATTGTAGGTGTAATGACGTCTTTAATTACAGTATCCAATAACGGAGCAAAATTGTCATTTCGAATTTTTTGTTTATTATTGTTTATTCTAAATTTAGCAACCGCTTTCTTCCAGCCAGTTTTGAGAGGTTTAAAACCCCTACATCCATAGGTTGCAGTATATGAGTAGAAATAGGGAACAGACTAATTAAAATGATACCTTTTTCTGAACAAAAGTTGCTAAGATGCAACGACAAGTGCGACTTGTGCCCATCTACATAAAATATTACAGGCAATGGTATGTCATTTTTAAGAATCCATGGGTACAAAAATATTTGACGTATATTCAAAAAAACTTTCGTCTGTCATCCAACCCGACTCCGACTTTCCCAGGCCCCAACCGTTTGGCATTAGTGCAACAACACTTTGTGGAATTCTTTAGTAGGGAAACTTTCCTGTCGCATTTGCTGTAAAATAAAAACAGTAGGTAAGTAATATAAGTATGTGAAAATGGGAGAATAAGGGTTCTGGAATAAGACAATTACCCGTAACAAGAATTGTTAAACATTCCTTCTCATTGTAAGCTGTACTATTGTAAACGTTTCTACTTTCTTTGAGTGCAAGAGCTTTTGATCCTTTTGGATATAAGAAAAAAGCAGTCTCATCTGCGTTAAATGTTCGTCTACGATCTTCTGTAATCTCCATCAAATTTTCGGCAAGAAAATATGATTCAAATTCAACAAACCAGTTTCGAAGGCTTCGTGAACTAAATTTTGAGTCATTCGTGTAGAGATTTCCTTATGACGTCGCAGAAAGCCTTCATACCAGTGTCTTCCAGGTAGGTAAGTTTTTTCCTTGTTTTTAAAGGGATCTATTTTTTTCTTTTTTTTTAAAGCATACATACACTTTCAAGTAGTTGTTCCTTGATTACCGGAAATCCTACTTTAGCTACCGCTATTATCCACTTTGCTAGGGTGTCCTCTTCTTCTTTCGATAAAGTTGTAGGGGCTCCAGCTTTACACTTAACAGGATACTTTCCAAAAAATTTTGAGTGAATATTATATTCTCTACTAGCAGCTTTAATATCCATTCCATTTTTTATAGCTTCTAATGCGGATATTAGTGTGTCTGATGAATATTTACAATTTTTCTTTAAGGACATTCTGTAACAACGATAACATTACGTGTCCGAATTCAGGAATAGCTATTTCGGTTGGCCGTAATACTGACACCCTAATAATTCGAGGTAATAATATAAAAAAGTAATTATCTCTTCAAAATCATGTACAATTATCATAATATAAAAACATACTACAGTAATAAAATATGTTTTTGCAACAAAAATGTAATAATGATCATACCTGAAAATATAACGAAAAGTCGTTAGGCTTTTAACACAACACACCTGTCTACGCACTGTCAGTTTCAACGAGCTGCTAGTAATGATTTGTTTGGTTGGCTAGCCTGACATTTGAAATATGTTATTACCACATGATCATAGATGGCTCGACATGTATCTAAATCGTCGTTTTATAAACTGAAATCTTATTCTAGCAATTAACATGGAAAGTGTCCGAATTTGGTGCAGGGTCTGAATTTGGTACAATTACCTTATTTCCATTTTTCATGTAATTGTAATTTATATAATTCCTATTTTTAAGAAAGGTACTTTGTAATTGTAATTCGATCCTTTTTTTGAAGTACTTCGTACTTATTGTACGTACTTTCAAAGTAGGTAGGTACATGTAATTAACCTGCTATGTTGCAGCACTGGCACTACATAGCTCTGTAACCAAATTTTTATTATTACAAATTAATTTGTCTTAATTTTCCGAATGGAAATGACAGACGTAAATTTCCAGAAACCCTGTATATTAACATTTTTTATGTTGAGTAGTACCCCTATATCGGAAATTATGTTTAAATTACGTCTTGGTACTGATTAGGTAGTGATTAAAAAACGATTTGTGAAGTGGGCGCGACGTTCCCGGAATTTCCGCCAAGGTTTGCACAAATTCGCCGTTTTCTCATTATCGTCATCATTAGATAATTAAAATGTTTAGTTTTAGGTTCTTATCTATTATTTATCATCAATTGGAATTTAACAAACAATTATATTCGACGATCGTTCGATAGTTGGCGCGCTTAATTTGATATAGAAATTATGTTTACAAATTTTAATACGGGGCATCCAGAAAGTAAGTACCGGAAATTACAGTAGAGAAATAATCAAAATACTTAAATACAATGTTTCTATTATTTTACCTTGTTAGTTTGCCAGATTTTGCTGAATAGGGACATTGATGAGGAAATTCCCAAGTAAATGATTAGATAATAAAAAGAAAAAGGAATAGAACGATAAGAAATAAATTGAAAGGTGAATCAGAGAAGTAAGTAAAAATTAACTGTCTCGACCCTTACTTCGTGGAATCTATTCATATTACTGTTTTAAATGAAACTTACTGTTTCAAGATAATTCAACAATATATTGAAAAAAGTGTTAAAAACACTAAGAAACTTGACAATTGAGGGGTTTTTAGCAAAAACGTCACAAGTCAAAAATTATTGTTTTGCAGAAATTACAAATTTCTTTCGGGCTCCTTACTGGAAATAGGCACCTTCATCAAATTTTCCAGACATGTGTAAATTTGTTTTACATAGTGACTTCTAATGCTGAAATTATCAAAAAAAGAGAAAAAATACAAAATGATAAGACTAATGTCGTTTTTGACAGAAAATATTTATTAATTTTTTTTATTTAACGTTACAAAAACAATATATTAAATTCAAAGCTCGCAACCACTGCTGTTGTCATCTTCTGCAACATCAGCGGTTTCCGTGTCGCTATCTTCAGTGCTTTTTTGAGCCAAATTTTCATAGAATGCAATATTACGCACATCCTTAAGGAATTTAGTCAGTAACATGATATTTTGCATTTTTGCTGGGGCAATGGGTAATGGCCCGCTATGCAAAAATGGCATTTCGATTTCTCGTGGCAAATTTTGTTTAGGGCCAACAACAATACTTTATGCCCAAAGACCATTATAGCTTTCACGTGTAGGTACATATCGAGTTTGCTGCTTTATATTTAACATTCTGACACTTTTGATCTTCAATGGAGGCTTTGGCGTTTTGAGAAACAGCTTATCGGTCGCTTTTTTGATGTTAAAAAATTGGTGGTTCTTCACTTTATGTAGATTCAAGGGAGATGGTACCTTTTGCGCTCCTAGAATGATTGAGTCCCAATCTTCAGGTACCTCGGCAGCTTCTAGTTTTCTTTTTTGTTTTTCTATTAATGAGAAATCTTGGTCGTTCGGTAAGTAACTGTGTCCTCGAACAGGAAATATATGAGTGATTGAATTAAACATTTTTAGACAATGCACTAAAATATACAAAAAGTGAATCATCACATAGTTTTTATTTTGACCACAACAGCTGTCGCTAATCAGTACTAGTTCTCTATGATCGGCAGCTACACTTTTTATGTATTGAAACAGCATGTATGTAACTTCATTAGCGCCCTTTTCACCCTGACCCTCATGGTAAGTGAACATGATGACTTCATTGGTACCAAGATTATGAACTCCGAAGACATTGTACCAAAGCTGTCTACTGTAGAACACTTCATTTGTTTTCAAATGAGGCAAAGGTAAATTTTGCATAAAGTCAAAAGATATGCATAAGATTTCACCGCTTATTGCCCTTTCTTTAAATAGTCTCTTTTTTTGTCTAAAAGCTTCTGCTTTTCTCAGATAAAGGGTTTTATCTATAGCAAGCTGAATTTTGTCAGAGTTAGGATCAGTCGCTTTCTGCTCATATTGAATACAAATGCAACAGGTGTCAGAACGCGGGTACCCGAATTTTATATTATATTCATTGAAAATGCTCCAGTGCATTCTGTAAGGCAAATTATTTGATTCAATTCAAGAAAAAGTTGATGCATTTTAGCTACTGTCAAACTCTCAGGTAAATACTCTCTACCTGGATTGTCTCTTAATGAGTAATGAGATGACCGAGCTTTGAAAGATTGTATATGTTGCCTCACAAGTTCTGCGACTTCATTTGGGAACCTATTAGGCCGATTATTATGCAAACCTCTCAGATCCTTGGGAGATTTTCCCAAATCTGAAAGACTATGTTGTATGCGACGGATTTTGCGTTGTGTTACACCGTGAAGACTCAGAAAAGCTTTCAAACATACAGTAATTTCTGATCCACTTACTCGGATTTTATATTTAAATGCAGCATCGTGATCTTTATGGTTTTCAACCTCCAGTTTCCTAGGTCTGTGTCTGGTGATTGTTTGTATTGCAATGAGTCCAGCTAATTGTGAATCTTGTTCATTTTTGTCTGACATTTCATTAAATTGTGAAAGAATTTTATGCTTGTTTCCTCGGTGATTTTAGAAAAACATTTAAGCCTTGTACATCTGAAAAGGGACCATTGTCTTAATGTTTAAGGAACAAATTTAATATAAGTAGTATTACCTGCAATCCGGTCCTGTTTGTTGTCTCTCAACCAGTTTGCCGGCATTGTTTACATGTTTATCTCCTGTGACTTTTGCTTTCTTTTCCCCGCAACGTTTACGCTTAGGCCATTCTTGGTTTTCCATTTCCATTGTATTCACTTATTTTAATTTTAAGACGATTCACTACGACACCTAATATATTTGTCAGATTTTAAGGTTACAAGCTGTTATATTATGGTAATATGTTATTTTGCGTACATAAACGTAATCCGTTTGGTGGACTATTGTCGTTCTTGCCAGACAACTCATTGACTAGTGTCGTTTTTGTAGAAGCTTTGGTTTTATAAGCTGCTAAAACTTGGTATGTGTGACGTCTTTGCCTTCAACCATTATTCAGTTGCATGGATACGCGGTTTCACTATAAGATGGCGCTATATTTTAAATTTTACCAATTCTTCAACTTACGATTAATATTGATAAAAAATGTAAGACATTTCGGGAAATGAACAACCTAACATATCAATATAATTTTAACCCTTAACCCGAGACAACGGTATATCGTACCGCTATACAAATTTTTTTCTCTAGTATTCTGGATTATTACAGTGCTGTATTGCTGGCTGTCTAAATACCTTCATGGAATTATGTTACTAGTTAAACACGCCAATTTCAGTGTGATTCTCATATCACTCCTTTAGTTTGCACCTGAATTCTGAGATTGTTAGCGGTCCTGTATATCGATACTCTCGTGCAATAAATATTTTTTAGATAGCGTATACCGATAGTCTCTTGCAACGGGAATATATATTAGTGTCGAATATTATTATTGCCTGTCGGTGCGTCATTGTTTTGGTAAGTTGCATTTGATGATGACATAAGGATCAATTATTATTTGATCAAATTTATTGTTCTATACAATGTTATTTCGCTCAACAGAAGTAAGTGTGACCGATAAAAATAATGAACAAACAGTCATGAAATGGCTCGAGGAAATTTCAAATGATGAATATGAATATTCAGAAATAGAAGATTCTGATAATGATCACATATAGGAGGACCCTTATATACGAGATGAAGATATAGTCCAGGAGGAATCGGCGCATGAGTACCGAAAACTATTCCACCTCAATTTTTTATGCGATCCTCTTTGAATTGCCCTACTGATGATATAAATGCATGTTGCCATGGGGCAACCTAGTGCCATATTGTTTAAACCGAAATTGTTTAAACAATTGGAAGGAATTGTTATTTTTCAAACCGACAATTTTTTTTATTTTCTTTATTGAAAAACAAATAAAAAAGGTCCTATGACTTTTCACGATAAAGTTAATATTTTTAGAGATATGAATTTTTAAAGGTTCGAAAAATCTCAAATTTGAGTACTTTTGACCCATGAAAAATATATTAAAAACATAAAATAAAATATAAATAATATTTTTTTTAAATTCTTTATACAATAGTTAATGATATTCTTAATAGGGATTTAAGAAAATTTCATTGTTTATACCTGTTTTTTAATTGTTAATTTCGCGCGCTCACTAGTATGCGTCGCTACCTTTAAGTAACGCAGTCTCTCTCCTACTCATGCGCTGCATCGACCTCTCTGTGTCCTGAATCATTATTTATCATTTATCTAAGAAACCATTAACTTCATCAAGATTGGTAAAGAGAGAAATGTTTTTAATAATTAAATTGTCTACAATTTGTTTTTAACAAAAGTAATTTAAGTATGAATCGGAACATGTAATTAAAATTACTTTTTTGTTATTATCATACTAATTTATGCATTTTTATCAACAATAATAAGATATAATGGTATTTGAAAAGTTTTTGGAATCACAATTATATATAAATAATAAGCTTTAGCTAAAAATAACCATTTGGATAAATGCATTGAATCCGGAATATAAAACATTAGATTTTACGAATTTCGGATACAAACTAGAGAATGATACTTTGCTAATACCTTTATTTATAAACAAAACCCCATTTCCAACTGATCAAAATCTAATGTATTATATTCCGGATTCAATGCATTTTTCCAAATGTATGTTTAAGCAAAAGCTTATTATTTATATATAATTGTGATTCCAAAAATTTTTCAAATACTATTATATCTTATTATTGTTGATAAAAATGCATAAATCACTATGATAATAACAAAAAAGTAATTTTAATTACATGTTCCGATTCATACTTAAATTACTTTTGTTAAAAACAAATTGTAGACAATTTAATTATTAATAACATTGCTCTCTTTACCAATCTTGATAAAGTTAATGGTTTTTTAGATAAATGATTAATAATGATTCAGGACACAGAGAGGTCGATGCAGCGCATGAGTCAGAGAGGTAGCGACGCATACTTGTGAGCGCGCGAAATTAACAATTAAAAAACAGGTATAAACAATGAAATTTTCTTAAATCTCTATTAAGAATATTATTAACAATTGTAAAGAGCTGAAAAAATATTATTTATATTTTATTATATTTTTTTAATATATTTTTCATGGGTCAAAAGTACTCAAATTTGAGATTTTTCGAACCTTTAAATATTCATATCTCTAAAAATATTAACTTTATCGTGAAAAGTCATAGGACCTTTTTTATTTATATTTCAATAAAGAATACAAAAAAAATAACAATGTCTTCCAATTGTTTAAACAATTTCGGTTTAAACAATATGGCACTAGGTTGCCCCATGGCAACATGCATTTATATCATCAGTAGGGCAATTCAAAGAGGATCGCATAAAAAAATTGAGGTGGAATAGTTTTCGGTACTCATGCGCCGATTCCTCCTGGACTAATAGCATTTCTTCAGCAACAGATGATTCCTTTGTTGATCTGGATTTTGTACTAGACGACGAAAACAATTACCGTAATGTTGAAGAGGATATTGCTGACGGTGGAAATAGTTCTTCAGATAGTAAAGAAGTTGTAAACAAAAATAAAATATATAAAGGTAAACGGAATCCAATGACAAAAGAGGATGGTTTTATTTGGAATTCTCAGGAACCAAACAAAGCAGTTAAGCACCTCAAAGTAATATTGCAATTGAACTACCAACTCTAGAACATCCAGCAACAACTTTAGGAAATAATCCAAGTGCACTTGAAATTTTGAGACTTCTATTCGATAGTGTAATGATAAAAGAAATAGTAATACAGACAAACTTGAAGTTTCAACAAGTGAGATCAACCCATAAAAACGAAAATATAGAGTGCAAGGATACGGATGTTGTTGAAGTAAGAGCTGTTCTTGGATTACTCATGCTAACGTCGATTTATCGATCAAATCACGAAAACATGCTGTCGTTATTTAATATCAAAATGGGTCGTCCTATATTTAGAGCCGTCATGTATTCAAAAAGAATTGAAGTACTTCTTCGCAAAATTGTTTCAATATAGGACCAACCACATGCATTGATGAAATGATAATTAGCTTCAGAGGTAAATGTAATATTATATGCCCAAAAAACCAGCTAAGTACGGTCTCAAGTTGTTCTGTCTTACTGATGCCAAGAGCGCTTATTTTTATAATGGATTCAACTATACCGGAAAAGATTGCCATGACAGAACATTACCCGCAGAAGAGAAAAAACTATTGGTGCCTATTCAGTCAGTTTTGCACTTGGTAAAGGCCATAGAAAAGTCAAGAAAAAATGATACTGTCGATAATTGGTTTTCTTCAATTGAACTACTTCCTCAGCTGAAAAAAAGGCCTTACTTACACAGGAATTTTGAAACGCAATAAACGACAAATCCCACCAGAATGTCATGCTTCACAACAAAAAGAATAGGATCTATTTCATATGGCTTTACTAATGACAATTTCACATTACTTTCTTACGTCCCGAAAAAAAAATAAGGCAGTTCTGTTGGTTTCGCCTTCACATCCTGACAAAGGAACAGTTACAGAAGGATCTCCTCCCGAGATGATTTCCGTTTATAATCAAAGAAAATGTGGAGTGGACACTTTGGACCTCAGATGTGCTAATTTCAGTTCAGTTCGACCAACACGTTATTGGCCTTTGGTAATTTTTTATTGTCTCATTGATATTTCAACAAGTAATGCAAACGTTTTATATTTACATTTAAAAGACATAAAATTAAAACCAAGACGTATTTTTATAGAAGAACTTGCTTTGGATCTTGTCAGGCCACATATGGAGAAACGATTGGAAAATCCCAAATTGTATAAAGAGCTACAAAATTTAATGAAGGGGATACTTGGGAAAGACAATAATGATCACCCATCTTCTTCAAAGGAACGGCTGGATGTAAAAAAACTTGTTCCGTCTGTCTTTACCAAAGAAAAAGAGAAAAGTTTTATATATGTATTACATGCCAAAAACCTATATGTCTAGAACATACCAGCAAAATTTGTATTTCCGACGATAAGTAATATACCTATCTGCAACTTATTGTAATCAATAAAATTCATTCATGAAATTAACTGTCTCGGCCTTTACTTCGTGGAATCTACTTATTTCACTGTAAAATTCATTCATTTCGGAGTTTTTGTTTATTTAATAAGAGCGGTATGCCGTACCGATAGTCTCGTATAGCGCTAATTTTGTAGCTCCTCTCGGCTTGAGGGTTAAGAGAGCTAATTTTGATTTACTCTCCGAGTTATTAAGGGATTGCAATTGGGAGTTCCTAGATTGTATAGATGATGTAGATACTGCAGTAGATTTATTTTATCATAAACTTTATAATATTTTTGATGCTTGCGTACCCAAATTTAAATCTAGTAACAATAAAAATACCAAATTCCCTCCATGGTTTACTCCGGATATAATCTGTTAAAAACCGAAATTAAAGAAGCATATAACATATACATCCGTAACATTGAAGACGGCATTAACGATAATCCCAATTTGTTTTGGAATTTTGTGAAAAATAATAAAAAATATAACAAAGCAGATTACTGTTTCATGAATCCTGATAATGATCGCATTAATATTACGGATAAATCAATAATATCAGCCGAATTAGCGAACTATTTTCAGTCGGTGTATGAACACAACTCGTCTACCTACCATCTGAGTTTTTTTAATCCTGCAGATAAATATAGTTCAAACTTTAATTGCTTACAATTTACTAGGATCACTGTTCAGGATATTCACAATGCTTTTAAAAAGCTTAAACCAAAGTTCTCAGCTGGACCCGATGGCATTCCGGGATATATATTTGAAGCCTGTCGCGATTATCTTACATACCCCCTCATAATTGTGTTACAAAAATCATTAACAATCAGTACTTTCCAAAGGCGTTTAGGATCACAAAGGTTACTCCGGTACATAATAAAGGCCCTAGGGACGAGTTCAGTAATTACAGGCCGATTGCCATAGCAAACTGTAGCACTAAAATTTTTGAATATATATTATATGATAAACTATATTCGCATTTTCAAACTATTGTATGTAATCAGCAACATGGCTTCTTTAATAAGAGGTCTATTGAAACAAATCTGCTAACGTTCTCTAATTATGTAGTTGAATCACTGGATAAAGGGGAACAGGTTGATGTGGTATATACAGATTTCGCCAAGGCTTTTGATAAAGTAAACCACGATATACTTTTAAGAAAGCTAAATTTACTGGGAATGAGCTATCCTTTACTTAAACTTTATGCAACTTATCTTAGTGATAGGTGGCAATATGTGTCTTTAATGGGTGAGAAGTTTGAGGCATTTATGGCGGAATCTGGTGTACCACAGGGATCTAATCTAGGGCCATTACTTTTTATGATTTTTATAAACGAAGTGCCTTCCTTAATTACATCTGAGTGTTTCTTGTTTGCGGACGATTTAAAAATTTACACTCAAATAATAATCTACAATTACAACACGACATAGATAACATATATAATTGGTCGCTAACTAATAAATTACCATTTAACACTAGCAAATGTGTTGTTTTGACCATCAGTCGCCAAAAAAACCCTAACCATTTTTATTATACAATGGGGGATGCTCAATTAACGAGAGTAAAGGAGATAACAGACCTTAGTATTTTACTCACTGGTAAGTTTAGCTTTAAACCACATACTCTTAACATTGTTTCTCAATCATATAAATTACTTGGGTTTATAAAACGTACTACCCATGCTTTTACTAATGTTATGTCGATTACAAGTATTTTTAATTCGCTTATAATAAGCAAGTCGGAGTTTGGTAGCAGAATCTGGAGTTCATTTATTAATATAAGCCTAAGTTGCCAAATTGAAGCCTTACAAAATAAGTTTGTGAAATATATCTATTTTAAGAAACACAAGAAGTACCCTAAATATGAGTCTTATGATCCATTAAGGTCAGAGTTTAGTATTGATAAATTAGTCTGCAGGAGAAAACGTCGAGATTTAATTTTTCTTTATAAGTTGTGCAACCATTTAATAGACTCAGCTGATCTTCTCAGTCAATTAAATTCCTACGTACCCGATCATCGAACCCGTCCTAGGAACTATTTATTCTTAACACCTTCGATAAATTCGCTAGATAGAATATGTCAGCTATATACAATAGCGTAAGTGAAAATCTCGATACTGGACTGCTAGGAATTAAACTGTGTAAATTTAAAATATCTATTGCAGATCTAATATTAGAGAATTAACCTTATGTGTACATTCAGTCCTTTTTGTCGCATAAACTATATGCGAGCGTTGCAGTATTAGTACTAATTTGTAATCACAGCTGCATAGAATAAGGGGAACCTGTTTGCTTCTGTAAATAAATAACTCCATATTCTATAGGTAATTGATTGCCGTATATATTCCAAAGTCTGACACTTTGAGTTATGTTTGAAATGTAGCTTTCAAACAACCGCAGCGGTTTTCCTCTTATTCCAATATCGTCTAAGGATTCTAGAAGTAGAGGATGAATTATAGTGTCAAATACCTTGGCCAGATCTATGAATAAACACAGGCATGGCATGCTTTTATCAAGAGCAGAAAATACTTTATTTGTCTAGTATGTGATGGCATCTTGTGTAGATATTTTTTATTCAAAACCAAATTGCTTATCAGATAAAACTTTGTAGCGGTTGAGGAATGATGTTAGTCTATTTTTTATTACATTTTCAAATATTTTAGTAAAGTTTGTTATAAGTGATATTGGTCTATAGTTACTGGCCTCTTTCATTAAACCGTAAATTGGTATGAAATAGTCAAATATTCCTCTTGCAATTTTTGGAGCCTCTTTGTCTTGGACTGGTATCATAACTGCATACTTTGTAAGTTCACATAACATGGTTATACAGTGGGGATTACCTCTAATACTCTCGACAAATGGACCTATTGTGCCTATATACACAATATCGAATGGTTTTATGGCTGTGTCCGTTATGAAACATTTTTCTTTGTGGCCTGGTTTCGTTTTGTTAATCTGACAGTCGTGACACATTCTTACATAATTTCTCACATCTTTTTCCATGTTTCTCCATCTAAGGAATCGCTAATAGAGTCATTATTTTTGCTATTTAATAAATCTCTCAGTTCAGGTCAATTTCCTGATACATGGAAAACAGCCTTTATTACACCAATTCATAAATCTGGAAGCAAGAATAGCGTTGAAAATTATAGACCTATTTCTAAATTAAACATCTTTAGTAAGGTGTTTGAAAGTATCATTTTTGATTTTCTTTATCATAACGTAAAACACCTACTTAACATTGAACAGCATGGCTTCATGAAAAAACGTTCGGTAGATACAAATTTATTCCTATACGTTGAATACATACTTAAAAGTCTAAATGATAGGCATAACGTTGATTCTGTGTATACTGATTTCAGTAAGGACTTCGACAAAATCGATCATTCCGTCCTTGTCTCAAAACTTTCTGAAGTCGGTATACATGGTAATTTATTAAGATGGTTCGACTCGTATGTCAGAAATAGGTCACAACAAGTAATTTTAGGGGCTCTTAAATCTAAGGCTGTGGTAACTACTTCAGGAGTACCTCAGGGGTCCCATTTAGGTCCTTTACTTTTTAATTTATATATAAATGACATGTCTAGTTGCTTTCAATTTGCTAAGTTTGTTATGTATGCCGATGATTTGAAAATATATCACTCAATTTCATGTGCACGACAGAGTTCGATTGCAAGAAGACTTAGACAATTTATCCGACTACTGTGTGAGAAATAATTTGTTTTTAAATGTCTCAAAGTGTAATTATATACAATTTTCTCGTTGTAATTCAGACTTGAACTATAACACATATTAAATTTCTAATAGCGTATTACACCCTGTAGATACGGTTAGGGATCTTGGTCTTTTAGACTCTAAATTACTTTTCGATCGGCATATTTGTGATATAACTAGAAAAGCTAATCAGCAGTTGGGCTTCATATACAGAACATGTTTCGAACTTCAAAATACTCTTATCGTTAGATCATTATATGTGGCATACGTAAATAGTATATTGACGTTTGGTTCTACTATTTGGAACCCGCGTTATTCGGTCTATATTTCAAAATTAGAAACAGTTCAGAACAAGTTTATTTCATATTGTAAAAGAAAATTTTATCCCGATGTAGATAGGCAACGTATTCGTTCTAATTTAAAGATAATTTCACTACAGCATGGTAGGCAAATTGCGGATGTACTGTTTATTCACAAAATCCTCAATAACAATATAGATTGCCTTGAACTTACAAACTTCATAACACTTCGTATTCCCAGCCACTCAACTAGAAACAATTATACCTTTATCACACATCAGGCACTCACCAATTATTTTCTAAATTCTCCTGCTCACAGAATAACAAATACTTACAATAAATTGTCCAGTATTGTTGAAATGGATATTTTTTACCACAGTGCAGATTTGATTAAAAAACTACTGAAAGACTATTTTTTGCAAATTTAATTTTGTTTTATTACCTACTCTTGTTCTTTCTCTTTTTTTGTATACGTGTATTTACTTTTATTTAATGTAATATGATTATATTTATATTTCTTTTTTACCTAATTTGTAAAATTATGTGTAACTATTAGTGGATACTTTTATGGGTTTGTCCTGTTTGTATCCCAAATAAATAAAATAAAATTCGCTCATATTTTCTTCAGCAATCTGTTATTTCCTACATGACCTCCAAACATAGGATCATTGAGATATCTTTCTAAAGCCTTCTGTATGCTCTACCATTCTTCTTGGTACTTCGCAAATGCATATTTGTATATTTCTTAAAACTTTGTTACCTTCATTTATAAATTCTTGTACTGTGCATCTCTTGAAAATGTGATAATGTTCGTATATCTTCATTCTTTTTACCTTGTTTTCCACCAATAGCTTATCAAGCTTTTCCAACGCTCGTCCTACGTCGAAGTTGTATAATTCGGTATTTAAAGCTTCGCTAAATTTCAACCTGTTTTTGATCCGTACGCTCATCCTTCATTAGAACCGGTTTACTTAAAAGTTTTCCGATTCGTTTTGGTATTTTACTTAGTCGTTGTTTTGTTACATCCTCTAGGTTTTTTTACTGATTTTCTCTTTCTTCTAACTCTTTTAGACTGTATACTTTGTCATTTATATGTAATGTGTAGATTAACTTAGCTTTGTCACCTCTTTCTCTCGCTTGCTTCATATGCTTTATTAGCTGTTTTCTTTGTTCCTGTATATCTTTAGGGTATTCTTCATCAATATATATCCTTGTTGCTTTTAATTGTATTGTTACGAACTCGCACACCGAAGTAGATAATAAGTACGGTCCTGTAACCTTATGTTAACGAAGTTAAAAAAATGGCGAGTGCGCCGAATTCTGGGAAGGTCTATTGAGACTTATTGTGACAGTTTTTATAGACATGTTCTCGGGAGGTCTTTTAAGAATTGAGCCGGCAATCGAGAAATATCGCGAAAGGCATTTGTTTTGTGTAAGCCACAGTCCAGAATTCTCTAGTAAAAAAGGCACTAGTATATAAAAAGGACCGATCAGCGGACCAGTGAGTTGATAATTTGACACCGTGAGATAAACAAGTAAATAAGTAAATATAAAGTGTTTATATAAATTAGTTTGAGTGAATATACGGTTAATATAAATTAATAATTAAGTGATTAGTTAAGTATATATAAATTAAGTGTTAGTGAGTTAGTGTTTAAATAAATTAGTAAGTAGCCATACCGAGTGTTTAAAATTTATCCCACCCGTTTATTGTTTAAATAAATAACAAAAAAAAACATTACATTGGTGTCAGAAGTGGGATAATATAAATAAATAAGGCGTAAACATGGCCAAGAGACTATGTGATCTAAAAGTCACGAAATTAAGAGCAGAATTGGAAGATCGTGAATTGGAAACATCCGGTAAGAAAAGTGAATTAGTAGAAAGACTTCAAGAGGCACTGGAAAATGACGGCTTTGATCCAGAATTATTTTTATTCAATGACGAGGCTTCCACCTTAATCTCGTCAATTTCTGCCATGGACGAGAAGATTTCTGCTATGAAGAACGACATCTCTGATAATTTGGACAAGAAGATTTCTACTATGAAGAATGATATTTCCGCTAACATGGACACACTTTCTGCCGATTTCTTATTAATGAAAAATGACATTGCCGCTGACGTGGAAAATAAAATTTCGTCTCTTAAATCGGATATGGAGAATAAAATGACAACGATGGACGAAAAAGAACACGAGGCACGCCAGCAGAACAAAAAAAGATCGAGATATGCAAGCCAGCAACACAACCCAAGACAGAAGATATTAGCAATTTTGCCCGAGTCAAGGCTCCAACGTTCGACGGGAAGACATCGTGGACCAATTATGTGAAACAATTTGAAGCAGCCGCTAGAGTGAATAATTGGTCCGATAGGGAGAAGACAGTAAACTTAACCATCGCGCTTAGGGGAGATGCCTTAGATGTACTTCAGACGATATCTCTGGAAGAAACAGACGACTTCGAGCTGCTGAAGAAGAAGTTGGACATGCGATATGGTCACGAACATTTGGAACAGTTGTACAGATTCCAGCTGAAGAACCGAAGGCGGAAACGTGACGAAACCCTTCAAGAGTATGAAATGGATATTGCCGGCTAGTTCGATTTGCTTATCCATCAGCACCACAGAACATGATGGAATGTTTAGGCACCCAGGCCTTTATTGACGGCTTATGTGACCACGATATGGAGAAGACGCTTCGATTAGCACATCCTAAAACATTGGTCGATGCATTGACTGCTGCTCTTGAATGTGAAGCAGCCACGATAGCATCGGGATACAACAAAGGTAGGACCATACAGGAAGAAGGTGGCGATCACAGACTTGACCAGATCGTCAACTTGTTGAAAGGTATGGCATACAAGACCACGTACGCAGTCCGTCTAAGCGCCCCAAGACTCCTGTAACCCAAAAACTCCAGTCACAGGGGAAATAAGACAGGGGTGAACATCCAGCTGATATGAGTCACCGAAAAGCCAACTCTTTGCGTAGACGGTCATGCCCTGTAGACTATTCACAATGCAACAAGTCGAAATCTAAGGAAGTTGCAGTTTCAAGAATTACAGTAGTCAACGACGAATGGTCACCCACCAGGATCAGAGAAGATCAGGAGAATGATCCTCACCTGAAGATGATCCGGCAATGGAAGAAAGAAAATCGGCGACCTACCTGGCAAGAAGTGTCAAAATTATCACCGAAACTCAAGGCGTATTGGGCTCAGTGGGACTCTCTTGTCCTGGAAGAAGGGCTGTTGAAAAGAGTCCTTGAAAACGATGATGGTTCCGAGATGAGCAGACAGCTAGTTATCCCGAGAACTAGAGTAGCTGAGGTACTGAAGAAGTTACACGACAGTCCATCGGGAGGTCATCTGGGAGTGAAGAAAACCCTTCAGCGAGTCCGTGAAAGGTTTTATTAGATGAACTGCTCCGACGATGTGAAGGACTGGTGTAAGAAATGTACGACTTGTGCTACGAGTAATGGACCACATCGCAAGAGAAAGGCACCCATGAAACAGTACAATGTTGGAAGCCCTTTCGAAAGGATTGCTTTAGATATCGCTGGGCCATTTCCAACGACAGAAAATGGTGGCAAATACATACTGGTTGTAATGGATTATTTCACAAAGTGGGTGGAAATTTACGCTATCCCGAACCAAGAGGCAACAACTGCAGCCTATATGGAGTGCCCTTGGAAGTCCACAGCGACCAGGGAAGAAATTTCGAAAGTCATGTATTCCAGGATATTTGCGAGAAGCTGGGAATGAAGAAGACCAGGACAACAGCATTACATCCACATTCAGATGGAATGGTCGAGAGAATGAACAGGACTATTAGAAAATACCTGTCCAAAGTAGTATCCAGCCGTCAGAGAGATTGGGACCAGTATCTTTCCCTATTCGCATTGGCTTATCGATCTGCCGTCAATGAGTCTATGGGTGAAGCACCGGCGAAAATCCTGTTTGGAGGTGAAATGAGGCTTCCTTGTGACCTGGAATTTGGCTGTCGGCCTGGAGAAGATCTAGCAGGCGAAGACTACGCGATCCAATTGAGAAGAAGGCTGGACGATATTCATGAATTAGTTCGAACAAATCTTCAAGTTGCCAGCGACAGAACGAAAAGTCGGTACGACACGCAGGCCACAGAAGGCGGTTTTAAAGAAGGGGACAACGTATGGTTACACAGCCCGACGAGGAGAAAAGGATTTTCTCCAAAATTACAGAAATCCTGGGAAGGTCCATACTTTAATCAAGAAAAGGATCAATGATGTTATATATCGCATAAGCAAAATCCCCAACGGAAAACCAAAAGTAGTTCACCAAAACCGACTAGCTCCATTCGAAGGAGACCATGACCTGGAGGAAGGAGTAAACCTTATTCGAGATGTGTCTGACCCTACCTTCGAGGAATTTATGGGCACGTGTGGAGGTACCGGGAAAGCTAGATATGGAGTCACTTCGGAACAAGAAGATTTGTTCACTCTCCCGGAAGATTATTCACTGGCATACAACATCCCCGCCCGTATCAAGAACGCACGAGTATTGGCAACCGTCTTTCGAAAGAAATTCGGGCAATTAGAAAAACTTGAAGACCAGATTACAGCCCCTGGCAAGACACTGAAACTGAAACATAATTCGCGGTACGTCTTCTACGTGGTAACTAAAAATGAATTTCAATATCGATCTACCTACCGCGATGTGTATGAAGCACTTTGAAACTTACGAGACCATGTGCTGGAATCCAGCGTGAAGAAACTGGCTATGCCTAAGATAGCGAGTAACCAGTTGGATTGGCGAATCATCAGGAACATGGTAGAGATTATCTTTCAAGATACCGGTGTCCAGATATTAATTTGCAGCTACAACCCCCGTTATCAGAAAACGATGAAGACGGTGCCCTGCTATTTCCATAAGATTGGAAAGTGTAGAAATGGAGTCAGTTGTCGATTCAAATATCCAGTCTCGGCTACTCAAAAGTTCCAGGAGGAACTTTCATTTAAGGAGGGGGTAATGTTACGAACTCGCACACCGAAGCAGATACTAAGTACGGTCCTGTAACCTTATGTTAACGGAGTTAAAAAAATGGCGAGCGCGCCGAATTCTGGGAAGGTCTATTAGGATTTATTGTGACAGTTTTTATAGACATGTTCTCGGAAGTTCTTTTAAGGATTGAGCCGGCAATCGAGAAATATCGCGAAAGGCATTTGTTTTGTGTAAGCCGCAGTCCAGAATTCTCTAGTAAAAAAGGCACTAGTATATAAAAAGGACCGATCAGCGGACCAGTGAGTTGATAATTTGACATCGTGAGATAAACAAGTAAATGAGTGAATATAAAGTGTTTATATAAATTAGTTTGAGTGAATATACGGTTAATATAAACTAATAATTAAGTGATTAGTTAAGTATATATAAATTAAGTGTTAGTGAGTTAGTGTTTAAATAAATTAGTAAGTAGCCATACCGAGTGTTTAAAATTTATCCCACCCGTTTATTGTTTAAATAAATAACAAAAAAAACATTACAGTATCTTGTTTTTCGACAGTTCTTTAGACTTTCACCTCACCATGAGTTCTTTAAATTGTTCCTCGGGCATTCTCAGATAACTTCTGTATTCCTCTAATGCCAGTTCCTTTCAAGCTTCAAACTGATTTCTTCTTAAAATCCATTGTCTCATTTTGGCACTGAAACCTTTTCAATGAAGAATCAATCTTCAGTTTTTTATACAGGGTTAAATTTGTTTTTAGTCAATGCGAATTTCAATAACTTTTCAGATACCGCCGCTGACAGAGTGAAAGTTAAATAATTTTTTATTGACATCAGATGAAAGTTTTGCGATTCTAATTCTGAACGAGAATGAGTGTGGATCGAACGCTTTATTGGTTGGATTGCATACGTGTTTTAGATGCATTTAATAATAATAATAGTGATAATATTAATAAATGCATTTATTGCTAATCTACAATACAACTCATACATCGCATTGTTGCAGCAAAAAATGTAGTTACCAGAAGGCTAAAGCTATTAGCCGTAGAAAGACTTAGCCTCTTCAATTCGATTAAACATTTTTGCATCAATAAAATGCTATCTAAAACACTTACGCGATCAATTACTATCAATGGTCTGTTTCAGGCTTTTCAAAATGGTTTCCATATTTTAAACATAGAGTCATTGTCTTCAGACAGTAGTACCTAATTTTAAACTTTTCCACGCTGAGCCTTTTTTATAATTTCGATACGGCTTTTTTGTCCCATATTCGTGAAAGACGGTTTGGTCACCGTAAATGTGTTCTTTCGGATATATTTAGCGAGAAATTTTGAAAATCTTTCGGCGAAGTAGGCGGGAGGGTTGTCGATATGCCCGTCTTCTTCCAACTGACCGTGAGTATGAAGGTACAGTTCGAACAAAATTATTGAGTACTTCAGACCATACAATTTTATCATGGGTAGTATCTTTGTGACTATTGTACTTTTACTAGTTAATTTAAATGAAATGAAAGAATCAACACAACTAAGATTTGAGAATAAATAAAATAGGTTTAGCTTCAAAGAAAGAAATTGTTAGACAAATGAACCCAAATTAAATAAGCATCTCTAGATGATTTGAAAAGCTGGCATTGAAAATCTGCAAATTGTTCGTTCTTGAAGTATTTTTCTGCACCTAATCCGAATCCGGTTTCGGATTTAATCTATTACAAGTTTTTGAGTAACGCTATCCTTATATTAGCCTTAAACTTGATAAAAAAATATCATTTTTAGCTCACACTTACTACAAACGATGTAGGTAACAGTAGTAACATTTTTATATTTGTAGTAGAAATTGTAATGCCCGAAAAATAAAATCGTCAAATTAAACCACTAACACATCATCAAATGAAAACGAAAACTACTTAAATACACCTAAAATCGTTTGTAGTATATTGTAGTATACTTTTAAATTTTGTAGTATGAATCTTAGTGCCCGAAAACTTAAAATAATCGACAATAAACGCACCTACAAGAGTATAAGGCAGAAGTGAAACCTGCCTAGACCATATTTTTATTAAATGCAAAGATCCTAATTTGTACGAAAATATCCTACCCATTATATTGAAAACCACAGTTACTGACCACTACACTACTCTCCACCAGGTTGTAATTCCGGAAAAAATAAGGTACAAGAACACACTAACAAAATAATAAAATATATAAATATCAACAAACTGCACAATATGTACAGCAATATTTCCTGGAGCGACGTCTACACTGCACCCACTCCAGACTATTCAACAGAAAAATTTATCAATATAACCACAAATACGTTGGAAGCATACACAGAGGTACGTCAGATTCGTAGGAAAAACAACAAAATATCTCCCTGGGTTACGAATGGATTACTAAATTCTATTAATGAAAAAAATAAGATGTTTCGTCTTATGCAAAAGCAGCCACACAATGATGATATGAAAAAAGAATACAAAAGCTATCGAAACAAGTTAACTTCACTGATCCACAAAGTTAAATCCAACTTCTATAACCAATTAATAGAAAAAAATCAAAACAATTCAAAAACTCTGTGGGATGTTGTTCAACAAATAGCAAGGACAAAAAAACAAAAATACGTCATAGATAAAATTAAACATCCTACAGAAAACAAAATTTTGACTGACAAAACAGAGATTGCGAATGCATTTAATGGAACCTTTGTTGAAGTGGGTAGAACTCTTGCTGGTCGGATAAAAAACAACAGAAATTACAAAATAAAAAGATCACCTATTCTTAATGCATTTGTGTTCGAACCAATTAACACCATGGAGGCGAGAAACATAATTTTAGAATTAAAAAATAACAAGGCTTAGGCATAGGTTATGATGACTTGAAGGCAGAAACTATAAAGCAAATATCAGTCTATATTCTAGAACCCTTGACTAATTTATTGAATAGATGTGTGAAGGAAGGTGCTTACCCTGCTAAGTTTAAGAAGTCACTTATTACACCACTGTTTAAAAAAGGGGATACATCCATCATCACTAATTATCGTCCGATCTCTCTAGTTACCCATCTATCGAAAGTATTCGAGAAGATCATTAAAAAAGGGTTGTTAATTTTCTCAATAAGTACAAACTAATTTCAGATTATCAATTTGGATTCAGAGAGAAAATTTCAACTCTGGATGCTATTCTGTCATTGAATTCAAAAGTTGCCCAAGCTTTGAATGAGGGAAGATCGTCCTTATGTGTGTTCATAGACCTATCCAAGGCCTTCGACGCTGTCGATCATCACCTTCTTCTTCAGTCGCTAGAAGATATTGGAATGCGAGGTAACATATTGAAGCTATTCGAAAGTTATTTGACAGGAAGATGCCAGGCGGTGAGAACCGGTGATGTACCTCAAGGTTCCGTGCTGGGACCAACATTGTTTAATATATACGTGAACGGACTTTTCTCATTGAGTAACAACGGAAATATAATTGGATTTGCAGATGATAGAGCCATCTTCTATGAAGCAGATGACTGGGACTCATTGAAGGATACGGTTGAAAGGGAGTTTTCTACGATAAAATGTTGGTTGGATAAAAAATTATTAACGGTTAATATAGATAAACCACATTATATACCATTTTGTTGTAACTCGGCTGGAATGCCTCCATTTGATCACTTGGTAGTCAGGAATGAAACACCCTTCTACATCCTCCCCGAAAAAAAAATTAAATATTTAGGAATAATAATTGATATGCATATGAAATGGGATTTACATATAAAGTAAACTGTCAACAAATTGAGAACTATTTTATATAAATTCAGGAAACTTAAAGAAATCCTGCCACTGAAGCACTTGAAAACATTATATTATTCACTAGTAGAAAGTCATATTCGTTACGGACTAGTGGTGTGGGGGCGAACTTTGAATAATCACATACATACATTCTATCGACGTTATGCAAAGGCGCTTCCTTAAATTAATATTTAATAGAAGCAGCAGATGTTCGTCTGATATTCTGTACACTGAAACTCAAATTCTAGACATAAGGCAGTTGTATTTTCTATGCACAAGTATCGAATATCATACAAATAAGCATACAGCTTTACATCCCTTCCATCAATACAGCACTCGCCAAAAAGATAATTACGTTACTCCCCTGATGGTTAAGGTCGCAGCTCAGAGATCATACTCTTTCCTTGCTCCAAAACTGTATAATATTATTCCCGAAACAATAAAATCAATAAAAAACAATAACCACTTTGAAAAATAACTGAAAAAGCACATACTTCAAAGTAAGAGAATTGAACTTCAGCAAATATTCCTTTAGATAATATAGGAACTCAAGATAATACAAAAATTACGTACCATTGCTATATCGTCGGCTTGGTGCTTTGAGATTTCTTATGTCTAATTGTGCTTGTTTTTTTTAATTTAATGTTTATCTGTTTGATAACGAACCAAGTATATCTGTATTTATTGTAGTTTCCTCGTGTAACTAGTAACTTTTACTTTTTATGTTTTCGTGTGTGTGCATGTGTATCTATGTATGTAAATCTGTATTTTTACTCGTCTGTTTGTATAAGATTGTTTTCTACATATTACATTGAGATAGGTCGATCATTGATTCAAATCTTTAATATTCATTTGTGATACATTGTTTAATTTAATTAGTTCTCGAAACAAGTTTTTACGCTTATCGAGTATTCATCTATTCACAGTTGAACTTTATATTTTTTACTTTGTATTTGTATTATGCTGATGTGAATAAATATTATTATCATTCATATTTAGACAGCCTACGTGTAAACATCGATTATCGGTCGTCTAAACAATACATTTACTAATTACGAGTTTTTATTCCTTTTTACGGTGTTGTGAAAAAGTGAATGACTATGTAATGTGAGATTCTACATCTTTTGTGAATGAACTAACAAAAATACATTTATAAACAGTTAATTTCATCAACTGAAGAACCTAGTTTTCACCAGTGGCGGACCATTAACACAGGTAACTGTTATTTCCTTTCATTCCCAAGAGTCCCTCTAGGACTCTTGTCCTTTCACTCTGTAGAGGTTTTGGTATCCAGGACCTCTTACAAAAATGGATCAAACTGAAACACAACCTCAACCATCCTCATCTATAACACTAAATCCTCCCACTATTACAAAATCTTACGTAGCCGCAGCTCAAACAACCCCCCCCCCCACCCCGCCAACTTTTCCTAAAAGAGAACAGGCAATTGTTATGCACACTATCCCCGATACAGCCCTATACGTAGACTTATTATACCAGCCAAACGAATACTGATATCTAACGTATTCCCTACTATACCACATTCTATCATTGAAAAATCACTCGAAAACATAGGCCTTCAATTAGCCTCCCCTGTCTCATTCTTGAAATGTGGTGTACCAGATGAAAACTATGCACACATTATGAGTTTCCGAAGAATGACTTTTGTTTTACCAGATTCAGATAATTTTTCCTTGCAAACGTCTCTCTTAATAACACATGATAATACTCCTTATAGAATTTTCATCTCCACTGACAAACTGGAATGTTTTCTGTGCAAACAACCCGGCCATACTGCCGAGGCTTGTACTAACCCTCCCAGTAATCCTATCCAAAATCCATCACTGCATACAAACGATTCACTCCCAATGTCTTCCTCAGTAATCGCATCTAAAATTTCAACTCCTATTGTTGATCAAACTAATACAAAATCAACGGACCCAGGACAACCCCCCAATCTCGACTGTTCAACTCATGGTCAAAAAAAAGTTCTATCCTCGGCCAGCAACACGGAAACTCCTCCCCAACTTTCCCCCTCTTCAACCCCCACAGAAAACCAAATGCTTCCCCCATCATTTACATTATCCCAAAATATACCTAAGCCTACTGTAAAAAAACCTAAAACATCTCCCAAAGAAGATTCCAAACTGTCAACCAGTATCAATACTGCATTACACGATCTCTTTGAAAATAAACTGACTGATCTCATTCTCACTCAAACCCAACTGACTGCCTTCCTAGAAAATTCATTTGGCAGCTCAGACCCATTCAACGAAGCTCTATCCTTTACTCCAAATATTCAAGGACTTCTAAACGATTTATCTCTCCTACGCTCCAACACCAAAGAACGATCCCTTAAAAATCCAATATCGAGAATTCAAAACAAAATAAAACATCAACTTAATGCTGAAGATACATCCGATGATAAAAGCAGCTGTACATCTGAAAATCTAACTGATGATGAGCTAAATAAACATCAGTACCAACACGACCAACAATCAACATAAGTACAATTACTCGCAAAGCATTTTTTTTTCTATTTTTAAATATCATTAACCTTCAAGATAATACAATGGAATTGTGACGGTTTCTTTCCACGTCTGGAAAGAATCCAACAACTTATATCCGAGCAAAACATCCAAATACTATGCCTCCAAGAAACAAACTCAAAAGTCTCTAAACTCCCACAATTAAAAAACTTTGAAGGCTATCACTACATACGTGAAAACTGCAATAGAGCTAGTGGTGGTACATCTATATTCACCTTTAACGAACTATTCTCATCGCTTTTGCCTCTTACCACCGATCTTGAAGCTATAGCAGTAACTATTTGGTGCCCAAATAAACTAACTGTCTGTAGCATACATATTCCACCTAACTATTCGCTTACAGAAGTGGAATTAGTAAACCTCATCTTCCAACTCCCTCATCCATACATACTAGTAGGCGACTTTAATGCTCATAATAACCTATGGGGATCTAATTCAACATCTGGCAGAGGAAGAACTATCGAAAATGTAATAAATTACTCTAGCTCATGCCTACTAAACACAGGATCCAATACTCATCTCAATATTTCCTCTGGGTCTTTCTCTGCTATCGACCTAAGCCACTGTGACCCTAAGTCGGCCCCTTTATTAACTTGGCACGTTGAAGATGATCTGTATGACAGCAATCATTTTCCTATAGTCATATCTTCCGATGAACCTCCTAACCATCAAATTTCAACAAGAACATATTGGCAATTAAACAGCGCTAATTGGGACAGCTATATATCTCAAACAGAAACTACATTATCCTCCCTTATTTTATCTGAAAATATGGATAATAACATACTGCTCTCACAACATGCATTATATCAGCTGCTGAGACCCACATAGGTAAAACTAAATATTCCTACAGGCACAAAACTGTTCCCTGGTGGAATCCTTCCCGTAAAAGTGCGGTAGAACAGCAAAAACTGACATTAAACCTGTATCGACAGAACAGAACACCCGATAATTTGATTAAGCTCAAGAGAGCCAGAGCAAAAATAAAATATATTATAAAGCAGAGTAAAAAATCTTCCTGGAAAAGCTACATGTCATCCATAAATGAAAGTACTCCTCCAAATCAGGTTTGGAAAAAAATTAAGTGTATTCAAGGGAAAAATACCAATAGTAAAATACCAAATCTCATATATAATGGAAATATAATAAATAATAACCAAGAAATAGCTGAAATTATGGCTAAACATTACGAAGCAAAATTCCGTAGTAAAATTTCCCCGACCCCTGCAAAAACTATGTCATCAGGTCCTTCTCTAATCAAACTTGACGTAGATATCCTCAATATACCCCTCTCTCCAGAAGAACTTACTACTGCATTAAAATCCAGCAAAAAAAATGCAGCTGGACCTGATGACCTGTCCTACATTTTTCTCCAAAATCTCGAAACCTTAGGACAACTAAAACTTCTGGAACTGTTTAACCTAATCTTGTCCTCCAAAAAATTTCCATCCCAATGGCGATTATCCATTATAATACCTATTAAAAAACCTGACCAAGCACCTACCTCACCTAAGTCCTATAGACTCATCTCACTAACATGCACTATGTGTAAAATTATGGAAAAAATTATTAACAAGCGACTTGTTTGGTACTTAGATAAATACAAGATTATATCGAAAGAACAATCTGGATTTCGATGAAATCGATCAACTCGAGATAATTTGGTTATGCTTCAAACACACATTGCTACAGCGTTAAATAAAAAACAAGAAATCATACTCGCCTCATTTGATATAGAAAGTGCATTCGACAACATAAATAGGCAGACAATACTCAATAAATTAATGCTTTACAATATCAATGGAAACATGTTTAAATTCATTAAAAATTTTCTATCTCTTAGGTTCTTTAGAGTAAGTCTTAACGGTATTCTTTCAACAACGTACACCCAAACGGATGGAGTACCTCAAGGCTCTGTGCTAAGCCCCACCTTATTTAACCTTGTAACAAATGACCTCTGCTCCTACTTCACTGCTCCCATCAAACATGCAATGTACGCCGACGACCTAGTGATTTGTTGTCACGGACAATCAATGATCACTACTTCTTCCCTCATTCAAACTGCAGTAAATACTCTACAAAACAAAACAAGCCAACTGGGATTAAGATTATCCCCGACAAAATCCAAAATCATCAGATTTAGTAAACATTCATTACCCCCAGTACCCAACATTTCAATCAAAAACATCCCTCTCCCAGTAGTCAACCATTGCAAAATCCTGGGTGTGGTATTCGATACCCGTCTCTCATGGAAACAACACATCCTCGAAATAAAAAAGGAGGGTTGTGGAAGACTGAACCTCATTAAAACGCTTTTTAACTAATCACTGGGGTGCTGATGAAAACTCTCTTCTAAAAGTGTACAGAGCATTAATTCGACCGAAGCTTGATTACGGCTGCCTCATATACACTTCTGCGTCTAAATCACAAATAAATCTTCTGAATTCTGTGCAAAATACAGCCCTCCGCCTATGCCTTGGAGCGTTCCGCTCCAGTCCGTCAGAAAGCCTTTATTGCGAAGCGAATGAACCACCTTTGTGGATAAGGCGCCAACAACTACTACTAAATTACGCAGTTTCTGTATCTTCCGATCCATCTAACCCCGTATATAACCTATTAATACCAACCAATCACAACATATCCAATATGTCACCAACTCCTACAATAAAAACCATACCGATGATTATAGAATCAATGCCTATTAAAGTCGATTTCTCACAAACAACTCCAATACCCCTCTCTTTAATCCCCCCTTGGACAAAAAACATTCCACAAATCAACACATCCCTTACCAAATTCAAAAAAAACGAAACCCCCAACGCTTCAATTAAAAAATCATTTCTAGAGATAATAAACAGAAATCAACACGACTTGATATTGTACACTGATGATTCAAAAAATGAGACAGGAGTGGGTTGTGCTGTTACAACTTCCGAGTCCCCTATATATTCATCCACGATATCCTCATTCTGTAGTGTACACACCGGAGAATTATTCAGTATCCTACAAGCATTCAAGCACATATCCTTACCTCATAAGAACGTTTGTATATGCACTGATTCTCTTGCATCAATTAACTCCATTAAACATATTTTCACCGAACATTCTCTTGTACAAAATATACACGACACCTACCAATTAATCACTTCCCAAAACATAACAGTTACCATCTTATGGATACCATCCCATATTGGTATTGAGGGCAATGAACTGGCCGATCAGTTAGCTAAAAACACCACAACAGCTATCAACACCGATAACACTATACAAACGGCAAAAGATCTTAAGCAATTCATCAAACACAAATTCAAAAGAACTGTCTGTGGATATGGTGTATACATTAGATGTAAATTGAGTGAATGCAAACGACGAATACTCAGTGTGTATTTGTTTATTAATCTCTAGCTAAGCGCTTTCGGCTATTAAGCCATTATCAAAGCTGTCGTCATTAAAAAATAGGTGTCAAAACCATCCAGTTGATAAAGAATAAACAATGCTCAAAGTTGAATCATTGTTATGATGAACTGAGTTTTCATTTCTGAATGGAATTTACATCATGTAAATTATAATTGTACACCCTTTCAACAGGGTAATTTTAATGTTTTTAATTCAATGACTTCATCATAACAATGATTCAACTTTGAGCATTGTTTATTCTTTATCAACTGGATGGTTTTGACACCTATTTTTTAATGACGACAGCTTTGATAATGGCTTAATAGCCGATAGCGCTTAGCTGGAGATTAATAAACAAATACACACTGAGTATTCGTCGTTTGCATTCACTCAATTTACAAATTCAAAAGCCTGTGGCAACAACACTGGGATTCCATCAATTCAAGCCTACACAATATCCAGCCTTCAATAAATCACCCATACCTCACCGAACCTTCTAAACTTTCGAGACAAAACTTAGCAGTGATGAGAAGACTACGAATTGGACACACCAAACTTGCCCACGGTCACCTGATGTCCCGTAGCAACTCTCCATATTGTCAAAAATGTCAATGTAGCATCACAATCAAACACATTCTCACTGAACGTCAACAATACCTAACAGAAAGACAGCAGCTCCACCTTAATTCCAACATAGAAGAATTAAGGTGGATTTATAAACTCAGTTGTTCCCGTTGTTCGTTGCTTGCTGTCTTTTCCAAGTTGCTGGCGATTCGTTATTCACAGTTGTTCCCGAGTCGACTAATTTATATCGTTTTTCGTTGCTGGCGTTGTCGAAATTTGATTGGTCGTAACCAAACCAAACCACAAGCTCGTATCGTAAACAGCGCCACGTCAAGTAAGAAATGTCAACTTGACATGTAGAAATCGCGCATCACAAGAGTGAATCTGATTAGTGCTTTTAACTCGACAGCTGGTAGCACCAATAGTTTTCCTCATTTCATGCTGCCGAAGTACATCAATAAATAGTAGCTTATGTAGCGCCTCTCTTGACTGACCGTTAGAACAGTAGTGTCAGTTTTGAGTTTAAAATGATTGGTATAAATCAAGTCACGTGGCACTAACTTCAGTTTTCATTGGTGGAACTGCGAAACACGAATAACAAGATATAAAATTTGGTTATTTGAGAGCAACGACGGACGACGTGGAAACGACGAACAACACGGCAACAACGGTTTATAAACGCATGTATGTGATATCAATGTTTCATTTTCGAGCAGCAGGAATCACGAACAACCAATAACGAACAACAGAGTTTATAAATCCAGCTTTATTGAGTAACCCTAACGAAGCAATTACAGTACTGCAGTTCCTAAAAAAGGTACAACTTTACCACAAAATTTAACACAGTGTACTATATATTTATATATTAACATTAATATGTTCTCCTATTATTAATTAACTGTACCTGTGTGAGTGGCCATTGTAGCCGAGTACGTTAAATAAAGAAAAAAAATATTATTATCGGATAAAAACGAAAACTGCTTCTATAATCGTTTAAAGTAAATTGTAGTACAATTTTACATTTTGTCTCCTAAAATCGAATAAACCCATAAAAAATAATCTCATTTTAACCTAACACTTACTACAAACGATGTAGGTAATTGTTGTAGCATTTTTATTTTTTTAGTAGACATTGTAATTGTAATTTTATTGATTAGACATGATATTTTGTGAATTCTATAAAGTGCTTTTAAGTGATAAAAATGTATTAAAATGATTCTGAATTTAGTTGAGTTTATCTCATTAATTTCTCATCCCAATCACGGGAACTCCGTATCCCTCGGAGTATACACGTAGACGCAGGGGAAACTTCAAAATTTAAATAAAACCCGAAATTTTCGTGAGAGAAAATCTTTATGTGATCAAACTGTAAGTGTTAAAAATAATTTCAGAAACAATATTAAATATAAAGTGAAAGTTAAATCACCTCAAAGAAAATTTATCACAAAAGGTAAGTTTAAATCAAAATATGTTAAAAGAAATAAATCAAAACACTCAAAACTCGTCAAAAGAAGACGACGAACTACGATATACTACGGCCAATATTGACTTACAACGCAAATATCCTGATGAAATTAAAAGAATAAAGGACAAAACCCTAGAATTAAAATCGAAATATTTAAATTACCTGAAATTAGTGTATATTAACGAAAGTACCGGGTGATCAATTAAGGGCGAGCGGCCATATCTCATAAGATAAATTCATGATAAAAGTCACCAAGAGAAATTGCTAGAAATTATTTTCGAGTTTGTCAAACGTCCGCTAGGGGGCGTAACAACCAACACTAAGTAGATAAATGGGATTTTTATAGAATTTTGCCTAATGAAAGTATATCGATGATATTATTTTCATGTTTACTGACTATTCACCTACACTTTTGACTAAAATGTTTTGTTTTATCTATCAAAATACAGCGGTGGGGGAAGTTCAATTGTTTTTTTAAACAAACCAAGATGTCTCCCGTTTCGCTTGACCGATTTTAACAAATTTGGGCTCATATGAAAGAGCATAATTTACACTACAAAACGTTTACTTGGTTTTGACTTTCGTCTTCGCCGCTAGATGGCGTTAACTGAAATGGTAGCAAATTTTTGAATTTTTTTCAAAAAAAAAACAAATGTAATGGTATATTCATTTTTACATATTTTAAAAGGGGATACATTTTTCTAGAATTTAATGAAAAAAATTAATCATTGACCTTTTGTTGAACCGTTGATATTGAACAAAATATAATTTTTTTACATTAAAAAATGGCACGCCACTGCTTTTTATCAAAATAAAAATCATTTTCGTAATCACTCATTAGTTGCTAACAAAAAGAACCTTTTGACTTTTTTTCGTTAGACAAACTGTGTTGGATTAAGAAAATCAAATAAATTTACATGGGGCGCCCATATCTCGAAACATATTAATTTACATATTTGGAAAAAAAATCTTAATAAAACTGTCCAACAACAGCAGGATCAATAACACTAAAAACAAGAACACAGAACTTTAAAAATAAACGTTAAAAATAAATTAATAGTATTGTCGTAAATGTTCAAAATGTTGTCCATTATTTTGAATGCACTGGTCCAATCTTTTCTGGGTGGAGTTGACAGCTGCCTCAATTTCCGCTCTTGGTATATTATTTATGGCGTTTTGAATTCGGACTATCATGTCTTCTCGAGTAGTTGGTCGAGTTTTATACACCAAATCCTTTATTCGGCCCCACAGATAAAATTCAAGGCAGGAAAATGCCTGTTCAAAAAATCTTGCATATTTCGAGAATAATGTGCCGGGCATCCGTCTTGTTGAAACCACATGTTCCTTCTTATTTCTAAAGGCACATTTTCTAAGAGTCCTGGTAAATCGTTCAATAAAAAGTTCAAATACATGTCACCGGCTAGATTGCCATTAAAGATGTGCCGACCGATAATAGCACCATTAATAACACCGCACCAGATTTACCCTGCCATTACTGCAAAAAGATACTTCATCTGTCCACAATATTTGTGACAAAATATAACGGTTTTCCCTAATGAAATCTCTAATCCAGTAGCAGTAATCGAGCCTACGTTCAAAGTAAGTCTCATTTAAGGATTGATGAATCACGACGTGATACGGATGCATTTTAAAATCCATTAATATTTTTTGCATTGAGCCATAGGATATTCCTAAATATCTGGAGATCTCTCTTATGCTTAAATGGGGATCTGCATGAATATAAACCAACACATTTATAATCTTATCTTCTCTTCTTACTCTACGATTTCTTCTCAAAGTTGGAGTTGGTTGCACTTGACCATGTTGCCTTAAACGTAAGGCTAAACGACGAAAAACCATTCTCGAATGCCGTCTTCGGAGGGGATAACGCAGTGCATACTGCCTAGAAACAATCGCCGCATTTTCAAAACATTGAAAATAAATTCTCAACATATCAAAGGCTTTCTTCATTCGTAAAAGGCATGATCTGTTGTAAAAATACTTTTTACATAAAATTAAATTAGATGTTAATAGCAGGAACTGTCAAACTGAATATCAGCGTGATTGACAATTTGGTGTTTTCTTTCTTAATATAGATCATGGCCTGCTTCGCTTAAATGCGATGTTACTTTAAACAGTATGTAAACCTATCTTATTTTTTCTATCCAAAACCGTTCATCTAACGAAAAAAAGTCAAGTTGTTAGCAACTAATAAGTGATTACGAAAACGATTTTTATTTTGATAAAAAGCAGTGGCGTGCCATTTTTTATTGTAATAAAATTATATTTTGTTCATTATCAACGGTTCAAAAAAAGGTAGATAATTTATATTTTTTCATTAAATTTTAGAAAAATGTATCCACTTTTAAAATATATAAAAATTATTATACCATAACATTTTTTTTAAACTCAAAAATTTGCTACAATTTCAGTTAACGCCATCTAACGGCGAAGACGAAAGTCAAAACCAAGTAAGCGTTTTGTAGTGTAAATTATGGGCTTTGGCTTTGGCTTTGTTAAAATCGGTCAAGCGAAACGGGAGAAATCTTGGTTTGGACGCCCATACCGAACCAAACCTCTAACTTTCGATTCCAACTTGCAGAGGAAAAAACTCAAATTGTACCTCGACTCCGGAAAGCTCCCCCACTGTGTGCAAAAAGCAAAATAATATAATTATGGAAGAAGACACTGTAGGAGACGAAACTAGTGAAAACACTACAGACAAGTCAAAACACTCGCAAAAAAATAACCATCCGCTCAAAATGGCAATCACTAAAGTTCAAATTCACAACCCATCCAATCTCTCCAGGCCACAAGAAGTTGAACAAGATAATGAAGTAAATGCCAATCTACCCATGTCTGAAATTCAAAAAATTCGAATCCGAATCTTCCAGTTCTGATGACGAGAATAAACATAAAATGTAAAAGAAAACTCAAAATCAACCAAAAAAAGCAACCCTACTTGTCCACCAATAATTATAGATGGCAACGTCTCTGCCCATAGAGAGATGGTAAAATGTCTAAAAGAGGAAATTAAGAACAATTTCGAAATTAAATGTACGGCCAACTCGACGATAATTTTTACCAAAGATGTCGCCGATTTTGAAAATCTCAAGAAAACGTTACGCTCAGAAAAAGTCTCCTTTCACTCGTATTCTAGAAGGGAGGACAAGACTCACGCCTTTGTTCTCAGAGGGCTTGCAGAAGGGTTGCAAATTGATCAATCAAGGAAGAATTAATCAAAATATACAAAATAGCCGTTAAGGATATTTTTAGAATGACAACAAAAGGGAGGCCGCTATACTTGATAGTTACAGAACCAAAATCACGCTTGACTACCTAAACAAAAACGTCAAGGTGATACACGAATTCAGTGGGAATATATGAGGTAATCAAAACCAATAATCCAATGCCATATTTGTTAGTTATGGGGTCACGCCAAATCAAACTGCGCCAGATCCCCGAGATGTCTGAAATGTGCAGCCCCACAACTTACACCCGAATACCCGAAGGACAGATCGAAGCTAGCTAAATGCGCTAACTGCAAAGGCGACCACCCAGCCAATGTGGAGGTCTGTCCCGAATACATCAAGCGATGAGAATGGCTGGAACAAACAAGATCGACAAACAACTCAAAACCGGTTGCAATAAAGTATATCCCTGCTCCCATCCCGATCATTAATCATTGTACACAAAAGACTCTATCCAAAAACCAGGATTTTCCAGGCTCACACTCGAAACCTACCACGATTTCTACCTCTCAAAACAATATTACATATACCCCGTCCCGAACAAGCTGCCAACTCAGAAACATCCACACAAATAAACAGGTTCACAGATCTCAGCTACCTATCTATTCAAAGAACTCCACGTTGTAATCAATCTGGACGAACTTACCAGAGCGGTAGCTGATCTCCTCCACGAGATAAAGTTTGCATCCAATAAACTAGAGAAATTCACTTTATACGACAACTTCGTCGCTAATATAGATAAATATGACATCTAGGCAGGTGGGTGGTAAAACAGGAATTCAAAAACTAAATATTCTCAAAATAATTGTTTGTAATGTACATGGAGTTCTTAACAAACTTTATCTCATCAAATATTTTGTCGACATTCATAAACCTGATATTTTCTTTCTAATTGAGACGCTCCTTAAACCTAATAAATCCGTGAACTTTAGAAACCTTGAATATTGTCTCTTTAGACAGGATCGCCCTGGGGATGTCGCAGGTGGCGGTCTCGCAGTATTAATAAAAAAAGACAACAATTTTTAAATCCTGCAACCAAACAATTCTTCAATAGAGCATACCGCATTCCTCTTAGTTAACAAAATTAAAATTGTGGGGGCATATAAGCTCACCAAGAACTAAACTAACTGAATTAGACTTTTTCAACATAACCAAAACACATATCAGGTTTCTCATAGTGGGGACTTTAAGTGTAAGCATCCTGTATGGGACTCTCATGCTCTCATGCAACATATTCCAATCCGAAAGGGAATACTCTCCAGAGATTCTGCGTGAATTTCGACTGTAATATATATACCACAGATGATCCTACCCACTTTCCATATTCCAACTACTCCCCAAGCACTATTGACTTGGCCATCGGACGCAGCATTAACACAATCACAAAATTGAAAATAATCCCCGAACTCAACTCCGACCAAGATCCTGTTCTAGAATTAAAGATAACACACAACTTACACACACTTTCAAAAATCCCAATGGCACGGACCATTTGGACAGGATTATTTCACTAACATTTTTGCATAAAACCCAAAATAAAAAATTAGATACAAAAGTAATAGAATGTTTTGACATGTACAAAAAACCAAAGTAACATTTTGGCATCAAATCGAAAACAAAAAAATAAAAAAAATATCTGGTAAATTTGTGAATTTCATAAATAAATGTTTTAATGTATGATTTAGAGAAAAATGTTAACTATAAAAGTTGTAGAACGTGTTAAGATCTATGAAAAAGCTCAGTAACTTTTCTGCGTCAAATGAAAAACAAAGGAAATACGATTTTTTTTCAATTTTGACAGACCGCCATTTTGTGTTTACTGGGCCGATTTGGCTCATGAACGAACTCGTCCAAGATTTTGACCTAACCGATTTTTGTAGCGAGTTTCGTTTCGATCCGTCAAAAAAACGCCCTCTATCGTACTTAAAAATTCCGTTATAACGCGTACACATATATACATATATATATAACCTTCGGAACGGGGGGTGATTCTGGCATCAGGGAACACCAAAAAGAAAAACTGCATTGGAATTTTTCCGAAGTCGCATCATGCGACTCTCTACAATAGCCCTATTTCATTCTGAAATAAGTCTAAAAAAAGAACACGATTACACCACCATAAACTGGACACAATACAGAAAATACATAAATGAACCCTTATTATTCACAGACACAATAGAAAACCAAAATCATTTAACTAACGTAATCATAAACTTGCAAAACATAATTGTCGACTCCAGAAACAACACAACCACTCTTAAATCAAAACATATATCCACAACACCCTACCCGAACACATAAATAATAAAAATAAAATACGCA
The DNA here is from genome assembly GCA_963921935.1 of Galeruca laticollis. Lineage (NCBI taxonomy): Eukaryota > Metazoa > Arthropoda > Insecta > Coleoptera > Chrysomelidae > Galeruca > Galeruca laticollis. Next base: position 102,462,580 of record OY998177.1, read on the forward strand.
GAAGATGGCAAGTCTCTAGAAACGATAATGACAGACAATTTTTAAAACATTATCAAAACTTAACAACTACACTTGTACGCGAATATAGAAATTACACGTGGAATTTATTCCCAGAAAAACTTACTCCAGAAAATAACTCGCCATGGAAAATACCAAGACAATTAAAAAATAAACATAGCGAAATTACAAACATTGTCGTAAATGGACAAACATACACTGATAATTCCATAATGGCTCAAGCCTTCGGAGAGTATTTTCAAAACAACTTCACTAACAACACGAAAAACACACAACACCATCTCAATTTTCAACATAACACAAACAGTCCAAAACCACTTACACAAAATACACACTTTAGAGACCAAAAACTACATTGAAATCGTTGTCAACAACTAGATGGGCATGCAGATCTAAAGCGGTTTCTGCAGTAAAGGATAATTATGAAATTTTGATATTAGCTCTTCATGAAACTATCGAAACCACCAAACAATATGATGTTAATATAAAAGCTGTGGGATTACTGGCGCAGTTGAAATCATTTAATTTCTTGATTTGTTTACATATGACTGCTCCCATTCTAGTAATGATACTCAAAGTAAGCAGAGCATTACAAACGGAAAATTTGAACTTACTGTCCGCAATCAATTCTGTAAAGAGTTTACATTCAAGTTCACAAAAATTGAGATTGGACTCTGAAACTTTTTTTAATAAAATGTATGTTGAAGTTGAAAAAATATCTGACAAACACGGTATTACCATTCCGAAAACAAGGAAAGGAAAAATTCCGCGTAAAATTGATCAGATGTGTGATAATCAACATGAATTTGAAAATATGAAAGATTTTGTACACATTTTAACCATTTTTAGATTCACTTGTTTCCGGAATAGACCAACGTTTTAGTCAAGAAACGACAGACATTATTAAAAGTGTGAACGAAGTACTATCATTGAATTGTGAGGGCGATTTCACTTTAATTGAAAATAGTTTTAAAATAAAAAAAGAAGAATTGCTTGCCGAACTGAGTGTAATAAAATTTGATAATTCTATTCCTAAAGGTGTTAATCTACTTCCGCAGGCGCTGCAGCTTTACAAGGCGAAACTTTTAAAATCAATAAATACAAAAATTTGGGGAACATTTATATTTTTATTCCTGCAGCAATTGAAACCTCTGGTGTTTTTGGTCATGTAGCTTTAAAATTCATTAAATAAATCGGTAAAAAAATATCATTAGAAACCAATGATTCAAGAGCAAATTTGTTCTTTATACAACAAATAAGTATTGCAATTCAAAGAGGAAACGGTTCATCTTTTCTCGGTACGTTTCCCCGTTCTAAGCCTCTAGAATAACTTTTTATGAAACCTAATTCTTCTACAACTTTCAAACTTTCTCACATTACCGACCCTAAAACATGTGATCTTTCGTTTTTCCGAAATTCTACTTTAACATCTTAATTCTCTTCTTCAGAATGTGTGCCTTCTGATAATACATGCGTTGACAATTTTATAAATTATGCCTCCAACAAGCTTTTTGGCCTCAGTGTACTAAAAAATATAGATAACCACCAGCCAGATGATGTCCCATTCATAGGAATACTGAAGAAGATGACTATGCTAGAGAATAATGCGATTCCTATGCGGAATAAATTATCTTTGACCAAAACAAAATATAAAACTGGTTTATCCCCAATAGAGTTGAAGACATCAAAGAAAAAAGTAAACGACCAAATGGAAGGTATTTATACTAACAGTGTGGCATACTCTAACAATACTAATACAGACAATTTGTCTGATGAAGATGATAACGCAAATCGCGCATCAGTAGCCGATTTGAGTAAAAATTTTAATGACAAACTCTCCAAAACAGTAAAAAATGGTACTAACCTCGCCAATAAGACAACTGAGGTTAGATCCAAAATATCTGACGTGACCAATGGAGTGAAACCACTAAGTATAAAAGCAATATCAACCAGAGTTAAAAAATCTAGTAATGATGTTTCGGTGACCAAAAAAATGACATTGCCTCCAACAAGTGTCAAAATAACCCCGATGTTTTGCAGTCAAATTCAAAATTGGAAGAGAACGAAGACGTAGATAAAAATAATGGGTCTGAAGTCGATAGGGTGGTAGTAACTGAAGAATCAATAAACATCAAATCCCTTTCTAAAAATAATCCTAGAGTTAATAACTTGTCTTCATACATTTCTTTTTCGATTAAAGTTTTTCAGAAAGGGGATGAAACTCAATAAGAACAAAAGGACACGTCTAAAAATGATGTAGATAACAAGGAATATATTAACAAAGTGAACCAGACCAATGATCTATCGACATCACCCAAACTTTCCAAAACCGCAATATCTCCATCCAATTCAATAGCAAATAACATCATTTCAAATTCCTTATCACGCCGATCAAGCGAGAGAGACAATAATAGAATCCGAGATTATTTGGACAATGATTGTAGTTACGAAAGAGATCTTAACAATAACTCCACAATCAGATCCATAAAGGGTATTCCCAAAAAATTTTTGGGTCTCAAAGGCCTCAAAAATATTGGTAACACATGTTTCATGAATAGTATTATCCAATGCCTATCAAACACAAGGTGGCTATTAGAATATCTAAAGGAAGGCGCATACATAAGAGATATTAACATAAATATATCATGAAAGGAGTACTAATTAAAGCATTTGCTGAAGACGGTTCAGACAGAGTAGTTAATACAGTACCATTGAAAAGTAAGATTCAACGATTTACTTCAAGGTTCATAGGATACACTCAAAATTATGCACAGGAGTTTCTTCGTTACCTATTAGCAGGACTTTACGAATATATCAACAAGGTATATGAAAAACCAAAGCCCATATTAACAGAAATTGATGACAAACTTAGTGACATTGAGAAGGCACAAGAATCTTGGTTGTTATATCCGAGAATGGACAACTCCAAGATTGTGGATAACCTTGTCGGTCAATTAAAATCAACACTCAAGTGCACCCACTGTGGTCACTGTTCAGTTACCTTCGATCCCTTTTAGGATTTATTCCTTTCCATACCCCAAAGAACAGGTCAATTACGACTTTCACAATGTTTAGATTCGTTTACAAGAGAAGAAACACTCGACGATGATGAGAAACCAACATGTTCGAAATGTAAGGAACGAAGACGATGCACTAAATCATTCTCAATTCATAAATTTCCAAAAATATTAGTTATTCACCTGAAGCGCTTTTCGCAAACAGAAAGATTTAGCGGAAAACTTAATGTTGCAATAGATTTTCCAATAGAAGGGCTTGATATGAGCCATTACGCGGCTGATAATGTGGCACCTTGTATGTACAACCTCTACGCTATATCAAATCACAGTGGAACCACTTACAATGGTCACTACACAGCATATTGCCCTCATCTCTACACGGGACAGTGGCACGAATAAAACGATTCAAGTGTGCTATTAATATCGTGGAAATCTTTAGTCAGTGGAGAACCATATGTTCTCTTCTATGAACAAGATGACAAGTCCCACCTTTAAGTTTAATAATTTTTTTATTAGTTTTTAAATTGTATATTTTCATTGTGAACCAATTTCTTATTTGTTTTTCTCTGCAAAATTTATTAATATATACATTGTATTGTATGAACTCAAATTTTGAATATAAAAACTGTATTTATTAAAGATATACACTAGATTTTTCACGCTTTTAAAAATGTTTGCTGTCATTCCAGTTACTATATAGTTGCTCTTGTGAACGTTCCTTCTCAAAAATGGTTCAAGTTAAATCAAAACTGAGGAGTACCATGTCACAACAGAGACTCGATTCACTTCTCTTTTTATTCATTGAACAAGAGAAAACGGCGAATGTGAATTATGACAATGTAATAGACGAGTTTAAAGTGTTATCCGAAGCAACACGTCGAATGCGTTTGTAGATTAATTGATAAGATATTATCATTATCTATCTTTTTCCTCTGGATTCCATGTATTGTTTCGAATGTTACGTTTTGTTTTTCAAGTTTATTTTTTGGTTCAATATATTTTGTTCTATTACTTATAATTGCGTAATTACTGAATCTTTTAATTAGAAATGGAGTAATAACGTTTTTTTATTTCGGCGATGAGCCTGCAATGGACTTTTGCGTTATAGAAAAGGCAGCGTTATTGCTTGATTATCATTTTTAATAGGCATACTCAAATGAATCAATGCCCCCCCCCTAATAAAAAAGTCTGCGCACGCCTATGTATTTTTTCCTCCAGGAGGAATGATGAAAAGAAAATGTATTTTCTTTATTTTACCAGCGTCATAATGGGATGATCTGACAAAAAGGAACATGTGTCAATATTTTACCAATTGACACGTAGTCAATTAAAATTTTATTAACTTAGTTACTACTTGTAATTAATAACTAACATTATGATTTATGAACATTAAATGTCGTTTCTCTTATTGCAGGTAAGGTTTTGTAAATAATAATTTTAAGATTTGTAAATAACGAAAAATACATTTCTCTTATTGCAGAAACTCAGATGTGTTCTCATTATCGGTGTCATACATACCTCCTAATTGTCCAAAATATCCACTATATATATTTAAAGAAAGTATGAGCAAAAAATGTTTAGATTTTACCAACTTCACCCCAGATTACGGTAATAAAAGCGGTGTTTTTTAACGAAATTCGTTGTTTCATTTAAACGTTCATAACATAAATCGAGTTTTTCGCTCTATAATGCAACATAACAGTTCATTTGTTTTATGCATATGCCTAAGTACTTCGTTATTAGTTATTCTTTCTACCCATGATATGCGTAACATTCTTTGGTACACATACATCTCAAAAGCATCGGTTTTCCTTTCCATGGATCTAGAGTCAAACTCTCACAGCAATACTGTTACGAAACAGAACACTGGTATAGTCCTTAAACCCGACTCTGTCTAAGCCAGGTATGAAAGTTAAAATTATGGCGGACGCGCAGGGATTCTTAGAATTGTTTACGATTGTGACTATCTTATTTAGACATTGTTTTTGTGACCAGTCTTATCTAGAAAATGGCAGAAAGCCAATTGTTTTTGTGTAAGCCGCAATCTAGAATTATCTAGTGAAAAAGGCACTAATATATAAGGGACCGACCAGGAAGAGTCAGTTCAGTTGAAAAAGTGATCTCGACAAATAAACAAGAATACACCGAAATAGCGAACAGTAAAGCGTTGATATAAATTAATAATTGAGTTTGTGTGCATATCAATTAAATTTAAGTGAATAGTTAAGTGTTAGTGAGTAGTTTAGTGTTTAAATAAATTCGTAAGTAGCCATACCGTGTGTTTAAAAGTTATCCCACCCGTTTACTGTTTAAATAAATTAGAAAAACATTACATTGGTGTCAGGTGTGGGGTAATATAAATAAATTGCTACGTAAAAATGGCCAATAGACTATGTGATCTGAGAGTGGCGGAATAAAGAGCAGAATTGGAAGATCGTGAGTTGGAAACGTCCGGTAAGAAAAGTGAATTAGTAGAAAGACTTAAAATGGCACTGGAAAATGACGGCTTTGATCCAGAAACAGTTTTATTTAATGACCAGGCTTCCACCTTAATCTCATCAATTTCTGCTAATATTTCTGCTAACATGGACGAGAAGATTTCTGCCATGGAAGAGAACATGGACGAGAAGATTTCTGCTATGAAGAACGATATTTCTGGCATGGAAGAGAAGATTTCTACGAATGTGATAAGCGATATTTCGGCTATAAAGAACTATATTTCTGCTATGAAGGACGATATTTCTGTTAATATGGACGAGAAGATTTCTACTATGAAGAACGATATATCTGCCGATATCTTATTAATGAAAAATGACATTACCGCTGACGTTGAAAATGAAATTGCGTCTCTAAAATCAGAAATCGAGAATAAGATGTCAGTGATGGACGAGAAAATCGAGAATAAAATGTCAACGATGGACGAGAAAATCGAGAATAAGATTACAACGATGGACGAGAAGATTGAGAATAAGATTACAACGATGGACGAGAAAATCAAGGAGTTTGAAAAAAAGATGACAGATGACAGAAACATACCCTAAGTTAGAAGACATTGGCGGTTTTACTCGAGTTAAGGCCCCAACGTTCGATGGGAAAATGTCGTGGACCAATTATGTGAAACAGTTTGGAGCAGCCGCTAGAGTAAATAATTGGTCCGATAAGGAGAAAGCAGTGAAACTAACTATAGCGCTTCGGGGAGATGCCTTAGATGTACTTCAGACGAAAGCTTTGGAAGAAACGGATGACTTCGAACAGCTGAGGAAAAGGTTGGACATGCGATACGGTCACGAACATTTGGAATATTTGTACAGATTCCAGCTGAAGAACCGAAGGCGGAAACGTGACGAAACCCTTCAAGAGTATGAACTGGATATTGCCCGACTAGTTCGATTTGCTTATCCATCAGCAACAGATAACATGATGGAATGTTTAGGCATCCAGGCCTAAATTGATGGCTTACGTGACCCCGATATGCAGAGGACGCTTCGTTTAGCCCATCCGAAAACATTAGGTGACGATGACAGACTTGACCAGATCGTCAACTTGTTGAAAGGTATGGTAGACAAGAAGCCGAAGAAAATCAGTTGCTGTGATTGTGGCGAGCTAGAGCATGCACGTAGTTCGTATCAGCGTCCTACAACTCCTGCAAACCAAGAACCTCTTAAGTGCAAAGCAGCCACGATGCGGTACAACAAAGGTAGGACCATGCAGGAAGAATATGACGATGACAGACTTGACCAGATCGTCAACTTGTTGAAAGGTATGACAGAGAAGAAGCCGAAGAAGATCAAATGGCGGAAGTGTGGCGAGCTAGAGCACGTACGCAGTCCGTCTAAGAGCCCCAAGACTCCCGTAACCCAAGAACTCCAGTCACAGGGGAAATCAGACAGGGGTGAACATCCAGCTGATGTGAATCACCGAAAAGCCTTTGCCTAGACGGTCATGCCCTGTAGACTATTCACAATGCAACAAATCGAAATCTAAGGAAGTTGCAGTTTCAAGAATTACAGTATTCAATGAAGAATGGTCACCCACCAGGATCAGAGAAGATCAGGAGAATGATCCTCACCTGAAGATGATCCGGCAATGGAAGCAAAAAATCGGCGACCTACCTGGCAAGAAGTGTCAAGATTTTCACCGAAACTCAAGGCGTATTGGGCTCAGTGGGACTCCCTTGTCCCGGAAAAAGGGCTGTTGAAAAGAGTCCTTGAAAACGATGATGGTTCCGAGATGAGGAGACAGCTAGTTATCCCTAGAACGAGAGTAGCTGAGGTACTGAAGAAGTTACACGACAGTCCATCAGGAGGTCATCTGGGAGTGAAGAAAACCCTTCAGCGAGTCCGTGAAAGGTTTTATTGGATGAACAGCTCCGACGATGTGAAGGACTGGTGCAAGAAATGTACGACTTGTGCTACGAGTAATGGACCACATCGCAAGAGAAAGGCACTCATGAAAAAGTGTAATGTTGGAAGCCCTTTCGATAGGATTGTTTTAGATATCGCTAGACCATTTCCGACGACTGAAAATGGTGGTAAATACATCCTGGTTGTAATGGATTATTTCACAAAATGGGTGGAAATTTACGCGATCCCGAATCAAGAGGCCACAACTGTCGCGGATGTATTGGTGAAAGAATTTATCAGTCGAAATGGAGTGCCCTTGGAAGTCCACAGTGACCAGGGAAGAAATTTTGAAAGCCATCTATTCAAGGAGATTTGCGACAAGCTGGGAATGAAGTGGACCAGGACAACAGCATTACATCCATAGTCAGGTGGAATGGTCGAGAGAATGAACAGGACTATTGGAAAATACCTGTCCAAAGTAGTTTCCTGCCATCAGAGAGATTGGGATCAGTATCTTTCCCTATTCGCATTGGCTTATCGATCTGCCGTCAATGAGTCCACGGGTGAAACACCTGCGAAAATCCTGTTTGGACGTGAAATGAGGCTTCCTTGTAACCTGGAATTTGGCTGTCGGCCTGGAGAAGATCTAGCAGGAGAAGATTACGTGATCCAATTGAGAAGAAGGCTGGACGATATTCATGAATTAGTTCGAACAAATCTTCAAGTTGCCAGCGACAGAATGAAAAGTCGGTACGACACGCAGGCCACAGAAGGCGGTTTTAAAGAAGGGGACAAAGTATGGTTACACAACCCGACGAGGAGAAAATGATTTTCTCCAAAATTACAAAAATCCTGGGAAGGTCCATACTTAATCAAGAAAAGGATCAATTATGTTATATATCGCATAAGCAAGATCCCCAACGGAAAACCAAAAGTAGTTCACCAAAACCGACTAGCGCCATTCGAAGGAGACCATGACCTAGACAACGGAGTAAACCATATTTGAGATGTATCTGACCCTACCTTCGATGAATTTATGGGCGCGTATTGAGGTACTGGGAAAGCTAGATATGAAGTTACTTCAGAGCAACGACAAGATTTGTTCACTCTCCCGGAAGATTATTCACTGGCATACAACATCCCCACCCGTCTTAAGAACGCACGAGGGTTGGCATTCGTCTTTCGAAAGAAGTTCGGTCAATTAGAAAAACTTGAAGACCAGATTCCAGCCCCTGGCAAGACACTGAAACTGAAACATAATTCGCGGTACGTCTTCTACGTGGTAACTAAAAATGAATTTCAAGATCGATCTACCTACCGCGATGTGTGGGAAGCACTTCGAAACTTACGAGACCATTTGTTGGAATCCAGCGTGAAGAAACTGGCTATGCCTAAGATAGCGAGTAACCAGTTGGATTGGCGAATCATCAGCAACATGGTAGAGATTATCTTTCAAGATACCGGTGTCCAGATATAAATTTGCAGCTACAACCCCCGTTATCAGTATCCGATGAAGACGGTGCCCTGCTTTTCCATAAGATCGGAAAGTGTAGAAACGGGGCCAGTTGCCGATTTAAACATCCAGTTTCAGCTACACAAAAGTTCCAGGAGGAACTTCCATTTGAGGAGGGGGTAATGTTACGAAACAGCACACTGGTATAGTCCCTAAATCCGACTCTGTCTAAGCCAGGTATGAAAGTTAAAATTATGGCGGACGCGCAGGGATTCTTAGAATTGTTTACGATTGTGACTATCTTATTTAGACATTGTTTTTGTGACCAGTCTTATCTAGAAAATGCAAGAAAGCCAATTGTTTTTGTGTAAGCCGCAATCTAGAATTATCTAGTGAAAAAGGCACTAATATATAAGGGACCGACCAGGAAGAGTCAGTTCAGTTGGAAAAGTGATCTCGACAAATAAACAAGAATACACCGAAATAGGGAACAGTAAAGTGTTGATATAAATTAATAATTAAGTTTGTGTGCATATAAATTAAATTTAAGTGAATAGTTAAGTGTTAGTGAGTAGTTTAGTGTTTAAATAAATTCGTAAGTAACCACACCGTGTATTTAAAGTTTATCCCTCCCTTTTACTGTTTATAATAAATTAGAAAAACATTACAATACTGTAAAATGAAGATTATGTAGCACCTTATCATTCGTAGACGAAGTTACAAGCCAAGATCTGACCTTAAAAATAATTGTTTCATATTTGTAAAGACCTTCCTACCTTGCTCAATTCTTGCTCTAATTTCCGTTCTCTGGGTCGTTTTCTTCATTTATAATATTTAAACGATGCTTAATAGATGTTTTGGTTATCGTTTTCTTGTGTTTCTATTGGTCAACCAATTTTCTTTAAATTATTTTATTTGTATGTGTAAGCCGAACAAAATTCCTTTATTCCTCTCTATTTTATTTTATGCTATTTTACTTTATCCCCTGTATAAACCCAACTCCAATATTCCCACTGTTTTCGAGAAAAAACTCAATCCAAGATAGACAATTGTTTCTAAAAAGATAGCCGATTTAAAAACGACGTTTTGAGAAACAGTTTGAAATATTTTAACGCTCCTCCCTCGTATCATGTAGATACTTTTGTTATATACTAAATTTAACCCTACGTTTTCTTATTCGTGGCAATATATGATACGATTCGTTACAGGAAATTACTTTATTTTTGAAAAATTGCGTAAACATGTTCATCTGTTGTACTTGAGTTCGAAAAACGAGCTTTAACAATTCAAAACCCGGTCACACTAAATAAGTAGGTAGGTACCTAATATCCAAAAATTCTAAGAAAACCCTCGAAATTGCTGCTCTCCCTTCTATTTTTATCTCTCTTTCTCTATCATCTTTACCTTCTGCCCGAAGCGATAATGGCAGAGCCGTAAATCTGCCTGCCTGACTAATTCTCAGAAAATTTCGCGTGACTACCCGCCGAACGACACGTCATGTCAATAATTTTGTTGGAACTGTACCATCTACACCGCTCACACACGTACATACAGTCAGAAGACGACGGACGCCTCGACCACCCTCTCACCCTCTCGTCCCGAAACAATCATTTTCAAAATTTCGCCCTAAATACATCCGATGGGATGACCGGGCCGCGTCTTAACAACAAGGCACCATAAAGGACAGCGATAATAATTAAAATGAAAATGTATGCGTGGTCAAGTTTCTTAATAGAATTGATCATATCTAGTAACAGTAACAAAAAGATTCAAGAGAAACATTCACTCCATAAATATACATTTTTATGATTATTTACACACACTATAACATATACTTATATAATATATAATATACTGACATAGTCAGTACAAAAACATGCAGTGCGTGCGTTGAGTAAAGAAACATGCAGTTATTTTTATCAGTTAGAAAATTTTGGTTATGTATGTTAGATGGAGAGGCTATTTTAGGTCAGTTAAGTTGTCATTTGTGAAGGGATAACTTTAATTTGTATAACTATAACTGTATAATAAATATTTAACTAATTAGGGGAGAAGGGTTCTTTTTGTTGGTGAGAGTATTAGAATCGGATTCCGCTGCCATTTCTCCGAAAACGATTAGAAAAGTCTTGGATGAATTTTCAATGAGAATCGATTTCTGTTTCCAAAGATAATGAGGTCATATTGAACATTACCTTGAATTTTTTTCTTTAGGTAATTATTTCCGTTTATACTGCAATATTAATTACAAAATGTAATGTATTTCCTAATTTCTTCATGATAATGGTCAATATTGGTCTATAGTCTGTATATCTTAAAATTTTTACATTTGGCAACGTCGAAAACATAATTTAAAATCTCTGTCTCATCTATTTAACCAATTTTTTTACTGTATCTACCTTTCTAAAATGTTTCCTAGTGTAATCTATCAATATAAAATGAAACTGTAACCACGTAACGGTCCTTATCTAACACCTCGGTAACTACGAAGGGTCCCTTATATTTTGGTTCAAGCTTTCTGCTCTGTCCGTCATTAGAGCCTTTATTTGCTTGTACCAGTACGTGTTGGCCAACCGTAAACTGCTTTAAAGGAGCATCTGGTTTATCGTAATATTGTTTTTGCCGGCGTTGTTGTTTTTCCGTAACTTTAGAGAGGTTATCTCTCAATGACTCGAGGTCCAGCCGATTACTACTTACGACCTCGGTCGTAATAAATACATCGTTCACACCTCTGCGGCGATATCCAAAGAATACCTCGTAAGGTGTCTTACCAATAGTAGAATTCCCCACCGTTTCGTTCCACTGAGTCTCATCTTCCGTTGAAGCTGTTATAGATGATAGGATGGAACGGTTCATTCGCTCGACTGTCCGTTTGATCGAGGAGAAGCCCTGGCGTAGACTACCCGTTTAATGTTTAGACTTTGATGAAAGTCTGTGAATGCAGACTCTTTGCCAACCTCTGTTCTGTAGCAAAACAGTCGCGATACTCGTTTAAACGATTTAAAAGAGTAATAGAATCAGTTTTCGATAAATCAGGGTTTATTTGATTTTCAATATCTTCAAAAGTAAACATTTGAAAATTCGTAACTTCTGCTGACATAACAGTTATAGGATATTGCAGTCCTTCGTAATACGTCCACCCTCTAACAAAAATACGACCTTTTTCATTGCATAGATCGTTGTCCGAGGAATTTAAAACCCCACACCTGACACCAAAGTAATGTTTTTATTATTTATTTAAACAGTAAAGGTTTTTATTACGGGTGGGATGAACTTTAAACACACGATATGGCTACTTACTAATTTAATTGAACACTAAACTACTCACTAACACTTAATTTATATGCACACAAACTTAATTATTAATTTAAATCAACACTTCACTGTTCGCTATTTCGGTGTATTCTTGTTTATTTGTCGCGATCACTTTGTCAACTAAACCAACTTTTCCTGGTCGGTCCCTTACATATTAGTGCCTTTTTCACCATATAATTCTAGATTGCGGCTTACACAAAAACAATTGGCTTTCTAGCATTTTCTAGATAAGACTGGTCACAAAAACAATGTCTAGATAAGATAGTCACAATCGTAAACAATTCTATGAATCCCTGCGCGTCCGCCATAATTTTAACTTTCATACCTGGCTTAGACAGAGTCGGATTTAGGGACTATACCAGTGTGCTGTTTGAATCGGCAACTGGCCCCATTTCTACACTTTCCGATCTTATGGAAATAGCAGGGCACCGTCTTCATCGGATACTGATAACGGGGGTTGTAGCTGCAAATTAATATCTGGACACCGGTATCTTGAAAGATAATCTCTACCATGTTCCTGATGATCCGCCAATCCAACTGGTTACTCGCTATCTTAGGCATAGCCAGATCTTCACGCTGGATTCCAACACATGGTCTCGTAGGTTTCGAAGTGCTTCCCACACATCGCGGTAGGTAGATCGATCTTGAAATTAATTTTTAGTTACCACGTAGAAGACGCACCGCGAATTATGTTTCAGTTTCAGTGTCTTGCCAGGGGCGGGAATCTGGTCTTCAAGTTTTTCTAATTGCCCGAACTTCCTTCGAAAGACGGATGCCAACCCTCGTGCGTTCTTGAGACGGGCGGGGATGTTGTATGCCAGTGAATAATCTTCCGGAGAGTGAACAAATCTTGTCGTTGTTCTGAAGTTACTTCATATCTAGCTTTCCCGGTACCTCCATACGCGCCCATAAATTCATCGAAGGTATGGTCAGATACATCTCCAATATGGTTTACTCCTTTCTCTAGGTCATGGTCTCCTTCGAATGGTGCTAGTCGGTTTTGGTGAACTACTGTTGGTTTTCCGTTGGGGATCTTGCTTATGCGATATATAACATCATTGATCCTTTTCTTGATTAAGTATGGACCTTCCCAGGATTTTAGTAATTTTGGAGAAAATCCTTTTCTCCTCGTCGGGTTGTGTAACCATACTTTGTTCCCTTCTTTAAAACCGTCTTCTGTGGCCTACGTGTCGTACCGAATTTTCATTCTGTCGCTGGCAACTTGAAGATTTGTTCGAACTTTTTGTAATCTAGAATTATCTAGTAAAAATGGCACTAATATATAAGGGACCGACCGGGGAGAGTCAGTTTAGTTGATAAAGTGATCTCGTGAAATAATAATAATTAGTGAATAGTGTGGTGAATAAACAAATTGAGTAAGTGAACCTACCGTGTGTTTAAAATTTATCCCACCCGTAATAAAAACGTTTAAATAAATAAGAAAAACATTACAATATTGTACAAACTTTTTATATATTATTGAAAATTTATCTCGTTCCTTTGACAAAATCGACTGAAAAAATATCAAATGTCGATAAAAAGAAGTAGCCGCGTTGTGTTACCATAATTCCAAAAAAATAAACGTAATCTTGGAACATGAAGATATAATAGTAAGGCTTCTTGAATTAAGACTCATTATCTGAAACTTTGAGAAAGAAAGAGATAAAAATATTAAATAACAACGTCATTTTTGAATAAAAAAGGGTAAAGTGTTCAGGAGAAATTCTTTAAGATATATATATATATATATATATATATATATATATATATATATATATATATATATATATATATATTCAAAGTTAACTTATATGACACATTGAAAGTATGTATGCAGCACGTTACAACTTTTTGTATCGAATTGTTTCAAAAACAGATAGTTTAACTAAAACAAGTAATAATATATTTTTGTAGGCAATTTTCAAAGCTACAAATTTGATAACCACTATTTTTTCAATAAAAGTGACCGTTAAGGAGATAATAGTCTTTTGCAAAGTTAATAAACTGTTTGTTCGACTTTTTAAAGTTCGTTCCAGTCATATTATACCTATTTCATCTTTCTGTTGATGCAACAAGTGATAAATTCATTTATAAAATCTCGGCTAGCAGAGTTTTCTATAACACTGACCGCCGAGCATTTATTTTGCGGAGAGAGACTGAATCGATTTTTAATATCAAATGTATACATAATTTATTTTTTAAGTAAATAAAACTGATGGAGAATTATAGTTAGATGGTTGGAATTTTTAACGTTTATAAAAGAAAACAATTAGAACTATGTATTTTATTATATACGCTTCGACTTTATATTCACTTTTGGAACTATACTCTGTGACATAGAAACCCGAATACCCAGTAAAAATTATTTTATTTCAGTAATATTTGACATGCCATATCAGGGAGTTCGTAATATGTGTAAATGAGTAAAATTTCACTCCAATCAGGTGAGGATATCTAAGTTTCCGTTCACCAACTTGTCAGCGTGGCAGAGCTTCTTCCTCTTAGCCTTATCTGTACCAACATGTGTTGGAGAAATAGCAGCAACTACTAAACAGTTAAATAAATAAATCGGTTTTTAGCCGTGAAAAGTAAATATTTGTGTGTTACTCAATAAACAATATTTTTCGAATTACTATTACTCTATCAGCTTTAACTGTTGATTCTTTCCAATTTTGATGTCTCTTCTAATTTTTCTATCTAAAGAAAAGTCTCTAATCATTGCTCACGTTAGTGTCCCACGCAAAGCTAAAGCTTTCCATTCGAATATTATATACAAATTTATTATTACTATCAAAGTCCGTTCCTTTTTTTAACATCTTTGTAAGCCCATTTACTTATTATACATATAATTATTACCATAACTTATTTATTATTTATTTATTTGTCATATCCCAAATATATGTCCCTTTTAATTTTTTTTAATTCTATTTTTATTAATTTTCTTTTAGATTTCGACACCATAGATAAGACCCATTGAAATTGTCAATAGGACTGAATACTACCTATAATATAGATTAATATATCTGTAATAACAAACAATTAAGTATTTATGAATTTAGGCTTAATTCTCATCAATCTGCCAAAATTAAAACATTTTCGTACCCATATCTGAAGCATTCATATTAATATTTACTTCTGATATGGTTTCTATAATCATTACTAAACTGAATATAACTAAATGAGACTGCTTCAATATAC
The DNA here is from genome assembly GCA_963921935.1 of Galeruca laticollis. Taxonomy (NCBI): domain Eukaryota; kingdom Metazoa; phylum Arthropoda; class Insecta; order Coleoptera; family Chrysomelidae; genus Galeruca; species Galeruca laticollis. The sequence continues at coordinate 102,477,921 of OY998177.1, forward strand.
CACTCATAAATATTTAATTTAATATATATTTCGTGATAATGCTTTAAATAGATTACAGTAAAGTCAATAATGTTAAATTAAGTAGCAGCCATACTTGATTCACAGCCACTCTAGAATTCTAATAATAAAACATAACAAAACACTATGTAAAAACATACAACAAAATTCATTTCATTCTAGTCAATTGGCAGCACAGCAATGCTGGTAACAGCTCTCTTAAACGTGCCATTTCTTTTTTTTATTGACACCACACGAACAACACCCTGGATGATAGTCCAACATTCTACCCAAGAGCCAGCACATCGGAGGGACGTGATCTTCTTTAATTAAATCTAATGTTCCAACATCAATCCTTTCACTGCTATCAAACTGCCACTTCGTTCGTTGCTGAAGGTAATGAATATCAGCGACATTGTGGGGTTACCTTTTGTCGTCAGGCCGTTGTGTGAGAGGAAGTGATCTTTTCGCAAAATGCTGGAAAATTAAGCCTTTTGGCCTTCCTAATCTCTTTATTGTACCGAGTAAGCTTCTCAGTGTATCCCTACCAATTGCCGTCACGTTTGGCTCTATTAAGGAGCCGACGGACCTCTTTTCTGAGGTTTGACAGGTTCTCATTCCACGAAGGAGCATCCTTTTCTGAACGAGCTTTTGAGTGGATAACTAGAATGAAAAGCTTCCATTATTGCCTCACTGATCTGTTCGACTCTTTGTTCGAGGTCGTAGTGCGGGTGATTTACCCCATTCACGACGTGTTCCAAATTGTCCTTCAGATTGGGCTTGTAAAGAGACCAATCAGTATTTCTAGGATTTCGGATTGTAGGAATCGAGGTGGTATTTCTCTCTATCCTAAATTCGATGACCCTATGGTCGGAAAGTGATGGCTCGCTCATCACCCTCCAATCTCTTACATTTTTCCTAGCAGCAACATTAACAATTGTTACGTCCAGGACCTCTTCTCTTGCTCTCGTGACAAAAGTGGGGCTTGTCGCCAGGTTTAAGGTCTCAAGGTTATTTGCTAAGAGATATTCTAATAAACACTCACCTTTTGCGTTGTTATTGGTGCTTCCCCACACGGTATTGTGTGCGTTGGCATCACAACCAATTATGATTGGCAGCCGTCTGCTATTGCAGTGTGTCACTAGCTCTTGTACCTCTTCTGGCGGTGTCATCGGTCCGTCTCCAGCGAAGTAGGCAATGACGATATCTCGGTCGATACCCCCAATGTTGAGGTGAATCATGATTGGAACAAGGTCCCATGACACGTATTCTGAAACACAAATATATTTTATGTAATTTCTTATGATTACACAGACACGCGGAGATACTTGCCTTTGATCATAAATCAATTTAGAATCCTTACATGCCAAACCTTTCATTTGGCCTTCTTTGTAGATCTATGGTTCTTGGATCAGTACAATATCCAGTTGTAGTCCCGCGAACAACTTTGCAATCACGACTGAAGCTCCCTTCGCGTGATGCAGGTTAATCTCAGCTACACTCGTGAACGTGAAGGTGAATTATTATGGATGAGAGAGGCCGAGTTACTCAGTCTCTATTCATCCCCCTCCTTTCTCTCTCCCTGATCCCCCTCAACCACCATGGCAGTATCTCCCTCGGTAATCGAGCAGGTTTCTTGATCTCGAGTCAGACTCTCGACCCCCAGGCTGCTTTGCCCAATTTTCCGGGATGCAGAGGCAGTCTCCGCATTCCCAGTCATCCCAGCAGAGCCGGAGGAGATCTCGGGCTCACCCAAGGTCAAGCTTTCGCCTTTTTCCCCTTTTCCGGAGGTTTCGGAAGTGGAGGGTATCTCCATGTCCTTTGGATCCTCCGCGGGATTCTTCTTTTTTCCAGCCCCGAGACAGGGATACGCCCAAAGCGGAAGTTTAGCGCGTAACCTCCTGCCTTCAGAGCCTAGCCAGATTGGTGATCGATCCCGATCGTGAGGATAGTTCCCTGTCCCTCTTTTTTAGAGTTCAGGATCTTCCAAGCCCCAGTAGTGAGGGAGTTCTGAACCTCGACAAGTTGGAGGATCTTCTTCAGTTTCATGTCTTGACTTCTTGGGAAGAACACCGTTATGGTGACCGGCTTTGGGATGTCGTCTCCACTTCGAGCCACCAATTCGGGTCCTTCCCAAGAGCTTAATTTCGGCGCTGACCTCATGAGCCAGTCTGCCGATTTTTGTGACCCACAGTCCACCAGTATCATTCCACAACGGAAGTGGATACCTGAGAAGTGGATTCCTTTCTCTTTGCTCAGACACAGCTCTTCCACCAGAGTGTCTTCCAGGGTGGAGAGCTGCTCTGCTTTCAGGATGACCCCAGGATAATCCTTGGGCATTATTCCCACCCTGAAAGCCTTCTCTGTTTTACAGCTGCTGCGTAACGAGTGGCTTACCCGGAGCGGAGGAGTAATATGCTCCGGGCCTCTTTTAAGCATTGTCTTCCCCGTTGGTGGTTCCTTCGGGGGGGTTGGGCGCTGAATTACCTGCTTCCAGGCCTCTTCAGGAGATATTCCCTGATTGAGGAGTTGCAGGTATTTTCGCACCCTTGCTCCACTGAGGCCTTTTCTCAGTGGGTCGTCTATGCCACCCGGTTCTCCCGGTTTTGAAAGTTCGAACGGCATACGACCTTTGTGCCGTTTGGCCTTTTTTCCCTCTGTGAGGTGCCCGGATGAAGGGGTGGAGGTTTTCTCCACTACTTTTCCGGTGAAAGTCTTGCTTTTTCTTTCTCTTTCCATAAGTGGTCCCACGAGAAGATAGGATCATTACCCCCGGTGCCCCAAGGTCGAAACTACAGGTCTAACTGGTTTCGTTATTTTATGTAATTTAACGGTTCCATATAATTGTGGAGAATGAGGATTTTTATGAACGATGGACTTCTTTTCGTAATCACTTAACGAAGTACATCGTTCATGAAAATCCTCATTCTCCACAATTATATGGAACCGTTAAATTACATAAAATAACGAAACCAATTAGACCTGTAGTTTCTTATGTTAATACTCCTAATAATGTATTAGCAAAAAAACTTAACAATATACTTAATAGTTACGGATATACATCTAAATACTCAATTAAAAATTCAATAGAACTTCTCAAAAAATTAAAAGCATTCAAATTAGAAGATAACTCTAAACTAATTTCATTTGATGTTACCAATACGATCACTAAATTCCTCCTAAAGAATGTCTAATGTACGAAAATCACTAGAAGATAAAAATTTTAATCCAGGAATAATATCGGATATACTTAATTTATTGATGTATGTATTAATCAGAATTATTTCACTTTTGACAATAAAATATATATTCAAAATGAAGGTTTACCAATGGGAAGCCTTATATCACCAATTTTGGCCAACATTTTTATGGACAATTTAGAAAGAAAAATCTTTGACAGTAATATTTCAAAAAAAGTTTTATTCTGGTATAGATTTGTAGATGACATATTAGCTTATTTTATGGGTAGTGAACGACAATTAGATGCATTTTTCAACCATATTATTAATTTACACCCAAAAATTAAATTTACATCAGAAGTTGAAGAAAATAACTCAATCAATTTTCTTTGTTTAAAAATTCAAAGAATTAATACTGTACTTGATTATTCAATTTACAGAAAACCAACACACACTGATATAACAATTCCATATAACTTCAATCACCCCATGTCACATAAATTGGCAGCATATAATTTCAGTTCCTATGAACAAATGTAATTTTATTAGGGAAATCAAAACAATTAAACAAATAGCAATATCCAAGGATTATCCATTACATATGATAAATAAAATAATTAATAAAAAAGAGGAAAAAGTGGCATTAGAACTAATATTTCCTGAACAAAATAACGAAATAAAAAATTATAAAACAATCACATATGCAGGTAATATTTCTAATAATATTTCAAAGATAATATCTTCAGCTACAAATACAACAATTTCTTTTAAAACAGAAAGTAATGTTAGTACAAAATTGTTAAATGTAAAAACAAAAATATCCATATTAAAGAAGTCTGGAATATATAAACATAAATGTCCAGATTGTAATGCTGTCTATTTGGGCCAAACCTTTAAAAATTTTGAGATCAGGTACAGTGAACATTTACGAGCATATAGATTAAAACAACCAGATAAGTCCCACTACGCAAAACATCTACTTGACACCAAAAATTCATTGACACCTAACACAGAACTAGAAGTACTACATACTTGTGATAAGAAACAAGAACTGGATTTCCTTGAAGAGTTAGAAATTAGAAGACACTTAAGAAACCCACAATATCAAGTAGTCAATGAACAGATAAATCTAGGGAGTTGTCCACTTTTAAACTGTCTTCTTAAGTGATAATTGTAAAGATCAGCAGATATAGTTTTCCTGGTTTTCTATATCATTGCACAGTTATACTAATCTTAATTGGAAAAAAGATATCCAGGATATCTCCATAGGGCTAATAATGTCTAATATTTGTATCACCACATCTTCTTCTTCTTTTTTCTATTAAAATGTATTAAGTCAATCACTTCTTGGTCTAGCCTACGAATAATGTTTCGTTGTACTTGAAACAATATTCCTGGATTGTTCCTTATAGCATCGCAAAGAAAATGAATTCGATCCAACAATTCATTCCTTGTTTGTATGGGTGTTAAATATACCAAACTTTTCAGGTAGCCCCAGGGGAATGAATCAATTGGATTTAGACCCCGACTACGCGGGGGCCATGCAATTGGACCACCCCTTCCAATCCATTTTTGGGGGTATTCAACGTTTAACTGATCACGTACCATAATGCTTAAATGAGGTGGAGCACCATCGTGCATGTACTACTTATTAATTCTGGTTTGTATAGGTACATCTTCCAATAGGGAATTTAAATGATTTTTCAAAAAGTCTAAATACAACTGCCCATCTAAACGACCATAAATTATAAATGGACCAACTAAGTGGTTTCCAATTATCCCAGCCCAAACATTTACCATAAACCTTTGTTGATGCCGTGTCTAAATTATGTCGTTTGGATTCTCATCCGCCCACAAATGTAAATTATGAGAATTGACAACGCCATTTCTCGTAAATCTCGCTTCATCAGTAAACAATACTGATTTAATAAAATCTCGATTATGTCTTTGTTTTTATAAAAACCAGCGCGCATATTGAAGGAGTGCTGGATTGTCTCCTGGATCCAAACCCTGTACTCTTTGAAAATGGTACGGACGTAAAAGATTTTCTTGAAGTATTCTATATGCGGTAGTTTTTGTAGCATTAAGTTGGATCCCAAGTTTTCTAACACTTGATGTAGGGTTGTTATCTATTTCATCTAGGATATCCTGCTCTAAAACAATAGTACGGATATTTCTTACGTGACCCATACCACCTGCTTTCCGTATAAATGTACTTAACAATAAAATGTATTACCTTCTAAAATGAATAATTGCAATATTTCATAAAATCATACCTTTTTCTCGTAAATTTCTGTCAACATGATTAAAAGTTTTTCTGTCTGGTAAAATTCTATTAGGAAAATGTTCAGAATGAAGTCTCCTTGCTTCGCAAGAATTTCCAGATGCCTTTCCATACATTAACCCATAAACGACTAGCGTTGCGAAAACGCAACGCATAACTGTGATATTTCAAAGAAATATTGTAACCTAATATATAGATATTTTTTTTAAAACAGTAACAGTGTAGGTGGTAAATGCTAGTCTAGAACTAAAGCTTTTCGTAGACAGTTTATTGTTTTGTGTTAGTGTTTACGAATTTATTATCTCGATATGAACTTCAAGTTAGTGTAAGTAGTATTTTTCTATTGTTTATAAAAAAATATTCATTATTTATTTGGATTCAATAGTGAATTGATGTCGTTAATTAGAAGTGGCCATTTAAAACCTTCAAAATTAATATAGTCATGTGATTTTGTTGCGTAATTTAAAGCGTTGCAAAAATGGAACGTCAGTCCTTATAACTACTGCCTTTTCAAATTTATATATTTTTTTTAATGGTGGACTTACACTTGAAGATGATCTAGACGTTTAGACAGAGGAGAATATGCGACAACAGTCGATAGTACTTACGGAACAATACTAATCAAATGGAATGATAATAGAATTGTTACACTTGCATCAACAGAGTATGGTGCAAATACGTTGAACCAATTAAAAAGGTTTTCCTAAGCTGAGAAAATAAATATCCAAATACAAGTACCATTAGCTATTGCCAAATATAACTCATCAATGGGAGGTATAGATCTGATGAATGAAAATACCTCAAGGCATCGGATCAGCATTAGAGGAAAAAATGGTAGTCCAATCTATTCACTTTTCTGCTAGATACAATACAAATTGCACGGATTTTACATTAACGCGCAGGTAACAAATTGACTTTATTGCAGTTCAGAAAGGAAATTGTGACAAGTTACTTAACCATGTATCAAACTCTTCTACGTCAAGGAGGTCGTCCATCATCGAGTGCGTCAAGTCGTTCCTCATCAAGAATTATTAGTGACGATATTCGTGGACAATGCAGGTCACATTTTAGACTCTATTGCAAATAACAAATGATGGCGGTGTGCTGGAGACATGTGTACATCTATTACACGAACATACTGTATAAAATGTAACGTTGGAATGTGTAAAAAATGTAATGTTGACTCTCTTAGTAGATTTTAAACATTTTGCTTAGTTCAGATTATTTTGATACTCCTAAGGACTGGCGTTGTTTCTTGTAAAATAAAAGGAAATTATAATTTTTTCTTAAAAATTCTTACTTCTTAATACCTTCCAAATAAAGTAGAAAAAAATTGTTTAAAAAAAATAATCTCCGTCCTTAATGGGTTAAATACATATCTGCATATTCATTGAACGTATATTCTGTCATTTCAAAGAATACAGAAATAATTGAAATATTCTTATTCAACTCCGAGTATGGCAAATACATTGACAGCTTCCTACTTGATAAAACTACATTTTCTAAACTAAAGGATACTTACCTAATGCATATGACAAATAATTGACGGTAGACTACTTGGTTATAACCCATTTCCTAAATAATGATAGAATCTGAATGTGCTGTGCGGTGTCTTACGAAATTCCATATTACTCGGAAACCACTGATGTTATCGATTTGGACAAAGGGTACCTTTACAAAGGGTACCTTTTTTTCAGAAAAATAGTTGGAGAATAAACTGACAGTATTTTAAAGTTTCATGCCTAGTCACTTTAAAAGCTCTGACCTTTTATCCGGTGAGCCAAGTCCGATCCTGACTTTCTGCAACATTAGTATACTTACTGGTATGGACAAAATAAATGAATTGATGTACTTGTCAATCCACCGAATTTTCATCCATTTCGAAATAATAGTTTTGGAGTTATGAATAAAAATGTATTTTTAATTTCTAACTTTAAAGCCCTATAACTCAACAAAGGAGGTCTGTAGAAAATTATAGGAAGTATTGACATTATTTTAACACCACCTACTCATTCCCAAGTTTTGATCTCTCATTCCTGGGACATATATAAAAATTAAATATTCACTAGTGGTGGTTCTTTCCCTCAATCAAGAGAAAAAACCCCAACAGGTTTCCCGTTTAACAAATAAATAAATAAAAATAAAAGAAAATAATTGATAAAATCGTCAAAGGTTCACTTGTATACACATCGGCGGATGTATCGTGCTAACAAACCGAAATTTCTCCAAAAGTAACAAAAAATGTAGTATATCTGGATTTATAGGACCCGCTGTACTCGCTCTAGTCAGCTGAAAATCAATAGAGTACATCTGTGAGACACCTTGAAAAATATCCAATTATAAAATTGGTCACTTGTATACACTTCGGAGGCTGCATCGTACTAACAATCCAAAAAGGACCAAAAATGTGGCACTTCAGGTACCATAGCACCCGTTGTACTAGCCCTGGTAAGCTAAAAATCAATAAGGTTCATCTATATCTATAAGATGCCCTGAACAATATTCAATCATAAAATTGGTCACTTGTATACACTCCAAAAATGACAAAAATTTGGTACTTCAAGTACCATAGCAGTCGTTGTACTGGCTTTAGTGAGCTCAATATCAATAGGGTTCATCTTTGAGATGACCTGAATAATATCTTATCATAAAATTGATCATTTGTGTATACTCCGGAGGCTGTATCGTGTTAGCAAACTGAAATTTCTCCAAAAATGACAAAAATGTCGTACTTAAAGTACTATAGGACCTGTTTTACTGTCTCTGGTGAGCTGAAAACCAATAGGGTTCATCTGTAAGAGGTCCTGAACAATATTCAATCATAAAATTGGTGACTTTTTGCACTCCGGAGGCTGTATCGTGCTAACAAGGCATGTAACAAAAAGTGGCCGACGACAATGACGACGACACACACAGGATTTTTTTCTCAAAATTCATTTTTTCGTAAAAATAACTAAAATTTTTTTCAAAATTCCAACTTTTTTGGGGTAAACCAATACTTTTCTCGCTACTAGATAGGTTGGGCTGAAAAGTAATATGGACGTACAGATAAATCAAATATTGATGAGCAAGCTATCAATCATAATCATAGAATAAGTTTAGGTAATGTAAAATTGTTATAAAATGTATCCAACAATACATTGTTGGATGCATTCGAAAGTAATGAAATAGTTAAATGTAAGAATACTTTAAATAGAGACAAAGGACCGATTCTTCAAAGTTTATTAAATAAAACTTAAAGTAGGTTTTCCCGCTGGAACTATTTCCCGCTGGAACTATTTCCCGCAAGATTAATTGCATTGGCACCTAAAATTTTGTATAATTGCAGGAAAAAACTGGTGTTGGTAAAGTATGTACGTACTGTTGCCACAAGACCTGATTTCGTGAATAAATACGTCAACTTTTGCTTTTTAATGATTCGTGTTTGTTAACTTTTCTTCACATTGAAAAACAATTGTTACAAGTAAATTTCCTAGGTTTAATAAAGTTCTTCATTCAAACGAAGCATGTTAATTGGTAATTCGCCGTATACGTATCGCCCTTGTAATTTAACATAGTTAAATAGTTTTTGAAAAAGTATCTATGACATAAATATATTTATTGTTTTTTAAACGTTTCGAACATTCATTGTCAATTATTTGTGAATGGATTACAGCCGAAGTTTCTCGAGTCAATTTTCGAAATATTCGAATATAATGAAGAACTTGGTTTTGAAAATCAATTGAAGTAGGACCACTTGTGCCTAAAACACCTATTAATATACCGCATCGTTGAAGGCCCATTCCTACCATCGTCCTTTTACCTCCCTTTCCCTTCTACACCCCCTAGAAATCGCAACTGTGTGTTCAGCTAAGTGTGCAGTTGGGGGGTCGACCGGGTGGCGGACATCAGGGATGGGTTGGGTGGTGTGGGAGTTGATGGTTAGTTGCGGGGAGGCACGGTGGAGACAGAATCGCCCTTCCCGCGCGTACGTGACGGACAGAACCTGCGAGAGGCCGCGGTGTTGGCGGTGGACGCGTGTGGAGGCAAAGGGCCACCGCGCGGGGTTGAAAGGGGGCGGTTAAGGGACGTCGAGATGGGTTGAGTAGACGACGGTCTCGCGGGGTCAGATCGCGACATCTGCTATGGCTAGCTGCGACTGATCGTCGCCAGGACCATACTCAGGATGGGCGTCGGTCAGTAGCGGCGTCTATATCAGTGGCGGCTACTTATATTTTAAATTACTATATTGGGAAACTATAATAAATATCTTCTTATCATTCTTAATTTAAAAAAAATTATGAATACAAAAACATTTAAAAATATAGAGGGTCCCATAAAGTTTTGACAAATAGGAAAATGGTCATCTTACATTTGACGAAACAAAAATTTATGTCTTTTATTGAAATATCTTCCAATTTATATCTGGGAAATTATTTATTGCATTTTTTCCAATGAAAAATAGTGACATGGAATGTTAAAAGTATAACAGGAAAAAGAAATATAATTATAACAACAAGAAAATTTGGTTGTTGACAAACTAGGAATAACTAAAGCGAAAAAAGGACAAGTGTTAAAGTTCGATTCAACAGGTACTTCTTGAAACAAGAGAAACGCTTCTCCTTCATTTCCGCAGGAGAAACTGACCTTAGCATGAGAAACTTTTGATTTTTTTGTTGTCGTATTGGCGTAAGGGATCGGACACAACAACTTACCGATCCAAATGTCAACCTCTCCTGCACGTGTGATGACTCCGGTCATCCGGCGCACCCTGCTAGACAACTAACGAGGCTCTAACGACCGAGTATTAGCGGTATAACTAAAAGAACTAGAATTAGGGAAATTTAATTCTACAACAAGTCGAAAGCAAAGAGAAACTACGACATGACTGTATAATATCCTTATATTCCTATGGAGAGTAATTCCACTAATTGGCTAATATCTTTTTATGATGTCAGGAAAACAGAAAGAAATGGCCCTCAGTCCCGGGCAGGTGTTAAATCACCCAAGGGTGCGAAGAATCTCCCGGCTTGACATGATAAAGCTGAAGATTAGGATTGGTACATGGAATGTACGTACCTTGTACGAAGCAGGAAAACTAGACAATGCTATAAAGGAAATGTTACGACTCGACATAGACATCCTAGGCATCGCGCAAAACTAGATGGCCTTAAAACGGAATATGTCAAAAAGAAGATGCAACAACTCCGGAGCGACAACCAATGACCCTTATCATAAACACGGAGTTGGCATCTTAATAAGAAACAGCTTAAAGAGCTCCTTGAGAAACATAATCAATTATTCAGAAATAATCATGGTGTTGCAGCTTTCAGCTAAACCACTCAATATAAATATTGTGCAAACATACGCCCCAACGGAAGATAAACCCGATCAAGAGATCGAAATATTCTACGAACAACTACACGAAATCCTAACATCACTAAAGTCCCAAGAGATAACAATAGTATTAGGGGATTTCAATGCAAAAGTGGGACGAGGGGAAGCGATAGAAGGCGTTATGGGCCAATCTGGATTGAGTGAAATAAATGATCGAGGAGATAGACCTATTCAATTTTGCAAAGAAGAGAATCTAACAATCAAAAACACATTTTACGATCTACACCCAAGACGGTTATACACATGGAAATCTCCTGAGGATAATCACCTTAGAGTAGTAAGAAATCAAATATATTATATCTTAATCAAATGACGATTTCAAAACAACATTACAAGAGTAGCTGCATATCCAGGAGCGAATATTGGATCCAACCACAACTCCCTAATAGGGGACTTTAACTTTAAAGGTAAAATAATAAAAGAACGTCTAAACACCAAAAGATATAACATAAGAACCTTAAAATATCAGATAAACGGAACAATCTCATCGAAACACTGAAACAGAGTTTTGAAACAAATACAATATCCGATGAACAAACTGAAGACGATCACTGGAAAACGATTGAAACAAACATAAAGGGTGCTACTGAAATGATGGTTGGATACAATAAACAAGAAGCTAGGAAACATTGGATGACGAAAGAAATTCTTAACAGAATGGAAGATAGACGACTATCGAAGATAGAAAATAATAATAACAAATACAACCAAATAAACAAAGATATACGAAATAAAATAAGGCAGACGAAAGAACTGTGGCTGATTGAGCAATGCCAAGAGGCGGAAATACTACACGAAAAGCACGACTCCTTTAACTTCCATAGAAAATTCAAGGAAATTACAGGCTGTTACAACAGAAGAATTATGAGCTCCATTCGACACAATAACAAAATAATAACAAACAATAAACAGCTACGTTTGACATGGCAAAATTATATAAAAACCCTATACCAAGATGATCGACCAGCAATACCTACTCTAATTCAACATGAACACATAACTGGCCCACCAATTCTCGTTTCAGAAGTGTAATATGCTATCGCAAACCTCAAAGATGGAAAGACACCTGGTGAGGACATGATTCATGCGGAAGTACTAAAGCTAATGGATCCAAAAATTTTATGTCTGCTATTTAATAAAATCTATGACTCTGGCATTATTCCGACTGGATGGCTCAGATCAACATTTATAGCATTACCGAAAAAGAGTAAGGTTTACACCTGCGATAACCACTCATAAGCCTAATGAGTCATGCGTTAGAGGAATTTCTAAAAATTCTTCACGGCAGAATATATAAGAGACGACCAACGTAAAGACGTCTTCATAGTCTTTATTGACTACCAGAAAGCTTTCGATAGCATTAAACATGAACACATGCTAGAAATATTACAGCAAATTGGTCTCGACACAAAAGATCTTAGAATTATCCAAAATCTAGATTGGAATCAAGCAGCAGTACTTCGTATTAACAACTCATTAAAAACCCAAGAACTAGAAATAACAAATGGTGTTCGTCAAGGCTGTATTTTGTCTCCGCTATTATTCATCGTATACACGGAGATGATTTTCCAGAAGGCCCTAGAAAATCAACAAAAAGGTATAAAAATAAACGGAATACCCATAAATAACATACGTTCTGCTGATGATACTGCTATATTGGCAACCAATTTGAAAGATCTACAGAACATTCTAAACAGAATTAATATAGTGCGTAAGGAATATGGGCTTACAAGAAACATCGATAAGGCAAAATTCATGATCATCAGCAGAGACCAACATGGTCACTTGAAAAGTAAAATCCATGAAACGCATAGAGGCCTTTGAGATGTGGACACTCCGCAGGTTATTGAGGATCCCATGGGTAGACTGGGTCACAAACGAGGAAGTACTTAGAAGAGCCAACGTCAAGCGCGAACTATTAACAACTATAAAACAACGCAAGATCTATTATCTGGGGCACATACTCCGAGGCAATAAATATGACATACTTTAGACTAATACTAATGGGCCCAGGACGAAGACAACACTCGTGGTTACGTGATATCAGAAACTGGTGCGGAGTGAGGAACGTGGGTGATATATTCGCACTAGCCGTGGAAGGGCAATTACGCATTATAGACTAGTTATTGGTGAATGATCGCCTACACGCTATACAGCGTTTGGCACGAGAAGAAGAAGAATGGATGAAGGTGCCATTCTATTGTTAGAAAATATGGTAATAGTGCAAGAAGATGCTAATTTTCCAGTTTGCCGAATGCGTCAATATGAAGATCCGTTTGGTTTACCTGAAAGGCATTTTATATATTATTTTCGGGTCTCAAGGGCCCTAGCAGAATATACAAGTTGGAATCGTATGGAAAACTTTTGTATTATTAATTTTAGGAAAAAAAGTAAAGTTATTCATCATAAAAAGTTCTAGATTATCTAAAACCTAAAATACAGTCATCAAATATCAAATTTTTTAGTCGTATACGAGGTTTGTCAAAAAATATGAGTTTTACTCAAGAGAAAAATATCTTTAAATTTGATAATATCGGAAAATGATATTAAAAAAAGTGATCAGAATTAAAAACTACGCTTAAATATGCAAGTACATCCATTTAAATTGAAACTTCAGATTATTTTATTTTGTACTAGTATTTCTATTTTGAATGAACGTTTATCTCTTGTGATTACGAAACACATGATAACCTTTTAGTTTTTCGATGTTTTCTAATAATTTTGCAACGTGTAATAAGTGCACATTCATTTATTCCACAAATAATAAAATACATTCAAATACTAATTATAAAACTAACATCATATTAATATTACAAACAAATTTAATTTTCACTTATACTCATGCTTCAACATATCCACCCTCTCGTTCAATACACTTAATCGTTCTATTGGAAAATTCACGTAATATATTCCTTATCATTTGTGGAGAAATTTCTTGACATGTTTCTAAAATAATTCTCCCCAAGTGGTCAATATCTTGAAACGGCGCTTTCTGGTAAACTATTTGTTTCAGATAACCCCCTAAAAAGTAATCAAGGGGGGTTAGGTCAGGGGATCTAGCAGGCCAGAAGAGATCAGAACATCTGTGAATAACTTTTCCATGAAACAAATTTTCAAAAAAGTTCTTAACATTTATTGTACTGTGGCATGCGGCACCGTCTTGTTGGTACCAAATATATTGACGTTCTATTAAGGGTAGTTCGTACATGAATTCATTGATATGAGTTTGTGAATAACGTTCGGCATTCGCGAAAAAAAAAGGTTCTATTAATTTGTTATTATAAATGCCACACCACACGTTCGTCTTAAACGAATCTTGGTTATGAGAATGATTTGCAACAACAGACAGCATTACATCAAACTGCGTATTCTCATCAGCAACCAGCTTTCGACGTTTTCCATTAAAACTATTTTTAATACTTCCAGTTCTTCTAAATTTATTTACTATTTTCGTTACAGTTGATTGGGTTATATTTTTATTGGGATGTCTATTATTGAAAATATTTGCTGCTTCTCTATGCGTTTTATAGTAATCTCCCACAATCAAAACAATGTCTATTTTCTCTTCATCAGTTAATAACGCTACCATTTTTAGGTGTCTTATAGATTCTAATGCGGTTCGAAATTTACTGTTAACATTTCCTTTTATCAACAAATTATTTGTTTATCAGTGCATCATAGACTACATGTCTTCTTCTTCTTAAGGTGCCGACTTCTTGCGAAGGTTGGCGACCATCATGACTAATTTTATATTTCTGACTGCTGTCCTGAACTGGTCGTTTGATGTACAGTTGAACCATTCTCTGAGATTTCGAAGCCACGACATTCGTCTTCTTCCTATGCTTCTTTTCCCTATTATTTTACCCTGGATAATTAGTTGTAGCAGCTTGTATCTTGTACCTCCCATTACGTGGCCCAGATATTGGAGTTTTCTGACCTTTACCTCTTGGGACAGTTCTAGATCCTTTGAGACTCTCCGCAAGACTTCTTCATTGGTAATTCTGTCAACGTATGATATCCGGAGTACCCTTCTGTAAAGCCACATTTCGAAGGCATCTATCTTTTTAAGCATTTCTTTTGTTAGAGTGGCAGCTTCTATTCCATAGAGCATTATTGTAAATATATAGCATCTTAGCATTCGTATTTTAAGGTGGTTACTAAAGAAGCAAGTTAACTCTGTCAGTGAAAAACTAGAGAAACTCGAAAATGGAAAACGAAGGAAAAATATAGTAGTTCAAGGACTCCCAATGGATACCAATAGACCGGAAGCATTGCGGGAGGGAATGCAAAATTTTATAGAAAAGGAGATATATGTTAAAGTAGCAGTAAATACCGCAATAAAACTGGGAGAGGAGACGATAAGAGGAAGGTTATGCAAAATAAAAGCAAGCTGAAAGTCACACACAGAAAAGTTTACATAAATGATGATATGGCCAAAAGAGAAAGAGAAATCCAAGCAAAAATTAGGAATCATGCAAAAGGCGAGAGAATTAACTGGAAATCAGTCAAGATTGGATTCCAGAAACTAATTATAAACGATGAAGTATGGGGTTAGAACAGGGAAAAAGATAGGCTGGAAATAATAAAGTATAACTCAAAAAACTAACTAAAGTAATATGTAATGGAATATCGAAAACAAACTGGCGCGAAATAGGAACAGGAAAAACACAACATGAAAGAAAAAGCATAAAAGATCAAATAACATATAATAAAATTGGAACATGGAATATCAGAGGGTCATATGAAGAAGGAAAATTAAAACAGTTGGACCAGGAATCTCGAAAATATAATTTTGATATCATAGCATTACAAGAAACTAAACAACTAGGGCAAGGCTCACAAGAAATGGCAGATTATGTATTCCTTAATAGTGGGGGCGAAAACAGAATGTTAGGGACTGGTTTTATAGTTAGGAAAAAACTAAAATGGATGGTCATGGACTTTAAACCCATCTCAGAAAGATTATGCACTTTATGAATAAGAGGAAAGTATCACAAAATTACACTTGTAAACATACATGCACCATCAGAAGAGAAGGATATAGAAGTGAAAGAAGAATTCTATAGTAATATTGACAGAGTATTTGAGGCTATCCCCAATTATGATTTGAAAATCGTATTGGGAGACTCCAATACCAAGATAGGTAAAGAGGAGACGTATATGCCAACAATTGGAAGATATAGTCTGCATGAGAAAACAAATGAAAATGGCCGATTGTTGATAGATTTTGCGAAAGAACACAACCTCAGAATCAAAAGCACATATTTTCAACGAAAAAATAGTCATAAAGGTACGTGGATATCGCCAGAGGGAAAAACAATGAACCAAATCGACCATGTTTTAATTGAACTCGAAGAAGGCCAATGCATCACCAATATACGAACGTATAGAGGACCCGATCTGGACTCTGATCATTTCATGGTGGGAGTCACATTGAAGCAACTCATACTAATAAACAAAAATGAAAAGAGGAAACGAATGGAAGATAGAATAGTTGCAAGGTTATTAACAAATGAGGAGAAAGAAGGATATGAAAAAGTAATTAGCGAGGAAATGGATGACATAACGGAAAGAGATATAGAGCATCATTGGGAAACAATAAAGACAATAATGAATACTGCAGCCAAAAAACGAGTAAAGATGAAAGAAAGAAACTGAAACCATGGTTTGATGATGAATGCTTGCACGAAATAGATAAAAGAAATAAACTAAGATTAAAGACTCTAACAACAGAAGTACACGATGCTAAAGAAAAATACAGCGAACAAAAGAAAAGAACAAAGAGATTATTGAGAGGGAAGAAGAGGGAGTACAATGAGCGACTAGTGCAAAATGTAGAAGATAATTACAGAAACAAAGATATGAGAAACCTGTATCAAGGAGTCAAAAGAGAAAAAAGAGGATCCAATTCAAGTCCCGTATTCATTAGAAATAAAGATGGAGAAATGCTACTGGGCGAAAAAGAAATTTTAGAGCGATGGAAAACATACTTCGAACATCTTTTAAATGGGCGAAGAAATGAGGATGAAGAACTGGATAATGAAGAGAACGTAGGAACAAATTTCGAGCTGCACTCGAACGAACCTCCTCCGAGTAGGGATAAAATAAATTATATTATAACTAATCTAAAGAACAATAAAAGTTCGGGAAGTGACCACATAACAGCGGAAATGTTCAAATATGGAGGAACGCGATTAGGTGATTAAATGAAAAAACTACTGCAAAACATATGGGAAGAAGAACGAATACCGACAGAGTGGACCAACGCTATAATATTTCCTATACATAAAGGGAATAAAAATGAATGCCACAACTATAGAGGAATAGCACTATTAAATGTGGCATACAAGATACTTGCCACTTATAAGGATATTTTAAAGGAAATTTTTGAAAATATAATCGGAGAATACCAATGTGGATTTAGACGAGGTGGGAGCACAGTGGAGCAAATCTTCATGCTACGAGAAATACAGGCTGAGAGCTATCAATTTGGAAAACAGACGATGGTGCTATTCGTCGACTTCAAACAAGCATTCGATAAAGTAAAAAGAAAGGAACTGTACAAAGCTCTGGAAGACCTAGGAATAAGCGGGAAACTGATCAGGATGATTCGGCTAACACTACAAAGTACCGAAAATGAAGTAAGAATAAATAACGGTGTGTCAGAGAAATTCATCGTCACTGAAGGCGTAAGACAAGGCGATCCACTGTCATATATTCTCTTTAGTCTGTTATTGGAAAAAGTAATTCAAGAAGCAGGCATAAATAGGTCTGGACTTATATATCATAACAGACATCAATGTTTAGCATTTGCAGATGACATAGCAGTATTAGCGAGAAGTAAAGAGGAAATAAGACAGGTAATAAAAAATATTGCAGAAAAAGCAGAAAAAAAAGGCTCTATATAAATGGAAACAAAATACATGGAATGGACAGATCGAGACTTTATAAAAGGGAATTATTTAACAGTAGAAACAGCCAAAGGAAAGATATATAAATTTGAAGAAATAGATCGATTCGAGTACCTTGGAACAATAATCACACGAAAGCCCAATATAGGGGAGGAAATCCAAAACAGAATAATTCGTGGCAATAATTGCATTTATGCCTTGAATAGATTATTGAAAAGCAAAAATATATCAAGGAGTGCGAAAATCAGGATTTACAAGACGGTGATTAGGCCTATAGTTACATATACCTCAGAAACATGGACATTAAACCAAAAAGAACAAGGAATGCTACAAAACTATTGAGGAATATATTTGGGGGAAAATGACAAAATGGAATATGGATGACGAGGACAAACAAAGAGCTCGAAGAATTATATAAAAATCCGGGTATTATTGGAATGATAAAATCTCAAAGACTAAGGTGGTTAGGACATATAGAAAGAATGGGAACGGGAAGGTTACCGAAAATATTGATATATAGTTCTATAGGAGGAAGGCGAAGGAGAGGTAGACCCAGAACAGGATGGAAAGCGGAGGCTGAAGAGGACCTACGAAGACTTAATGTCAGAAATTGGAGAAGTAAGACAAATGACAAGAAGGGATGGAGGCAAGTCGTCAACCAAGCCATGGAAGGGTTAAGTTATTAATGTGCAAATTGGAAATAGGTGCAGAACACAAGAAATTTTGGAACGAACCGAAGTAGTGGGCATTCGGATAGTCTGTGCGACAGTGGCAATTGAACTTAGTAGATTGTCGCAGACGAGTTTCGTATGGAACTCCGAGCACCCACCGCTAGTGTTGAAACATCAGCCATGGACCTACACGGTCTGTAGTGCTAGTATACATACATACTTAAAGTTTTGCAACAAAAGAATTGCTTCATTTTAATAAAGGTGTTACGTGCTATTTCAATTCTCGTTTTTAATTCTGATGAGTAATCATTGTTGTCGTTGATCAGGGTTCCTAGATATTTATATTTAACGACTCGCTCTATTATCTGATGGTTTACGATCAGTTGTGTGTTTTGATGAAATTAACTGTCTCGACCCTTACTTCGTGGAATCTACTCATATTAGTGTTTTGAATAAAACTAAATGTTTCTAGCTAATTCCACAATATAATGAAAAATGTTGAAAATCCTAAAAAATTGACAATTGTTTCGATAACTGAATATCATCGTCAGAATGACAGAAGTTACATTTCATTTGATGCCTACCTGATGTTTAGTAGTTGTTTTTGGCGAGACTAAGAAGTCATCTACCTTGTGATTGGAACTATATAGAATTGTCACATCAGTGTGTGTTGGTTTTCGGTAAATTGAATAATCAAGTACATTATTAACTCTTTGAATTTTCAAATCAAGAAAATTTATTGATTTATTTTCTTCAACTTGTAATGTAAATTTAATTTTTGGGTGTAAATTATTAATGTGGTTGAAATACTCAATTAGAAATTCAATAGAACTAATCAACAAATTAAAAGCAGTCAACTTACAAGATAACTCTAAGCTTATTTCATTTGACGTTACTAATATGTTCACTACAATTCCTCCTAAAGAATGTCTAATCACCCCATGTCACATAAACTAGCGTCATATAATTCAATGATACATAAAGCATTTTCAGTTCCTATGAACAAATGTAATTTTGATAGAGAGATTAATACAATTAGACAAATAGCAACATCCAACGGTTATCCATTACATATGATAAATAAGCTAATTAATAAAAAAGAGGAAAAAGTGGCATTACAACTAATATTTCCTAAACAAACTGAAGAAATAAAAACCATCACGTATGAAGGAAATATTTATAATAATATTTCAAAGATAATATCTTTAGTAATGAATACAACAATTTTTTTTAAAACAGAAAGTAACGTAAGTACAAAATTGTTAAATGTAAAAACAAAAATACCACGATTAAGGAAATCAGGTATATATAAACTCAAATGTACAGAATGTAATGCTGTCTATTTGGGCCAGACCATTAGAAATTTTGAAATCCGATACAGTGAACACTTACGAGCATACATATTAAAACAACCAGGTAAATCCCATTACGCAAAACATCGACTTGACACCAATCATTCATAGACACCTAACACAGAACTAGAAGTACTACACATTTGTGACAAGAAACAACAACTGGATTTCCTTGAAGAGTTGGAAATTAGAAGACACTTAAGAAACCCACAATATGAAGTCGTCAATGAACAGATAAATCTAGGGAGTTCTCCACTATTAAACTGTCTTCTTAAGTGATAATTGTTAAGATCAGCAGATATAGTTTTCCTGGTTTTCTATATCATTGCACAGTTATACTGATCTTAATTGAAAAAAATGATATCCAGGATATCACCATAGGGCTAATAATATCTAAGCTTCAATATTTGTAATATCACATCTTCTTCTTTTTTCTATTAACATATATTAAGTCAATTAAGACTTCTTGGTCTAGCCAAAAATAACTAGTAAACATCAGGTAGGCATCAAATGAAATGTAACTTCTGTCATTCTGACGATGATATTTAGTTATCGAAACAATTGTCAATTTTTTAGAATTTTCAACATTTTTGATTATATTGTGGAATTAGCTAGAAACATTGAGTTTGATTTAAAACACTGATGTGTGTTTTGATTTGGTTTTTTGGTAAAGATCATGAACTGTGTTTTATTAAGGTTCATAATCAAGCCATAATGGATACTTGTTTCATACACTTTTTGGAACATTCTTCGCAGGTCATTTATACTTTCTCCTAGCAGTACGGTATCATATGCGTATCGTAAATTGTTTATTAGGAACTCCGTTTACTACTAATCCTGCTGATTCATTGTATAATGCCTCCCTCATGATGACTTCCGAGTACATATTAAACAATAGCGGAGAAAGTATACACCCCTGTCGTACACCACGTTTGATGTTGATGTTTTCTGTGTATTTATTATCTATCTTGATGTTTGCTGTTTGGTCGTAATATAGGTTTTCAATAATTCTGGCATCTCTGGTATCTATTTGCTTTTCTCTCAGTTCTTCATGATGGACTCTGTCAAATGCTTTCTCATAGTCCACAAAGCAGGCGTACACATCCTTGTTAACGTCCAAACAGCGTTGAGTCAACACGTTTATACTAAATAATGCTTCTCTCGTGCCAACTCCATTACGGAACCCGAACTGTGTATCGGTGATGTTGTTATCCAGTTTTTTATACACACGGTTGTGAATTATTTTTATAAATAATTTGAGTGTATGGCTCATTAGGCTGATGGTCCTATGATCTTTCTAAATCTTGCGTTGGTTTTCTTGGGAATCACAATGAAGGTCGACACCAACCAGTCATTTGGTATCGTTCCTGATCTGTATATCGCATTGAAGAGCTCAGCAAGTGCATCCAAGCTATGTTCCTCATCCAAGATATGTTCCTTATGCATTTTTATCATTTCAATGGGTAGTTCGCCTGGACCAGGTGCTTTCCCGTTCTTCATGTTCTTCAGGGCATATTCTATTTAATCTGCTGTTATTTCTATTCCGGTTTCTATATCATTTTCTGGGGATAAGGGGCTATTTCTGTCATCTTCGAACAGCGTTTCGATGTATGTTTTCCATGTCTTAAGCTTTGATGTCAGCTCCACCACTATATTCCCATTATCATTCATCAATATATCTGCGTTCTTCTTTTTATAATTTCCAGTGATCTCCTTAAGCTTTTTATGAATATAAAAGGAGTCATGTACTTTTTGCAGTTTTCAAATTTCGGTACATTTTTCATTCAACCATTGTTCTTTCGCCTCTTTTACTTGGTTAATTCGATAATTTCATCGGTCATCCAATCGTTTTTCTTTTTCTCATTCGCCCCGCTCAACTCTTTGTTTCCTATTTCAAGAATTGTGTTTTTAATTTTCTCCCATTCGATGTTTATGTCTCCCCTATCTCTGCTGTGTGCTGTCTGCAACTCTCCTGCAAGTCGTTTTTCAACCCTTGATCTAGTTTCGCTGTTTCTTAATCTCGTGACGTCCATTTTGCTATTCTTCTTGGACCGTTTGATACGTTTTAAAGCTAGTTTGAATGTTGCAACTACAGAGTTATGATCTGATGCACTGTTTGCCCCTGGGTATGTGTTGGCTGAGAGAATGCTATTTCTGTATCGTTTATTAATCATGACATAGTCGATCTGTTTTCTTATCTTTTGTGTTCTGTGGGGATTTCCACGTATGTAATCTTCTTGGTGGTAGTTTGAATAAGGTATTTGTCACTACTATATCTTTCTCTTTGACAAATTCAACCAGCCTCTCTCCTCTCTCGTTACGCTGTCCCAGTCCGTGCTCTCCAATAACATCCATAACCACCCCTCTACCGATTTTGGCATTAGAATATCCCATTACCATTGTCACTTCGTGTTTCTTAATGTTCTTCCATGTTCTATTTGTCCGTAAAATTCATCAATTTCTCTGTCTTCACTTTGTGCCGTTGGGGCGTACACTTGAATTATATTTGTTCGCATCTTTGATGTTTCTAACTGTATCATCATTACTCTCTCTGAGAGGGGTACAAATCCTGTAACGGATTTACTTGTTTCATTGTCTACCAAAATTCCAACACCGTTTGTATGCTTTTGTTGATCGTCACTACCAGAGTAGTAAAATGTTCCTTCATCAGTTATGCATTTGCCACTACCGGGCCATCGGGTTTCACTAATTCCAAATATATTAACTTTCAGTCTGTTCATTTCCAGTGATAAGTTGCCCAGTTTGCCAGCCTGGAAAAGGCTTCTAACATTCCACGTTCCAAATTTTAATTTCCTCCCGGGGATTCTTCGCACCCTTTGTCCATTGAAGGACTGCCGGGGACTAAGGGCCATTGCTTTAAGTGTATTTGTCATGATGATTATACTAGGGAAATATAATGAGGTGGTTTCCCCCTGCCTTGCTCATCGCTGTTCAAACGCCTTTCTGTGGTTTCCACTCTGCCGTTTGATGTCTGATTCCCAACCAATGGAGTTTTTCCTTCACTCCTTGCTTGGGGTCATTTCTGAGCAGCCAGCTGCCGTTGCTCAGTGCTAGTTGCCTTTATACTACCCCTAAAAGCAGGGTTGCCACTTACGCCGGATCCGCCGTGTCGGAGATTCTCTTCTTCGCCTTCCCCGCCGGTGTGGTCTTCTTCCGTAACCCTGGACAAGGGGCCCTTACAAGGATTACATGTAACTACAGTTAAATTTGTATTATTGTAGACATTTGTTTTGAAAATAATTTTATTAATGTAATTACATTTTTTAACTTCTGATCAACTTTTTTTAGTAACATTTTTCGATATTGTAAAATTTAAGTAAAACTCTTATTTTTTGACAGACCTCGTATACGACTAAAAAATTTGATATTTGATGACAGTATTTAGGGTTTTAGATAATGCAGAACTTTTTATGAAGAATAACATTTTTTCCTAAAATTAATAATAAAAAAGTTTTCCATATGATTACAACTTAGGGGGACATATTGTATAATTCAAATTGTTACTCCTTTTGTGGTACACCCGAGTCGATCCTCCGCTCTTGACACAAGGAGAAAAATAAGAAAATGCAATGATACAATTTTTAATTAATGCTATCATATCAACATGTTAACTTTAAAATTATTGAAGGTCTTAATTGCTATACTAACAAATAACGTCTAACGTATTGACCGCCGGATTTAGTGCGATGAGAAATGCTTCGTTAAAAATTCTATTAATAGTTCTCTTTGAGCCGAATTGAGAGGCGTCCGTTTTGCAGGTTCCATTATAACTTTCCACTTTAAAATTATTTTGTTTGACGTGACAGCGAAAACTCAAATTAATAATGTCTGTTAAGATTTTGATGCGATTTGATCGGGGCTCCAGTTTAGCTATTGGTTCAAAGTTTCAACGAAATTTGGCAACACAAAAAAACTACCTGTATATTCATTTTTGCACTCACAAATATTAACAAATCATTACAAATGTTAATTTCTGTTTAAATTGTTAAGTATGGTTCGTAAAACACAAGTTGAAATTTGACATCTAAAAATATCACACCAAGTCGTACAGATGAATCTTGTGTCAACGACTACAACCAAGAAGAATCCTACCGTGCGTTTTTTCTTTAGCAGACAAAACATCTGAACGCACTCCTGGTGTTTCAAACTTTTACTTTTTACTTGTTAATAACTTTTTAATAAATCAACTTGACGACAACTATATATAAAAAAAACTTCATAATAGTTGGAAATGGGTTCTTGATGTCGATAAGATAATACGTCGGTGTAAAATATACACAAAATGTGAAACTTAACACCTTCCCTCATTGATCTATTGGTTAGACAAGACCCTTACAACTTCTCAAACTCAACAGTCTTAGTTTATGAGTCAATGCGCTCTGATTTACCCGCGTAAGTTAGGAAAGCTTCGAAATTTGGAGGAAGACATACTCAGATGAACCCGTTTATGCCCAGAACCATTTTTTTCTTCAAATATCTATAATTCTCACATATTTTGGATAAAATGGCATTTTATGCAAGAAGTAAATATTGAAAAACTAATTTTAGCTAGGTGATTTGATGTTTTGATGTGGGTCGTTTTTGACGCATCCGGGCACATAGGTATACTATGGGAATGTACACAGGAAATATAAAAACCCCAAAAAAATTGTGTTTTGCATATTGATAAAATCGGAAACTTTTACAAATTAAAACAATCAAATGAAATATCATCTGAACACTTATTTCCTATGGAAATCTATAAAACATTTATCATGTACAGCAACTTCACACCTGTCACAAGCTTTAGTGGTTTTGTTTTTACACTGAGCACATCTTCGTCGTGTCTGACCACTCAAAATAAGATGTTGCACATCCTATGCGATAGTTTGCCACATTGTTCTCCATTTGGTCGACACCACTCATAAACTTATAACAATGTATGACATTTGGCTGGGGTATTTCAACCTTTTTTTCTTTTGCAGAATATCTAACAGCTTGACGAATCGGTCCTACGCGATATTCATTCGACAACATTGTGACAATACTGTTGTCCTTCCAACGTACACAAACAATAGTGCTATTCAACGCGCCAATCGATTACAATCATTTCCTGTCATTTAAAAAACAACATGTTCAACAATACATATTCGATATCAATCGATTACTCTGATTGTAATCGGTCTAAAATTATGATGCTATTGAAAATAATCGTAAATCGGAAGCATGTGATTGGTCGAAAAATTTAAATAAACTACCGTTTGTCTATGGGTTATGTGATGTGAGTGATATTTTGTAATCGTATATTACATTCTTGGTTAACAGAACAGCTTCTATAAAATTAAACGTGAATTATATCAACGATTCCCATGTAAACTGATGAGTTGCTGTTCCACGGTATAAGCTGAAGACCCCGTAATCAGCACAAATATTATATATATATAAAATTACTTGTTGTAAATAAAGTTAGTCAGTTACTAGATTTCATGTTGTTTGTCGTAGTTCGTAGAACTATTATTTTGTAAAATAAACGTTTTTAAAAAGAGTATTTCGAGGTAGTAATTTGAAAGTGGCGCAGTCAGTAGGATATTCAGAATTAATACGTATCGAACGCGTTAATTTTCGTTTTAACGGTTGACTGAGTATCGGAATCTACGGACTTAGTTGTTTTGTGCAAGTAGATGTTTAGAGTGGCTCCTAGAACGTCAGGAAACCTAGTGTATCACACACCGAAACGATCCCAAGCACGAAGAAGTCCATCAACGGGAATTGGAACGACAATAGTCCAATTTTGCAGAGATATTCATCTGAGGAAGACAAAAATTGCCGAACCGGAGTATATCTCTATAGGAATGCTTGAAATATTTCTTCTATTATTACTGTAAGTACAATAAATTTTTATGTCTGAAGTTGACCAATTATCAAACATTCTTCAAAGTTTAAAATTAGATCCTTCAACTGACTCACTAATTTTAAATCAAAGTTCAATTAATAATAATTTAATCATGGCCGAATTTAGACCAGAATATCTACAATGTGTGCCAGATTTCGATGGCAATCCAAATGATTTGAACAGATATCTAATGGTCTGTAAATCATTAATTGATTCATTTTACAGAATAGACACACCAAATTGTTTCCAAAATGTGTATTTATTGAATTGTCTAATATCTAAGTTAACTGGTAATGCTGAATTAGTCGTAAATATACAAAATGTATCTACTTGGAACGAGTTAAGAGATGTTTTAACGAGAAATTTCGCTGATCAGAGAGACGAGACTTGTCTAAATAGGGATTTAGTAATAATGAGACAACAATCAAATGAAAAACCACAGCAGTTCTATGATAAAGTTTTAAACATTCTCAATCTTTTGTGTAGTTATGTAGACGTTCATGAAATCGAAAATGACTCAAAAATTTTAAAAAGAAATTTATATAATAATGTAGCTTTAACAACATTTTTATCAGGACTTAAAGAACCGTTAGGTACAACTATTAGATGCATGAAACCAAATAATTTAGCCGAAGCTTTACAATATGTTATAAAAGAGGACAATGTACATTATTTCCAAAATTTTACTCATAAAACAAATATAAAGCAACCGCAATACTCTGGTAAGCCTTTTGTACAACGACAGAATTTTAACAGTAATCCAACTCAATTTAATACTCATACACAGAGATCATTTCCATCTCAACCTATACCTGTTCGCCCTATAACTCCAAGACAACCCCAACGTTTTCCTACGAATTCTCAAGTCTTCAAACCTCAACAGAACCATAATGCATTCAAAGCAAATCAAAATTTAAATTTACCAAAACCCACACCCATGAGTATTTCCACAAGAAATACAGTAAACAATCACCCAATGAGTTCACATATCAGAAACTCATACCCAGGTCCATCAAATCAAAATCATTTCCGAAATTCTCGACCACAAAATAATTTTATAGCCGAGGAATTATTTAATGCTGATATTCAGGACGAGGAAACCGAACAATATTATTATCCTGATAACTCATCTTCTGAAAACGAACAATATCAATTTGAAGAACAAAACAATAATGATTATTTCGATTCATCAAATCAAGATTCTATAAATTTTCACGAAACGCCTCAGAATTTAGGGGAAACATAGCCCCCGAATCAATTCCATTAAATTTAAGTAATAATAGTGAATTGCCTTATATAATGTTCCCCGAGTATAATATCAAACTTTTAATAGATTCTGGATCATCAAAATCCTTCATAGATCCCGAAATTGCATTTGAATATTTTTCAGATAACCTAACTCATGACCCATTTACTGTGAAATCAGTTTTTCAAGAATCTTCCCATAAATATAGCACTCTAATCCCCTCTTCAAAAATTTTCAATTTACCTGATAATTTAAATCTCAAATTCTATGTATTCAAATTCCATAGTGTATTCCAAGGACTTATTGGCCTAGATAACTTGAAATTATTGAAAGCCAACATAAACTTTTCTAGTGGATGGTTAATGACGCCACATAGTAAAATTAAATTAAATTTTCATAAAACTCAGAAAGACATAAACTCTATTACTATCGAACCTAGAACTGAAAAGGTTATCAAAATAAAAACAAGTATAAAGAATGGTGAAATCATCATTCCACACCAAAAATTTCACGGTTGTGAAATACCAGAGTCGCTATCAATTGCAAGAAATGGAGAAGCCATTACTACAATTCTAAATATCACAACAAATCCAGTTAAATTTATTTTTTCAGAACCACTTCCTGTAGAAAAATTTGATAACAATGCTTTTAAAAATTTCGAATTGAATAACCTAGAAGACACTTCTACACAAACTTTAGATTTAAATAATATTAGAACAGATCACTTGAACGACGAGGAAATATCCAAAATACTTTGTTCCGAATATTCTGACATATTTTATAACGAAAACACACCACTTACTTTTACGAACAAAATTAAACATGAAATACGAACCACCGACGAGATTCCTGTTTACGCTAAAACCTATCGATATCCTTTTGGGTACAAAAAAGAAGTAGATAAACAAATTCAGAAATTTCTTGAACATAAAATTATCCGACCAAACTCAAGTGCTTGGAATGCGCCAATTTGGGTTATACCCAAGAAACAAGACGCTTCTGGGAAAGCCAAATTTCGTGTAGTCATAGACTATAGACGTCTTAACGAAAAAACTATTGATGACAAGTACCCACTTCCTAATATAACGGACTTATTAGACAAATTAGGTAGATGCCAATACTTTACAACCTTGGATCCAGCTTCAGATTTTCACCAGCTAGAGATGGCCGAAAAAGATATAGAGAAAACAGCTTTCAGCACCGAATCCGGACACTGGGAGTTCCTCCGGATGCCATTCGGTTTGAAAAATGCCCCAGCTACCTTCCAGCGGGCAATGGACAATATACTACGAGGCATACAAAATGAAAAATGCCTTGTATACCTTGACGATATAATCGTTTTTTCCACTTCATTACAGGAGCATATAGAGAGACTAAAATGTGCATTTGATCGACTTAGAGAATCTAATTTCAAGATTCAATTAGATAAATCGGAATTCCTGAGAAAAGAAGTAGCTTATCTCGGACATGTAGTCACCCCTTCTGGAGTGAAATGCAACCCAGATAAAATTAAAGCCATCAAAGATTACCCTATACCCAAAACTACTAAACAAATCAAATGATTTTTGGGACTGATGGGATATTATAGACGTTTTATAAAAAACTTCGCCCACTTGACGAAACCACTGACAAAATGCCTAAAAAAGGGCGCGACAATCGAACACAATTACGAATTCTTATCATGCTTCGAAACATGCAAAAATATTCTGACCAATGACCCAATTCTCCAGTATCCCGACTTCACGAAACCTTTCAACTTGACCACAGACGCCAGTAATGTGGCACTCGGTTCAGTGCTTTCTCCAGGTCCTATCGGAAAAGATCTTCCAATCGCTTACGCATGTCGAACCCTTAACGATTCTGAGCGCAATTATGATACCACAGAAAAAGAACTTTTCGCCATTGTATGGGCCACCAAGTATTTCCGACCTTATTTATATGGCAAAAAATTTACCATTGTTTGTGACCACAAACCACTTCAATGGCTTTTTTTCTCTAAAAGACCCAAATTCTAAACTCATGAGATGGCGAATTAAATTAGATGAATTTGATTATAAAATTGTATATAAACGTGGAAGCCTTAATACTAATGCGGATGCATTATCTAGAATAGAAATAAATACTAAAGAAACGAACGAAATTCTTAATGATGAAAATTTTTGGAAAAATGTTGACGATGTTTTGAGCCGCGATATAAATTTTAGCAATGAACCAATTCCGTCTCAATCACAACGAAGTATCCATACACCTTCGCCATTTACAGTTGAACATCAACTAAAAATTCCAACAACAGAAGTAACTCAAGACGATAACCGTGACCTAGATACTATATCCCTGATAGTAAATCCCGACGCTGACCTAGACAATGAAAATTTGTCGACAACAAACTCAAGTGACAACAATCCTGACTCTGCATTACAGCAGATAACACCTGATCGTCAAAACGAACCCAACGACCATAGGATCAACGTAGACGAAAACGAGTCTCTTACGATTCATTCTAATGCTGAAGAAAATCCGGTAATAGGTATCCCTATCGCAAAATGCGCAGTTAACGTCGGACAAAATCAAATTATAATTAGTTCCGTTTTACATTCTCCAGCGAAACCTGAAGTTAGAATATTATTTGAGAAAAAGAAACAAATAACTGTGCAAATATCAAAAAATAACCTAGAACAAGACATTATCAATTTTATTAAAGAATTTATTTCACCAAATATTCAATATCACGTTTATTTCGAAAGCCCCGAATTATACGAACCATGTTCGACAATATTACAAAAATATTTCAGATCAAATTCAATCCAATTAAAACGTTGTACCACAAAATTAATAGATGTAACAGATCAAGAAGAGATCAAAACTATCATACAAAGCTATCACGAAGGAAAATCAAATCACCGAGGAATAGATGAAACTTATTTAAGATTAAAAGAAAAATATTATTGGCCTAACCTAAAAGAATCCGTACAAACATTTATAAACGAAAGTCAAATTTGCCATCAAAGTAAATATGAACGAAATCCAGTACATATGCAATTAAATATCACCCCAACCGCCTCGAATCCGTTCGAAATTATTCATTTAGATTCTTTCACGATCGAACAAACAAAATTTTTAACTATTATTGATAGCTTTTCTAAATACGCTCAAGTATATCACATAAATTCTGCCTCTGGTACAGAAATGGTAGACAATCTTATCAAATTCTTCTCTCATCACGGCATACCGAAACAAATCATAGTTGACAATGGCACAGAATTCAAAAATTTCGTATTAATAGAACTACTGAGCCTTCATAAAATTCAAGTTCATTTTACCTCTCCCAATCATCCTCAATCCAACGGACAAATAGAAAGACTCCATTCAACTCTAATAGAATATATACGACTCCTAAATACTAAAGGTTTCTCAAGAACCCCAGTTAAAATGAAAATGTTATATGCTATACTTGCTTACAATCATTCGATTCATTCCAGTACAAAAATGAAACCGATAGATATAGTCAACGGACATATTAATAATAATGATGTTTATGACATTGACATAAATAAAATACTCTTAATTGATTACATCCACAATCACAAAGAAAAAACAAAATTATTGTACTCAAAAATTAATTCCGACTTAATTAATCGAAAAGAAAAAATTACTTCCAAACTAAATACAAACCGGAAATATTTAAACCTAATCAAAAAGTATATGTAAGAAAACACATACGACAAAAACACGCTAATAAGTACACTTTACCAATCAAATTAAAAACCGTCAACCTTGCAAATAAAACAGCTTCAACTGAAAATAGAGATAAGGTACATATGGACAACTTGAAACGTCCCCGGAAAAAACGTTAAAAATAGAAAATTATGTACGATACTTTTACACAACTTTCACACGTAATATTAAGACAATTGTAGAATTTTGCTTTATTTCAGATTTTCTGGAACTATGGAACTCCAGTATAAAATAACAATTAGAAATCTAGTTAACAATCCCGGGTTGCTACCCTTTAAGTTAGGAACCGTAAAAATTGAAATGTACAGTTATGGACTTATACACTATTATGATTTGAACCCAATTATTTTAGAAATAAATAAATTACAAATTCAAGCCACAAAAATTAGGGCCTTTGCTGTTCAAAACATCCAATACGCTAATGATCTCTCAAATTATTGTAAATTGCTTGACTTCACAGAAACCAAGATTAACGATAAGCTAGCAGAAATATTACCCCATCCTTCAAGAACTAAAAGAGGCCTTATAAACGGCATAGGATCAATTTTTAAATCTATCACTGGAAATTTAGATTCTAACGATGGAGAAAGATTTGAAACTTTCATCAAAGAATTACAAAATAATTTAGCTAGTAGTATAAGAAATCAAAATTCATTATCAGTCTCGCTCATTGATAAATTTAATAGAACCATCGAACAAATAACCAATAACGAACAAATTTTGGAAACAAAAATTAAATTTATCCATAATTTAATCAACAGACAAGCAAATTTCGAATATTATGCACATATTAAGATGGCTATTAGCTTAATCATAGATCTGTATGAATTGATTAATTCGGTTTTAAACGATATTGAAAATTCAATTACATTTGCTAAACTTCAAGTGATGCATTCAAGCATAATTAAAACTTCTGATTTATTTAAACAATTAAAGAATTTGGAGAAAATATTTACAAAAAACGAATTGCCCTTAGAAATTGAATTCGATAAAATTTTACTCTATGAAAAATTAATTAAAATTGATTGCTACTCATATAATAATAAAATTACATATATTTTAAATATTCCTATAACATATCCCAAAGTTTTTGATTACTACCATTTATTTTCGGCTCCAATACTAGAAGGGAGTCAGTTTAAGGTGATAATACCTCAGAATAAATTTTTAATTACGAATGGTGTCAACTTCGCTTATTCAAGCAAACCTTGCAGAGAGATTCTCCCTCGGCAGTATGTCTGCCCGAGAATAGACCTGCAGGAAATTCAAGAAGAAAGGCCTTGTGAAATAAACTTACTTGAAATGAAACGCACTTCCACTTGCGAGAAAACCAAATTTCAATTGTCAAAGCCATTTCTGAAACAACTAAACAATTTCCACTGGTTGTACATCATTCCATTCCAGGATACCTACAGCAAATTTCAAATGTCCAAATCAGGAGGAAACCAAGTATCTTACAGCGGGTACTTATCTCTTAGAAATTCCTTTGAGATGCCAAGTAGTAGCTCATCACACAGTCATAAATAACCAACAACTCTATAGTAGCTTCAGCCAGCCGATACTACTATTAAATGTAGACAACAGTACCTTTCGCCCAACCACATCAAACCTGGACTTTCATTTGGAGGAAGCAGAACTAGACGATCTTCAACCGCTAAAAAGTAAATTTGTAGAAAATCAACCTCAATTAACATTCGGACAAGTCTCAAAAAACCCCAGCATATGGACCTTATTAATTTATTTATTGTTAATTTTTATTTTTGTATTCTGTATATATAAAAAATGGGCATCGAAGTACTGCAAAGCTGCAAAGAAACCATCCCAGGTGGACCACTCAACCGTTCAACTTCATCGCTAGCTGCGTAAGTTGAATTTACGAGGGGAGGAATTATATCAACGATTCCCATGTAAACTGATGAGTTGCTGTTCCACGGTATAAGCTGAAGACCCCGTAATCAGCACAAATATTATATATAAAAAATTACTTGTTGTAAATAAAGTTAGTCAGTTACTAGATTTCATGTTGTTTGTCGTAGTTCTTAG
Source organism: Galeruca laticollis (assembly GCA_963921935.1). NCBI lineage: Eukaryota > Metazoa > Arthropoda > Insecta > Coleoptera > Chrysomelidae > Galeruca > Galeruca laticollis. The sequence continues at coordinate 102,510,608 of OY998177.1, forward strand.
AACTATCATTTTGTAAAATAAACGTTTTTAAAAAGAGTATTTCGAGGTAGTAATTTGAAAGTCGTGATTAAACTAAATGAACTTGTGAAAAGTGTGAAATTCACGTGAAATGAACTAAAATAATGATGAGGTTATGTCACTAAAAATGACAATTTTTTTTGGTCGTTCAACAAACATCAATCCGTTTTCTATTTCGATTATAAACTAAATCGAAATCAAGATCGAAGTGTTCAATAGCACTAATGTTATTATCTTTGTCAATTGTATTGTCAAATACACCCCTTTTTCTTTTTTTCATTTGTGAAAAAATTTGGAGTGGGCATTTATCGGTGCGGTTTTTTCGCACAGTACCCGTTGCGCCAAAACCCATTTCTCCCAACTTGGTGATGAGAGAGGCGCTTGTAAAGTGATTGTCAAAAAATAATGAAGAATCTTTCGTCCTTGGTATACGTCGAAACTGACGCAGTAACCTGATGGAATTGCCAAAACCCATGCTTTGTAGCCGAAATAGATTGGCTTTCCCCTGATAATCTGCTTACATGCATTTCGACCAAAATATGGGATGATGGATTCGTCAAACACTAATGGGGGTATATTTAACAAAATGTTGGTTAATTTTTTCGAGCAAAGGGCATAACTTGGCCATTTTATCATTTTGTGCTAAGTTGTTGTTATCGGCTGCTTGAATAAATCTAACAATCTCTTCAAATCGATTCCTTCTCATAGAATCATATATCAAAACATTTCTGGTGTCATCTCGTGCTTCCGAAAACATGCGACGCCTGGGAACGGTAACGTAACCACTTACATATAGAACTGCAATAAAAACGATCATCTCGTCTTTGCCGATTTCCAATCTACAATTTGAACAGCTTCATAAATTCCACAGGCTCACATGCATCGCCTAATATCAACACAGGTAAAAATTCGGTGTTTGGTTGTTTTGTTTTACTTCCATTCAAGTCGCCTTTGACGCATTGTCGTTTTTGTTTGCACCTTTTTCTGCCTTCATTGAGGCTCTGTTACGTTTATGTCTTCATTGTTACTGCTGTCTTTATTGTTACTACTGTCTTCATTGTTACTATTGTCTTCATTGTTACTATTGTCTTCATTGTTACTACTGTCTTCCTCTATATTGGCGCTTGAAGCTGCATAGGATTTAGTCTGTGAGGGTCATCGCAGTCTTCATCCCCTGAGTCTTCATTACTTTCAAATCCATTATCATCTGGAGGAGTTATATAGAATGCATATGGAACAGGATCATCTTCGGAGAGTTTTTCAATTTTGTCCAATAACTCAGCCGTCGTTAGTGGTTTCTTCCTAAAATGGAAAATATTGATATGGTCTAATAATTATGTGATGTGTTTTAATTGTTTAATTTTATTAGAATTTCCTTACGTTGTAGCGACAATTATTGTATACGTAGCTTAAGCAGCGTATCTTATATATCTTTAAATGAGCAATTCTTGTAATATATATATATATATATATATATATATATATATATATATATATATATATATATATATGTATATATAATTGAAATCTCGGAATCGGCTCCAACGATTTTCATAAAATTTAGTATATAGGGGGTTTCGGGGGCGATAAATCGATCTAGCTAGGAATCATTTTTAGAAAATGTCATTTTATTCGTGTTTTATCGATAATCAACTTAAACATAAACTTGGAAGAAAAATAACAAAAAGGAGGCGTTTGGGTAGTCTCAATTGAAAAATATGACTCTTCCTGACATCTATTGGCGAATAATAATACTATTTTTTGTGAGCAACTAATTGCTTTAACGACACGACAGCAGATGGCGTTGTTAAGTACCACGAAGTCAATGAGTGTTTGCTTTGAGGTTAGACTAAAATCAATTGTTTATTTATGTCCATTGTGGTGCATTGCATTTCGCTGAGGAACGCGTTTCTAATCGTATAAATAGAAATTCTTTTGGTGACTGTTGTTTGCATGGACGAATTGTAATGGAGCAACCAAAATTTTCAAATGAATTAGTACGTCTCTTTTTAAACCGTCACCCATATTCGGAAGAATTTCATAAAAAAATAAGAAAGATAGACGCATCTTTTGCTCTAGCATCCTTCAATGTAGAAGATGATAGAACAATAAATAGCCATGGAATTTATAGTTTTATTGTTTGCGGACAAGTATATCATAAAATGAATATGGCAGCACACTCGACCCAAAATGATGTTGGTGTCTTTGAACGGCCACAGTATGGACAACTATACTTTTTAGACCCTGATGAAGCCGTGAATGAAAGAGTTAACCATCCACTCAATTCAGGAATTACTACCTCAATGATGAAGTTATTGGAGTTTATCGTTCGAGCGCAAAATCGTTATGCACAGGGATATATAATGATGCGAGAAGTAGAGGATGAAATGAATCGGTTAACGAGCAAAGCTCGGTCATCCAGGTACTCTTTATTATATTGCAAAAAAGGCTTAAAACGGCATATATTATGTATATCAAAAGTTGACAGTAGTTGTCAAAAATTTCCCGGCTATCAAATTGTAATTAATTGAAAGATAAATCTAACATAAAATACTCGAATCACTCTTCCTCAGGGTGGGTTCAATGCGCTATTGAAAATAAAATTTTTATATAAATTTCTTTGTTCTGTTTGATCTATCTAATAATATAATGTGACTGTTTGTCCAAGACTATAAAGGCTATTCCATTCCTTTTTGACATTCACAACGTATAAATGACTTGTATGTCACCAATAATACACAGTTGTCACTTTTTAAAATAAAATTTCTAAATTTGATAAATATGTTTAATTTTTATCAACGTTCTTGAATGGTTTGAATGTTATAAATGTGAGTAACAAATTTACAAGTATTTACAATTATAAATCAAATAAATTTTACAATTTAGTTTTCCTTTTGTTACAACAATAAAGAACCAACTCGTATCTTCCCAGATATAAACTAAATGAACAACCTACGCCTTATCTCTAGTACCAAAAGTTTATAAAAATTTTTTGAAAGAGTTCAATCAACTTCAAAAATTCGCTTGACTTGTCAAATATCCGAAATGTCTTTATTTTATTGTATCTTCAAATTATTTAATATTCTATGCGAATTGAAAAGTTTAGACGCATCTATAATTTAATTTGTTTTTAAGTCTTGAATCTTTCAATTAAATAATAATTCTGGAGTGGACTCACCAGTATTCGATGATAACAGTCAGCTCGTACAATTCTAAAAACTTTAGAATTCCGGATCTTACACCTCTGCTTCAATCTTGACAAAAATTTTTTTATCACTCACGCACATAATTTAAATGGGTTACCGAATAATGCTTTCTATTGTTAATCACTGTTGAAATTATTATAATACAAAATTTTTGAATAGATCTAAAATTATATGTTACTCTTTGGAGAGCTCCTACTTAGAAGTTCCCTCTTGGGAGGATTCAACGTTACTGAATATTTTTTTCAATAAACAACCCAAATTATATTGTGGTTATCAAACTTTCTCTTTTTAAAAAAAAAACTAAATTTTTATCTCCTTACTATAAATAGATTTGGATTTCTTTTCTTAACTGAATACCTTAAAATGACTATTTATTTCTCTAACCTTGAATATCTTTTGAATTGTCATCGGAATGTCCTCAGAAATTAAATAGTGTCAAATTCTATGTATACAGGTGTTTTCAATTATATTAGTACATAGACAAAACAGGGTTTTCCAAAAGTATTGCATAGGAATATATTAAGTGAATTCTTTAATATTTGAAATAGGAGTACTGTATTAAATTTTATTGTAGTTTATTTTATATGAATTTAATTATATGTTATATCTTTGATTTCAATAAGGTTTTTTTAGTTTGCCCCAGTATATTTAAAAAAATGATTAAGGTTCAATAATATCACACAGTGCACTTACCTTTATATCTCTTTTAATTATTAAATTTTTTTAAATGAGCACTCAGCTTCTCAGGATGTTGAGTTCATAAGATTAAATATTCATATGATTCCTTTAACAATAAACGCCAGATCTTAATATTGAATTTTGATAAAAAATTTTGTGATCTAAAATATTTGTATTCAATAAATTTTAAATTTTTCTCCTAAATAGTTTGAATTCTTATTATATCGGTGTCATGTATATATGTACAAGGTACATTATAAAGTTTAAATGAATTTCTTTAGTTTTATTTAGTTTAAATTTGACTCTAGAATAGTTTTCCTTTCAATAATCTTATACTCGTTAATATCTTAAATTGTAATTAAGTCGTGTTAGATATATATACAGTGTGTAGCATTATTTTTTCACATTAATATTTATCACATGTCTCCCCAACGGGTCGATAACGACCCAAACTATTTTTTATGCACTTATTATTCAAACGAACAGACCCAACCCCAAAACAAATATTACTTTGTACAACTTGAAACCAGTGCAATAAATTATTTGAAAAACTATATAATGAGTACTCAAACAAAGAACTTACCAGTATGACTTTCTATCCATGTCACACTAGAATACTGTATTTTAGTAATTTATCGTGTTAAAAAAAATGTCCTCTTTCGAATGGTATAAGGGTGTCCTATACTTAGGTATTATACTTTCCCTGTAATTTACAATTTTTTTTTAAATTGTGTGGTAAATCGATTTCAAAACATTTGCAATTCTCTCTAAATTTTAAACTAATGATCTTGGCATAGTTGATCTTGAAGAAACCGTGGAGCTGCTAATACATATACACACTTGTAGTTGCTGAGGTACACTAGCTTCTTTTTACCTATAAGTATTTGAGTACATAATAAAAAATAAAAGCACATTTTTAATAAAGCAAATACATAAATACTACAAAACGAACAACAAATTATTAAAACCTAAAAATTAAAAATTACTATAATAGATGCTCAAAATACTTGCCATCTTGTGCAATGCAACGCACGATTCTAGCTATACCGATAATTTACTTACACTATTCAACATATCGGGTGTTATAGACGCGAAAGCGTTCGAAATTCTTAATTTCATATCGTCTGGAGTAGTAGGGGTGTAGCATTCACAATATTTTTGATATAACCCCATATGAAGAAATCCATCTTGGTCAATTCTTATAACCTAGCTGGCCAATTATAAGAACCGCCTCTACCTATCCATTTATTTCTAAATTTTCTATTGAGGTAGTTCCTAACAGCACGTAAAAAGTGAGCAGGAGTTCTGTCTAATTGTAGCCACATTTTCCTTCGGATGCTAAGTTATAGGTTTACGAGAAGGATCCAGAAGACTTTTTTCAAAAAACTCAAAAATATTCTTCCATCCAGGTGTCCGTCAAAAAAATACGGGCCGATAACATACTCGCCCACAATCCCTCCCCTAACGTTTACACTCCATCGGTGTTGGCGATCAACAGTACGGAATAAATGTTTGTTTGCTGTATCGTAATAATGAAAATTATGTCTATTTACTAACCCAATATTGTGGAAAGTAGATTCGTCAGTAAACAATACATAATTAAAAAAATCAGGATCTTCCCCAACTTTATCGAAAGTCCATAAACAAAAATTAAATGTTTATCATAATCCTGTTATGTCAACTGCTGGTTGAATATGATACGGATGGTAGTGATTTTTCTTGAGTATTCTACACACACTCATTGGACTTATTCCTAATTCAGTTGAAATTTTTCTAGAACTGGTATTAGGATTTTCCGTAACCGACAGCAATACATCAAATTCGTTGGCGTTGTCGCCAGTAACTGATTTAGTTTTATTCACCTTCTCGTATGCAACGCTACCAGTATCACGAAATCTATTGAGCAGTCTTTCGAAAACTTCCCTCTTTGAGTGAATTCTAGATGCTAGGAGACAATTTTCTAAACGTTCCCCAATGCAAAGTATCATATCGACTCTTTTGTTTAACGGGTACTGCTTCATTTTTAGTAGCAATAAAATTTGAAACTAACGCAAGATTGTTCAGAGAATTAACAGACAAATGTCATGAAATGACTTTAAGAGGGGCCTCACGTTTTAGGAACCTGAAAACAGTTGGCACCCGTGATTTGCAACAAAATTTAGGTCATTTTGTACACAACGCAGGGAAATTAAGTGTTGAAATTTTAACACAATATAACTTGGACCTTTGTCTTGGGGATCAGGTATTTTGGTTGAGTTTTATATTGTTATAAAAAAGATATAAGCCATTAAGTGATGGTGTGATTTTGACAGTTTTGACAAATTGTGGTCACCAATCTGGACACCAAAACCTGATCCCCAAAAGGAAGCCTAGGTAATTCGATTCTGAAAATATGAAATCTCAAATCACTGTATTTTTTGAGATTTGTTGTGCGCAAATTTTTGCAAACGAACATCTTTTTACTTTAGTTCTACCGCTCCACCGTCTTGATGCATGGCGCTGTATAGAACAATATAGGACATTGACAGAAGACGACGGTCAATTCATAGACAAATAATATTATAACTTTCTCTATGGGTCAAATGCTGTTGTCATATGTTTTGTGTTCATAAAAATATCCCAAATTTATAGTTTAGTGTGTATTGTATTTGTAAGTGATTATAATTAAGTAATTTTCATGCTAAATAAGTAAATTTGTGCTTCGTAAATGCTATTTATATTTACTCCACAAGATTGTGTTTAGTGCTTCATGCTTCGTTGCAACAAAAATGCACTTTTTGCACCTATTACACAAATAACTACTTTTTAATGTTATTCTTATTTATTGTTGGTAAATACATCAAAGTGATTAAATATATTATGTGAGAATGATTTTGAGTTTTTGTTCTTTGGAATAAATATATCATGTTAATACCTAATAATAGTAATTGTGATTCCGCTTAAATTGAATTTTATTGTTGTGTTTTTCTAGACAAATTTTGTTCTTCATAAGTTCAATTATTTCGCTTATTGTATTTGTTTGTAAATTCAGTTTTGATGCAGAGTGGAGGCATTTTATTTCAAGTAGTGCATCCTCACCTACAAGCCCTAAAATATTTTATCAATAAATGTATGTCATTTGATATGCAAAAAGAATTTATAACACATGGTGATTATTTGTTATGTTAAATATATTTACCATCAGGAGAAGCACCTAGTAACCCGTGTTGAACATCTACCCACAATCCTGAATCAACCACCACAACATTTTGTACTTGTTCAAAAATGCTCTTAGCCACTTTTTCCTTAAGAGTTCCATACTCCATTACCTCCGTCATACAATAAGTCTTTTTAAGAACAGTTTTAACAAGAGAATGACAAGGTGTATTTGTTTTTCTCTTAACAACCTGTCCAAAGATTTTATAAGAAATTAGGATGGTTATCCACTTTTTAGCTTGCCTTAGCCTATCCACCATAGATAATAGTTATTATTGAATAAAATTAATGAATAAAGTAGGTAACATTATATTTTAAAAATCTTTGAACCATAAATATTTTAAAACTTTGTCTAGCTAATACTCAAAATTTCCTTGCAAATTGTTTGATTATATAAGCATTTCAAAGAAAATAAGAAACCAAATTATTATTAAAGGATGACTTAGTAATAGTCTTAGTTGTTGATATTAAAAAAAATTGTAAAACAAAGGACGACTAAAAAGTTAATTTTGTCTACTTGTTGCACTTCGGGGGCTGTATCGAGTTATACAGATAGGTTTTCTTTTCTAAAAACCATTTTTTTGTGTTGTTCTTGCTGAAAAACGTAAAAACAACTCAAAAAAATACAAAATTCCAACTTTTTTTTGGGTAAACCTATACCTTTCTCGCATATTAGATGGGTTGGATGGAAAAGTAATAATACCAATAATGTATTATACAAAAACAAAAAAAATATTTATCATTCAGGTGATCACACATATGTGTATCTGTCATGGAAAAAAGAGAATGAACCAACTATTTTTTTGTATAATGAAGGAAAAATGTTTCAGTTCCAATCTCCACAACACATTGATCAATCTTTGCAAACAAGGTAGAAGCAAACTTGTATATGTTGATTGTATGTTTGATTTTGTACTGTAAACATCGATCTTCCCACAAAATATACATTATTATATGTCATTACAGATCTTTCGCTTTCAATTTTTTATTAGTTGTTATAGTTGCTTTGTAAGTTTTTTAAACGTTTGCTATTTTAAATTTAAATTCTAACTGTACCTTACTTGCCCCTTTCTATTAAATGTAAAGCGTAGTATTACAAGTAAATATTTCTTTGTATAATAAATTTGGAAACTCTTTGTTTATATTATTTGATTCTAGATAAAATTGAATATATTTACACATGTAGTTGAAAAAAGAGCCTACATGCAAATAAAATTTGAAAGCAAATAACAGGAACTCTGAAACTGATACAAATATGATTAGATTGAGGCAAAGTTGTGACATGACGTTCTGTGTTTTCAGACTAAATGGCCTATTTTAAATCATGTAAATTTGCAACTTTTCTGCAGTTTAATTTTCTTAGCATGAAACAAACAAAAATTTATTATCATGAAAACATTTTATTATGTTAATTTAAATGGTACAAATTTTGAAAGGTAGAATGTTTTTAAAGTATGTATATTTTTCTTCCATTCTTAATTTCTAGCAATTTCCGCAGTGCTGTCACTTGGTATCCATATTATTAAATAGCACATGTCCTTTCATGCTATATGTAATGCACCTTGTATCAGGTTATAATAGTTATATTTTTCAATTATCATTATTATATATTCATCAAAATGAATTATGCAATTCTTGTCTTTTGAGAGCGGTTTTAATTTTTCTTCATTCAGATACTTCAAAGGTCACTTCACTTCAATTAAGTATTTTTCGCTAACAAACCCATATTATCATTAAAACAAGGTTTCAAGAGAATGTTGAAAGATGGTTTGATGATACTAGAACAAACCATCAGTATTATTTATCTCACATTTTCACATTAATCAAATAATCCAGTAAACATAACCTCAAACATAGCTTTTTAAAATTAAAAAATACGGATTGCAGGATAATTTACATTATCATAACTATAATTTTTGATATCGGGTCGATACGATTACGTACTTTTTAACAATTTATTCCTTTCAAAAACCTTTATGAAACTCTTAAATAATCAAAAATCTACACTCAAATGCAAATTATGACAACAAATTTTGTTTGGAACCGTGTATATAATATTCTCTTATCTATGCACAGGTGTTCTGTGGTTTGGATGCAACATAAAAAACAGAGATAAGGTTTCTGTGCTCACAAGAAGTTGAATTATTTGAAATCAAAACATTCGAACAGAGATGCGTGTCTTTGAACCGTCAAGAGTGGAAAAACAGAGAGAGAAAATATGTTGAATAAGTAAAAGCCGAAACAGTACTACTATCGACATCCATCGTAAATATTTTGAACCAAATAATTACTAAATTAGTAACTAGTATTGTGTAGGTTTTTAGGTTTATATACCTGTGAGGAGGCTCCTCTTAAGTTAGGTACCGACTAGATTATGTATACGTTTTTTGTGTTAAAATCGATTTAGCATACAATTAAGGAAAATTGTAAATTGCACGAAAAGTATAATACCTAGGTATAGGACACCCTTGTACCATTCGAAAGAGGATATTTTTTTGAACATGGTGAATTATTAAAATACAAGGTGTTCCATTTAAAATAAGCCAGATATTACACATTGAATGACCTAATAATGAAACTGAAAATTCTGAACACCCTGTAAAGAGATGTTCATTACTCAATCGTGGAATACATTCAACGAATGTCCAGTTATTTGTATGTAAAAGCAAATTTGCTAGAATTTGTTATATCAATGAGTTATAAATATTTTTCGAAATGTTCACATTTTAAAAAAAGTCAGCATAACTCGGAACCCTCTGTATTTAGGTATAGGGAACCATTATGAAGGAGTATTTTATTTTATAGGAGCAATCAGAAAATGCAATAAAATATAGGGTGTCCCATAAGAAAAAATAAAACTTTGATACGTCACACATTACTGGAACATCCTGTATATTTCAAAATAATGTTGAAATGTAGCCTATATGAACGTACAAACTGCTGAAGGGACAAACATTCTAAAACTTTTACCGTTTCGCTATAAACCTCCATCCCGTTGGTCGTGATTCACCCTGTATACACAAATTTTAAAGATATAAATCCATAGATAATAATAAAATTCCACTAGAATATAAAAAATATAAATGATACATACTCGATAAGCGAACAAACGCCTTTTTAGAAAAAATGTTAAATATATACAAGTACTTAAAATACATAATAAATAAATATAGTATTGAAAAATAGTAATTTAATATGAAATAATATAAATTTAAAATATCCTGATTTAGCTAGGTCTTGAAATACTTATGGACAATTATACATCGGCAATTTTCAATATATACTTTTAGTTTTCTTTTAAAAATAGGTATATATGCAGTTTTTTTATATAATTGCATGTGCATAATAGAAATACGATCTTTGAGTAGGTTACTGTTTTTAGCATTAGTGGAATTTTGCTTTTGACATGTATTAGAGTGGTGACTGAATTTGAAGGTCAATTAATATAAAATTTAATGCTACAACACAAGAGTACAGTTGCCTCAATCCAATATATAGGGTGTAACAAAAAGGTAGGTCATAAATTAAACATATTCTGGAGCAAAAAATAATTCGATTGAAACTAGCTTGCCTTACTACGAATGTGCATAGAAAAAAATTACAGCCGTTTGAAGTTACCAAATACAAATTGATTTTTTCAGAAATGTTGACAGTTGTTAGAGATATTTTAATGACTATTTCCCTCGTCTTAATTTCCACCAATCACAAACGGGCAATTTTGAATTACAAATGGTTTCTCGATGGAAAAACCGTATGACAGCACCTGTCAGCAGTTTTTTCGAGTTTACCCGCGGCAACCGCCTTTACCTGATGTTATTCAGTTTTCAAATTAATATCTACATATTCATTATGTATGCATGTTTTGTAAGCTATGTGTATGCAGAATAATCTGTTACTCGTGAAATAGTCTTGTCAAATACCATTCGGGCATCTAATTTTTCCTGTGAAAAAAATCGAAAAAACACAATGCAAAGTAATCTTTTATCAAGAAGCATTCATGCAGGTGCCAAAAACATCGTCTTCGACTCGGATTTTTGTTGCCACCAGCACTCATGCTTCTTATTAAAATATTAGTTAGCAACGTGTTTTTTCGGAAAAATTAGATGCCCTTATGATATTACTTACGAAAATTGACCAGTTTCTTTCTTATGAATAGAGCATCTTTCAAAACAAAAATAGCGGAATCATTTTATCCCGTTTAAATTTTACGGGAGTTGAGATCAATCCCCTAAAACCCCCCAAACATTGTTTACTTTATATGAAATGTATAAATTCCATTTAAAACACGGATCCATTATTAAACCTAAATATTTGATTTTTGTTTCATGTAAGAAAGCGTAGAAGGGCCACATCACACAAAAACTTCTTGTTTTCTGGGGTTTACACTTTTTTTACGAAATTTCCTAAGAACTTGGTGAATTTACAGTTTTTTTACAAAATTTCGTTAAAAAAGTGTAAACCACAGCTTTATCGTAAAAAAGTATGAATTATGTAAAAAGTTTGTGAATTCACACTTTTTTTACAAAATTTCGTTAAATAAGTGTAAACCACAGCTTTATTGTAAAAAAGTATGAATTTTGTAAAAAGTTTGTGAATTCACATTTTTTTTACAAAATTTCGTTAAATAAGTGTAAAATTCAGCTATTTCGTAAAAAGTGTGAATTTTGTAAAAAGTTTGCGAATTCACACTTTTTTTACAAAATTTCGTTAAATAAGTGTAAAATTCAGCTTTTTCGTAAAAAAAGTGTGAATTATGTAAAAAGTTTGTGAATTCACAATTTTTTTACAAAATTTCGTTAAATAAGTGTAAAATTCAACTTTTTCGTAAAAAAAGTGTGAATATTGTAAAAAGTTTGTGAATTCAGACTTTTTTTACAAAATTTCGTTAAATAAGTGTAAAATTCAGCTTTTTCGTAAAAAAAGTGTGAATTTTGTAAAAAGTTTGTGAATTCACACTTTTTTTACAAAATTTCGTTAAATATGTGCAAAATTCAGCTTTTTCGTAAAAAAAAAAGTGAATTTTGTAAAAAGTTTGTGAATTCACACTTTTTTACAAAATTTCGTTAAATAAGTGTAAAATTCAACTTTTTCGTAAAAAAAGTATGGATTTTGTAAAAAGTTTGTGAATTCACACTTTTTTTACAAAATTTTGTTAAATAAGTGTAAAATTCAGCTATTTCGTAAAAAAGTGTGAATTTTGTAAAAAGTTTGTGAATTCACACTTTTTTACAAAATTTCGTTAAATAAGTGTAAAATTCAGCTTTTTCGTAAAAAAAGTGTGAATTTTGTAAAAAGTTTGTGAATTCACACTTTTTTTACAAAATTTCGTTAAATAAGTGTAAAATTCAACTTTTTCGTAAAAAAAGTATGAATTTTGTAAAAAGTTTGTGAATTCACACTTTTTTTACAAAATTTCGTTAAATAACTGTAAAATTCAGCTATTTCGTAAAAAGTGTGAATTTTGTAAAAAGTTTGTGAATTCACACTTTTTTTTACAAAATTTCGTTATATAAGTGTAAAATTCAACTTTTTCGTAAAAAAAGTGTGAATATTGTAAAAAGTTTGTGAATTCACACTTTTTTACAAAATTTCGTTAAATAAGTGTAAAATTCAACTTTTTCGTAAAAAAAGTGTGAATATTGTAAAAAGTTTGTGAATTCACACTTTTTTTACAAAATTTCGTTAAATAAGTGTAAAATTCAGCTTTTTCGTAAAAAAAGTTAGTGAATTCACACTTTTTTTACAAAATTTCGTTAAATAAGGGTATAATTCAGCTTTTTCGTAAAAAAAGTGTGAATTTTGTAAAAAGTTTGTGAATTCACACTTTTTTTACAAAATTTCGTTAAATAAGTGTGAATTTTATAAAAAGTTTGTAAATTGCAAATGGCCGTTACATAAGATTTTCAGCGTATCTAGTGCAGTTTTTTTAAACAGAGGATACCGTGGATGAGGTAAGTGTATAAAATTATCTAATTATAACTTTCTGTAGCTGATTAGGATAATAGTTATTTATGTTACAATGTCGTGAACTAGGACTTTATTTTATGAGAATGAATATTATTTGGCGAGGCGCAGGCTGGGCCAAATAAACATTCGAATAAAAAAATAGGAAAATATATCACTGATGAATTTACAGTGAATAAAGGTTTGAGACAGGGATGTTGTATATCGCCAACATTGTTCAAAATCTATGTGGCAGCAGCTTTAAAACAATGGAAAAGGAAAATTCATGGAATGGGAATAGAACTCGATAATACAACACTTTATATATACTTTGCAGTTTGCCGATGATCAAGCAATTATATCAAATGATAAGGAAGATATGGAGTACATGATGCGCAAGTTGATTGAAGAGTACGAAATCTGGGGTCTAAGGATCAACATTCAAAAGACCAAATATCTTTGTATCGGTGGAGAATCTAGTGATCTAACATTAAATAATGATCGAACAATAACACACTGTCAGGCCTATAACTATCTGGGAGTTACATTTGACTCAACTGGGACAGATAACAAAGAAATAGAAAGTAGAATAACAACAGCGAAAAAAGCGATATCTTGTCTCAATGGAATTCTGTGGAATAAAAATATTACAAAGAACAGAAAATTCAATATATATGAAACTTTAGTGAAAAGCAGCCTATTGTATGGATCTGAAAACTGGAGACTAACAGAGAAATTTAAAAAAAGATTAGAAGCTGTTGAAATGGATACGATGAGAAGATCACTCAGGATTTCAAGAAGAGATAGAATCAGGAATGACACCATTAAAGAAATAATGGGGATTGAAGGTACCATTATAGACGACATAGAGAAAAACAACTTACATGGTATGGGCACATACAACGTATGTCAGAAACAAGACTCCCTAAACAAGTAATGAACTGGCAACCGATAGAACGTCGGAAAAGAGGAAGACCGAAAACCACTTGGAAACAGGGCGTGGTTAAAGCCATGAGTGCTAGAAACCTGCAAGAAGTGGACTGGGACGACAGGAAAACCTGGAGGCAAGGCGTCGGACAACGTTGAAAGACGTTCTAAACCGGCCTATATATATATATATATATATATATATATATAAAAAAAATATTTTTTTTTTATATAACGACTGAAAAATGCTATATAGGTAGGGATATATATATAAAAAAAAAAAAAAATTTTCATTACATAATGGGGTTCTATGAAGACATTCGATCCATATATGGTCAAGATTGTACCAAAAAAATCAAAGAATGGAGTAACATCAACAAAAAATTAGCTACATACCGGAACAGAAGAATCTTTCTACTAGAATGTAGACGAAATGGTATCATACCTTCACATATAACAAACAATACAAAAAATTTGAACATTCTAATCGAATCAAATAACAATAATAATACTCAAGAAATTCACACATTTAATGAAAAATTAACTAAGAAAATTCTGAATTTAGAAATTAAAATTACTCACAATGACTTAAAAAATTTAGAAACTTATTTTTTAAAATTAACAAATTCTCTCGAACAAACCATATCAGAAAATATTTGGCTAGAATATACAAAAAGACAAAAAACTTATTACAATAAGATTTTCAATGAAATCGAAATAAAGAATATTAACAAAATAAAACGATTAAAACTATGTTCATATGAAGAAATCAAAATAAATGAAAACTGGTTAAAAAATCTCACTAATATTGATATACCAGAAGACATTAAACATTTCCTTGCCCTAGGTTATAAATTCAGCTTACCACCAACTACAAAAGACATATCAATTGCTAAATTACTATCTGATATAGAATGCCTAATCACTGGGTTCAATCATGAAAAGAAAAATATTTTCCGAGCAAAAATAACTAACATGATTACTAATTTTTTCCAAAAACCTCTTAACAATAATCATTTTTTGAACTCTATATACCAAAAAACTAAAACTTTTTTTAAAAACAATCCAAATCTTATTCTAACAAAATCAGACAAAGGTAATATCACAGTAATTATGAATAAAGAAGAATATCTTGAAAAATCTTATGATATTCTCAATGACCCTAACTCATATATCAAACTTAATAGAGATCCTACTGTAACTATACAACAAAAAGCTAATAATTTGATATCAGATTTAAAAAAATTAAAAATGATCAATAAAGAAGAAGCTAAAAAATATATGATATACAGTTCAGTATCACCTAAATATTATGGCCTACCTAAAATTCACAAACCCACAATGAAACTCAGACCTATTATTTCTTCAATTAATGCACCAAACAGTAAAATAGCAAAAATGATAACCGATATTCTAACCAACGCATATAACTTTGAAAATAATTTTTATATCAAAGATTCATTTGATTTTTCTTCATTCATAAATGAAAAACAACTTCCACCAGATTACATATTAATCAGTCTAGATGTTGTATCCTTATTCAGTAATATTCCTATAAAATTAGTAACGAATAGTATCATCAAGAGATGGAATAAAATTAAAGATTATTGTAACATTCCACAAAATAAATTCTTATCAATAATCGACTTTATATTTAACTCAAGTTATTTTTCATTTCAAGGATGTTACTATAAACAAATTCTTGGCACACCAATGGGAGCTACTATTTCTCCAATAATAGCACAATATGTAATGGATGATCTTCTTGAAGATATTCTCCCAAAACTATCATTTAATATACCATTTTTAAAAAAATTTGTTGATGACATAATTTGTGCTATACCAGTTAATAAATCAGATGAAATATTAGAAAAAGTAAATAGTTATAATGAAAATTTACAATTTACAGTTGAATTTGAAAAAAATAATAGCATTCCATTTTTAGACACTAAAATAATCCGTAAAAACGATAACACTTTGATTACCGATTGGTATATAAAACCAACAAATTCAGGAAGGTATATAAACTATCATTCTTTTCATACAAAGAAAATGAAAATTAATCTCATTATTTGTTTAAAAAATAGAATTGAAAAACTAGTTCACCCTTCTTTAAAACAAAAAAATTTAAGAATTTTACGTGATATCTTATTAGAAAATTCTTATCCTAAATCACTTCTAAATAGAATTCTTTTCAACAATATTTCTGATAGAACTATTCATGATAATATCTCTAGCAATGAAACAGATAGGAATACAAATGTAGAAAATATTAATTACCTATCAATTCCAAATATTGAAAATTTATCAAAGAACATAATAAAACTTTTCAGAAATGAAACTAATATAAAGATAACACAGAAAAATATAAAAACGATTGGAAATTTAAATAGTAAATTGAAAGATTCTACACCTGACTTAAAAAAATCAAATGTAGTCTATGAAATAAAATGCAATAACTGTGATCTTAACTACATCGGTACCAGCTCTAGAAATTTGACTAATCGCATCACATCTCATAAAAGTGATATAAAACTTAACAAAAAATCATGTGCATTAACACAACATTCCATCGAAACAGGCCATAAAATGTTATTTAATGAAGCTAAAGTTCTACATACTGAACAAAATATGTCTAAAAGATATTTTCTTGAAATGGTTGAAATCAACAAGGCAAATAATAGTATGAATAAGAAAAGTGACATTGAAAATCTTAGTAATATTTATAGCTACCTTTTGAATATTGAACAAAATAGATAATTTTTCATTATTTATATGATTATTTCATAAAAATTAAATTCACTTCTATTAAAGTCAAAATATAAGAAATTATTTGTCAAAGTCATTTTCACAGGTTATAATCTAACCTTATTTCCTTTTCTATTAACGTCAAAAACAAATTATCTGTCAAAGTCATTTTATAAGGTTATAATCTAACCTCAAATTCAAACTTCAATAAATAATTATAAAGTAACCTAAAAAAATTAAAATAACTAAGTAACGAACAAACAAATTATGTATCGATTTGTCTTATGTGAAATATGACATCAAGTATATTATAATTATATTTATTTTTATATTTACAAATTTTTTAATGATTATTTATATTGAATTTACTTAAAATATTTTACATGTAAGTACTTATATTTATTTCTCTATTTTTAAATCATATTTATATTTGTATATGTATTATAGTGCCCTGAAGAAGTGTCAAAAGGACACGAAAGCTTGGCGGCATTTTGTAAATAAAAGATCTTGGCGTTGATTCCTTGGACTGAAATCCCCGTTATCCCTACCTATATATATATATATATATATATATATATATATATATATATATAAATATAGTTCACGACCATGTGGCAGACTAAATTTTGTGTAACTGTGAAAAATTACCAAAATTAAAGTTTTGATCGAATCTTTACATAAAATTAAATTTATCGGTGTGCTTTGGTATGGTAACTAGGGCTTGCGTACTTGCTGTTTATTATTGTCATTCCTATTTAATTGAAAGTGGTGCTATTTTTTAAGGAAAATGAGCAGTAAAAGTGAAGACGCTTACTTTCCGAATACTACACCGGAATTACAAATCGCCGCAAAGGAGGTAAATTAGGATTTACCTGACAAATCAAAAAACAATTACAAAGCTACGTATCGACTATTCAAGGATTGGTGTGGCGAGGAAAAGGTTAGAAACATTTCTCAAAAGTGCTTTTGGAATATTTCGACGATAAATACAAGAATTGTAAACCATCAACGACGTGGTCTGCATTTTCAATGTTGATATCTACAATAAACATAAAGGACGATATCGACATAAGTAAATTCCCTAAACTACTGCCCTTTTTGAAGAAAAAATCAGTAGGGTACCGACCAAAAAGGTCACGAACACTGTCAGGAAAGCAGATTAAGCAGTTTTTGAAGGAAGCCGATGATGACAATTATTTCCTAATGAAGATAATTACAGCAAATGCCGCTGAACGTGAGTATAATTTTTTTTATTGATACCTCATAGTACCTATTTAAAACACGACTCAGCGTGTTTAAACCGAACTTTCAAACACGCGCGTTTTTTAAAGTCCCTATGGTAACAACAACAACTCGAGAAACGTAAGTATCAATGACAACTGTTTTTATTAGTTTTTAAATTGTATATTTTCATTGTGAACTAATGTTTTATTTGATTTTTTCTGCAAAATTTATTTATATATTCATATATACATTGTATCCTTTTAAATATAAATAAACTTTTTGATTATTGATCTGACAGCAGCACCTCGTAACGTCAAATAAAAATAAATACTATTTAGGATGGACTTTCACGAAACTTTGCTGGGCATCGAGGACGGACTTCCATTTTTTTGTAGTAATAATATAATAATAATATTTTATGATTTCAAAGTGCACCAATAAAAAAAATAGCGTAAAGTATTCGTGGATAACTGGCCTTTCAAACACTTGCTCTATTTCGAGCACTCCGGCTGCGCCGTCGTGCTCGAAAAATCGCGCGTGTATGAAAGACCTCTTTATCCACTTATACTTTAATATACTAATTTTCATTTTATTTAGCTTTGATTTTTGGAGTCTCAGGAACTATAAGAAGAGACATTGACAAAGCTAACTGTTATTAATATAGAAGATCGGGGAGGCGTACTTGTCGTACACATAGCTGATTCCAAGACACATCCATCAAGAACGAACATTCACAATAATTGAAAAGATTACCGGATTTACAGAAAATATTATGCTCTACGTTCTACTAATGCGACTAGTCTACGTTTTTTTAAGGTATACCAGAGGAAAATGTGCTAATCAGGTTGTCGGTATATAAAAAATTGGAGAAATTCCAAGTATTATTGCTAAATTTCTGAAGCTGTCAGATGTGAAAATATATACCGGCAACTGTTTCAGAAGATCATCTACTACTCCTTAGCAGATGCTCGAGCAGATATTACAGAAATTAAACGTCATGGTAATTGAAAGAGTAGCACAGTTGCTGAAAACTATATTGAAAATGCAATTGAGTCAAACAATGAAACATGTAATAAAATATTAAATTTTCATAACGAAATTTTTTTAAATGATACAAATTGCGCCTCTACAAATGCTACTGCATCTTTTTTTCTTGTATCAATGTAAATAATGCTAGCGGTAGCACATTCAATTTTTATTTTAATAATTAAGAATCTTCTGTTCATTGTTATTATATGTATAATTAACAATGTTTTTAATCACACATTAATAAATAACGTTAGAATTATCTATTAAAAGCTAATTTCATTCAAGATCATGACCCGCAAAAAAAGTTTGTGTCGCCGGTAAAAAAATAGTTATTTACGTGTCAAGCTCGGAAAGTGATCAAGGCGAGCATGCAAGTTTCAGGGCGACGCTGAAAGCATGGGAGCCCTGTAAATACACTTTCAAGTGTGGCGCGTACAATATTTTTTGTGCAGCCACCAATAATTTGACAATAATATAAGAACAGAATATTTATTGCTCAAAATTGATAACAAAACTTAACTCATTTATTATTAATATTTACGTTGAATGTGCAGTTATGCAAAGTAAAATTATTAAACGTTGATGTTCCGGTCAATTTAGAAATCATAATATTTTTGTTATCAGTAATATTGGATTCGATTCTTGAAGTTCCAGGTTGGTTTTGTTTATTTTCTACATTACAAATTTTATTTGCTCTTTTTAATTTGTTCTAAATTGAATCTTAGATGTAACCTTCAGCAAGGGTCCTCCGCGGGGCTTCAAACTCATTAAATTTCCACCTGCATCAATCAGTAATGTGGCTGAAGTCCTGCGGAAACAATGGCCAGTATATTTTGTTGGGTTGGGCAATTTTAGATATGTAGCTATTTTGCAAAGGAAGTTTCCTATTGAATGCATTCCAATATGTTGAGTAGTACATCTATTGTTTTTAAAAAATATAGATAATCTGCGATGTTAGATGGGATTTGGACGTAGGGCTAAATATGTTCTACATAATTCTAAATGGAATTTGTGGACATCGAGAAACGTTCTCTGTATGTTTGTTTTTGTATTAGGAATGTTTATTATTAGCATATCATTATTATCCTGCACGTTATCTACGGTCATTTTAACTAATTCATCATGGCGACATGCGCCGGCCAAGACAATTACTAGTCTACAAAAAATTAGAATGTCAAAATTTTAAATGCAGCCACTAAAAATTATTGAAAATACTTTAATAGCGAGATACTCACGATTTGAGGCTTCTGTCAAAAATGTATTTACTTCTAAAAACTTACTAAAAACTTTAGACATCTTTGCTTTACATCCCACAGATTTTTTTTTAAAAAGCTTATAACTTCTGAAATTTACTAATATCAATGTCCTTCTTGCTTATTAACATTGTTTTCAGCATTGAATACAAACTCCATACAGATGTGTTTTGATTTAATAGCTAAATCAGCTAACAAAACATCTTCATATACCTACTACCTTCAGTTTTTTCTCTTCGCACCATTTTTCGAAAAATTCTTAGACTCTTTCATATTTTTCCTTGGATTTTGTTGGTAATAATGCATTAGTGGCAGCGCCTGCCGCTTCTTTAGTTTCGTATGGAACGTTTTCTATGCCACTTTCATCGCTACTCATTTTTAAATGGTTTAGAAACTTGTAATAATACACAAAGTACATCTCAAACCATCAAAAACACCTACAGATATATGCCTACGGTACTGTCAAGGCAACTGTAATATTTAACATACCCTCCGAACATTCTCTCTCTCTCTCTAAAATTAATTTGAATTATGGTCATATGTTAAACAAATGTGGCTAAAATACCATGCAGATCTTGACTAAAGGTGGTTTAACGTTCTTCTTCTTACAGTGCCATATCCATGATCGGATGTTGGCAACCTCTCATTTCTACCTGTGCTGTGCTCTCCCGTTACAACAGATAGAAAGGGCGTACAGTTTAACGACGGATTCGAACGCCTAGGTTGAGAGGCTGTACTAGGCAGAATACTGTCGGTGGTTTGCCATTGCCTTCCGACAGGTGGCTCTCTGAATTTTTAATTATGATATGGGTTTGATACCGAGACCTCTCGGTTAGCAGGCAGAGCACCATTACACTAGACTATGGAGACCACAGTTTAACTTTAAGGGTCCTTTAATTTCCACAATTTCTTTGCACAGCACACGTAAGTTATGTTTTTAAGTCATCCTAGAATAAATAACAGTATTTACTTTTTTAAATGAAACTAACTGTTTCTAGATAATTCCACAATGGTCGTAAACTATCTTTTTTATTCGAATGTTTATTTGGCCCGGCCTGCGCTTCGCCGAATAATATTGTAAAAAAAGTGTGAATTCACAAACTTTTTAGGAAATTTCGTAAAACAAGTATAAATTCCAGAAAACAAAATGTTTTTGTGTGATGTTTACCTTCTACGCTTTCGTAAGATAGAGAGTATCAATACCTTATTTTTAGTTCATTGAAATAGCTCTCGAAAAGTACCTAGCTGGGCATTTTATTTCTATTATAGAACCTATAGTTCCAACAGGGATAACGCCCAGGAAGAACTCATCATCATGTCCAACGAACAATCCACAATTCTCAACTTTTAAATGTGTTATTTTTTGAATTGTTTCAATAGCTACTGGTTCATGATCCAAATCGTATTTGGTATTTTTATTACCTATGAAGGTGTCGTTAAACAATATTTTAGCCAATGCACACGGATTCGCCGTTCTCCTTTTATACATTTGACCGAAGGTAGAAGCAGTTAACCTGCACATCCTCTCCTCTAGGCACTTATGATTACTGCTTTGTCAGATAGCAGTAAGCTCTATATTTTTTATACCTTCAGAATTCTTTATCAAGGAAATTTCTAATTTTTTCTTCCTACTTTCCACGTATTCTACAGTTGAAACCTCTTCTAGATGTTTTCGATTTAGTTTAGTTTTCTTTTTCGTAATATTTCAGTTCTCTTTAAACACTTCCTTTTGACAAAATTGTTAACAACATTGTTGGCTTCCAAACCTGCACCTTTTAGGATTTCCACAAAGTAGTTCTTTCTACAATTATTAGAAATGGCCACTGCTTCATACCTCATTTGATAGGATTTCTGACCCGATAAGTTTATCTAAAATGTGAGAGATAATTGAAATTTATAGTCAACAAAACTATGGATGAAGTTACAATGCTCAAAAATGATTCCAAGGTGGCTTTGCGTTATAAAAAAAACAGTAGCCAAATTAATCACTTACCATTTTCCCTCCTACAAATTTATTCACAATTGCTTTGAATTGCTCTGCAGGATTATTGTTTTTATTGAGTAGAAGGGAATAACTACAAGATATAACTCTCTGGAGTGAGCAACTAATATCTTGAAAGATTCCACAATCTTGCATAATGGGAAGAAAATTTTCAATGTCTTTTTTTACAAAAATAATCTTCACAATTCTTGTGTTCAGTGAAAATGTGCTTTGGAGTGGTCACTATATCCATCTTAAAATCCTTTTATTATTTTATTTTAGCTAAAAAGGACGTATCCTGTTTGCTCCTGAATTCAGCCTATTTTTTATGGTTACTATGAATTTCAAAATATTGTTTTCTAATTTTCTCCTAAGGAAAACTGGTACACTCTTCAGAAGGGAAGTACTTCTCACATATTTAAATATTTCCTTCACATATTAATTTTGAATATTTCACGCCATGCATTGCTAAACTATTTTTAAATCAAATTAACTGTCTCGACCCTTACTTCGTGGAATCTACTCATATTAGTGTTTTAAATGAAACTCAACGTTTCTAGCTAATTCCACAATATATATTGTGGAATTAGCTAGAAACGTTGAGTTTCATTTAAAACACAAATATTTTTAAATCCTTCCACTATTATAGCCGATTCCATAGAAGTTGAAGATCCAGCCCTATTGTTGGAGCAAAAGTGATCTTTTGTAATTCCCTTCGTTTCATTTCGGGCACAGATTAAACAAAATTTATTTTTCACGCCCAGAAATAGTATTGTTTTGGTTGTCTTACCAATAATAATAGCTACTTCGGATAAATCATTGTAGTTCGTCTTGTAAGATCTTTTTGATCAAGCTCCATCCGCTATAACTGTTACTAAAGAAATGCCATTTACATCAACATTGTCTTTCTCTATTGTGCATCCTTGGTAATAGTAATAGATAGAAGTAGTAATTGTAATAATGAACTTTATTTCTTTAGTTGGAAACAGGATTGTAAAATAACGAACATAAAAAAATGCTACGCTGACTTGACACACACTTGCCACCACTTACATAACAGTACTGACAACTTTAACATAAAAGAATGAATGCCAACCTAATTTTAGATTGTTTACTGGCACTGGCACTCATAAACTACGTAGAGTTTCAAAAGCTACCCTGCTTAAGGGTTTAGTTAATACATCTGCAATTTGTTCAGTGCTTGGAACATAAACGAATTTTATAATATTTTCTCTGATTTTGTCTTTCACAAAATGATATTTTATATCTAAATGCTTGATTCTCTTTGGTTGTTCATATGACGTGCAAGAACGAATTGCAGATTGATTGTCTTCAAAAACTATAACATTGATACTCTCTAACAATTTTAATTCTAACATAATGTTTCAAAGCCAACATGGTTCACTTATACAGTGTGATAATAATAATAATAATAATAATAATAATAATAATAATAATAATAATAATAATAATAACAATATGTTTATTTATCAAAATGTTATTACATGGTTTACATAAAAATTGTTGTTTACATGTAAATAAACATGAAATTCCCACTAAAACTAAAGTTGCGCGTGGGTTTTACACATTTAAATTTCCAATAGTCTTTCTGCATAGATATTGACAATGTAAAGTAGGTTTGAATTCACCTTTGTTATATTAATATACTGATTTCTAACATTTGGACATTCAACACATTTCATATATAAATAAGAGAAAATTAACAATAAAAAATATAAAACATTCACAATAAAATACAAAATATTTACAATATTTCTCAAGTACATCAGATATTCAGAATGTAAAACAGGTTTACTTTCACGTTGTTGATTTCCATCTTAGGCATTCAACATATTTCGTTCATAAATTCGAGAAAATTAACAATAAAAATAGGAAACATTAACAATAAAATACAGAAAATAAATACTTTGTAGAGTATTCCAATTGACAAACGACATTGAATCATATAACACAATTAATAGTAACATGAAGATTTAAAAAGTCTGTCAATCAAAAAGAGATCGAACCAGATCTCGATTTAAGTTAAGAACATATTTTCTTATTATTTTTTTCAGCATGTGACGAGAATTTATATTCATTATATTCATTTTTTGTTCAGGGGGTAGAAAATTAAAAATTTTTGGAATGAGATAAAATATATTTCGTTATCCAATTTTTGTACTACTCAGAGATGTTTTAACGTGATATTCTTTTTTTTTCTAGTGAAATGTTCATGGTCGATATTTTTTAATAGATTTTTGTTTTTGTGTATATGAGTAAGAATGTTATTAAGAAATATTTGTCTTACATCGAAGATTCTTGCTTTTAAAAAAAGCAAATTACTTGAGAAGGTTGGTTCTTTTCGATACATAATTTTTAGAATTCGTTTCTGCACCGTTTCCAACTTTTTCAAGTGAGTAGCAGCAACTCCTCCCCAGCTCAGTACAGCATATTGACTACGGGATTCCACCAGAGCGAAGTAAATGATCCTCAAGTGATAAGTGTCAAGTAATTTGCTCAAATATTTGAATTTGAACAGCATACTTCTTAAGGTTTTTGTCACATTCTCAGTGTGAACGTCCCATCTCATATGACTATCTATCGTTACACCCAAATATTTAATGGTATCTGTTCTGGAAACATCAACAATCAACTCGCCGTTCCGTATATCGAGAGTGTTGAAATGTGGTAAATGATTCCTATAAGCCGTGAAAGTCATAAATTTGGTTAGTTTATTGTCAATAGTTGATGATTAAACCAATTGATAATTTGTGGCATATCAGCTTCCACTTTTTCTTTCAGGTCATGCCAATTTTCATCCTCATACAAAATCACTGTATCATCTGCGAAGCTGATTATAGTTCCTTCACTATTCAAGGTGAGTAAGTTATTAAGATATATTGAGAATAAGAGTGGCCCAAGCACAGTGCCTTGTGGCACACCAAACTGAACCAACTCTTCTGAACTAACTTTATTTTCAATTTGTACAAATTGTTTTCTCTGGTACAGATAGCTTTCTAGAAGATTATAAGTTGTTCCCCGAACTCCTATATCTTCCAAGGTTTCGAGAAGCTGTGTATGGCTTACAGTATCGAAAGCCTTGGATAGGTCTAAAAATACACACAGACTAGGTTTTCCGTTATCTATCGCTGTATAAATTTGGAATGTTAAGTTTATTATAGCATCTTGGGTAGATTTGCCTTCTCTGAACCCAAACTGTTTTTCTGATAGCATGTTGTTTTTCTTTATATAATCATTGAGACTATTCTTGAGATCTTTTTCAAAAATTTTCGCGATGTTGGATATAAGTGAAACTGGTGTATAATTTTCAATCACACATTTTTTTCCTTTTTTATGAAGTGGTTTTATAACAGCTACTTTGAGTATAGAGGGACATACACCAGATTTCATTATTTTGTTAATGAGGTATGCCATGGGTTTGGCGATTTCTATTTGAATTTTTTTGAGAGTTTCAGCTTTAATTTTATCAATTCCTTGCGATTTATTTGGTTTCAATGAATTTATGATCTGACATATTTCATCCTCATCTACAGGTTTAAGAAACATTGAGTGTGGCAGAGATTTTCTTGGCATTGGATCAGTAATAGGTTTTTGAATTAATGAAGCCAGTTTTTCCCCACTTCCGCATAATGTTTATTGAAGGCGTTTGCAATTTTTAGATCATCGGTCAATACATCATTATCAGTGATAATTTCTTACATTCCATACTGTTTATTGTGTTCCAAAGATGCTTTGAGCTTTTTTTCTTTTTTTCAATCTCCGCTCTATAATAGTTGAATTTCGAAATTTCCATTACATGGTTTAGATGATATTTTTTGTACAGTTGATTTTTTGTATTTATTGATTTCATTAGTTCTTTTGTGACCCAATCTTTCCTTTTTTTATCCTCCTTTTTCTTTTTGATTCTTTTCGTATGCTTTCCTGTCAGTTCACATATAAGTCTAATGAAGAATGTAGTAGCTATATCTATATCTATCATCTCATAAAATGAATGCCAATCATATTCGCATAATTCCCTTCTCAAGTTCTTGTAATCCGTGTATTCTATATATGAGTCTGCTAAAGCTCTAAGAGGTTCTGACTCAATCGGCATTTTCAGGATTTGAGTGTAATGGTCTGTGATATGTGAGCGTACAATTATTGGTATACATTTTTCCTTGAACTCAGGTGTTTTACATTTCAAAAAAAGATGATCAATACATGAAGCAGACGTACCCTGAACTCTAGTATCTTTATTTATCATCGATTCAAAATTGTTTTCACTCAGTATATTTAAATACTCTGAAACAATGTCGTCATCCTCAAGTTTGATATTTATGTTTATATCACCGACAATAATATGGTAATCTGATGTTTTTCGTCTTGACTGTTCCAAGTAAAGTTTGAGCTGATCCAGAAATGTTATTACGTTGGTGGAAGGAGGTCTATAAACAGCTGTGATTAATAATTTCTTTTAGTTAAGAGTATTGATTTGAATTTCTATTGCTTTGCATTCATTAATGCTGATAATGTTAATCGCGTAATTTGAATTCTCCCTCATATACACAACAACACCATCGTTTTTATTGATATTCCCCTCACTGTAAATAGTATCGTATCCACTTTTACTGAAAAAATTAATATCCTGAATCAACCAAGTTTCTGTGAGAATGATGCAATCGAATACTGTATCTGTTTCTCTTAAATATAAATCAAATTCATCAATATTTTTCACTAGGCTTCTAATATTTTGATGTACCAAAGAAAAGTTGTTATTGCAAGCATCAACAGGGTGATTCGATATGCTGCACAATTGCTCGAGTTCGATTGTATTGACTGATTTGAACTCGTAATTTCGAATGTACTGATCCATAACGATTATACAATATATAAAATGACGATGTGTTAGATAGCAATCCAGTATAAAGCAGTATTTATATAAATAGATAGGTTAAAATTAGTAAAGACTTATAGCTAAGATATTGATAATATAATATTTTTTTCCAGTATATGATAAAGACGAATCAGAGCGAAGTTTCATAATTTTTTCTAGTTTTTTGTGGTTTTTCTTAAGTTCGTTTGATGCCTTCTCTCTCGAAGTGACTAATGAAGTTTGTGGTTGGTTTTCCGGACTGTCAGGGTGTAGGAGCAGCTTTTGCGTAGGTGTGGCAGGGGTACTATTTGCTTTCGGCAAGACTTCGTCTTCTTCGATTCTTTGTAACTCCTCAACTGTAAACTCATTCCCATTCACCACCAACTTGTTCCTTCTGATGAAGCAATTCCTTTCACCTTTCTCCCTTTCTGCTCATAGGTGCCTTCTCAAAATTCTGTATTATTCTTGTTCCTTTTTTGTGAGATCGTGTACGATGGAAATACCAGAACCTTTCAATTTCTTAACATTTTGTAGGACACTTTTTTTGGTTAAGTACGAAATGAATTCAATTTTAATAGGACATTTCTTAGTTCTTCCTAATTGGTATATGTTATTTATGCCGTTAAGAAAATAATAGATGAAATTAACCAAAATAAGGAGGAATTCAAGAATGCCATAAAGGCAAGTGAAACTAGGTTATTGCTGACTATTGACAACCTCAAAACAAGAATCCACGACTTGGAAAAAGAGAATTTCTCTTTGAAAAAAGAGGTTGAATTTCTCGAGAAAAGTAATAAAGAAAACAATATTGTTGTTTTTGGAATATATATAGATGAGAAAATATCAGTGGAGTATGTTCTTCAAGAACTAAATAACCGTCTTCAAATTGATATTACTTACAAGAATATAAATAACATATACCAATTAGGAAGAACTAAGAAATGTCCTATTAAAATTGAATTCATTTCGTACTTAACCAAAAAAAGTGTCCTACAAAATGGTAAGAAATTGAAAGGTTTTGGTATTTCCATCGTACACGATCTCACAAAAAAGGAACAAGAATAATACAGGATTTTGAGAAGGCACCTATCAGCAGAAAGGGAGAAAGGTGAAAGGAATTGCTTCATCAGAAGGAACAAGTTGGTGGTGAATGGGAATGAGTTTACAGTTGAGGAGTTACAAAGAATCGAAGAAGACGAAGTCTTGCCGAAAGCAAATAGTACCCCTGCCACACCTACGCAAAAACTGCTCCTACACCCTGACAGTCCGAAAAACCAACCACAAACTTCATTAGTCACTTCGAGAGAGAAGGCATCAAACGAACTTAAGAAAAACCACAAAAAACTAGAACAAATTATGAAACTTCGCTCTGATTCGTCTTCATCATATACTGGAAAAAAATATTATATTATCAATATCTTAGCTATAAGTCTTTACTAATTTTAACCTATATATTTATATAAATACTGCTTTATACTGGATTGCTATCTAATACATCGTCATTTTATATATTGTGTAATCATTATGGATCAGTACATTCGAGATTACGAGTTCAAACCAGTCAATACAATCGAACTCGAGCAATTGTGCAGCATATCGAATCACCCTGTTGATGCTTGCAATAACAACTTTTCTTTGGTACATCAAAATATTAGAAGCCTAGTGAAAAATATTGATGAATTTGATTTATATTTAAGAGAAACAGATACAGTATTCGATTGCATCATTCTCACAGAAACTTGGTTGATTCAGGATATTAATTTTTTCAGTAAAAGTGGATACGATACTATTTACAGTGAGGGGAATATCAATAAAAACGATGGTGTTGTTGTGTATATGAGGGAGAATTCAAATTACGCGATTAACATTATCAGCATTGATGAATGCAAAGCAATAGAAATTCTAATCAATACTCTTAACTAAAAGAAATTATTAATCACAGCTGTTTATAGACCTCCTTCCACCAACGTAATAACATTTCTGGATCAGCTCAAACTTTACTTGGAACAGTCAAGACGAAAAACATCAGATTACCATATTATTGTCGGTGATATAAACATAAATATCAAACTTGAGGATGACGACATTGTTTCAGAGTATTTAAATATACTGAGTGAAATGTAAAACACCTGAGTTCAAGGAAAAATGTATACCAATAATTGTACGCTCACATATCACAGACCATTACACTCAAATCCTGAAAATGCCGATTGAGTCGGAACCTCTTAGAGCTTTAGCAGACTCATATATAGAATACACGGATTACAAGAACTTGAGAAGGGAATTATGCGAATATGATTGGCATTCATTTTATGAGATGATAGATATAGATATAGCTACTACATTCTTCATTAGACTTATATGTGAACTGACAGGAAAGCATACGAAAAGAATCAAAAAGAAAAAGGAGGATAAAAAAAGGAAAGATTGGGTCACAAAAGAACTAATGAAATCAATAAATACAAAAAATCAACTGTACAAAAAATATCATCTAAACCATGTAATGGAAATTTCGAAATTCAACTATTATAGAGCGGAGATTGAAAAAAAGAAAAAAAGCTCAAAGCATCTTATATTCTTGTAAGTAATATCAATTTGAAGACGGTTATTTAGTTCTTGAAGAACATACTCCACTGATATTCTCTCATCTATATATATTCCAAAAACAACAATATTGTTTTCTTTATTACTTTTCTCGAGAAATTCAACCTCTTTTTTCAAAGAGAAATTCTCTTTTTCCAAGTCGTGGATTCTTGTTTTGAGGTTGTCAATAGTCAGCAATAACCTAGTTTCACTTGCCTTTATGGCATTCTTGAATTCCTCCTTATTTTTGTTAATTTCATCTATTATTTTCTTAACGGCAGCATCATTCATAATTCTGGTTGTTTCAAATATATGTAGTGTATGGACGCCTTTAGTTAAAATTATTGTTGTTAGCTTTTTGTAAGGTTTATCGTAATTGTTTGCTTTTTTACAGAGTTATTTGACAATATGTATGAATATTTAAATAATTATAGTTCAATGTTTTTCCGTGGATTTGAATCAAATGAATTTTCCACTTTATAATGTAATCTGGTGTATTCACGTGTGTGCAAAATTTGGTTATTTTTGAAGTGGATTATCCACTATTTTGGAATACTTTTTCACAGCAGCAATTAATACGACATACTACAACAACTAGGTAGTATAAGATATAGAGCTATAATTTCAGCCTCAGTGGTTGATGTGGCAACAGTACTTTGTTTTTTAGTGTTCCAGGAAACTATGTTTCCAAATAGATAAAAACAATAACTATAACTCTGCTAGTAGTGTCACCACCCCAATCTGCATCTACATAACCTTTTCAAATCTCATCATTTGATTTGCAGTAGACCAACTTGAGTTCTAACGTACCTTTAATGTACCTTAACAATCTCTTTAGAGCAGCGAGTAATCTATCATTTGCAAAGTTTTGATACCTTGATAAAATGCTGATACTAGAACACAAATCGGGTCTAGTTCCTAACATAGCATACATAGTGCACCCAATAATCCTTCTACATTTATTTTCAATATCAAAATTATTTGATTCATTATCTTTCAAGGATTCATAATTGAAATTATTCTCCATTGGAGTGCTTACGGGCTTACAATTAGTTATTCCAAATTTAGCTAAAACATTTTCTAAATACAGTTTTTGATCTAATACAATTATATTTTCGTTTCGTTTAACTGATATTCCTAAAAAATAGTTTAACAATCCAAAATCTTTCATTTTGAAATATTCATTTAAATTAAATTTTTAATTACATGACCCACATATTAAAAAATCATCGACGAATATTACAACATATATTATAATATAGGCAATATAGCTGTTTTAGCTGCTTCTGCCCAAAAACGTTTAGGCAACTTACTATCTGCAAGCATAGCTCTTACAGCTTCTATTATAGTGCGGAACTCCCTTTCAGCTCTCCCATTTTGTTGTGGGGTGTAGGGAACTGTATATTCATGTTTAATACAATTAGTTTTCAGCAACTTACTGAAATATTATTAAAGTCTGTTCTAATTACTTTGCTCGGAATTTAGAAGCTGATGATGAAAATTGGTACGTAATTTATAAAATGACAAATTTTTATTTTCTACCATTGCCAACTTTCATCTCACGTTTAATCTTCCATCCAATACTAATTCCACTTCAGGAAATAACTTTTCGCGTGGATATGATGATTCTATAAATATTTTCGTATTTTCCTTCAAGAAAACCTACCTATTCATTTAATTCTTTCGATATATTTTAAGTGCATCTAAAAGTATTTACTATAAATTTGTATATTTTCTAATTGTAATTTAAAAATGATTAGCATTAAAATACCGGCAATTAAACCAACAAAATTAATAAAGTAGACATATACGCCACCTATACGCCATATATGTGAATAATGAATAAAAATAAAGATTCCTATAATAGTTTAAGATACTTATTATTCATTAGTAACTGCTTTGAAAGATAGATGTCCATAGTTTCGCTTATTTCTTCTATTATTTTATTTAAATCTAAAAGAGTCTCAATAAATACTATGTATATAACTGTGGTATATAATAGTTGCGCATGTTTTACCGCTGTAGTTTTTGCAGTTATGCCGATAGAAATTGCACACACGATAAAAACAGACAATCATTGTGTTGTGCACCAAAAGGAATAAGGATACCCGATGATATCGGGGAAAGTAATTTTATTTAGTTTTTCCAGAAAAAGTGTTTAGGGATCGAGAGGAGAAACAAAGCGGAATGGGACCGGAAAGCTCCAAAAAACCTAGGGAGGAAACCATAGATAAGATAATATAATGAGGAAACCTCTAAGGACATGGGGGACCCCCCAAGAGAAAAGAACAAGACACGGATATTGAATTCCTAAGAAGAGAAAACGAAGAGCTGTGTAAACAGCTGGAAAACTTAAGAAGTCAACTCACGATACACTTACAACGGTATGATCGACTGGAAACGAAAATTCGTCCTCTGCGCGCAGTTGACGTATTTGCGATGCATGCACCGATCGTAGATCACAGACCGATATACAAAGTGTTTTAGTTTTCGCAGATTTAACCCACACTTACAACGGTATGATCGACTGGAAACGAAAATTCGTCCTCTGCGCGCAGTTGACGTATTTGCGATGCATGCACCGATCGTAGACCACAGACCGATATACAAAGTGTTTTAGTTTTCGCAGATTTAACCCCACAAGGCCCACAGGGTTTCACTCTTACAATTACGTGAACGATGGAATGTGTGTTTTGAATGTTTGCGGTTTTATTATAATTACGAACTTTTAAATACTCTAATTTGCTGCTCAATTTAGTTAGAACGGTCAGTGCATGGTTAAAATGCCCAGTTGCGCTATTTATGGATGTGCAAATTACAATAGGAAAACTAAGGGAACAGAGATTAGATATTTTAGGTTCCCAAAAAATGATGAACTTTGTAAACTGTGGTTAACTGCGTGTCGTCGGCAAGACGACATTAATTTGAAAAACGGTAAATATTACAAAAATGATTGCTGATCACTATGTTTACATATTTGTTTTCCTTATAGCATTTATTTGCTATAAAGAATTGCTATTTTGAGAAAGATTGTTTCGAAGATATTTCTGTAAGACAGAAACTTTCAAATTATAAGAAATTTAAAATATGATGCAATCCCCACTTTGAAACTGCCTGGTAAAAAGGAAAATACTAGAAATTCTGATAGAGTAGTTCGAATAAAACGAAGGCGATTGGTAGCCGAATGTCTAGCGGGATCTACAATGTCTTCTGCCTCGATCACTTCTCAAAGTTGTGAAGATAAAATAGGAATAACGGAAGGTGACATTACATTAAGTCGAGCATCTGTAAGGTAAACTTAAGAAATCAAAAATCGCCACGTGGATTCTTATTTTACTGTTTTAAATGAAACTTACTGTTTCTAGATAATTCCACAATATATTGAAAAACATGTTAAAAATTAAGAAATTTGACAATTGTTTCGATATTAAATATCATCGTCAGAATTACAGAAGTTACATTCTGACGATGATATTTAATATCGACACAATTGTCAAATTTTTTAGAATTTTTAACATTTTTTTAACATATTGTGGAGTTATCTAGAAACAATAAGTTTCATTTAAAATAGTAATATGAGTAGATTCCACGAAGTATGGGTTGAGACAGTGAATGTTGATTCTTATTCTTCTATTTCAGTGAGGATGAAAAACAAATACTTGAACTTCAAACAAAAGTTGCAACACTACAGAAAGAAAGCAATTTCCTTGTCAATCAGAATTGTGCAATGAAAGCTGAGTTGGAACAAATGAAAACTGGACTGCGACAATTTTTGTCAGAAGGTCAAATCAAAAGAATAGTACACTCAAAATATACAGCCAAACGATTGTCGCCAGATGAAATAGCATGTTCGATATCCTTACGGGGAGTGTTAGCCCCAAAGCATACCACTACTTAAGAACAAATGGTTATCCTTTACCGGCGCTTTCGACACTACGCAGATGGGCATCGACAGTCTCAGTAGAACCGGGCATTCTGAATGACGTTGTTATTTTAATGGCTAAAAAATCTTCTGATATGCAGAATATTGAAAAATTGTGTATTTTATCATTTGACGAAATACATTTATCTAATCGCATAAATATTGAGAAATCACATCAAAAAGTAATAGGGCCACATAAAACGTGTCAAACGGTAATAGCACGTGGTATTTTTAGTAACTGGAAGTAACCTGTTTATTATAATTTCGATCAAGCAATGACTATCGACGTATTATCTTCTATAATATCAAAACTTTTTGATGCAGGTTTCACAGTTGTGGGTATTGTCAGTGATTTATGTACATCTAACGTTAAAGTTTGGTCACAACTGAATATTGGACATGACCAAAATTGTTGTTTTCCACACCATAGCAATAGTTTGTTGAACGTATATGTGTTTGGTGACGTTCCTCATCTTATTAAATTATTAAGGAACCACATATTGGATCAGGGTTTTTGGGTAAAGAACACATTAATTAATAGGGATTGTTTTGAGAATTTGTTGCAACTGTCGTCGTCCGAGTTAACCATCACATATAAAATTAACCGATACCACTTAGATTTAAAATGTTCCGAAAGACAAAAAGTTAAACCAGCCGTTCAACTATTATCTAATTCTGTTGCAAAAAGTTTTCGGTTTTGTGGAGAAAATAGGCTGCTGCCATCTGTTTTACCGTGGAAGGAAGTTTCGGATTTTGTACAGTTAATAAATGATTGGTTTGACCTTTTTAATTCCCATACAAAAATTGTGGCAAAATGTACAACTAAAAATGCGTATGGAGTACATTTAGATAAGCAGAAAAAAGTGTTAAAAGAGGTGACCGAAACTATTGGGAATATGACAGTAGGCAAACATAAGTCTATCATTCCGTTTCAAAAAGGAATTCCGTTGTCAAATAGGTCACTGGAAGAATTGTTTTCTTATTTGCAGGAAAACTATAAAAGAGTCGATTACATCTTGACCTCGCGTCTAAATCAAGACGTTGTGGAAAACTTCTTCTCCTATATGAGAGGCATGGGAGCTACAAATGACCATCCAGAACCTCTAGATTTTATGTATCGTTTGAGGCGGTATATATTAGGTAAAAACTCGGCGGCAATTTTTACAGAGAACAAAAATACAGAGGAATCTGGTGAAAATGTCTAATACAACCATTAGAATCAGAAGAATCGCGTCCCATCTGCTTAACTGAAACACTACTAGCTAATGTCTCCAAAAATATTCAAATAACAAATCAGAATATATTCCTGACGATGAGTCCTTACAGTTATTGACAACCTTTGAAAGTACCGAAATAATTCGTCAAGAAGCTCTTAAATATCTGGCAGGGTACATAGCGTACAGATTTAAAGATAAATTTAATTTAGGTACTAAAACCAGCGAAATGATTTCCGTTGGAGCTCAAGATTGGGTACATTTCCTATCGAGGGGTGGTTTATTACAGCCAAATCAAGATCTTTTGAAAGCTACGGAAATTCTTGAATCCGAGTTTCGATCACTTCACGGATCATCTTTATCAAAAGAACAAAATATTTTTAAAATTTTGGCTGATAAAACTTTTAGTATTGTCGGTCAAAACCAAATTGAAATCTCATATGAAGTGATTTATTGTTTGAGTCGAACAAGAACTTACATACTCCGAGATCTAAATAAACAAATAAGTTTGCAAAATTTGAAAGCGAAAATGGAAAAGAAACTTTCAAAATTTACGAACGTTAAAAAGAAAATGAGATCGGAACAGTAAATATTTGAAAACGAAAAACCTTTTTTATTGTCATGTTATTTTTAAATAAGTAAGTTGCATCTTATTCAATGTGTTTGTATGCTTTAATGCATCCAGATTACCCCTGATAACCCCATACTTGGACTTGTCCTAAAATGTGGCTTTTGATACAACTCAAAAAGGTTCAATTATTTTTCTGTTTCAGTAAAGTTTAAGTTTATTTTAATTATTATAATATAAATTATCTCTTAGTATGAACAATAAAGATTTGTATAATCATCCCGTCAAACAAATATCGCCATAAATAATTATTGATGCTACCGAGAGTGGCATTCGTGGCCATAATATAGAAATGAATATTGCACGCAGTCACGTCACACGCCAAAAGTTTGATGCGCGTAAGCATGCCGTTGTGAGTGTATCGTGAGTCAACTGAAGGAGCAGACTGAAAAAGCTGAAAAAAGCAGCAGCAGTTGTTAGAGGCTATTAACAACTCCAGCATGAGAAGCCGCAGCCCCAGAAATAAGAACAGGAAAATGAGAGCGACGCAGGAAAAAACAAACGAATACGAAGAAAGGACACGAGTACTGACGACTGCTCGGGTGTAATCACCGACAGCCCCTTCCAAACACAAGGAAGACGGGCAAGAAAAAATGAATCTCTCAAGCAAGAGATATATAAAACTCAAAAATCTGCCCTAATGGGCAAGATAGCCGAGAAGGTAGCCTTGAAGAAACTTCAAGAACCAGAAGCCATTGGGATACTGCAAGAAGAACAATTCGGATTCAGGAAACAACGAAGAGCCGAACAACGAATCCTTAAGGTAGAATACGCCACACAAGGATTCAACAGAAACCAAGTAACGCGAGCCACCTTCTTGGATGTTAGTAACGCCTTTGACCGTGTCTGTTTGTAACTATTTAATTACTGATGAGTTGCAAATTAATAACATTTTAATATATTGTAAGTAGCAAAGTAAACAATCAATTAAGTGAATTTTTCTATTTTCTGTTACTATTTAAAAAAGATATGATGTCCAAATTTTTACTACTGTTTATCAATGCGATTATTAATTATCTGGCCGGCTTTAGAAAACATCAGTCTTTCTCATGGGAGGGACGTGGCTGGCACGAAAGAATATAGCTAAAGCACTTTTGAGACATTTACAGAAAGAAGTCCAGTTGACTTTCCAGTCTGTTTACAATAGGCATATCAAGATAATTTTTAACTAAAATGTGAGCTGGTGAGTGGAATAGTTTTTGGGTACCTTCACCATTTGAAGTAATTCCAATACCTGATTTTTAAATATGAGATTAAGAAAAATACATTTAGCACATTTCATTACTAATTTATTCGATGGTTAGATTAATTTTTTTTTATTTAATAATACGGATCAACTGCGTGGGTCATTAGCGTCATTAAAATTTACAAAAAAAGCAAGTTATACATAAAAAAAATGTTTTCATGAGTCTCAGAACGTCTATCAATTTGAGAAACTTTTTTAAATTGTGCACATTATATGATGATCCTAATCTAATATGTCTTCAATTTTACCAGAAGGAAGATGGGCCTGTTGTTTCGCTGCTAATTGCGGACACTGAGTAAGTAAGTGTTTCACGGAGAGTAGTTCATTGCAATAGTTGCATCTTGGTTTAGGATCTTTACTGAAAAGATGACTGTGTGTTAGTCTAGTGTGGACTAGGCGTAGTCGAGTTAGTAGGACTTGGTCTCGACGATTTTTAGGTCATGCAGACCAGGGCTTTATTGACTTTTTCATTTCGTTTAACTTGGTTGTAGCACTTTCCACCGATTTTCCCACGCACTATTTATTTTAGATTTTATTGTACATTTTATATCCGCACTCACTGATAGTCTAATAGTTTCGGTTGTGTCACTGTCTGCGGCTTCTTTGGCGTATTTATCTGCTTCTACGTTACCATGAATTCCTATATGGGATGGTATCCATATGAAGATAACATTCTTATAGCTTTGTTCGCCAAAGTAGAGTTCTTGTTTTATTTTTGTCGCAATGGGATGATCTGGGTAAGTGGCTTGTAAGGCTTTTATAGCGAGGGAATCCGAAAGAATGAGGTGGTTATGTGCGTCAGATGCATTTATGAGGATTAATGCTTCATATAGTGCATACAGCTCTGCTGAGTAGAGCAGGTTGGTGAGAGCTTGAGCATGTGGGTCCAGGCTGTGGTCTCTTCAGCAGCTCCGACTTTATTAGAAGACTTTGAGGCGTCAGTATAAATGTGGAAGTAGTCAGGGAAATTTTCTAGTATGCTGTTTAGCGTAGATCTAATAATGTAGGGGTTTTCAGAATATTTATTATAGAAAGACTGGTGATGCAAGTTGGAGTTTTGATTTACCAGGGTGGAATTGAACTAAGTTTCATTGGGAAAGCATTCTGGAAGTGAGTAATTAAGTTTAGTTAGCTAGTTTTTAATTCAGACATAGTAAGGTTTGGAGGTTTTTGGAATAGATTGGGGAAGTTTTCTGTGGTGCAATTTTGACAGGTAGGGTTAGAGATATTTTGCCTTATTTTGGCTGCATACACTAGACTTATGTACATTCTTCTGTCTTCTAGCCATGATTCTCCAACTTCACTATATAGGCTCTCGATTGGTGTGTGCGGAATGACCCTGTTATTATGCGTAGAGCAGTGTTATGAATGCTATTTATCCGGTTTAAATCGTATAGGCAATTGAATCGTAATCTAACTTGGAACTGATTAATGTACGATAAAGCGTGAGCAGAGTTTCTCGATCAGCACCCCAATTTTTATTAGCCGGCATGTCAGGAGGAAATGTGGCATTTCAAGTTAAGAGATTCATCAAAAGTCATTCCTAAGAATGTAACAGATGTTTCAGTTTCTAAATATTTTCCATACAAGCGTAGATTTACGCGCTCTAGAATTTTCTTTTTCGAAAAAATAATGATTTTTGATTTCTCGGTTGAAAAGATGAAGCCTGTTCGTTCTGGCCAATGTTCTAAATGGGAGAGGAGCTCTTGTGCGATTTTCTGACTGTTTAAGGTACTTTTGCAGTAAACGACCAGGTCATCTGCATATAAGCGGGCTTTAAGTGGCGTTTTTAATCCTTGTAGAACATCGTTCATTGCTATTATGAATAAGGTCGGGCTAAGTACAGAACCTTGTGGAATGCCGTTTTTTTGAAATCTTAAGTCAGACATTGTGTTGTTTACTTTAAAGATGGGTTTATACAGAAAATAAAATAACATAAAATAAGATAAAATATAAAGTTGACCTTATGGAAAATCTAAATAGCGTTTATACAGGAAATAACAAATAAGAGATAAAATAAAATAAAATAAAAGTTGGCCAACTTTTATCTTCGATATTTTATTTTATCTGAAAATGAATGTGCGCAATCGTAAGATTATTGATTATTGCATGTTTGGTATTAATTGTGGTTTGGTACACATAACCTTACTTTTAATACGTACTTTTGTCGTTTGTTATTAGGAAGAAAACAATAAAATTAACTGTCTCGACCCTTACTTGGTGGAATCTACTCATATTAGTGTTTTAAATGAAACTCACGGTTTCTAGTTAATTTCACAATATAATAAAAATTGTTGAAAATTCTAAAAATTGACAATTGTTTCGATAAATCAATATCATCGTCAGAATGACAGAAGTTACATTTCATTTGATGCCTACCTGATGTTTAGTAGTTATTTTTGGCTAGACCAAGAAGTGACCTAACTTGTGATTGACTTAATATATGTTAATAGAAAAAAGAAGAAGATGTGATATTACAAATATTGAAGCTTAGATATTATTAGCCCTATGGTGATATCCTGGATATCATTTTTCCAATTAAGATCAGTATAACTGTGCAATGATATAGAAAAACAGGATAACTATATCTGCCGATCTTTACAATTCAACGGAAACAGAACAAAACCTCAAAATATGGATTGGAAGGGTACGAAATATCGATTTTTTCGAAAATGATCGAAAAGTTTCTTAAATATTTTTAATTCCGATACTAGCGATGCTTTCGCTTAATCGAGCTCAGTTTCCTTTGCTTTGATCTTTGATCACAAATAAAAATTGTCTTATATTATCTGTGATTTGGTACTATAGTCTGTATATATTTTTCTTTGTGTGTGAAGGCTTTAGTTCCATTGATGGTTTGTTAAATTCTGATAATTTTGATACAGTTCCTAAGTAATCACTCTTTGAATAATATATCGATATATTGAAATATCGATATTTTGTATTATCCATATATCGAAACTGTTGAATAATATAGATACGATATATCGATGTTTTTCTTCCCATTCCCAACTAAAGACCGATCACTTTGACACACATTTTTTTTTATGTTCCGTGTATTTGACAAGCGACAGTTAAACAATTATTTTATTTTATTTGTCTGTATAAACCGAACAAACTTTCCTTATTTCTTTCTATTTTATTCTATGCTATTTTATTTTATTTGCTGTATAAACCCAACTTAACTTTAAACGATCTGTCTTGTAGGAAGTTTGTGATGACGAATAAGTAATGTTCCTGTATATCCCAACTATGTAGCTGTTTAATAATATAATTATGCCAGGCGGTGTCGAATGCTTTAGTAATATCGAAGAATGTCGTTAAGCATTTACTTTTTAGTGCAAACGCTTCATTGATTTCGCTTTCAAGTTATGATGTTATCTAACGTTGATCTTCCTGATCTATAGCCACTCTGTTCCGGTATTATTAGGTTGCGTTTTTCCAGTGTCCACAGTAATCTTTTGTTAATCATCTTTTCTATTAATTTGCTCATGATACATGTGAGCGAAATAGGGCGGTAAGATTGGGGATTTGATTTCGGAGTCCGAGACTTATGTATAGGGATTATTAGCGACTCTCGCAAATTTTTCGGGAATTTATGTTGTAACCAGATAATATTAAATAACTGGAGTAGATGTTGATGAGCTCTTTCGGGAAAATGCTTAAGAAAAATGATGGAAATGTGATCAGGTCCAGGAGAGGAATATTTGAAGCTTGATAATGCTTCGTGATATTCTGCCATGGTTAGAGGTAAATTTAATCAATACTTTCCGCCTTAATTTCAAAGTTGTTTTGATCTTAGAATTCTTTGTGAAGGTTAAGTGATATGTTCTGGTTGATTTCGTTGGAGATCTGTTCGTAGACATTAGCGAGGGCATTTGCTGTCAGTGTTGTTATTTAATGTGTGGCCTTCGACCTCAGATCTCTTAGTTTTATTATTGCCTTTTATGCCAGATATTCTTCTTACTTTGTTCCAAATTTCGGTCATTGGTGTATCTGAATTTAGTGATGATACGTAGTCAGCCCATGATTTGCGTTTTTGATTGTATACCGGGATTTTGCGTGCAGTCTCAAAAACTCTACTTTGCATTGTACTCTTTTCAGTCGTTTATATTTATTAAAGGCATTTTTGCTAGCTTCGATGGCGGTTTTGAATTCGTTATTCCGCCATGGTACAGCGCGTTTCTTATAATGATAGTTTATTTTTCCGATTGACTTAGTTGTGGAATCTATGATTATATTTGTAAAGTGCTTTAGTGATTGTTCGTCTTTGTCAGAAGAAACTGTACAGTATTCGATTTTATCTTTAATTGAGGATGAGAAAAAATCCCAATCTGCATTTTTTCAGATTCCATGCGGGAGCGATGGGGCTGTCACTACTACTGTTTGAGTTATAATATATAATGATGGGATAGTGATCGCTGTTGTATGTATAGTCTAGTCTATACCAAGTTAGTAATGGTAACAATGTTGGATCGCAGATCAACACACGAATAGTCTCCAGTTTGAATGTTGAATCTAGTAGATCTTCCATCATTCAAAATAACAAGGTTGTGCCGATCAGTTGTTTGTTCTATGATTTTACCCTTAGTGTTTAAGGAGGATGACCCCCCCCCAGTTAGAGTTATGTGCATTAAAGTCCCCTACGATGATTCTCGGTTGAGGTACCTGCTCTACCAAATCATTAAAATATATCGTTCATGGAATTGAAGTGCGGGTGGGAAATATATATTGCAGATGTGGATGTCGTTTGTATCGTGAATTTTGATATCAATCGCTTCTAGGTTTGATTGTAGAGGAATTTCCAGAGTTTCGATGGTATTACGTGTTAGAATTGCGACTCCACCGCTTGCTCTCTGAGAACCATTACAATGTTTGCAGAATTTCTGATACTGGCTTAGAGCTTGAACTTTGTCGTCTTTGAAGTTAGTTTCCTGGAGATATATATTATTTCGGATTTATATTGGTTTAATATATGCTGTAGCTCCGGAAATTTGTCAATGAAACCATTTTGGTTCCACTGTAAAATTGAAGTGAACATATTGAACGGGGAAAGTTAATAGCTGGATCGTTGTGAGGAATCGCTATCTAGTTCTGAGGCCTCCGTGTCTGAGGTCATTTGGAGATGCATTAAAAGTTTTGTACATGTAGTTTTTACGCATCTATCTTTGAAATGTGGGTAAATATTTGTCAGTATGCGTATTAGAGCGGTAAAGTCTGTTGTGTAGTATTTAACTATACTTAAGGGATCGGGGGATCCGTATACATTTTCAAGGAGGTCCGATATTTGATCAAAGCCTAGAACAAAAGGAGGGTTCTGTTCAGCGATAGTCTGTCTTACGGGTTCCATAAGTGCCGACGTGGAAGCTGCGTTTTTTTTTCTTTTTTGAGGATTGTTTCGGTTGGCTTGCTGAAAGGATTTGTTTGCAATGTGTTCTTTTCGGCATCAGGTTGAGGGGACGGTGTGGTGATTTCATTGCATGTAAGTTTTGACGCATTCTGAGATACAAAACCTTCCGTAGATGTGTTTTTGGGATAATTGAGGTTTTTCTATGTTAATGGGGGTGGGTAATAGGTGTTGTGTGAGGATTTTTGGTTCGCTATTATACTGTTGGGAATTCGCCTCGGCGCTAGCTGATTTCGGGTTGTTGAGAAGTGCTTCAGATTGTGCAGTAGGTGAGTGAGATGTATTGGTTTGACTATTTGGTGTTACGGACTGGATTGGAGAATTAGCTGCTAAGTGTCCTGATTTTTTACAAAAGTAACATATTAGAAAATCGTCTGAGAGAAATATTCTATAGGAGGTGCTGTCATATGTCACTAAAATTGATTCAGGTAATGAATTTGTTGGTGGGCTTATGAATACTTGCCGCCTGAAACTATAGATGTGGCTATATTCAGGAAGATTTGAGCTTATTCTTAAAAATGGCATCGAGGAAAGTTATTCGATGCCTAAATTATTTAGCTCATTTATTATCAGATTATGAGGAATAGCGGGGCTCATATTTGATTGTATAAGTCGAACTGTTGGTGTGACACGTCTTCTGGCCTCTACAAAATTGCCATTAATTTTTCCATCATGTTCGGTAATGAATTTATCGACTATAGTGGTACTGGTTAAGTATATACACATCCGGTTGTGAGATAATTTTGACAAAAACAAAATATTTTTTGGTTGGATAATTTCTCCAAGTGGTGTTAAGTAATCCTGTATTTTTTCATTATTACCTGCGGGAAAAATTATTGCTTTGTGTTTTTTTGGAAACTGTTGTTGAGTGATTGAGGAGTAGGTGTTTTGAGAACTTCTGTAGTCGGAAGTCTCGACAGATATAATTTCCATAATTGTTGCTAGGTGCCTGAATGCGGGCCTATATTCCTATTTATATTTATCATATCATTTGAAAAACGAAATTTGGCCGGTTTTGTTGTAAGTAAATAAAATGATGCAGGTAAATTACAAATAAACGGTTTTTGTGGTGTGAGTCAAAAGTGACTTACGTGTTCGATGGAAGAGCACTAATATTCACTATACTGTCTGTAATTGTGTTTTACTTTGATCAATAAACACTGTTAAATTTGAAAAATGTAGGAGCTGACACAAATAATGTTTACACATTCGTTGCCAGAACCGAACTCTGTTAGATTCATTCATTTAGTAATTACTCGATAATTCCCATCACTACTTGACATCACAGTCATCTAAATGAGACTGCTCTGTTTGTATGTAATCTGTAGTGTTCTTTTGTAGTTTATAAATGGTTATTTGTTATAATATTGACTATCACCAAAAGCACACCATAGTGTGTTCAGTATTCAACTCGTTGTAGCTGGTTCTTTTTTGGTGTTGTTAAAATAAACTGTTACACTCCTTTTTTCTTTTGAACTTTTAATTAATAAAACAAATAAATGGACTGTATGTTATTACAAAATAAAATAAACATGTTATGTTGTCTGTCTCTAATGTCTGAATTGGAAAAGTCTGTCTTAGGGCAAAGACAGACACGGCGGTTTTGACCGAAGCGTTTATCGAGTCGATACGTCTTGTAATGTAACATAATAGTGTAAAACACACACAGCGGTCCGTACCGCCTCTGGATTTTCAAACCGCTTCGGTTGGTCATTCTTGTGAGCAATCGAGTGGGTTTTTGTTTATCGAAGCGTTGGGTGGTTCTTTGTATTTAGGTACGTCCGTTGTCCGTTCACACGCACGTGGTTTTCTGCTAGTTTTCTACAAAAATGGATGGAGGGAATGTAGATGTCGAGAAACTAATAAGTGAAATAGAAAGTCGACCTGCACTTTGGAATATGAGAGAAAAAGGGTACAGTGATAGAAATTTAAAAAGTGTTGGGAGGAGATCATCAATATTTTTACCTATGAAGACAACAGTGTATGAAAATGTCCTTTTTGTTGCCTCTCTTCAATAATTGGCCTTCGTTTTCGTTGTTTCTTCTTATTTACTTTCCAATACAGATAGAGTAATGACAAGTATACTACGTCGTCATCCATCGTGCACTATTATCTCACCGAAACAAAAATCGCAAATGAAACCGTTCTAATGTGTTTTGTTAGAAGGCGACCGATTCGATAAACGCTTCGGTCAAAACCGCCGTGTCTGTCTTTGCCCTTATCGCGCATGGCACTTACACTTGCGGCGCGCGCTTCTACCGTTTCGGCTCCACTACGCTTGTTCCAATGTGTGACGGCCAGGGCGTAACCAATTAAACGAAAACGGGTACAACATAGTGTACAAGAGGTCGCTCTCAGTATAGCAAATAAGGTTTTAACGGATTAAGGTGCAGAAATAAAAAATAAAATACAAAACAGTTTTTATTGAAAACAATTACTTATTTCATAAAAGTAAGGTACAATTTGAAAACATGAATATACTAACAAATAATAACGGTAAAAGAAACAAATAAAAGATCTGTTGGTACACTGTTGCATGTTTCTGTAACTGCTATAAAAGTATTTTTAAACTCTGGTAAATGTAAATCAGTTGGGACTGATAGATCCCATTAAAAAAAGATATATACGTAAAAACA
Organism: Galeruca laticollis; assembly: GCA_963921935.1. NCBI lineage: Eukaryota > Metazoa > Arthropoda > Insecta > Coleoptera > Chrysomelidae > Galeruca > Galeruca laticollis. The sequence goes on from OY998177.1 coordinate 102,555,319, forward strand.
TTGAACATAAGATACTCATTCGTATTTTAAAATAAAAAAAAACGAGCGGTCACAGTGGAAATGGACAATGTCACCGGAGATTAAAAAAATTGAACCCCCTAGAGCTAAAATATAACCTGCAACCTTCCCCCTCCCATATACTTTAGTGAATATAAATTAAAACAATCATGATAAAAATAACCATATATCCTCCCAAATCATGCTGAGAATGTATGAAATCATTACCACTAAGTAAAATGCAAGGAAGTTTCAGAAAGTCCACGTCTTCTGGCACTCCAAATCCAAATTTTTTGTGTTTATTTACGTAACTGTGTGTGTTTTTTTTAATTTCAATCCAAATCAGGTGAACCCAGCTCCTAATTCATACTCCTCGAGCCAAGAACTACTTAAACTACTAAGCAGTCAGTAAAAAGCAAGATTGTTATACGGAAAAGATATTCTCTAGTTCCAAAAATTTTCTTCCAAATTCTTTATAATCTTTTAAAAATAGTAGTAAGCATCAAATTACTTATAACTTGATATTTCTTACTAATATTTTGTGGTAAATGTGCGTAAAATGTTTTGCAACAACCAGTGGCGTAATTATGATGAAGTTCTAGGGGGGATGAACAACCGGGAGGCCTGGATACCGTAATTTTTTTCAAATTACAAGTCCCAAAAACTGCATTTTAGCTTTGTTTTTCTTATAAAATTGTAGCGTACAGTACCTATCTTTTAGTACATTTTAACCAAGTAGGTTTGCTATGCTTATGTTTTGGAGTTTTTTTTATTTTTATGGTTGGGGTAGGGGGTTCTATTATCCTCACACCCCCCCCCCCTACTTACGCCACCGGTAACAATCATAATTCAATCTGAATCAGGCATTTTGGTCTGATTACAATCGTAACAAAGTATTTTTATAACCAATTCGGCAATAAAATAGATGTGAATAAAAAGGAATTTAAATAGAAAATATTGCACTGGACTTGACATTTTGATGGTATTTCCAATGCATTTTCTTTAAAGGGGGAAGTTATATTTTTAGGAAAACACTGACGATTCCTCAAATTAACTTGCTTCTTTTAAAAAGCTGTAAAATATTAAAGGAGCTCGGAATATGGTATCTAACTTTTCTATTTCAAAGAAGAGCAGTTGGAGACTATGGAGGATTGATTTGGAGAGTGGAGTTTCAAGTCCAAGTCTGCCATTTCTAGAGAGATTTTGTCCAATTACAACAATTTTTATGGTGAATTTGTTCTGGATGTCATCTTGGGGCATTTTCCAATATTAACAACTGACAACAATGGCAAATAGAAACCTTACTGTGACAAAAATATATGAAAAAATCTGTCAACTGAAATTTTTTATCGAAATATGTAACTTAAGTGTTATTTTCTAATTTAAAGGATTTAAATCGGGTTAAAACAGAATGAGAAACTTCCTTTTATTTTTGAATATTGTCGATAGGGGGAGAAAGGCCTGTATCAAAATGTTCTCATTTATGGTTAATAAAAAGCCTATTTTATTATTTTATAAAGTTATTAGACTTATAAATAAAAAGTTATTCAAATGATGCTTGTATTAAATGAAACTAATTAATTTTCAGTTATTTTGTCCAATGTATAAACAAATATCCAATCTGTGTTGAAATAAAAACGACTCAACTCAAAAATATACAAATTTTGTGTTGAAATAAAAACGACACAACTCAAAAATATCCAAATTTTGTGTTGTAACGGTCTTGCCTAATCCCATTTGGATGACATTAAATAACAATGTTAAAACACATACTTACAGATCGATAAAAAGTTGAAAAATGTTGATTAACTTTTGTGTGATCCATTTCAATTAAAAACACTCGTATATAGAAAAGTTTTGCTAAAATTTGGCAACAACGCAATTTTTTAAATTTGTGTGGGTTAAATTTGTTTAGCTACGAAATTCTACGTTGAATTATTTTACGTGGGTGGTTCCAATTGTAATGGTTCACTACGAACAAAAATGCGTTTAGGTCTGGAAAAAATATTCTTTGGTAAACTAACCATCTAACAAAGATAAAGTATTTAAAAATATAAAATTTACAAAATACTGTGTGCTCCAAAAAGCTCTAATAAAATATACACACCGAAAGAAGAACCAAAAATTTGAATAACAAAAAAAACTGTACAAAAACGAAAATAATGGTAATTTTTCCAACATTGAGGTAAACAAAATGTCGAACTACAGATAAAATATGTTAGGATAAAATGTATATTTGTAATACGGAGGAAATAAAAAAAAGTTTCATAAATAATGTACAATTTTATCTGAAGTTCAATAAAAATAGATTTAAAATTAAATATTATTATTATCCGTTTCCGGATATGTTTCCTAAGCTAATTGACCTGTACCAAAATATGTATTTTTGGTTTTTTCCAAGGAAAAACACTTAAATTGGTCGTGTAAAAATATTAAGGACACTTTATTTTGGTCCGTACGTTATGCGGGCACCCAACACCAGTTAAGTTTAAAGTTTCAAGCTTAAACTATACAGAAAATATATTAAAAAGGATACCCCGTTCCGTAAAAATTTTCAATTTTATAGAACATTTTTTACGCAGAAATCAGATTAAAAACAGGTAATTGTTGAATATGAAAAGATGTGCAGTCAGCGAAAAATATTTAAATTAAGATATTTTCAATGATTCTGCAAATCAAAATTTTATTTTAACTGAGCGTAATTACGGCGTCTTCAGGCTTAGCTAAATTAATTACAGACGTGGTTACACGAGTGGAAGGTCAAAACGATCGAATCAAGAAGCTTCCTGTTAACTAGAATGAATGTATACTAGGGTGTCCCATATCTTTTGAGGTTTTTTTTGAACGCATAGATTCTAATTATAATAATTCCATTATAAAACACTCACAAAATAAATTTTACGTCATTGGGTGTCTATTAACCCGTGCCGACTTGCCTTGAAACATATCATGTGCCGCCCAAACTGTCAGTGGAATATAACTTGCTGCATCGTGAATAATTACTGCGGTTGACATTTTGGAACAAGGTGATGATCCTTCGTCTCCTAGGAAACATTTCGTTCCATCACAGCGTCTTCTATTCTCCTATACAACAACTTTCGAGTTCGAATGAGAGCTCTTAGGTTTTTACAGCTCCAAAGGGAACCAGGACAACCGGGCTGCTTAGCGGGTGTAGATAAAAAAGAAGAGACAAAACGACTTGCATGCTTGTTATCGGCAATACCGTGTACTTTTTTACTAACCTAACAACACGACGATACATTTTCCAACTCCAATTAAAGTTGTGAAGTGCATGTGTCGACTGTATTTGAAGCAACACCATTTAAAACATCCATAAGTGTAGAAAAGACTTTGTTACTCCAAAATTAGTAGCAGCTTTAGACAGATGTCAATTCAGCATAAGAGACTGTGTTTATATTCTTCAGGCTACAGTGGAGGCACTTGAACATAATATTGAAGTATATCCAATCAACAAGTTCTCGATTCAACGCATTCGGACATAAACAAGAAAAGAAAGGGCAGAAAATATCAAAATGGATTTTTAAAATGAAGTCTTAACTATTCACTGGAATGGGAAAGTGTTATCCGGCTTGCACGTAACAAGTTCTAAAGATTACCGACTTCATGTTGTAGTTACGTTTGGAAATAGAAAACAACTTCTTGCTGTGCCTAAACTGGAAAACTCTACTGATACAGAACAAACTAAAGCTGAGTTGAGAACAATTAATGATTGGGATCTGGCTGATAAAAGTGCAGATAATTTGTTGTGACACAACAGCATCAAACATAGGTCGCTTCAATGATGCATGTGTGCTCTTGGAACAAGAACTACAAAGAGAGTTGTTATTTTTCGGCTGGTATTAAGGAGGGTATTTGAAACGAAAATCCACCAAGTAACAAGTTCAGGGATGATTAGAGAAACATTGACTCTAAAAACATTCAAACTGATACTGCAAAATAGCATTTTAATGACAGGAAATTGATGAATTACTTAATTTTTATTTGGATGAACTTCAAAAATCAATTGTAAGAGATGACTACCGCGTACTTGAGCTATATCTATTATATTTTTGGTGGGAGATGTTGACAAGAGCCTAAAAATTGGGCCTCCTGGTGCAATACATCAAGTGAGATTAGAAATTGAACAACAAAGAGAAACAAGGACTTCAAGATATCTGTTTGTTTATTACAACGGCTTATGTTAAGTCATGGCTTCAATGCAGTTGGTCGGTAAAGGCATCTTATCAAGATTTGTGTTTTCTGAAAACATTAAGGAGTAAAATTCTAAAGAAGCCTTAAGCAAATTTTCGCATCATTTATATTATTTAACTAAGGAAGTAGTCATTTTATCGCTTTTCGATGTTGAGGAGATTAATGTTCAAATAAAAACGAAAATGGTAACTAACTTAAAGAAGGAAAGTCTCAGATTCTGTAAAAAGATATATGTTCCATCAAAGAATTGCGCAACTGTAAGGTAAGTTACTTTTAGGTTGAATTTTTAGTTTTTTAATTTTTAAATGATTTTAATTTTGCTTATTTCTGTCCTAGATAAAACTTAAAGTGTCCCTCTTGATGAAAGTGCAATGTTTCATTTTTAGAAGCTAAAAGAACAGTTCAATCTCAAAATCAGTGAATGATACAGCTGTCCAGCTAATACAAAACTTTCATGTGCTTAATAACAGTTGACTAAAAAGGAAACTCTGAAAAGGAAATAATTTTCACTTTTATGTAATTTTAAATCAATATTGGTATTTAAAAACTTGTTTTAAAATTTTCAAGTTAAATTATTCCATATAAATTAAACAATTGAATGTTAAAGATAATATATCCATGCAGATTTTCCATTTGTATTTGCGGTCTACTCGGCACGGGTTACCATCACTTTAGGGAGGGAGATAATATTTTATAATTGATCCCTTTAAAAACAATTAGAGGTCATGAGTAACAATTTAAAAAAAATATTTTTTTAGGCTATATAAGAAACATCCTAATGTATACTCAAGAAGGGAAACATAATAAAAGATCTATACTGGTTAATCCTAAACACTATTAATTGTTCAATTGTTCAAGAAAAATTAGGCAGTTTTGGATCAAAACTATCAAAGTATATATATATATATATATATATATATATATATATATATATATATATATATATATATATATATATATATGTATATATATGTGTGTGTGTGACGACGTCAATCAGTGAAATCCGTCATTCCCTGAAATGCCTAGTCGTTTCACGTATTGCCGGCAAACAACGTAACTCAATTTTTGGTACACCGTTTGCCCAATAGTTTCAGGCATTCCCTGTAATTACGCTGTAACTAGCTAAATGATTTAAGTTACCCTGTTTGCCGGGTTCGGTCGAACGCTGCTAATTATTGTGTTGTGTTCTTTTTGTGAAAACTGAAATGTCGAAGCATTCAGAGTTGTTTTATAAGTAGTTTGATGGTTATTACTCCAATCGAAACAAGAAAAAACTTTGAAACATTGCGGAATTGACTGAGTTAAGTAAATACCTCAAATTACTGCAACCTACAAAATCACTTGAAATTCGCACACTGTTGTCACATTTAACACGATTTTATATTCATTTGCTTGGGGTAAGAGTGATTTTATTGTGTGCTTTTGTATTGGTTTTTGAGCATGTAGATTTTAATTATATGGTATTACGTTTTCTTTTTTTTTCTTTTAGGTTGCTACACAAATTCTGCAGGCTAAACAAACTTCTGGAAAAAAAACGAGAAGACAGTATCACCTTTTATCTTTATATGATGTGTTGGAAGTGGCAGAAGAAAAAATAGTAATTATAAAAGGCAAACATGAAGAAGGAAAGTATGTTCCGAGGTTCCTTATGAAAAAATATTTGATGTTGTTTATGAAGCACACATTAATGTTGGTCATGGCGGTCGGGATAAAATAATGCACATTTTAAAAACAAAATATGACATTGCTCGAAACATGTGAAGTTTGCCAAAAGAAAAGAAACAAGTCTCATGTAAATCTCACCATAAAACCTATTATCTCAACAAACTTCAACTTTAGAGGACAAGCGGACATTATGGATTTTCAATCTTGCCCAGACAATGACTACCGTTGGTTGCTTAATTATCAAGATCGCCTAACAATTTTTTTTCTTTTTACGTCCTCTTAAAACAAAAACTGCGAATGAAGTAGCAAACGAATTGATGAAAATATTTTTGGAAATTGGTGCAAAGCGACAATCGTCGAGAATTCACGGCATCTGTGATCTCGGAAATGGTGAAAATTTGGTCATCTTTAAAAATTCTTCATGGTCGATCAAGGCATCCGCAATCGCAGGGAAGCATAGAGAGAAGCAATCAAGATGTGAGAAATATGCTTAGAGTATGGATGTACAAGGGTGTGGATTGGATTTGCATGACTCTTGAAACAAAACATCAACTGCCCAGTGATACACTCTATTGTTCACCGAGAGACTATGTGGAAAATCTTTACGTCAAATGAATGAATGAATGTCGCGAAAGTGATGGTTAGGTTATTAGAGGGGAAAACGTGCGTTACTCACAAAAAGTTTCGTGACTTTTTAACCGTAATATATATATATATATATATATATATATATATATATATATATATATATATATATATATATATATATATATATATATATATATATATATATATATAATAACAAGATGTGCGTGACATATGAACAACGAATAGTTTAGTGGGTATAGCCCCTCCTTCTATTTGCGTGCAGCATGTCTGCGGTTACGACTCATTTCAGTAGCCCCTCCTTCTATTTGCGTGTAGCATGTCTGCGGTTACCACCATTTCAGTAGCCCCTCCTTCTATTTGCGTGCAATACCCACTAAACTATTCGTTATATATATATATATATATATATATATATATATATATATATATATATATATATATATATATATATATATATATATATATATATATATATATATATATATATATATTATTGGAACTTGTTACTTCACACCGATATTCGTTGGTTAAGCGCCGGAAACTGTTTGCAACGATTCTTTAGCCTAAGCAAGGAGATTCCTATTTTCCTTAAAGATGAAGTCAGTTCCAACACTACGGAGCAGGGAGAGCAAAAGGTAGATGCTCATTTTTTTTGTTTTAACCGACTTGACATATCACCTTAACGAATTTAATTTGAAGCTATAAGGAAAACAACAGAATACTGCCAACTTACTTCAACACATAAATGCATTTAAGAGTAAAATTTAGGTCTTCAAATCTTCATTAGAAAAAAATAATACCTCATTTTTTCCAAGTTGTGAATAGCATTTTGAAGAAATAAAGGATTTTGAGGAAGTTTTAAATTTACCACATACATTGACACAATTGCAGAATGATTCGAAAATCGATTCAGCGACTTTAAAAAAAACAAAAGAGATATTTCAGTTTTTACTCAGCACCTTAAAATTTCAGTTGAGAATGTTTACTGAGCAGACCTTCAATTGGAATTGTGTGATTTGCAATCAAATCCTTTTTACCAAGTAAGAACTGAAACTGGATTGGACTTTTTCAAGTTGCTGCCAGAAGAACTTGCGAAACTTAGGGATTACACTTGGCTCAATGCTGGGAAGCAAGTATCTTTGCGAAAGAAGCTTTTCCAACAAGAAATTTATAAAGTCAAAATATAGATGTTCCCACTAATTTTTTTGCAATTTGATAATTTTGCAATAAATTAAAATAACAATACAAATGCGTTTTTTTGTATACATATGCCTATTAAAACTCACTCATAAAGTTACATACAAAGTATTTTATAATGTAGCCCTCAAAACCGCATTTTTTTCAAAGTGGCCTTTGGTGTACTTTTAGTTGGACAGCCCTGCACCTGATATATAGTATTTGCTAACTAAGGTTAGTTAGATTTCAAAAGAGTTTGGGGTAATAAGCACCTATCAAATAACATCAATGAAAGCCCCGCTTTCCATAGCTAGTATGCCGCCAATAGACTTTCTGGTACAAGAAAGAATGCTCATAGAATAGGGAGAAACCACAAAAGAAGCTCGCAAAATAATCTTGGAGAGATGGCAAGAAGGAAAAGCGGTGTGGACAAATAATTAATAAATCAGTCTCGTGTCTTTGAACACCAATTAGACTTTATGATGTCATCTGTTCCCAAACATTATCTAATGCTGTGAAAATCCTCGTTGTTTGATTGATGTCTATATTGGTTTCGAAGTAATTTAATTGGAATTAGCTTGTTCCATCTTTTAAAACTAATATAATCATACATATGAAGAGTGGATTTATTAAATCAAACAGTGAACAAATGACGTCATAACAGTGACGTGACAAGTATTGGGCATTTCGCGCGAAATTTGAAACATTATTTAAAATACATGATTTTAAAGGCTTTAGCCATATTTAAAATAATAATAAATATTTGCGGCTATATTCGGTACAAATGCATGATTTGAAACACTCCCAAAAATAGTCAACATCCCTATTATACCATTTGCATCATAACCAATAAATCAAACAACATTTCTATGTCAATACCGTCAATTTCTAATACAGTTGTACAAAAATCTGGACACCCTATTGTTATTAAAAATTGTCAAAATTATACATTAAATGTAAATTCACCGTTTTAAATTTTTAAAATATTTTCAAAAAAGTCATTGTTTGGGGTAGTTTAATTATTTTCTACCCCCCAAATGAAATCGAACATTTTTTAACAATAAATCCTTTAAATGTACAGCAAAATGAGTGTACATTCTGAAATACAGATGATAACTTAGATATTCTTTTTATTGGACACAAAACCAACCTCAACAGTATCGTATTTATTTATTGCACATTCTATATTTTCGCAGATAAGCTTAATCTCTTAATTTCGGTAGTACCGCTTAGTATCTCGCTGAATACATTTTCTAATTTGTTATACTAAGCACAACTTTTGGTTAGTTTGTATAAAATTGAAAAAGTTGTGAAACATCCTACTTTGGAATAAACCCTGCTACCGTTTCCTAATTAACAAACAATCCCCCACCCGTTGTGTATCGAAATTTTTAGGTTATAAATGAGAATTGAAAATAAATAACTTCACCTGGTTATATAGACAAAAATATTGATATTTCCAATATTTAATAATTTGAAATATATAAGTACAATTGATATTTTTAAATTAAGATTTGGTTTTAACAATTCTTTGTATTTCCAATATTGATAAACAAAATGAAAATATGTGGAAAATAGCGGGCCATCGTTAATGTTACGTGAATTGGAAAATGGTATTTTTTTCTTGCGAATAAGGTCAAAATTGTAAGTCTATAATTACTATCCTTTAACGTTTTATTTCACGTACAAATAAAAAATGTTGTTAGTTATTATTTTATTATATTGGGTGATTCATAAAGGTGGAAACCGGTCGTAACTAGGAATCGGTGTGTCCTATAACTTGTCCAAAAAAGCGTTTTAAGACATTTTTAAGTTCGTAGTTTTTCGCTAGATAGCGAATATTGCATTTTTTACAAAATATACGCTAATTAAGGTTGGTAAAAAATATCAATATTACAAACCAATGCTTCTATTTTACAACTTTTGTTTGAGTCATTTTTCTATATTACCTATTGTAATGTAGTGGGAGAAATATACTTTTGTTGACAGAAAAAATACTGTAACTTCCTAATACGTGAACCGATTTTCATAACCTTAAACTCAATTTAAAGTGCATTATAAAAGTAGATTCCCGAAATACATATTAACAATATATTTAATATTTAAATTAGAAGCTAGAGGGCGTTATGTAACATTTCGCTATATTCGCGATTTTTTTAATGGGAAATGTTAAATGCAATGCTTAGGGGAAGTTGGGGGAATACCACGCACTGGGGAATAACGCGCATCTAGGTTATTCAGAATCTCTAAACGTACGAAAAACTTGGCAGTACTGGATCTGTTAGTTTGCTATAAAAAAACATCTGCCAAAAGTTTCGTTATGATTTCAGTGTATTGCAGGAAATAAGTGAGATCTGTACGTTTTAGGTTATGTTTATGTAATTTTGTTGGTGTTTTCCAGTGGAGGTAAGTTTGTTGTATTATATGCTATCAGTATCGTTTTTTTTAATTGTAGCTAAATATATACTGTTTCATTTTGACTAAACAGTTCAGTAGTATTTTACCCTTTGCCAAAAATAACTGTTTATGTTCGGAGGCGTGCTTTGGGGGAAAACTACCTGGAACTTCGAAACAGAATAATACAGTAAGGAAAGTTGATTTTAATATCCAGCAACAACCTAGTACCTCTAAGCAAACTGAAAATTAAATCACTCCTCCTCAAAGCGAAAGAAAAGCTACTCAGATCTTAAAAGAAAACTCATCACTCAATGACTCACTAAATCTTATAGAACAAATAGCGCCGCTGCCGGTAATGACTGAGAAAAAAACTGCAACCAAATCCCACAAAAAACAACATGTTTACTTCCACTCCATTGAAAAAATTACTTGAAGCTAAACAGGAGAAAAAAAAAGAAAAAGAGAATAAGAAGATACTTACAGAAGACAAAAAGAGAAATAGAAGTATTGTTAATAAGGCAGCAAATGAAAAAACACGGTCACGAAAAACAACTTGTGTGAGAAAAATAGTAGTCTGAAGATTCTGACAGCTATGTCGAAAGCCAGTTATGCTTTGATGATGAATTAGACGATGAGGACCCTCAAAATAATGACGTTTGCTTGATTTGTGAAGAATTTGGACAAAATAATGAATTATGGTACCGTTGTACTTTATGTTCAGATTGGTTATATTCTGAGTGTAGTGGATGGAGTGCAGCTGATGGATACACTAGCGATATGTGTATTGCAGCAGCAAAAAAAAGAAATTTAAATATATAACGAGCCATATTTTACTCTTTTTTGGTACCTTGAAAATTTGTTAAGGACTTTTTTAATTTTTCACTTTTCTTAAGAAATTTATATTGATTTTTTGTTTATGTAGTATATCGAACAAGAAAACATTTGCAAATTTACTACCCTAGGGTTATCCTGGAAGCTGAGCAGCCCTCCTCCCTAGAAGACACTCTGGTGGAAGAGTTGTTCCAGAGTAAGGAGAAGGAGATCACTTCTCAGACATTCAAATCCGCTGTGGAATGATACTGGCGGACTGTGGGCCATTACTTGTCAGAAACCCACCCATACTGGCAAAGGGAAGTCAATTATCAAAATCTAAACGATGGTGTGGTATTAAATTAAAAACCAAAAACAGCTGCAATGATTACCGAATTACCAAAATAGTAGGAGTCTGAACGTATGGTGTGGTATTTTTAATGGAATGGTTATGGAATCTTTTTTTCTTTGAGAGTATCCTAACGGGAGCAAGGTATTCATACTTTTTTACTAATTATTTACCAATTTCCCTAGGGGATATTACTCTTTAAAACAGATTAGACACGTGGACCAATAATATGGATATCAGGCGTATTATGCAGCCGATATCTGGAAATATTTAGATATTGAATTTTTAAATAACTGAATTGGAGTATTTTTTATGGCCAACAAGGCCTTATAGCTTTGGATTTCTATTTTAGGGAAAAAAATTAGTTTTTAAAATACATCCAGCTACACGCGAGGACATGAAAGATAGAATTCGGGAAGCATGTCGGAATATTTTTCTTGCTGAAATTAGGACTAGTATTCATTACATCACAAAAAAAATTGTGCGTAGAATATGTTGGCAAGCATTTTCATTATTTAAAATAATGAAGTGTTAAGAGATTTCGATGCGTTCTTAATTCGTTGTCAAGACAAGTTAACATATTTTCTTTTAAAATTGAAAAAAAATGCCGATATCTATGAAACGACAAGAAATATCAGTTTGCGGCTTTAACCGGTCAGTAAGAGATAATATTTGCCTTTCTATAAGCTGGTTAGAGGTATAGCATTGCATTTGAAATTTTCCAAAAAAAATCGCAAATAGAGATAAATGTAATATAACGCCCTCTAGTTTACAATTTAAATATTAAATATATTGTTATATATTTCTGTAATCTATTTTTAATGCTCTTTACATTGAGCCAAAGTTTATGAAAATCGGTTCACGCATACGGAAGTTGCGGTGTTTTTTCTATCGATAAAAGTATATTTACCTTTTATGAATCACCCTGAATATTATATTAATTGTATTTTTTTCTTAAATTCGCTGTTAATTAATTGAGAAACTTCATAGAATGTGCTCCAAATTGATTTCAAAATGATAAAAAATTATAATTTTGGAAAATGTTGAAGCATTCTTCAAGAGATCCCTTTTGCTGGAGTTAAATAAGTTATTACAAATTCCACTGTAATTGGTCTATATTCATGTCACAAATTGATTAATAAAAGAATTTATTTCAAAAAATGCACATTTTTATCTAAACATTTCCTTTATCCTCATTAATTCTGTTTTCCAAAAAAGCGTGTTGACGTCCCTATATATATATATATATATATACATATATATATATATATATATATATATATATATATATATATATATATATATATATATATATATATACATATATATATATATATATATATATATATATATAATATATATATATATATATATATATATATATATATATATATATATATATAACAACAAAGAGAATCATGGGTAATTCACGCAAAGTAAAGGGCTACTCTATTTCAGTAGCCCTTTACTTTGCGTGAATTACCCATGATTATCTTTGTTGTTGTTGTTAACATATCACGCGATATTCCTACATCTTCTTTTTTATATACATATATATATATATATATATTATATATATATATATATATATATATATATATATATAAAACAAAACTTGTGATTCTCGGGGATTCCGCCTAAAGGTGATTATTAAAACTCTTTTTTACTGTCCAACGTTTCGAAAATGTTTATTTTCTTTATCAAGTGCTAAAATATAATTTTGTATAATTCACTGTTATAGTTAACAAAATTCGGTACTTACTGCAAGGTGAATTATGACTTTAAAACTTTATAAGCCATGAGTTAACATTAGGTATGTATAATACATTATATTTTAATTTTGAAAATCATACAGAAATTTCAACGTACAAGAAAAACCAACTACTGTTTTTATCTAGACAAAATCGAATAAAAATTAGCGACCATCCAACAACTTTTAGTGCAGGTGTTGAGGTGTGCCAATAAACGTTAAAAATGTTGTCATTTGAAATATTAAGATTTAGGTGTTATTGATTTTTTTAAAATTGACAAAAAATGTGACAAAAATTATGTTGAGAGATGCCTGTAGAAAATGTTTACCCAATCATCAAGAGTAATGCGGTGTATTATGTACAACTCGTCAATGTCGGAAGTCCAACCTCAGCCTCCCCGAACAACAAGCCAAATTGCTAACAATTCACAATCAAACATCACGTAAATTCTATGGTTTGCCAAAAATACATAAACCTACACTCTCCTTGAGACCCATTGTATCTTCTATCAATTCACATGACAGTCACATTTCTAAATTGGTAACAGATATATTAACATCAACTTACAATACTGATAATCAATATTACATTAAAGACTCTTTTGATTTTACAGAATGTATTAATAATAAGAAACTACCTGAAAACTACAGACTCATAAGTCTGGGCGTGGTCTCTTTGTTTAGCAATATACCTGTCGAGTTACTTAAAATTAGTGTTGAAAAAAGATGGAATATTATTCAAAATTACACAACAATTCCAAAAACTCAGTTTTTGAAACTGATTGACTTCATTTTTGATACTACATATTGTGCATTTCAAAACAGATACTATAAACAAACTTTAGGTACACCTATGGGGGCTGACATCTCTCCCATAGTTGCTCAATATATAATGGACGATCTTCTGGATTCTTGCATCCCAAAGCTAAATTTTCAATTAACTTTTATTAAAAAAATTGTAGATGACATAATATGTGGGGCGCCACAAAACTACACAGAACTAATTTTAAATATTTTTAATTCATACAACAGACATCTTCAGTTCACTATAGAAACAGAGGTAGACGACAGCATCCCTTTTCTTGACACGAAGCTGATTAGAATACAGGAAAATGTAATTGTCCTAGATTGGTATAGAAAACCAATTAGTTCTAATAGATTCATTAATTATATGTTTAACCATACAGAAAGGACAAAAATTAATCTGGTTCTTACAATGAAAAACAGAATACATAAAATCTGTCACCCTTCTCTAGTGAACAAAAATTTTAAACTTCTTTGACATTTTTATACCCAATTCATATCCAACAAAACTTTAAAAAAAACTAATATTCAGTACAAAGGTGCAAGAGCCCAGAAGTCAGATTAACCCAACTAACATTACTAATGTTAATGGAGAAAACTTTGCAATAAATAAAAAGTATGTAACAATACCTTACATTAAAGTTAGTTCCTCAAAAAATTTGAACGTTTTCAAGGATGAAGTACAGTTGAAACTCACACACAAATATAACTTCAAATTGGGTGACATCTTCACCAAGGCTAAACAAAGAGATGAAACACTTAAAAAAGCTGGAGTAGTTTATAAAATTGTATGTGTAAATTGTGATAAAGTATATTATGGACAAACTTCAAGGGTCCTCAGGTATAGGGTAACGCAACATAAAAGTGATATCAACTTAAATAAAATGTCTTGTGGATTGGCAGAACATAGTATCTCAACAGGGCATCACCCAAACTTAAACAACATTGAAATAGCACATTCTAATCAATATTACTATAAAAGAACTTGTTTGGAAATGTTAGAAACCACCTTAGACAGCAATTCTCTTAACAAAAAGAGAGATACTCAACACATCACTTTTACTTATGCATACTTACTTACACTCGATAAATCAGGCATATCTTCAAATCTACTGTGCTCTGGAACTTCCGATTCTGACATATAACTTCTTACTTTGCTACCATACAACAATTTTTGACATAACACTGAATTAAAACTAGTACCAATTATTGATGACATAACGGTTCCATTATGTCCTGACTGAGTGAGAGTCATGTCAGCGGCTGAATATAGCGAGCCTCATAGTTATATCAACCTACATTTTGACAGTGACACTTGGGAATCGTTGTCTGAACAGGTGACAGATGTTTGACTTCGGTACCTGATTACAATCAACAAAGCAACCGATTATACAAGCTAACTTTTCTAAGAAGGGTGTCTTGTGAAAAGGAAATAATAACATCTGTAAGTTCTGGGCGTCGTGTGGGACATAGTGAGAGTATACCTAGATACTGCGCTGGATTTTTAATGAGAAACCTGAACCTTCCGGAGAATAAACTGCTATAAATGATGATGGGTTTTGGAATTGAGCAACGTGAGTGGTTATATAACCTAACCTAACCTCGCCAACTTTTGATATGTGGGAACACAGCTCGTGGATGGATGCTGTTTGCCTCCATGAGTGGTGAGAGCTTCTGAGGCTGGACTGCCGATATTGACGAGTTGTACATAACATACTGCATTACTCTTGATGATTGGGTAAACATTTTCTACAGGCATCTCTCAACATAATTTTTGTCACATTTTTTGTCAATTTTTAAAAAATCAATAATAACACACCTAAATCTTAATATTTAAATGACAACATTTTGAACGTTTATTGACACACCTCAACATCTGTACTAAAAGTTGTTGGATGGTCGCTTTCTTGTTATTTCTATTCAATTTTGTGTAGATAAAAACAGTAGTTGGTTTTTCATGTACGTTGAAATTTCTGTTTGATTTTCAAAATTAAAATATAATGTATTATAACATACCTAATGTTAACTCATAGTTTATAAAGTTTCAAAGTCATAACTCACTTTGCAGTAAGTACCGAATTTTGTTAACTTTAACAGTGAATTATCCTAAATTATATTTTAGCCCTTGATAAAGAATATAAACATTAACGAAACGTCAGGTAGTAAATATCTCGTTACGTTAAAAATAATAAAGACCTTTTTTATTGAGAAAAAAATTTCCCATCTTTTTTATTGAAATGTTTTTCTCTATTGTTAATATTTTCCGAGATATAATATTTTTTTTTGTTTTTGGGAAATATATCAATAACTTTTGGAAATATGAAATAAATGTAATAAGTTGTAGAGGATGAAATTTTCTACCATGTTTGTATAAAACTGTTTTTTGTAAAATCCAATATTTGCCGAGTTCTAGCGCAATGAAATTTGCCGTGAAATGAAGGAGGTAAACAAGAATTTGACTATATCTCGGAAAATATTAACAACAGAGAAACAGTTTTCAATGAAAAAGAAGGGAAATTCTATCCTCTACATAAAAGGTTTGTATTATTTTTAACGTAAATCTCAAGATATTTGCAAAAAAGCGTTTTTTTATGGCGGTTTTGGGTGACAGAAAGTTTTTTATACATTCCCTCTGACATAATCCAATAGAAAAATCAATGATCAGTCTTTTATGAAGAGTGAACGTTTAAAAATCCTGGACTATAATGATAGAAATGAAATGTATGAGAAAAAACGTTAAATTTGAACCTAACATCGATTATAAAAAAGATCCATTCACATTTTCAATTATATCAATATTGGAAGTACTTGTTGATAACAAGCCTACCAGATTTCGTAATTTTCAATTATTTAAGTAAATTTTGCTTAAGTATCAATATAAAATGTTATGTTATCACTTGCGACATTGGAAGATTGTTCTGGTGATACAAATAAGTGTGTTACGTGTCGAAAGATGACAATATATAGTATAAAACTTAATGTTTTGATTTTTTAAGGCACTATATATTAATGTGTTATTAAGAGTTTGTTTTAAAACTACGCTAATTGTAATAAAATATTATATTCACATTTTTTATAGATATAAAAATTGTTTTAAGCGATCGGGAACTACCAAAACGTGAATAATTTATATATAAGAGAAAGGAATGTGTTTTATGATAATTATCTAATCTGTTTTGAAATTTGAGTCCTTTGATAAAAAAAATAAAGATTAGATTGATTTTATTTTAATTTCTCTACTTTCCAGACAGACTATAATATATTTTTTTAACAGAGACTAGATAAAGGAAGATTAAATCTTCCATTAAGCACCACTACGTATTTTTTAATACATTTATTGAATATAACAAGACTAGTAAAAAATGTATGACAGTAGTTGAATCACCATGTAATTGAATAGATATATTTTTGTGTAATATCTACGAAATTTTTTGTAGAATATTTGCATTTATTTCACGTTTTGGAAGTTGCCTTAAAAATATACTTATTACTGCCTTGGGTTTATTTGGCGATTGACATCACAACTGTTTGGATTTTTACCGAATCGTGTCATAGTGTTACTGTACAATTAATATAGACATTGAAGGAAAATTATTCATGGAAAATTCTTAATTACAATATGCTCTCATTTATTTTCTTCAAATTACTTCATATCAAGGGTGTTTTGTGACTTAGTGAGTAGGAAATTTTAAAATCATGGATTAAATGAGTATGTTATGAAGGGGGCAGCTGAAAATGCGAATATTAGCAAACTATA
Source organism: Galeruca laticollis (assembly GCA_963921935.1). Taxonomy (NCBI): domain Eukaryota; kingdom Metazoa; phylum Arthropoda; class Insecta; order Coleoptera; family Chrysomelidae; genus Galeruca; species Galeruca laticollis. The sequence continues at coordinate 102,572,845 of OY998177.1, forward strand.
CAACGCACTGAAGAAAATTACGTTAGAAACAAAAAAATTGTGTACCAAATGTCACCTTTGTCAGATTTTCAATCTAAACATAGGTTTAAGGCACTAATTTTTTAAATTTTGGACCTAATGACGCTTTTTTTAGTATGTCGTGAAAAAGAATGCAGAAATATGTTAATGAAAGATAACTCTTTATACAAGGTAAGGTAAGTTAGAAATAAAAAGCTTGTGTACTTATTCAAATGTATCATGAATTTTGTGGAAAAACAGTAAACGAAACAAATTGGAACAAATTTAGTAAAAAAATTAGAGAATGATAGAAATTAAACTAAAAAAACCAAGGAAAATACGAAAAAATATAAATTTGGCTGCAAATGTTTTCCAAAATGGTTAGGACATTTTAAATTAGTTGACAAAATATTCCTATGATAATTTCCATATTTTTTTCGGAAAAGATATTAAAGTAACTAGAAATAAAGAAACTAGGCAAGGTACAAGGTCATTTTGTGACTTTGTGAGTTGTAAATTTTTAAATTAAGGACCAAATGACGTTTTTGTTATGATCTCATAAAAAGGAAAGCAGAAAAAAAGCAAATATTAGCTAAATATACAAGACATTGCCAAGAAAATGAGGCAGAGCAGTGAAATGTCAAATGAGAATAAACCATACTTGATGTATAAATAAAAAACCAAAATTCCATTAAAAAAATGTTATAAAAATACAACTTAAATATCTGGACCATAAGCCTGTCCAAGCGAGGGTTGGTTAATACCAAAAGTAAATACCGTAGCGTCCTAGCTAGGATTGGTATTAATCATATTCATTCATATTCATTAAAACTGAAGATCTCAAGTTTCTAAATTGGTAAATACCGCTATATCAAAGCGACCAGTGAAACCTAAAAATATTTTGACATGTGTTGACATTACCGCCGGTAATAACTAACCACTCGTTAGCTTGGACAGGCTATTAATGTAAGAAAAAAATCAACAATTGCAGCAGTTATCAATCAATATTTCATGGTTACACAGTCAATCTTATTTAAGTACATGTATTCTGGTCCTGTGCTACTTGTTATAGGTTTGTTCCTGGTATTTATTTGATGACGTAGTCTCATCTTAGGATACGGCGCCTTCTTTGTCTTTTTACGCCTCTAGTATACCACTGTGTGATCTTTGTGGTCCATCTGTCATCTTTACTTCTCACTAGATGTCCTGCCCTTGAGAGATTTAATTCTTTGGATTGTATCTGTTACCTGGGTTCTTTGTATAATCCACTCTATTTTTTTATGGTCTCTTTGTGTTATGTTAAACATACATCGTTCCTTAGACATTTCAGCGACTTGAATTCTTGATTGAGTGTCCATGTTTCACAACCATATTATGTCATAACGTGCATTGGTCGAAAGCTTATTTCTTTAGCGGAAGTTGCATTCTGGACTTCAAGATGATGGAGTTTTGTCCAAATGCTCTCCATGCCAATTTTATTCTTCTGTTAATTTCCGGAAGTAGTAAACTAGATTTGTGTATTATTTGTCATAGGTATATGTATTCGACCACTACCTCTAGTGTGGTTTTATTGATTATGTCTTGATTATTCGCCAGTTCATTGTACATGATTTTTGTTTTGGTCAGGTTTATCTGAAAACTTACTTTATTGCTAGCATTGTTAAGTTCATTTATTCGTTCTTGTATCTCTTTGGGGCTGTTACCGATCAGGACAATGTCATCAGCGAATCTGAGATGGTTTAAGTATTCTCCATCTATCTTTAAACCTTTATTGTTCCAGTCTAGTTGTGGAAGATATTTTCTAAGGTTGCTGTGAGGAGCTTCGGATATATTGTATCCTCTTGTAGGACTCGTTAACTTGTGGGAAATTCTGGGGTGCCGTCATATTATATTTTTACTGTTGCTCTACAGTAGAAACAGTGAAGCTTTTCCATCACGTGACTTAGTTGACGATGTTATTCAACACAAACTATGTTGGTACTGTCTTCTTCTAATAACAGAAAAAAGCAAAACTCAATACAAGCGTTTATCGTATTGTTTTGTTTAAGATGCATATGGTTAATGTCGTATCAGTCACGTGATGAAAAAAACTCTGCATTTCTACTGTAGCTTCTCTATATATGTTGGCCAAAGTTTCTCTGTATTATTTATCGGCCCCTTGATGGACAAGTGCCTCAATTACTGCTATAGTAATTATCGAGTCAAACGCCTTTTCAAAGTCTATGAAGGCTTAGAGCTAGGGGTAATTCGTACACTTTTGTTCGACTTGTGATTTCCCTAAGCGTGTGGATGTGGTCGGTTGTGGTAAAACCACTTCCGAATCCTGCTTGTTCTGAAGGTTGAGCCTACCTAATATACGTTTTATCCTGTTATTAATGATCTTCGTAAGGATTTTATAAACCACGGCCCTATAGCAAACTAAGTGTACGCAGACAAATGAGAGCAAATTATACAAGGTGTATAAATTGAAGTACAAATATCTAGTTAAAAAAATTACGCTTCTGTCAGATTTTTCGAAAAATTTGTAAACAATGACAAAGTAAATGGGTGAAAAATATACTGCTGTCCTTAGTAAAAACACCGAATGTACAAAAATTATGAAAATTGAATTAAGCGCGAAAATCAGCTCTAGACAGCTTACATTACATATTTAGATTAGAAAAACACCGTATTTATTATCACAAATATATATTTTCAAAAGAATTCTAAACCTAGCATCTACAAAAAGATTGACTAAACTAAAGAACAGCCCCGTAACTACAACGTTGCTTGGGAGAAACACCGCATGTACATGTCACAGTACGCAGATGCCGTGTTTATTCTAAGTAAAATGCAGACGCGGTGTTTTAACGAAGTAATTGTCACGTATTTCTGTAATTTACTTAGTCTCCTTTAAAAATCGTTGTGGAAAGGTTTGATTTAGCTATTCTGTTCGGGAATGTTCAATAGAAGTAAGTTTCAAGTCAGTATGGCTCTAAAAATGCAAATAGAAACTCTACTCGATCATTCTTAACATAAGCTTGCCTTGTTACAAAATGTGGACTGGTCCGAGAGTGAAAAAAATGAGAAATGTAAATAATATGCAATTTTCACAGAAGATGGAATAGAGTTGCAGGGCACTGAAAAAGAGGATGCAAGACCAAGTGTTGAAATACTTCTAGACGTGCTAGTGTTTTACGCTTCTACGTTAAACACATCAGTTGAACCAGACACATTAAGAATGGTTGAAGCTGGAAAATTTATTAAGCTAGACCAGAGTTTTTTTATCAAGTCGAGTGAAAATCCAAATAACAATAACGTCGAAATGACGTTTGTTGATCTGGAAAGCGCACAACTCAATCTGATTTCAGAAAATGAAATCAAAATTTTAGAAAATGAGAACCCGAACGAAGTTGAGACCATGAATATTAAGGATATGATATTTCTTGTATATTTTAAAAATAAGGAACCACAAAACGTTTATATTTGGTTGCAATAGGTGACATGGATTATTTAAACAAGGATCAAAAACGAGATAATGAAATGGTTAACTCGAAGCAACAGCATCATGAACCACACCATGAACAAGAAGAACCAGAAGTACAACATGATCAAGTGGTAGAATTTTTGAATTTAGAACAGAAGGGTATGCCATTAGAAAATCACAAAGTATTGAAATCTAATATTTTATTTGTTCTAGGTTCAAAGGGATATACGAAGAAAGGTGAAAAAAGGAAGCGGCGAAAATTTGAAGAGAGTTTAGAAAAAAGTAGAGAAAACAAGAAAATACGGGTGCAAGAAAAGCATTTTTTAAAAGCGGCCTGCAGCATTAAGTAATGTTAAGTTAAAATGTCTCAACAAAATAAGCGAAGAAAGAAGAAAAACAATGAATGGAAACTAGATTGGATTGAAAAGAAAACGTTTGTCCTGAACTGCTTGTCACGAACTGACGCCAAGAGGAGAACAACTGAAGCTGAGCTTTCACAAAGGAAAAACACTTTTAAATACTTTTTAACCAATGGAGGCCGGTGAAAAAGTATTGGTATGTAAATGTTTTTTTGTACAACTCTTGGATATCACAAGAAAAACGATTGGCCAATTCAGACATTTGCAAAACAGGAAGTATTTCAATCAAATACTCCTATTTACCCCAAAAAAGATGGACGAGGAAGAACGGCTTGTAAAAGCAAAATACCTACTTTAGACATCGATGCCCATATTGAAAGCTTCAATCCGAGTGTATCACATTATAGACGTGAACATGCGCCAGCTCGCAGATACCTGCCCAGTGATGTAACTATTGAAATAATGCACAAAGATTATTTAGAAGCTCACCCCCACAACCAATACCCGTACGAGGTATATCGTAAACGAATAAAACAAAAAAAATATTTCTTTTATGAACCTTGGACACGAGAAATGCAAATTATGTGAAGGATTTACACTACACAATAAGCAGCACAGTCCTGAAAACTTGGATCCAACGTGTACTGAATGTAAAAACTGGCAGGAACATATTCAACGAGCTAAAGACTCTAGAGGTTCATTCCGTTTGGATACAGATCAGAAAGATTCGCCACAGACTCTTCAAGTATCCGTTGATTTACAGAAGGTTATAATGCTGCCGAGGCTTGACATGTTTAAGAAAGCTATATTTACTCAAAGAATTTCTGCATTTAACTAAATCTTTGTACCACTGGGTAGTTTAAAGAATCAAAAGCCTTTTGCATGCTTATCGCATGAGGCGATTGCGAAACGGGGAAAAGAAGAGATAATCAGTTCATTTAATGCATTTTTTTCACATCACGCGGATGTTAAACATTTTGTTCTTTGGGTTGATAACTGCTCAGCACAAAACAAGAATTGGGATTTTTTATCATTCCTGGTGTATATTGTAAATTCGGACACCATTGCTGCTGAAGATATTCGTATCAAGTATTTCGAATCAGGACATAATTTTATTTTTTACCACCAGGTGGAACTGTCATTAAAAAAACAAAAGAAAACGATTTTGATGATTTCGTAACAGTTATCGGAAAAACGAATTCAAAGAAGGTGGAAATCAAAAGTGTGCAGTATAAAGTGGAAAATTGTTCATCGTAAACATGCATAAGGAACCTAAATCTTAGTCCTTAATTGGCAAAAATAACTGAAATTGAAGCCAACAGAGGATCATTTTCTGTGATGTACAAGTTGGCAGATAGCTTTCATCTTCATGACATGGATTTTTTTCAAAAAAAATTTATAAAGAAAGGACCTTCCTCACCCAAAGTAAAAAGGAAACTCTTCTTAAAAACCTTAAAAGTATAATTCCTTCAAATAGGCTTCAATTCTGGAAAAACCTAGAGGAATGTCCATAAAAAAGATAAATGATAGGTTTTGTTCTTTTTTTAGTAATTTCTTGATTTCCATAGTTTTTCCTATTCATTTTATTGGTTTTAAAGTGTATTGCTAGAATAATCGAATTTTTTGTTTATTTTAGTTTTAATATTAGATAAATAATTTAATCAGAAACTTATGTTTGTTATTTAGTTGTTGTGTTGATAGGTTATAAAAATATAATTGCAATCGACCTGGCTATTATTTTATTACTATCTTAAGAAAAAACACCGCATGTGTGTAACATCAGTAGATGCTCTATTTTTTCTTAGCATTTTTTCGTAAAAATGTTATTCTTTTTCCCAGTATCTAGCTTTTTGGGCGAAATAAAGTCAGAAAATATATTTTTCCTAAAAAGAAAAATAATTTTTTTCCAAGTTCATTCAAATAAGTGATATTATTTTCATTTGCAGCAAAATAAGAATTTAGGAACATTTTTAAAATGTGTGTAAACTTTGAGTTCGGTTTACTCATTATCGTATAATGTACAGAAGTGGTGATCTTCCTTAGGACAGCAGTATACAAGACGAAATTTGTTAAAAAACAATTGTATAGTACGGCAGAAACAAAAATTTGAAGAAAAAAGTTTCGTTGTAAGTAACACTATGATTACACGATCCGAATCGGGCCGCAGGTATATATAAATATAAAAATTACTACTATAACCTTTAGTGGGGATAGGAACTACAGGTATGTTGTATACATATACATAAAGTGGCCAGACGGCCGTGGCAATAATAGTATTCAGCTATGAAATATTAAACTATCACATCGATTAAACCGTCATACAAATAACTATTTATAGCGAACAAGTTAGTAACTATAAAATAAACTATGAATATAAATAACAATACATAAATTTTTTTTCTTGTAAAAATGATTGATAAATCATAATATGTAAATATATATATATAATTTTTTTTCTGATTAACTAAGTACGACGGGCAGGACATATAATCATCTCAACTTACCGACCGAGAATACCAAACACGTTCTCTCATGAATAAGCCCCGATGTATTCCGGTTTCCACAGTTGATTAGAAAAGAAATTGTGTACTATAGCGATATCCCTATCGTGATCCGGAGTCGCAATAACCGGAGCGATCGTAACGCCATCTGGTACTAGTATACCGAATGGAATGAGTGGATTATCGATAAGTTGTTTCCTGCTAGCTTTGACGCGTAAAGGCACTTTTTTAGCAACGACGGTTCCGTTGTTAGTTTCCTCATCTGCGGGTGGTAACTTCATAAATTTTAACGGTAACGGGAGGTAGTCGAGTATATTACACTCTGGCGATCCTGACGGTATCTCAGATTTCACAACTACTTGTGAATTGTTGTTCTTAACTGTCGTATTGTTGTTGTTCTTAACTGTCGTATTGTTGTTATTCTTACTTCTGCAAAAAAATGTATATATTTAAATTTTTATACAAGGGGAACTATTATTTTACCTGTTGTGACTGCTGTAACTGTTCAAACCTAAACTTGCTATTAGTTTTTCCCTTTGCAATCTGACTCTCTTTGTGGTAATAACGAACGCGCTGACGAAAGCTTTTTGACAAACTTCAACTGTTTCGATTGAAGGTAGAAGAGGTACCAAATACTTGCAGGTAATACGGCGAGGTGGTCGTCCCGATGTAGACGTTTCCGGTATATTCAACCTGGCTCGTAAATCCATATGTTGACGTAGAAATTTATTTTGTAGATCCGCTTCGCCGAGACCGTAAAAATGATTGAAGAGGTGCTGACGCGCCTCCATAGGCACATTGGAATCACATTTGTGAGGACATTGACATAATTCATCTGCGGTAACAAAATTAATAATTATCACCAACTGGTTAATACTCGTATATAGAAATTTCATAAATAACAATTTAAAAATAACCGAGAAAATAGAAAACACACAACATTTAACTCAGATAATTAAAAATTTGCAAAATATAATTATAAACGCCAGAGACGAATCAACATCAACTAAATCAAAAAATCTAACACATTACCAAATTACATAACTCAACTAATTCACGATAAAAACATAATAAGAAAAAGATGGCAAAAAAATAGAAACATTAATGACCCACTAAACGTCTTTTTTGTGATGTTATTTTTGGAGACTTTTCGTGATGTTTATTTAAAATGTTAATAAGATATCTCCTAGATGTCTTAATTTTATTACCAACTCTATTAACATTCATGTCATGTAAATAAAACATATTTTTGATGTACACAATAATACTTGAATTCGCAGTTACATACACATCCTATGAACTTCTTTTTAGCAACTTCCTATAGGAAACATTCATACGATGTTAATTTGTATACTTCACACTAATGTCACATACAGAACGTTACTCTAATACCAATTAACATGTTTCTAAGATGATCACATGTTGCAGTTACTTTTACATCTTAGGAAATAATTTTTAGTAACTTCCTGCGATTACGTCTGTACGATGTTAGTTCATAAAACTTTCAGTAATATCTCATATTAAACATCACAGTAACATAAAAAAAAGAAGAAAATAGAAGAGGAACTGACGAACGAAACAACCAGTAGTTATCAGTATGGTTATCTATGGAAACAAATGACAAGCATGAAATGGCGGATGGTTTTCAGTTTTGTGTTATATTTTATTTGCAGGAAGCACATTTTCTGCAAGAAGTACTTGAATAAACTGGTCTTCGTTTTCGTTAGTTCCTGCTTAGCTACAGTTTCTATACTTAGTTATAATTATTGTTATAATGGACTAATAACAGTTGTTATCGGTAAGTACCTATTCCAAAATCATAATTATTAAAACTTAATACTCATTCAATACTTTAACCGGATATTGTACATTGAAATTTCAGGTGGCGGAATTGTACACTAACATTATAGGGTTTACAAAATAAGGGTTTTTTCAATTTGTAAAATATTTTAGTTAGTAAGTATATTTTAAAAACGATTCACAATATTTCAAATCCTAGATATGCATTATACCCTACAAAAAACTTAATATTGCAATAGGGCAGATATTATAATCAATAATAAAACATGCTCATATGTTGGCAGAGATTTGAATCTAGAACAAAATATTTTCAATGTTCAAAATGTTTCAGAAGCTACTTACATAAATAAAATAAAAAACAAATAGTTGGTAATTATGTAAAGAAAGGAGAGTAACTATTTCAGATAGACTGATACAGACATTGTATTAAACAGTACAAAAAATATTGAATCAAGTATCTCTAGTTCTAGTTTTTGTAGTAGTAGTCATAGCCATCAATATAGTTTTGCAGGTTTAGAAAATTTCAACATTAATACTAACAATTCATGTGAACAATTAGAGACTGTTTAAGACTTTAAAAACAGAAATTTCTGTTGAAAAGCTCATTTCCATTTGAAAATACACTGAATACAATAAATAAGCTTTAGGTGTCCCTTACAATGGTAGCTATATTAATCTAGTTGAAGAATATGTAACTTATGACACTGAATGCTCCATTCAACAAACACTACCTAAGTTTGAAGATATTGGCAGTTTTAGCAGAGTCAAGGCCCCAACGTTGGATGGAAAAATGTCGTGGACCAATTATGTAAAACAATTTGAAGGAGTCGCTAGAGTGAATAATTGGTCCAATAGAGACAAGGCAGTGAACTTAGCTATCGCGCTTCGGGGAGATGCCTTAGATGTACTTCAGACGATACCACTGGAAGAAACGGATGATTTCGAGCAGCTGAAGAAGAGGTTGGGTATGCGATATGGTCACGAACATCTAGAACATTTGTACCAATCCCAGCTGAAGAACCGAAGGCAGAAACGTGACGAAGCTCTTCAAGAATATGAAGTGGATATTGCCCGACTCGTTCGATTTGCTTATACATCAGCAGCAGAGAACATTATGGAATGTCTGGGCATACAGGCGTTTATTGATGGCTTACGTGACCCCGATATGCAGAGGACGCTTCGCTTAGCCCATCCCAAAACATTAGTTGACGCATTGACAGCTGCTCTTGAATATGAAGCAGCAACGAGGCTTCGGGTTACAACGAAGTTAGAACCATCCAAGAAGAAGGCGACGAGGACAAGTTTGACCAGATCGTCAGCTTGATCAAAGGTATGATGGACAAGCCGATAAAGATCAGATTCTGGAATTGTGGCGAGCTAGGGCATGTACGTAGTTCGTGTAAGCGCCTCAAGACTCCTACAAACCAAGAACCCCAGTCACAGGAAAACTAGAACGGGTCGGTTACGAGGGGGCAGCACCGACCCATGATTGTTCCAAAGACCCTCTCATACTGATAGCTTCGCTCAGATGTCGCAACAACAGTGTATATGTAGATGGCGAAGTAAATGGCAAGAAATATGATCTGCTGGTTGACACTGGAGCAACTAGAACCATTATACGACCAGAGATAATAAACCCCAAGAAGAAGCTTCTACCAACGAGACTGCGACTGCGGACCGCCACACGCGAGAGTGCCCACATTCACGGGGAAACACACATCCAATTGGGAATTGGCGCAGAAAAGTTCATGCATACGGTAATCGTAGCTGACATTGAAGAAGACGTGATTCTGGGAATGGACGTAATGAATGTACATGGTTTCCAATTAGACTTTAGAAACAGAACCACTAAAATGGGCTCCGAGAAGGTATTCCTTCATCCACATGAAGGCAGCGCGGTGTTGGCAGCTGTACAGGAAGATGATAGTAGCACGGCTATAAGGAATCATGGAGGAAGGTACACCGGTTATGATGGAGCCAAGGAACCACGACGAAGAGATCCGTGTACGATTGATAAACGTGAACGATTACCCAATTACCATCAAGAAGAAAACCAAGATTGGATCCTGCGTACCAGTGACGTCTATAGTTCGCCAAACAACGACCACTGACAATTCTAATGCCAGATTCGAACAGCTGATCAATCTTTGGATCGAGCTGAAAAAAAGAGAATTAGAGAATTTCTCTTTCAGTATCGAGACCTATTCGTACCAAAAGGAGGAAAGACTGGCAGAATATCAGCCGTCAAACACAAACTCGATACTGGTAATGCTAAGCAAATTAGACAATCAGCTCGAAGACTTCCACGAGCGAAGAGAGAGGAAGCTGAAAGAATAATTCGAGAGATGGCAGAAGAAAAAGTAATAGAATCATCTACTAGTCCATGGGTGTCTCCAGTAGTGCTCGTCAAGAAAAAGGATGGACCTACGAGATTCTGAGTGGATTATCGCCAGCTTAACAACGTGACGAAGAAAGGCAGCTATCCTCTGCCTCGAATTGACGATACGCTAGACACTTTGGCCGGCAGCAAACTGTTTTCCACCTTGGACCTGAAGTCTGGTTATTGGCAAGTGGAAATGGACCCAGATGACAAAGAGAAGACTGCTTTTACCACCGGATCTGGATTATGGCAATTCAACGTCATGCCATTCGGGCTCTGTAATGCTCCTGCGACATTTGAAAGACACATGGAAAATGTCTTGAGAGGGTTGTCTTGGAAGACATGCCTAGTCTATTTGGACGACATCGTAGTACTGGGGAAGACATTTGACGAACACTTGAAGAATTTGGAAGACGTATTCAAACGATTCCAAGCTACCCAGCTCATGTTAAACGCGAAGAAATGTCAGCTGTTCCAAAACCGAGTCAACTATCTAGGTCATATAGTGAGCAATGAAGAAGTGGCGGTGGATCCAGAGAAAATTTCTTCCATTCAGCAATAGCCGCAAACAACCGACAAACATCAAATTAGGTGTTTCCTTGGACTTTGCACGTATTATACAAGATTTATCAGGAAGTTTGGAGATATTACCAAGCCTCTAACTCGATTTACAGAAGAATCAAGAGCTTTCCAATGGGACGAAGACTGTCAAACGGCATTTGAAACCTTGAAGAGGCATTTAACCTCGGCGCCGATATTAGGATATCCATTACCAGAGGGAGACTTTATTCTTGACACTGACGCAAGCAACGTAGGAATTGGTGGAGTGCTCTCACTGATCCAAGGAGGGCAAGAAAGAGTGCTGGGATATTTCAGTACAGTCCTCTCCAAACCAGAACGAAACTACTGCGTCACAAGAAGAGAACTTTTGGCGGTAGTGAAGTCCGTGGAACACTTTTACCAGTATCTTTATGGTAGGAAGTTTTTAATCCGGACTGATCATGCAGCACTCAAGTGGTTGATGCAGTTCAAGAATCCCGAGGGCCAGAACGCTAGATGGATTGAACGACTTCAAGAGTACGATTTCAACATCGAACATCGAGCTGGTGTGAGTCACCGAAATGCCGACTCCCTGTCCAGACGGCCGTGCCCAACAGACTGCTCCCACTGCAACAAGGCGGAATCTAGGGAAGCTGCAGTTTCAAGAACTACTGTAGTCAATGAAGAATGGTCCCACCAGGACCAGAGAAGATCAGAAGAATGATCCTTGCCTAAAGAAGATTAGGCAGTGGGAGGAAGAAAATCGGCGACCTACATGGCAAGAAGTGTCAAGATTTTCACTGAAACTCAAGGCGTATTGGGATCAGTGGGACTCACTTGTCCTAGAAGAAGGGCTGCTGAAAAGAGTCCTCGAAAACGATGATGGTTCCGAGATGAGGAGACAGCTAGTTATCCCTAGATCGAGAGTAACAGAGGTACTGAAGAAGTTACACGACAGTCCATCGGAAGGTCATCTAGGAGTGAAGAAAACTCTCCAGCGAATCCGTGAGAGGTTTTATTGGATGAACAGCTCCGATGATGCGAAGGACTGGTGTAAGAAATGTACGACTTGTGCTACGAGTAATGGACCACATCGCAAGAGAAAGGCACCTATGAAACAGTATAATGTTGGAAGCCCTTTCGAAAGGATTGCATTAGATATCGCTGGACCATTTCCGACGACAGAAAATGGTGGTAAATACATCCTGGTTGTAATGGATTATTTCAAAGTGGGTGAAAATTTACGCGATCCCGAATCAAGAGGCCACAACTGTCGAGCATGTATTGGTGAGAGAATTTATCATCCGATATGGAGTGCCCTTGGAGGTCCACAGTGACCAGGGAAGAAATTTCGAAAGTCATTTATTCCAGGAGATTGGCAAGAAGCTGGGAATGAAGAAGACCAGGACAACAGCATTACACCTACAGTCAGATGGAATGGTCGAGAGAATGAACAGGACTATTGGAAAATACCTGTCCAAAGTAGTATCCAGCCATCAGAGAGATTGGGACCAGTAATCTTTCCCTATTCGCATTGGCTTATCGATCTGCCGTCAATGAGTCCACGGGTGAAACACCTGCGAAAATCCTGTTTGGACGTGAAATGAGGCTTCCTTGTGACCTGGAATTTGGCTGTCGGCATGGAGAAGATCTAGCAGGCGAAGACTACGTTATCCAATTGAGAAGAAGGCTGGATAATATTCATGAATTAGTTCGACAAATCTTCAAGTTGCCAGCGACAGAATGAAAAGTCGGTACGACACGCAGGCCACAGAAGGCGGTTTTAAAGAAGGGGACAAAGTATGGTTACACAACCCGACGAGGAGAAAAGGATTTTCTCCAAAATTACAAAAATCCTGGGGAGGTCCATACTTAATCAATAAAAGGATCAATGTTGTTATATATCGGATAAGCAAGATCCCCAACGGAAAACCAAAAGTAGTTCACCAAAACCGACTAGCGCCATTCGAAGGAGACCATGACCTAGAGAAAGGAGTAAACCATATTCGAGATGTATCTGACCCTACCTTCGATGAATTTATGGGCGCGTATGGAGGTACCGGGAAAGCTAGATATGGAGTTACTTCAGAACAACGACAAGATTTGTTCACTCTCCCGGAAGATTATTTACTGGCAACATCCCCGCCCTTCCCAAGAACGCACGAGGGTTGGCATCCGTCTTTCGAAAGAAGTTCGGGCAATTATAAAAACTTGAAGACCAGATTCCAGCCCCTGGCAAGACACTGAAACTGAAACATAATTCGCGGTACGTCTTCTACGTGGTAACTAAAAATGGATTTCAAGATCAATCTACCTACCGCGATGTGTGGGAAGCACTTCGAAACCTATGAGACTATGTGTTGGAATCCAGCGTGAAGAAACTGGCTATGCCTAAGATAGCGAGTAACCAGTTGAATTGGCGAATCATCAGGACATGGTAGAGATTATCTTTCAAGATACCGGTGTTCAGATATTAATTTGCAGCTACAACCCCCGTTATCAGTATCCGATGAAGACGGTGCCCTGCTATTTCCATAAGATCGGAAAGTGTAGAAATGGGGCCGGTTGCCGATTCAAACATCCAGTATCGGCTACACAAAAGTTCCAGGAGGAACTGCCATTTAAGGGGGGGGGGGGGGTGATGTTACGAAACAGCACACTGGTATAGTCTCTAAATCCGACTCTGTCTAAACCAGGTATGAAAGTTAAAATTATGGTGGACACGCAGGGATTCGTATAAGACTATCTTATCTAGACATTGTTTTTGTGACCAGTCTTATCTAGAAAATGCCAGAAAGCCAATTGTTTTTAAGTAAGCCGCAATCTACAATTATCTAGTGAAAGAGGAATTAATATATAAGGGACCGACCAGGAAGAGTGTAGTTTAGTTGATAATTTGACATCGTGAGATAAACAAGTAAATAAGTGAATATAAATTAGTGAACTGTTTATTTAAATTAGTTTAAGTGAATATACTGTGTATATAAGTAGTGAATAGTGTAATTTAAATAAATTCGTAAGTAGCCATACCGTGTGTTTAAAGTTCATCACACCCTTTTACTGTTTAAATAAATTAGAAAATACAGTTACAATATCTACGGATTCATTAGGAGCAAACTGGAATGGCATTTTAACTACTGTATGAAACTATGATGTTTTAAATTGCCAATCTACGTATTAGGAAGATAAAAATGACATTAGTTGCCAAAAAACAATTCAATATCTCAAGGTGAACTTGCTTTTCTATTGAATTTGTAAAACCTAGTTAAAAAGTCATTTGAGCTAACTTTCACCACCCTGATCCATTTAAGTTTTTTTTCATTGTGACGACGTCACAGCGCCTGTGATGACGTCACAGATCTCAAATATACCTCAAATGATGAGTTATAGGCTGTTAAAAACATCTTGGAACAATCTATATGTGTAGCGTTATTAGCATAAACTGACTAACGTACATCTATTGATAATAGCCGGGTTGTCCCTCCTGAAGGACACTTCCGGTTAGTTTTTTTTTGTCACATTACTATTAAAATCATCAAACATGATTTAAAAAAATGTCTATGGAAAAATTCAAACAAAAAATCAACCAGATACTGAAGTATTCCCAAGAACTGACAGCGTAAGTGTTGAGTTTACAACATCGACAATAAAAAAAATGTAACAGAAAATTGTAAAATATACGGGTAGACCTATTTAAAAATACACATATTAATCGTACATAACCAAAACTCTTTTGTTTCGATATTTTACAACATATCAATGGGGATTTGTTTAGAACTAAAAATAGAAGGATTGCTTTCCTGGAATTTTTTCGTGTTTATTCCCTGAACTATTAGTGCAATTATATATCATTAGAAAATATTTACGTATCTTATATAAAAAAACGTCATCGAGGTCTTCAAGTACACATTACCGTATTCGGAACGATCTGTATGCTAATGCAGTTTTTTCCTCTCAATTTTTCTTACCACATGACCAAATTATCATCTACATAATATTTTAAAACATTCAAATTCGAAACAACTAAAATCCTTCGACTTTAAAAAGTTGTTTACTTATATATTTATAGTCAGGAAGCTAAATGTTTTCTTAGTAATCAAAATCAGACCTACAGAACTCTAAATTCGTATTTACATATGTATTCATGCTCAATACAGTTTGCAGTTTCTATTTTAACCACTTCACTTTTTCAATTTAGCAAACAACATTAGAGATAACGATAAGATCAATTTATATATTATTTTCATCAAGGTCATGTGACGTTATCTAAAATATATCGACTTAATTAAATGCATTGTATCCCGATGCAATCAAAACAACGTTTCAAAATAATAGACCATATTTAAAAAAGAAAAATACTGGTTCTTGATGGATATATTTTCATTTTTTTATATCAAAATGTTTCAAAATTATAATGATTGACAAGCTCGAAAAAGATCCGACAGAAGTAACTCCATACCGTCCTATAAACTTGCTCTCAGTAATCAAAATACTAGAACCCAAGACCTACCACCTTAAGAATGGATCCCAAACCAACAAGTTGGTTTTCGTGTTTTCGATGACAGTAAATCTAGTCATTTTCGATGTGTCTACGAATAGAATTCACCATAGGAGAAAAATCGTTCTTAGGTCAGATGTTCAAGGTATTAATAAATTAATAAAACATGAAAATGTTTCAAGAGACAGGTACCATTATTTATTATTTAAAAAAAATTGTTTATAAAAGAGAGTTGTTTGTAATTCAAAATAAAGCCCGAATAAAAATTTTCAATTATTACACTTATTCTATTTTGTTATTACTACATGAAAGACCTTCGAATTATGAAAATAGTTTATGGTATGAGGTGTTCGAAATTGTTGCCATTTTCACTAATACACATGTTGAATAATCTGATCAGTTCACCTCTACAAACTTGTAATAGTATACATTGGTTAATAGCAGCAACACTGGCATACATTTTATTATCGGCCATCTCCTGTATTGGTTCTTGACAATGCCCCCCCCCCCCCCCCAAACAAAAGTCTAACAGTGTAACATCGGGAAATCGAGCGGACCACCTGAGCACATCTCTGTTGCCAAACCATCTTCCAAGATATGTTTGGTTTAGATAATTAGTGACGATGTCATGATTATATGGGCCAGCACTATCTTGGATATTCAGGAAACCAAGACAGAAATCATCGGAAAGGAGTTGGAATAATAATTCCTGAAGAACGATCTCCAAGTGTAATTAACTTTCTTCCACACTCAGATCGCATGGCATTACTTAGATTGAAAGCAAATCCGGTTAATATTAACATAATACAAGTATACGCCCCCACCGCAGAGGCATCAGAAGACGAAGTTGAAGAATTCTGAAATGGCATACCAGATGAACTAGTAGGCCCTTATGGATTGGGAGAGAGGAACGAACGAGGTGGGCGACTACACCAGTTTTGTCAAGAAGAGCACATGAAAATAACTAACACTTGGTTCAGACTACCACCCAGGCGTCTCTACACAAGGAGAGCCCCAGCAGACTGTCCCGAACATATAATTAGAAACCAAATAGACTTCATATTGATCAACAAACGATTCGGAACATCAGTAACAAGAACATGTACATACACTGGAGCCGACGTTCCAACAGACCATGTCCTTCTCATAACAGACCATAGAATAATGATAAATACAGCAAAAGAAGAAATAAGAGACAAAAAAAAGGTCAAAAAGAAAGAATGGATGACAGACGAAATATTAGCAATGTTTGAAGAGAGAAAAAAATACAAAAACACAGACAGTAGAGACAAATACAGAATGATGCAAAATGCTATAAGAAGAGCGATAAGAACGGCAAAAAATAGATGGCTGAAGGAACAGTGCGAAGAAATGGAACACTTACAAGAACAACATGATGAGTATAACCTGCACAATAAAATAAAAGAAACAGCAGGAGTATACAGGAAACAAACTTTCTCCAACATATAAAATGATCAAGGGCAAATGGCACAAGACAACGCACAGAGGAAATCTATCTGGGAACAATATATTGGCAACCTCTTTGCAGATGAAAGACCACGCTTAGATGACATCTTGGAAGAGGATTTGTCTGGACCGCCAATCACAATAGAAGAGATTACAAGAGCAATAAAAGCTCGAAGGATAAGAAAACGGTTGGGCCAGATCTAGTTCCTGTTGAACTACTTAAATTATTAGACAGCGAAGGTATTAAGATACTTCATAGGCTTTTCAACCAAATTTACAACAAAGGGAAATTCCCAACTGAATGGCTTACGTCTCTTTTCATCCCACTTCCGAAAAAGAACAACGCAACAAGATGTGAAGACTACAGATTTATCAGCTTGACGAGTCACACTCTTAAAATATTCACTACAGAATTTCCACAAAATGCGAAAACGTTATTGGATCCTCTCTATTCGGTTTTAGAAGGGGTCTCGGTACAAGAGAGGCACTAGTCGCAACCCATGTATTAATTCAGAACTGCTACGACCAGAGAAAAGATATAGTGATGTGTTTTATAGAAGATGAAAAGACGTTTGGCAGAGTGCAACATCACAAACTCGTTCAAATACTAAGGCGACTTGACATAGATCAGAAAGATATACACTGTATTGAAAACTTGTACTGGAACCAAACAGCTGCAGTTAGAGTTGACAACGGGGCCACAAAAGCATAGAAAATCCTTAGAGGTGTAAGGCAGGGTTTTGTCCTCTCCCCACTCCTGTTTAACGTATACTCTGAAAATATCTTACTAGAAGCTCTCGAAGGAGAACAATTGGGCATCATAGTAAATGGCATATGGATCAACAAAATACGGTATGCAGATGACACAGTCCTGATAAAGATAACATGAATGACCTCCAAAGACTTCTGGACATGATAGGAATACATAGCCGATTGATGGGGATTAACATCAATATAAAAAAGACAAAATTCCTTTTAATCATCCGTAAATTAGATGATTTCCAGAATGCAAAGCTATCATACAATAGTGAAGACATAGAACGGGTAAAAAAGTTTAAGTACCTGCTATGTGAGGACTGGTCTTCAGACGTGGAACCGGATAAAAAAAGCGAGGAGCCATTGATGAGATTTAAAAACGTCTTCAGGATCTCAATCTCAGAATAAGATTCACAAAATGCTACGTATGGTCCGTTTTATTGTATGGCATGGATGGCTGGACTCTGAAGGTGAATACCTTGGACAGACTGGAAGTATTTGAAATGTGAATCTATCGAAGAATCTTGAAAGTTCCATGGACGGCAAGAAAAACCAACGAGGAAATTCTGAGGAGGGCAGGAAGAGAACGTGAATTTCTGAACACGATAAAACGTAGGAAAACAGCGTACCTGGGACATGTGATACGCAACGAGAGATACCGGTTGCTCCAACTATTAATAGAATGAAAGATAGACGGAAAAAGGGAAGTGGGCAGAAAGAGGATGTCGTGGCTTCCAAATATCAAACAGTGGACAGGGATGAGAACCACAGGAGAATTAACCCACACCATCAGAGACAGAACGAAATGGTCAGAAGTAGTCGCAAACATCCATTAATGGATAGCAGAAGAAGAAGAAGAAGCATTATCTTGGTGAAACCACATCGTATCCAACTGGATTGATAAATTCTGTAACAATCCTGGTAGATTATTTTGCAAAAATTGAGATAACGTACACTAGTTAAATTTTCGTTATACACCTAGTCTGGAATCGGGTTTGTCTCAGCCACTTAGGATTCTTGAGTGAATGAAACGACGAGTATTCATTGTGTATTTTATTATTAAAATTCAGCTAAGCGCTTTCGGCCATTAGGCCATTCTCAAAGCTGTCGTCATAAAAAAACCTACAACAGGTGTAAAAAAAACATCAAATGCATACAAATTGAAGAAATGTATGATATTACATCATTATTGGAATAAAATGATTAAAAATACGCTATCAAGAGGGTGTACAATTATATTTCACATAATGAAACGTCCTATTTAAAAGTGTAATCTCAGGTAGACGTAGTGATACGTGAGGATTAATTTTCTACCATTTGTGAAATAGTAATATTTTCATCGGTTGCGGCTCGTTATCGTCGTGTTAAATGTGGTTATTTAAAAGTTCCGTAATTATCTAAATCAACCATTCTCTAAGTGTGTTCCACGTTACCCCCGTATGGGTCCCGCAAGAATTCCGAAAAAAAAAACACTTCTCTCTGATGGAACGTTTTGGCGCGAGCGTATCACGAGGCGCCACCCACAACAGTACAATTTTACTCTGCCGCCACCGCCGATATCCACCTGTTCGCGCTCACAAAGTCGAAATTGCTTACACCGCATTTTTTGTATTTCTATTTTTATTTCCGCTTTCTATTCATCAAAGACAGTGTGAGCCCGCAGTCCCTTTGATAAAAGCCGCCTCTGAGATAAGACACTAATAGTTGTGAACAAGCGACTTTCGGGTCTAACTTCAAAACATAAAGTCAAAATTGTTTACTCCGCATTTTTTGTATTTCTACGTATTAAAATCATAGAAGAAACCATACATGAAAATGAAGCCATACACCACGAAATATCAGAAAACCACTGAAATCCAATAATAGAACACCTGCTGGTTTCCCCTGAAAACCGAAGACTCAAGAAACTGTGGCCAATAAACTTAATATTAGTACAAGAGGCAATGTTAATGGACATAGAACTCAACATGCCATTGTAGTTGCCAGCTTGTCTAGGACACTTGTGAACGCAATAGCTTATAGAATTAAATTTGTAAATTCTGATTGCTAATAAAGTAATAAAAAAAGAATTGTATCCCTCCTGTATAAACTTTTTTTACAATCATGGGCGTAGCCAACGAAAGGCAGGGAAGAGCAACTGCCGCCTCCCCCTATATTAATAGCGTTTTCGATCTATGCATTTGTGCACACCAGAATTGGATAAAAAGGAGTGTTCGATTTACTCTCAGGATACGTCAAATTTTAGTGTTCGATTCAACCACTTTACAGTCAGACATTTTTGAGAAAAATTGTAAAAAAATTGTCACTATCTTTTTGTTTTCATTTAACTACATTTTTTAATCCTATTAATTAATTAAAATAAATTTACTCAAGTAGTTTTATTGTTAAATATTTTGAAACATTCAATACACAATCCTACATCGGAATCCGAAATAAATACTCTTATAACAACTATTGAGTTGGTGTGTAAGTGCTCTTGTCTAGCGACAGTGTCCTATTTAATGGTGTAATGAAATGCCACTGATGTTCTTCGAGTTCGAGAAAATCGAGATACAAGTGAGGAATATACGGGAACCGGCAATACGAAGATGCATACGGCGAATAGAAAGCGAGACATGAGAAACAAGAGTGAAAATCCGTAACAATAGTTTTAACACAGAAAAGACAATATGGATATAAGAAATTGGTTACAAATTTTTAATTAAGGATTTAATTAAAACTTTAGAGTCATTCCATTAGAAATGGTCCAAAAATTTGAAAATTGGTTGCTCGACCAGCACCAAATAACAACAAAACTACCATGTAATGATAGCTTATAATGTAGATATATTATATCCAATGTTAATTTTTGTTTAAAATTATTTTTTTTAATTGTCGGCCGTTTTTGTATCGCAACATTTGGAAAAAAAATGAATTGCAGCCCTTTACAAAATTGCCAATTGCTCTTTACTTGTATCTTTGTGAAACAATTTTTATTAGCTTTGGCAAAAAAATATGAGCATTATTATTATAATTTTATATATTTTTCATTATTATGATGCCGACTTTTTTGCCTTCTAATCTAATTATAACAAAATTTACAATAATGCACCGTTTTGACAGCTGATATCAAAAATGGGACTAAATATAATAACTTGAAATTTTCACATATTACGTGCTATTAATTTCATTTTGTGTTTTTAATCTAGAGAAAAAATATTAACATCAGATATAGTATATCCACGCCACATTATAACCTATAATTACATGGTAGTTTTGTTTTATACTAGGGACTAAGAAGAAGAATGATATTAGGTTATTATTTTTAGGTCAAAAATCTCTAAAACGGAAAAAAGTTCATGATGACAGTAGCGGAAGTGGAAGCAATGATTGTGATGAAGATGAAAATAAAATGGTTGGAACATCAAAATCGGAATCAATTTTTGAAGGAGGCTCAAGTAGTTCTTCAAATCTACATGAAACTGTCTCTGGAACTGGGACCTCTAAACAAATTGAAGAGCGCGATGGCTACCATGAAAATGACATTGGTCGTTATGTTAGTTGTACCAATAACTTGCCTTCTGAAAAAAAGAAGGAATTGTTGACAAACCATTGGGTCCCATCATCCAATTGCGATTTTGCTTCTGATACCATTCACTTGAAAAGAAAATTTAACCATCGCTAGTTAGATCAATATACTCCATAGCTGGTGTACTCAAGTCGTTTTAAAGGTGCCTTATGTTTGTATTGTGTTTTATTTCCGCCAAAAATTGCTACAGTTAAAGGAGTTTTGGGGTCATTTATGGTAAGGCCTTACATGAAGTTTAAGGATGTACATAAAGATTGTAGAAATCACGTTGGCAGCCATTACCACAAATCTTCAACAGCTGCTGCAAAAGCTTTTCTTGAAAATGCTCCATTTGATGTCCAGTTGCAAATAGGGCACCATAAAATGATTGAAGAAAATAAACAAATATTGTCAGCAATTATTTCATGCATAATATTTTGTGGAATTCATGATTTGCCACTTAGAGGAAAAGAAGGAAATGAGGGAGTTTTCTTTGACCTTTTAAATTTGAGTATTGACTCTGGTGATGAGAAGCTAATGAGCCACTTGGATAAATGTCAAAAAAACGCAGTCTATACCTCACCAACAATTCAAAATGAGATCATACAATTATGCAGTGAAGTTATCAAAGAAAAAATAATCGAAGACTGTAAACGGGTAAAAAATTTTGCTGTAATGGCTGATGAAACAGCAGATATCGATGGAAAAGAGTAGCTTTCTATTGGATTAATGTTCTATGATGAAAGCCAAAAAATAATCAGGGAGGAATTTGTAGGCTACATTGAGTTAAAATGTCAAGATGGTTCTACAATCGCTAGCGCAATTCAAAGTTTTTTAGAAGATAATAATTTTTCGGCCGATAACGGTGTGTGATTCGGATTTGACGGGTGTTCCACGATGGCCGGCAAAGAAGGTGGTGTACCGGCTATTCTTAAAAAAATACTCTAAATCTTTATTTTCCCATTGCTCTAGCCACAGACTAAATCTTGTGGTCAATGATACTAGCAAGCAACCAGAAATAAGAAACACAATTGCAAATGTTAAAGACACGATAACCTTCTTTCGTGAATCGCCAGCCCGTAGGAAATCGGTTCCAAATCTTTCAAGGCTCTGTGAGACCAGATGGTCGGAAAAATATAAGAGCATAAACATTTTTTCAGAAAGCTTCACATTGTTAAAGCACTAGAACATCTATCTGTCGAAGGAAACTATGTAACAAGAAAATCTGCCTACCAATTGCACTGTGTAGTTACTAAACCAATATTCATCTTAGACTTAAACATAATTGCAAGATACTCTGCAAATTTGGAACCCGTTGTAAACGTTTTACAATGTAAAAGTATGGATTTCGTTATGGTGAAGAAATATATTGATGATATTCTAGATGTAATCAAAGAAGAAGATCGAAAATATTTCTCATGATTTATTCAAAAAATCACTTGATATCGCAGAGAAAGTAGGGGTTGAGTTGTCAGTACCACGAGTCACTCAAAAGCAAGTACACAGAAGTAATCTACCATCTGAATCTACAGTTGAATACTGGAAGCCTTTAATAATCATCCCCTATCTTAATTCTTTAACTTCGTCTTTAAATGCTAGATTCTCCAATGAAAATACACCTGCTTTTGCTTTAACTTATCTTCATCCTTCAAGCATGCTCAAAATAGCTTCAAAAAAATTCAAAAATAATGCAGAATCTCTCATGGGTGATGTCTCTGCATAATTAAATTTGTGGTACAATATGTGGAAGAAAAATAATTTAGCAGAAGACAAATTAAAGGACATTGAAGTGGCTGCACGGAGGAAGCTAATGTTTTTTTTCCCTGCAACAAGGCACGCACTGCTAATATCAAGCGCTTTCCCATCCACTACTGCTACCGTGGAAAGTTTTGTTTTCATTTACCTTTTCTTTTTATCCTAAAATTTTATATTTTGGACGACAATGGAACATGGTTTCCCCCCCCCCTGTTATAAATCATGGCTACGCCCTTGTTTAAAATTTTCTATAATGTTCCTTTCTCAACACAGTTTAATACCGTTTTCATCATACTATATGTTTTTGCTTTTTCTTTTTAATACTTCTTGATCGCATTCAATATCAATCCATACTTTCGCGACTTTTCCTACTTTTTATTTTCTTCTTTCATTGCACTCAGTACGAACAAACAAATAACATTATCAACACATTGGCATTATCAGTGACACGTGTACAATCGTTAAAACAAAATTATCTTCGATATATTATAAATATGGAAAATAATGTTAATTATAACGTGGAAAACTCGTTTAAGAAAGCGTTCTGTGTCAAAGAAGGGATTTTCTATTTTTTTTTATCCAACTAAATACCGATTTTTCTTATACATCAATATCCGATAGAAACCTCCTATGCAAATTTATAAACATAATTTTGTATAGCAAAGGAATTAAAGTAATAATAATAATTTGCCCGTCGACTATAATGAATGTTATGATTGCATAACATATTTTAGATGTTTTAACACACATATTCAAGGATAAAATTTAATTAGGTACGATACACAGGTGAAGTCGATAATAAATTTTAAAAAATTTATGCTGAACAGATACAGCGTCATCCCCAAAGTCCGCACCAAATGGAAAACTTCTTTATTGTGGGAATTCGATAAAAAGTTATTTTTCATAAAAATTTGTGCATACCCTAAAATTAAAATGTGGCGAAAGGCGTGTAATATACGAGGTGCATTCGAAAATTTGATAGTAAAGTGCCGTTATTTCAGTAAATATCAAAAAAATTTATTTGGGAAAAGTTGTTCATCATTAAGAAATACATCAAGATTTGAAGTCATGGCCACCTGGGTGAAATTTTAATTTTTACCATTTTTTTTAAAATGGGTGGCTATAAGAAGAATGATTTGCTTTAAGCGGGGCCTCCTCACAGGTATATAAACCTAAAAACTTACACAATACTAGTTACTAATCTTGTAATTATTTGGTTCAAAATATTTAAGATAGATGTCGATAGTAGTACTGAATCGGCTTTTACTTATTCAACATATTTTCTCTCTCTGCCTTTCTACTCTTGACGGTTCAAAGAAACGCATCTCTATTCGAATATTTGATTTCAAATATTTTAACTTTTTGTGAACACAGAAACCTTATCTCTGTTTTTTATGTTGCATCCAAACCACAGCACAGCTGTGATCCAAACAAAATTTGTTGACATAATTTCCATTTGAGTGTAGATTTTTTATTATTTAAGAGTTTCATAAATGTTTTTGAAAGGAATAAATTGTTAAAAAGTAAGTAATCGTATCGACCCGATATCAAAAATTATAGTTATGATAATGTAAATTATCCTGCAATCCGTATTTTTTAATTTTTAAAGCTATGTGTGAGGTTATGTTTACTGGATTATTTGATTAATATGAGATAAATAATACCGATTGTTTGTTCTAGTATCATCAAACCATCTTTCAAGATTCTCTTGAAACCCTGTTTTAATGATAATATGGGTTTGTTAGCGAAAAGCGAAAAATGCTTAATTGAAGTGAAGTGACCTTTGAAGTATATGAATGAAGAAAAATTAAAACCACTCTCAACAGACAAGAATTGCATAATTCATTTTGATGAATATATAATAGTGATAATTGAAAAATATAACTATTATCGCCTGATACAAGGTGCATTACATATTGCATGAAAGGGCATGTGATATTTAATAATTTAATAATATGGATACCAAGTGACAGCATTGTGGGAATTGCTATAAATCAAGAATGGAAGAAAAATATACATACTTTAAAAACATTCTACCTTTCAAAATTTATACCATTTATATTAACATAATAAAATGTTTTCATGATTATACATTTTTGTTTGTTTCATGCTAAGAAAATTAAACTGCGGAAAAGTTGCAAATTTACATGATTGAAAATAGGCCATTTAGTCTGAAAACACAGAACGTCGTGTCACAACTTTGCCTCAATCTAATCATATTTGTATCAGTTTCAGAGTTTCTGTTGGTTGCTTTCAAATTTTATTTGACATGTACGCTCTTTTCTCAACTACATGTGTAAATATATTCAATTTTATCTAGAAACAAATAATATAAACAAAGAGTTTCCAAATTTATTATACAAAGAAATATTTACTTGTAATACTATGCTTTACATTTAATAGAAAGAGGAAAGTAAGGTACAGTGAGGAATTTCAATTTAAAATAGCAAACGTTTAAAAAACTTACAAAGCAACTATAACAACTAATAAAAAATTTAAAGCGAAAGATTTGTAATGACAAATAATAATGTATATATTGTGAGGAGATCGATATATACAGTACAAAATCAAACATACAATCAACATGTACAAGTTTGCTTCTACCTTGTTTGCAAAGATTGATCATATGTGTTGTGGAGATTGGAACTGAAACATTTTTCCTTAATTATACAAAAAAAAATAGTTGATTCATTCTCTTTTATCCATCTATTAAATGACAGATACACATATGTGTGATCACCAGAATGGTAAATATTTCTTTTGTTTTTATATAATACATTATTGGTATTATTACTTTTCCATCCAACCCATCTAATATGCGAGAAAAGTATTGGTTTACCCAAAAAAAGTTGGATTTTTGGATTTTTTTGAGTTGTTTTTACGTTTTTCAGCAAGAACAACACAAAAAAATGGTTTTTTGAAAAAAATCCTATCTGTATAACTCGATACAGCCCCCGAAGTGCAACAAGTCACAAATTTTATGACTGAATATTGTTCAGGATATCTTACAGATGAACCCTTTTGATTTTCAGCTCACCAGAGCCAGTAGAACGAGTGCTATGGTACTTGAAGTATCACATTTTTGGAGAAATTTCAGTTTGTTAGCACGATACAGCCTCTGGAGTGTATATAAATGACCAATTTCATGATTGGATATTATTCAGAATTTTTTATAGGCGAACCTTATTGATTTTAAGCTCACTAGAGCTAGTACAACGGGTGCCATGGTTCCTGAAGTGCCACATTTTTGGAGAAATTTCGGGTTGTTATCACGATACAGCCTCCAGAGTGTATGCAATTTTTCATATAGCAGTTTTCGCTACAACTATACTGTAAGTAAAAAAATGACAAAACCTACTTAGAAGAAGCATCTAATTTTCTTATTTCATTTACAGTTCTGATTATGTAACTAAAACTAAGCCCAATGTAACTGCCCCGCAGGTCCATTAACATTTCATAAAACAGAGTTTCCTTATACCATTCCGTAAGTAAAAACACTAACAAGTCTTATTTACAAAAATCAAATTTCTATTCATTTTCAGAACTGACAATTTCACTAAAACGGAACCTGATGTAACTGCCCGCACAAGTCCAAATAATTTTCATATAGCAGTTTTCGCTACAACTATACTGTAAGTAAAAAAATGGCAAAACCTACTTAGAAGAAGTATCTAATTTTCTTATTTCATTTCCAGTTCTGATTATGTAACTAAAACTAAGCCCGATGTAACTGCCCCGCAGGTCCATTAATATTTCATTAAACATAGTTTCCTTATACCATTCTGTAAGTAGAAACACTAACAAGACTTATTTACAAAAATCAAAGTTCTATTCATTTTCAGAACTGAAAATTTCACTAAAACGGAACCGGATGTAACTGCCCTGCAGATCCATTAATATTTAATAAAACAAAGTTTCCTGCTACTATTCAGTAAAAACTAAAACTAAAACGAAGCCTGATGTAACTGTAAGGGATAGTTTATAAACTTTTTGTTTTTTTTTTGTCTGAGGATTAAGAAAATAGAAGATGCAGTTCAGTTGCCATGTATGCATAAAAATAAAGAAAATGTATTCAGTACTTATGTATAATCAAATTTGTAATATGAATTCCAAGATAAAATGGATTATTTGTATACTTTTGCTGAATTGGGTGAAAAATAATTTTGTAAGTAAAAATATTATTTATTTAAAGAAAATATTTAAAGTATATTTTTTCAGTCTTTATAACTACGTGGATCCAGACTTCAATAATGTGGACGGGGGATCACCACCCCTTTGTGAGTATAGAATCGTAAAAAATGGATATTTTTATAAACTTTTTATTTTATTTTTGTTATGAGGAGAAATGGTAGAGAAATATGGAAGATGAAGTTCAGTTGCCATGTATTAATAAATATGAAGACAAATACATTAAATTTGTAATAATAATTTTATTGATATTTTTATAAAATATTTTTTATTTGTTTCTTTTCAATAAAAACATACACCAATTTTTCCTTTAATTTTTTTGAATAATTAATAAGGGTTAATGAAAAAGAGGACATGTCTGTTTATTGCTATAATAAACATTTTTGTAGTTTACCTAATTTATTGGCATTTCTTTGCTACTATTCATTTGAATTTAGAAGAGGGGTCAGTGGAAAAGCAGACGTTCTGTATTATAGTAAATATAAAAACTACCTAATTACTTTCTCTGTACTTCAAATTTGTAATACTACAATTAAACAAACATATTGCATAATTGATTTGATTTTGTTTTCAATAAAAGAAAACACTTTTGCTATAATTTACTTGAATAAATGAGAAGATTCAATGGAAAAACAGGCATGTCCGTTTATTACAAACTTGAGGAAAATGCAAAAAGTATAACATTTCAATACATAACCTGGAAAAATTGAAGATAAAAAATATATAACATTTTTATTCCTGAATTTCGAAAATAAATGATTACATATTGTGTTACTTTTTTAATTGAATACGAAATGTCTCTTTTGTTAAATTAGTAGAAAGCAATTAATACTATTACCAATGTAGTTTTTTTCACTAACTCAGAAGGCTGTGTACAGGTTCTTGGAGGAACCAAAAGGCCCTGATATGGGGATCAATAAATATAATGCACTTGTGGAATCACTAGCAACAGCTAAAAATATTTGTGGATTATTTTATGTCTAGGCTGCACTAAACACAATCTTGTGGAGTTAATATAAACAGCATTTACGAAGCACAAATTTACTTTTTTAGCATGAAAATTACTTAATTATAATCACTTACAAATACAATACGCACTAAACTATAAATTTGGGATATTTTTATGAACACAAAACATATGACAACAGCATTTGACCCATAGAGAAAGTTATAATATTATTTGTCTATGAATTGACCGTCGTCTTCTGTCATTGAAGTTCTATACAGCGCCATGCATCAAGACGGTGGAACGGTTGAACTAAAGTAAAAAGATGTTCGTTTGCAAAAATTTGCGTGCAACAAATCTCAAAAAATACAATGATTTGAAATTTCATATTTTCAGAATAGAATTCTCTAGGCTTCCTTTTGGGGATCAGGTTTTGGTGTCCAAATTGGTGACCACAAATTGTCAAAACTGTCAAAATCACACCATCACTTAATGGCTTACATCTTTTTTATAACAATATAAAACTTAACCAAAATACCTGATCCCCAAGACGAAGGTCCAAGTTATATTGTATTAAAATTTCAACACTAAATTTCACTGCGTTCTTTAGATTTGTTGTTTACAAAATGACCTAAATTTTGTTGCAAATCACGGGTGCCAACTGTTTTCAGGTTCCTAAAACGTGAGGCCCCTCTTAAATGATAATTTAACGACATCATGTATACAACAGTTTATTTAAAAGAACTTTTAATATACAAATTGCCCTTATGGCAAGTGACACCTCGTTTGAGAAGTATTTAGAATACCTATTCAATGAAACTTTTTTTGGATTTACGATGTTTTTGATGGTTAAAATAACTACACACTAAAATTTTAATTTCGCTTTTAATTAATAAATATTTAAGAACAAGTTTGTTCAAAATGTGCTCCATCTACTTCCTGGCAGTAAAACATACTATTATTAAACTCTTGTCAGACTCGATAAAATGTGTCAGGGGAAATTGCCCCACATTCTTCAACAATTCGTTGTATTAAAACGTCAATACTGTCAGGAGCTGTAGCGTAAACTTTAGATTTAAAGTAACCCCACAGAAAATAATCTAAAGGTGTTAGGTCCGGTGACCGAACTGGCCATGCTATTGAACCGCGTCGTCCAATTCTACCAGGATATTCCTCATCTAGATAACGTCTTACTGTAAAGTAATAGTAGAGTTTGGACCTCCACGTTTCGGCTTCCATTTTGAAGGCCCCTCAATCTGCCTACTCCTCTTGCCAGGGTCTTATAAGGTGTCAGTGTCTCAATCTGCTTCAAAATGGAAGCCAAAATGTCGAGTTCCAAACTTAGTCAATTTCATATTTCTGATCGCGGAAACATATCCGAACATTTCATTCTCCTCTATGTGGAGGAACTGTTTTCTTTGACCAAACTCTATTCCACTCTTCTAGATCGAAAATCCCGTTTACTCATTGACCTTATCTTCTTAAAATCCTGTTGGGACCACAGCGTCATCCCAAAATGTCTCCAATTGAAATATACCAAGTCTTCGTCAATTTCCAAAAACATAGGTTTTACCCTTCTCAGAAACTCTAATCAGATCACTAGGTACATTTTACACACCAATTCCAAGTACGCCTTCAAATTCATTCTTTCCACATTTACCCATCTCTCTGGGACACTTTCGACCACTTTCTCACAACAAAGCCCTCCACACTTTTACCCAAATGCGTAAACTTTCACAACTTATTCAAACACAGACTCCGAAACCCCAGAACACCACCAACTTAAACGGCGATAAGAACTTGCCCAATTTTCCGATCTCAGATGCTGCTCACTTAGCTCTTTCTAAAGGGATTAATTTCTCTGTCACTCCCGAAACTATTCCAATAGAAAATATCATCACCCAAACCGATGAAGCCATCTCCACTCTACCCCCAAACCAAGCCGAAAACATCAGGCGTGAAGTTGCAAGAAAATATTTCTGATGTGTCCAAACCGCACCCATCAAATCATCGCTCCATAGAGAGGACACGCTCTCAAAGAATTAAACCAAAACAAAAATCTAGTCATTCTTCCAGCCGATAAAGGCAACACAACCGTCGTCCTAAATTCTTCCGATTACTTCAATAAACTGAGCTCCTAGCTCAACAGAAATTAGTACAAAAAAGATTCAAACGACCCCATCACATATCTAGAGAAAACCACCATAGCCCAGATTAACAAATCAGACCTTTCTCTAGACATCAAAGGTCTACTCATCCCCAAAGAAAGATCTTCTAACATTGCAAAAATCTATGAACTTCCTAAAATTTATGAACCTGATGTTCCTCTCAGACTCATTGTAAGTGCATACAATTGTCCAACACAACCTCTCAGATATTCTTCAACCTATAATTGAAAAAGCCGAATCCTATGTGAAAAATTCCTATCATTTTATCAATCATATCCGAACTCCAAATTGTCAAACAAGCTCTTTTTCAAAATGGCTACTCAAACCATATCGACAGGAACATTCGAAAACATATTCACAAAACCCCACCTAATCCACCTCAAATAGAAACCAAGCCTAAGCCAGGTATAAAAGTTAAAATTATGGCGGATACGCACTGTTTTTTTTTATAACTATTTACGACTTATCTTATGTAAACATTGTTTTTGTGACCAGAGTTATCTAGAAAAATTATTTGTGTCTGTGTAAGCCGCAGCCCGGAATTTTCTAGTAAGAAAGGCATTATTATAAATAAGGACCGATCAGCGGAGGAGTTAGTTGATAAAGTGATCTCGTGAAATAAATACACCGAAATAGCAAACAGTAAATATAAATTAGTTAAGTGTTCATATAAATTAGTTTAAGTGAATATACTGAGTATATATAAATTAAGTGTTAGTGATTAGTTTAGTGTTTAAATAAATTAGTAAGTAGCCATACCGTGTGTTTAAAATTTATCCCAGCCGTTTATTGTTTAAATAAATTAGAAAAACATTACAGTACCGTCATTGTGAAAGTGTTTTAATTGACTAAATGTTTTTTGATCAAAACCGTTGTTTCGTCTTCTTATTTGACATGCACTTGCAAGGCTGTTTTGTGGTAAGTTTTTTAAAAAGAAGTTTTTATATTGTATAATCTTCTAATTGTAAACTGTCTCTTTGCAGTAAATAATTTTCTGATGAAGGAAACTGAAACTGAAAATCCGAAACGTTAGAAACAAAAATGTGAATAAAAACTCACCATTTTTTGTTAATTTCTGACTGAACCCAGGACACTCCAAGCAAATATGTAACTGTCAAGTAAAGTTTTATAAGACTTTTATGTGATGTGTAAAATAATGAGAAAAAGATTATTATATTAACCAGAAGATGACTTCATAAGTCGAAACGTACGGCGTTAATAAATGTTTTTAAGTATATCCAATATATATATATATATATATATATATATATATATATATATATATATATATATATATATAGCAAAATGGTATTCTTGACGGTAGATAAATCAAAAATCTCTCAATATCTTAGGGATTCCGTCGTAAGTAGGGCTGAATGAAACTCTTATTTACTACCCAACGTTTCGAAAAATTTTATTTTCTTTTTCAAGGCTGAAATATGAACATGTTGGTACATTTCATTAATTAACAATTTTTTATACTTACGTGTAAAGTGAGTTAATAAATATTAAAATAGTTCATACTCGGAACAACAAAAAAATATATTTTATGTATAGATAATTTTTAAGTACTAATTCAAAAGAATCTTTTTGATTTGAAGGAACATTATATGTCACAGTTGGAGTGACAGTTTTTTGATTGAGACATAACCTAGTTGATGTGTTCAACTTTATGACTTAAGAGACAGTCTTCATTATTAGTAGCATGACTTGTCACTTAATCATGATCCTATGAACAAAGGAAGTCCTATATATCATATATTCTCCCTTGTCAACGAGCGAAAGTTGTAAGGTATAATACTCTCACTAATTACCCCACTCAATCTCACGATAACAAGAGTGAATGTAGTATATACACAACAACTCCGTTATAACTCATTAGTTATATAGATGTTTATATTTATAAGTTAGAAATATCTACAATTTGATTGTTCTTATGTTGTTGGTTAAATGAGAGAAGATACGCATAAGTGTTTGAGACTGCCTTAGATGAAAAGTCATTGAATAAAAAGAGAGAAAGCAACCATGTTAATCACACTTATGCGTATCTTCTCTCATTTAACCAACAACATAAGAACAATCAAATTGTAGATATTTCTAACTTATAAATATAAACATCTATATAACTAATGAGTTATAACGGAGTTGTTGTGTATATACTACATTCACTCTTGTTATCGTGAGATTGAGTGGGGTAATTAGTGAGAGTATTATACCTTACAACTTTCGCTCGTTGACAAGGGAGAATATATGATATATAGGACTTCCTTTGTTCATAGGATCATGATTAAGTGACAAGTCATGCTACTAATAATGAAGACTGTCTCTTAAGTCATAAAGTT
Source organism: Galeruca laticollis (assembly GCA_963921935.1). Lineage (NCBI taxonomy): Eukaryota > Metazoa > Arthropoda > Insecta > Coleoptera > Chrysomelidae > Galeruca > Galeruca laticollis. The sequence goes on from OY998177.1 coordinate 102,605,555, forward strand.
GAACACATCAACTAGGTTATGTCTCAATCAAAAAACTGTCACTCCAACTGTGACATATAATGTTCCTTCAAATCAAAAAGATTCTTTTGAATTAGTACTTAAAAATTATCTATACATAAAATATATTTTTTTGTTGTTCCGAGTATGAACTATTTTAATATTTATTAACTCACTTTACACGTAAGTATAAAAAATTGTTAATTAATGAAATGTACCAACATGTCCATATTTCAGCCTTGAAAAAGAAAATAAAATTTTTCGAAACGTTGGGTAGTAAATAAGAGTTTCATTCAGCCCTACTTACGACGGAATCCCTAAGATATTGAGAGATTTTTTATATATATATATATATATATATATATATATATATATATATATATATATATAAAACGTTCAACTTTGATATAACAAATTATTCTCTAATAAGATAATACCCTCACGTCTGATTTCAACTTATCTTTTATCGTATCTGCGAAGATATAAAGATTATCAGTCACATATTTGTTCTAAATACGATTCTGTTTCTACAGCTCCGATCAGGTGTAAAATTAATCGACGTCAGTGTTAACGATAAATATAATTGATTTCTTGAGAATAAGATTGATTCAACAAAGGAAACTATTTGAAATCGTAATTGCTATAATAGCAAAACGATTCCTGTTTTTTAAAATTCTCATTAACAAAATATTTTGAGCAGATTATAGATTGCGAGACATACGTTAAAGTGAAAAGATAGAAATTTTCAAGTGCAATCTAATTGCCCGGGGGTTACAAACCTTGATAAACGGCGGCTTATCCAGGTATCAAGTAATAAAGACTCATTACTCATTCATGTTAAGATATAGACTTATATGTTGTTTATACAACGATTTCATATACTTTGTCGTATATGGAAAGTAACGGAACGAATAATAATGTTTACTACCCGAATACAATCAAAGAAAGCGACTGTCCATGTGGACGGGACCGACGTGCATCAAAATGTAAAATCTTGGGTGTTCAACCAATTAAAACTGTGAATCGTAAAGTTAGACGAATTGTATTGGCGAGGGGAGTATCAAGCCTAAAGAGTAAGAGTAATAAAGATTAATGTCACTTATTTGACATGATAGATTACCTAATGTCATGTCACTAAAGCGACTAATATTTCTAGTATTTAATTTTTCGTAGTGACATTTGACAGCAGACAGAATGTATCCTACTTAAGGCGGATATTATAAAACTATTTTAAGAACTAAAAGTTAACTTGTAGAATGACGTCACATGTTATAGTTAACTTCAAGATGGCGGAATTAACTTTGTCGGGAGGAAGGCATATATGTTACAGTTAACTTTGTGGAAAAATCTGATTTTCGAGTTTTGACAGTTCTGTGGGTTTTGTCAAAAATTTGGCATTTATAACCTAAATTAATTATACTGTGAATATTTTTATTGTGTGTTCGCTTTGAATTTTGTAATATTAGCTAACGATATTTTGACGAACTTTTAACCGGCGATGAAGAAAATGCTATGAATATTGTTAAAGGCCCTCGGCGACAAAGGAGATTTAGGAATCGGTTAGACCATTTCACTTCGTGGGTCGAAACAGAATTTAAAAACCGCTTTAGATTATCAAGAGAGTCCGTACGCTTGTTGATGGATCACATTGAAGTAAATTTACAAAGAGCAAATAATAGGTCAGGGTCCTGCATCTAACATCGACAGAATACAGTTAAATCGAGGGTGCGATAAAATCAAATTGTTAAAAACTATAATTAACAAAAAGTACAAAAACATCTTGTGTAAGTGTAAACTATTACATATAATTGGTGAGAATTCTCCAAGTATTAAGATAATAGGAAAATTTGACATAAAACGATCCAACATTGTTAAACTCGAAATCTAAATTGTGTTAATTACCAGCAAAAAGCAAAAGCGATAAGCGAAGATCGTTCACCAAAACACGAGAACTTGTTTAATACAGTCTCGGACTGACTTCAAAAAGGAAATTAAGTTCAGCCAGCCCGGGTAAGTATTGGAAGCTGAACTGAGTAGGTGTCTAACGAAACTGAACGAGACGCGGAACTCGTTAATGTGCTTTAAGAAATGAACATCGATACATACGATATTGAAGAAAAAATTGACTGAAATGCATATATTATAATGGAATTGAAACAGGAAAACCAAAAGCTGAAAGAAATAATCGCCGAGCAAGAAGATTAGACTACGTAGAAAGAGAAATAAGGCGCAATAACATAGTAATTCAAGGAATTAAAGATAAGGAGAATTAGAGCCAACAAGACATAAAGGAAACAATAAAAAAATGAGAAAAATAGAGGTTGAAGTAGACCTAGAAAAATATTTGATAGAATTCGGCAGATTCGGAACTTTTAGAACAAACAAAAGCAGAACACCTATAGTTAAAATCAAAAAATGGAGCAAAAAATTAGAAATTATGAAACAAGCTAAAAAAGGTACCAATATTTGTATTAATGACGTCTACTCGAAAAAAGTCCCAAAGGTAAAAATAGCCAAAGAACAAGAACACAATGCAGTACTTAAGTTTAATAAATTATTAACGACCGAACTTATGGAGCAGATTCATTTGGGGATGAAAAGCTAAAAGAAAATGATGATAAGAAACGTACAGCAACCGATCGTTCTCCAGAACATGAAGGAGGCAACAAAGAGAAGAAGTCAAAAAACTAGTAGTTAAAGAAAATACGATATATACAATTGAAGACAAGGCAATGAAATGGATAACGAGTAATGGTAAAAATAAGAAATGTAAACGCAAGAGTTTAGTGAGAATGGCAACAAGGAATATCAGGACAATGCTGGCAGTGGGAAAAATGGAGAAAATTGCAAAAGAGATGTTTGAATATAAAATAGACATATTGACACTTCATAAATACGTTGGAAAGATGAAGGACAAATAAACAAAGGAGAATATACATTGTTTTATGGAGGGGAAGACAGTCGAGGAAAGAACGGCACAGGATTTATGATAAGCTAAATAATGAGAAATAATATACTAGATTACATAATAATAAGCGGTAGAATATCAAAATTAAGATTAAAAAACCACATGGAAAAAATTGCAATAATTAATAGTTATGCACCGACGCAAGAAGGAAAGATGAAGACAAAGATGAATTTTACGAGAAATTGGTAAAGGTATGTGAGGAAACCGCAAGACATGATACATTAAAAAAAATTGGAGATATGAATGCGAAAATAGGAAAAGAAGACTACTTAAATAATGTTGCGGGGAAGTACACTATACATAAAATATCTAACGATAATGGACGGCGACTATGTAATTTAGCTGAGGAGCTCAACATGTATAGTAGCACCACTAGTTTCAAGCATAAGAAAGAACATAAACTTACATGGATTACTCCTGGGACAAGTGTTGATACTGATCATCAATTAGTAATAGTCAAAATGCTAATGAGGATTGTAAATATAGTAAATAAGACAATAAAATGTAGGAAATTGAACGTGCATAAATTGAAAAGAAGTAAGAATGAATGTAGGGAAGAAGTAAAGATGCAACTACAAAAGAGCAAAGAACAAGATAATATTGATGAGCAATGGAATGAAACTAAAAGAAGTATAGTAACGGCAGCAGAGGAAGTGATTGATACAAAAGATACAAGACAGAATAATGAATGGTTTGATCAAGAATGTAAAATAAACATAAAAAAGAAAAAAAGAAGCCAGACTAAAATAGCTGCGAACTAAGCAACAAAATTATTATGATAAATACAGAAAAATAAGAAAAGAGAGCACAAAGTTGATAAAAACAAAAAGAAATAAAATAGTTAAATGAAAGTATGGACATATTAGAGAACAATAATAAAAATAATGTAAAATTATATCAATATATAAAGAAACAAAACAGAAATCCAACTACAATAAATATCAAAGAAAAAGAGTGAAGTCAATATTTCAAGAATTTATTAACGGAAGAAGATGGGGAGCATGAAGAAGATGATATTAGTGATAATGATACAGGGCTAGAATTCGAAGAAAAAACGACCGAAGAGGAATGTAACGACTTAATTATTAAATTGAAACAACAAAGCAGGAAGCATAGACGAAATAATAAATGAGCTGATAAACTATGGAGGAGATGACCTAAGGCATAAAATTTTTAAAATCATGGAAAGAATACGGGAATCAGAAATAATGACGAAAGAATGGTCTAGTGGAATGATTATACCAATAATGAAGAAAGGAAATCCAAATATTTGTAGCAATTATGGAGGAATTAGTTTACTCAACACCGTATATAAAATATTAACAACGATTATAAATGAAAGGATAAAAAAGGTAATGGAATCGGAAATAGGGGAGTATCAAAAAGGTTTTCGAAAAGGAAAATCAACAGTACTTACCATAAATCAAGTAATTGAAAAATGTTATGAACACAATGTTGGCGTCCAAATGCTATTTACTGACTTCAATCAAGCATTCGACAGCTTTGAACGGAGGAAAATCATAACGGATATGGAACAGCTAAATGTACCACAAAAGATAATACGGTTAATACGGTTGGTGAAAATGACGATGAAAGACTCTAGGGCAAGAGTAATGACAAGGAAAGGTCCATCGGAGGAATTTGAAATAAATGCTGGAGTAAGGCAAGGAGACTGGCTCTCAGCGGTATTGTTAAACATAGCAGTGGAAGGCATAATTAAGACTTATAATATCAATGGAAGCATAATTAATAAATCAAAACAATAGCATATGCTGATCATTTAACCATAATGGCGAGAGACCGAAGGAGTCTTGAAGAAACATTAGAGAAAATTGTAAGAGTCGGGAAAAAAATTATTAAGAATAAATCAGGAGAAAACAAAATATATGAAAAGAAAGAAGAAAGTCTGCTAACCAGAAGCAGTAAAGCTACATGAATTCAGGTTTGAAGTTGTTAAGGCAAAGATAAGGCAAAGAATTCAATCAGGGTATAGGGCATATAATAAATTTAAAAACAGCATGCAGAATAAGAGAATAAGCCGAGCAACACAATTAAGAGTCTACAGAACGGCGATAAAACCGGTAGTTACTTATGCGGCAGAAATTATGAGACTGACAAATGAGGACGAGGAGCAACTAAGGATATATGAAAGAAGTATAATAAGAAAAATTTATGGGCCAGTGAAACTAGGGTATAACAAGTACCAAAGACTTATGAACTATGAAATTAGAAATATATTAAAAAATGATGATATAGTAAACACAATTAAATCAAAAAGGAAATGTTAAAAGAATGGAGAAAGGACAGGAGGTAAGTAGAGTTAGAGAATGGAGACCGAATGAGGAGGGATTACCAGGAAGACCAAAAATTAGATGGGAAGATCGGGTTGTGAAAGATGTAAAAATATTGGGAGTACAGGGCGGGGAGAGAGAGATGCAGGACAGAAAGGAGTGGAGAACAATTGTCGAAACTGCAAAAACCTCTAATAAATTGTAGATAAGCAGCAAGCGTGGGCTGACCCCCCACAAGATACGGGGTCAAAAGAGCTCAAATTGAGCGGCTACAACTCCAACTGGAGTGTATAGCCTTGTATATATATATATATATATATATATATATATATATATATATATATATATATATATATATATATACTGGTTTGAAATGAGCACCTTGAATCTATTTTTTTGAATGCAATAATAATTTGGTAGAAAGAACATTTTAAAAGGACACAAACACAATTTAAAAAAATTAACACTTAAGCATTAGAATCAGCACACATATGATTAGGGCATAGCAACAAAAAACAATGGAGTTTGTTGATGAAGAAAATTAAGGAGGTATGACATATTGGAGAAATGATAAGAAATTTTAGATAAAAAACTATCAAAATTGTATAAAAGAGTCCTGAATGAACAGTAGAAGCGGCAAATAAAAATATAGAAGAAGGAATACTATAAAGAAGCTACTTATAAAAATATATAAAATAACAATTATTGGAGTCCCAGCAGTTCTGTATGGTGTGGTTTTGAAAGACAGCACTTCAAGAAGGAGTATTAGTGGGGTTGTGAGGACCAGGTTAGTTTTTTTTGTCTTTGTTGGTACCAAAATTTATGTTAAAGATATAAAACAGATCTGATAAAAGTAATTACAAAAACATTAGTACTTACGCATTTCTATTTAACGTTTATAATTCATCACTTTGTTTCTTTGTTCCAATTTAGTACTTGCGTTTATAAATTTCGACTTCTCAACTTTTATATTAGCATAAGACATTTCATCACTTTGTTTCTTTGTTCAAATTTATAATACATATTTTCTGACCAATACAAACTAATTCATATTAAATATTATTGAAATCATTGTTTTCTTAAATATCATTTCAACGGATACGAACTGACATCTGTTATTACTGTGAGATCTGGAATTGACTATTCTAATGAGAAATTTTAACCATAGGCGCACCAAATGATATAAAATAATATTAAAAATTGTTTGAATGAATAAAAGATAAAATATTGGAGATAAAGTGTAAAAATAACTGGAACCCAAAAAGTAGATAGAGTATCTCATTCTCTCCGCATAAATAAATACATAAAAATTTTCTTTTTCTTTTAATGAGCTAGCCACACTAAAATTTAATAAATCAAAATAGTATTACAATAATATTAAAAATTCCTCTTATACACACAAGTATTACAATATATATATATAATAGATCAGCAGTACCTATTTAAATTACTGCAGGATTATAATTTTTATATTTAGAAATCATCCTCTCTTGTGAATCATACACAAGTACACAAGTATTAATTACACTCAGATTTTATGCAACAGGTTCATTCTTGGTTGTTGCTCGATAGTTTGGAGGTATTCACAAGTTAACTGCTAGCCGTATTATTTGAAATGCCACACGGGAAATTGCATTGTTATCGCCAATTTACATACAAATGCCGGAGACTGATGAAGAGATTTAACAAACCAAAACTGACTTCTATGGAATTGCAAGATTTCTCAATGTAATTGGTGCTATAGACTGGCACTCATAAGAATTCAATCTCCTGGTAAATTCATCACAATTCTAGCAAATGTAATAAAATCAGTTTAAACTATAGTTTTAATCCCTTTTCTTACTATTCTATTAAGATATTAAAAAACAAATTTAACATTACTATTAACTATTTAATTTATTATTTTCTTAATATTATCTGAAAATAAAATTGTAAAGGCATAGTGAAGCAAAGTGATTTATGCAACTTTCAGAACAAAATGCTGCAGAAAATTACCGTAACAGAAAAAGATACATTGTTCGAGTATATGATAATTCCTTTGGAAAACCTACAAAAACAACCCGAGAGACTGTACAATGAATCTCAGATTCGATCTAAAAATGTTGTAGAGAGGAAGTATGGAAAATAATATTTCCCATTCTGCATTTAACACTTTGGTTAAAGAGAGATACTACTATGGCAGTTATTGTAGCAACTGCAGTTCTACATAACATTGCAATAAATAATAGGGAAGAAGAACCTGATGAAAATGTGTTTGTTCAGCTAGAAAACTTTATCAAAACATTCCTCCAAATCAGAATCGCAATTTGCTGATACAAGAGTTAATAGAGGAATACTTCCAAAACTTATAAATTGTATTGTGCATTACTATTATATTAAGTTTTTGTACAAAAAATGTCATTGCCGTCCATTATTGAGCAAATTTTTATTTAGTACATCTAATTTTATTAAAAAAAATTACATTATAAATAGTGTCGTGATTATTTAAATGTGCAACATATGGGATTTTTTTTATTTGCTCAACCAAATTGCAAATATTGCCGAAAGTTGGTGCATCTTCGATATTCATTTTCTATGTACATGGTTGCAAGTCAAAACATCATACAGGGGGGGACGAAAAAGTGTACAAGAGGAAAGCACCCTTAATTTAGACAATTCAGTAAAATATTAGGAAAAGTTGTTTGGAATTAAAAGTTATACCTAAATAACAACAAACGGCCTCCTAAACAAAAAGTAGTAAAATAAAGCGATAAGTGTTCTACCAAACACCGATTGCATCAACACCGAACGAGATGTTGTTAATAAAAACAAAATAACGCATTATTTCAAGAAAATAGTGCCAGATCACAAAATGAACAAGCATTGTACAATGCATGGAAAACATCCGAATATGAAAAGGAGGGTGTAACCAATAAGCTAAAAGCAATGCAACTTCAAATAGAACAAATGCATAAAGTGTTTAACAAACTGCAGAACAAATATTCTGCTGATGGAAGAAATGTGGCATAAAATTCAATAATACAAAATAATGAACTAAAGTCACCAGGGTACTATACAGATGAGGAAGAATTGGCTAGAGAAACTGAGTAGGTCAGAAAGAGGAGCCGTAAGAAGAGACGGATGGATACATCACTGACTCCTCCACAACACAGTTGAAATAACCAAGAAAACGAAATGCAAAAACCCAAAAAAGTACACCAACCACCACCAATAATTGTAGATGGAATTGAAAACTTTAATAGTCTTCATGAACTCATATCTAGCAGATTGAGACATTTCCAAATAAGATTAATTATAGATAAAAACATCAAGATCAACGTTATGGATGGAGAAAGTTACCAAGCTCTAACCAAGACACTAGCAGAGGAGAACTACTATTGGTACTCCTTCGAAAATAAACAAAATAGGCCAATAAAGGTGATGGCAACTAAATTGCATCATTCTTGTGATCCTAATCACATAGTTACTGAACTGCGAAAGAGAGGTTATAAACTAGTGTTTTTAAATGAAACTCACGGTCTCTAGTTAATTCCACAATATAATACAAGTTATTGAAAGTTCTAAAAAATTGACAATTGTTTCGATAAATCAATATCATCGTCAGAATGACAGAAGTTACATTTCATTTTATGCCTACCTGATGTTTAGTAGTTATTTTTGGCTAGACCAAGAAGTAACCTAACTTGTGATTGGCTTAATATATGTTTATAGAAAAAAGAAGAAGATGTGATATTACAAATATTGAAGCTTAGATATTATTAGCCCTATGGTGATATCCTGGATATCATTTTTCCAATTAATATCAGTATAACTGTGCAATGATATAGAAAACCAGGAAAACTATATCTGCTGATCTTTACAATTATCACTTAAGAAGACAGTTTATTAGTGGAGAATTCCCTAGATTTAACTGTTCATTGACAACTTCATATTGTGGGTTTCTTAAATGTCTTCTAATTTCCAGTTCTTCAAGGAAATCCAGTTCTTGTTTCTTTTCACAAATATGCAGCACTTCTAGTTCTGTGTTAGGTGTCAATGAATGATTGGTGTCAAGTAGATGTTTTGCGTAGTGGGATTTATCTGGTTGTTTTAATCTGTATGCTCGTAAGTGCTCACTGTATCGTATTTCAAAATTCCTAAGGGTCTGACCCAAATAGACAGCATTACATTCTGGACATTTGAGTTTATATATACCTGACTTCTTTAATAGTGGTATTTTTGTTTTTACATTTAACAATTTTGTACTAACGTTACTTTCTGTTTTAAAAGAAATTGTTGTATTCTTTGCTGAAGATATTACCTTTGAAATATTATTAGAAATATTTCCTGCATATGTGATGGTTTTATAAGTTTTAATTTCATCAGCTTGTTTAGGATATATTAGTTGTAATGCCACTTTTTCCTCTTTTTTACTAATTAGCTTATTTATCATGTCTAATGGATAACCGTTAGATGTTCCTATTTGTCTAATTGTATTAATATCTCTTATCAAAATTACATTTGTTCATAGGAACTGAAAAAGCTCTATGTATCATTGAATTATATGCTGCTAGTCTGTGTGACACAGGGTGGTTAGAATTGAATGGAATTGTCACATCAGTCTGTGTTGGTTTTCGGTAAATTGAATAATCAAGTACATTATTAACTCTTTGAATTTTTAAATCAAGAAAATTGATTGAGCTATTTTCTTCAATTTCTAATGTAAATTTAATTTTCGGGTGTAAATTATTGATGTGGTTGAAAAATACATCTAATTGTCGTTCAGTACCCATAAAACAAGCTAATATGTCATCTACATATCTATACCAAAATAAAATATTTTTCGAAATATTACTTTCAAAGATCTTTCTTTCTAAATTGTCCATAAAAATGTTTGCTAAAATAGGTGATATAGGGCTTCCCATTGGTAAACCTTCATTTTTAATATATATCTTATTGTCAAAAGTAAAATAATTCTGATTAATGCATACATCAAATAAATTAGTATGTCTGATATTATTCCTGGATTAATATTTTTATCTTCTAGTAATTTTCTTACAAGTATTAGACATTCTTTAGGAGGAATTTTAGTAAACATATTAGTTACATCGAACGAAATGAGTTTATAGTTATCTTGCAAGTGGATTGCTTTCAACTTTTTGATTAGTTCTATTGAATTTCTAATTGAGTACTGAGATTCATATCCGTAAGTATTGAGTATATTGTTGAGCTTCTTTGCCAATATATTATTAGGAGCATTAACATAAGAGACTACAGGTCTAATTGATTTCGTTATTTTATGTAATTTAACTGTTCCATATAATTGTGGACAATGAGGATTCTTATGTATGATAGACCTCTTTTCGTAATCATTTAAAAGATAATTTGAATTATTAACAATATCCCTTACATTATTAGAAAACTTCTTTGTTGGGTCTGCTTTAAGAACTTTTACATCGCTGGATTCTATAAAGTTATATACTTTGGAATTGTAATTTTCAGTCGTCAAAATGACAGTAGCGTTCCCCTTATCAGATTTTGTAACTGTTAGGCTATTATTCTCTATCTTCTTTTTTATTGCATTTAAAACTGTAATGTCATTTTTTGTTTGACGTTTAACTTTTGAAGGTTCAATATTTTTGATTAAATTGGCAATTTTTAATTTCTCATAAAGAAAATTATTTGAATTCGATTTTAAAGCTATTTCTGACTCTGTAGCTATAATTTGTTTAATATTATTCGTAAATTTAGGTGGTATGCTGTACTTTAAACCTTTATTTAAAAATTCTATTTCACTATTTGTAAAATTAGTGTCTGAAAGGTTTTCAAATCGTGGTGCAAAGTGTGTTGGTATGTAGGTACTTACAGTTTCATGATGTTTTGAGTAAGAAATGGTTCAAAGTTAGAGACTCCTTAGACAACTACATAAAAGTTGTACATTCAGAACTCACATTCCAATTACATCCAGTAGAATTTGACTGTTTGGATGAAAAAATTAGAGAAAATGTCAGCACGATGAAGCATATGAAATTTAAGAAACAAGGAAAGAAGCTACAGAATCTTGAACACACACAACATAAAATTCAATACTCAAAACATCATGAAACTGTAAGTACCGACATACCAACACACTTTGCACCACGATTTGAAAACCTTTCAGACACTAATTTTACAAATAGTGAAATAGAATTTTTAAATAAAGGTTTAAAGTACAGCATACCACCTAAATTTACGAATAATATTAAACAAATTATAGCTACAGAGTCAGAAATAGCTTTAAAATCTAATTCAAATAATTTTCTGTATGAGAAATTAAAAATTGCCAATTTAATCAAAAATATTGAACCTTCAAAAGTTAAACGTCAAACAAAAAATGACATTTCAGTTTTAAACGCAATAAAAAAGAAGATAATAACCTAACAGTTACAAAATCTGATAAGGGGAACGCTACTGTCATTTTGACGACTGAAAATTACAATTCCAAAGTATATAACTTTATAGAATCGAGCGATGTAAAAGTTCTTAAAGCAGACCCAACAAAGAAGTTTTCTAATAATGTAAGGGATATTGTTAATAATTCAAATTATCTTTTAAATGATTACGAAAAGAGGTCTATCATACATAAGAATCCTCATTGTCCACAATTATATGGAACAGTTAAATTACATAAAATAACGAAATCAATTAGACCTGTAGTCTCTTATGTTAATGCTCCTAATAATATATTGGCAAAGAAGCTCAACAATATACTCAATACTTACGGATATGAATCTCAGTACTCAATTAGAAATTCAATAGAACTAATCAAAAAGTTGAAAGCAATCCACTTGCAAGATAACTATAAACTCATTTCGTTCGATGTAACTAATATGTTTACTAAAATTCCTCCTAAAGAATGTCTAATACTTGTAAGAAAATTACTAGAAGATAAAAATATTAATCCAGGAATAATATCAGACATACTAATTTATTTGATGTATGCATTAATCAGAATTATTTCACTTTTGACAATAAGATATATATTAAAAATGAAGGTTTACCAATGGGAAGCCCTATATCACCTATTTTAGCAAACATTTTTATGGACAATTTAGAAAGAAAGATCTTTGAAAGTAATATTTCGAAAAATATTTTATTTTGGTATAGATATGTAGATGACATATTAGCTTGTTTTATGGGTACTGAACGACAATTAGATGTATTTTTCAACCACATCAATAATTTACACCCGAAAATTAAATTTACATTAGAAATTGAAGAAAATAGCTCAATCAATTTTCTTGATTTAAAAATTCAAAGAGTTAATAATGTACTTGATTATTCAATTTACCGAAAACCAACACAGACTGATGTGACAATTCCATTCAATTCTAACCACCCTGTGTCACACAGACTAGCAGCATATAATTCAATGATACATAGAGCTTTTTCAGTTCCTATGAACAAATGTAATTTTGATAAGAGATATTAATACAATTAGACAAATAGGAACATCTAACGGTTATCCATTAGACATGATAAATAAGCTAATTAGTAAAAAAGAGGAAAAAGTGGCATTACAACTAATATATCCTAAACAAGCTGATGAAATTAAAACTTATAAAACCATCACATATGCAGGAAATATTTCTAATAATATTTCAAAGGTAATATCTTCAGCAAAGAATACAACAATTTCTTTTAAAACAGAAAGTAACGTTAGTACAAAATTGTTAAATGTAAAAACAAAAATACCACTATTAAAGAAGTCAGGTATATATAAACTCAAATGTCCAGAATGTAATGCTGTCTATTTGGGTCAGACCCTTAGGAATTTTGAAATACGATACAGTGAGCACTTACGAGCATACAGATTAAAACAACCAGATAAATCCCACTACGCAAAACATCTACTTGACACCAATCATTCATTGACACCTAACACAGAACTAGAAGTGCTGCATATTTGTGAAAAGAAACAAGAACTGGATTTCCTTGAAGAACTGGAAATTAGAAGACATTTAAGAAACCCACAATATGAAGTTGTCAATGAACAGTTAAATCTAGGGAATTCTCCACTAATAAACTGTCTTCTTAAGTGATAATTGTAAAGATCAGCAGATATAGTTTTCCTGGTTTTCTATATCATTGCACAGTTATACTGATCTTAATTGGAAAAATTATATCCAGGATATCACCATAGGGCTATTAATATCTAAGCTTCAATATTTGTAATATCACATCTTCTTCTTTTTTCTATAAACATATATTAAGCCAAACACAAGTTAGGTTACTTCTTGGTCTAGCCAAAAATAACTACTAAACATCAGGTAGGCATAAAATGAAATGTTACTTCTGTCATTCTGACGATGATATTGATTTATCGAAACAATTGTCAATTTTTTAGAATTTTCAATAACTTGTATTATATTGTGGAATTAACTAGAGACCGTGAGTTTCATTTAAAAACACTAATATGAGCATATTCCACGAAGTAAGGGTCGAGACAGTCAATTTCATAGGTTATAAACTGGTTGAAGCAACTAGAATATTAAAATATAAAAAAAGCAGCCGCGGAATATGTTTATGATGACATTTAGACATGATGAAGATATAAACAAAATATTCAGTATTACAGATATTATAGACATAAGGGTTAAAATACAGCCTATTAGAAAAACCAGACTAATACCACAATGTAAATCTTGTCAGGCATATGGCCATACAAGAAGATATTGCTCAAAGGAACCTAGATGGATAAGATGTACAGGCAAACATCTAACAGCGGAATGTGATAAACCAAAAGGTACTCCACCAAAATGTGTCCACTGTGGTGAAGGTCATCCGGCTAACTATCGCGGATGCGAAGTAGAGGTGTGCTTAACAGTTCACTTCAATGAACTAGTTCATGTGAAATAGTTCACCAAAATGAACTAGTTCGATTGAACTATTAACACCAGAAACCAAATTACTATTACAGTACAATAATTCTTATTTAGTTTTTCGTTTTTTCTAGTTCAGTTTCTCTAACCGTTCCATTACAAAAAAAGTAATGTTGTTATAGTTACACCCGTAAGTCCTGTAACACCTTCTTCGCACGTATGAAATTAGATGGTTTTGAACGATCTCGCACCGCGCTATTGGTTCTGTGAATTCTGTCGTTCAGTCCACGTTCAGTCATGTCATAGTAGTAATAGTAGTTTATATTTATTGGCTCTGTCGTTTAGTCTACGGTCCACATTAAGTCATATTAGTAGTTCATTGTGAACTAGTTCATTTTAGCAAAGTGAACTAGTTCATTTTCCTTGTTGACTGAACTAGTTCCTTTTTCTAGTTCGTTCGCGAACTACCCATCTCTAATGCGAAGTAGCCAAAGAACTACAAAAAATAAAGAATAGGCAAATGAAAAAGCCAACTACTCCTGCTCAACCCCACAGAGAAAATAATACAAAAATAATAAAAGAGAGGAATCACAAACTAGAAATCCTAGAAAAGAACGGCAAGAAGTTACCAGCCTCCTCAGCCAATATAAAGCATATAGCCAAGCAACCATAAATAAATAAAAGAACCCTCATATTCAACAACCACCTCCACTAAGATCAAATACTGAAGCTATGAAGCTACAGAGAAATCTTAGCTAGACTGGATAAGCGCATTTCAAACTTGGAGTACCCAAGGAGCGATTCCTGAAGTTAAAAATGGCTGACCAAATCAGAATCCTAGAATGGAATGCAAACGGGTTACTATAGCACCAGCAAGAACTATGAGGATGTATCGATATCTAGTTAGCCTAGACCAGTTCCATGCATAAACAAAATATTGCGTTACCATAGCTACGAACAATAACTTATTAGAAGTGTCAGTGTAAAGTTTGACGTCAAAAAAGTAAATCAGAGTTACGCAATAAATTAAAAGAAAAAAGATGTCCACCGAAATTGTGAAAATCGAAAAATTGGAGTATCGAGCCATCATCAAGTACCTGTATTTAAAAGGGTTAACAGATAAGCAGATTTACGAAGATATGCTTAATAACCTTGGTGATCAATGTCCTTCGTATGCGACCGTGAAAAATTGGACTGCAAGCTTCAAAAGATGTAAATTTTCCATTGAAGATGAGGACCGATCGGGAAGGCCAGTTTCTGTGTCAGTCCCCGAAAATATCGGTGCAGTTCATGACATGATTTTATCAGACCGTCGAATTGGAGTAAAACGGATATCTGAAGCACTGAATATTTCATAGGAACGCGTTCATCATATAGTTCACGTCAATTTGGACATGAGAAACATTGCTGCAAAATATATCCCCAAATGTTTGAATGTTGACCAAAAGCGTGCAAGGGTAGAAGCATCGCGTTCGATCTGTTCTCGATTTGAAAACGATGTAGACTTCTTAAACCGAATTGTTACTATGGATGAGACTTGGGCACATTTCTACGATCCAGAAACAAAGCAACAATCGATGGAATGGCGACACTCTGGTTCTCCAAGACCTAAGAAGTTTCGTGTCCAAAAATCTACTGGAAAAGTTCTTGCTTCAGTTTTTTGGGATTGATTTTTTGGATAAGGGTAGAACAATAACTGGAGATTACTATTCGACATTACTGACCACTCTACGGGAAAAATTTAAAGAGAAAAGACGCGGAAAGCTATCCAAAGGTGTTTTGTTTTTGCAGGACAACGCCCCTGCACACAAATCTCATGTTGCCATGCAAAAAATCATCCCATCATATAGTTCACGTCAATTTCGACATGAGAAAAATTGCTGCAAAATGGATCCCCAAATGTTTGAATGTTGACCAAAAGCGTGCAAGGGTAGAAGCATCGCGTTCGATCTGTGCTCGATTTGAAAACGATGAAGAAAAATTAGTGATTTAGGGTTTGAATTACTAGAACACCCCCCTTATTCACCAGATTTGGCTCCGTCCGACAGTCATCCCTTTCCTAAACTGAAAAAAAGTTTAAAAGATCGTAAATTTTCTTCCAACGAGGAGTTAATAAAAGCTGTGGAGGTCTGTTTTGCAGAGCAAGAAGAAACATTTTTTTGAAGGTCTAGAGACGTTGCAGGTTCGCTGTAATAAATGTATCCAATTAAGAGGAGAATATGTTGAGTAATAAAATATTTTGACATTGAAATTTTGTTTGGTTCTATAGTAGGCTAAGAATACAGGCCACATCTGTTAAAATCAAAACAAAAACTTATGAGGTGATAATTACAGCTTTATATAGCACACCGAGACATGCTGTAAAGAAAGAAATATGTATTAACTTTTTGGATAGCCAAGGATACAGATTCATAGTGGGAGGAGATTCCAATGCAAAACACACCCACTGGGGATCTAGACTGACAACAACTAAAGGTAAAGTACGCTTAGCTGCATGCAATAATCTTATGTCAAACCTTATCAACTGGAAAGCCAACATATTGGCCCACAGATAGGAATAAGACTCCTGATCTTATAGACTTCTTTATAATCAGGGATGTATCCTCAAATTATATGAAAGTAGAAGAGCCCTGGGATTTGAACTCGGACCACTCTCCCATACTTCTTAGACTGAGTGATATTGTGATACAAAAAGAAAATGCACATAAACTAGTAAACAAAAGAACGGACTGGCGGAGCTTTAAAATCAGTCTGGACCAGGTAATTGATCTCTCAGTTCCACTGAAAACGGAAGAACAATTAGATTAGGAAGTAGAACATCTTGTAACAAATATTCAGCAAGCAGATTGGAAGAACACCCCTGCGATTAAATACAGAACAAAAGGGAATAATTACCCAAAAGAGATCAGGGACCTTATGACAGAAAAAAGAAAAATTAGAAGAAAATGGCAGCAAACTAGAGCACCAGTTATTAAAACAGCTTTAAACAATGCAACACAACAATTAAAACGCGAAATCCAACGTATTAATAATGATTCGATTGCTGAATACCTGAGTGAATTAACTTATGATAGCAGTACGGATTATTCACTCTGGAACGCAACCAAACGATTAAAAAGGCCTATTCTTATGGAAGTTGGGCACGGGATAATATACAAAAAGCAAATAGATTCGCGGAACACTTTCCAGACCAACGAAGGTGAAGAACCACAGGACTGGAATGAGCCAGAACAGGAGGATTCAATTGTTAGACCTACTTCTCCAAAACAAGTTTGCTGGAAATTAGAACAAACATAAATCCTAAAAAAGCACTTGGATTTGACGTCATCACCGGGGAAATACTAAAGCAACTTCCACACAAAGCTATAGTCAAATTGACCAACCTTATTAATGCTTCATTCAGACTGAGATACGTACCTAAGCTATGGAAAGTAGCAGAGGTTATAATGATACCTAAGCCAGGTAAACCGCCCCAGGAAGTTACATCCTACCGGCCTATCGCTTTGCTGCCTGTTATTTCGAAAAATTGCTCCTTAAGAGATTAAAACATATAATAGAAGAAAATAACATCATTCCTTCCCATCAATTTGGCTTTCGAGAAAAGCACTCAACCATCGACCAAGTTCATAGAATCACAAACATAATCGAAAAGTCAGAAAAAAATAAAGTGTGCTCTACAGCTTTCTTAGACGTGGTCCAGGCCTTTGATAAAGTTTGGCATAAGGGCTTAAACTACAAGCTGAGTATGTTACTACCACGCCAATATTCAGAATTAATAAAATCTTATATATCGGACAGATATTTTAGAATAAAACAGGAAGGAGCATACTCTCACCTAACAGAAATCAAGGCAGGAGTACCCCCAGGTAGTGTACTAAGCCCTGTACTCTACTTACCGTACATCAGCGATATACCAAATCCTGAACACGATACTATTCCAACGTTTGCGGATGATACTGCCATATTGGCCGTTGGAAAAAATCACGAAGAAGCCAATATAAAATTACAAACATCCATAGACCAGATAAACACTTGGACTAATAGATGGCGTATCAAGTTAAACGAAAACAAATCTGCTCATGTTAACTTTGCCAACAAACGAAAACGAAATACCCAAGTAATAATCAACAATGAGCAAATTCCTTGTGCTGGCACTGCAAAGTAATTAGGAATGACACTCGACGCTAGACTCCGCTGGAGAATCCACGTGAAAAAGAAACGCTAAGAGCTTGGTATAAAAATATAAAAAGATGTATTGGCTGCTAGGAAGAAATTCCAAATTGTCCATACACAACAAACTGCTTCTCTACAAATGGATATTAAAACCTGTCTGGACATATGGTATACAGCTTTGGGGCTGTGCAAGTAAAAGTAATATTCAAGTGATACGACGTATTCAGAATAAAGTATTGAGGAACATCGTTGATGCAACTTGATACTGCCGTACAGTGATATCCATAGGGACCTCGATGTAGAAACTGTTGACCAGACCATAGCCAAGTTCGCCAGTAGCCATGAACAACGGTTACTACAACATGGGAACGTTGAGGTTATTCAGCTCCTTGACAATACAAATCTAGTGAGAAGACTCAACAGGATCAAACCGTTTGAGTTAGTGAAATAGTTTAAGTGACTGTGTTAGTTAAAAGTAGAGTATTGTGCGAATTTCACAAAACACGTTAACGGTAGTGTTGCAAAAATATTAGACACTAAGGTATACTAATGAGTAGGACATTAGAATTTAAAAATTTTACACCTTAGCTAAGTTAGGTTTGAAAAAAATTGCGTATTGATCTTCATGATCAGATTGTAATTACAGAAAAATACCCTGATTGGGTGATTTCTTTAAAAAAATACCTAAATAACAACAAATGGCCTCCTAAGACAAAATATTAGTTTTCAAAAAAAATGTTTTCATTATTTACCTAAATACTAACACAAGTTAGTCAAAATTGCCCCATTTATCTCGCAACTGTGAGCTGTCCTTGGGGGAAAACAATATCCACTAGTTTTTATGAGATTTCATCCCAAGCAGGTTCTTTATCTTTCCACAAAACAGTGTCACTTTTGCACACCACCGCGTCCTTAGATTATTCCTCCAATTATATCCACACCAAAATTTCAAAACGCCAATTAAAAAATCTAGGTTATATTTTTCTTTTGCCCGTTTCTTCTATTTATTTTAAAAATGAGACTTTTATGAAACTGACATTTTAAAACCTAAAGTTAATTTGCCTGTTAAATTCAAAGATAACTTCAACGACATGTTTATAATACCCGCTCTTAGTGCGGTAAGTATCTGTGATCGCCTGAATAAAATCAGTAGATTATAGTCAAAACAAATGATTATAAAATGAATCAAAATAATAGTATCTTTGCATAGTTTTATATCTCTGAAATTGCGTCACAAGTTGACCCTGATAAAGATAAATCGGAAATTCCACCGACATCTATGCTTTTCTTACTTCCTAAAGGTTCTTATAATTCAAGACCATGTTAATCGGGTTTAGGATTTATTTGAGCACTGTAGAGTTAGAAAATCAGTGCACCAAATGCTGCGTTTTAAAATATTTGTCATTTGTTAAAATTTACATAAAAAAAACTTCTAATTTATTCTATCAATACTAAACACGACAGTTTCTTATTAGTCCATTGAAATGTTACATTTTTTAGGCCTTACCTTGCGTTTTTTAGAGGACGCAATTTTATTTTTTTGATGTGTAGGGGGGGGGTCAGTGTAAAGCTGAAAACAAGTTTGTGGGGTCGTCACCCTTGTCCCACGGCCGCCATCTTGAAAATAAGGGTTGAAATGGTTTTTACGATATATCTCTTAAACTATTTATTTGATAAAAAAAAATTGTTAACATTTTTTGTTGCAAATTAAATTCTCTACAACTTTGGTCCAGTAACTTTTTGTTGTTGAACTATAAATAAAAAAGTTATAAGCGAAAATATTCAGAAATTCGAGAAAAAAATTTATATTTTTCAATGTAACTTTTTTTTATCATTTTACGAAAAAATGATATCAGACCATTTTTGTAGATCGATTTTTGAGGAACAACTTTTATAAACAACATTTTTTCATTAAGTCAATAGCTAAGGTTTTACAGCGGTCCGAAGTGAGTACTATTTTTCAGTATTCTTAATTATACCTATATTACACGTGTGTATTAATAATGTGTCATCAGTTATTGTTTTTGTATTGTATTACTGAGAGTACGCTGGCATCGTGGACCCTTGGAATGATACGTCTACAAGATGTTTGTGAGCAAATAACAGAATACTGTAACCTTTGTTTCTCAACAAGAGAGTTGACCCTGCTTTGCTCACTGTAATTGGTGAACGTTTTTTTTATCTCTTTATACGGTGGTAATAAAGATGATAATTCTCTTGACAGCCTTAGATACAAACAATTCGCCAAGGCAGTGACAAAAAGTACATTTAACTTATCTTCACTTCCTCCGACACAAGACATAGCTCGCTTTCATACTTTCAGAGTCTACCATCAGGTCCAGTCGTGGCTTGGTAATTATAATGATCCTGAAGACTGGGGCTGGAAAAAATGTGGAAAATTATTGATGCCAGTGCAGAACTCTAAACCTCCAGCACCTCCTGAGCTTCTAAAATTGATCTTTTGCAAATGCAAAGGAAACTGTGGAGCGATGTGTGGATGTCGAAAAGCAGGGCTGAAATGTTCTGCAGTGTGCTTCCATTGTTCTGGAGAGACTTGCAGCAACGTAATGGAACTCTCAGAATTAATAAATGATAATGACTTTGATGATGAACCGCCGACATTAAAACCCCTTCCTTCTTCAGTTCTCCCACTGATATTTAATTCAGAACGCCGATCAGATACTGAGCCGCAGCCTGGTCCATCGAAAAGACTGAGGACGGAGTAGTTCTAATTTAGAAAATCACCGTGGATTATGCCTATGGGGGATACCACGTAAAAGAAACGCGCCTCCAGACTCTACCTCGTGGGTGGTGGGGAAAAGGGTCAATAATTAATTGTTAATAATATTGCAAAATTTATAATTAAAAAAATTATAACAAAAAAAATAAAAAAAAATAACTGATAACACATTATTAGTACACACGTATAATATAGGTATAGTTAAGAGTACTGAATAATAGTACTCACTTCGGAGCGCTGTAAAACCTTAGCTATTGACTTAATGAAAAAATGTTGTTTATAAAAGTTGTTCCTCAAAAATCGATCTAAAAAAATGGTCTGATATGATTTTTTCGTAAAATGATAAAAAAAAAGTTATATCGAAAAATATAAAATTTTTCTCGAATTTCAGAACATTTTCGCCTATAACTTTTTTATTTATAGTTCTACGATAAAAAGTTACTGGACCAAAGTTGTACAGAATTTAATTTGCAACAAAAAATGTTAACACATTTTTTTTATCAGCAGAATAGTTTAAGAGATTTATCGTAAAAACCGTTTCAACCCCTATTTTCAAGATGGCGGCCGTGGGACAAGGGTGGCGACCCCACAAACTTAGTTTTAGCTTTACACTGACCCCTCCTACACATCAAATAAATAAAATTGCGTCCTCTACAAAACGCAACCCCAAATGTAACTTTTCAATGGACTATATGGGTTAAGATAGTAAGTAAGGTGGAAGACATACATACCAACTAAAATGTGCACTCCCAAATATATCGAAAAAACCCAGGTATATATTGAAAAGGTCGTACCTTTCCTGGAACTCTAAGGTTAGTACAACTTTTTAATTCTTTTCTAATTTTCTTTATAACCTTACTTTTTTAAATATTATTATTTGAATTTGATATGATGCTCATTAATTTGAATGATTTCATTGTATGTACTTACTGGACCCCCACAAACAAACTATCTTGCTCTCATTATAGTGTGCACTTATATTTCAGCGAACCGAAGAAACATTAAGGAAGGAAAGAAGTTGAACTGGATGAAATTATTTTAAATAAAGTGCATGAATTTTACTTAAGAAGGGAAAAGATTATAGCATCCATAGTAGACGCCTCGACATGCCAAATAACAGCATAAATAAATTATGAACTACAATGAAAGAATTGACTTTCGGATATGAAAAGCACGGCAGAAATTCCGCACTAATTGAAAATGACGAAATTGTCTTCTGGAGAAGTGATTACATTCGAAAAAT
The DNA here is from genome assembly GCA_963921935.1 of Galeruca laticollis. Taxonomy (NCBI): domain Eukaryota; kingdom Metazoa; phylum Arthropoda; class Insecta; order Coleoptera; family Chrysomelidae; genus Galeruca; species Galeruca laticollis. The sequence goes on from OY998177.1 coordinate 102,627,807, forward strand.
TAAAATCTTCCATATAGAATGTCGGCGTATTTTTTATCTTAACGAGAGAAAAATCAAACATATATTAAAACGAAATTATGAGCCTACTAGAACATCACCAGTGCTTGCAGAGCACTTTTGGAAGGATATTCTATAAGAATACGGGCGTCATATAGCAAAGTAAAAAGGTTAATAATCACACACATTGGCAGTGAGAATGGTTTTTAGAAGAGTGGATTGCTTCCACCTTTCATATCTAAACGAACAGGAGGACATGAATGCCGATGCCTTCGAAAACATATGACGCGATTAAGCAAAAATTTTTAGTAATCATAATAGAATATAACCTTAAAAAATAATAAATTAATCAATTCCATTATAAATATTTGGCAAACGATTTCAATTGTCGCAACCAACGTGGCGCATCGAAAAAGTAGGGGAAAAAAGTCAGACTAATAGGTTTTAAAAGAAGTTGCTAAAAATTTGAGTAAAAGGTGTAAATGAGAGAAAATGGATTTACGAGATGGAAGGTGCAGGAGAGAGGAGAGAAAGTGGTGAACAAATAGAAGCTAGTGAAATGTCAGGAGAGACAAGGATGAGTAAGATTGCAGGAAACAGAATAAAATAAAAGTATAGAATGTAAAATGAATATGTTGATGGAATTTATTGCAAATAATATGCAGAGTACGAAAGAGGATTTGAGTCTGGAACGAAGTATAAAATAGGATATGAGATATGAAAGAAAATAATCAAAAATTAGACAGGAAAATAGAAGAAAACAATAGAATTATAACAGAGATGAATAATAATCTAAAAGCAATGTTAGAAGCCCAGATTAGATCTACACGAGAAAAAGTAGTGGAAATTAGAAGAGAAGTGGAGCCATCGGAAATAGAGTACATCATAAAGCACGAGAAAATGAACATAAATTAGACAATTTTACTAAAAATAAAAAATTCTCCAAAAATGACAAAAATTTCGTACTTCAAGTACGACAATACTAGTTGTACTGGCTTTAGTGAGCTGAATATCAATAGGGTTCATCTTTGAGACGCCCTGAATAATATCCAAATCATGAAAATTGTCACTTTTGTATATACTCCGGAAGCGGTATCGTGCTAACAAACTGAAATTTCTACAAAAATGACAAAAAGTTGTACTTAAAGTACTATAGCAACTGTTGTACTGGCTCTGGTGAGATGAATATCAATATCGGTGAGATTTCTTGAATCATATTCAATCATAAAATTGTTGTTGCACTCCGGAGGATGTATCGTGCTAACAAGACATGTAACGAAAAGTGGCCGACGACAACGACGACGACATACACACAGGATTTTTTTAGAAAAACCATTTTTTCGTGTTCTTGATTAAAAACGTAAAAATATTTTTTTTTTAAATTTCAACTTTTTTGGGGTAAACAACGCATATTAGATAGGTTGGGCGGAAAAGTAATAAATACTACTCGATGGTCTTCTAGAAGTGATGCTTGTAAAGCACTAGTCAAGGGTTACAGTCGCATTAAAGAAACATTGTCCATAATTTCAGAAGATGGCGACAAACAATTAAAAAACCGCAATATTTTGGATTGAAATTTTAGAGAGACTAAACAGCACAAGTCTTATTCTTCAAGATCCAAATATAGACTTTAATTCAGGAGTGGCAGCACTTGCATCACTCAAAGAATTATAAGTCAAGACGTGATAACTTCGAAATGTATGAGACACGGGGTGAGAAGATAAGCGGAACCAAAAATTATTCCACGCATAGGACGCGACAATGAAATGTTCGGCTTACTCCACTGGATTATGGAAAGGCTCCAGACACCATCCGAGAAATTCAGAACTCAAAATTTTATTTCTATAATTGATCAATTCACTACCTCTAAGTCAGAGGCTTTCTGCATATGAAGCCATTCATTCTGATTTTGGATTTCTACATCATTTGTAAAATTTAAGTACCAGTGAAATTTAAGCTCGCTCACTAAAACTTGTTAGAATTGTTACGAAACAGCACACTGGTAGTCCCTGAATCCGACTCTGTCTAAGCCATGTATGAAAGTTAAAATTATGGCGGACACACAGGGATTTCTTAGAATTGTTTACGATTGTGACTATCTTATCTAGACATTGTTTTTGTGACCAGTCTTATCTAGAAAATGCGAGAGACAATTGTTTTTGTGTAAGCCACAATCTAGAATTATTTAGTAAAAAAGGTACTAATATATATATAAAGGACCGACCGATTCGCTTATCCATCAGCACCAGAGAACATGGAATGTCTGGGCATCCAGGCCTTTATCGATGGCCTACGCGACCCCGATATGCAGAAGACGTTTCGTTTAGCCCATCCCAAAACATTAGTTGACGCATTGACAGCTGCTCTTGAATATGAAGCAGCAACGAAGGCTTCGGGATATAACAAAATTAGGACCATCCAAGAAGTAGGTGACGAAGACAGACTTGACCAGTTCGTCAGTTTAATAAAAAGTATGATGGACAAGAAGCCGAGAAAGATCAGATGCTGGAATTGTGGCGAGGTAGGGCATGTACGTAGTTCGTGTAAGCGCCCCAAGACTCCTGCAAACCAAGAACCCCAGTCACAAACTAGAACGGGTCGGCTGCTAGGGAGCAGCACCGACCCATGATCGTTCCAAAGACCCTCTCATACTGATAGCTTCGCTCAGATGTCGCAACGACAGTGTATATGTAGATGGCGAAGTGAATGGCAAGATATATACTCTGCTAGTAGACACTGGAGCAACTAGAACCATTATACGACCAGAAATAATAAACTTTTACCAACGAGACTGCGACTGCGGCCCGCCACAGGTGAGAGTGCCAGCGTTCACGGTGAGACACAAATCCAATTGGGAATTGGCGCAGAAAAAATCACGCGTACGGTAATCGTAGCTGACATTGAAGACGTGATTCTGGGAATGGACGTAATGAATGTACATGGTTTCCAATTAGACTTTAGAAACAGAACCATACCGTTCTACCTGCACGAAGTGAAACCATGATAGTAGCACGGATACAGGGAATCATGGAGGAAGGTACACCGGTGATGATGGAGCCAAGGAACCACGACGAAGAAGTTGGCAAAGGAGTACTAATTGGAAAAGGATTGGTTACGTCGGCGAAAGAGATTCCAGTACGTGAATGGTTACCCAGTTACCATCAAGAAGGAAACCAGGATTGGATCCTGCGTACCAGTGACGTCTCTAGTTCGTCAAACAACGACCACTGACAATTCTAATGCCAGATTCGAACAGATGTTATCAGTAGCTAGTCCATCCTTAAATCGAGCTGAAAAAAAGAGAATGCGAGAATTTCTCTTGCAGTATCAAGACATTCGTACCAAAAGGACGAAAGACTGGTAGAACATCAGCCGTCAAACACAAAATCGATACTGGTAATGCCAAGCCAATTAGACAATCAGCTCGACGACTACCACGAGCGAAGAGAGAGGAAGCTGAAAGAATAATTCGAGAGATGGCTGAAGAAAAAGTAATAGAACCATCTACTAGTCTCCAGTAGTGCTCGTCAAGAAAAAGGATGGAACTACGAGATTCTGCGTGGATTATCGCCAGCTAAACAACGTGACGAGGAAAGACAGCTATCGTCTGCCGCGAATTGACGATACGCTAGATACTTTGGCCTGCAGCAAACTGTTTTCCACTTTGGACCTGGTTATTGGCAAGTGGAAATGGACCCAGAAGACAAAGATAAGGCTGCTTTTACCACCGGATCTGGATTATGGCAACTCAACGTCATGCCATTCGGGCTCTGTAAAGCGCCTGCGACATTTGAAAGACTCATGGAAAATGTCTTGAGAGGGTTGTCTTCGAAGACATGCCTGGTCTATTTGGACGATATCGTAGTACTGGGGAAGACATTTTACCAACACCTGTAGAATTTGGAAGACGTATTCAAACGACTCCAAGCTGCCCAACTCATGTTAAACCCGAAAAAATGTCAGCTGTTCCAAAACCGAGTCAACTATCTAGGTCATATAGCGAGCAATGAAGGAGTGGCGGTGGATCCAGAGAAAATTTCTTCCATTCAGCAATGGCCGCAACCAACCGACAAACATCAAATTAGGAGTTTCCTTGGACTTTGCACGTATTATAGAAGATTTATCAGGAAGTTTGGAGATATTGCCAAGCCTCTAACTCGACTTACAGAAGAAGTAAGAGCTTTCTAATGGGACGAAGACTGTCAAACGGCATTTGAAACCTTGAAGAGGGATTTAACCTCGGCGCGGATATTAGGATATCCATTACCAGAGGGAAACTTTATTCTTGATACTGACGCAAGCAACGTGGAATTGGTGGAGTGCTCTCACAGATCCAAGGAGGGCAAGAAAGAGTGCTGGGATATTTCAGTAAAGTCTCCAAACCAGAACGAAACAACTGCGTCACAAGAAGAGAACTTTTGGCGGTAGTGAAGTCCGTGGAACACTTTTATCAGTATCTCTATGGTAGGAAGTTTTTAATCCGGGCTGATCATGCAGCACTCAAGTGGTTGATGCAGTTCAATAATCCCTAGGGCCAGATCGCTAGATGGATGGAACGACTTCAAGAGTACGATTTCAACATCGAACATCGAGCCGGTGTGAGTCACCGAAATGCCAGACGGCCGTGCCCAACATACTGCTTCCACTGCGACAAGGCGGAATCTAGGGAAGCTATCAGCCGATATGGAGTGCCATTGGAAGTCCACAGTGACCAGGGAAGAAATTTCGAAAGCCATATATTCCAGGAGATTTGCGAGAAGGTGGAAATGAAGACCAGGACAACAGCATTACATCCACAATCAGATGGAATGGTCGAGAGAATGAACAGGACTATTGGAAAATACCTGTCCAAAGTAGTTTCCAGCCATCAGAAAGATTGGTACCAGTATCTTTCCCTATTCGCATTGGCTTATCGATCTGCCGTCAATGAGTCCACGGGTGAAAAATCTGCGAAAATCCTGTTTGCACGTGAAATGAGGCTTCCTTGTGACCTGGAATTTGGCTGTCGGCCTGGAGAAGATCTAGCAGGAGAAGACTACGTGATCCAATTGAGAAGAAGGCTGGACGATATTCATGATTTAGTTCGAACAAATCTTCAAGTTGCCAGCGACAGAATGAAAAGTCGGTACGACACGCAGGCCACGGAAGGCGGTTTTAAAGAAGGGGACAAAGTATGGTTACACAACCCGACGAGGAGAAAAGGATTTTCTCCAAAATTACAAAAATCTTAGGTAGGTCCATACTTGGATCAATGATATATATCGCATAAGCAAGATCCCCAACGGAAAACCAAAAGTGGATCACAAAAACCGACTAACGCCATTCGAAGGAGACCATGACCTAGAGAAAGGAGTGAACCATATTCGAGATGTGTCTGACCCTACCTTCGATGAATTTATGGGCGCGTATGGATGTACCGGGAAAGCTAGATATGGAGGCACTTCAGAACGACAAGATTTGTTCCCTCTCCCGGAAGATTATTCACTGGCATACAACATCCCCGCCCGTCTCAAGAACGCACGAGGGTTGGCGTCCATCTTTCGAAAGAAGTTCGGGCAATTAGAAAAACTTGAAGACCAGATTCCAGCACCTGGCAAGACACTGAAACTGAAACAATTCGCGGTACGTCTTCTACATGGTAACTAAAAATGAATTTCAAGATCGATCTACCTACCGCGATGTGTGGGAAGCACTTCGAAATCTCCGAGACCATGTGTTAGAATCCAGCGTGAAGAAACCGGCTATGCCTAAGATAGCGAGTTATCAGGAACATGGTAGATTATCTTTCGAGATACCAGATATTAATTTGCAGCTACAACCCCCGTTATCAGTATCCGATGAAGACGGTGCCCTGCTATTTCCATAAGATCGGAAAGTGTAGAAATGGGGCCAGTCTCGGCTACACAAAAGTTCCAGGAGGAACTGCCATTTAAGGAGGGGGTAATGTTACGAAACAGCACATTGGTATAGTCCCTGAATACGACTCTGTCTAAGCCATGTATGAAAGTTAAAATTATGGACGCACAGGGATTTCTTAGAATTGTTTATGATTGTGACTATCTTATCTAGACATTGTTTTTGTGACCAGTCTTATCTAGAAAATGCGAGAGCCAACTGTTTTGTAAGCCGCAATCTAGTGAAAAAGGCACTAATATATATATAAAGGACCGACCATGGAGAGTGAGTTGAGTTGATAAAGTGATCTCGTGAAATAAACAAGAATACACCGAAATAGCGAACAGTGAAGTGTTGATATAAATTAATAATTAAGTTTGTGTGTATATAAATTAAGTATTAGTGAGTAGATTAGTATTTAAATAAATTCGTTAAGTAACCATACCGTGTGTTTAAAGTTTATCCCACCCGTTTACTGTTTAAATAAATTAGAAAAACATTACAGAATGTATAACAATGATTTAGATGAGAACCTAGATATCGTTTGAATCATCTCTCTATAATGAGCTTTGAATACGATGTCTTAAAGCAACTAGATACGTCCATCATAATCAATGAATTTTCAATAAGAAAATCTAGAAAAATAGCAGGAATTTAATATAAATTTTTCTAAACTTAATAATTTATCTCACTAATCTCAATTTACATATTTTACTTTATATTCGAGCAAATCACTGTTATTTATTTTGTTTTACATCTTTTTACATTCATATTATATTTATAAAAGTGGAGTGCAATTTTTCGTTTTGAGGCTTATATCAGAATGAAATAGGGCTATTGTAGAGAGTAGCATGACGCGACTTCGGAAAAATTTCAATGCAGTTTTTCGTTCTGGTGTTCCCTGATGCCAAAATAACCCTCTGTTCCAAATATGTACATATATGTTTGTAATTTGGAAGCACGACAGAGGGCGCATTTTTTTACGGATCGACATCAAACTCGCTAAAAAATAGCTTGTGCCAAAATCTTGGATAAGTTCGTTAACGGGCCAAATCGGCCCCGTAAAAACAAAATGGCGACTTGTCAAAGTTGAAAAAAATCGTATTTCTTTTGTTTTTGATCTGACGCAAATAAGTTACTAGATTTTTATATACCTTAACACGTTCTACAACTTTTGTATATAACATTTCTTTCTAAAACGTTCATGGAAACATTTATCTAAGAAAATTCAAAAAAAATATTTTTTATTTGTTTAGATTTGATGCAATATGTAACTTAACATTCCAATTGATCCTGTGCCATTGGTATTTTTTTAATGGTAGAAAGTAAGGCCCTCAAACAATTTCTGCCCAGGGGCCTCCACAGACCTAAATCCGGCCCTGACGATGGGAGAGGAAAGGTTGATGGGATTATGTTAGTGTGCATCGCAATTTTTGTAAAGAGAATCGTGAGATGGTCGAAGAAAAAAAGTTTTACAAACATTTTCAACAAATTCTAAAAATAATGAATAAAATCAATTTTCTAGAATCTTTTGGCGTGTTATTTTGTAAGTAGTCGTCACCTTGCTACTCTCTCCAATCTAACCTCAGCCCCCCCCCTAGATAGCATCCTGAATACGTCCTTGGGGAGAAAGGTCTTTTTCAAAATTAAATAACGATCAACTATGGCATAAGAGAGACTGACTAATTTGGCAATTATGTCCATAGAAAATGACCTTGTGGATTGTATTCCTTCAGGCGAGTTGATTAAAGATTTTGGCAAAAAAAGGGCAAGGTAAGAGTGCCTCTAGTAAGTTGGTTTGTTCTTTTTTACTGTTATGTAACGTTTCTATTGTTTTCATTAATCCTTGTGTCTAAGACTTGTCAAAATCTTCTAAATGTTATGGGGATGAGTAATCAGGTATCATGCTGATTAAAATTAGTACACTTTTTTTTATTTCAGCATTCGGAAATACTAATCTCCTTTATTTGCAAACATCAATGATAATGACGATTTAAAATTATAGATTATACAGGGTGTTTCATGGTTAAACCACCATAGGTTAACTGCAAGTAGAGGACACCTTTGGTGGTTCCAAATAGACTTGGTTAATTGGTCTAACATAATTATTAACAGAGATACAGGGTGTTTTATTCATTTAGTCCAATGCTTTCGAAGGTCATAACTTTATAACCACCCTATATATTTCTTTCATTTTTGGTAAGGATAATATTGCATTAATAACACAATAAGATAGTGTAATAAAAATAATTATAATCCAGGTCTGGTTTAAGGAAAATTTGCAAAATTCGATAATCTCCAAAATAAGACCCTGTATATCAAAATTTTTAAAATCCAATAGGTTATTCGAAGAGAACAGAAAAAATAGAGCGGCGCCAAAATATTTTTTGCAGTGCACATCCCGTTTTACTGCTTAACTTTTAATGTGAAAGTTATTTAAATGTATCATTGACATTTTCGTACGTAATAACTTTAGAACCACCCTATAGATTTCTTTCATTTTTGGTAGGTTTAAGTTACATAAGCATCAAAATCTTATCATGTAACAAAAACAGTTATAATCCAGGTTTTTATAAATCAATAGTTTATTCCAAAAGAACAGAAAAAATTGAGTTACACGGAATGTCAAATTATTTATAATAGTTGTTCAAAATGTCCACCATTTTGTTCTATGCATTGACAAGCTCTTTTTAAGATGTTTTGTGTTGCTCGTCTTATCATTAATGGATTTGCCCTGATTTCCTCGCAAGCATCATCAATTCTTTGAATAAGATCTTATAAGCTGTTTATCTCAGTAGAGTATACTTTGGCTTTCAGATATCCCCAAATATGATAGTCCACTGGGATAAAATCCAGCGACCGGCAAGGCCAATTATTGGGCCCACGTTTCTAAAATTCTCGTCTAGAAAATTTCGCACAATTACCCTAAAGTGAGGCGATGCACCATCGTGCTGGAAATACATTCCTCCAATTTCCTCATTTTCTAATAGCACTGGTAACATATTTTGCAAAAAAGCAAAATAGTCGTCCCCTGTTAATGTATGAGGTAGAACATATGGTCCAATAAGGTGATTATCTAAAACTCCACACCAAACGTTAACCGAAAACCTATACTGCGAATGTGTTTGTCTTGTAGCAAAAGGATTTTCATAATCCCAAACATGGGAATTTCGTAGATTGTAAACCCCATCCCTTGTAAATGTGGCCTCATCAGTGAATAGGCACCTGCTAACTATTCTTCTCCTTCTAAGTATCCACCGACTAAAGTCTAATCGCGGTTCCAAATCATGTGGTTCTAGTCTTTGAACCTGTTGAACATGATAAGGGTAGAAGCTAAATTTTTTTAATCTCCTCCAAGCGGTAGTATGGGGTACATTTAATGCGTGACCAATCCTTCTTTTATCGATTGTTGGGTTGTTGTCAACCATATCTGGAACAAAATGAAATTATGGCACTGGAGGAGACTAATTTAGTATCACATATTAATGTATTGAACAAAAGGGAAATTTTTAATCGACTCAGTCTTAATATCTATTAAATAAAATTTAATATCTTTACTTTACCTAGTATATCATCTTCAACATTCAAGTGTTGTCTTTCACCATAATCATTGGTTGTCGCTGTAGGAAATCTACCATGTTGCCGACTGTAATCAAATACTCTCGCAAATGTCTGGTAATGAGGAGTGCGACGATTAGGAAAGCGTCTTTCATATTCCCTTACTGCTTCTCTACCATTTCCGTTACAAAAGCCATACACAAATAGTATGTCTGTATATTCTACATGTCTAAATTTATGAGGCATAATTAATTATTATTCAAAATGATCTAAATTATAACGTGCGAAATTTACTAAAAACAAACTACCAATAACAAAATGAACTGTCAAAGTTTTCCAACAGTCTACGCCTATTTGATAATTTTTCGGTTCCTTTAGAATATTAGACCTACTTGATAATTGTTAATGATTTTGACTTGAATATTTTAGTAAGTGTGCACTTCGAAAAACATTTTCGTGTAACTCAATTCTTTCTGTTCTTTTGGAATAAACTATTGATGCTTATGAACTTACACCTACCAAAAATGAAAGAAATCTATAGGGTGGTTCTAAAGTTATTACGTACGAAAATGTCAATGATACATTTAAATAACTTTGACATTAAAAGTTAAGCAGTAAAATGGGATGTGCACTTAGAAAAATATTTTGGTGCCGCTCTATTTTTTCTGTTCTCTTTGAATAATCTATTGGATTTTAAAAATTCTGATATACCGGGTGTTGTTTTGGAGATTATCGAATTTTGCTAATTTTCCTTAAACCAGACCTTATTTTTATTACACTATTTTATTGTGTTATTAATGCAATATTATCCGTACCTAAAATGAAAGAAATATATAGGGTGGTTCTAAAGTTATGGCCTTCAAAAGCATTGGACTAAATCACTAAATGAAAATAGCACCCTGAATCTCCATTAATAATTATGTTAGACCAATTAACCAAGTCTATTTCGAACCACTAAGTGTCCTCTACTTGTGATTTAACTATGAAACACCCTGTATATATTATATGGTATATAAAATAACATGTCACACATATTTCATTTAAAAATTAGATAAGTAATAGCGATTATTTCAATCTTGTGTGTACCCCCATCTGTTGTATCAGTATCAAAATTAAATATAGGTATTAGCACGTATTTTAATGTTATTTATGTGTATCCACCCATGTATATATTTTTACTAAAAAAGTGGTAAAGGGTGTAAAATTATATTTTGCACACAGGCGACCACATGGCTAGGCACGCCCCTGCAAATATGAACATAAATCTAGGTATTGGGGAGCAAATTTTACTTGGGACAGCTTGTATAATTACTAGGTAACACCAATTTTATGATCGGCTGAGTATTTTCAGATGTTTCGAATAAGATTAAGCATTTTACTGTGTACATGTACCTAGTAAATTTAGAAATTATTGAAATGGCAGGGGAAAAGCTATTGAGTGGGTTAAAAATTCGCCAAACTTGAAGATAGTGGATTTTTTCATAGGAGGTTACATCAAGTCTCTACTTTAGTATACTTGACATGAATCTGTTTTTATTTGTTTGAAATTTTGTTTTTTAAATTCCGGAAAATATAATGACGCACCTGGTATATCAATAGCTAATTTAACTGATTTTTAAAATATTTAGAACCTATGATTTTAAATCTAAACATTTTCTAATTTACAATATAACTGTATAATTTGGAAAATTATTAAAATTATATAAAGAACGATTAATATCTTATTAATGTATTTAGTATTCTAGAAGACAATGTAGAAAACCATTCATATTAAGTGGGTATTCCATCTGTATCACTTTCTAGATTCAACATTTGTTTGTAAACAATAAACTTGCTTTTAAAAGAAATACCCCGTCACCTTGTATATAAAAAAAACTCCAATTATATTCAAAGGTTTTTTAACATGTCAATATTCTAACCTTTAATTTTTTAAAACCACATGCACACTGTATTAAAAATACATTTTATATAAAATACGACCATATTCGAAATCTCTAGGTCAATCATGTAATTGTTTATATATCTCATATAATTTAAACAAATAATATCTGAAAAACTTGTAACCAGTGTCCTTATTAAAAAAAATGTTCACGAACAGCCATTTAAAATTAGAGAGATTAAAGTACATTTGTTAGTATTTCCATAATTCCATAATTACGAACCTGTTATAAAAATTATTACACGTGCCCTAGCGACAAGGCCATCAGTTCCTTCTCAATAAATCGAATGACCTAGATATAGAAGGTCGAAAAAGTACCGAATTTTTTGTCTATATTTCAGGTCATAAGCATTTCGGAGAAACGCCAATAGGGCAGGAAATTTAACTTCTACACAGATAAAAAATATGGTAAAGGTAAATCCAAGTAAAACTACGTAATATACCAAATGATTCACACCGTGACAACCACAAAGTACATTGCGACTTTACGAAACAGCTATACATGCAAGATATCTCAATGTAAACACTTAAAAATCAACCATTACGTACCTGCCACCTTTTTTGCTGGTATCAATTTACCCGTACGGGATATGTAGGCTAATCCTGCACTACGTAGATGCTTCTGGAGTTTTCTTTTGGATTTGGGAATGCCCCTTTTATCAAGACCTTCTAACATCGCAGTTGAATTTGTCGCCATTATTATTCTACACTTGCCTGTGGCGCTAACAATAATGAACTAAGTGCAAGCGAGAGCGAGAGGTCCTACTATCACGCAATCTAAATATCCACAGTTACAATTTCACGAATAAATATGCTACGTTGCCGGACCCGATCATTTTAACACATATCTTAAGAGAATAAAAAAAATTGTCAAAAAAGAGCTCAAAACGTGTCCAAATTTTAATGGAAATAATAAATAGCTTATTGGTGCCTTAGTAGGTAGTAAACATGAATTACCAAAATTAAAAACGTATTAAGTCATTCTTTCATTGCTAATTAACGATGCAAGCCTAACATTTTGAAAATAGTTGCGCAACTTGATATTACATTTAAAGAACTTTCTAAAAGTCATTTGTAGCTTCTTATCTCAGTAATTACACGAGGTTTGAATTTCTCATTACACGAAATAAGACAATCAGAGGAACTAAAAATACGAGTGGTGGGTCCCCTGAACAAGAAAACATAAAGTTCCTCGAAATTCCCGTGCCGTTGGGGGGGGGGGGGCGTTGCAGGGAACAAGTTCTTCAGTACACAATGAGACCTTATTAAATTTGCTACAGGTTTGGAAATACATTTTTACGAAAAACTGAACCGTGCTACCGGATCTGGAAAGATAGTAATTTTCAAAAATATTGTTTTAAACTTATGTTTTTCATATGTTATTGTCTCCTAGATCCTCACTCGCTCATTTTAGGAAAAACGTATCCTAATAAAACTTGTACAGCATTAAACTCCCTATAAGAATATATATCATATGTTAATTGATATTGAACACGTCGCAACTTACAGCAGTTTTAAAAAGTCAACGAAAAATCTTGATTCCCCAATTAAAATAAATAATAGTTTTATCCATTTGATGGCTCCATTTCTCTACATATGTTCATATAGTTGAATTATTGAATCTTTACCCGTGGGTTATTAATATCTGATAACATAACCGACATAATTATTAAGTGGCATCTCTTTCTTTCTATTAATGGTGAAGAACAGAACAAAAGAATTTGATATTTGTCGGTTATGTTATCAGATATTAATGACGCGGGGTAAAGATCCAATAATTCAACTGTATATCTGGTTTATATATAGTTGAATTATTGGATCTTTACCCGTGCGTCAATAATATCTGATAACAAACGACATGATTATTAAGTGGCATCTCTTTCTATTAATAGTGAAGAACAGAACAAAATAGTTTGACATTTGTCTATATATATAAATATATATATATATATATATATATATATATATATATATATAACAACAACAAAGAGATTTATGGGTAATTCATGCAAAATAAAGGGCTACTGAAATAGAGTGGTAACCGTGGACATGCATGTTTCTGGCTCATTTTGCCTCTTCAGCACGGCATAACCAAATAAGGATGTGAAATTTGGGAGCAAAGATGTTAATCGAAACATGGGAAAACACAAAATAACGGATTTCAGCGATATTCCTACATCTTCTTTGTTATTTACTATGGGTCGGAAGGTTCATGGCGGGGGGGCTATATGCGCCTCCGTGTCGATGTTGGTTGTTGTCCTGAAAACTCGGGATCTTCCAATTGAAGACACAAATGAGCGTTTGGTTTCCCTGCTGAAATCCGTTATTTTGTGTTTTCCCATGTTTCGATTAACATCTTTGCTCCCAAATTTCACATCCTTATTTGGTTATGCCGTGCTGAAGAGGCAAAATGAGCCAGAAACATGCATGTCCACGGTTACCACTCTATTTCAGTAGCCCTTTATTTTGCGTGAATTACACATGAATCTCTTTGTTGTTGTTGTTAACATATCACGCGATATTCCTACATCTTCTTTTATATATATATATATATATATATATATATATATATATATATATATATATATAGAAAACTAGAAAAGTCAATCTGATATTAGATTGTCAGTTCTTCTTTTTCATTGTTCCGTGCCTCGTAGGGCGTGAGTCAAAAATATTTATTTAAAAATAAAAAGCTTGTATGATAGGCTTGATTAGTTTAATATAAATATTTATTCATGAAAAACTATGGATAAGATACAAGAAACAGTAATCAATCATTCTATATTCGAAATTAACATTTAATTATTTTACATAGAAGAGGGTTAAATTACGAACTGTATGTCCTTATACCTTATTCTATGCTCTATAGAACCATCTTCAAGAGCACTGCAAGGGTTTACGTTAAAAGGAATCAATTCAAGCTGTAATCATCTTCATGCAAATTTAAATATTGTTTCTTTATACAATATCTATTATAATAAAAATAGAATGGAAAAGAAAAATAAAGATACACAAAATAAAATTTTGTTACAAGATATGAAAATAAAAAATCTCCCATTTTATCAGTATTATTTATGTAGAGATACTGTGGTAATTGTTTTAATTTGTGTATTATAAAATAACTGTACCTAATTATTTTAATAATAGTTATTAGTGATTTTGAAAAGGTGGAAATAAAGCAAATTGGATAAAAATATACAAAAAATAAAACACAAGATTTCCACTACTCATCCACTACAAAATCATCACTATCTTCATCGTCATTGTCAAAATTAATAATAAGTGGAGGCACATCCTGTCTATCAAACACTACTTTTCTATCCCACTCATCTTGTATAATTTTTTCAGTGTGCTCTACTGTCTTTGACCAAATATCAGGAGTCACTTTTTCTAAAGACTTTTTCCATACACCTATTGCTTGTTCTATTGAAGAGCCATCAGTTCCCACATGATTTCTATAAAAAATTTTAACTATGCCTCAAATATGTTCAATTGGGTCGAACATACAGTGGTAACGGGGAAGTTGAAGCACTTTGTGAGCATATTATTCAGATAATATGTCAGCTTCATATACTGTTGGTGGTTTATTCCTACAAAAATGCATATATTTAAACAAAATAAGTTATCTAAGTATTATCATAATATATTGAAAAATGTTTATATCAACTTACCGTTGTACTAAATTCAATAATTGAGTTTTGAGGAAAGTATTTTCAAAAGAAATATCATTTTGTATCAACCAGTTCTGTATATCAGCCTTTTTAGTAGCTGTTGTTGGTACTTTATTGATCACTGTACTGTGATAACTTGCATTTCCATTACAATTGTGGCAGGTTCTTCCAAGTTCACTATAAAAGCTGGTATTCCAACCAATGCAAAAGATTTCTCGGTTCATTTCACCGTGGTAATCACCATCAATAAGGAAATAACAAATTACTACTAGGTTTCCTAGATAGACTGCATAGCTCAAAACAACTTAATAATTATATAGATTTAAATAAAATAGTGTGACTAGTAAATATTTGAAAAGGTCTTAAAATGGTAGGAATGTTAGTACATCATAAATTAATTGCTAAATTTTATTATTCAATTACCTTGAACCACCAATTTTGGTTTTTTTCACGCTTCTATGATTAGAATCTTGTCAAGAATGTCCAACAGTGCCGTCTTTAAATATCTAGGTCTCATCCAAAAACACAAAGTGATATAAACCTTCCCTTTTTATCTTGACATATTCATGTAGAAAATGAACACGTTTTAATGCAATATGTGGCAACTCCATTAAACCACGACGAGGATAATCTTTTTGGTATTTGAATCCAATATATTTCACTATCTTCCAGAGTGATGTTAAACAACCATTAAAGAGTTCACGCTCCTGGAGTTTGTCTCTTAAAGTTTTCAAGGTTATGTGTTCCTCTGAAAAAATATTGTGTTAGTTAATTGTGAATAAAATAAAACAGTAAATTCAATATACTCACTGTTTCCATACATTTCGTATACAACATTTCGGAAAGCATTTTGATCAAAGTTATCAATTTCAACAGTACGTTTTATGCGTTGTGTCTTTTTAGGTGGGCTTTTAGGCTGTTCACCACTATTATGCTTGGCGGCAATACAGTTAACAGTGGTAACGCTAAGTTGTAAAGCCTCTGCGGTAAAATTCGAGAAAACCTACCTGACACCGATTTCGAAAATTCTTTTTTAATTATGTAAGGCACTTACTAACAAACACATAGCACCACAAATTTTGCTGCGGAAATGCTTATCAAGCGCAGTAGAAGGATTTTCATTTTCGAATCTGTCCCTTTTCGAATGGATATTTTTCATATTTTCTTGTTGTATGTATACATATATATTCTCGAAGTATAATATTTAATTTGTTATTAATAGATATGTGATAATTGTAGACTGAATCATTACGATAAACACTAGTTTTTTTCAAAATGATTTTGTTATGCTTTGACAACAATCTCAACTGACATTTGCTAATCACCGACATTAGCGACGTTGCCAAATTTATGAAGTTATGAAATTACGAAAAATGTAAGTCTCGATTTCGTTTGTATGCAGTTACATCGATATTTTTTTATCTATGGTTCGCTCGCGATTTCAATCCACATTATTCTGTAATACGGGCTTAAATAAGTATACCACATACGTTCTTAGGAATATATGCACCATTTGAAAATAAAAAAAAAGTTATGAACGGCTACCAAAAGTTTGCAAAAAAAGCGCCGGGTCGACTTTTCGCAATTCTCGCGCGAACGAATTGCGAAACGTTGTCCCGGCACATTATTCAGTAATACGGGCTTAAATAGGTATACCACATACGTGTATAGGTTATTCATTGATATGTGTTAGGTGTCGGGGAGCGATCTTTAAAACATATGTTTACTGTTTAAGCCATAAAGGTTAGATCATTTACTCATTTACACCTAGATTAGTTAATAGGTTTGAGCTGAACAATTTTGTCAGCCGAGACCTTTAAAATAAGAAGCAGTAGTTGATATATTCTTTTTTTTTAATTTTTCTATTGTCAACTTTGGCGACGTTGTTAAAAAATTTGACGTAAATATTAGAATTTTCAGTTTTCATATTGAATTTTTACTGTTAATATGTTTCCGCGGAGAAATTTTTGGTTTTCCAGGTTAGTTAATTAATGTTTTATACTGTAAAAATTTTTTTTTGAAATTCGTGCTACATACTGATTCTCAAATTTTTCCAAAAGCACCAAAAAAACGTGTAAATATTAGACGATGATCGAATGTCAATAAACGTCAAAACAAACTGGGGAATTGTTCCAGTTGATTTGACAACGTCTTTGAAGTTTTGCCAACCCGTTAGCTGTAAATTGCCCTGGCTGTTGAGGATAAATTGTATTCACGGTTAGTAAATTAATATTTATTCTGATAAGCAGGAAAGTAACTAAAAATGACATCATCGTCTTTTCATCGTAAATAAACTATAGAATATATTTTTTAAACTGGTTTCAAAGTGGTGTGGTACTGATAAATCAAATCTCTGGAGCCTAATTCAAAAGAATTCAATTTTATTGTATACAAAAATGACACATTAAAATATAATTATTATCACATATATATGTTAGACGATTTAGGAAAACTAGCCCGAATTAAAATCTGAAAATTTGAACCAGGGGGTTTTCGGCAATGATCTATCGAATGAAAATATGCTCAACTTCCGACGACTTCCGGTTATACCGTAAACGTAAAAAACAATATCAGTTTCATATCTTTTAGGGCTTTCGAGATATTTTAGTTTTTTGCGAAATACAGTGTTTCACAAAAAATGGAATAACAAAAAAACGGGTCAACTTGAACAAAAAAAGTTTGTAAAAAGTTAATAAAACGATTTTAAGGCAACTTTTTGCATTATTGTCTATAACGATAAATTTTACAAGGTGCTCCAAAAAATGTGAAATATCTAAGACGCCATTCAACTTAAATGACTTGCTTAACTTAAATGCAACAACCTGTATTTTCTTACTTTGTTCTATAGAGTAAATTATTTCCTTTCAATCGATATATGGGTTTCCTATACCCATAATCTGTTTTCAGACAGTTATCAAGCATTTTCATTTTTTATAAAGGTGTAGTAGGCTGGATATTATTGCAATCACTTTTTAACATGTCAAATTTGCTAAACAGTTTAAAATAATACTAAGTTTTTTAAATCCTTTATTAATTCAACAAGTAGGGTAAATGCTACAGTAATTGGACATCCACAGTTACTGGACAGTTTCATTTTAGATACATGTAATAAGGAAACTTAATACAATAATACAACCTCTCGGGTACATATGGCCACACAAGACTCATTTCGGTTGAGTGACGCTGACATTCCCGCCTAATTTATAGCATTTGTCAGTAAAAGTACTCATATTGTTCAGATGTATGGTTTGTTGGTGTTTTCTTTCCGTTTTTGTTAAGTAATCTGAAATTACGTGAAGTATCGTTTGTATTGGGACTTTAATATTACTTTGTTCGCTAGTTTTAACCGTAGATAGGCACCTTTACACGTGATTAACCTTAAATTTTACCTGTAGATGCAAGATATTTGATGTCCAATAACTGTATATATTAAATTTAAGATTTTCAATTATGGGACAACATTGCCCAAACGTTTATTTTGGAATAAGTAAGTGTTTACTTAATTACTATAATCTATTCAATTGACAATGCCGAAGCAGCCCAATTACGATTCTACCCAAATTGATAAAGCTCTCTAGGAACCGCAAGAAAAAAAGTATCTGTTAGGAAGATAGCTATGAAGTATGGTATTTTAAATTTCTACCCTTCATTTTAAATTAAAACTTTCTGATGTTAAGGAAACTTCTGGACCTGCGGCAGTTTTAACTAAGCACGAGGAAAATAAACTAGTTCAATGGATTTTTGAACTGGGCAAAAAAGGTTTTCCTAGAAAAATAAAGAATTTAGTTTCAAGTGTACAAAAATTTTTAGAGGCCAATCAGAGAAAAAATCCATTTAAAAATAACCGTCCCGGAAATGGTTGGATAAATGCTTTTCTTCGACGAGATCCCCGAGTGACACACAAACAAAGTGAAGCAGTATCTTCAGCAAGCGCGTGCGTAACTGAAGCCGATATACGTAAATGGTTCGGTGATATTGAAGATTATTTTAAGAATAAAAGTTTAATTGACGTTTTGCAAGAACCATCTCGAGTTTTTAATGGTGATGAGACAGGGATCCAGCTTTGTCCATCTACAGGTCGGGTACTTGCAGAAAAGGGAACGAAAAATGTATATACAGTTGAAGAAGGATCATCGAAAAATATGTTACAGTATTGTTCACTTTTGCGGCCGACGGAACAACATGCTCCTCTATGATAGTATATCCCTATAAAAGGATTCCAGAGAAGATTGGTCAATATGTTTCGCCGGGGGGTGTTGCGAGAAGTGATAATGGTTGGATGACTGCAGAGGTTTTCTACGAGTATGTGGCCCAACGTGTTTCATCCATATTTAGTTAAAATAAAATAACTTTGCATTTAATTTTATTTGTGGATGGACACAAATCCCACATTACATATGATTTGAGCTTGTTGTGCAACAAATTACAAATATAGCTTATTGCTTTATATCCAAACGCTACTCGCATCTTGCAACCCGCAGATGTTGCAGCATTCTGTCCAATCAAAGCAAGTTGGCGTAAAACTGTGAGACAGTTCTATTTAGAAAACCCTGGAGAAACGGTGAATAAAGCAAAGATCGCTTCCCTCTTAAAAAACGTAGTCGACAGAGTAAAAGCGGAAACTCTTGAAAATTGATTTAGACGATGTGGATTATACCCTTTCAATCCTGATGCTGTCGATTATACAAAGTGTCTGGGATCAACAACTGTAAATAACGATTCTGTCCAAAACACTAATGCTCGAAACATAGAACCTAATCAAACTTTGTATTTTAAGAAATTTGTCAAAATTGTAGGAAAACCCCTGATAGAGAAATTTAGTGAGACAAATTTTACCAACGGGGAGGATGAAAACTTAAATAAAATATACTCAATATGGAAACATTTTCATTCCCCAGACAATAACACATGAACTGATTTTACATTAGAGCATAATAATTTTGTAACTGTTAAAGAATCAGAAAACAATATTAATACGATTCAACAGACAACATTTGAGGTAGTAGATGTCAATGAAATTTCCAGTAGTATTATATCAGTTTTTCCATCCGGAAGTGTACCTTTAACAACTTAAATTGATTTAAACTCCAACCATTCTGAGGAGCCTATTCTATGCTGCAGTACGCAAGATAATATTTACCATAGCAGCCATTTAAAGCCACAAGATAAACGTTCAGAAATAACTACATTGTCACCATTTTTATTTTGTCCAAACTCCCCGAAACGAAAAAATAAACGGCAGATTGAGAGGACACCATACGCTGTAACTTCAGGGAAGTACTTGAAAATGTGTGAAGTAAAGCGTGCCATAAAATTCGAAAAAGAAAAAGAGAAGAAGAGAAAACTTGAAGAGAAAAAGCAGGAACAATTAGAAAAGAAAGCCGAAAAATTAAAGAAACAAAAAGAAAACTTGAAAAATGTTTGTGGTAAATGCTCAAAATTGGTACCGGTTGCAATAAATATTTCCATGGTTTTTGTGTTCCTTTAACATATATAGAGATAGTATACCGGATGATGGAGATTATTATTTGTGCCATAATTGTTATAAAGAAGACTCTGACTATAATGAATGGGATAATAGCATAAGTGAAAACGAAAACAATACTGAAAACGACATAGATGAGTTGTACTCATTCTATCAAACAGAAAAAAAAAATGTGGACTTTAAAAACTAATCTTTAATGTTTTCTACTGAATAAACATGAAAAATAGTTAAAAATTTTAACTCAAAGATAATTAATAAAATTGTGTCCAATAACTATATTTTTTATGTCCCATTATTGTGAAAATGTGTCCAATAACTAATTTATTCCAAAATTCAATCATAAATCGTTATAACTTTTCTACCAGTTAATATTTGTGTCTGCTAATTGTTAGAAATATAGTACACATTTTATGACTTATTCTGAGACTTTTATTTGGCCCGTATCTCAAAAAGCAAACTTTTTACAGCTTGTGAAATATTTTTCCCTTAACTGTCCAATTACTGTATCATTTACAATTTACAATTTTTGTTGCACGATATTTAAATGTAATTCCACCAACACATAAAGTATTAAACATTGTATTAAAAAACCTTACAAGAACATGAAACGTTTGTTTCAAAAACAACAAGAAATAAATCATTGAGAATATTGAAATTTATGTATTGGGATATTTTAACAATTATCCCAATTATAACAAATGCTCGAAAATGTCACCAATTAGTTGCAAACATTTTTCATGTCGTTCTACCACAGCACGATTGGTTGTTTGAAAAATATGATAGGCTATCAAATATGCAAATTCCAGCTGTACTATATCCATGGTACCTTCCTTGGTCGTAAGTGGGTGCTGTTAAACAACATTTTTTATATAGCCCCATATTGAAAAATCCAGAGGGTTTAAATCTGGAGAGCGAGGTAGCCATCTATATGGGCCTTGCCAGCTATCTTCCATTAAACAATTCTTCTAATCTGTCGGATACACGTTGACCATCCTGCTGGCTCCTTTCTTAGGGCGGCATATTATTTAGTGCTGTTTGCACTACGGTATTTAATATTTATAGATACCTTGCTGAGTTTAAATTTTCATCGTAGAAATGGAGGCAAATTATTCTATTACCTAAAAAAGTTAACCAAATCTAATAACATTTTGTATTTAGGTACACTTCTACGTGAGCACAAATATAAAATATCAGTTCGGATGATAAATATATTTAACTGCACAAAATACGTTAAAGGACCACTCATTTTGAAATCGTCGTCTTCTAGTAATATGTGGGTTTTCGTCAGCCCAATAGTGGTTGTGGTGTCGGTTGAACATACCATTTTTACAAAATTTTGCTTTGTCTACCCAAATCATATGGTTTATAAAGTTTTCATCCCCATCTTTCTGCCCGATAGCCCGCAAATTAACATTTGTAAATGTTAGATTTGATGGTTGGTAAGAATTATTTAGTGAATCTACGATACATTTTTTTAGAATTTTTAACATTTTTTCAGTATATTGCGGAATTATCTAGAAACAGTTAGTTTCATTTAAAACAGTAATATGAGTAGATTCCACGAAGGAAAGGCCAAGTAAATTTCATTAACACCAAAATCTTTGAATATTGCATTTTAAACACATTATAAAAATGGTTGGGTTGAGTTTCCTAGTGAAAGATAAAGTATTACATTTGGAAATGTTGAGAGGAAGTGCATTTTTTCCGCATCACTCAAGAATTGTATCCAAATGCGATTGAAGTACGTGGCAATGCAATCTGTAATATTGATTATAGAAAGATGTAGATTGAGATCGTCTGCATACAGAAGAACATTATAGTCTAATTTCAAAATGATGTCTTTATAAAAATCAAAAATAGTAGTGGTCCAAGAACTGAACCCTGGGGCACTCAGAAGTTGTGTTAATTTCTACTGAGTGAAAACCACGATAAGTAATGGATAGTTTTCTTTCCGTCAAGTATGACATAAAAATGTGGTAAATGAGTGGAGAGCTTCATGAGGAGAATACCACGAATCAAACGATCAAAAGAAAAATCTGTATGGCATCAACCTGACCACCGCTATCCAAGAGTGTCGCGTTAGGCTGTGGATCTACCAGGATAAAAGCCATGTGCTTCGGGGCCATGTAGCAAATTTAATAAGCTTCTATTTTGTACAGAAAAACGTTTTCACTGCAACGCACCATTTTTGAGTTATTAGCGGAAAACTGAAAAATGGAACATTTAAAGCCTCTCCCCAGAAGCAGCGGGATTTGGAGGGACTTTATTTTTTCTTGTTCAGGGGAAACCCCGCTGTACTTACCTAAAGAATTGAAACTAGTATTTTTAGTTTTTCTGATTGCCATTTTTTGATATAGATTTTTCTGAACTCTAAAAAAACTGATCAGTTTTTTGCCTTGATTAACATTTACAAAGTTAGATAGTGTTAAGAATATATTTCTTAATCATCCACATACAACAACAATCTAAAATGAACACAGACAATTGTATGCCCCATTTAAAAATAAATATTTAAGAAATTTAACGATATCTTTCTTTATTCAATATTTAAAATCTAAAGATTTTTTCTAGAATAGAGACAAGACAACGCTGTTATTAAATTTATGACTGTAAGTAATTAGAATAGCGTGCGAGAGAGACGACCGATTATCGCGTGGTCATAATTCGTGTTATTTTCGCGATCCATCAATAGATCGCGTTCGTTATAAAAAAAACAGAATTATTTAAAATATTTTTCGAGACCCTGGCGGCCTTGTGCGACGTACATCATACTCGACATAGTTTCAATGTTAGATATACTACGTGGTATTACATACGATAAGGAAAAATACATCATTAGGCGTTTCCCAGCGATTTAGATATATAGTAATTAATAATATACAGGATGTAGTTAGATGTGACTAAATCGCTAGATTATTTGAAAGATATGTGGCGTAAGAGACTGTATTTCAAATTTACATAAATTTTGCTTTGTGCAGTGGTTTATTTATGTCACTAAGATTATTCTAAATAAAACATAATGTCGAGATATCAAGGATGATTTCTTCAACTATTTATAATAACATCATTCTTTGTAGATTGTTTGACCTAAATTTAACAGAATTTTAAAGCAGAGTGCTGGCTACAATATAAAATAGGAAATTGTATACAAAAATTCTGCAAAATCACACGTAATTTATTCAAGGAAGTTTCCAAAATACCCTAATTTAGTAGAGCAAAGTGGGGCGACTTTGAGTTCTGGAGGCGATATTGTTAATACCTTCACTAGTACATTCTAAAATCTCCACTAATTTTTCAAACTTACCGCCTGAGCTAATCGTCTCAGTACTAAAAAATTCATACCAGTACGTCAATTATTGTGAGGAGGTAGAAGTAGCGTGTCTTGGATGGGATTGGGCCTTTATAATCTATATTAATTCGCTCAAATGGCGGGGTAGCCTCTACAAGAATTCCGGAGGTTTTTATAAATATCTAGGCTTCACTTCAGTACAAACTGAACAGTTGTTAGTCATTTTTCTGACATCCTTTAGTGAATATGGTAGATTGTTACTCTTGAGCCGTGTTGCAGATCCGAGAGATAATGTCAGCTTTTGTATTCTCTTCTCCTGGGCGATATGTTATGTCATACATAAAAGGAGCTAACTCCAACCTCCATCTTGTTATTTTCTAGTTTTCAATTTTACTTGCATGCTTTCGGTGGAAAATGAAAGAAAGGACTTCTTGATCCGTGATGGGTTTGAAATGTTGCCCAAATAGGAAATACCTCCAGTGTCTCAAGACTCGACGATTACTGCAGCCACTTTTTCAATCGATGGATGTCCGCTTATTTCAGATTTGGTTAGGGAATGGGAAAAGAATGTAACTAGACGGCCATCTTGGCTTAGGCAAGTGCCGCCATCAGCTTGTTGAGGTTACAGTCATGGTCAGACATATCAGTGCCGTAAACCGTAATATTATCAAGGTAAGCATATATAACAGTGAGGTGCTTATCAAATATGATCTAGTCAATCACGCGCTGGAAACAGGCGACTCCGTTGGTCACATTAAATGGTATGCCATTAGCTTCAAAAGCGACGAATTTATTATCTTCCTCGCAATGACGAGACGCTTTCTAGTATTTCCTTCTTCAACCTGTACTTGTGCTCTCCACGGTAAATTGCTAGGCGGTTCGATGACCTTCTCCGAAAGCAGCAGAGCCATCTCAGCTTCAATAAATTTTAGAGTCAGTATCACAGTAACTACGGCACTCAGTTGCAATTGGATGGTAATCAGAAGAGATAGCTATAAAGATACGTGGAAGCCCAACCGTTTTTACCGCCAAACTTCAGAAGAATGTTTGAATGCTCTTTTAATATGTCATGACCTAATAGAACGTACGTCAGAACAAAGTTTTTTCAAGACAGTCAACTTTCAGGTGGTGTATGTGTGTTCAGCAATTTCCAGTTTTATGAGAACCCCTCAATTTTGGTCGAAAGAGAAGTGAAAGCCATTTGATACTCGACCTTAATTTGGATATAGCGTTTGTTCACAAAGTATTGGCTAGCAAAGCTCCCGG
The DNA here is from genome assembly GCA_963921935.1 of Galeruca laticollis. Classification (NCBI taxonomy): domain Eukaryota; kingdom Metazoa; phylum Arthropoda; class Insecta; order Coleoptera; family Chrysomelidae; genus Galeruca; species Galeruca laticollis. Next base: position 102,652,907 of record OY998177.1, read on the forward strand.
AACTTCCCGTGTCCACCAGACAGCGACATGGAAGTCCATTGACACTGCCCAGAATAACAGGATGACTCAACTGTGGTGAAAATATATTGTTTACAGAAGTGACTTCTTTAGGCTTTCGACAAACGCTGACATAGTATCCTTTGATTCCACATTGCGCGTCAACAGCTGAACAAGATGACCACGGATAACGATGAAATCAACAGAAAAATAATTTTCTTTTTTTACTAGATTGCACCACAGCACAAACACCTATCGAATGATTCCATGCTTCAAGTCCTGTTGCACCGTCAGTATTATTGTTAAGAACAGCGCTGTTGATACTGGAGTTACTACTGATGCTAGCACAGGCAAGATCGCTGTTACTCTGTGGGTGTGTATACCTTTCAGATTGTTGTAGAGCAAACTCGAAAGCTCGTGCATGATAAATGCAAACTAAGTGTTTGAGTTACTTCAAGTAGGCGCTGACAGATTTGAGGAGAAAGTAACTAATTTTGATTAATGAATCTCGTATGTACTGGCTCTTATGCTCTTCAGTAATGCCTGCTTTAAAATTACAATCTTTTCCTAGCAGCTTCAGAGCAACACTTTCTCCCTATTGTCGTTTCCGAATAGCAAGTAAGTATCTAGTGTAAACCTCACTTTTATGCATTACAAATATGGTTTTAACACAATAACTTAGTTGAATGTTTTTGATGCAGGCGATACTTGTTTTGTAGCATCGGTAAAGAATCCAGACCACGCACTTGAAAATATTCAAACCCACATTAACACTCAAATGTTACCATATTTCAAAAATTAAACATAAATGCCTCCAAAACAGAGTATTTATTTCTTACGAGAATATCCAGAAAGAAGAGCTCATTGCAATCGCAGCGAGCTTTGTGTAGACGGACATATATCATCACCCCTAGCAAGACCCTAAGTTACTTAGGGTACACAGTGCAAAGGAACACCAATACTACTGCAGGTGGTCCAAAAACAAGTGTCTAAGAATGGCAATAAAACACAACTTATCCTAAACTTCTTAGAAACACTTGGTTACCTACACGACATAGCCGAAATTCCAACTATTAAAGACTTCATAACTAAAATATCAACAATAAGTTTTTATAACCACTGTTTGCCAAAAGATCTTTGAGATGCACTCATAGCCGCAAATCGCGCAGAAGACATCCGAGATAGTGGGTGCTGTAGGCTTCTGCATGGATCGTTAATTATATAACTCGGTTGTTCAATCCCAAACCCATTTTGACATGACTTCTCTAAAACTAACCCCCCCCCCCCCTTCAACTATTGAGGCCCTGTTTTCCAGCTGCTTTTCAGGGATACCTCAGCCGAAAGATTCTAGGAGCTAAAATTATATAGGCAGCTGTCATCCCACTTTAAAATCATGTCGAAATATTTGTCATCTGTGATTTATGTACGATTGAGCACCCCTCACCCCTTTAGTCGTGAGGCATTTATGTGCCCATCTAAACAATATTTTTCCAGATTGGTGAATTGGAAGGGATGGGCCATTTCTATGAGCACTACATTCGCCACATCAACACATGCGATTTTCATCTTTGGAGTTATCTTAAAAATTTAGACTACAGTACAGTACACATGTAAATACAAGAAATGAATTGATAGGATACATTTTCACTGCGAAAACATCCGATATAATCGTGGAATGTAATTCCAAGTACAAAGATCTAATCTTAGAAGACTGAGGAAATGTGTGTACCTATGTAAAAGAAGTCCATATTGAACATTTATTGTAATGTTTTTTAAACATTTTTTACTTTTTTAAGATCGTTAATTATTTGGTTATTCGTTTTTTTAAATCTGCTAAGGGAATGTAGGCATTCACTTTTCAGGGTATTGTTGTTATTTTTACTTTGGTTAAAATATTGTTTGTTTTCATTAAAGTTTTTTATACATACACAATGTAAAAGTTTATTTTTTTAAACTGCACCGATTTATTAATAATTTACTAATAATACCGGATACTTCTTGTAATCGTACATTCAAAAATAAACGGTTTTGAGATAAAAAATAACGTTTCCGCATCTGTGATATGCCCTGAACAATATTCTATCATAAAATTGTCACTTGTATACACTTCAGAGGATGTATCATGTTAACAAACCGAAATTTCTCCAATAATGTATATCTGGATTTATAGGACCCGTTGTACTCTCTCTAATCAGCTCAAAATTATCAGGATACATCTGTGAGACACCTTGAAAAATATTCAATTATAAAATTGGTCACTTATACACTCCCGAGACTGTATCCTGCTAACAACCCGAAATTTCTCCAAAAAGGACCAAAAATAAACAGTTTTAAAGATTAAAACTAACTTTTCCGCATCTGTGGCCCTGAACAATATTCTATCATAAAATTTTTACTTGTATACACTTCGGGGGATGTATCATGCCAACAAACCGAAATTTCTCCAAAAATAACCAAAAAATTAGTATATCTGGATTTATAGGACCCACTGTACTCGCTCTAGTCAACTGAAAATCAATAGGGTACATCTGTGAGACACCTTGAACAATATTCAATCATAAAATTGATCAATCGTATACTCTCTGGATGCTGTATCGTGCTAACAAACTGAAAACTCTCCAAAAATGACAAAAATTTAGTACTTTAAGTACCATAGCACCTGTTGTACTGGCTTTAGTGAGCTGATTATCAACAGGGTTCATCTTTGAGACGCTCTGAATAATATCCAATCATAGTCACTTGTATATACTCCGGAGACTGTATCGTGCCAACAAACTGAAACTTCTCCAAAAATATCCTACTTAAACTACTGTAGCACCTGTTTTATTGGCTCTGGTGGGCTGAAAATCAGTAGTAGTGAGATGTGCGGAGGCTGTATCGTGCTAACAAACTGAAACTTGTCCAAAAATGACACAAATATCGTACTTAAAGTACTGTAGCACCTGTTGTATTGGCTCCGGTGAGCCGAAAATCAATAGGGTTCATCAGTGAGATGTCCTGAATAATATTCAATCATAAAATTGTTGATTTGTTGAACTTCGGAGGCTGTATCGTGCTAACAAACTTAAATTTATCAAAAAATGACAAAATGTCGTACTCCAAGTACCATAGCACCCGTTGTACTAGCTCTGGTTCATCTGTAACATGTCCTTAACAATATTCCATCATAAAATTGGTGACTTATTGCACTCTGGAGGCTGTATCGTGCTAACAAGACATGTAAAGAAAAGTGGCCGACGACAACGACGACACACCCACAGGATTTTTTTTCTAAAAACCGTTTTTTCATGTTGTTGTTGATGGAAAACGTAAAAATAACTCAAAAAAAAATTTCAGAATTCCAACTTTTTTTGGGGTACCAATACTTTTCTCACATATTAGATAGGTTGGGCGGAAAAGTAATATGACTCTTTAGTTACTGTAGCACCCATTGTACTAGCTCTGGTGAGCTAAAAATCGAAAAGGTTCATCTTTAAGAAGCCCTGAACAATTCTCAATCATAAAATTGGTTACTTGTATATGCTCTGGAGGCTGTATTGTGCTAAAAAACTGAAAATTCTCCAAAAATGACGTACTTAAAGTACGATAGCACCTGTTGTACTGGCTCTGGTGAGCTTAAAATCAATAGGGTTCATCTGAGAGATGTCCTGAATAATATTCAATCATTAAATTGGCGACTTGTTGCACTCTGGAGGCTGTATTGTGCTAACAAACTGAAATTTCTCAAATAATGACAAAAATGTCGTATTTGAAGTATCATAGTACCCATTGTACTGGCTCTTGTGAGCTGAAAATCAATAGGGTTCATCTGTGAGATGTCCTGAATAATATTCAATCATAAAGTTGGGGACTTGTTGCACTCCGGAGACTGTATCGTGCTAACAAGACACGTAACGAAAAGTGGCCGACGACATGCACACAGGATTTTTTTCTAAAAACCGTTTTTTGGGGTAAACCAATACTTTTCTCGCATATTAGATAGGTTGGGCCGAAAAGTAAAAATGTGTATACGCCAATAGGTGTGCAGTGTGACATAAAATTACCCATATCTCTTAAACCATTAATTTTATCGAGGTTTCACAAGAAGACTGGGTATCTCCAAAAATTTTAATTGTTGCATTTATAACTGAAAAAAGTTTACCAAAAAACTGCCGCAACCATCATTGAACTTAGTCCGTACCGAGTTCACAAGTATACAGTAGACTTCTTTATAACGCCAAAAAGTGGGCAATTATGGTGTCTATTAACGGTTAAAATTTAACTAATTTCGAATCAGCCTTTTAATAAGTATATATCAAAAAACCTTTTTGAATTGACAACTTTAGAGCCCTGTAGTTCGTTAACGAAGGGCTAAGGAAAAAAATTTATATGAAATACCATCATTATTTTTAGTCTATCATCTCCCAAGCTTTAGGTACAAACTCCTGGGAGGTGTAAATATCTTATTCTTTGGAAAAAAAATTTACTCAGTATCTCTCAAGACACTTTTTCATTTTCATGAATATCTGCAATATATTTCATGTAATTTTAAAGAAAATTGATAATTCTTGCATTCAACTTCATTTTTATTAGGCGCCATTTCGTTTTTTTACTTCATATTCGTAATCAGCATCTCAAAAAACGTGAAAATATATATTTTCGCTGAAAAATAATTACTCTGCAATTAATTGTAGAAGCGTTTTGAAAAAATTCTGCGAAAAATTGGGTTTTTGAATAAAAAAAGCGCAGTTTTTCAACCTGTGTACTTTTAAATACAAATAGGTATTTCAAAAGGTTTTATTCAAATCCATGACTTCCCTAATTAATTCCTAATAAACACCATTTTTCGTCTATCTTGACTCTACTATTATTTTTGTAACTGGGAAGTGAAAGTTATTATAAAATTCATTGAAAAAAAAAACAAAACAAACAAAACTTTAACAAACATTGTTGTGAAATGTACTTATCACAAAAATTGATCACCCTCTATATAAAACCGAAATTTTGAAGATATTAATTAAAAAGAACATTGAAACAAACATGCAGAGACCTTTGTTAAAAACAAATTTTATGCTAAAAAGTCTTACATAATACTGGAAAATGTACCATTCGTTGTTGTTGCCTTATTTACTTACTTTACTTATACCTTACAACAGTGAATATGTGCATTATAATAAGCTCAAACCCATTTTCTAAATTCCGTTTGCTAACCTCTGTAAATAGATTAGGTTATAAAAAGATATAAACAAAATTCTTTTATTAAAAATCATAAGCTCTACTATCTCCCTGAAGGGCTAAAAGCACAGTAGTCGCTTTATTAACAACAAAATAACACTCTTCATTTCCACACTTATGCACAAAACTTAAACTACTTCTTAGTTTTATATAATATGATTTATGAACTCGTATGATTCCTCGTTTATGTTTTTCACTGTATTTTAATAAGTCAATATTAATGCAAGTAGCAACTTCACCAAATAAAGTGTTAAGAGCATCTACAATCAATTGCTTGAAGTAAACTGGGGATAATACAATATCAGTTGGTTCATAGAATCCCCTAAAACAAAAGATATCGTTTATTTTATATACCATTCAAAATTGGTTACGTATCTAACTTTTATAATACTCAAATTATAATAATGTGAACTAATTTTTGAGAAATTTAATTATTTCTAGAAAAAAGGGACTAAAATTAATTTGTTTAATTATTTAATAAATACATACTTACAAGGAAATATCAAGGTAAAAGTAATCACACATCTTTGTACTAATTATTTCAGTTTTCATATTTTAAAATTATTTCCACATTGTTTTGAAAGATATCTAATGTTACATGTTTATATTCTTCTTCTTTTTACATTCGGTTAACAAGATTTTCTGTGTTCAGTTAAGTAAAAGAGACACTGGTCTTTTCTCGACACAGCTACCTCGTATAATATTAGTAAAAATATATATCCCACATTATGTTTTCGTGTTTTTAAGGAATATAACATAAATTCCTTAAAACCTCAATAGTCTGATAGATAAAAAGTGACTGCAAACCTCTCAACGAATAACAAGAATGACACATGAAAGAAATGATTATTGCCACACTCAAGGTTAATATATATGGCCACATTAATGGTTAATATATTAACCTTGGGCCACCCTTACATGTTTTGAAAGTGTTTACAGTCCAGAATGCGGGTTCAGGTGAAAAAATCACGAATAGGTGTGGCTTGATGACGTCGTTCGTGCAAAATAATTGAAATCCCGACAGCGAGTTTCAACGTTTGATTTGGTCACTTTTTCTGATTCTCTTTAGCTGGTTTCCTACCGGTTGCCATTAAATTCTTGCCTATAGGTCTTCCTCTACTTTTCGGCGATGGGTTCTAATACTTTTTTAAATTAAAATTATTACATATAGAACCAAAATAACTCACAGGCTAAGTAATATTTTCCAGGACATCCATATTACAAGTTCCATCTTGAGAACATTCCTGTAATACAGTAATTTTCAGTAGCAGGAATTTCTTGGAGAACATTACTAGTTGAATCAGCTATTAGCTCCAGAAATATTTTCTTGTTTTCAGTAAAAAGAACTGTGGAGTGTTGTTCAATTGCCTCATAAGTATCTAACTGCGGATATTGTGCATCATAGTTGCTGTAAACATCATAATGTGCCAACTGCCAATAATAACTTCTTCATGGTTTTGCCAATGCACTACAGTGTGCATGTGCTGAGCCTTCTTCAATTTTTGATGTGACGTTTTTGGTCTTGTACTAGTTGCATCGGATATAGATATTTGATGGGCTTCTAACACATGATTTCCTACTATTTTATAATTTTGGGCAGAATAACTCGCGCTTTCCGAAGCCAAACACTGAATATGAGTTTGGGTCTACCGCTTACGAATTAAATTAATTTCGAATAACTCTAAATTAAGGGATTTCCTGTATGATGTGTTTACAGGATAAGACCACGGTCCCGCTGTCGAGATTTCAATGATTTTATGAAAGTCTCGAACGTCATTAAGTTAGCTTTCCACCCGATCCCGAGTTCGGGACTGTAGCCACTCTCAAATGTTTTTATATTATTTCTTCGTCATTATGTTTTTACTTCTGAAATATATTAATATTGAAGATATTTTCAATTTCAAATTGATTCAAACATTAATGCAAATATTATTTTGTGAAAGTGTAAGTAGGTTTGTTCCAACAATTACCTTCTGATTAGTACGTGAACGTCCGTGAACTTATTTATGTACGAATCAAACGTTCGATAACATGTACGTGAATTAATCCATGAAGTTTATTACAACCCTATAACCTTCAAGTTATATGATTTATGTTTATTTATTACTATTACCAGCATACCTTATTACCTAACTTTAAAACATCAACTGACAGTTTGGACGAACGGTTCTACATCCATATCTCTGATGAAAATGATCGTTCGCCGACACGTTCATGAACGTGTCCAGTTTTATTGGATCCTTAGAATATAAAGTGGTATATTCTAAGGTTGGAACGCATTTTTATCGTCCGTGGAATTGTCGAAACTTGTTGGAACAGAAACTTTGTTATGCCCATGATCGTGACGTTCATGTACGCATCATTTCCCTTAGTTGGAACTATGGAGTTTAGTTCTACACTCCATAGTTGGAACAAACCTAGTATAAACTAATTTGCCAAAAACGGTAACAAATTAGACAATTCTTCTTTCTCAAAACATGTCATATGTGTATTTAAATCACAGATTTATTTAAACGTCAATCACAAAATACAGTTGGAAAAGTTCTTAAAATCCACCGATAGACTCTATCCATAGATGTCTGTGATATGTCAGATAAATGTCAGGTAGAATGAAGTTGATCTATCGGCACAGCATATAGAACACATTAGGCTGTGCTATCGGTAGACGATTATAAGAACGTATTGGTTAGATTCTATGTTAGATTGAAAAAAATATAAAAAAGAAAGAAGATGAATTTGACAATCATTTTCAAACCAGCCCAGCAGCCATCTTTATTAGTATTGACGCAAGTAAACTTTTATTTTTTGTATTACCAGGGACATATCTACAAAATAAATATACACTGTAATTTATTAATTTTTAATTCGATACAAAATTTTACCTAGTAAAAGCATGACGTGCGTATTTAGGTCAACCATCACTTTAAACATTTCACCATTATAGGATAATTCCATTTGATAATAATTTTTAGTAACAAAAAACAAGTAATAAATTTTTAACAGAACAAAACCACTAATATCAATAAATAAACAATCTTTGTAAGATTGTTCATTGTCATTGCATATGATTGTGCTTTCCCCTTCCAAATCTACCAGATTTACCCAGTCTAAAGCCCGGTAGAACTGATGGATTTTCGATAGAACTATCGGTGAATTTAAGAACGCTGGGATGATTATATCGACCATCTATCGGTAAATTTAAGAACGGTTTTGGTACACAGTATTTACCGATAGATGTATCGGTAAGAGAAGTTCTTAAATTTACCGATACATCTATCGGTAAACACGGTGTCTACCAAAGCCGTTCTTAAATTTACCGATAGATTGTCGATAGAATCATCCCAGCGTTCTTAAATTCACCGATAGTTCTATCGAACATCCATCAGTTCTACCGGGCTTTAGACTCGGTAAATCTGGTAGATTTGGAAGGGGAAAGCACAATCATATGCAATGACAATGAACAATCTTACAGATTGTTTATTTATTGAGGTTAGTGGTTTTGTTCTGTTAAAAATTTAATACTTGTTTTTTTGTTAATAAAGATTATTATGAAATGGAATTATCCTATAATGTTAAAATGTTTAAAGTGATGGTTGACCTAAATACGCACGTCATGCTTTTACGAGGTGAAATTTTGTATCGAATTAAAAATCAATAAATTACAGTGTATATTTATTTTGTAGACATGTCCCTGGTAATACAAAAAATAAAAGTTCACTTGCGTCAATACTAATAAAGATAGCTGCTGGGCTGGTTTGAAAATGATTGTCAAATTAATCTTCTTTCTTTTTTATATTTTTTCAATCTACCATAAAATCTAACCAATACGTTCTTATAATCGTCTACCGATAGATCAACTTCATTCTACCTGACATTTAGCTGACATATCACAGACATCTATCGATAGAGTCTATCGGTGGATTTTAAGAACTTTTCCGTACTGTTTTCTGTGATGTCAGATGTCAGTTAACTGTCAAAGAAACACAACACGTTCTTTCTATTTTTATCGCTAAAACAGATAATAAACTTTAACTAATTGTTGTCCCATATAATATAAAAATGGTAAGAACCATCGGATAAAACGCTGGTGATTAAACGTAATCAAAATTTGTACTTTTCAGCCTAAAAATAAAATTGATAAACAAAATTCTGTAACCTTTAAATTGGTACACAGAAGTCAACAAGATCCTTTAATTGCCGATGAAGATGCTCCTCAAAGAGTGCTCATACCAATAAGAGGTAAACAGAGAAATATAGATAATATTTTTAAAAAGCATGAATCAGTTATTGAAGATGAAGAAAGTAGTGATGAGGATATCCAGCCTGAAAGTTTACATGATGAAAACGAAGGTGAATTGGATCACAAAATTAAATTACCGCCTTCGGTATTCCCTTCAAAAGTCGAAGAAGAAATCGGTATGCTGGGAAAAGCTGCTCCTGTATCAGGTAAACAAACTAGTTTAAATATACCTGAATTTTTTTAAAACATCATTTTATTCCAGGTCCCCAATTACATCTTGACCCGGAAGTTGTTGCAGCTATGGATGATGATTTTGATTATTCAGATCCAGAGAATGAACTTGAAGATAATTTTATAGAATTAGCGAATGGTGCAAAAAATTCTGAAGATGATGATGATATGTCTGGTTATAATTCTGAAGATTTAGATGAAGTTAATTCTTTACTTGATTTCGATACATTCGAAAAAGAAGAAACTAAATCGAGATTCACTGATTATTCAATAACAAGTTCAGTTATGAGAAGAAATGAACAACTTAGTTTATTGGATGAAAGATTTGAAAAGGTTACTATAGAATAAAATCATTTTAACAATATTTTCGGAATATTATTTTCAGATGTATGTTGGGTACGACGATCAAGAGATAGGAGCTTTGGATTGCGAAGAAATTGAAGGTGAAGTATCTGCAGATGATATATTCGCTCGTTGTGCTGGGGATTTGCAAAAATTTCACATTAACGATGACGAATCTGAGAAAGTAGAGCTTTCTGACAAAATTAAGAAACAACTCGAAGGAGATTCTTATAAAGACGATGAAGAATTTGTAGTAATTGATGAAAATCCTAAAGAAAAATGGGATTGCGAAAGTATCTTGAGTACTTATTCAAACATTTACAATCACCCCAAATTAATATCTGAACCAAAAGTAAGTTTAAGTTACTAATATTTTAACGTCAATTTTCCGAATTTAAATTTTTCAGACAGGAAAAATTAGAATAAACAAAAAGACAGGCATCCCTAGCAACACTTTCATTCACACTACACTCACAACTAAGGCCCTTAATAAATTGAACGAAGAAAATGATAACATGCAAAATTCCTCATTTGATAAATGTTCAGTAATTTCTATTCGGTCTAAAAACGAAACCCCCGGAGAAAGACGAGAGAGAAAGAAGAAAGTCAAGGAGTACAGACGAGAAAGAAGATTTGAGAAGAAATTGAACTCAGAGGCATTCAAGGACGAAGCGAAACGACAAGTTAAAATCGCTATCAATAATAGAAATAATGTACAAGGAAATAAAATTTTGTAATTGTTGTGTTTGTTTTTATTTAAAATTTCCTTTTTCATTATTTCTTACAATAAGGATTGCTTATGGCTAAGTGACTTTGTAAAATATAATAGCTAATAAGTGGTAAGATGTAGGGTCAGCCGGGGTAATTGAAAACGATTTTTGCAAATTAGAATTTTATTTTATTTTATTTGACCTATTTTAAATTAGTATGTGATTTTTTTTATTATATTATTTTGATATCATATTTCACTAAATAGTTGAAAATTTCTGCAAAAAAAATATAATTTTGGTTAAAAAAAAATACAAAAATATCTGTCAGTGTTTACATTTACCCCAGTTGATTCGGGGTAAATGTAAACAAGCTTTACCAGAACCATAGAAGATAGCATATTTTTTTTATGGGTTAATTGTAAACATTTGACATTCAGAACATCTACACAATTTTAAGTATTTTTTAAGGCTTGTTTACATTTACCCCAATTAGTAGGTATTAAAAAAACAATGAATCCTGACTCCTTACTATTAAAGTATTTATTAGGTTACGAATTTATAAAAATACAAAAACTTCTTAATATAAGTATACTACTAAACTTAAGAACAGTCAGAATACGTAAATGAAATTAAAAAAAAATCAAAAATGATAACATAACTTTAATTAAGACATAGTAGAAACCTTTTTATTAAAATGATAATAAATCCTTTCATTTTGATTTCAGGGAATGGCAAAACCCCTAGTATTTGATCTTCAAAGGCAAAGCTAAATTGAGTTAATAACAAAATCTTGTTTTGTATCATCAATAGATTTTAGTCCTATTACTTCAACTTCATTTCCTTGATCGCTCTTCACAACATTTTCTACAATGCATACATATTTATGCACCGTTGCATTTCTTTTGCCTGATTTAAATTGAACCAAAACAAAATCACCATTTTTTAGTTCTGATATGGGTGTCTTGGTGACATCTATGGGTTCTTCATCGCTGCTGAAGCTTTCTTCCCATGGACTCTCTGAATCACTTTTGAATGATGATTTTTCTTCTTCACTTGAAATATCCTTGGAGCTTACACGTTTTTTCCTATTGCCATTTCTGTTTCTGTCAACTTTAATCGTTTTCTTTAGTAGGCTGGCAATTTTTGATTTTTTCTCTTGAGCTCCCTTTAATCTATTTAATACATTTTCTGTGGTTAATACTTCGCCATACTTTAGTTGTCTCAACCTTGGTATAACTTCTTTTTTTACTGTAGATGCATTTGTGTTTTCGACAATAGTATTGCTTTCGCTTTTTTCCGGAGATTGAAAAAATAATTTTTTAATTGATGTGTCAGAGGAGGTTGCAGATGGATGAACATTTATGTCATCATAATTCGTTTCTTGGCCAGTGGCGAAAGCAGTACACTTAGAAGAACAGGCGTCATTGGGAAGATGACTGCATACGTTGTTTTTATCTTGAAGATCTGAAGTGATCTTATCTTTTGGTGGCAAAGAATTATTTACTGTGTTGGATACAGCTGTTAATTGTTTTGGGGTTTCAGTTGAATTTGTGTGCCTTTGCAAGTATGCCTCCAGATCTTCTTTTTTAAAGGCATCTTTGGGAAATTTTGTTTCATCCACAGGAAATATTCCACAACTCACCTAGCAATTTGACGAAGTCAGATTTTGATAACCTTCCAATCCCTTTACCCATTTGCTTTTTGCCAAAGGCGATAAGTTTTTTTCCCAATTGGTTTTTACTGGCACAAAGACACATTTGTCTAAAGGCTGTAGCATATCGGTAAGGTGACTTGGCAATTTGATTAAGGTAATATTGTTAGCTATTGCTTCTTCAATTATATGAACGCTTATGTGACTAGCATGGCCATCATATAAAAGGACAGATGCTTGGTTTGGAAGTTGTTTTGCCTCCCGAAGTTTCTTTATATGGGATATGAAACCTTGGGTAAACCAAGTATAAAACTGTGGTTCTTCCATCCACCCATTCTTCGATACACTGTACAAAGTGCCTGGATATGCTTCTTCTGAGGTCCACCTTGCTTGAATTCCTGCCCCTTTAAATATAATTAAAGGCGGAAGGAAAGAACCATCAGCTGCCACACAAGCTAAAACGGTGGTTGATTCTCGCCCTGACCCACCAGAGACTACTCAAAGGCTTGCCATTTTCACCAATTGCACGTAACCGAATAGGGTCACTTTTAAATCCTGACTCATCAGCATTATAAATAAAAGAGGCTTTTTCTTCAGATACGATATCGAGATTAGATAGGGTGCACTTGAGATCATCATAAAATTGATATATTACATCTGGTTGTCGGGCATCTTTTCTGCATTTCTGTAGGTGTTCTGGTTTTTTCAGTGATAAGACATCATCATGTCTTTTGAGGAATAAATAGTACCAATCCTCCCCTGGTCTATCTCCAACAAAAGGTGTTTTTAAATTTTGGGCTTTCACATATTCCTGGATAAGATTTAATAATAATTCCTCTTTGTCACAAGGATATCCAGCTCTTGCCCTAGCAACTAAGCATTCCACAATTTTAGATTCCAAGTCTGCCGAAAGTGCTGTTTTACGGCCCCTGCCTGAAGAGTCAAGAGATGTCTTTCGACCATTAATCCTTTGCGATATGACTGATATTGGGACATGGTAGAAATTTTCCGCTTCTCGGTAACTTTTATTTCTGTTTTGAACATCATTGACTGCGTTAATTAAGTCTTCTCTAGAATAGACTGGCCCGTTTGTCTTTCGGACATAATTTCTAGGCATCTAAAATATGAAATATGCGTTTACATTTACCCCAAAAACTTGTTTACTTTTACCCCAATCTAAAAAATAGTTGGGGAAAAAGTAAACACGCCATAAAAACTTTAACAATTAAAAAAACCATTTCAAACTGGTTTAAAAACGAAGTAAAGACGAACTAAAAATACTGTACAGCTAATATTTACCTTGATAACAAAAATTTCCCATCAATATTCAAACACTTGTGTAAAAATAAATTACAAACTTTTTGCAGAGGTTGATGTTTACACTGCTGATAACCAGAATAAACTGATCAAAGTGTGACTCATTTTCATGTTTGTCAATAGTAAAATGAATAACCTTCAAGAATTGGCGGGAATTTGGGATTTGCCGGAAAATTTAAAATAATTGTTGGGAGCGTTTACTATCACCCCGGTCGACCCTACAGACGACAAATAGAAAAGGCATTCCAAGATCCTGCCTTATACATAGCGTCCTTGTGTTTAACGGTGTTGCATATACCAAGCTTTTAAGCCCGTCCCCACTTCCTAAATGATGTAAGAATTCATCTTAATAACCTTTTTCCTAATAGGTGGATTGGTCAGGGAGGTCCATTTGCATGGTCACCACGTTCCCCTGAATTTAAATACCTACAATGGATTTATTTTTTTGGGGATATCTTAAAAGCTTGGTATATGCAACACCGTTAAACACAAGGACGCTATGTATAAGGCAGAATCTTGGAATGCCCTTCCAAGTTCAAAGAAATATCCTCCGTAGACTCCGTAAGTGTGTAGAAGTGCAAGTGCACTTCGAACATTTATTATAGTTTTTTTTTGTTTTTATTTGATAAGTTTGTAGGCTAAACAACTAAATTTTTCTACATTTCAATTTTTTCCTTATGTAAGTACCATGATGTTCGACGGCATGCAGTTCAATTAGAAATGTTTGATTGTGTTTTAATACCTCATGTAAGTATTTTCAATAAACAATTACAATTAATGATAATTTTCTTCAGAATGTCTCTTTATGGCGAATGGTTTCCTTAGCATGTACAACGATCTAAATATCTACATATCTCCTAAACCATAAATTGTATAGAGTTAAACAAAGAGTACCTTTTTTGTTAAAAAATCAATTGAAAAATTCATTTTTGCTATCTTTAGATTATGTCCTTGTAAAAGTTACGGACTGTTAACCATTGGGCATTAGCCGCTCCTGGAGTGGTCTGCGTAGATATCCCACATAGGTTACCCAAGGTCAAACCAAATACATAACTCAGGGGACAGACCTGTAGGCGTCGCTAGCCGTGCTCTTCTTCTTTTCATGACTTTACTTTTATTGAATTCTGTATTCTTTTTCCTATTTTTGATTATTTCTGTGTTTTAAGTGTTTTTAACATTATTCTGGATTTTTAAAGTTTAATTTTAGTTGGAACATTCGTGGTATAGTTAGTTAATTTTAGTTGTAGATTATTGTTTTTAAAAGTTAATACCGAACACACAGAAAACAGCCGTATTTTGTGACCGAACAACAGTGATTAAACACAATGCCTTTTCATAATAATGTTTGTATCCCTGGGTGTACTTGTGTACTGAAATATCTAAAATCTGCCACATATTTCCAAACCCCATATAGGATTTACAATTGTTTAATAAATGGATGGAAAATATAAATGATACTACGCTGAATGAGATGGATCCTTTAGTAATATTTAAATCTAAAACAATTGGTTATCGACATTTTGACCCCATATATGCTTCGAGTATGTGCCTTCGATAGCATGGTAAGTCTGCTTCTTGCTAATAAAAAGTTTGATCTTTCAATGCCATGTATCAGATGAAGCAGTAAATATCAATGTACAATCTACATCTGGTGGAATACCATCAACATCAGCTAGTATACCACCAACATCTTGTAGTATATCATTGGCATTGGATAATCCATCATGTTTGCCACCTATATTAGATTCTTCTGTACGAACCATATCTAAATGTGAGTATATATTAGTGTAATGAAATGCCATTCATAATCATATAGTCCACTTAAATTATGTCAGAGACAAATGCACCATGTTCTTACATAAAGCCTATAAAAAATTGCAATGTTCCTCTTCAATAATATAAAATTTGGATTGTTGTTAGGAATGACATGTAGCAGGATTTATTTTGTACAATATATATATCATTGAAAGGCCTACTTTTTTTAGTAAACTATATATACAGGACGTGAAATAAGATCAGATGTATAAATTGAAAGTATTTAAAAGAAACAATGTGAAGTGATATTACACTTAACTTCTTGTAATTGAGGGCATAAATATGATCCATGACGGGATTATGTACAACTACATGCATGCCCAACTATTACTTGTTTGTAGTGTTTCATATTTTTTTGGCTGAAAAATATTTTCAATGAATGTATTTGAAATTAATACACAAAATAAGATACCAATATTTTACAGTTTTTTGACAACATTTATTCTATCCCTCTCATTATTAGTTTTATCAACATCACTGACCCTTTTTTGCACTGATGACAACTCACTTATGTTGAATTGTTAAGCTTAGCCATATAATGTAACCGTGAACAACTAGTAATACTTCATATGTTTTTTCAGGTAGTAAGCATGGTATTTTGCCTTCCCCATTTAAAATTATTCAAGGAGTAGGGATTAGTAGTATTATAATGTCACCTAAAAATAAAAAAAATGTACTCTGTAATAAAGCATATGTACGGAAAGTACAATAAAGTGAAAGCCAGCCACAAAACGGTGAAAAGAAGATTGTTTGAAGCAGAGGCATTTAAAAAAACAATTTGGAACAATTAAAACATATGGCAGCCGTACTGATTAACTGTCTATGTCCAGTACCAGATTTAGGGTACTTGCGGCCCTAGGCCAAATTAACCCGAGTGGCTCCCGCCCCGGCCGCCCCTTAGATGGAAAATTGAAATGTGCCTTATTTCAAGCTCACGTCAAAACAAGTGAGTAGTTGAGATATCTTAAAGATAAACACCAATTGGAAAACATTAATGGATGCGGATGCTAGCAATAATATAAAATGGCTTATAATTATTATATTGTATCCTTTAACTTCACGATTATTGAATTAAAGTATAAAGCAGATTTCATATTAATACATAACGTTTATTTTTATAATTTTACTTTTTAAAATTGGTACAACATATTAGTTCTAAAAATAAACATTCACTCACACTCTATGTATTACAGTGAATGTTCACAGTAATGTTCAAATAAATCTAAACGCTCACTTTCCTAGCTTTTTTGGCTGCAAAATCTTTAATCAACTCAAAGTCTAATGCTTGAAAAAGCTCAGAATTTGCCACAAAACTAGACAATCGAGAATCTTCGTCAGAAGTCGAGTTCCTCGGGTAGTTTTTTATTCTTTTTAACACGCTGAATGATCTTTCTCCAGATGCATTAGATGTCATCATACATAGTAGAATGCGCAAAGCTGTGTCCATATTCGGAAATAATGTTGTTAATTGTTTTTCGCGAATGAGTTTCAGATACTCCAAAAGTGTATTCCTTGGAGGCTTGGTAATCTTGTTATCATGAGGTTCTCTTCATCAAATATACCTTCAACGAAGCCTTTGAACTGTACACACTCTTCTCCAAAGTCACCATCTATGTCGGTTCGATACTTTTTAGCCACAATAGAAGCTTTTCCCTTTATTTCTTCATTGGAAATTGATGATAAGTTGTTTAAAAACCCAAATTCTTCATTAAGACTGAAATAAACTTTGGACCTTTTATTCGATTCTGAATAAAGCCTATCAATTACAACATTGAATGTATTTATCTTTAGGTCTTCTTTTCCATCAAAGTGGGATTCAGGTTCATCTTCATTATCTTCGCCAGGGAGAGCTTTTCTTTTCTGGTGTCTTTTCATTTCAAGAATATAGGCTTCATTTTTAGACAACTCGTTTCCTCTTTTTTTCGTAGGAATCAAAGTTATCTCTCAGACTTAGTACATACTCCTTTAGAGATTTGTGTATGTTGCAAGTCACATTCAAGTCTGTAGCAGTGTTTTGCAATGTTTTGCTACTCTTGTCAAAACGTAAAATATCCTACCACATGTTCAGTAAAACAGCATTCTCTAACTTGAAAAATTGTTTACTGATTCCATTAGCTTCAGCTCGGCTCACATTTGTTTCCCCTTTATCGTCTGATATTTTTTTACTGCATCGTAGTAGCTCCAGTAGTTGAGTAAAATAGCTCTTACAGCATGCCATTTGGAAGCCCATCTTGTAATGTTCACTCTTTTCGGAAGGATTTTCTTTTCGCTACTGCTATTTTTGACAAGGTTTTCCAACATCTTGAAGTAGATGCACTCATGAAAACGTAAAATTCTTGAATAAACATAAATAGTTTTGTGAGTCGCTGACACTCTCAAAACAGTGTAAACAAAAGAGTGGCGACGTGGGAGGGGGAGAGGGGGTCGCATCCGGCATCCCGGCGCCTTATACACTGGCAAGCGTTAATATTTATTTTTATGTACGTTGGTTACTTTACTTAGATTTTAGATTATATTGTCTCAAAAGTCATGTATTTGATTTAAAGTTGCGGTAAGTATTAATTTAAGAAAATGAAATTCAATATTTTTTCTTAATAAATTTTTTTATGAAACGCTGCGGCGTGCGGCCCCCTTTTGCTTGCGGCCCTAGGCCGCGGCCTAGTTGGCCTAGTGGTAAATCCGGCACTGCTATGTCATATAATGTATTGGGTTGATTTCGTCTTTGTAGCCCTGCTAGTTCTATGACCTTTTTATGTACATTAAAGCTGTCGTGTTTTTGTTGTAATTCTTCAATTTCTTCACATTTAGTTTTATAATAGTTTTCTTTTGTGACTTTCGCTACCTTAATGTTAATATTAAAATCACTGGTGAGTATATTAAAATCACAATTTTTCAGTGAAGAGTTGTTCCAAGTATTGTTGAAAATATTTTATAACTGTTTTCACTTCGATATCATAAGATCTATATAAAGCTGAAATGATTATTTTTCGGCTTAAGGTTAGAACAGATAATTACGATTTCATAGTTATATTCTGAACAATTATTAATGTAAATTAGCTCCCTCACAAACGCCTCCACCATTATATAATAGATCGCAGCCTGAAAGATATAAATCATTTATATTTTAAATTTTTCTGTTTTCTATTAAAATGCCACATTCTATTTCCTCGCTAAATTCAGATAAATATGTTTTAAATCCATCTACATAAACTTATTTAACAGTAATGTTGAACTTTTATTTATCCCATGTATTTGAAATGAAAGAACTTCCATTAAATAAAATCGGTATTGAAGTAGTCATTGCCACGGTAATGTTGTGGTTTCTTCTGATTTTAGACTAATATTTTAATGCTTCAAGTGATAGAGTCATTTAAATTTTAGGAAAACTTGAATTGCACTTAAAAAGTACCTATTTTCAATAAGCAATTCAATAAGTCCTGTCAAAGTATAGAATTTAAATTTCCCGCCGTAACCAGTCTTTTAAATTTCCCGCCAAAGTCAATATTTTAAATATCCCTCCTCACTATTTCCGATGCAAACCTGTAGAGGGTGCTAAATCGGTCTAATGATTTATTCCATCAAACACTACATGGACATACCTAATCATCCATTAAAAATTCATAATGTTCCAATGTATAATTTAGAAAATTTACTTGAATATGAGTTCTGATTTCGCAACTTTAAAGGCCCATAACTCAGAAACGAGGGGTCGTATGAGAATTTTTTTGCATCTAATCCCGGAACACCCTTAACCGCTAGTTGTGTAATTGGTAAGAGGCCGAATCGAAAGAAAAGAGGAAAAAAAGTTGAGACGTACAGGCGAGAAAGAAGATTTGAGAAGAAATTCACCACAGAGCATGCTATTTTCACTCCTTATTGGGCTCTGAGATTAAGATTGTAGCGCTACCTAACTGAATAGTCGAGACTACTGTAGATGTGTAACATTATTTATGTAGTGTTAATAGCTTAGACTAGTCTCAGGTTAATAGGGTGGTTAAATGTTTTACACCATTTTTTGCATAATATTTTCTTTTAAAAATAATTAAGTGACTTTTGTTAGACAATATAAAAGACAATATTGTTATTAAATCCAAAACTGTTTTCTTAGCGTTGTTAAACGTTTGTCAAACCTTACCTGCAAAAGTGTAAAATTTTGTTCTTTTCCATTAGTTATTAATGTGTAAACCACTTATTATTTTTGTTTACAATGATTAAATTTATATTGTATTATGGTCATGCCGTTTTTCATTTCATACCTTACCGAAACAGCCTTTTAATCGTTAAGAACAACGTTTTTTTCACAGCTACAGCGATGGAATCGAAACATATTATAGAGCCGAAAAAAATCTATTTTTTGATAACAGGATGTCAAAACTTGAAAATTACTGCACAAAATTATCTGTGCATTCATTTCAAGAGGATGAGATAAGAAAAGCGATAATGAAAGCGAAAAAATAACTAAGCTGCTGGACCTGATAATATATCTGCGGAACTGTTGAAATTGATCGATGATGATAATATCGTGTTGTTCTAAAAAATATTCAACAGAATATATGATATCGGTTGTTTTCCCAAAAGATGGTTGAGTCCCACATTCATGTACCACTCCCCAACAAATCCAATGCAAGCAGATGCGGTGATTATAGGTTAATATGCCTCATGAACCATACCCTTAAGATATTCTAGAAAATTCTGCGGAATAGAATATACAAAAAATGCGAACAGAACATAAGCTCCAGTCAGTTTGGTTTCACATCTGGAATGGGTACCCGAGAGGAACTTTTTGGAGTTCAGGTTTTGGTACAGAATTTCCGTGACGTCAACAAGGACGTTTTTTATGCTTCATCTATTACGAGAAAGCGTTTGATCGTGTTAAACACAAAAAATTTATGCAGGTAATGAAGAACACACAGGTGGGCGATAAAGATATCAGTTGCATAGAGGATTTATACGGGCACCCAGCAGTACATGTCAGAACACAAAACATTACTTCTGAGGATGTCAACATAAGGAGAGGTATCCGACAAGGATGTATTCTGTAGCCATTCTTGTTCAATTTGTACTTCGAAGCTATAATTAATGAAACCTTTGAATATGAAGAAATGGACGTGAAAAAAGACCGGTTTGCGAGTATTAAATATTAGGCATGCAGATGATACTGTGAGGATTGTCAAATGCTGACGAACTTCAAGAAATGTATAATGGATTGAGTCGCTTGAGTGAAATATTCGGAATAAAGATAAATGAGAATAAAAGCGTAGCGTAGCACTGTCCACATGGCATTAAGCTTTGCTGTACCGGGCCTCGCTAAACCTTGGCCGGGTCTGATGCTGAAGTCAATAGGCATAATTGTCATTATAAGAGTGATACCAATCCACACATTTTCAGAGAAGGTTATACACAAACGCCCCAAAAATTGAATGTTTGGGCAGGCATTCTGCTTTATTGATCCTTTAATAATCCAAACACTGGAAGATGATCTAAATATCCATGAAAACCAACTTTTATTTCAACAGGATAGATCGCCTCCACACTATGAAGCAGGAATTCGCAACTTTTTAGATGCTAACTAAGTTGGAATTACTGGAACCGTTGGCGATAATCATACTGAACACACTATACACTACCACTACACCATCACTCACTGTCTGAAGCGCTCATACACTGACAGTTTACCTTCGAATTCTGAAGACGATAATTTTGTTATCAAAATGCGCGCCTGACAGTGTAATTTAGAGTGTTGGTGTAGTGGTAGTGTATAAATGCATAATATGCATAAGCCGTAGAGGTTCTATTGAATGGCCAGCTAGGTTGCCCGATTCAACTCCTATAGATTCTTTTTGTGGTGCTAGTAAAAGTGCAAATTTTATGTTACACCACCTGAATCTCTTCTAGACATTCGATAAAGAATACCGTTTATTTACACCAGAAATGCTGCGAAAAATTAGAAAAGCATTTGAGAACAGGCTGTCGGAGGAGGGCACTTTGAACAGTGCAATCGTTACAATTAAATTGTTTTTGGATCTACTGTTGCTTTCTTTCACAATATTCTAAGCATTTTTCACAAAAAAATAAAATAACGTGATTATATAGATAATGAAAGCAGCTTCAAAATGATGTGTTACCCCTTGCTACTTAAGGTTTAAGAAAATATTATAATTATTGAGCTCCCTCTAGGTTAAATTGACCTGTTTTGGTATGTTATCAAAATCTGAACATAACTCGAGATATTACGGTATGCAAATTTTACTTGGGACACTATATATTAGCTAGTTGCTTAAGTGGTAAAAGGGTGAGTCGAAAAAAGAGGAAGAAATTTAAGGAGTACAGACGAGAAAGAACATTAGAGATGAAATTAAATACAGAGGCATTCAAGGACGATGTTTAAAACAATGTACAAGGAAATCAAATTTTGTGATTGTTGTTTTTATTTGAAATTACTATTTTCTCTTACAATTAAGGTAGCGTGTGGCCTACCTAGCATTATATAATCTCTAGTCGTGTAAGAGGCAGAATCGAAAAAAAAGAGGAAGAAGTATCTGTCAATACTGTCAGCTATATCTTCATGTCACTTTTTAGTGCCATCTCCCCATCCTAGTTTGTTTATTTATTTATGTGGGGTTAATGTATATTGTACGGTTATTAAAAAAACGGTTTGAATAAATTATGAATATCCGATATCGTCTATATAATTGTTTACTTATCGAGTGAGTTATTTATATTTTTGATGACAAATAAATATCGATGTAAGTATTTTGTTTACACATATTTTGTAGATATTTTTCTGGTTTGTTTTGTATATTCAGTTATCAAAACGTATTCCAATAGCTTTAATACGTTTTTAATTTACATTTGATTTCGATTATACATATGGGAAATCTGTCTCTTGAAACCTTGAAGACAACTAAGATCCCCTACCAACCGATCGTTATTAATACTTGAAATTTAACTTTTGTCTACACGTACGGATCAGAATATATGCAATATCAAAGAGATAATTCGTATATATCGATTGTTCATAAAAATATTGACGACAATATGAGCATTATTATCTACAGACATGTATGTACAGTTTTGGTGATAATAGATTTCTAAATTATGCCTCATTTTTATGTTTTTAAACAATAAATAAAATTTCTTGCAAGGTCACGAAATTAATAATCCACTACATTTACATAAACAGTGCTTATCTAAACAAAATTACAATTAAACAAATAATTAACCAAATATATGTAAGTATTATAATGGAATAATCAGCTGTATACCAATGGCTTACTGAATTGTTTTGAATGGACTACATCATATAATAAATTCTGTCATCTAAATGCTGTGATGAAAGTCTTACAAAATCAATAAAATTAAAGTAAACAAATAATTTCAAAAAAGTGTTGAGAGAATTGTTTTGAATTTTGTGAAGGCTATAGATTGTAAACAAATATTATTGTTGCTCAGATAATTACGAAAATATATTATTTTCAATACAGTTAAATTGTCTATAGGATTGCACAAATGCAAGCAGTCCAGGTTAACATTATTTAAGGTTGTATACCCACTTAACGCCATTAATGGTAGGTTTATGATGAATGATTTGAATTTAAAGTTTCATATGTCTGACAGAAATAGTGTTATCTTCAATACGCGGCCCCTTTACAAGTTAAAAAATTCCGGCATACAGGGTGCTGCATAATTTTTTCTATACATTCTGTAAACCAAAATTTCCAATTTTTTTTTCTGGAAGACTATAAATCAGATTTTGCTCATTTACATTAGTCTCAGTTTTCACGTTCTGAACCTACATATAAAATTTCAATAAAAAACTGAAACGTGTAGATCCACTCAAAAATCGAAACGTCAAAATAACTCCGTTACAATACTTCCCTTATATACATATATTATACATAAGGCAAAGGAAAAATAAACAGGTGCAGACTTCTCACTGAAATTGTAATTTTGTTCAATGTATTGTAGGGCCTACAAACATTTGCCCTTTTCTTTTAACAGCCATCCCTCGTGGAAGGCTTTGTGACCCCCTGGGAGGTTATGATCCTTAGTTTGAAAAACACTGTTGTCAGGGCCGGATTTAGATGAACAGAGGCCATAGGCTATTCCACTTTCAACAGTATTATTATGACCCTTGGATCTACCTCTATTTCTTATTGCAACAGGTAGCACATTCGCAACATTAAGAAATTATCGTCCTTTTTAAGAGTACTGCTTAAGTCGTTGCTGTGACTGTTCTGATCTAGGTATTGAACTGTTTTCAGCCATTGTTATATCAATAATTTCAATATTACATTTGACAATATTTCCTAGATCATTAATGGTGTTTATAAAGGGTATATTACTTAAAATTAGATCAGTATTTATGAAAGTTTGGTTGCCCATACTTGCATTGTCAACTCTGTGCCGGCTAATGTTGTTTCGTTCATTATACTTAAGGTATTGATATTTTGAGGATTTAGGGTTTATATATCACATAATTTTCTTCTTCGATATCTAGGTAGTTACAGCTTCTCGTTAATAAAATAATACATATTCTTGATCACAATATTTAATTAGTGTTTCAACAAATTCCTCATAGAAATCGAAAACTTATCCCAGTCTTATATGTTTCTCCATTTTTTAGGTAACTAAACATAACACAACTACACACGTGCTTACACAAAGTAGCGTGAAAATTATAGTTTACGTTTCGACAGAATTTTAGTGTAATACTAGAATATTCCGTCAAACAGTGGAATTCTTTAAAAAATTGTACTTTTCCGCCGAATACTGAATATTATAATTTTTCCGGCAGATAAGTTAATTATATTGCAAGGAGTCCGTTATGTGGCGGAATTATCAGTTTATAATAATAATAATAGCATTTATTGCCCAACAGATCTTACAATCCCTTTAAACTACTTGCTACAAGTTTAATGTGGTTTAAACTATGAAAAAACAAATCGCACTCTTTACAAACCGTATTAAAATTATTGCACATATTGAATACAGGTGATCTCAGTAAGAGATTACTTCTCGCATTGTTATTATAAAATATTTGTTTTTGCCTATTACTAAATTGAGGCACGTTAAAATTTAACAGCTCCAGCAAACTTGGGCAGTCAATAAAACATTGTACAGGCCTGAAGAGACATGACAGAGAAGCAAGAAATCTTCTGAACTCAAGACTCTCAAAATTGAATCTGTCAAGTAAAAGATCATATTGAAAACCTCATTGTGGGTGGGTACCATCAACCTTGAAAGCCAAGTACTTAACACATTGGCTACCAATGCTATAGCGAGATATCTGCCCTATTGTACCATGTGAATCACCGGTGCACAAACCGCGTAGTTCATCCGTGGACCAAATGTATCACATGTGATATCATGCACTAAAATGTTTAATTGGACTTTAAAAGTCCCGGTATATAAAAGCAGGCAAATAGTTTCGCGAGAGGTATATAAATATACCAACTAATTTGTATGTTAAATGGGCATCACCGGTGATTCATAATAGTCGAGTTATACATGCTAATTTAAACTATAGTAAAATTTGCTGTCAAATAATATTTATTTTCATTACCGTTTAAAAATAAAAAATAAAATACGTTTCAGTTTAAAAAATAAATAATACATAAGTAATAAGTTTAAATTTGTATGAATTTAATGTCTTTTTTGGAAACATTCCAGACACAATGCTGGCGAATCTGGACACTCGTTGCAGATAATGGAAACCAGTTTAGCTTTCTTTGCTGCTACCTTCAATGATTTATGAAGTGCGTACTCTATGTTATAGCACCCAATACGTTTTCTCTTTTTTCGATTATCTTTAGTTTTTCCATCTACCTGTTTCAATACGTGTTTCGTTTGTTTGTTATTTTTTTTATCATTATCTACAATTTCCCCAAGCAAGCCTGTAACGAGAACTTCTCTAAAATCTGCTACTTGAATTTTTTTTATTTGAGATTTGATATAAGATAAGAGCATTAATAACGAACGTACCAAATAAATATTCAAATGCCACCTTATGGTACCATCTTATGGATCGGCGAAGAGTCGTAAAATAAGAAGCCATTTGATCCGACAGGTCAATACCCATTTTAAATCTACTATAAAACACAATAGCTTCTGGCTTATAATTAACTTCCCCTTGGTGATTTTTTTTCTCTGTGATGACCATGTTTAGTGTATGTCTCGTACTAATAAACCTAGCCGCTCTTTTATCTTTACAGTTGCTGACAACCTTGCCATTACTTTCTTTTCCCTTGATATCGCCTTTTTTCATTTTCTTTTCATCGGAAATTTCTTTTGGTATTCCCTTTACAAATTTTCGCAACGTACCAACATTGTGCGTTTCTCTTTGCAATAGTATATCTGTCAGTTCGAGGCTGTTATAGTAGTTGTCTGCCACTAGAGTCCGTCCGCTATCAAGATAATCCTTCATTAAATTTAAAACAACTGTGTTGCTTCTTCGTCCTACAGTTGCCGTATTACTTTTCGCTTTATAAATTTCTGTTTCATAGGTATATCCACTTTCGTCACATAACTTAAAGATTGTAATTCCATATTTTAATGCTTTCCCTGGAAGATACTGCCTAAACAGTAACCGACCTCTGAATGGCACTATTGATTCATCAATGGATACTACCTCTGCCGGAATTTTCAATTGCTTAAATTTCTTAGTTAGTGCGTCTGTAAGGGGTTTAATTTTATACAATCGATCTTCCTTATCCGCTGTTTCATTATCAGCAAAATGGAGAAACCTTAAAAGATCCTGGAATCTATTTCTTGACATAACATGTCGAACAAAACAATGACGATAAAGAAATTTACGTGACCAGTAATCTGATATTTTTGGCAATTTGGATAGTCCCATATATAACAAAATAGCAAAAAACCTTTCCATTTCGTCAGCGAAAACATCTTTCCAATTTATTCTGGCTTTTCTGGCATATTTGTTTCCAAAACCATCAAATCAACAATATCTGAATCAACAATGAGTCTAAAAATATCAACAGGTTTTAAGTCAGATGGGACATTTGTTTTGCCTAAATCAACAAAAGCAAACTGCTGTAAAGACGTTCCATCCACCTCATTCCATGGAATAATTGTTGGTTTCTCGATATCTTCATCGTTATTAATAATTACGGAGTCTGCTCCAGACTCTGTTTCTGAATCAGAGCTAGTCTCGTACACTGATTCAGAAGGAGGGAATGGTTCCTCATCATCACTTTGAAAGCCTAGGTAGTCACGATTATTTTCACTTGTCTCCCCAGTACTTTCTTCGGCCTTACTGTCCTTGTTCTCCTGCGCTGCCTTCCTATTCTTAATGCTTCGAAGATTTAAACCTAGAAATAATAACATACTTGACTAACCTGTTGCTTAAAGTAGATAACATCAAAATTCGTTACCTCCAGATGTTTGTTCACTACTGTCTTCAAACTCATTGCCTTAATCTACATTGTCATTCTGACTGCTTTCTGTGTTTATTTCTAGAAGAAAAAATTCCTTATAACTAACCTATTTTATTTTTTATTATCTCTGCGCATCGACTTTTTTACCTTCAAATTCCACCTCATTATACCATTGAAGTAATTTCGCTTCTTCCTCTGGATCCATATTTCACCATGTAAACACACTTTTACCACAAAACAATCCAAAAAACTGAAGAAACGACTTGCAAACACCTGTAATATAATATTAGGGATCACCTATGAACCATGTGTATCACCGGTGATCAAATAACAAAACGACTTAGAAACGCCCATAATAACGTATTTGAAGTGCACAGCGACATCTGTTTACCAAAGTCTCTACTTTTAACTCAGGATCGTGCTTGGTCCCTAATGGAACCTGTATGGCATTTATATCGGTATACAAGCAACTATGTTTTGTGTATCACCGGTGACTCATATGGTAGCCAACGTGTTAAGAAACCTTCTTTGTAAATTTTCAATACAGGATACATGGACGCTGTAATGAGGACTCCATACATTAGAGCAATATTCAAGTTTAGATCTAATATACGATGAGTATAATGTCTTTAAACAACGGAGGTTGGTGAAACCTTTACAATTTCTTACAATGAACCCATACATCCTATTTGCCTCTGATACTTTCAAGTGAATATGCTCAATAAAACTTAATCTGGAATCAAAAACAACACCCAGATCTTTAATACAGTAATTTTTATCTAAGATGGTATCATTTAAAGCATAGGAATACCTAATATAACATTTCATCCTTGTGAAAGTCACCGTTCTACATTTCGATACATTCAAGGATAAAATGTTGCAAACACACCAATTACAAACTTCATCAATATTATTTTGCAGCCTCTCACAGTCACGCGAGTCAGATATTAATAAGTAAATCTTTCAATCATCTGCATAAAACAGGTTATTAGTATCTATAGTTTGTGCCAAATCATTTATAAATAACGAGAATAACAGGTTGGAACCTTGTGGCACACCTGAATTTGATATGTAATTTATGCTTTGGAAACCCTTGTAAGAAACAAATTGCTGCCTATGACGAATGTAGGATTTATCAAAGTTGTATCATTCTCAGGGAAAATCCAAACTGATTTAATTTTTCAAGTAAACTACCATGACCCACTCTATCGACAGCTTTAGAAAAGTCTGTGTATAACAGCCACCTGTCCACCAGAATTTACAATTTCGGCAACATGCTGGGGGGGTGAAAGTTAATAAATTAGTTTCAGTAGACATACGAGTCATGAAGCCATATTGAGAAGGTGAAATAAGGTTCCACACACTGGGAGGATAGATGCAATTGTATAGAACAATTTCAAACAGCTTAGAAAAGTTTGACAGAATTGAAACGGGATGATAGTTGGAGACATGTGAACGGTCACCATTTTTGAAAACTGGAACAATTCTGGCTTCTTTCCACATATCGGGGAAAGTATTAATAGTTTATATAAGACAAAATTAGTGAAATTTCACAGATTTAAAACCATACAATTACATATGTACTAATAATTATTTTAGGTTGCAGATTTTGTATAATTAAATGTAAATAGTGATACCTTAAAAAGGGAATTATAACAAAATTTGTTAGTATAATATATGAATAAGACATTTTATATAATCCCTAATACAATATAAACTTATATCAATAAGTGTTCATAAGTCCAGAACTGTTGAAATAAATAATTTTACATTTTTTCAAAAAAAAACATTCAAGTCAACAATTATTGTGACAAAAATACGGAAAAGCAGGCTATGCATTTGAGGAGTCGAAAGTTTGTTGATTTGATAGAAAAAAGACAATCGTGCTTGGGTGGAGAAGATGATGGCTTCCATATAAATCTCCTCTTCAAAATTTTATAAAATAATATATAAAATTTAAAGTTTTAAGCCAAAAAAGGTACTGAAAGAGTAATATTGATGTTGATTAAACTGTGTGTATAAACAGAAGTGAACAGAAAGGTGCACACACCAATTACAAACTTCATCAATATCATTTTGCAGCCTCTCACAGTCACGCGAGTGAGATATTAATAAGTAAATCTTTCAATCATCTGCATAAAACAGGTTATTAGTATAGTTTGTGCCAAATCATTTATAAATAGCGAGAATAACAGGTTGGAACCTTGTGGCACACCTGAATTTGATATGTAATTTATGCTTTGGAAACCCTTGTAAGAAACAAATTGCTGCCTATGATGAATGTAGGATTTTTCAAAGTTGTATCATTCTCAGGGAAAATCCAAACTGATTTAATTTTTCAAGTAAACTACCATGATCCACTCTATCGACAGCTTTAGAAAAGTCTGTCTATAACATCCACCTGTCCACCAGAATTTACAATTTCGGCAACATGCTGGGGGGTGTTTCAGTAGACATACGAGTCATGAAGCCATATTGAGAAGGTGAAATAAGGTTCCACACACTGGGAGGATAGATGCGATTGTATAGAACAATTTCAAACAGCTTAGAAAAGTTTGACAGAATTGAAACGGGATGATAGTTGGAGACATGTGAACGGTCACCATTTTTGAAAACTGGAACAATTCTGGCTTCTTTCCACATATCGGGGAAAGTATTAAGATCCAAGGGTAAGTTAAATGAAATTTTAAGGGGATTGCCAGAAGCTGAATACAGTCTTTTACAATACATGATGGGACATCGTCACGAGATGTTAATTTACTTTTTAGTTTAAGCGAAGCTTTGATAATTTCCTCCTCAGAGATCTCACTAATATCAATGACTTCACCTAACCACAAAACTGAGAATCATAAATTGCAGATCTGTGCTCATCTCGCTCATCCAATACAACAAAAACAATCTCAAATAACTTTGCAAATTTATCTACAATGTCCTGCGGATTAGAGAATGAATTGGTGTTATTCATCATTGTACCAGGAATGTGAGATGATTTATTTTTTGAATTAATGTACGACCAGAATTGGTGAGTCGGCACTCACGCATTTATATGTAACTTACCGCCGACGGATGGTTAACCAATGCGTTAGTTTTTTTCGCAACAAATATTTTTTGCAAAAATGGTGGTTGAAAAATCCATAAATTTGAGACAGAAAAAATTACAGTTTCCCATCAAGTTTGAGATCTAGGTGCTTGGAAATATACTGAGCTTTATGTTTTGGACTGTAGATGGTGCCAGCATATTTATGGTACTCGCAAAATTATGGCGGCCATTGGGATAGCAAATATGATTTTTTCTTGGAAATTATTATTTGGTTTACCTCTATTAGATACAAAAATTTACGAGTCCTTACACAAGGGGGTCACCCACAAATTTCTCAGAAAAATGCAAATATTAATTTTCCTACGTGGCAAAATCTTTAGCTCCACTTGAGGCGATTTCGTCCCGCTTTGGTTGGTAGGGACTTTGGTTAACCAAATGGTAGGTCCTACGTCACCGGTATGACGTAAAGTACCAATTACAGCCGAAATCGTTTGGTTCTCAATTGGTACAGCTGATTATTAAATTTACATTTATGTTTTGTATTGCGACCGGAAAAGTTGTTTATTGAGTT
This sequence comes from Galeruca laticollis, assembly GCA_963921935.1. NCBI lineage: Eukaryota > Metazoa > Arthropoda > Insecta > Coleoptera > Chrysomelidae > Galeruca > Galeruca laticollis. Next base: position 102,683,431 of record OY998177.1, read on the forward strand.
TTACTATATTTTCTTGGAGTTTTGAGTTAAATATATATAGCAAAAACCCAAAAAAAGTTTCTTGTCATTTATAATAAAATCAACAGATTCCATTAATACTAGACAAAAAAAAGAAAAAACAGACAAAACTTAAAGAATTCTAGAATATTGGCGAAAAATTCAATTCGTTTCAACGACTTTGTTTACAAATAAAAAGCAAGACAAAAACTACTTTAGACAAGGATAGAAAGCTACCAATTTCACTAACCGTGCTGCAGATCTCGGTATGTGATTTGACAGACCAAAAAGGGTACCAGAGTTTGCTTGACGTTATCGTTTTTGGAAACGAAATCGATTGGTATGTACTTGACAGACCAAAGTGGGGTACCAAAGCGGGACGAAATCGCTAATTGTTTTGCCCAATGCAAGGTATAACCTTCATTATGTGATGCATTTCCCTCGTTAACGTCATCGACTTTTTTTGCTACAATGAGGATCCAAGATTTTGGAAAATACTAAAAACTTATGCTAAAATGCAAAATCTTGAAAATTTATTATTTAAAAATATATACAACATTGTAGACAAATCTGTCAATTACTAATTCATTTCATCTTCTTTGAAAACTTTTCGTTCATTTTCATTGTCAACACCAGTCTCACTAGTTTCTTCCACCCCACATTTTATGTCTTCCTCTATCTCTATAACTTCAAATATACCTTCGGCATCTTTATAATTTGAACATTGGTTTAACTGACATGATTACATGAACCATAGATAAACGAACATTGAAACCCTGCTTTCTTACATGAACCTTTTCTCCTGCAGTCGCTGTTGCACCGACAAAAAATCATCTTGAAGAGTGTTGGGTGGTCTGGACCGGTGAAAGTATATCTCTTCCCGTTTCCATCCCCATTCTTCAGGTAATTGTTCGTTTACGAGCCAATGCTGCACTTGGAAATACACCCGATAAAAGTAGTGCCTCGCAGATTCAGTGGTAGGGGGCAAGCTTGCTAGGTTTATTGCATTTTTATCTGAATCAAATTTATATCAGTGGTATACATCAATTAAAAGGTCAGAATACCAGTTTTGCTTTGGTCCGAAGGTTAATCCTCAAAAAATAAGGAGCAAGGTGAAAGAATTATGTAGAAATGAGTGATTTTCACTTGTGTGACTAATTTCTTTGATTTATGGAAAACTACCGTACTTTACTAAAAAAAAGTGTGATCGAAAAAAAGGCACTTCAAGCTATAAAATGATGTGTATTGGAAAGGAATGCAATGGTTTAAAGGTTTACAGTTCACGATTGTTTCCATAATTATTCTCAGAAACTCTAACAGCAAAGAAATGGAAATAACCAAAGTTACTTTTTATTAAAATGCAGGAAAAATGCTGAAACAAACTCTCTGAGATGGTTCAACACCTTCCATGCTCCCAATCTAAATAAAAAAATATGGATAAATATCCTGTCCTGAATCCCATGGGAGGAGACAACAATACAAGATAAATTTGGGGTCTGTTATCTCGGTAACTACCAAATTTTCGTAAAAAAACCAATAGATCCATTTTTGTAGATAATGAATCTTAAGTGTGATATTTTGAGACATGGCCAAAAACGGATTTTTGCAACTTAAGGGCCATTTTTCGCTCTTGAACTAGAATGGAATCATGGATAAATTTCTTCCCATTCAAAGGACCCCTCATGTTCTACAAATGCCACAACAACAAACAACCGCCAGACAATTATGTCAGGTTAGTCCATTCATTTATTGGTCTAAAAGGTGAGTACTAGGCAATATCGCCTTGCAATTTTAAGCTACTTGTCTTGTATTGTTTTCTTTTGTGGAACAAACACAAATAACTTATCAGGAGTTTTTATTGATGTTCTTTCACACTGAGGAACTGCACACTACATGTTCAGTTTGGAAATTCATTAACTAAATTATTCGATAAGCATCTAATTAACATCTCCTGTTTACGTTTCATTTACCCAAACGTTACGTCACTATCGACGCCATGATACTGACAAACATTTTGGTGCGAAGTTTAAATCTAGAAACTAAAATGTAATTTTTTCATACTAAATCCTTATTATTGGCAGAAGTATGTTACACATTGTAAATAATATAGGTTTCCAATAATTATATGATAATTCAAAATCCCTCAATAATTTAAAACCCCTCATTCTTGTGTATAGACAAGTACCTTTTTTTTATATTCAATTTTATATCTTTTTTATAATCATAAAAAAAATAGCGACTGCACACATGTCCGAATGTCCTTTGCAAACATGATTTTAAAATAAATTCTGCGCAATTATACCTACAAAAGTTTTTCTCTTCAAAGGAATCTTACAATATTATCTTATTATATTACAGTTTTTCTCAAATCTGTCATAATGCCTATCATCATCAAAGGCAAAAATGGATACACATAATTTTAATTAGTTTAACCTCTACTCTTATATTTTTTTTGGTGATAAATCATTCCAAGTAACCAGTAAACAATCATTGTTGCCAGATTTTCTTGAACGTGGATAATAATTTCTTATTGGCCGATGTACATATTTTAAATAATTAATTAGAAATACTATGTAACTACTAGAAAATATATTAGTATACAAGATTTAAAAAAAATTAGAGGTACAGCGGTTTTTGACATGGTATTTATAGTTAACCCTTAACTGGTGACCTTGGGTCTGTGAGATCCATTGTAATGATCAAATCCACCCCTCTCTTAAACTGTAGCAAGTTTTGGCCAGTCCAGCCAGGTACCTTCCTACTTTTCAGTTGAGAGAGAGACGACGTAAAGCACGTGTTATTATTTGTAACTATATAAGTCTAGCGAAGTTTTGAAAACTCAACAGGGTCTGTGAACCCTATTGTCACCATATACGTATCATTTGTGCAATGGTTTCTGGGAGTAAAACAGTGCGGCCTTCGGATCCAAATTTCGAAAAAGGTGTACTACAGTGGTATAATGAATGCGAGAGTGACTTTAGCGACCGCGATGATGAAATTGAAGACCCAGACTACTGCAGCGATCACGATTCTACTTCAGAAATAGAAAATTATTATGTATCCGAAAATGATGATCTATCTGAAAATGATGTTGCGCCAGAAAATGAAGAACCAGAACACAAACATCATAGAGCTTATTATGGGAAAGATCGATTTAAATGGGCAATGACAGGTGTATACAACTTCTCGTTTTCAATATTCAGTATTATACATTCTACTGCGTATTTTCTAGGACCCGCACCTGAGAGAACTGCAGCTTATAATATAGTTTCACATCTTCCTGGGATTCGAGGGCCTTTGAAAGAAATTGGTAATATTGCTACATCTTTTGAAATATGGATACATATTTTTTCCGAGAATATTCAACTACTGCGTATTTTCTAGGACCCGCACCTCAGAGAACTGCAGCTCATAATATAGTTTCACATATTCCTGGCATTCGAGGGCATTTGAAAAAAATTGGTAATATTGCTACACCTTTTGAAATATGGAATCATATTTTTTCCGAGAATATGTTACAAGAAATTCTTACACACACTAATGCTAAACTAAATAGCATAAAACAAAATTATTCTCTAGAAAATAAACCAGAACTAACAGAATTAGGAATCGACGAATTAAAAGCATTCATAGGCATTCTCTATTTCACCTCAATTTTCAAGTTGAACCCTGAAGACTTAGAGTTTTTATTTTCTACAGATGGAACTGGTCGAGACATATTTAGGTACAACATGTCACTGAAAAGGTGTTTGACCATATTAGCTTGTCTGTGATTCGATGATGCTGCTCCTAAACAGCAAAGAAAAGAAAATGATCCTGTGGCTGCAATTTCATCGATTTTTGACCAGCTTGTGCAAAATTCACAAACGTGCTACTCAATTGATGAGCTAGCTCGTATTGACGAGATGTTGGTTGGCTTCCGAGGCTGTTACAAGTTTCGCATGTACATAGGAAGGCAAGCCAGAAAAATATGGAGTGGAGGTTCAAATTTTGACTGATGCACGAGCTAGTTATTTTTATAATGGCTATATTTATACAGGCAAAGGTAGTGACGGCCGTACTTTATCGCAAGAAGAGAAAAAAAATCTATTCCAACTCAGTCTGTATTAAGACTTTGCCAGCCTATTTTGAATACTAACCGCAATATTACGGCAGACAATTGGTTTTCTTCAATTGAACTTGTTCAGGAACTAAAATTAAGAAACCTCACATATGTAGACACTTCAAAAAAAAATAAAAGGCAAATTCCTCCACAATTTTTGCCGCAAAATAACAGAGTAGCAGGATCCTCTTTGTATGGTTTTACCAAAGACATGACCCTTTTGTCATATGTTCCGAAAAAGAACAAAGCTGTAGTGTTGGTTTCTTCGCTCCATCGTCAAAAGCGTACTGAAGATGACACTGGGAAGCCCGAAATCATTGCTTTTTATAAAAACACTAAAGGGGGCGTTGACTCTTTGGATCAAAAGTGTGCCACGTACGCACCAACCGAAGAACCAGGTGGTGACCTATGGCTGTTTTCTTTGCTATTTTGAATATAGCTTCAGTGAACTCTTTTATAATATTTCAGTCATATCCAAAGAACAAAAATATTACAAGATTTATATTTGTCAAACAGCTTGCAAATCAGTTGGTGAAACCACATCTTAATGCAAGACTGGCTAACAGTAGACTTCCAAGAGAACTTCGTACAGGTATATCTAGATTTATAGACAAACCAGTACCTCTTTCTGAAACTGATGAAGTTGAGCCATATAAGGGAAAAAGGTGCCTTATCTGCAGTTACCAAAATAACAGAAAAACGAATCTGCGATGTGTTAGATGCAAAAAACCAGTATGTTTACCTTGTGTAAAAAAAATATGTGTTCATTGTGATTTTTCAGAATTATGAATTTTTCATTCACTTCGGGGATTACAGTTTTTCGTAAAACAATTTTTTTTGTTTTGTGTTAACTTTATATTGTATTTTGATTATATAAGTTTCATTTTGTAAAATTATGTTGTTCTACAAAAGATTGTTATCGTCAAAAAAATAATAATAAACACTATAAACAAAATAACAGGATTTTTTCTCTCAATTTAGATTTTTTCATGTACAAAGGCCTATTTTTAAATTATTGTCATACAACTCTGTTAACAATTGAAAAATACATTAAACAATGATATAGTCATATGCATTTGGCTGCTTATATTAAATAAACACTTCAAATATATATATATATATATATATATATATATATATATATATATATATATATATATATATATATATATATATTGAACTAGTCCTCTATTATGTTAAAACAATTCACAAATTTGAGCAGACATTAAAATGTTATATTAATACGTAGGGTGTATCATTAGACACAACCAAGTTAAAAACTAAGATTTCATATAAATGAATAGAATGAAGTGAGCAAATATATTGTTAGATATTGAGAAAAACAGTTACCAACAGGACTTACAGGATAATGAATAAAAATTATAACAACATTGTATGAATAAGTATAAAAATTTTACCTTAACAATTAATCCCAGGTCAAGTCAATGTCAACATGTGTCCAAATAATCTGAACGCTGCCACGTGAATATCTGGATAAACAGAATGTAGTATCACTTAAAACCTGAAATAATAAAAATTAATATTCAACTCACTAATTAGTTATCTATATTTACAGATGATGTTAGTAAAGGTTTAAAATTGAAAAAAAAGAATTAAAAGAAAACTTTATAATTGGTGACATACGGAACAGAGCCAAGGTATCTGTCAAGGAAATATAATAATTCAATATTCTTTATAAACAGGAAGTAATCAAATTTAGTGATTTTCTTGCCAACTTAAATTTGTTGGTTACTAATTGAATGTAGAACAATAAAGACAAATTTGGGAATAACTAATAGTTTATGTAAGACAAAATTAGTGAAATTTCACAGATTTAAAACCATACAATTACTTATGTACTAATAATTATTTTAGGTTGCAGATTTTGTATAATTAAATGTAAATAGTGATACCTTAAAAAGGGAATTATAACAAAATTTGTTAGTATAATATATGAATAAGACATTTTATATAATCCCTAATACAATATAAACTTATATCAATAAGTGTTCATAAGTCCAGAACTGTTGAAATAATAATTTTACATTTTTTCAAAAAAAACATTCAAGTCAACAATTATTGTGACAAAAATACGGAAAAGCAGGCTATGCATTTGAGGAGTCGAAAGTTTGTTGATTTGATAGAAAAAAGACAATCGTGCTTGGGTTGAGAAGATGATGGCTTCTATATAAATCTCCTCTTCAAAATTTTATATAATATATAAAATTTAAAGTTTTAAGCCAAAAAAGGTACTGAAAGAGTAATATTGATGTTGATTAAACTGTGTGTATAAACAGAAGTGAACAGAAAGGTGCATTTCTACGCTGAGAAATCGTCAAGAATTAGGGAGACGCTAGCTGCAGTGCAGGTACCGAAGCTTCGAGAAAAAAGGTCTGTGTTTTTGAGTATTCATTTTGGAATTCCAAAAGAATATAGTGAACAATAAAATATATATTTTGAACGTTTAAATAATATCACAAAAAAGGCCAAAAAACTGTATAATATGATGAATATCATATGATATCTATGGATATCCATACAATTTTAATAATAGATAGTATAGTACTTACTTGTTAAATTAAATAATTTCATCAATTGTTCACGTTATACATAAATGTTCATATAACTTCCATTTCTTCTTTCCTTCTGATGCATGTTTTACTTTTTCTATCCGTTACTATCCTCATATCAATTCATTCGTATTGCTTTTATATATATGTGTAATTGTATAGTTCAAATTTAAATAACATATTAATAATTTCACCAAACTTATGAACGTTAGAAGTGTATAAACAGTTCATACATATAACGTTGACTGTAAATCCACGTTTAGTGTAGCGTGTATAAGCGTGCTCTATAAGAGCATACATTTCTCTTATGCGCCGACGCAATCATCCAAGGTATTCAGTGCGCATGACTGGATGGAATGCAGGAGTGGTATGAGGAAGTTTTAATGTTAAAAATAATGCAAATTTTGATAGTAACAATTTATTAAATCATTTTATAGAAAGTTTTGGTATTTTATTTTTATTCATGTCCATAATAAATTTATTAAAAAAATTTTGCTTACTTCAATCAATCTATGTAAAAATTTTGGAAATAATTAAAATCCAAGGTAGGTATTCAGGAAAGACTTTGTTTCTGAATTAAGTAAAATATGTCTATCTAAGAAGGAGATATTCAAAATTAAATTATACTTATATTTGTGCGTCCGGAACTCAAAGGGAGGAGTCTTCATGCTACCGACTTTATGAAAAATTGAAAAATTTTTAAATTAACATTAACTTATATTTATTAGCAGCTAGCGGAAGGTAAGTCAAGTCTCTATTTTAAACACGACTTGTACGACTTTAATAAATAAAATAATATATAAAATTGGGCAATTAAATATTCAATATATAAACATAATTATAATATATATATATATATATATATATATATATATAACTGGGTATGACAGACCCTACGTCATTACTTGTGTGACGCAAATACCACGACACGAGTTAAGGGTTAAATAAAAGAAAAGGAAGATTCTGATATCGATTTAAAATCGAATATATATTTCAAATTCAGTTAAGCTTGATTTGGCCATTGGGGGAAAAGTGTCGATTTTCTTTTTCAGTTGCTCATTTTTTTGTGTACTCATATTTTGGATGATGTCATCACTGATTGAGTTATGACGTCATTGTCATTTTATGACATTTGATAGACAATATGCAGTGCTATATTGAAACTCTTGCAAAACATTATTAATATCGTTTTCGATTTACCTGCCCCGGCTGAACTAAGTGCGCACTGAGTTCAAAAGTTGTGTTCGATTACCGTTTTCAGAGTTGCACTCCTCCTGTTTCACCTGTTCGATTTACAAGCGGCACTGTCCGAGTGCGCCCTCAGTTCAATTTTATTTGCCCTGAAACGAAAGACGGTGCAGTCCATAGAGAAAGTAATAAGAGAGTGTTCGTTCCCGTACAAACAACTGGCATCGCGTCGATCTGAGCGCACCCCTTGCGGCGGGCAGAACTAATTCTTACAGGCGGGATATTTAAATTTGGTAGTTTGGATTATTGGTAGGTAAATTTTATAGTTTGTCTTAAAATTGTTTATTATATAATTATTTCATTTCAAAAAATTATATTTCATTTTTTGTAATGAAATAATTATAATAAACAAGTTTGAGACAAATAATTTAGATGAATAAGAAAACAGCAAACATTTAAAAAAATTTATTAACCTGCACATAATATAAAAAAAATTATTAATCACAATTACATATTTCTACTAAAATTACATTACATTATATTTAAGAAAATTAATCCAATATCACATCAAATTGCACATTGTTATTTTAAAATTATTGACAACAAAACCAACAAACATTTTAATAAAAGGAAGTTAAAAACTAGATTCTCCATATCCATGAAGACAGGAACAGGTCTGAAACAAAAAGTAAATTAAAAGTAGTACTAGTGTTTTTAAATGAAACTCAAGGTCTCTAGTTAATTCCACAATATAATACAAGTTATTGAAAATTCTAAAAAATTGTCAATTTTTTAGAATTTTCAATAACTTGTATTATATTGTGGAATTAACTAGAGACCTTGAGTTTCATTTAAAAACACTAATATGAGCATATTCCACGAAGTAAGGGTCGAGACAGTCAATTTCATTAAAAGTAGTACGTTTTAAGTAACAAAAAAATATTTTTGTTTGTCAGTCCTCTTACCATCATTATATTTTTCAATTAATAAGGGAACACAAACTTTTATGAGTTGAGAAAATACGTATGATTTTTGTTCTAGACAGATGAATAAATCAAAATTTATGTGACCTTTTGCAAAGTGTTATTTTTTCAGTAATATTTTCTACATGAATGAAAAGTGGTGAAATATGATAACAAAGTAATGCAGTATTGAAAGATTTTTAACAACTTCTCTGTACACAAATCAGACGTATTTTATCATCATTTTCTTTGAAGGAAGTGAAACCACGGTGGTGAACAACTAAAATATCTCTCTGCAAATTAGCCTCACATTCTTCGCAATTAAAAGTTGTACGAAACTAGAAACATAGCTTATGATGGAAATTTGAAAAATGTTTTGTTCTTAAACCCAAATTGCGAAGTGGCCAAAAATATTTACTATTAGAAAATTTTTTACAATACAACTATGACGAATTATACCTGGTAATGACATTTTAAAGGTTCACTTACTTTTATTTACTTTATTAAAACGGGAAACCTAAATAAATTGAACAAAACTATACTAATCTTACTCATCCTTAGAACTTGTAACCATAACCAATATAACCATATTTTTAGTTTTGACACTTCACTTTGACAAACACAAGCCGTATTCACACAAACCAATGTAAGATTGATTTTGCATATTTCCATTTTTTTTTATTTTTTTTATTTAGAAGAGTCGCATCCACCCGAAGGTTATTAGCGACGGTACAATCGAAAATTTTATATTGTATAAAACAAATTAATTGATTTTAGATAGTCAATTACGAGCCGGTGATCGCAGAAATTTCCAATGAGTTTCTTCAAATCGGTAGGAATGTTGTGCATGCTACGTTGATTATGAAATCTGGGACATTCATTCGACCAGGAAATGTTTTATACTATCTATTACATTGCACGCAGTGAATTTTGGTGGATCGTCGTTTGAAAAAAGGTAGGAGTGGGTATACCTGGTATGGCCCAATCGTAGGTGTGTAAGAATCATTTGCGTACGTCGATCGCTACTTTTAAACTGACATGGAGAAACGTCACTTTTGATTTGCCGTAATTTCGACTGAGAACTTTCCCAGTCCCGGTTCCACTTACACAAAACTTTATTTTTAATAAATACCTTGAGATCACTAGCAACACTCCGACTCTCCGCTTCTGGTTCGTCATTAGAAATAGCACTACGGGCACAAATGTTTGCTTTTTCGTTGCCTTCGATGCCGATGTGGGATGGGATCCATATGAAGTTGACGCATCTGGAGTTTTCTTGAGCCTGTAGCAGTTCTGATTTTATCATTTTCTCAATAGGGTTTTGGGGATACATCTGTTTTAAGTTTAACAAAGAACTGAGAGAGTCAGTAATAATTAACGCTTTTGGTATGTTGCAAGAATTTATGTGTTGGAGGGCTTTATAGAGCGCAAAAACTTCGGCTGAGAAAATACTCGGGGTTGGAGTAAGTTTAAATTGCAGACTAAGATTGGTTGTTACAATTGCTGCTCCGACTCCCATTTCACATTTAGATGCGTCTGTGTATATTTTGATGAAATCCTGATATTCTTCCAATATTAATTTAAGGTTAGTTTTAAAGACGGCTGGGCATACTTCCTGTTTATTAAATCTGCTCAAACTAGTGTTAATGGTGGGGACGTTGATGGTCCAGGGAAGAGGGTGATCTAGATATATTGGAAATAATTCTGGAAATTGGATGTCTAAATACTGGAGATATGTACGTATTCTCTCATAATAAGGTTTAGGTGTATGCGGTTTGTTGTTGAAGTAGTTAGTGTATTTTTTGGTGAAGGCATTGGTGTAGAGAGGTTTGTTTCTATTCGAGGCTATAGATGTGGCGTGTGAGAGAGTTAAGAACATTCTTCTGTAATGCAGAGGTGGCTCACCAGTTTCGCAAAATATAGCTTCAACGGGAGTTGTTCTGAAAGCTCCTAGTGCAATTCGGAGGCGATTGTTGTGCACAGTGTCCAGTAACTTTGGAGTTGTATTGGAAGCCGAAGCGTATGCAATGGAACCGTAGTCTATTTTTGACCTGATTCATGTTTTATAAATAGTGTATTGTAATCAGATCCCCAACATTTATTAGCCAATGTCTTCATTAGATTTAGTCGCTTGTTACAAGAACGGGCCGTTTGTTTAATATGTTCCTTCCATGTAAGCTTTTCATCGAACCACATTCCCAGGAATTTTACCGACGATCTGAACGATAAATGTTTACCATATAATTGTAATGTTGGATAAACGTCTAGACTTTTTTTTGAAAAGAACATGGCGGTTGTTTTTGATGAGGTGAATTCAAAACCTGTATTCAAGGACCATTGTTCGAGTTGCGTTAAAAATTTTTGCAAAATATTCGTCATGAGGGAAGTATTTTTTCCTTTAATATATACAACAAGATCATCTGCATGCACGAGTGCCTTCAAGGGTTTCGACAAGCCCTTGATGATATTGTTTATGGACACTAGGAATAATGTGGGGCTGAGAATGGATCCTTGTGGTGTCCCATTATCTTCTATCTGATCTGCAGAGTAAGAGCTATGGACTCTTACACGAAAAGATCGGTTCTTCATAAAATTACTGATGAATTTCAAACAACTTCCCCGAATGTTCCACATGTGCAGTTGCTTTAGAATATTAAGTTTCCAGCAAGTATTGAAAGCTTTTTTAAGGTCGAAGAATATAGCAATACAGGTTTGTTTTGTCGATAGAGCTTCGTGAATGTCACTTTCTAAATCCAGGATGTTGTCAATCCCTGAACGATTTTGTCTGAAACTATTTTGCTCGGATATTAAGTGATTTGCCTTTTCTAAAGTCCACGTAAGTCTGCCATTGACCATTTTCTCCATCAGTTTGCTGGTTGAGCATGTTAAACTTATAGGTCGGTAAGATGAAGGTTCAGTGCGAGATTTTTGGTGTTTAAGGAGCGGAAGGACGATGGATTTGGACCAGATTGATGGAAACTGGTGTTGTTTCCAAATGCAGTTAATCAGTTTCAGGAGCATTGTTTTTGCTATATTAGGAAGATGTTTTAAAAATACGACTGGGATATTGGTCCTGGACTGGAATTTTTTAAATTATTAAGGGCGTAATCTAATTCAGCCTTTGTGAAGCTCATGTTTAAAGCAGTATGTTCATTTCCATCCAGTGACAGATTCGAGTTTTCTGCAGCAAATTCATTATCGAGAAAAGTGATATTGTTATTTTCGTTCGAGGACATTTGCTTGTAAATACTGGCTAATATGTTAGCCATTTCACTTGCAGAGGTTGTGATTGTGTTGTTGAATTTTAGACTAGTTATTACTGGCTTATAATTGAAGCCTGAAATTTTCTTTACTCTTGTCCACACTTCACTGATAGGAGTAGAACTATTTATTTTTGAGATATATTGAAGCCAGGAGTTTTTCTTTGCGAGTTTCGTTGTGAGGTGAGCCTTGGCTTTATGTTTCTTGAAATCTATCTTGTTTTCAACTGTCTTGTGTCTTTTATATTTATTCAAAGCTGCTTTGCTTGCACGAATTGCTGCTTCACATTCTGGATTCCACCAAGGTACAGGAACGTGATTCAATTTTGTCCTTTTTGTTATGCCTATAAATAGTTCAGTACTGCTCAGGATTATATTGTTAAAATATGATAATGATTCATCGATGTTTTGAGATAGTTTATAGTTTGAGATAGCGACTTGAATATGCTCAGCAAAATTGGACCAGTTAGCAGAGTCGATTTTCCATTTTGGCAGAAAAAGATCCGATTTATTATTATAGGGTGGTGGTCACTACCATAGGTAAAGTTCAGGACTTCCCAGGATAGGCGAGGTGTTAACGAAGGATCGCAAAGGGTTAGATCGATTGCAGTTGAGTCCCCGGTGTTGATGTTGAATCTAGTTGGGGTTCCATCATTGAGAAAATTCAGTTGAAGCTTCGAGATTACTTTTTCCACAATTTTGCCTCTTGTGTCTGTATGTAGCGAGCCCCAAATTATGTTATGGCCATTAAAATCGCCCATAATTATGCGTGGATGTGGTATTTGCATGAGTAGATCTTTTATGTCGTTATAGTAGGCAGGATAACTTGAGGCTAAATAAATGTTGCATATGAAATATGTGCTAGGTGAGTTGATCTTGACAACGACAGCTTCTAAGTTGCTAGTGGCAGGAAATGGTTTTGCTTCCAATGCCTTATTGACTAGAGTAGCTACTCCGCCGGAAGTGAAATTAATATCACTTATTCGGTCTTTGCGAAAACAATCGAATAGCTTTGAATTATAAGTATTTTGATGTTTAAGATTAGTTTCTTGTAGGCATATAATATCGGGGAAGTGCTCCCCAATTAGAATTTATAGCATAGCAAGGCGATGGAAAAATCCGTCGATGTTCCACTGAAGTATTGACATTATATAATTTGCTGACTACTTTAGGATATGTCACTATCCCACTCTGAAGTATCGTTACCCAGGAACTTGAAAATTTTCTTTTTTAAGTTAGTAAATCGAGTCTTCATAGATCTATCTTTTAAGTGGGGGCATATGGGTCACGGCTAGGTAATCTGTTGTATATTTTTTGATCATACTGATGGGATCTGTAGAGCCACTAACCTTGGTTATGAGTAACGCAAGTTGATCATAATCGATAACGAATGGAGGAGATTGATTATCAATACAATTTTTGGCCGGTTCAAGTAACTGTATTGTGATGTCTGATGTAAGACTGGGTGTTGTCAGAATGGTTTTCTTTTTCTCTAATTTTTGTTTGTTTCTCGGTAAAGGAAATGAGTTGTGATCGTTTCCAGCTGTGTCTACTTCAGGCGTAATTACTTCGTTTATATTGCGCTTTGTTTTGTTGGAGCTGTTGTTGGCTTCTTCTGATGCATCCCTGTTAGTAGATGCAACCGGCGTGGCGTTAGAGGTTGCCGCATCTTTTGTGGTTGTATTTGAGTCCACTGGGGAAGCTGGTACTACATTTCGCGTGACAACGGTGTTTGTCGGAACATAGTTAGATGTATTTGCGCTAATTGGTAAGTTGGAGCTGCCTGTAAGTTGAACTTGCGGTAGAGATGTTTTAGGTTCAGTACATTGAGATACTATGTGACCAGGTTTTTTACAATTATAACATACCATACCATATTGAGACAGAAAAATTCGGTATGTCGTATTCTCAAAGTCTACTGTAAACGATTCTGGTAGCGATAAATTGTGAGGACTGACGTAGATTTGCCTCCGAAAACTAAGAATATGGCTATACTCAGGTAGAGAGGAACTGATTCTTAAACATGTCAGGTGAGAAACAGGATATAGTCCAATGTTTATTAATTGGTCTATTAATAGATTATGCGGTATTGTAGGACATACGTTCGACAGAATGAGTCTTTCAGCAGGTGTTATTAGTCTTCTGGCCCTAACTATTTCACCCTGTACTTTTATGTATCCATGATTATTTATGAAGTCATCCACCAACTGTTTACTAGATAGGTACATACATATACGATTATGGGACAATCGAGAGGAAAAATGATATTTTTCGGTTGGATTATGGTTCCTAGAGGGATTAGATAATCTTGTAATTGAGTATTTTCTAAAGTACTGAAAACTATTGCCTGTTCTTTTGAGGGAAATTGTTGTTTTGATACTGCTGAAGAGTAGGTATTGGGGGTATAAGATTGGTCTTGAGATGAGATCTATGATTGAGAATAGTTGTTGGTATACATTTTGGAATTTTCACAAAACACGAAGTGATAAAATAATTAAGTACGGCCCTGGCAGTCCGATAAGCCAGGCACTTGAATCTGCTATAAGTAAGGTGTGTTTACTGATAATAATGGAATATTTAGTTGTATTCGGCTGTACAGTTGATAATCAGAAGTAAAGTAAAACTTGATCACTTACAGTTTCTACGGAATCCAACTACTTTATTGAAACAATTTGATTTATCCACACTGAATGTTAAAATAATCGGAGCTCATGACTATTAGAATATATTATTTATTTTCATTTTTAATGACTTAAAAGTCAATATACTAGGATATTTTATAATATTTATTCACAATAAAGGCAATATGTTGAAATTCATTGTCATTTATAATATTTTAAATTGTTTTATTCTATTTTGTTTATGTAAAACAGTCTTGTAGTTCGCGCGACTGTAGAGACTCCATGCGCTGATGGCGGCGCAGAAACGTTATGCCACTTGCCGCCTATGCATCAAACCGTCTCTTATATTATTTGTCTATGGTGCAGTCCTTTCAGTTCAGTTTTAAGTGGCGCCAAATACAAAATTTTTCGAATTAGCAATGCTAACCGAATTACTTTCATCTTCCGATACTATAGTTCCTATGAAAAAATGTTTCTGATAAGAGCTGAAGAAAAGATCAAGATACTCGATTTTACTAATGTGATAGGAAATATTCAGATAAAGTAGAAAATGTACCGTTTTTCGTTGAAAGACATTTTTCTTAAAAATGTTTCTATCTACTTGAAGAGTTAATTTGTATGTTTCATTTATTATAAAATATATATATTTCCCATGCCGCTGTTCATGTTCATATGGTGTCTTGCTCCTTACTGTTTATTTGTTTTCCGCTTTTTGACCGAAAGTTGTGTTTGAAACACTGCACTCGCAGTTGAATGGATGTTCGATTTAAGTCTCACTTTTTAGTGCAATCAAGTGAACTAGCATGCCCTCGCCAAGTTTTGTGACATCATTTCAGGGCAAACTGAACTTGCAGAGTGCAGGTAAATCGAAAACGCTATAACACTCCATCGGACGGGTAGATAAATTGTTACACTCGTAAACGGATGAAGCCTATTACCGACAAATTTCAAATATTATTTAAAGTTACTTTTTTGTGTTTCTTTGTATATAATGGGTTTTGATTAGACAATATGATACTCCATCTAATTTTTAATATATATTGTAATCTAGTTTACAAAAATGAAAAAATAAGCAATTATAAATAAAAGCGCACTTTTGTACAGTGTGTTATATATGATAATTTTTTTCGTAAAAAGAGACTAGTTCATATAAACATTGGCAAGACAATGTTTCAATAGTCTAAACAACTGATAAGCCAAAAATAACTCCAAACGAAAAATATTCGGACTAAAATTTGAAATTCATTTTTTTGGGCGCATTGACCATAAACAGCGATAATGTGTTCCATCTTCCATACAAAGCCACGATTTACAAAACTTACAGAAAAATCGTGTTATTCATTTTTTACAATACTTACAGAAAAATCGTGTTATTCATTTTTTACAATACTTACAAGACTCCCGTTTATTTGGACGTGGATCCTGTGGAAGTTCAACATTCACTTTAGTAAATTTGGCAACCGTTTGTCGAACGTGTCTCGGCAATGTTAAAATTGTTGCTCTTTTTGCAATGTTTTCTTTTACCAATTCTAATCCTAATGCTTCTAAAAATATTCTTCTTTTTTGAGACACTGGGGCATTATTAGTTTGGTGAATGCATTGATGGCGCCTACATCTAAAGCTGCGTCTACATTATGCCGATCGACAAGGTCGATCGACAAGAGGTTTGTTCTCACAGGAGTCACAAACCATCAGAAACAGTCAGGATTCTGCGCAATTCATTTCTCCGCGTTCATATATAAGTTCCTGATTGTTTGAATACAGCTGGACGATTATCACACAGGTTTGACTGATGGTTTTCCAACTGTCCATCGCAGAATCCTGACAGTTTCTGATGGTTTGAAACTCGTGTGAGAACAAACCTAAAGTCGATTGGCAAATGTCATTCGACACGTTTGAGTTTCAATTCCTCCACATTGTCAGTATATGTGGAAGTGTTGATCGACATACATCGCCGCGCCATTATCAAAACTGAAAATATTTTGAGTTGGTTTTGCTTCATTAAAATATTTAATTATCAGTGATGCATAAGATGCTGTAGTAGCAGCTGCTGCTGCAATTATTATTGCAGTTGTTGGAAACCAGCAACAGCCTTTTTGGTGCCCTCGAAGATTTTGCAATTAGCAGCTCCAGCTCTAAAAAACACCTAAAAAAACTATAAATAATTGTGAAATAAAATCGTCAATAGAACACCCTGTATATCGAGATTTAGATTTCGTTGAAATGCATGATTTGCCGAGTTGCCGTCTACTTTATTATATTTATATTTAGTTGAGGAGTCAGAGTCATTGCCTTGGCTTTAAATACACATCATAATTTGTTAAATTTCAAGTATTCAGTGACGTTTCTCCTAAAATCCCATTAATTTTTTGCATCAACGTTTATAGATAGACCTATAATTATAATTTCTTTAATAGTGAAATCACTTCGTTAATAGTTTTGTTTGTCTGGAATTTTTCATTTCGAGTTTTGAATTTTTACTAATTTACTAAAGTTGCTGGCGCTATTAGAAGCAGTAACATAATTTGTTCATCGGAAGTAGTTTAAAATTAAATAAAAAAATATAAAATATACACAGGACTAAAAAGAATATTGTCGGACCGGTTTTTTATACAAAAGCAATTAAATTACATTAAATGAACAATTTTTGGATCTAATTAGTCATAAAAACCATACATTCAACGAAATTTGATGAATTATCAAGAAAAAATAAGCAGCATTTTCATATCTCTAGGGTGATAATGTCCGTTATATCTGTTACAATTTTATCAAGAAAGAAACATAATAGTAACTAACACATTTTATCAGCTACCAAATAGAAGATTATATACTTGGAAGCCTTGCAGGATACTGATAGAAAGGTAGTCAGAAACCAGATAGGCTACATCCTCATAACAGACCGATACAAGAATGAAATTAATTAAATTAGTTAAGCGTTTCCAGGAGTAGATGTTAATTCAAATCATAATCCTCTAATTGCTAAAATGCACCAGCCCAAAGAAAATAACGAAATGGTGCAGCCGAGATCAGATCGACGTAAACCAACTACAGAAATTAGACGTGACTTCAAAAAAGAATAAATGAAGACATTACACAGATTGACTCACAGATGCATGAAAACCACACATGTGTAAATGAAACATGGGGAAGCTTCAAAATGGCGATAAGCAAGCAAAACGATAGGAAAAGAAGAAGCATAAACAGGAACGGACGTCAGATGACATCACTTATTATGCATCAGGATAGTAATAAGCTTAGTGTCAATGGAAAATTCAAGGGCTTTTCAAAATGTAATAACATTGTCCGTTGATTATAATAATCACAAGGCAGCTTGTATGGATCAACTCATTTTCAAAAAGGGGTCTCCTATTAAAACTTATCTGCAAGAAAATAACCCAATGCTGTAATGTTGCAAGATAATGCGCCATCGCATCTTGGTGTAGAACAACTAAAATCAGCAGATGGGAACATATTCGTACCATATTTTCCTCTGAATGTAACAACTATTGCCCAGCCAATGGATCAACGTGTTATAAAGACTGAAGCTTTATAGGAAAGACCTTATATATGCTTCAGCTATTAGAAGAATGTGACTTAATGGGGTTCTGGAAGCTTCTAAATTTGAAAGAAGCAATTATTTATGCTGTAGCTCGCGCTTGGCGTGAAGTGAAAAAGATAAACATTAAAAGTGCATTTTATAAAATAATGACCTTAGAAGATACAGCAGATGGAGACAATACTGAAGGCGTTTGACACACATACAGGGCGAGCTTTTAGTGTGACAAAGGTTGGTAACTCCATAGGGACCGAGAAAGATGACGTTTATGCCATCTGCCGTGAAAAAACACAAACAATGTGATGTAAACACTATTAGTAGTTTTGTGTAATCAGCGTTTTTAAATGTTCATTTTTTAAAACTGATATTAAATATTTGTGATGTCGTCATCAAAAATATCTTTCAGTATTCATAGCTGTTCAAATATGCTGTATAAAAATACTACGCAGTTGAAATTTTATAGTTTCCCCGAAAGTCCATTGAACACTGCGGGGATAACCTTAAAACGTCAAAAATGGATAAATGCAGTAAAAACCCATATGTAATTAAAATGTTCTAATTAAAACATTTTATTAACTATTATTTTGTGTATAATCAGTATGAATGATGAATTGGCAGCTATTAGAAAAGTTCTAAATGTTTTTTTACATAAATAAAATATTATTATCGAGAGAATAAAATGTTGTTTTCTGTACGATTTCATTGATTATATAAAATAAAAAACTAGTTATGTGCTTGCTGACTTTAATATTATATAATAAGTTCAAATAATTAAATACTATTAAGGGGAAGAAAGTAAACGTTTGTACAAAACGAATCACTTCAAGTTTTTTAATTACATTTCAGAAAACATCGGGAGGATTGGGAACCACATAAAAATACTAGAATTTACAGTGCTCATTTTGTCAATAATCAAAAATCAGATAATCCCCTACACCCATCTTACATACCAATAATTTTTCCTGGCAAAGAAAATAAAAAGATATCATTTTTTGCATTTTGTAGGTTGTTTATTATACTGTTTACATCACAATGTTTTTCTTATTTAACACCAGGGCGCTCTACTTTCGACAGAACTGCTGCCTCTATAGTTCGATCTCGATCCAAAAAAGTTTTTAACACAAATTGTAGGCAACGACATGATCCTTAAATGCGACACCCATATTTAAATTTCTCCCATAAACCTCGTTCTGACAATATGCAGTTTTACTAAATTATATAGGGTATATAAAAAGATATGACCATTTTAATACCGAAATTGCTACGAAATAAAAATTTTGTATATAGATAACTAGTAAATAAACGATTATTTATTTTGCGTGGTTAGTTGACGAATTTTGTCTAGTTTTCAAATTAATTGTAACATAAATCATCGACGAACATAAAGGATGAGCTAAAAAGTGAGTTACTTAAAATTTTAGTAATATTTCGTTAATATAAACAAATATTATTATTTAATAAACATAAACCATAACAATATTCAATAAAAATAATTTTAAACTAAATGTTCGAAGTATCCACCTACAACGTCTATGCAAGTTTGTATTCGATTTTCAAATGAATATACTGTTACGAAACAGCACACTGGTATAGTCCCTGAATCCGACTCTGTCTAAGCCATGTATGAAAGTTAAAATTATGGCGGAGACACAGGGATTTCTTAGAATTGTTTACGATTGTGACTATCTTACCCAGACATTGTTTTTGTGACCAGTCTTATCTAGAAAATGCGAGAGCCAATTGTTTTTGTGTTCGCCGCAATCTAGAATTATCTAGTAAAAAAGGCACTCATATATAAAGGACCGACCATGGAGAGTTAGTTTCAGTTTATAATTTGATATCGTGAGATAAACAGTAAATAAGTGAATATAAATTATGTAGTGAAGTGTTTATATAAATTAGTTTAATTGAATATACTGTGTATATAATTAGTGAATAGTGTAGTGAATAAATAAATTAAGAAAGTGAACCTACCGTGTGTATGAATTTATCCCACCCAGAATAAAAACGTTTTAAGTAAATAACAAAAACATTACATTGGTGTCAGAAGTGGGATAATATAAATAAATTGCTACATGAAAATGACCAAGAGACTATGTGACTTGAAAGTGACTGAGTTAAGAGAAGAATTGGAAAATCGTGAGTTGGAAACGTCCGGTAAGAAAAGTGAATTAGTAGAAAGACTTAAAATGGCACTGGAAAATGACGGCTTTGATCCAAAAAGAGGTTTATTTAATGACGAGGCTTTCACCTTAATCTCGTCAATGTCTGCTAATATTTCTGCTAACATGGACGAGATGATTTCTGCCATGGAAGAAAACATGGACGAGAAGATTTCTGCCATGGAAGAGAAACTTTCAACGAATGTGAAGAACGATATTTCATCTATGAAGAACGATATTTCTGCCATGGAAGAGAAACTTTCAACGAATGTGAAAAATTATATGTCTGATATGAAAAACGATATTTCTGCTATGAAGTACGACATTTCTGCTAATATTGACGACAAGATTTCTACTTTGAAGAACGATATATCTGCCGATTAATGAAATTATTAATGAAAAACGACATTGCCGCTGACGTTGAAAATGAAATTTCGTCTCTAAAATCTGAAATCGAGAATAAGATGTCAACGATGGACGAGAAAATCGAGAATAAGATTACAACGATGGCCGAGAGAATCAAGCAGTTAGAAAAAAAGATGACAGATATAAGAATTCAAGACACGCCAGCGGAAGAAAAGAAGACCGAGCAAACGAAACCTTGCAAGACAGAAACACAACCAAAGTTAGAAGACATTGGCAGTTTTACCCGAGTCAAGGCCCCAACGTTCGATGGAAAAATGTCGTGGACCAATTATGTGAAACAGTTTGAAGCAGTCGCTAGAGTGAATAATTGGTCGGATAAGGAGAAAGCAGTGAACCTAACTATAGCGCTTCGGGGAGATGCCTTAGATGTACTTCAGACGATACCGCTTTAAGAAACGGATGACTTCGAGCTGCTGAAGAAGAGGTTGGACATGCGATACGGTCACGAACATCTAGAACATTTGTACCAGTCTCAGCTGAAGAACCGAAGGCAGAAACGTGACGAAGCCCTTCAAAAGTATGAAGTGGATATTGCCCGACTCGTTCGATTTGCTTATCCGTCAGCAGCAGAGAACATGATGGAATGTTTGGGCATCCAGGCCTTTATTGATGGCTTACGTGACCCCGATATGCAGAGGACGCTTCGTTTAGCCCATCCGAAAACATTAGTCGACGCATTGACAGCTGCTCTTGAATATGAAGCAGCAACGATGGCTTCCGGATACAACAAAGGTAAGGACCATACAGGAAGAAGGTGAAGATGACAGACTTTACCAAATCGTCAACTTGTTGAAAGGTATGGTAGACAAGAAGCCGAAGAAAATCAGGTGCTGTAATTGTGGCGAGCTAGACCATGCACGCAGTTCGTGTAAGCGTCCTACGACTCTTGCAAACCAAGAACCTCTTAAATGCAAAGTAGCCAAGAAAAGCTCGCGGTACAACAAAGGTAGGACCATGCAGAAAGAAGATGACGATGACAAACTTGACCAGATCGTCAACTTGTTGAAAGGTATGGCAGACAAGATGCTGAAGAAGATCAAATGTCGGAGGTAAGGCGAGCTAGAGCTCGTACGCAGTCCGTCTGAGCGCCCCAAGATTCCTGTAAACCAAGAACTCTAGTCACAGGGGAAATCAGGCAGGGGTGAACATCCAGCTAATGTGAATCACCGAAAAGCCAACTCTTTGCCTAGACGGTCACGCCCTGTAGACTATTCACAATGCAACAAGTCGAAATCTAAGGAAGTTGCAGTTTCAAGAATTACAGTAGTTAATGAAGAATGGTCACCCACCACGAACAGAGAAGATCAGGAGAATGATCCTTGCCTAAAGATGATCCGGCAATGGAAGGAAGAAAATCGGCGACCTACATGGCAAGATTTTCACCGAAGCTCAAGGCGTATTGGGCTCAGTGGGACCTCCTTGTCCTGGAAGAAGGGCTGTTGAAAAGAGTCCTTGAAAACGATTATGGTTCCGAGATGAGGAGACAGCTAGTTATCCCTAGAACGAGAGTAGCTGAGGTACTGAAGAAGTTACACGACTGTCCATCGGGAGGTCATCTGGGAGTGAAGAAAACCCTACGAGTAATGAACCACATCGCAAGAGAAATGCGCCTATGAAACAGTATAATGTTGGAAGCCCCTTCGAAAGGATTGCTTTAGATATCGCTGGACCATTTCCGACGACAGAAAATGGTGGTAAATACATCCTGGTTGTAATGGATTATTTCACAAAGTGGGTGGAAATGTATGCGATCCCGAATCAAGAGGCCAGAACTGTCGCGGATGTATTAGTGAAAGAATTTATCAGCTGATATGGAGTGCCCTTGGAAGTCCACAGTGATCAGGGAAGAAATTTAGAAAGCCATCTATTCCAGGAAATTTGCAACAAGCTGGGAATGAAGAAGACCAGTGCAACAACATTACATCCACAGTCAGATGGAATCGTCGAGAGAATGAACAGGACTATTGGAAAATACCTGTCCAAAGTAGTTTCCAGTCATCAGAGAGATTGGGACAAGTATATTTCCCTATTCGCATTGGCTTATCGATCTGTCGTCAATGAGTCCACGGGTGAAACACCTGCGAAAACCCTGTTTGGACGTGAAATGAGACTTCCTTGTGACCT
The DNA here is from genome assembly GCA_963921935.1 of Galeruca laticollis. Lineage (NCBI taxonomy): Eukaryota > Metazoa > Arthropoda > Insecta > Coleoptera > Chrysomelidae > Galeruca > Galeruca laticollis. The sequence continues at coordinate 102,706,399 of OY998177.1, forward strand.
GGAATTTGGCTGTCGGTCTGGGGAAGATCTAGCAGGAGAAGACTACGTGATCAAATTTAGAAGAAGGCTGGACGATATTCATGAATTAGTCGAACAAATCTTCAAGTTGCCAGCGACAGAATGAAAAGTCGGTACGACACGCAGGCCACAGAAGGCGGTTTTAAAGAAGGGGATAAAGTATGGTTACACAACCCGACGAGGAGAAAAGGATTTTCTCCAAAATTACAAAAATCCTGGGAAGGTCCATACTTAATCAAGAAAAGGATCAATGATGTTATATATCACATAAGCAAGATCCCCAACGGAAAACCAAAAGTAGTTCACCAAAACCGACTAGCGACATTCGAAGGAGACCATGACCTAGAGAAAGGAGTAAACCATATTGGAGATGTGTCTGACCCCACCTTCGATGAATTTATGGGCGGGTATGGAGGTACCGGGAAAGCTAGATATGGAGTCACTTCAGAACAACGACAAGATTTGTTCACTCTCCCGGAAGATTATTCACTGGCATACAACATCCCCGCCCGTGTCAAGAACGCATGAGGATGTGCATCCGTCTTTCGAAAGAAGTTCGGACAATTAGAAAAACTTGAAGACCAGATTCCAGCCCCTGGCAAGACACTGAAACTGAAACATAATTCGCGATACGTCTTCTACGTGGTAACTAAAAATGAATTTCAAGATCGATCTACTTACCGCGATGTGTGGAAAGCACTTCAAAACCTCCTAGACCATGTGTTAGAATCCAGCTTGAAGAAACTGGCTATGCCTAAGATAGCGAGTAACCAGTTGGATTGGCGAGTTATCAGGAACATGGTAGAGATTATCTTTTGAGATACCGGTCTCCAGATATTAATTTGCAGCTACAACCCCCGCTTCAAATAAATAACAAAAACATTACAATACTGTCGATTTTTGACTAATGTCGTATTGAAGTGATATTTCACGAGGGGATTCTCGGTAACGGCTAGCAGTACATATTTCTTTTATTCAGTGGTAACAGTTTTTGTTCTTTCGTGTTTTTCATATAACAATGATAAAGTACGACAAAACGATCCATTAAGCTTTCAAACACTCGAGTATATGGGTGTCTCCGTTCAGGATAGCGATGTTGATATATTTTCGATGCAAGTAAACAATGTTTCATACTTTCTCCTAGTACCCAAATCATATCTGTTTTGTTCTTCTATTGAGAAATTCATTTTTGGTTTTATTATTTATCCATAGCCTAACTGACGTTTTAGTTGGGAAGACAGTTGAAGTCTCATATACGGTTCGGCGTCCATTCTATTGGGGTATTTTGCTTTCGTGGCTGCATAGGTTGAGAATCCTGTTTCGCACAAATATGTTGTTGGGAACGGGAGAAGAATATTCAGAGCCATTTCGGCAAGCATTGGAAATTCATCACGAATTCTGCACCAAAAATCGTTTAGATGCGTCGTTTTGAACAGTGACTCCATACTTGTATCTGGTATCTGACTACATTCCTAAAAGAGATTCATATATCTCGTTTGGCATACTTTCGGGCTTTTGCAAGTTGGGTAAAAAGGGATTATGAATCCATGAATTCAGTTTCCTTTTTGTTTTCTGTTCTTCGGGAAAATACTTCTCAAAAGATGCGCGCATCGTAGTGAGATATTGGACCAATTCTTCAAATAAATCATCTTGAAATATTTCTCAGTCGTTATCGCTAACAAACTCACTGAGTGACGTAAAGTTTTCTATTTTTCTCTTACCAGCGCAAATAATTCAAAAATCTAATTTTCTTTTGAAGGCAGTGATTTTGTTACAGGCCTGGAACAATGTAGTCATAAAAGACGGAACAACCAAGTTTTATCATACAAACGATCTTTCAAATTAAAAGAAGTATCTGAAACAAACATTTGTAACTCGGCTCTAAGTTCAAATATCCTTGTTAAAGTTTTACCCCGAGACAGCCATCGACTTCTGTATGAAGCAGTAGTGTCTTATGTTTGCTGCCATAATATTCACACAATAGTGAGAACCATCGGGATTGTAGTGGTCGTGATTTGATAAAATTAATTATTTTTACCGCTTCATCCATAACTAATTTTAAATTTGACGGCATTTGCTTCATCGCAACTGCTTGTCTGGGCAAGGACGAGTTGTCTCCCGTCTTGAGCAGGTAGTTTTTTTATAGGTCGAATTGTCTCCCATCATAGGTCGAGTTGTCTCCCAAGGTAATATACATTAAAAGGTATTAATTTTCACAAAGTACACCGTTGTTGCCAAATCAAAATTTTTATTTTTAAAAGTACGTTGAACTATTGATACCTTTTTCTTTTTGTAAAATGTCTCTCAGGATATGAGAATCATTTAACTACCTTGAAATAGAAAAGTAAGAAAATAATCCTTACATTTATTTATTTGTAACGATAACCTGCAGTTTAAATTGTCATTAACAAATAACTAATTAAATTTCCTTAGATTATTTTAGTGATAATCTGCATTAAAATCTACTTTAATTTACATTAAAAGAATGTTAAGTTAATCCATCAACATTTTACAAACCCAAAAACAGGTAGGTACTTTCCCTCCTTCGCCTTATAAAGGGTGGTATTAAAAATAGTAAACCATATTTCACATATTCTTCACAAGTTTCAGAGGTTGTAAAGTTTGTTTACGAAGTTGTTGAATAGTTAAAAGTGGTACAGTGAAACTATACGTATAATGGAGGCTACAATAATTAAAAGTGAAAAAGGCAAAGATTTGTTAGTGATCGATGGGTTTAAATTTTCATTCCACAAGTTATTAGCAAGAGACACTCTAAAAAGATGGCTTTGTGCGTCCAGGAAAACGCAGTGCAAAGCTTTTGTTAAAACAAAATTGGACCGTCCAGAAGTGATCGAATCTTCTTTAAACCACAACCATGAGAAATTATCAGAAGAACTTCTAAATAGGCAGACTCTAAGCAATGCTGTAAAAATTAAAGCAATAGAAGATATTTCGGCAAAACCAATGGGCCTAATTAGAAAGGAGGTAAGAGAATCCCATTGTGAAACTATTACTACTCATGACGTTGAAAGGATGAGAAAAAATATGTATACTGCTAGGTCCAAAATTGCATCAAAACTTCCAACTAATATAGTTGAATTTCATAGTTTATTAAATTCTGTTACTTTAAAAACTAATAGGGACGAATATTTTATTCTTAAAAATGATGAAATAAATAATATAGTCATGTTTTCATGTAAAACAAATATTATTGCTCTAAAAGAAATAAGTGAATTATATGTTGATGGCACTTTCGATTATTGCCCTAAATTTTTTTTACAATTGTTTACCATTCATGGCTTTAAAAATAGTCATTATATTCCTTTGGTTTTCTTTCTTCTAAAAAATAAAAATACAGTATCGTATAAATTAGCTTTACAATATTTAAAAGAAATATATCTATCTACAACAGGTCACGACTTTCTTCCAAAAACTATAACTTCAGATTTTGAATTAGCAATACACAAAGCAATTCGCGAAATTTTTCCAAAAACAGAAATTAAGGGATGTCTATTTCACCTAGGTCAAAGTTGGTATAGAAAAATTCAAAGTTTAGGACTTTCTACCGAGTATCAGTTAAAAGACAATTTAGAAACAGATATAACTAAATACCTTACTTATATTTTTGGTTTACCATTCCTTAAAGCAGAAGACGTTGGCGATTGCTTTGTTCTTGATCTCATTGCAATTCAACCAGATGATGAGAGGGTGATTAAATTTAATGACTATTTAGTTGAAACTTACATAGATGAAATTTCTACCTTTCCTCCTAACATTTGGGCTGAAAACTCTTCTTCTTTAAAAAGGACAACAAACGCATGCGAATCTTTTCATTCGCGTTATAATGCTTCATTTTATAATACACACCCAAATTTTAACCAGTTTATAAAAGTTCTTCTAGATTTTCAAATAGATACCTATATTAAGCTTCAAAGTATTGATACCGTGGTCAAAGTATATGATCGAAAAGTATTAATGAAAAAAAAGTTTTTGGAAGATAATTTAGAAAAATTACAAGACGGCAGGATTACCAATTTTCAATTTTTAAAAAATATTTCTTTTAAATGCAGAATCTAATTTGTATTATAAGTGTGTAGAGTGAAAAAGTTTTTATATCATTTTTGTAAATATTATTGTCTTGAAATATATAAGTATATATATATATATATATATATATATATATATATATATATATATATATATATATATATATATATATATATATATATATATATATATATATAAGTAAACCATTGTATATTTTCCTTTGTTTTATTATAATAAAATAATTATAATTTCCTACGTACTGTTTTATTTTAACAAAATTAGGAAATACCATTCCAAATATTTCGTCAAGATATAAGTAAGATCGATTTGGCAACAACGTTTAGATTTTAAGGTATTATAAGTACTTATGCTAATTACGGATTAAAATCATCCGGGAGACAATTCGACCGTCACCTTTTTGAGAGCAGGTAATATTTTTATTTTGGGAGACAATTCGACTCCGCCGGCTTGTCTATGCAAGATACAATGGCTGGAACTACAATTAGGCGCATGCTTTATTTTTTATTAGGGACACTGCTCCTGCTGTTTTACCCGTCATCGCCATGGATCCATCTGTACAAATGTCAACGCAATCGTTCTACTGAGATTATTTTCTTCAAAAAATATATTTATTTTATTAAGCATTTCTTCTCCGGTAGTGTTTGTGGGCAGCGATGAACACATAAGCATGTCTTCTTCAAAAGAACTTTCATGTGCATATCTCACGATAACTAGCAACACTGAAAAAAATCATTTGCTGCCAATACTAAAATTCAGTAATCACAGCAAAAAAGTTTTGTACCTATACAGATAGCTAAATTTTTAGTGCCCTAAACAAATTAATTTACCAACAGGTACTTAGTGTCCACCACTAATGTGTTCAGTAAGAACTACTGACAAAATTTGTATCAATAACTGACTTCCATTTTGCTATGTACCACTATTTAGTGGATATTACTAATTTGTTTAGTAGAGAGTACTGATTGTCATTTTGCTATTTAACACTACTTAGTGGATATTACTGATTAGTTTTGTAGTAGGTACTGATTCATTAGTATTTATCACTGAAAGACTTCATAGCGCATAATAGAAGTACAGTAGTTATGACAAAAGCGTTCAGTGTACACTACTCATGAAATCTGTATTTAATGCTATATCCTTCTAATGCCTGCCACTAGTATTACTTAGTGGAAATTACTAATTAGTTTTGTAGTAATCACTGATTCAATTGGTATTTATCACTGAAAGGCTTCATGGTGCATAATAGAAGTACAGTAGTTATGACAAAAGCGTTTAGTGTACGCTACTCATGAAATGCTATTTCCTTTTAATGTCTGCCACTAGTCTAGTTGGCAAAAGTCCCCCCTGTTAACTTGACTATATGAATTTAAAAACGCTGGAACAGGTCAATTTTGATTTTGAGTGTCCCATTTTTTAACCACGCCCTGAGTGAAAATTATTTTAGTAGTTTCTTTAATGGGACAACTATATATTTTTCCATATTTGATTAAATATTCTCTTACAAACCCATTGATTATTTCAATCGACGGCGAAGATATGGGCAAAAAACTTGCTCATATGTATAATGAGTATGACTGAACTAGCAGAGATTCAGGTTAAAAGTATGTTGCAATGATATAGGAGGTTTTTCGTCCATATGTTCATAGCCGTTTAACATAATTCGATCAAACTTTGTATCACTGGATTCGTAATGAAAACCCTCAATAACATTTGGAAAAATATACTGGGTGTCCCATAAAAAACACCATATTTACTCAAATGTGGATAACCCTATATACGTTGAGCGTGGTTAAAAAATGGGATTTTCAGAATCAAAATGTTCGAGAGGTTTTTTAATATTCTTTTTTTATTATCGAGTAAATTGAAATTAAAATGTGATGTTTGCTTAAAGGTAGACAACTTATCACAGGTTCATTAAAAAGTTATTTCTAATTTTACTCAGTGTTGATAAAAAGATAGAATGTATTGGGACAAAAGTTCTTTTCTTTTCACAGTTTACCTTACAGAAAATATATCTGTATACAGTGTGTCACTGGATGGAGCTAACAAGAAGAAACTATTTATCTTTGATTTCGTTTGTCAAAAAAGTTTTGGTTGTCAAAAAATTGGGTTTTTCACAAGATAATCAAAGATTAGATTCATAGGATGTTCATAAATTGAGAAAACATGAAAATGCTTCAAAAGAGAAGTACTATTATTTAATATATTATATAAAAATTTTGATAAGAGGAGTATGAGCCGCAATTATGGAAAAGACAGAACAAATTTTAAAATAAAAATGTGAATTTTGTGATTTTTCTTCTTTGCATGTTTCATGCATTCTTAATAATTTATTATCACCCTAATCTTATCTCAGATTTTAGATGGGGAACCCATTTTTTGACTAGCAAAGAATGAATTTTTGTTATAAAATCAATAATAAAGATTTTTTCTTCTTGTCAACTCCATCTAGAGACACACTGTATATTGAAACAAAAACATTCAACTAAAATAACAACATAAAGTTACATAATTCTTATTATTCATAAGAACAACGTGGCTAGGAAATGGATCATACAGATATTTAACATGAATTCCAAATATCTTCATCTAGAGTCTAGAGACACACTGTATATTGAAACAAATACATTCAACTAAAATAACAACATAAAGTGACATAATTCTTATTATTCAAACGAACAACGTGGCTAGGAAATGGATCATACAGGTCTTTAACATGAATTCCAAAATATACATTATGGTTAATGATAACTTCATAAGAATGAATGCGAAAATTGAATTGTACAACATCAATTGATTTACAAGAAAGGTATGAATCATGATTTATATTATAGAATAATGAGTCTACTAACCCAAACTTAGGAACAAACTCGTCAGTGTCAACAACTACAATCATATTTGGTTTATAAATTACGCCATTAAAAGACGCCTACTTTTTTTTGCAACCGATACTAAACGTGTTTGTCGATACGACCCTCTTGTATAGGAACAGCAGCAATAACGTATCAGCAATCTTCACTAAACCTCTTTTTTCCGTGTAGTGCTCGTGACTGATATTTATGTTAGGATCACTGGGAATTGCACAAACTTTACTCGTAATTTATTTTGCAACCTATACTAAACGTCTTTAGTTTTTGATACGACCCTCTTGTTCCTATAACTAAATTTTTTAGGGACAGCAGCAACATCGTATCAGCAAAAATTATTTTGCTATCTTCATTAAACCTCTTTTTTCCGTGAAGATAGCCAGTCCAGCGACATCAGTCCATTCATCCATTTGCAAGACGAATCTTGTATTTTGTAGACGTATAACTAGTTCTTTGCTACGTTCCGATATTGCTAGAGTTACTGGACACAGTAAGCCATTTCGGAACGCTTGACAGTGGCAGTAATCTTAAACTGCAAATTCATTTCGGAACAATTCGGGAAGTAGATCGGTGACAGGGAGGAACATAACCTATTCCTATTGTTTTCATCTTTTTTGGTCATTGAAACGATGGTAGAAATGCAACATATCTTATTAGATGAAATATTAAGTGATAGCGATTCTGATTCATCAGAAAAATCAGTTAGCTCAAGTACCTCAAGCTCTAATGAATCTATGGAAGATTCCATAAATTTAATTAATACTCTTACTAAGATTAGAGGACCGATCAAAAAGATACCACGAATAGAGGGTTACATTCAAAATGTTGTTGGTAATTACACTCCAGATATTTTCAAACAACATTTCAGGTAAGTAAGGAGAACTCGGGCAGTACAATATTGAAAATTTTACTTGCAGGGTGTTTCCTGATACATTTCAGTATTTGATGCAGTGTTTAAGGGAGGGAATGAGACATGTCCAGGGAGATCTCAAATTCCTTTAGAACATCAAGTGCTATTTGCTTTGTGATTTTTCGCAACACCAGATTCCTACAGGTGAATACATACCCATTGTTACTATGTTTATAAATTAATTTAATTTTTAGATCTATATGCGAAAAATTCAATGTAGGAAAAGCCACTGGATTCCGTATAATCAGAAGAGTAGTGAATAATATTTGTAAACTAGCTCGTAAGTTTATTAAATGGCCTACCAACAGGAATGATGCAGCACTAATTTGGAATGGATTCAGGGAGAAAGGACCAATTCCAAAAGTTATAGGCGCAATGGTTGCCATATTGACATTACCAAACCATCTGAAGATTCATTCATTAGTAGGCACCATATATGTTCAATTTAATTACAGGTGAAGATGAGGAATGCTTTTTTATTTTCTATTTTTCATAAATATTATTTTAGGCAGTATGTGATCATAAATGCATGTTCACCCACGTTTATATTGGAAATTGTGGATCTGTTCATGACCAGAGGGTTTTACGATTATCTGAGTTGTCCGACTACTTGAATAATCCAGACACTTATTTTCCAGAAGATTGTCATTTGCTTGGTGATAGTGCTTATACCATTCACAGACATTTATTAGTACCCTTTCGGAATAACGGCCATTTTACCGAACAACAAATGTATTTCAACAACAGTTTATCATCGGCTCGTGTCACTATAGAAAGGGCTTTTGGGATCCTGAAAAATAGATTTCGGAGAATTTTACATTGCTGCCCTCTAACAGATCTTCAGTTCATCCCAAAATATGTATTAGCTTGTTGTGTCTTACACAATATTTGTTTAATGAGAAATGAATTGATTGATGTGGAAGTAATAAATGCAGATAACGTTGGAATTGATGTCCTGAATAGACGTAACAATGATTTTTGGGCTGTGGCTGGTCGACACAAAAGAGAAAGGATAGCTAGGAACATTTGGCCAAGAGAACTGTAAAAGATGTCATAATTTTTAATCTTAATCATAGTTTTATTTTCTAAATTAATAATAACTCAAAAATGGGAATTTGTGAAATGTGGGTTACTGAATAAATAAATCAGTTTTAGAACCACCTGTTTTTCTTTAATTTCCAGCTTTTCTAGATCTATTTTTTAGTGACAATTTGTCAGCTTTTTAGAATCAGCATTACAAGATTTTTTCGGCACTGAGTAATTATCAGAAACATGTTCAGTATAATATAAGAAATCATAGATAGCAAATTCAAATGTTTAATAAGTAATAAATAACAACACAAAGATAACTCAGTCAGAAATTGAAATATATTCTCCAAATGATTTAAAATAAAGTTTCTTCAAAATAAAAATAAATATAACATTCTACAAACAATATAAAAATAAAACATTCTTCTCATTCTCAGAGGAAGTATTGAAAGCAAATATTTTTTTCTCATATTTTGGTTGATCTACATATCACTTAGTTGTTGAATCAGTATTTTTTTTTTAGAATATTGAGTAACTCTCTCTTGAGGTCCATTTTTTCTTTATGTCTCTGTTCTCGTTTTATTTCAGACTCTTCTCTTTTTCTATTCTTCTCCTCAAGTCTTTGTTTCTTCTCTTCGTCACGTTTTTGCCTTTCTATTTTAAAATCGTTTAATACCTCTTCAATGTTAGTTTTTCTTTTCGGAAGTATTTTCTTGGAGCAACCTATAAAATTGAAAATTCAGACCAGAGGTACCCCAAGTATTCTTCCTTTGTGAAGAAGAGTATTTTTAATCTAGTAAATAATTAAATTAATTCATATTTCAACTTGCCTGGTTGTGGTTCAGTCGTTTCTATTTTATTCAAAGATGTGGATGCTAATGTGGAAGATACTGCCCCCCCGTAATGGTTCAGCCCAAGATTTTGTATCAAACAGTTCGGACATTACCTACCTGTTTCTATCTAATTTCATAATATAATGAAAATTGTTAAAAATTCTAAAAAATTAACAATTGTTTCGATAAATTTTCATTATATTGTGGAATTAGCTAGAAACGGTAAGTTTCATTTAAAACACTAATATGAGTAGATTCCACGAAGAAAAGGTCGAGACAGTTAATTTCATACCTGATCAAATTTATCAACACCTCAAGTGTTTATTTCCAACATTTGAAACATAATTAACATAGGTTTATATCTAATACAACATCTATAATTACATTAATAAATTACAATAATAGGTAGGCAATAATACTTACAGAATAGTATTCCCATGTAATAGTTGAAGTTCCTGTTTTTGACTGACTATCTTTTATAGATTTGAAACGACGTTTCAATGTGTCAATCTTGATGGAACATTGCTGGGGTGATACTTTAATGCCATTCTCATTGAGAGTTGCGGAAATCAATTTCCACCCTTCTTTGCATTGACCACTTTCAAATTTACTTTCATATTCTCGGTACATATCTAATAACAACATAATGGCTCTATGATTCCACTTGAATATCCTAGAGGATGCTACAAATTTCATATGAAGTTGTAAAAGTTCTTATTTATCTAGTAATTATACTGACCTTTGTATTGGTTTCCCTGATCTGATGAATCGGATACTGGAGAATTTTGAAGCCCTCTTCTGATGGCCTGCCAATATCGCCTAGCAAAATCCGGATCTAAAAAAACCATTATTAAACTGGGTTATTTACATGAACAACAATTGAGAACAAACCTTGAAGATTAGCAGCGGTTTCAGCATCAACTTCTACACCCAAATCTTCCAGTGAAACTGTATACATTTTTTGCTATATGCAGATAGGAATTATAATATAAAGGTTATTTACATAGATTAATAAGGGTGGTTATCTATGAATAACAATAACAACTTATCGTTCAGGTATTGTCAGCTGTCACATTACTGCAACTACATGACCATTCCTGTTAAAGTAGCACAAGTACATTTTTTAGTCTCTAACAGGTTTCTTAGCAAGTGCCGCGTAAACATTGCCAGTGAATTTCGGTAAAATTGGAACGGTTAAATTTACTGGGCAGTACTGTTCGGGAATATCGGAACACAAGGCTTGTTTGATATAGCTTGCCAGATCATGAATTCGCCGTGAAACAGTATCATTTGATAGCGGCACAGTAGAATGATGCTTTGCAGATTTTTCATGAATTATTTTATTATGTCTAAAGTCTATCCCAATGAAGTTGATAGCACGGATCGGGGGTTCGGACCATAAAATAGTTGTAAACCATAGGCGCGACGGAACTACACAGAATAAAAAGAAAGTATTGAATCAAACAAAATATATTTCAGTCAAACAAATTTGTTGCTTCAATATGGCGAAATAAACCTATCATTTAAAAGAAAACACTAGTTTATTTGGATTCCAAGTCCAATATTTGTTTGCTACAAGAAAATATTAGATGATGTCAATTGTTATATTTCGTCCATTCAATTCTTCGGATTTATTTGATGCAAGAATAATTTCACTTTCATCTGAGATTGTATTCCACCATCGAAGCAAATAAACAATTTTGTATATTCAACAATATTAAGTACTCAAATGTAACAAATATTTACTTGAATTTTAGAATACATATTGTGTGGTTAAATACCAGACTGTTAAAATGAAAAAAATATTATTGATTTTGTTCAAATATTCATTTAACTTCAGAATCCGTAGTATTGAATCAAGAATATTTGAAACAAATGTACAATTAGGAATTGATTTAAAAGTATACTTGAATGATGAGTGTGAGTTACTCAAGTGAAAAAATATTTTTTTAATTGGAAAAATATATTGTTTGGTTCAAAAACATACCCGCTGGAATGAAGAAAAATATTTTTGTGATATTGTTTCAATTCGTGTAACTAAAATTTCTCGGTAAATATCTTCACATGCAACTGTATATTGATGTTCCGAAATTTCAGTAGTTTGTGATTTCATTATACACGACAAAAGATGGAAATACCGTATTTGGTATTAACTAAATAAGTTTTTTCCAGGTATATAGAATGTTTTACAAAATCTCTTTCTGTGTACCTGCCCCGTAACCTATATAGGTACAACCCAATTTCCTGTTAATATTTAAATCTAGCTACCTGTATAGAATAACATTTGAAGTAGTTAGTATTCGGCAACTAGCAAGTAACGTCTGTTCGTCTAATTAAGATGGCTTCAAGATTAAGTTTTTCTCCAATTCCTATCTAACGAGTTAGCAAAAGTGCATATTCTTTGCGGGAAAAACATTAATCCTGAACGTTCATGATGCTCTTGTGCACCAAAACCCCACAAGTTCTGTTCGCGACATAGTTACGAACTGTGCCAATATGATAGGGGTAGGAAAATCAACGATTTATAGATTTTTACGTGAGAGAAAATGCCGGATCCTCGGTGAACTTATTCCTCATCCGGGGAAGAAACCATTAGAAATGGACGACGATGTCAAAAACAGTGTACGTAGAATAGTGCATGGTATTTATTTCGCAAAAGACATACCAACATTGGACAAGATTGTGCCAGCCGCCCAGAATGACGAAAACCTGCCACAACTATTAAGAACTAGAGTATGGAGAATTCTTCATGGAATGAACTTTCGGTAGAAAAAACAGAACAGAAAATCTTTTCTTATTGATAGGCCGGATATTGTCTGCTGGAGACGAGAATACTTAAGGTCAATCCGAAAATGTAAGAATATTTTCTATTTGGATTATTAACTAATATTAAATTATTTTTAGATTCAAAAATTAAAACTATTTATAAAATTTGATGAATATTAATAATATTTCGGAAAATAATGAATTTAGGTATAGAGAATGATTCACAAAAATGGAAGGTCGTACCAAATGCAATTTAAAAAAAATATAGGCGGAATCACTTAAAAAAATCAAGAAAATCATATGTTTACGTATTAGCTGTATATAGATGTTCGTCGATGATTTCTGTTACAATGAGTTTGAAAACTAGACAATATTCATCAACTTACTACGCAAAATAAATAATCATTTATTCCCTAATTCTTCATATACATAGTTTGTTTGTTGTTTGTTTTAAAATGTCTTTATGTACAATAGTTTTTGGTTAAATATTTACATGAGTACCTAGGAATAAAATATATACAGGGTGTTTCTATATTCGACCGACAACGCTCTACCACAGAGAGATCTCAATAAATAATTCATTTTGATATAAGAATACGAACCCTTACGGGGCCTAGTTGCTGAGATACAGGGTGCTCAACATTTTAAATCAAAATAAAAAATTTGCCATAAATCAAGAACGCCTTTAATTTTTTTTACAAATTTGGTGACCAATATGCTCCTTAAAGTAATATTTTGACATAAACAAACTTTGGAAAAATTTAACCAGTGGCGCGTTGTCAGGGTTAGTTGTCACTTTTATCCCCCTTATTTTTTACGCAACTGGAGCAAATTCTTTTTTTAATTTTGTTTTAATTTGCCTGATTTTATTTAGTTAAAGAACTAATAATCTTTTATGGAGCAAAAATGAACGGTGTTGTAGAAATTTACCTCTAAACAAAAGTCTGCAAACACATAAGTAATTTACAAAATAATTAATTATTCACTTAATTTCGAATAATGATTAAGCGTAAGTAGTTCAAAACAAATAAAAGTTATTCATAATCTCAATTTCAAACAAAAATCTATTACAATAATAACAAAATTGGCAATGAAAATAAAAATAATAATATCACAAATTAAATTTAAACAACACAACAATAACAAAATGGACAAAGTTACAGTAGTTGTTCAAACTGTTGGCCGCTTACTTCAATACACTTCTTACACCGTTTTGTCATTGCAAAACGTGTCTGAGAATAAATCTGGATTGGATTGAATGATTTCGACCGCAGCTTGAATTCTATCTATTAAATCTTGTTAAGATTCGATGATTGTTTCGTACACTAAGGACTTCATATAGTCCATATAAAAAAATCGATAGGATTTAAGTTACGTAATCTTGGAGGTCAACAATTGGGTCCACCCCGACCAATCCATTTTTCTCTAAAACGTCTGTTTAAGTAATTTCTTGCCGCCACAGCAAAATGAACAGATGCCCCATCGTGTTAAAACCACATGTGTTGTCTAATATTTAATGGTACATTTTCCAACAATTCAACCAACATTTCTTCCAGAAAGCGCGTATAAATTGCTCCATTTAATTTATTTGGTAAAATGTAATGCCCGATTATGCAATTTCCAACCATACCCACCCACACATTAACCGAATATTTATGTTGAAATCCCCTTTCACGAACAAAGTGCGGATTTTCATCTTCCCATACGTGACTATTTCTAGAGTTGAAAATATTCCTTCCCTAGTAAATCTAGCCTAGTCGGTATACAACACATATCTTGGAAAATTTCAATTTTCACGACACTTTTGTAAGTACCAGTTTAAAAATTCCATACGCACCTGAAAATCTCAAGGTTCTAATGCTTGAACACTGGCAAATTTGTATGGAACACTTGTTCTTTTAAAACTTTCCATACAGTAGAATGGTCCATACAGTTCGAGTACTTAAAGATGGCCTTTCAAAAATATTATTCAATATTTCCTCTTCCAGGTGCACAGTCCTTGTTGTACGTTCCTTTCCAGCATTCTTTCTTTTAATTAACAAGTTTCCCGTTTCTTTCAGCCTTCTTTCAATACTTGCAAATGTAGAATGATGTGGAATTCGACGATTGCGAAATCTTCGTTGGTATACACGAGCTACCATTCTACCATTTTTTCGAGCTTCCCCGTAAATCATTAACATATCGGTCAACTCTTCGAATGAAAATTTCATTTTATAACAGCAAAATTAATGTAAAAACTAATTTAAAACTCTACCAAGATCGTGTCAATTACACAAAGTGTCACGGACTATTAAAAATATAATACGTGTCTACAGTGTAACAGAAGTAACTTGGCGGTCGAAGGTCACAAATTGTAAACTCTAATTAAAATAAAAATAGAACAGGTAAAATAATGAAATATCAAAAAGAATTAAAATTTATGTCTAGGATTGTACTTTCGAAGTGAACACGACAAGAGTTGCGAGAAAAATGATTTGAAACGTACATACAGCGGATTCTGCTACTGCGCACACGGTCTTCACCCGCCAAGCTACTTCTGTTGTACTGTACTAGATTATAATTTAGAAATATTGAGTAGTATTTAATTACCTGCAGACTTTTGTTTAGAGGCAAATTTCTACAACACCGTTTATTTTAGCTCCATAAAAGTTTATTAGTTTTTTAACTAAAAATAATCAGGCAATTTAAAACAAAATTAAAAAAAGAATTTGCTCCAGTGGCCAAAAAAATAGGGGGATAAAAGTGACAACTAGCCCTGACAGCGCGCCACTGGTTGAATTTTACCAAAGTTTGTTTATGTCAAAATATTACTTCATTAACGAGCATATTGGTCACCAAATTTGAGAAAAAAAATTAAAGGCGTTCTTGATTTATGGCAAATTTTTGATTTTGATTTAAAATTTTGAACACCCTATACCTCAGTAACTAGGCTTCGTAAGGGTTCGTATTCCTATATCAAAATGAATCATTTATTGAGATCTCTCTGTGGTAGAGCGTTGTCGGTCGAATATAGAAACACCCTGTATGCATGTATGCCGATGGTCTGGCAATTCCATCTACCCCTGTGTTAGTCTGGAGAACGATATGGCTCCTTGCTACGAGCGTTATCCAATTATTGTCATTTGAGAGAGTTACCTTGTCCCTCCTGAAAAACAGCTGAAACAGGGCTCCAACATATACAGAGTGTTTATTTTGTAGCGATTTCGATATAAAAATGGTCATATCTTTTTAAATGCTCTATATAATTTATTAAAACTGCATATGGTGAGAACGAGGATTATAGGAGGAATCTAAATATGAGGACATATACAGGGTGTCGCATTTAAAAACACGCTTTGTCACGAAGCTATGAGCCAACCTGTAGATATCGGCATATTTTCCAGATAAGGAGCATGTCGTTCGCTACAATTTATGTTGAGTAACTTTTTTTGATAGTTTCCATAATAACAGAGTTATCGATCGTTGTCATACTAAAAACTCACCCTGTATATGTCATTAGAATCGGGTCGCTATTTAGGCAATTATATTATGACGCCGCAGAAATGGCTACATGCTTCACCCCGAATGGCAATGTTGCTGATTAAGTGATACATTTCAATTAATAAACAGTTTAAAAGTGTATATTTAAAAAATACTATTTTAAAATTTATAAAAACTTAGAATATGAGGAAATAAATATTTTATTAGATAATGAAATAACAAAAAAAACAAATATTTAGTAAATTAGTAAAAACATTATCAAGTTTTGAAAAACATTGAATTTTCTGTTTTTCGTTTTTATTTTTTTGTAGACCCATTTAATGATATATCAGAAAACAATTGACACTTCTTTGTTATTTTGATTGTCTTTTATATCATGTCATCTACATATCCATCTGACGTTTCGGGTTCCCATGTTCATCATCAACTTAATTTTTTAAATACTTCCTGGATTTTTTTTTATCTTTACAAATCACTTTTTTGATATACGAGGCTTTGGCCAGAATTTATCTCGAAAACTAAATAGAGATAGAGAATTACGATATTGAAATTTGGCAGTTATAAACTGTAGGTATTATTACACATTTTAAGCAAGCTAGAAAATGAGACATGTTTATTGTTCCACTGCTGTAAAGGTCTCTTTTATATTAATTCGTCGTGGGAGGTACTTAGAAACGACAAACAAATTTTTATAATGGCTTTTTTTGTTTGAAAAGAAATGAGAACTGAGGAAGAAGAAGAATTGGAATACAATAACACTTTTACTTCAATTTATTATTAAATTGATGTTCACCTTCATTAATATGTAATACTACTGTTACGAAACAGCACACGCTAAGTTGCCAGCGACAGAATGAAAAGTCGGTACGACACGCAGGCCACAGAAAGCGGTTTTAAAGATCAATGATGTTATATATCGCATAAGCAAGATCCCCAACGGAAAACCAAACGTAGTTCACCAAAACCGACTAGCCCCATTCGAAGGAGACCATGACCTAGAGGAAGGTGTAAACCTTATTCAAGATGTGTCTGACCCTACCTTCCATGAATTTATGGGCGCGTATTGAGGTACCGGGAAAGCTAGATATGGAGTCACTTCGGAACAACAACAAGATTTGTTCACTCTCCCGGAAGATTATTCACTGGCATATAACATCCCCGCCCGTATCAAGAACGCACGAGGGTCGGCAACCGTCTTTCGAAAGAAGTTCGGGCAATTAGAAAAACTTGAAGACCAGATTCCAGCCCCTGGCAAGACACTGAAACTGAAACATAATTCGCGGTACGTCTTCTACGTGGTAACTAAAGATGAATTTAAAGATCGATCTACCTACCGCGTTGTGTGGGAAGCACTTCGTAACCTCTGAGACCATGTGTTAGAGTCCAGCGTGAAGAAACTGGCTATGCCTAAGATAGCGAGTAACCAGTTGGTTTGGCGAGTTATCAGGAACATGGTAGAGGTTATCTTTAGAGATACCGGTGTCCAGATATTAATTTGCAGCTACAACCCCCGTTATCAGTATCCGATGAAGACGGTGCCTTGCTATTTCCATAAGATCGGAAAGTGTAGAAATGGGGCCAGTTGCCGACTCAAACATCCAGTCTCGGCTACACAAAAGTTCCAGGAGGAACTTCCATTTAAGGAGGGGGTAATGTTACGAAACAGCACACTGGTATAGACCCTAAATCCGACTCTGTCTAAGCCAGGTATGAAAATTAAAATTATGGCGGATACGCAGTGTTTTTATAACTGTTTGGGACTATCTTATCTAAACATTGTTTTTGTGACCAGACTTATCTAGAAAAGGCTAGAACCAATTATTTGTGTCTGTGTAAGCCGCAGCCCGGAATTTTCTAGTAAGAAAGGCATTAATATAAATAAGGACCGATCAGCGGAGGAGTTTAGTTGATAAAGTGATCCCGAGAAATAAACAAAAATACACCGAACATTAAAGTGCTAATATAAAGTTTGTGTGCATATAAATTAAATTTAAGTGATTAGTTAAGTATATATAAATTAAGTGTTAGTGAGTTAGTGTTTAAATAAATTAGTAAGTAGCCATACCGTGTGTTTAAAATTTATCCCACCCGTTTATTGTTTAAATAAATTAGAATAACATTACACTACCCACGGTTTTCGAGATATATACTGGCCAAACCTCGTGGGACACTTCGTATAGGAAGTTAGGTTGTAGTATTTGTTTTGTGCCCAAACAGTCATCATCAAGCTCCTAATATAATTATTTTCAATAAGGCCCTGTAATTTTTTTAAAGAATTTTTGAAGATTTTATTGTGATGGTCATCATAACATTTATTGATTTATTGTAGCCATAGTTTTTTAATGATTATCAACATTCATAAAAATGATTAATTGTACTAATGCTCGTTAAATCTAAAATCTGTTTTAGACTACACAATTTCTTGTACAAGATTTGGTTCAATTTTTTGTACAAGATCTAGAACCACAAATTGTTTAGCAGTAAATTTATTCTGTATTATACTGTACAATATATTGTTCAAGAAATAGTTCGCGATTCTGCGCAGTATATCGTTTTTCTTACGATAAAATCAGAATCCTCTATTTTAAATGCCAAATGTAATGTCATAGACAACATAGACAAATAATATATGTGTAATGTTCTATGATCCAAGTAAAATGTCAAAAATGAAACAACCTAAAATTTTTGGGCTTTGGTTGTATCCGTTTGGTGTGTGAATTATTCTTGATTAATCTATTGTAATATATAAAGCTAACACATAAACGTGAAACTGTAAACAATCAACTATGTTAGATTACAGGACATTATGATATATCCCAACTGCGCATGCCCTTGGCCTAGAAATTGTGTAGAAATAGAACATGTCCTATTTTCCAACACAATTTTCGGTTCAATCTTCGTTTTTGAAACAATTTGCTGTATGATACTACCGTTCAAGAAATTGAACCAAATCTTGTACAAGAAATTGTGTAGTCTAAAACAGCTTTAACACAGGGCTAGTGAACATATAGAATAATTTCCTACGTCTAAACTTTTGGATATAGGTATTTTAAATTGTATCGGAAAAGTGGTTTCATTTCATGAATTTATTATTTTTATCTATATTCTTTATTTACTTTATTTATATGAGTTGTATGAAAATCGGAATTATCAGGACAAAAATTGATACATCTAAAAATTAACTTATGTTTTAGTTTCTTTAAGAAACATTAAATGCCATATTCACTGGATTAGCGACTTATTAGATAATTGATAAGTTATGGTCTGACACACAGATGTCGCCACAAATCCAGAATTAATTTCTTATTTTTAGTAACCACCAAGTTTAGAATTGTTGCTGTGAAAATTTCATCACGATCAACATTTTTTTTTTCAAAACTTTTTAAAAAATAAAAAAATTAACAAAGAATGCATTTAAGAATTAATACCATGTCAAATCTCGCCTTACAACTAATTAACATTTTAAATTATCTTTTATAAAAGATTTTATGCAAGAAAACCTAACAACAACGCGGCCAGCTAGAATATTTACATATGTATTTACTTAGAATATTTACATGACATTAAAATCTGCTGGTTACTTGGAATCGAATTCTTAATATTCTTTTTGTAACACCACTTGACATCATCTCGTAAATCCTTTCTTTTTTAGTTCTTTCGAGTACAAACCTTTCTCTTCATACAAGAGGCTTACTAACAACCCGTTACATTTAACACGACAGGTACTTCAACAATGCAAATTGTAAAAAAAATAATTGCACCCCCTTATTCAAAAAATTCAACAAATTTATCAGCTGATTACAATTAGAAATAATATAAAATTGATTCCAGACGATTCTGAATGCACGTTGACTAGATAGCTCTCTCCCCCATTGCAATATTTCAACCCCCTAGAACAAGGTCATTCACCCCTAAAACCGTTTCGAAGTGTTGCTTTTACATCTCTAACTCTATAACACATCAAATTTGGCGATATCTATCATCATTATTTGAAAATGCGGTACTACAATAACTAGATCAAATCAAGGGACATTCTGTATAGATTTACCAATATTTACTTGTAAAATAATAATAATGAAGAAAAACAGAATAAATGCAGTAATTATTTAATTAAATTATTTATTCAATTGTTTCGTTATTGACTGATTTATATCGCTTTCATCGATCTCAATAACTGTCAAAGTTAGGTAGCGACATCTGTTGTCTCTATCACTGATCCAAAAGGATCGAGACATTAGTTAATCGTGGATTCTCAGATACTATAATTAACTGGCTTATAAAATATGTCGTTTGAAGACAGTGACAATTATTAAATATGGTAAGAAGTAATATGCTTGAATTACTGGTAGTATCCCGTTTTTACTTCTCAGCCATACCCCATACATATTGAGCGAATACACATACAATAGGAAAAGTTTCGAATTAGGTTATAAAACAATATCATATCCAATTGTTGTCACGTCTCAAAGAATATACCTACCAGTACGTTTTTTTGAACCAACAAAGAAGTATACATATGGGGTCTTTTGAAACATCTTTTTTGTCTCCCATTTGACTTGGAACATGGTCGGGCATTGATCGGTGACTCCGATCTGGCTTCGGTACGTTACGACCGTTTTCGGTTCGTGTAGACTGCCATACTCAAGAATATCTACCAGTATATAGTCACAAATTTACCTTGTTGTCTATTTTAAATTAATGAAGGCATAATATTTTTAATACTTACGAATAAAGATTGTTAACGATATAACCCTCACAAGAAATAAGCAGTAAAGTAAACGCGAATTTCGTCCACGTTTTGAGACCAAAATTGAAATCTGTTTTTATTTTGAATAATCTATGTGTATTTGTGGAGTATACAGGGTCATTCATAAGTACTGGGCCAAATTGCAACTACAGGCCCAGACAGCAAAAATAACAATATTTTCTTTAACAACAATGAGTCTAAGGGCCGATTTTATAAGTTTACCGCTAATTCTACATTAATTAATGCAATAATTGATTTAATGGCGATATTAAAAGTTAAATGTCCCTATTTCATAAATGAATTTCGAAGTAAATTTAACAAATGAAGAATTAAGTTAGAATTTGATAGGTTGATACCACAGGTGCGGGGAATTGGGAATTATGCTTGCACATGGCGAGGTTGGTAGTCAGTTTCGTGTATCGAAGCGTGTATCGATAGTATCAAACGTAAAAGTGTGGTTAGCGTTAGAGGCAATCCAACAGAAAACAATATTCTAGGTATTAAAACTTGAATTACTTATTAAATGCTTCTTCCTCTTAAAATAATTACATTCCTATAACCCATATTATATATCTCAGTAGATATTTTCCTTGCCTATTCGCCGCAGGTCTAATTTTATGCTTAATTGGGACAAGAAGAGTGCGGAACGTTTCTTGGGTAATACGAAATCTTTGGAAAAAACTCAATTTATCGTATATTTCCAGGTAATTTTTTCAGATGTTATACGTTTTTGGTTTTTGCAATAATAACACATCGTCTTCGCTCTCCGATGAAGAACTGCTTATACCATAGAGAAAGTAATATATTAAGAGAGTCTTCGTTCCCGTACAAACAACTGGTATCGCGTCGATATGCTCTCACCACTTTCGGGTGGCAGAACTAATTCTTATGGGCGGGATATTTAAATTTGGTATTTTGGATTATGGATAGGTAAATTTGACAGTTTGTCTTAAAATTATTTATTATATAATTATTTCATTACAAAAAATAAGATTATATTTCATTTTTTGTAATGAAATAATTATAATAAACTATATTGAAACAAATATTTAGATAAATAAGAAAACAGCAAACATATAATTTTTTAATGAAATTAACTGTCTCGACCCTTACTTCGTGGAATATACTCATATTAGTGTTTTAAATGTAACTCACTGTTTTTAGCTAATTCCACAATATAATAAAAAAATTTAGAATTTTCAACAATTTTTATTATATTGTGGAATTAGCTAGAAACAGTGAGTTTCATTTAAAACACTTAATATAATTTTTTTATTAACCTGCACATAATAAAAAATTTATTTATCACAAAATTACATATTTTTAATGAAATTACATTATATTTCAGAAAGTTAATTCAATATCACATCAAATTGCTCAGTAAGTTATTTTAAAATTATTGACAACAAATATTTTAATAAAGGAGTTAAAAACGAGATTCCCCATTTCCATGAAAACAGGAACATGTCTGAAACAAAAAAGAATTGAACACAGTACATTAAGTTACCAAAAAAAATTTTTGTTAGTCCTTTTCCCATCATTATATTTTTTAATTAATAAGGCGACACAAACTTTATGAGTTGAAAAAATATATACGATTTATGTTCTCGATAGGTGAACCAATCAAAATTTATACGACCTTTTGCAAAGTGTCAGTTTTTTGAGTAATATTTTTTACATGACCTAAAAGTAAAATATGATAACAAAGTCAAGCAGTTTTGTAATAAATTTAACGACTTCTCTTTGTTCATAAATCAGACGTCTTTTGTTATCAGTTCCTTTGAAGAAAGTGAACCTGTGGTCAATGTCTAAAATATCTGTCAGCAAATTAGCCTTACATTCTTCGCAATTAAAAGTTGTAATTTTTTTAACAACGAAACCAGAAACATAGCTTATTGTTTGAGTGTCAAAATTTAAATAATTTAGTTATGTATCTACATTTTTCAATTCATTAATAGTAGTAGTTAATAGTGAATGGTTTTGGTTTATTATGAAAATTTTAAAAAGAATTTAAGTTATATAATAAACTGCAGTTATGTGCTTCATAATTTGTGTTGTAGTTCTTGACTATCATTATTGTTACAAACAATAAGCTTTCTCTCCACAGACAATACAGTAATTTGATTAATATCAGACGGAAGTTTGAAAAATGTTTTGTTCTTAAACCCCAAATTGCGAAGTGGCCAAAAATATTTAATATTACAATTTTTTGAAATACAACTATGACGAATTATACCTGGTGAGGAAATTTTAAAGGTTCACGTACTTTTATTTACTTTAATAACTTTAACAGTAACTTTAAAATTTTTTATTTTTGACACTTTGACTTTGACAAATACAAGCCATATTCACACCAACCAATGTAAGATTTAATTTGTATTTTTTTAATTTTTAATGACTTAAAGTTAATATACTAGGATATTTTATAATATTTATCGACATTAAAGGCGATACGTTAAAATGTATTATAATATTTAATTATATTTTGTTTATGTAAAACAGTATTATAGTTCGCCACAGCAGAGTCTTCATGCGCGGGTCAGTTGTGCAGAAACGTTGTGCCACATACCGCCTATACTTCAAGAATCTTCTCAGGAGTCTCAGGATTGATGCCCAAAATGTGATATATGATTGGTGCGCTCAAGGTCGTGTTAACCGTATTTTGTTTTTTGCCAGTGTCGTATTTAAGTTAGAAGGGAGAAGCGGTAAAATATCTTGTAATTATTATTGTAATCACAAGCCGTTCCTATATCTCAATAGGTTGTTGGTGTAAAGTGGAGTATGTCTTTAAATGCCGTTCTCGAATTAAATCTAAAATATATGTATAGTTGGCGCAAAAAATATAGTGTAGCAATGTAATGGTATATCCCCTTTAAGTTATGTTGCGGAGCTAGACTCTGAAAGGTATTAATACTTTGTTTACTATTGCTGTCTTGTGCACTGAGCAATCTGACTCTAAAAAACCACGATTTGTCACGTTTGTCCTGCACTGTGAACACTGATAATAATACAGAGTCACATTGTTTTTACTTTTTTTCTCGAGTATCCGATTTTTTATCTGCAGGATCATTTTTCTTGTCGCACTGACTTGCAAAATGTCCGAACGTATCGCAGTTAAAACAACGCACCCATTTTTTTTGCTCTTATTCACAAAATTCTGCGTAGCTTTGTTAAACCTGGAACCACTATCACCATACATGGCCACTGAGTTGTTTTCACAACCCGAAGTTACTGATATATCATGAAGCAACTTGGTTTTGATCGAGTCTGCCAACGGATTACCTGAATTTTCGATCCCCATTATCATTAGCTTGTACGTTTCTGAAATACCAGTTATCTATTCGTCACTAACTGTTAAGCCAATACTTGACAACTTATGAGAGGCAGTTATAACGATGTTAACATATCCCTCAACAGAATCACTATTTTCTAGAGTTGTTATCCGTATACTTAGTGAACCAATACGTCTTGTAAGATATGAATCCTATAAGGCAGCTTCTAAATTGTCCTATCCTTGGTAATTTTTTTGGCATCGGTATCCGGACCAAGTACTGAATCCCACAGTTCTTCGTGCTCTAAATAAGTTTGTACGGCGAACTTACATTCATCGTAACTCTCACGATCTTTAAACTTTTCAATGGACGGCATTTGATACGACGACATGTTTCAGAGTTCGGAAACGTATTTGAAGAATTATCACTTTACCACACCAATTCTGAAAGCCTGTTTTCTGGGCCCATAACCTATTGGTAGAACTATAAATATTGGGATATTATTTTTCTTGGCACGATTATACAAATTTTATTAATTGCTAAATATACAAAACTTACAAACTACAAGGCAAGTATTTTATATTCTGGCATTCATTCGTTTGGGTTGTGCTCAACTGCCCGGGCACTTGACCTAAGTCATTCTACAATTCCAAATATTATCTACTTCCATTCCAAAAGCTTCGTGCTCTCTATATTGGCCACTAGTTTTGCTAGGGGGATTTTTAGTAGTTCTGATGGTTGTATTGTTGCCTTTCCAAAATGCTTCTTCCTGAGTCCTTGTACGTTTTTACATAAGCAGTTGTACTATGCCCTGCGGAAGAGCTCTTCTATTCGTAAAAGCAACTAGTTTGGTTTTCTTTGGGTTTGGGGAATTTCACCTTGGTGACAATCACTAGGCCGTCCGCGAAGACCTGCTTTGATCATTTAGTCTGCAGATCAAGTCATCCACAATTAAATTCAACAATAGTGGTGAGAGTACTCCACCTTGAGGACACCCTTTAGTTGTCCTAACGGCCTACGTTATATTATGCTCTAGCATGGATCTTATCCATCTGCATGTGTCATTGTTTATCCCTCCTATTAAGGGATGACATCGATGGGTTATCAAAAGCACCTTCGGTATCTAGAAATGCTGCAAGGGCTATTTCTTTTTGATTCAAACTCCTTTCGAGACCCGAGACCAAATTATGTAGGGCAGCTTCTCCTGATTTCCCTGCTTGATAGGCCCATTGTAGTCTGTATAGAGAGCTCTCAAGCACTCCTTCTTGCAAATGCATTTGTACTACTACTAATTGGTATGTAGAATTTAGCCTGGATGTACGTTTTTCCCTGGTTTGGGGAAAAACACCACCTTTGACTTTCTCCATGCAATTGGTATATACCCTAAAGCATGGCTACTGCGTAATATCAGAACTAAAGAACCCATTATGATGTCAATTCTCTCTTGCAGGAGCATGGAATATATACCATCTGGTCCAGAATTTTTGTAGGGGTCAAATGAATTTACAGACCATCTGCATGTGTCATTGTTTATCCCTCTTATTAAAGGATGACATCGATGGGTTATCAAAAGCACCTTCGGTATCTAGAAATGCTGCAAGGGCTATTTCTTTTTGATTCAAACTCCTTTCGAGACCCGAGACCAAATTATGTAGGGCAGCTTCTCCTGATTTCCCTGCTTGATAGGCCCATTGTAGTCTGTATAGAGAGCTCTCAAGCACTCCTTCTTGCAAATGCATTTGTACTACTACTAATTGGTATGTAGAATTTAGCCTGGATGTACGTTTTTCCCTGGTTTGGGGAAAAACACCACCTTTGACTTTCTCCATGCAATTGGTATATACCCTAAAGCATGGCTACTGCGTAATATCAGAACTAAAGAACCCATTATGATGTCAATTCTCTCTTGCAGGAGCTTGGAATATATATCATCTGGTCCTGAATTTTTGTAGGGGTCAAATTAATTTACAGACCATCTGGTAAGACGGGGTATGAAGATATTTTTATCGAAACAATTGCCAATTTTCTTAGAGTTTTTAAAATGTTTTCAATATATTGTGGAATTACCTAGAAACATTAAGTTTCATTTAAAACAGTAAGATCTTATTTGTTAGTTTCCAGTCCTCTTTGGTATCCCTTGCTTTGGTTACCGGCCCGTTATCGTAATTTGAATATATCTTTACAGAACCTGGAAAGGGCACAATAAGAAGGGGCTCTAAAGCCTCTTCCTCAGTATTTGTGAACTCTCCGCTCGGCATCTAAATAGAACCTAGTTTATTAGAAGTGTCCCTTTTGAGAATCTTGTTAATTCTGACCCTGACAGAGACACCTTTTAGTCCGCCTTTTTCGCTTTTTTAAAAAGGCATATCTGACATATTACAGGGCTGCCAAAAGACTAACCGCTTAAAGACAATGCTATAGAGCACTAAATAATTGGTTATTTCAAATTTACTTCAATATTGTCTATTTCGCTGATTTTATTTTAATTATTTCTAAACATAGAATTGAAAAATTTCTGTAACATAATTTATGGATGACCCCTTATAATAGCTGATGAAATTTTAATTTTACTACCCTCAATTCTGAATATTTCTCGGGAAAAATGAATAACGAAACAAATTTCTTATTTTCGGAGAGAGAAAGGAAGTTGTGGCAACGTCGACGAAAAATGTTGAATGAACAATTTGTGACCGTGTCTGTCGAGACGGAAATCGCGGTCTGCCGCGGCGCGGTCGCCAGTATATGTTTGTCACGGACATGATAACTTCGCCCTTTCCGAGCCACTGTTTACTGCCTAACAATAGTGCTCTATCTCCTAGTGTACCGAACAAGTTTTTAAAAAGCTTCTTGTGGAACCAGCAGTGTTTTTTAACGATTAAACAAGCTGTGACTCCGTATGTTGGGTTTTGGAATAGTTTTTTGTTCTTCCATCAATCAGTTCCACTACAAATTATGGAAACTAGGTATTGTTTTTTATTATTTTCTTTTGTTATTGTAGTAGTAGTAGTCATTAATTAAGAATTCGTAACCGACAATGATGTGTGTGTTTATATACACTGAAATGTTTTGTTTTTACGTTTAAAAAAGTTTTGTTTGATACCGACTTGCATAGTTTCGAGTTGAAAGCCTGTCGGGAAAATAATTTCGTGTCGGAACGCCCATAAGGTTCGTAACCCTAAATCCGACAGTCTCTCTCTCCCCCTAGCTGCATATATATCGACGATTCCAGTGCAGGCGTACCAAGGGTGTGTCTTTTTCCATTTCTTTTTATACAGACACACACAATCGATTCCGATTTCTTTTAATTTATTGTTTTAATTAACACAATGTCAACTTATCCCTACCTAGATTGCTACCTACCGAATTTTTGCAAGGTTATTAGCACGCATCTGTCGAAATAATATCGAAATTCTGCAGTTACTTTGAATGATATTAGGTATATTGACGAAAGTGTACGTGGGATTTTTTTTTAATTTACTACTTTATTTGCGACATAGCCAAACAATGGATTACGAGGGTTATTATTCAGGTAATTTCATTTTTCAACAAAATTTATTTTATTCTCTGGAAGGTCACTTGCTCCCTCTTTTTTTGAGTCTAATTTTAATCACGTGTTATGAAATCTATCTAATAGGTTATTAGATTAGGTGTCAAACAAAACGTTTTTTGTTTTTTTTTCCATTTAACACGGAAGTTATAATTCGGTGCCGATGGGAAAATTTTTTGAGAAAACCTATAAAAATCAAGCTAGATTTAATTTTCTTATTGTTCCTGCTTCTCGTCATCATCAAACCTTTCATCAGTGGCGCGCCAAGCCATGCGGTCGCCTTTGTGCAAAATATAATTTTACACCCCTTACCCCTGATAAATAAAATTAAAATACGTTCTAATAGTAGGTACCTATATTCAATTTTGATACTGATATATCAAATAAAGGGATACACTCAAAATTGAAATACTTATCTAATTTTGAAATGAAATATGTGTTACATGTTAATTTATATACCATAATGTATTATATTATTGTAAATCATTTGTTGTCAGCATGACACCTGACTAATCCCCATAACATTTAGATGTTGACAAGTCGTAGACAAAGGATTAACGAAGAATGTAAAAAAACAAAAGCAATAACAAAATAACTTATTGGAAGTACTCTTTTCATGCTTTTTTTTCGGCAAAATCTTTAATCAACTCGTCTAAAAGAATTTGTACACATTCAGCTTTTCTGAAAGACCGCTATTTAAAGGGGGAGTGCTAGCTTTAGGTTAAGCTAGCACCCCCACCTTTACAAAATCAAATTTTAATAGCATTAATTTGAACTTTGAATATAGGACTAATTTGTACCCAAAAAATTAGAATTTTTGTCCATCCAGTTTTCATTGTAAAAGACTATTTAATGTAATGTGGGGGTGCTGGCTTGACCTCAAGCTAGCACCCCCAGCTTTACAAAATCAAATTTTAATAGCATTAATTTGAACTTTGAATTTAGGACTAATTTGTACCCAAAAAATTAGAATTTTTGGCCCATCCAGTTTTCATTGTAAAAGGCTTTTTAATGTAATGTGGAGGTGCTGGCTTGAGGGCAAGCTAGCACCCCCAGCTTTACAAACTCCAATTTGAACACCATACATTCTAACTTTCCATTCAGGACTAATTTGTACCCAAAAGCGTTTTTTTTAATTATTATATTATTTATTCTGTTTATAAAAGATAATAAATTAGACCAGATGTTTAATAAATTTCCAAGTACCTAAATGCTTAAAAAAATTGAAATTATCGATATGACTCCACTGGTTTATTTTTTGTGGGGTTAAGTAAGATAGCCAATAGATGACACTAGTTAGGCAGACTTGACTCAGAAATTTGACACCCCCAAAATAAGCATTGACAATAGCTGACACACTTTCAAACCAATAGGTGACAGTATCAAATGTAAAATTAATATTTATTGAGATAGTTTCAATATTTAAAATAACATTCAAATAACTGACAGCTAAGAATTAGGATAAGCTAAAATATATTATATTTCTTTCACAGGTAAAGATGTGGTAAATAAATAACTAATTCTTTCACCCCTACAATTTATTTGAGGTTGTGAAACTTTTCCAGTTACTTGTTCAATTTTTATGGTGAAACAGTCATTTTCCTTCAGGATAAATTATTTTTTTTTTCTTTATCAATTGACTTCAATCCCATGACCTCAATATTTACAGAACCTTTCTGTTGGATAACACAAAGGTACATAAATATATTTTGATTGATTTCTTTTCCCTCCAACCATTTGGCATATGATGAAATCTCCTTCCTTTAATGTTTCTGCACTAACTTCTTCATCATTACTTATGTTATCTGAAATATCAGTGTCATCATCAAGAGGCAGAAATGTCACTTTCAACATCCGTTTTTCTTTTTTTCTGCTTTATTTGATTCATTTGTTCAATTCCTTTCTTCTCATTTCTTTTGTACTCTTATTTCTGCTCTCCTTTCCTTTTCTTTGTGCCTCTTTTCTTTTTACTTTTAAAGTAACTAATTGCATTGGGAGAGTTGATAACTGCAGGTAATTTTTCTCGTCGTATTTTCACACACTTGTTATCCAATTTGTTACCAGGCCAAAATAGAGCTCGTTTGAAAGGCCATGGAACATTTGAATCTACATTTCCATAATCTATAAATAGTGTTCTATTTCTTCTTTTTCTCTATTCATTTGTCCATCTTCTGATGTAATTTCCAAATTTTTTGTCCTCTCTTGAGTATGTTTCTATTTATTTGTTGTGCTCAGTTCCTCCATTTGCTGAAGTGCTTGGTCAGGTTCCTCAATAGCAATAGCTTCATTTTTTGATGTTTGTTTTTTTGAATTTGACTCCCTTTGATTACTTTGAGTGCCTTCAATGGATTCAATTGCATGCGTAGCTATTTCTGTATTTGGTTCTGCTTCCCATTTGTTTTCTTGTTTTTCATTTCTAACCTAGAAGTGAATTTATTAATAATGTTTTACTTATTAAAGTAATAGGAAATTTACTTCTACAACTTCTAATTTCAACTTAGTTTTTTTCCATAAATTATAAAGTGATACATACATCTTCTTGTGTTCCATTCCAATCAACTCCTGTTTTTTTCCACTTTTCTTACCCAATCTCCTTCTCAAGAAAGCTGAGAAATGTTTTTACTTCATTATAATTTGAAGTTTGTTTTGAACTTCCAGTTTGTCCTAAAGAGATTGCTTGAGGATTCCAATGCATCAATCCGCATTTTCTAAAACCATTCGTAAAAATTATGGGTTCAATATTTTTCAAAATAGAATCAAGAAGAGGAGGAAAAACTTTCTTTTTGAGTTCTTGCCCCATGTGTGACATTCTCCATTCAGTTATTTGTTTCTTCTAATCAGTTTTTAAGCTGTTAAAGACAGCTACATCCATTGGTTGCAAAATGTGTGTTGCATTCAGATATAACGCAACAAGCACAATGCCATTTTTTGAGCACAGCTCTGACAAATGATAGGAAAGAAGAATACAACAGGTGGGCTAATATTTTCTTGTTTCAACCAAGGTATAAAGATATTAACCATATATTCAAAAAACAATTCTTGGGTCATCCAACCATTTTCAGACCGTCCTATCGCCCAGTGTGCAGGAATCGCTTCGGCAATATCCAAAGGGATTCACTGGTAACGGAATACAACCATAGGGAGAGCTATCTGACCAGCAGCATTAGCTGTTAATAAAGTAGTAATATTCTCTTTTTCGTCATTAGCGCCAGCTAAGTAAATAGTTTTGCTGCCTCTGCCAGAACTTTGTTCCCCTTAGGGTTCAAATCAAAAGCAGTTTAATCGGCATTGAATACATTTGAAGGATTATTCAAAACAGAAAAAAGATCATCTTGTTTCAGGTATGCTTCTACCTCTGAAAACCAACTGATAAGACTCTCTTGAGTCACACTTGCTCGGGATATGGTTAAGATTTGGTAAATTCTATTGCTAATTCGTGTATGTTGTGCTCTGAATAATTTATACCACTTCACTCCAGGAGTTTTATCCAGGTCCATTTCTGCTGCTCATTTGACAACACTTCCCATTAATACTTCTTTTGTGACAGAGAATCCAGCTTTGGCTAAGTGAAAAATCCATTTAACTGAGAGCTCTTCTTGTTCTGGGCTGAATATACCTTTCGGACCCATTGGCTTGGTAGCTGTCCTTTAACTTTATATAGTAAAGTAACTCTTGGTATACCATATTTTTTAGCTACCAAAACTGAACTGCCATTTTTCACTTCCTCAATAGCATTAAGTAAACTTTATATAGTAGTTTGTAACTTATTCATATAAACCTAGTTCAATATGATGGAAAACACTGAATTATTGAATAAACCAAATTAAAAAAAAATATGGAAACCTAATAACTGATATGTGTCAGGTATGGGTTCATCAGATTTATGTCATACCTAATGATTGACACCCCAGCTAACCTGCAAACTACATTGGTATATCAGGTGATTTTAATATTAAAAATGCTTTCATGGCCGTATTTGTGTGTTCCATTTCAAAGATACATACTGTTTTCAAAGCCTACAAAATATAATAAAAACAAGTGGTCAACATACCTTGACAATTTCATCTATATGATCATCAAAAATAGGTGTCATCCATTCGTGCTGCCACCTTATTTAAAATCAAAAATTGACAGTAACAAGGCAACATTAATGGTTAATAGCACCGAATAAGGTATGAAATGAATCAAAACATCAATATTTTGAAAGAATTTCATTATCATCTATTTGTTTTTTGTCCAGTTTGAGCATATGATTTAAACTATTTTTAATTATTATTATTAATATTAAATGCTTTAAATTTTCTTTCTTTCTGCAGCTGCCTATCTACAATTCTTGGATATTGGTAGAGATGTAAAATTCTAGGTAATAATCTTTTGGAGAATATTCTCAAGTTAGAGAATCCTTGAACAGAATTTGCAATTATATGCTGTCTTCCCATGGACATTTTTTGTATTAAAATATTTCCAAACGTTACTTCTCGGTTTTGTGGTATCCTTCAATTTATTTTGCTCCATGTTCCCGTTTCTAGGGGATTTCCCTGAATCACTGTTGCCAGCCAGATGTAAAACACTGTTGCCAAAATTATAGAAAAGGTGAGAGAACTTCAAAATTTTAAAAATTATTGTAACATTTTTCAGTGTAAATTATGTAGAAAAAGATCTCTAGATAATATTCTCGGGAGAATTTTCTTGAATATTGAAGGATTCTGTGTTTTTTGCTGTATGAGGGACATCCTTGATGTTTCTGAGACCTGTCCACTCTCTTATGTTTCTCAGTCAAGACATCTTCTTCCGGCTCCTTCTACTTTGTATCTTGACTACAATTATTATCTGCACGAATTGATATTTTCTTTGGAAGTGGCATCATTAACTGTATAAATTGAACAATTGAAAATAGGTTCTTATTGTCCATTTATTCAAAGGGGTAGTTGCCCCTAGTAGGTTTAAGAAGCTGATTTTATTCAAAAAGTATAATTTCACGTGTTTTATTAATTTCCAAGTAAATCGTTAAAAAATTTGAAATTATCAGAAGTAATTAAAAATTATTCATTTTCGAATGTAGGACTAATTTGTATCCACAAAATTAGAATTTGTACCTACAAAATTAGAATTTATACCCACACAGTTTTCCCTGAAAAAGGCTTTTTAATGTGGAGTGCCTGCTCAACTCACAGCAGTCATTCTGAAGTTCAAAATGGACCGAAATCTAAATAAAGTCTTAAATTAACTATGAAACCTAGCCAACTACTTACTTTCTGGACTTTTCTTCGTTTTGATATTATGTATTGCTTTACCTCTGATAATAAATATATTGATTAATGACAATCAATATTTTTTGTCATAGATACATACTCTTATTTTCAGTGAGGTCTTTTGGGGTAACCACACCACAATGCTTTGAAGAGGCAAAAAAATTAATTTTCTTTCCCTAGTCCAGGTGTGCAATAAGGCACAAATAGGTTAGAAGATAAGAACAGCATCATATTATGGTGTTATCACTTTTTTTGACTGCTGGGTGGTTTAGTAAAGATGTGCTGTATATGATATTATAGAGGGCTTTCATATCTGATTGGATGAAAAATTGAAAAATATTTTTTTGTCACACTGTAGCTAAAACCGAAAGAAGCCAGTGGTGATATTTTTTGTTTTTCAGATGATGTCTTCATCTATTTCCTAATAATAAATAAAATTAAAGGATTTGCCCTACAATTATCCAAATAACAACGGTTGATAATAACTTGTATCAATTAGCCAGAGTCCTGCATTATGATCCACCGAGATATGCACGTCCTGTGTCTAAATCTGATGTTGGCCATTACAAGACAGTGATACAGCAGAATGTCAAATAGTACAATGTATGAATCCGACTGTCTAAAAAAAGGTGGACCAAGTCCATAATCACACCTTTATCATTCCTTCTATTATAGATAATTAGATAGATATTCTTTATTAGTTCCTTCAAAAATACCTTTTCAGGTGTAGAACATGTCAATATTACTACAAAAAGTAGTCAGTAAAAATTATGACTATTATAGTACCTAAATATATACATATAAACACAAACAGTGTAAATAGGTCATAAACAAAGTGAAATTAACAATTTTGGTACAGTCCCCATAAGCAATATATATCTATATACATACATACAGGCACCTAGATACCAGATAACACATTATAGATAAAATCTAAAGGTAGAACAGTAAATCATAAGAATAACAAAAATTACAGAATATCACAAGTGAAACAAAATAAATATTAATGCCTGAATGTACCTGCAAAACAATCATCCAGTGAAACAAACACAAATGTAAAATTAACAGTATACATAAAATCAGAAGGTGAAAGACAGTGGTGAAAGACAGTGAATCTTAAAAATCACAAGATAAGTAAAATAAAATAACTATTACTACTCTAATGTATCTGTGAAATACTCCTCCAGTGAATAGTATGCTTTTGTAAAAAGCATGTTTTTTAATTTAGTTTTCAGCTTCTTGATGTGCTGTGTTCTCAATGACTCTGGTAGTTTGTTATATATGTTGATTACTGAGAAAGGGACATTTTTCTGTATATATGTGAAATTGGGCCTAATATGCAGAAGATTGTTTTTATTTCGAGTATTATGTCTGTGATTTCTGTCATAACATGTATAAAGTGCCATATTTTCAGTTACAAATATTACAGCTTCGTAGATCAACATACTAGTTGAAGTAAGAATCTTCTTATCCACGAATAAAGGCCTACAACTGTCTCTAAGTGGTATATTAAATATGTTTCTTAGGCAACGCTTTTGCAGTATGGATATCTTATCAACATCAGTAGACAACCCCCAGAAAAGGATTCCATACCTAATATGACTTTGTACATAGGCATAATACGCTAGCAATGCTGCTTCTATGGATATATTTTGTCTAGTAACTTTCAACGCATAGCAGTATCTCAATAAATTTTTCGAAAGTTCCCTTATATGACTTTTCCAATCTAGTTTCGAATCGAGCGTGATACCAAGAAAAGATAGTTTAGATTCAGGATTTAAGGAGGTTGTACCATAGTTGACGCTGTCCATATTATTTTTTTGACCAAAGTGAATGATTTGAGTTTTGTTGGTGTTCAACTTCAGATTATGTATTGTGAAATATTCCTCCAGTGTACTCAAAGTTTCAGTGATGCTGCCCTGTACTGATTCATGATCATCATAACTGAATATAATTGAGCAGTCATCAGCATATTGAACCATGTATGCACTTATAACTTCCGGAGCATTATTAGTATAAATTATATACAATAGGGGGCCCAGCACTGATCCCTGAGGAACACTAAGAGTAATAACTATATAAGAATGCGCATGTTAGGAGATAAACTATGAGGTTAAAATAATTTCAATAATTACTTACTATTGATTATATCAAACTTATTAGTTTTGAATAGAATACTTGTAATTTAGATTTACCTATAATTTAATTAAAATTACCACTAGAACTGTAATTTACTCACATCAAAGGTTTTATTAGAATTTAGAATAATTTTGAAGATGTATTCAGCTGTGGTGTTTAAATTCATTATAGTCACAGCTGATACCTATGCCAAATTGAACACCTCTCTAAAAAGTAGTTTTCTGTGCAAAATATTAGTACTATGTTCGAAAATTAATTAACTTTAGTTACTTTCAACGATTTACTTGGAAATTAAGACATGATCTAATTTATTATGATCTTTTATAAACAAAATAATATAATAATGAAAAACGCTTTTGGGTACAAATTAGTCCTGAATTGAAAGTATTAATTTATAGTGTTAAAATTGGGTTTTGTAAAGATGGGGGTGCTAGCTTGAACTGAAAGCAGAACTCCCACATCACAGTGGGAACTGGGTAGGTAAAAATTCAAAATTTTTGGGTACAAATTACAAATTCGAAGTTTGAATTTATGCCATTAAAATTTGATTTTGTAAAGGTGAAGGTGCTCACTTGAGCTCAAGCTAGCACAAATGTGGGGTGCTTGCTTTAATGACGTAATTCTCCGACGAGCTTCTTCATTCATGCTGAAAATTTATTAAATAAATTCAAAAATTTAATTAAATTGCACCCAACCCTTTGACTATTTCATTAAGAAATGATAAGGTCGTATCTAATATAGAGAAGAATACTTTGTAATTCATTTTCTGGTCTGTTATTGGTTTGTCAGTACTTTCATAATTAAACTGTCTTTTCTTTTTTCTTTTACAAACTGTAGGTGAAGATAAAATCTTTCTTCTTCAGCCCGCTCCCTGATGTCTATAAGCAGGGTAGGCATTTGTGTTTTATGTGTATATTTGTGTTTTTGCTCTATATTATTATGTTTATAATCAAACATTTTTAAACAAATGATAAACATTTAGACAGCGCGAATTAAAATTACGAATAAAGTACTATGGGGGAGGAAGAAAAAAAGGAGAAGAGTGGAATTTTATAATAATGATGCCAAATAAGAAAACTATGTGTCGTTTTTGTAACAGTAAAGTGGGTGACAGAATTTTTGTATGCATGGATATTTGTGTAAATTTACATGGAAATATCCATTAAAAATCCATACAAAAACGAATGTGCATAAAATTGTTTGCTAGCTACAAGTAAAAAAAGGTTTTTATTTTGTTTAGACAGTCTAAACAAGATTTTAGATTTATACTTTGATTCTGCATTAATTTACTTAGAGAATTGATTTTAAACAAAATATTGTACCAGATTACTACAGAGCATAAAAAAATGTAGTATTCGATTTTTGTTGGGAGCGATGGAGTGTGATGAAATCTTTTAAAGATGCCGATACACCCATAACTTTTAAAACAGCCTAATAAACCTCGCAAATTTAATATCTCAAAGGATAAAATTTTAATTAATAAAAAATAAAACCAGATTAAAAAAATAAAAACAATAAACTTATTAAACAACAAGAAATATTGTAACAACTAATTTTATTAGAATGTAAGAAAATACAGTGTCTTATTTCGTGATGTTATTTACCAAAAAACGGATTCAATAATTTCAAAATAATAATAATAATATAGGTATTTAAAATCAATAATCAGCTATATTTACCTACTTTGTTTTTAGTTCACTTATTTTATTTTTGGTAATGCTGAATTGGTTGAAGATTATTTAAACGAAAAACTTTTTAATTGATGAAAATGGAGGACATTTTGAACATTTAATGTAATTTTTACATTCTAATAAAATTAGTTATAGGTAGGTTAGTTCTTACAATATTTTTTTTTGTTTAATAAGTTTATTGTTTTTATTTTTTTAATCTGGTTTTATTTTTTATTAATTATAATTTTGATAAATAAAATTGTCACCCATCAGTATCCTTATAATAAAATGTTAAATTTCGTTACTGAGTGTTCAATTTTTTAAGGGTGTTTCACCTGATAACATCCATAAATGGTTTATTTGCACTGTAGCTCCAACCATTGAAAATGGATATATAATATGTCATATCAGGCGAATGAGAATTAAAAAAGGAAACGAAAAACGTCAAAATATACAGGGTGCCCCATTTAAAACAACATAAGTTTGCATTATATTTCCTTAGTGAGCCCCCTAACAAAAAAATTCTGTGCGCCACTGAACTTTTTAATATTATATCTATCAAAAGTTTTTATAACGTTTTTTTTATATTTTTCTTAATTAAGAAGTTTTAGTACCTTGTAGTTTTCGACAGTTTTCAATAATCGCCCTGTATCTTCCAACTGCAGGGAGTTACTAAAGATTTAATTAGGCTATCGTTACATTAACAAAAAATAAGTCATAACATCTTAACTGCTTTTCTTCTATCTCTTCTAGTTTACGAGCAAAACACACCCAATTTGGGACACCCCGTACAGTCGAAGATTATAGAGTAATAATTTTTTTTTGTAGATCTAAAGGAATAGTTTCTTATTTTTGAGCCGATTAAATTTATCAATTAATTTCGCCGAAATAGTTTGTCATGTCGCTGCTTTTATTTTTATGTGTGCATCGAAAATATTGCTCCATTGCAGAATCAAATTTGGTGAACGTTTCTCTTAATTTTATGAAGTTTCTGTTATTATTTTCTTATAATTTGTTAGATCTATCACGTAAAGCTAAACATTGACGACAAAAAAAACTGCATTGCTGAAATAATTCTTTCAATGACAGGATACCTGTATTTGTTGGTTTCTAAGCAATTTAACGGAAATAAGCTTGTCTCATCTTTGAAAAACTAATAGAAACATAATGGAGAGTGGATTTATTAAGACAAACAATGAACAAATGACGTCACAGCGCTGACGTCACAAGTATTGGCGTTTTCTCGCGAAATTTGAAACGTTATTTAAAAAACATGATTTTTAAGATTTTGGTCTTATTTAAAAAAAAATATTTGCGGTTGTATTAGGCACTTAACGCACGATATAAAACAATTTCCCAAAAATAGTCAACATCTCTATTATGTCTTTGTTTTGCAATCCCACTCTTTTCATGATTTCTTTCTCTTTTGTACCTACATTTAATGGTGATTAATTTATTATTCTTGGTAACAAGCATTATTTTGCAAACATTTTTTATTAGAATATCCATTGGGGTTTCTACGAGGTCGTGCATAAGAATTTACATATGCAAAAAATAAAATACAAATAATACTTCATGGCCATGATATTGCCCGTTTGTTTAATGTACACTAAGTTGATCATAATTAGAGCTGGCACTGGCGCTTTCTTCTATAACCGTCGCAATTCGCATATGAATTATGTTCATTGCAATGAAACTCAAATTTTATGGTCGGCATTGTATCTTTTTTCTAATAAACTTTGTATCAAGTGAAATCCTTTTGAGAGGTCTTCAATTTCACCTTTGTCAGAAGGTTCCAAACATAAGTTTCTCAACATATTGAAGAGGTTAAGTTTTTTATGCAGCAGACCAACCGAAATCCTAGTTATTAGTGAGAATTTCGACGTTGTCCTATCCCGTTTCCGGGCTGCATATTCGGAATTCGGCGACACATTAGGTGCTCGTATTACGTATTAGGCTAATTCGTCAACGATTTACGAAGTACCAATAGCACACTTTGAAGCTTCAAAAACTGTGCTAATGGCTGCAAGATGCCTGTTATGTAATAATTATGTACTTCTTCTTAAGGTGCCGACTTCTTGCGAAGGTTGGCGACCATCATGACTAATTTTATTTTTCTGACTGCTGCCCTGAACAGGTCGTTTGATGTACAGTTGACCTATTCTCTGAGATTTCGAAGCCACGACATCCGTCTTCTTCCTATGCTTTCTTTTCCCTATTTTACCCTGGATAATTAGTTGTAGCAGCTTGTATCATGTACCTCTCATTACGTAGCCCAGGTATTGGATTTTTCTGACCTTTACCTCTTGGGACACTTCTAGATCCATTGAGACTCTCCGCAAGACTTCTTCATTGGTAATTCTGTCAAGGTATCATATCCGGAGTACACTTCTGTAAAGCCACATCTCGAAGGCATCTATCTTTTTAAGCATTTGTTTTGTTAGAGTGGCAGCTTCTATTCCATAGAGCATTATTGTAAATATATAGCATCTTAGCATTCATATTTTAAGGTAGTTACTCAAAGTTTTACAACAAAAGAATTGCTTCATTTTAATAAAGGTGTTACATGTTATTTCGATTCTTGTTTTTAATTCTGATGAGTAATCATTGTTGTCGTTGATCAGGGTTCCTAGATATTTATATTTATAGACTCACTCTATTATCTGATTGTTTACAATCAGTTGTGTGTTTTGATTTGGTTTTTTGGTAAAGATCCTGAAATTGTTTTATTAAGGTTCATATTCAAGCCATAATGGATACTTGTTTCATACACTTTTTGGACCATTCTTCTCAGGTCATTTATACTTTCTGCTAGCAGTACGGTATCATCTGCATATCGTAAATTGTTTATAGGAACTCCGTTTACTACTACTCCAGCTCCTTCATTGTATAATGCCTCCCTCATGATGACTTCCGAGTACATATTAAACAATAGAGGAGAAAGTATATACCCCTGTCGTACACCACATTTGATGTTGATGTTTTTTGTGTATTTATTATCTATCTTGATGTTTGCTGTTTGGTCGTAATATAGGTTTTCAATAATTCTGGTATCTATTTACTTTTCTCTCAGAATTTTGATAAGTTGTTCATGACGGACTCTGTCAAATGCTTTCTGATAGTCCACAAAGCAGGCGTACACATCCTTGTTAACATCCAAATAGCGTTGAGTCAACACGTTTATACTAAATAATGCTTCTCTCGTGCCAACTCCATAATGGAACCCTAACTGTGTATCGCTAATGTCGTTATCCAGTTTTTTATACACACGGTTGTGTATTATTTTTAGAAATAATTTGAGTGTATGGCTCATTAGGCTTATGGTCCTATGATCTTTACATAATCTTGCGTTTGCTTTCATGGGAGTCACAATGAAGGTAGACACCAACCATGCATTTGGTATCATTCCTGATCTGTAGATCGCTCAGCAAGTGCATCCAAGCTATGTTCCTTAAGCAGTTTCATCATTTCAATGGGTAGTTCGTCTGGACCAGGTGCTTTCCCGTTCTTCATGTTCTTCAATGCGTATTCTATTTCATCTGTTGTTATTTCTGATCCGGTTTCTATATCGTTTTCTGGGGGTAAGGGGCTATTTCTGTCATCTTCGAACATCTTTTTGATGTATGTTTTCCATGTCTTAACCTTTGATGTCAGCTCCACCACTATATTCCCATTATCATCCATCAGTATATCTGCATTCATCTTATTATAATTTCCAGTGATCTCCTTAACCTTTTTATGAATATTAAAGGAGTCATGTACTTTTTGCAGTTTTTCAATTTCGGCACATTTTTTATTCAACCATTGTTCTTTCGCCTCTTTTACTTTCTTTTTTATTTCCCGATGTATACTTTTATATCTGCTGTTATCAGTGGTCTTAGCCTCTCGTCTTGTTCTGATTAATTCGATAATTTCATCGGTCATCCAATCGTTTTTCTTTTTCTCATTCGCCCCGCTCAACTCTTTGTTTCCTATTTCAAAAATTGTATTTTTAGTTTTCTCCCATTCGATGTGTATATCTCCCTTATCTCTGCTGTGTGCTGTCTGCAAGTCCTTCTTCAACCCTTAATCTAGTTTCGCTGTTTCTTAATCTCGTGACGTCCATTTTGTTACTCTTCTTGGACCGTTTGATACGTTTTAAAGCTAGTTTGAATGTTGCAACTACAGGGTTATGATCTGATGCCATGTCTGCCCCTGGGTATGTCTTGGCTGTTTATATACTACCTGACTGAAATTATTGCGAAATACCAAGAGAGATTTCTCCGCTACGAAAACAATCGAACTTTTTAAATTTAGTACATTTAATTCCAGGGGGCACAATTATTCATATATTTTAATAATGTTTTAAACAGAATAAGATTCAAATAAAGTTCATTGGTCTATAAATTTGGAATAAACAAATATATTGATTTAAGCGGGTAAAAATATAAAGCTAGTTGATTGAACAGTTTTATCAAAATTCTGGTCAAACCGTTTTTTCATCAAAAACGTCCTTCACAGTATATGCACGATCCATCCATTATTTGTGAAAAAAATTATATTATTCATTATTGTCCCTTTAGATTTCAATTACTGTTTATCTCATCTCAATAAAAGAGTTAAATCAATATTATGTAGAGCTTAAAGAAATAAACGATTTTAAAGATTAAAACTAACTTTTCCGCATTTGTGGCCCTGAACAATGTTCTATCATAAAATTGTTACTTGTATACACTTCGGGGGATGTATCCTGCTAACAAACCGAAATTTCTCCAAACATAAACAAAAATTTAGTATATCTGGATTTATAGGACCCGCTGTACTCGCTCTAGTCAACTGAAAATCAATAGGGTACATCTGTGAGACACCTCGAACAATATTCAATCATAAAATTGATCAATCTTATACTCTCTCGAGACTATCGTGCTAACAACTTTAAAATCTCCAAAAATGACAAAAATTTCGTACTTCAAGTACCATAGCACCCGTTGTACTGGCTTTAGTGAGCTGAATATCAATAGGATTCATCTTTGAGACGCTCTGAATAATATCCAATCATAAAATTAGACTTGTATATACTGCGGAGGCTGTATCGTGCTAACAAACTGAAACTTGTCCAAAAATGACACAAATATCGTACTTAAAGTACTGTAGCACCTGTTGTATTGGCTCCGGTGAGCCGAAAATCAATAGGGTTCATCAGTGAGATGTCCTGAATAATATCCAATCATAAAATTGGTGACTTGTTGAACTCCGGAGGCTGTATGGTGCTAACAAACTGAAATTTCCCAAAAAATGACAATATGTCGTACTTCAAGTACCATAGCACCCGTTGTACTGGCTCGGGTGAACTGAAAATCAATAGGGTTCATCTGTGACACGTCCTTAACAATATTCAATCATAAAATTGCTGACTTATTGCACTCTGGAGGCTGTATCGTGCTAACAAGACATGTAAGGAAAAGTGGCCGACGACATACACACAGGATTTTTTTCTTCTAAAAACCGTTTTTTGTGTTGTTGTTGATGGAAAACGTAAAAATAACTCAAACAAAATTCCAACTTTTTTTGGGGTAAACCAATACTTCTCTCGCATATAGAAAGGTTGGGCGGAAAAGTAATACATAAATGTACTACATAGGTACTTTACGAGTCTAATGCCCGATTTCACCAACCATTTCCTAAAGTTAGGTAATACCTAAATCATATTTTGAAATTGCTAAATCCAATTTACGTTTCACCAAGCGCTAAGTTAATACCTAAGAGTGATAATAATGGTATTTCCTATCATTCTTAGGTGTTTCTTAGCGCGTGGTGAAACGTAAATTGCATTTAGCAATTCCAAAATCCCATTTAGGTACTACCTAACTTTAGTAATTGGTTGGTGAAATCGGGCTTAGAATGGTGAAATGAGCTTGAAAACAGAACGAAATTTCCTTTGACCAATCAACGGTCGTGTTTGTACGTTTGCCCTTGCAAATGTGATGAAGGTTATCTCAGGATTTGCTGGTGTTTTGGACAATCTTATGAGGATACCTTA
Organism: Galeruca laticollis; assembly: GCA_963921935.1. NCBI lineage: Eukaryota > Metazoa > Arthropoda > Insecta > Coleoptera > Chrysomelidae > Galeruca > Galeruca laticollis. The sequence continues at coordinate 102,749,016 of OY998177.1, forward strand.
CAGGAATACTTTCATTTGAAATTTTTTGTAAATTCCATAAAATGGCCCTAGATCTTGTATGGGTATTCCTCTAAATCGTATCTGAACAAAGAAAATCTCAATCATATGCCCTTTCTTCAAATCAATTTGAGAAGAATTCGATAGGGTTGTAAAATTCGTTCAAAAGAAGCATGATTTCGTCTCTATTTCTTAATTTTTATGTAGACTTACGGAATATCTCGCGAAATAGCTTCATTTCGTCCAAAATTGCAATTTTCTTATCAAACTTGTTTATCAAAGATATAAAAAATATATTTCAAATGTTTTGAAATGCAAACAATTAAAAATAATAATTTTTTTATCTAAATCTTTTCCATTCGAAATAATACACATTACATTACCAGAATTAAAATTTTGCAAGATCCCTGTTTTGAAATTATTAACCAATAAACATATTAGCAAGATTTCTATGTTTTTTGTAATTTACCAATTTCTCTTCAAGGTTAGCATCAAGGTATTCTTATTGTTATATTCATTATTATTTGTTTAATTTTATTGTCGGTACACACTATACAATAGCATACAATGTCTCGACATAGATTTAAATATTGGGTCTCCTAGGAACGATAACGAGGTGTTTTTATAACTGTGAATTTATTAGGCTTATTTCAGAATGAAATAGGACTATTGTAGAGAGTAAATTTATATATACACTGTGGAACAGCCAAATGGAATAAATTCGATAACGAATAAATGAGAGCGTGTTGGGAAAAACGCTTGGACACGTCGATTTGTATTTTTAGATGCGCATTTTTTTCAAAAAAAAATAATTATATAGGGTGTGTCATGTGACAGTAGCTGATACCAACTTTCCTATTTTAAATACAACCCCCTGTATATTATTAGTTTTTTGGATTCTTCAGAAAATTCTAGACATAATTCATGTACAATGTCCCATACCTATCTTCAACTGTTTCGGAAATATTAAGTGTTTTCAGATGTATTACAAAAATTAACATTAAAAAAAGAAAATTATTTTATTTCACAAATTCGCTACATTACAATCAATACTTATTTCCCATTTAGCTCTTAATATTGAGAAAATAAGCAAAAACCATTAATGCGTGCCTTTTTACTGATATGAAATAAAAAAAATACAAAAACAGTTGTGTTTATTTTCATATAAAACTCGTAGCCTTAGCAACTTGTCTGTCTGCATGACAGTAGTGATCAGTGTCAGTGCTATTGTCGTTTGAATTTCGTTAACTGTACGTAATAATATCAGAAAAATGGTTCATTTAACAGAAATGCACAAAATAACCATTCTACCAATGATTGCTTAGGGAGATAACACACGGACACAAATGGAAGTTTCTCGCTTATTTCATGTAAGACAGACAAAAAAAGTAGTTGCCAATGAACTAAGCGATGATACAAAATTGGATGTTATGCTTGAGTTTCAAGAAAACCTACATAATTCTGGTCGAAAAGCAGCCTCACTGTTCAACATTAGCCACACATCAATTTTTCGAATATTAAAGGAAAGTAAAATGCATCCCTATAAAATGATGCCAACTCAGGAGCTAATGGAAGACGATTTCGACAGGAGAACGTATTTTTGTGAACAAATGATGGAAATGTTAGATAACAATATGATCCAATTAGAAGATGTTTTGTTTTCTGATGAGAGCACATTTACACTTCACGGTCATGTTGATCGTCAAAATTGCCGCTATTGGACTAATGAGAATCCTCACTGGATCAGAGAGGAACATACGCAATATCTTGAAAAAGTTAATGTTTGGGCAGGAATTGTTGGAAATCATATCGTAGGTCCCTTCTTCATTGATGGCAACTTGAATGGAGATAAATATTTAGAACTGCTCCAAAATAATGTCGTGCCAACTTTGACAAACTTATATCCTGATCCAGCAAACCCACAAGTTCGTGCCAATATACTATGGTTTCAGCAAGATGAAGCACAAATCAATGTCCGGCAGTACCTGAACCAAAATTTTCCAAATCGGTGGATAGGGAGGCGCGGATCGATAGAATGACCAGCACGATCTCCTGATCTGACGCCATTAGACTTATTTTTGTGGGGATATGTCAAAAGTATTGTATACCAAACTAAACCACTCAACTTATATGACTTAAAAAGAGGAATCACGCTTGCGATTAGATCAGTCACGCCTGAGATGTTGAGTAACGTTAGAAGACATTTCTATACCAGATTAGCATGTTGCCAAGGCGTTCGCGGCGAACATTTTGAACATCTCTTAAGGCGGGTCCAGATCAAGCGCGCCGATCCGCGCCGCGCCAAACGTTGCAGGCGCGTTCAATTTGGACGGGTTACCGCGCACAAACGCGCAATAACGTGCACGAACAAGCGTTCGCAAACATTATCCACTTGTTGTCGGTACATCAAAGAAATTTGCTTGTTCGCGTGCGTTTGATTTGGACGAATTTTTAGTTTACTTGGTGTGTTTGTCAAGAGCGAATGCAGTTGTAATAAAGTCCATTGCCTTATTTAAACAACTGTCTACCTGTAAAAACTTATTTAAAATGGAAGACGTTAATAATACAGAATGGGACCATGAAAGAATTTTATACTTTATTGATTTATATCACGAGTGTCCAGAGTTGTGGGATCCCCGTGATAAAAATTATCATATGCGCAATAAAAAACAAGATGCTTGGGAAAAAATAGCCGCCTAATTAAAGTGCAATGTAGATGCAGCAAAAGCAAAAATGAATTCCCTGCTATCGTCATTTCGCCGCGAAAGGGGAAAAATAAAAAGAACAACAGGCACGGGCAAAGGTATGTATTGACTAAATTTTATTATTAATATGTATTATAATATTCACTTTATTGTTACATGTAGTACATTATTGTACATATGAAGTAATAATGGTGCCATTTTCAGGTCGGAGGGAGATTTATGTGAGCAGCTGGTTTGCATATGAAAGGTTCTTTTTTTTATTGGACAAGAATAAACCTGTGGGACATATCAACACTGAAAATGTGAGTATAATCATAATAGTTATAAAATAGTGTGTTACGCAGCTTTCGCTCAAATGCATCAATAAGTAATAATGCCCTTACGCATAATCATTTTGCCATGGTACGCGACCATTGTTCATGAAATAGTCTGCTATTTCTTTGCGTATGGCTTGGGCATCTGTTGAACATTTCCTTGGGACTTTCTTTAAAGACATAAAGGAAGGTCCATCGTCTATTTCGTGTCTCCAACTTCCTGGTATTAATTTACCATCTTCTTCATGATCAAATGTTCCCGGAGGTGTGTATGTTTGGCGAGAGGCTTTACTTTTCCGTAGATAATTATGTAAGTAGATGGTTGACAGTGTAATAAGAGTTGTGTTGGGAGGTTCTAACAACATTGGCTTCCGCAATACTCGAAAGACAACAGAAAGAATCCCAAATGCATTTTCTACAACCCTACGAGCTCTTGAAAGTCGGTAATTAAAAATCTGTTCCATTGAACCCTTTGGGTGCACCCCTGCGTAGGGTTTCATGATATTTTGATGTAAGGCAAATGCCTCGTCGCCCAGAATTACGTAAGGACAAAGTTTTTGGCGAACAGGAAGAGCTTCCGGTTCAGGAAAATGTAGTTCGTTCTTAGTAATTTTCTGCCACAATACACTGTTTTTAAATACCCCTCCGTCCGATATCCGTCCCTGACACCCTACATCAGCAAACATAAAATTGTACTCTGCATCCACCAGTGCAAATAATACAATACTAAAGAAGGATTTGTAATTAAAATATTCGCTTCCTGTATTAATAGGAGCTTGAATCATTACATGTTTTCCGTCTATGGCTCCTACACAGTGCGGAAAATTCCAGACGTCTTCAAACATTTTCGCGTGCTTCGCCCAATCTTCTGAACTACTTGGCATCTGTAATTAAAGAAATTATAAAATTAATTTATTTTTATAGACCTCTGTAGAAGAAGAGGACGACAACAGTGATGGGGAAGAAGGGAACGAAGTTAATTCAGAATTAACCACAAATGAAGCGACAGAAGAGCCGAACCCTACACAAAACCAAGAACCTGCAGATTCCCAACTACAATCCCAAAATGAAACAAGAGAGAAACGCAAACTGTTTGCTTCACCAAATAAGGCACCGGCTAAAAAAAGAAGCCTGCAGAGGATCCGCGAATTGCCTACGCCTTTGATGTCCTTCAAAAGGCCTCAACCGCCGAAAAAGATGAATGTTCAACTTTCGGTGAACATATTGCAAGCAGACTCCGAAAATTTGATGACATGACGCGAGCTACAGCTATGCATCACATAAATAATGTACTGTTCCAAATCGAATTTGATTATTATAGAAATACTGCTGCACGCACACCACAACAACAGCAACAACAAATTGTTATTAATCCTCCACTTCCTTCGCCGTCAACTTCATTTGGTAATCCATCGTCGTCTTCAGCAACTTTTGAAAATATTCACAGTCAATGAGTCCATTGCAACAGTATGTTCATACCTTTGCTGATTTATAAATTATATTGAGAAATTATATATATTTATATAAACTAACTAAAATAAGGTTAAATATATAGTTAACTTACCTGTATGTGGTCTTTAAATGCCTCAACTATAGCGTTGCAAACTTCAGGAACTATTGTAGAAATACTTTGCTTTGAGACTTTAAACAAATATGATAAACTAGTAAATGAGTCTCCGGTTGCCAAAAAACGTAGGGTTATCGCTAATCTTTCTTTAACAGGTATACACTCTCTGAAATTGGTGTCCTTTTTTTGTATTTTAGGGCCCAATAACTCAATTAATCTTTGAAAGTCTTCAGAGGACATGCGACAAAAATTTTTGAATTGCCCCGTGTTTTCAATTGACAAATCACACAATAAGTCACTGCCACTGTAATGCTTTCTATTTTTAAAAATTCTTGTCATCCACCATCGGCGATTGTTCTTCTTTTTTTTAATATGCCACTTATTACAATAAATGCAGCACTCGCTACTTTAATTTTTTGATAATCGGTCATGTTTGATATCTACGAATGAAACAAACGCACTAAACTTGGAACCTTTCCGAACATAGCCAAACGTGCGCGCATTTGGTCTATCTAGACAATTCTCCGAACATACACGAATTTTGTTCGCAAACGTTTGGCGCGGCGCGGCGCGGATCGGCGCGCTTGATCTGGACCCGCCTTTACATTGAAATCAATGTTTTTTTGTTTTTTTTTACATTATTTGTGAAATAAAAAAATTTTCTTTTTTTAATGTTAATTTTTGTAATACATTTGAAAACACTTAATATTTCCGAAACAGTTGAAGATAGGTATGGGACATTGTACATGAATTATGTCTAGAATTTTCTGAAGAATCCAAAAAACTAATAATATACAGGGGGTTGTATTTAAAATAAGAAAGTTGGTATCGGCCACTGTCACATGACACCCTATATAATTATTTTATTTTTTTTTACAAAATGCGCATCTAAAAATACAAATCGACGTGTCCAATCGTTTTTCCCAACACGCTCTCATTTATTCGTTATCGAATTTATTCCATTTGGCTGTTCCACACTGTATATGTATGTGTTATAACGGAATTTGTACGCACGATAGAGGGCACATTTTTTGACGGATCGAAACCAAACTCGGTACAAAAATAGGTTCGGCCAATATCTTGGACAAGTTCGTTATCGGGCCAAATCGGCCCAATAGAAACAAAATGGTGGCCTGTCAAAATTGAAAAAAAATCTTATTTCTTTTGTTTTTGATCTGACGCAAAAAAGTTGCTGAGATTTTTTTTAGAACTTAACACGTTCTACAACTTTTGTATGAAACACTTTTTTCTAAAATGTACATGAAAACATTTATTTAAGAAAATTTAATTTTGTCTTGTTTTGAATCTGATGCAAAAACTTCCGTCCAATTGGTCTTGTGCCATTGGGATTTTTTTATTTTAAAAATGTAATTTTGCCATAACCGTTTGTCGGAATTGTTTAAAGTTTCCTCTACCATATTGTCAAGCTCCTACATCTCTAATTACATGTTCTATAACTTTTTGCCAATTTTCTTTTGTAATTTTTATAATGATTGCAATAAAAGTTGCCGTACATTATCAAGTTTATATGTGTATTATGAAGAGCCACATATTCTTTCATTTTGCCCAAATACAGTAAGTTGCTTGCCATTTCGTCAATAGCGTATTTTTTAAATGCTGATTTACGGGGTCGTTCATTAAGCGTGACAAGGTACCGTATCTCAGGAACTAATAGTCGTACAATTTTGAGATTAAAATCCTTCAAAGGAGGTCGGCAAAGAGAAAAAGCTGAAAATATTCTTTAAATTCATATATCCACCGCTAGGGGGCGTAATTGCTTTGGTCGTATAAAAAATGCATTTTTCTCGAAAATATCCCTATATAAGTTTAGTAATAAATACTCTCACGTCAATGCCACAAAAATTGTTCGTCTTTTTGATCTGAGTTTTTATTGTAGGACGAAAAATAAGGGCGGGAGGGGTTACAACATTTTATTAAACAAACTTTAATATTAAAATGTTTTAAATGTTCAATCACCATTACTGGCGACGCATAAATTAATCTGTCAGTTGTGGATAATACGCTAACTTCAATTTCGGCAGCGGAAATGTTTATAATGGCTTCCCGAGTTTTATTTTTCATATCATCAGGTGTTGTTAGTCGGTCTTTATAAACTAGATCTTTGAGCTTACCCTAATAAAAATAAAAATCCAGTACTGTAGGGTCGGGAGACGGACTGTTTATAATACACGGAAATTAGACAAATTTTTGCAGAATAGAAGAAAAAATGTATAATAAGCTGAAATTTTCTGGGTAGTTAGCTTATGTGTGTAGGAATACATATCCAAAAAGTTCCCACACCAAAGTGGTAAGCTTCATCCCTCTTTCACCCCCTTTAGGCACACCGCACTAGTTTTTTGCAATATCTTTTACACGCTCCTTGTTACGGAAAAAAGATATGTACACAAAAATGTTGATCACAAAATTTTCTATGAAAAAGGTCATATGACATTTTTCGGTATTTTTATTATTTGTTTTGCTATTAAAGCGTAAACTCTAGGATTAAACAAAAATTAAAATGTCGTTATATTAAACACGGTACATAACTGAATACAACGCAACCCGATAATATTTCAAATCACAGGTAGCTAATAAAGAATGCCTTACGCATCGAAATACAATGTAAAGTCAAAGCTACATTGGCAGAGAGGGTATGCGTGGTGAGAAAAAGGACTATCCGTCACTCGGAAAAGCACTGATATGGTGTGTGGTCAGGCATGACCATCGAACAGACGCTTATGAAAAACATGAAAAGCGTTGGTGGCGTTGCACATGGACGCGGTTTTACTGACAGCGTTCTTAACAAATGGATTTCAGGTTTGCCGATTGCTCATCATGTGAGCGAAAGTATAGAAAATGTCTGTGATATGCAGACGCAAACTAGTAATCAACATGTCGAGCTGAGAGATTCGCGAGTTAATTGTGATGAAAAAGATCGTCAAATATTTGTAAATTGGTTGAAGCAACACTCACCTTTCGTTACATCCAATAATTTGATATCATTGTCGAGTGGTATTGTTGGTACTGACAATATTAATTGCCACAAAGCAAGAGAAATTGGGAAAAAAATCCATGGATAAACTCTTAAATGAAGGAGGCACGTTTGGTACATTTAAGTTAAAGCGTAACAACATGGTAAAACCACTAGCATTTATAAACTCCTCATCGAAAACCAAGGATGCAAATATGATAGAAGTTGATTCATCTCAATTATTGCAAAGAATAGTCTGCACTATGCGCACACAATCTGAATTAGAACAATGTTTCACATTTGAACTTGCGGCAGTGCCTTTATCTATATTTGATGAAAGAGGACTGATGAGAAAAACGAAAAAGTCATCATTGTATCATCTTTTCAAATCCGTACCGGAACGTTCATTTGATAAGGCCAATTGTGTGTATGTACTTGATGGCGGAAATCTGATTCATCGTGTTTTATGGCCGAGTCAGAGCACATTTAAGGATATTTACGAAGCATACGTCAATTTTGTTAGAAGGCATTATGGCGAAAAAGTTACAATTGCTTTCGATGGTTACAGTAATAATACAACCAGTACAAAAAGTATTGAACGCCAACGGAGAATTTTAAAAAGAACATCTCATAAAGTGATTTTTGAAGAAAATACGCCAATTACGGACACTAAAGAAAAATTATTAAGTAACCTTGCCAACAAAGAACGATTTATTTCTCAACTAGTTCACGCCTTTTAAAATGAAGAGATAGAAACTATAACTGCAGATGATGATGCTGATACCCTAATAATACAGACTGCTATTCGAAAATGTTTTGAATCCGAAACGGTCGTAGTTGTAGGACAAGATGTCGATCATCTTAATTATTGTCCTTACGCCAACTGAAAAGGATATAAGACTACTAACAGAGACCCAGGGTACCATAAAAGCAAGAAATTATAGTTCTAAAGATTTACAGATGTCAAATGTCCTTAAGAACTCAAGGGAAACAGTTCTTTTTGCTCACGCATATAATGGTAGTGACACAACGTCGGCTTTTTTTGGTAAAGACAAACTCCAAACAACAAACCTATTAAATTCGAATCCAAATTTACGAGAAGTTGTTGAAACCTTTAACAAACCAAATTCTACAAACCAGGAGATTACTGAGGCAGGCGAAAACTTTACACTTGCACTATATAAAGCAGACAAAAATGAATCGTCAATAAATCATCAGAGGTATGTTCTGTTTAACACCTCGGTTAGAAATTCTAGTCACACGGTTACTTTGGCAAAACTACCCCCGACCTTTGCAGCTTTGCAACAACATTCGTTGCGGCCTTACCACCAAATTCAGGCTTGGCGTGATAATGTTTTACAGCCAGAAGAATGGGGATGGAAGAAATCAGGTGATATTTTAATACCTGTTTTGACTACTGAGGCACCATCTCCTTCATCAATCTTAAAACTAATATCGAGTGCCTGCAAAGTGGGCTGCGGAAAGCGATGTGGATGCTTTAAGGTTGGTTTAAAATGTTCGGTTATGTGTATGAACTGTCATGGACAAGGATGCTCTAATGCGCAACGTACCAAGGATTTTGAATTCGAGCAAGAATAAATGACTTTAGTAGATTAGGCCTCAAGCCACATAAAAAAACGCACCGGCAAACTCTACCTCCTGGGTGGTGTGGAAACGAGTTTGGTTCAGGGTCTACTAATGAGTATTTTTGATACTTATGAAACTCTATATCAATATAAGAAGTTCCATAAGCCAAATACTACAAAAGAGAATATTACTAAGGCTGGAGAAATATTGTATTGCCCACCAAAAGCGTTTTTGGTACCTACCTTTGCGGCCGGTTAACGTTAAAACCCTTGGTATTCTGCAAACGACCTATAGGACATGTTTTATAGAAAATTTAATTCTGAACATTATTACATAAATCTGTTATTGCCGTAGAATATCATATTTTCAAGATATTCTAGAAAAACCGATGCAGTGTCACAATAGGGGTGAAGCTTACCAGTTAGGGGTGGGAACTTTTCGATCCTGTATTGCTACCCCCATTAACTGCAAACTCACAAAAATTCAGCTTATTATAAATTCTTCTTCTTCTATTTTTGCTAATTTCCGTGTACTATTAACCACAGGGCACAAGCCGCCTCATGATTTCTGTGCGAATTTTTGGCATTAAGTTCTTGTATACAGCTCAAAGAGACATACTATCTCCTTGTTTTGACGAACTTATTAATAAGTAGATCGTATTACTTACTTAAAATTATGTTTTAAATACTTTATAACTTTTTTTGTTAATTTTATCTTTCAATGGTGTCCTTACTCTTCTCTTATTACACTTAAAACTACAGTATTCAAAATTATTACATATTAATTATATAATTTCAAAAGATTAGTGTGTCATCGAAAATTTTAAATGTCAATCAGATTAAAATTTCAGTTTGTTGCTTAATTGAAATGTCATAGGAATAATCCTTTTGTTTAATGATTTTGCTTATAGTATTATTGGCATAAATAAACTGGCGGCCAAAACATACATAGGGTTAGCCTAAACACAAATTTAAAGGCATCTATATGGATTATTTTTGAAATTAAATGACGTTCCGGGTTTGACCTGCTTAAGCGATATATAACAGGATTTTTGTAATTTTCGAGAAAATACTTTTTTCCTCGTCGGGTCGTGTAACCATATTTTGTCCCTTTCTCTAAAACCACCTACTGTGAGTGTGGCCTGCGTGTCGTACTGACTTTTCATTCTGTCGCTGGCAACTTGAAAATTTGTTCGAACTAAGTCATGAATATCGTCCAGCCTTCTTCTCAATTGGATCACGTACTCTTCTCCTGCTAGATCTTCCCCAGGCCGACTTCCAAATTCCAGGTCACAAGGAAGCCTCATTTCACGTCCAAACAGGATTTTCGCAGGTGTTTCACCCGTGGGCTCATTGACGGCAGATCGATAAGCCAATGCAAATAGGGAAATATACTTGTCCCAATCTCTCTGATGGGTTGAAATTACTTTGGGCAGGTATTTTCCAATAGTCCTGTTCATTATCTCGACCATTCCATCTGACTGTGGATGTAATGCTGTTGTCCTGGTCTTCTTCATTCCTAGCTTGTCGCAAATATCCTGGAATAGATGACTTTCGAAATTTCTTACAAATGTTCTAAATGCGTGGCCATATCGCATGTTCAACCTCTTCTTCAGCTGATCGAAGTTATCCGTTTCTTCAAGCGGTATCGTCTGAAGTACATCTAAGGCATCTCCCCGAAGCGCGATGGTTAAGTTTACTGCCTTCTCCCTATCGAACCAATTATTCATTCTAGCGGCTGCTTCAAACTGTTTCACGTAATTGGTCTACGATGTCTCTCTGTCGAACGTTGGAGCCGTGACTCGGGCAAAACTGCCAATATCATCTGTCTTGGGTTGTGTTTCTGGCTTGTAGGGTTTTATATGTTCAATCTTCTTTTCTCCTGCTGGCGTATCTTGTGTTCTTAAATCTGCCATATTTCTCTCTAACTTCTTGATTTTCTCGTCTATCGTTGTCATCTTATTTTCAATGTCTGATTTTATTTTCTCGTTCATCATTGTCATCTTATCCTCAATATCTGATTTGAGAGACGAAATTTTATTTTCGACGTCAGCAGCAATGTCATTTTTCAATGATAAGATATCTGCAGAAATCTCGTACTTCAAAGCAGAAATATCGTTCTTCATATTCGTTGAAATCTTCTCTTCCATGGTACAAATATCGTTCTTCATGGTGGAAATCTTCTCGTCCATATTAGCAGAAATTGACGAGATTAAGGTGGAAGTTTCGTCATTGAATAAAAATGTTTCTGGATCCAAGCCGTCATTTTCCAGTGCCACTTTAAGTTTTTCTAATAATTCGCTTTTCTTACCGGACGTTTCCAACTCGCGATTTTCCATTTCTGCTCTTAGTTCCGTCACTTTCAGGTCACTTAGTCTCTTGGCCATTGTTACGCAGATATTTATTTATATTACCCCACACCTGACACCAATGTAATGTTTTTCTTATTTATTTAAAACAGTTTATCCTGACGGGGGATAAATTCATACACACGGTAGGTTTACTCACTTGATTTATTTATTCACTATACTATTCTCTAATTTATATTATATACACACACTTCACTTTATATATTGAGGTTTCACTAAATAAGGGAAGGGAGGATTTTGTTTTTCTTGGTGGTGCATATGAGAGTATTAGAAGTACATTCGGCTGCAGTATATCTTTTTTGCAAATTGTGGGGGGGGGGGTCAACTTCACTCTGAATAATGGGATACTACTAACTGAGGGGAGGGGTGCAAATTATTTTTCGGTGGAGCATTATTGTGTATTACATGCGCTTGATGGTGCAAAGTACAAAATTTGAAAATTCCGGTTAGGGGGGGGGGCTTTAGCGTTTTATTTGGAAAATTGGTGTAGTCTCTCGGGGAATGTGGTGCAAATAAAATCATTCATGGAGCATATTGGTGCAGGACGTCCATATATGTATTTGTTGAAAATTTCGATTCGGGGGGGGGGCAACATAACTGAGCTCCGTAAAACAAGCGAAGAAACAGTCTAAATCACGTTGTAAGTACGATACCAGGCTGATTTCCATATCCGACTAAGGCAGTAAATACGCGCATGCGCACATATATCATGTGATATTTTGTTTCAGAATAGCTGGAACAAGTTTGGTAAGGATCGGCCGATGGGAGGTTTTCGGAACTACAGCTAATTTTTGTTTAGTCGAGTTTTAAATGTCTAATTCTGTTTTTAAATGTGTACCATAAATAAAATTAGATTAGGTTTAAGTGAGACAAACTGTATAACGAAGCTCCGTTATTTCACAGTAAATGTATCTTCTAAATTATAAAAAAAACCACTAAAAATTATGCGTAAATGTCGAGATTTCAGTTATTCTCTTTCGTGGGTATATATAAACGACAAACAAACAACATTTTTTTTCATTCCCACCTTCAATGCCAATACTTTTATATATAAATTGTGAAATTTTTAACAGTTTTGATTTTTTCGTCCTTGCATCATTATGCAACGTGTTTCACATGATTTATACGTTATTTAAAGAAAACAATTACAAGGTATTTCGATAATACAGTGTGTCCACTTTAATTGGAAAAAATTTAACGAATTGCTGTTTTAAATGAAACTATCTAGATAATTCCACAATATATTGAAAAAATGTTAAAAATTTTACGAAATTTGACAATTTATTCGATATTAAATATCATCCTAAGAATGACACAAGTTACATTTCATTTGATGCCTACCTGATGTTTAATAATTATTTTGGCTAGACCAAGAAGTGACATTCTTAGTGATTGACTTAATATATATTCATAGAAAAAAGAAGAAGTATGATATTACAAATATTAAAGCTTAGATATTATCAGCCCTATGGGGATATCCTGGATATCTTTTTTCCAAATAAGATCAGTATAACTGTGAAATGATATAGAAAACCAGGAAAACTATATCCGCTGATCTTTACAATTATCACTTAAGAAGACAGTTTAAAAGTGGAGAACTCCCTAGATTTATCTGTTCATTGACAACTTGATATTGAGGGTTTCTTAAGTGTCTTCTAATTTCTAATTCTTCAAGGAAATCCAGTTCTTGTTTCTTATCACAAACATGCAGTACTTCTAGTTGTGTGTCAGGTGTCAATTAATGTTTCAAGTGTGTCAAGTAGATGTTTTGCGTAGTGTGATTTATCTGGTTGTTTTAATCTGTATGCTCGTAAGTGTTCACTGTATCTGATTTCAAAATTTCTAAGGATTTGATCCAAATAGACAGCATTACATTTTGGACATATAAGTTTATATACATTATGTCCCCCTAAGTTGGAATCATGTGGAAAACTTTTTTATTATTAATTTTAGGAAAAAAAGTTATTCTTCATGAAAAGTTCTGCATTATCTAAAACCCAAAATACAGTCATCAAATATCAAATTTTTTAGTCGTATACGAGGATTGTAAAAAAATATGAGTTTAAATATGCAAGTACATCGATTTATATTAAAACATAGGATTCTTTTATTTTTTACTAATATTTCTATTTTGAATGAACATTCATCTCTGACTGTGGATGTAATGCTGTTGTCCTGGTCTTCTTCATTCCTAGCTTGTCGCAAATATCCTGGAATAGATGACTTTCGAAATTTCTTCCCTGGTCGCTGTGGACTTCCAAGGGCACTCCATATCGGCTGATAAATTCTTTCACCAATACATCCGCGACATTTGTGGCCTCTTGATTCGGAATCGCGAAAATTTCCACCCACTTTGTGAAATAATCAATTATAACCAGGATGTATTTACCACCATTTTCTGTCGCCGGAAATGGTCCAGCGATGTCTAAAGCAATCCTTTCGAAAGGGTTTCCAACCTTCTCTGATCCTGGTGGTTGGCCATTCCTGGTTGACTACCGTAATTCTTGAAACTGTAACTTCTTTAGATTTCGACTTGTTGCAGTGAGAATAGTCTACAGGGCACGACCGTCTAGGCAGAATGTCGGCCTTTCGGTGATTCACATAAGCTCGATGTTCACCCCTGTCTGATTTCCCCAGTGACTGGGGGACATTCATCTCTTGTGATTACGAAACACATGATAACCTTTTAGTTTTTCGATGTTTTCTAATAATTTTGCAATTAATCCGCGTAATAAGTGCATATTCATTTATTTTGCAAATAATAAAATATATTCAAATACTAAGTTATAAAACTAACGTTGTATTAATATTAGAAACAAACAAATTTAATTTTCACTCATACTAATGCTTCGACATATACATACACCTTCCCGTTCAATAGACTTAATCGTTCTATTGGAAAATTCACGTAATACATTCCTTATCATTTGCGGAGAAATTTCTTGACATGTTTCTAAAATTATCCTCTCCAAGTCGTCAATATCTTGAAATGGCGCTTTCTGGTAAGTAAACTATTCGTTTCAGGTAACCCCATAAAAAGTAATCAAGGGGGGGTTAGGTCAGGGGATCTAGTAGGCCAAAAGAGATCAGAATATCTGTGAATAATTTTTCCATGAAATAAATTTTCAAGATAGTTCCTAACATTTATTGTACTGTGGCATGCAGCACCGTTTTGTTGGTACCAAATACATTGACGTTCTATTGAGGATAGTTCGTTCATTGATATGAGTTTGTAAAAATTGTAAATAACGTTCGGCATTCAAAGATTCACGAAAAAAAAGGTCCTATTAATTGTTAATAATAAATGCCACACCACACGTTTGTCTTAAACGAATATTGGTCATGAGACTTTAATACAAAATTGGGATTTTCCTCAGACCACCAGCGACAATGTTGCGACGAAACAGTTCCATTTGACGAAAATGTCGCCTAATCGGAAAAAATTATATATCGTAAAAAAAGGGTCCTCCTCTAACTCTCCTTGGATGAGAGAGAAAAAATCAAAGCGCCTATCATAATCCCTTTCTTTTAATATGTGTACGATTTTTGGTTTGTATGGTTTGCATTTATTTAGTTTTAAAATTCTTGCCATTGTATTTTTACTTACATTTTGTTGTAAAACGATTTTCTTTTGCGCATGACAATTTTGGATTTGCTACAACAGACAGCATTTCATCAAACTGCGTATTCTCATCAGCAACCAGTTTTCGACGTTTTCCATTAAACTTATTTTTAATACTTCCAGTTCTTCTAAATTTATTTACTATTTTCTTTACAGTTGACACATTACATACATTAACATTACATATATAGTCTTTTGCGGCGTCGGTTGCCATCAGAAAATCTGAGAAGTTTCCAGCATAAGCCCTTGTCACAGCCGGGATTCGGTATTTTACCCCATTTGTGGAGGGAATCTGCACAAATTCCATGGTTGGTGCGAATACGATTTAGGGATGACCATATATGGCGAGGCAGTTCATACCCAGGTGGTTTCTCCGTGATGCAGGGGAGGGTTTGACAATGCCCGGGGTCCACTACCAAGATTCTATGATGTTAAATTCTGTTCTTTGCATTTCCTTGGCTGTTACTATTGCTGGGTGTCTGGACCGAAGTCTGCCGTTCTCCAGGTCAGGTATGTCGCGATGTATGGGTAAATGTGGGTTGTCAATCAGTTTCTTGTATTCCCGAAGAAGAGCATTCCTTCGCCGGAGATATGTAGCTCAAAACAGGCAGCCAGTGTGTTGGAGTTGAGCGAATGGTTTCGCTTATAATTCGCATAGTGTTGTTGAGCTGCACATCGATTTTCTTTGTGTGAACACTATTCAACCATATCGGGGCGCAGTATTCCGCTGTCGAGTAGACCAGCCCAAGTGCTGTAGTGCGTAACGTGTCAGCCGAAGAACCCCATGTGGTACCGCACAACTTATGGAGAATATTATTCCTCGTGTTTAATTTAGCTGCAATGTTTTCCAAATGCTGTTTGTAGGTGAGCGTTCTGTCTAAAGTAACTCCCAAATATTTCGGACGCGGGTTGTTTCGAAGATGGATTCCCTCAAAATAGACGTTTAGTCTTCTGTTTGCGGATTTGTTGCAGAGATGGAAGCAGGTGGTTTCTCTTTTTGTGTGGTTCGGTTGTAACCTCCATTTACGAAAATATGTGCTCAGGGACGTTAAATCACATGACAAAGTTATCTCCATTGCTTGGAACGTCTTATGTTGTCAGGACCCAGTCATCCGCATATCCGAACCTTTTGGAAGTTGTATCTGGCATGTCGGCGATATATAAGCTGAATAATAGCGGAGCCAACACAGAGCCTTGTGGTAAGCCACCATTTAAGGCTCTTTGGGCACTTGACTGTTCCCCTGCTATCACCTGGAATGTTCTATCGGCCAGCATGCTGTCAACGAGTCGGGTAATCCTCTGGAAAGGAATCACTCTGATGAACTTGTAAAGCAGGCCATGTCTCCAGACAGTATCGTATGCAGCAGACAGATCTATAAATACAGCTGATGTCTTTAATTTATTTTCAAAGCCAGCCTCTAAGTAGGTTGTTAGTCACATAACCTGATCTGTACAGTTGCGCCCGGGGCGGAATCCAGCCTGTTATGTGAAAACCGCTGCCATTATTTTGGTAGCAATGCGATTGTAAAGAAATATCTCCAGGAATTTATAGACTGAACTCAACAGTGCAACTGGCCGATAGCTCTTTGGTTCGTTACTTGGTTTTCCTGGTTTTAAAATCGCAATGATGTTGGAGTGCTTCATTTGCTGTGGTATTTCACCATGTATCATCATATCTGTGAAGAAGTCGGCCAACCATCCTCTTGCATATCCTCCACAGTTTAAGAGGAATTCCGGGTGGATTCCGTCAAATCCAGGCGCTTTCCCTGACTTTACATCCTTTAACGCCGTTGTTAATTTAAGTGTAGTAAGCTCGCGTTTGATTTGCATTGTGTGAGCTTTGTCTCGCCGAGCTTTGGAAGTTTGTACAATATGTGCAGCGATTTTGCTGGGGGGTATCGTTGTACCTTTGCGTGTGCTCCTCTCCCCATAATTTAGCTTTCTTAAGAGCGACCAAGCTTTTCTGCTAGACGTTTTAAAATCCAGTGCTTTTACAGTTTCCACCCATCTCTCTTCATGGTCGTTACTGTCGAGAAATGCCTTATATTGGTTTTCGAGGTCATCCTTCCATCCCGGGATATATTGTTTTCGGTATCCTCTAGGTATAGTCTTTTTTGCTGAACTTACGATTGCTCCTAGAAACTCTTATAGTTCTCTGGTTTAGGGGTAATCCATCCCAGACACTTATCTAGGTTACTAGAGACATTTTCCCATTTTGCCTTTTGGAAGTTCCACCTTGGATGAGGAAGAGAGGTTACCATGGGGATAGTTATACCGACCTCTATCAATACTGGTCGATGTTGGCTATGTGGAAGGTCTGTCAAGATATTGCGAGATGCTTTCAGTGGTAGGTTATCATTATTTTTAGTTACGAAGCATAGGTCTAGGTTGTAACCCCGTTTCCAAGCTGCTGAGAAAAACGAGTCTCGATCTTTTACGTCGAATACGAGGTAGATATTATTTACGTCTGCCCATCTTGTAAGGGCCTCATCATTTTCTTTATATTTCCATTGTGTGTGGTGGCTGTTATAATCGCCAATATAGATAGATGGATGTTGGAGCAGGGGTAAGACTTGTGGGGACCACGAAGCTACCAGAGGTTTGTATATATTGGCCAAGGTCAGACCTCCCATTTGGATAATCACATTATGTATGTTGTTGTCAGAGGAAGCAGAGCACTAATTAGCATTTTCGATGTTAGACCGCACATAGGTTGCAACACCATAAGTGCGGTGATATGTGGCTCCAATTAAATCTTAACCAGGTATCCTACCTCTTCTGATGAGTTGTTCTTCATTTTCCGTAAGAGTTTCCTGAATGGCAACGACGTCAATGTCATTATCTTTCAAAATATTCTGCAGGACATCGCACTTCGCCCTGATTATGCCCTCTATATTAATTTGGCAAATCCGGACACAAGGTCCAAGATTTCTTGTCGATTGGTCTTGAAACCGACCGTTAAAATTTCTTTGTAACATATCAGAGATGATGTGTTTCAGATAGCCAGGAGATCAAAATGATTATCTGGCCAACAATTAGTGGTAGATCATTTAGTTCACGTTGTTAACAACGCTATCCAGGGTGCACCACGGGAAGGCGAACTAGCATTACACCCCATTAAAAGCCACAATATCAAGTTGTCAATGAACAGATAAATCGAGGGAGTTCTCCACTTTTAAACTGTCTTCTTAAGTGTTGATTGTAAAATCAGCAGATATAGTTTTCCTGGTTTTCTATATCATTGCACAGTTATACTGATCTTAATTGGAAAAATGATATCCAGGATATCACCATAGGGCTAATAATATCTAAGCCTCAATATTTGTAATATCCCATTTTCTTTTTTCTATTAACATATATTAAGTCAATCACAAGGTAGGTCACTTCTTGGTCTAGCCAAAAATAATTATTAAACATCAGGTAGGCATCAAATGAAATGTAACTTCTGTCATTCTGACGATGATATTTAATATCGAAACAATTGTCAATATATTGTGGATTTATCTAGAAACAGTAAGTTTCATTTAAAACAGTAATATGAGTAGATTCCACGAAGTAAGGGTCGAGACAGTTAATTTGATTTAACGATTATTTCAAAATTCTGACGTATGTACTAATTTTTGCCAAAAAGCCGGATCCAATCGGAAAACTCAAATCAAAATTATTTTCACCGTATAATTTTTGTAAGAAACGCTGTTTTATTTCATACTTTTATAAAATAATCAATTTTATAATACGATTCAATTAAATTATTGTACAAGGTTGTAAAAATTAAATTCGGTATTATTCTATAGAAAAAAACTGCATAAATAGATAATAGTTAATTAAATATTCTCAATATGTCGCAAATGTATTAGGTCAACGTCAGGTCCCCTTGAACAGTATATTGGTGATACAAGGTGATTCATAATATAAATACAGACATATTTATTTTATGGAATGAGTAAAAGACATACAAAATGGTGTTCAAGTGATAAATCAAGATGAAGAAACAAGTGTGGAAGAAATACCACTGTGCCCCCGGATAGGTGAAACGACTCTTGTAAAAGATAAAAAATTCTTTATTTAAATTTTTGTTTTTTAGAGTTTAGCCCTGCTTTCTCTACAGTACAATGCCTTTTATGTGACCAATACGACAAAAAGTTATTGCGAAAAGTTGGTTAGAATCAACATTTAGATCCTTATAACAATCATCGGTCAACTATGATTTTTAATTTTTTTATGTTTAGTTCACAAATCAAAGATTGACATGGGAAAACAACATTGTATCCATAACAATATTAATCTGTTAAAATTAACTGTCAAACACTACTTTATTAAACTTAAACTGTTTTTAATTACAATGTTAACATTAGATGAAAAAGGTTTATGTGATTCAGAGTTATAAATCCGGCGAAAGATCGATAAATATGCTTATTACTTTGTTTAGTGAAAGGTATCCAAATAATGCAATCAACAAAAGTACTGCTTGGCATTTAGTCAAGAGATTTCTTACAACAGGAAAAATGCATTATAAGAAGAAAGATAAACAAGCTTATGATAAAACTGATACAGGTACTTTAGTTGCTTTAAATATCACTCAGAAATCGAGGCGTAAATACAAACATGAGAAATACATATTTACAAAGAATTTATAAAGCAAACAGAATTTATCTGTACAAAGTCAAATTTTGTCACACTTTAAAGGAAGGTGATGAAGCAAAGCGGTTGTTAACAATCGTCTAACTTTGTGACTTTGTAACTTTAAGACAAATTTCCAACGGGAATAAATTCTTGGAAGTTTTCAGAATACAACTTAACTTTTTCGAATTTTCTAATTATTATTTAATACCTACCTTAAAAATGATTAATAATGAAGATGGAGACCTGGTAGTTAGGAGTTTTTATCGGAAATGTCCTCCTATTTAAGAATCCTTTTATTAATTTCTTAAATGTCAATAGTTCATGATATATAGACGAAAAACAAAATGACTTTTTGTGTCATCTTAATTTTTTTATAACTGTTGTTTATGTGATAATAAATGCTTTCGATACATTTTTCTAGAGAAAATTCCGAATCCAATGAACTATCACACATATTTTTATGAGCTTCATCTCTATTTTTCACGAATTTCAATTTGGTGACTAGGGTATACTTAGATCACGAAGTCAGAAGCTATCGTAGTGCTAATATACAAACCAAAGAACTTGGTAACGTCTTACAGACCGATGTCTCTAACATGTACAATGTGTAAGGATTTAGAGAAGATATTATACCTCAGGTTAATGTTGCATCTGGAAGAACAAAAATACTGGTAGATTGGAAAGTTAACGAATATATAACGGCATTTATAGAAACATTTTTGACACGAAATTTTGTAGTCAAAACAAATGGTAAATTATCTACCAACCAAGAGCTAGAGAATGGAATTCCTAAAGGATCCTCCTTAAGCACAACGTTAGTTCTTGTGGCGGTATTGAAAAATACTTAGCCTACTATAGAACCAAACAAAATTTCAATGTCAAAATATTTTATTACTCAATATACTCTCCTCTTAATTGGATACATTTATTACAGCGAACCTGCAACGTCTCTTGACCTTTCAAAAAAATGTTTCTTCTTGCTCTGCAAACCAGACCTCCAGAGCTTTTATTACCTCCTCGTTGGAAGAAAATTTACCACCTTAAATTTTTTTTCAGTTGAGGAAAGAAATGATAGTCGGACGGAGCCAAATCTGGTGAATAAGGGGGGTATTCTAGTAATTCAAACCCTAAATCACGAATTTTTTGCATGGCAACATAAGATTTGTGTGCAGGGGCGTTGTCCTGCAAAAACACAACACCTTTGGATAACTTCCCCGTAGAGTGGTCAGTAATTTCGAATAGTAATCTCCAGTTATTGTTCTACCCTTATCCAAAAAATCAATCATGATTACTCCATGGCAATCCCAAAAAACTGAAGCAAGAACTTTTCCAGCAGATTTTTGGACACGATACTTCTTAAGTCTTGGAGAACCGAGTGTCGCCAATCCATCGATTGTTGCTTTGTTTCTGGATCGTAGAAATGTACCCAACAATTCGGTTTAAGAAGTCTACATCGTTTTCAAATCGAGCACAGATCAAACGCGATGCTTCTACCCTTGCACGCTTTTGGTCAACATTCAAACATTTGGGGATCCATTTTGCAGCAATTTTTCTCATGTACAAATTGACGTGAACTATATGATGAACGCGCTCGTATGAAATATTCAGTGCTTCAGATATCCGTTTTAGCCCAATTCTACGGTCTGATAAAATCATGTCATGAACTTCAATGGAAAATTTACCTCTTTAGAAGCTTATAGTCCATTTTTTCACGGTCGCATAAGAAGGACATTGACCACCAAAGGTATTAAGCGTATCTTCGTAAATCTGCTTACCTCTTAACATTTTTAAATACTTGATGGTGGCTCGATTTTCACAATTTCGGTGGACTTCTTTTAATTTATTCCGTAACTCTGGTTTACTTTTTTGACGTCAAACTTTACACTGACACTTCTAATAAGTTATTGTTCGTTGCTATGGTAACGCAATATTTTGTTTATGCATGGAACTGGTCTAGGCTAACTAGATATCAATACATCCTCGTATTGGGCCAGAGAATACACGGAATTAACCTTAGGAAACACCAAACTCAGTTTCACGAAAGATATAAGATTTCTGAGAATAATGTTTGATGAAAAGCTAAACTGGAATAAACGTTTTGACTATCTTAGTATGCAAAGCATGAACATATTAAGCACAGTATCGCATTAAAAATGGTGAGCAGATATGAACACCTTACTTAACATCTACAAAGGTACCATTAGATCAAAAACAGAATACGGGCCCATGGGTTTCCACACCGCTAAGAAAAGTTGTATAAAAACTGTGGAAATGATTTCAAAGAAAGCTCTAAAATTAATAATTGGTGCGTTCCCAACAACCCCCAAAGATAGTCTCTATAAAACTTCTCGGAGAAATACCATGTAGAGTTCAACAGTTATCTTTATCTTAATCGACAAAAACTTTGGCCTTATTTAACCACCATTACCTCAAAAAAATGTGCCCTAAACCACTTCAAACAGCTCTTTCCGCAAATAAAAATATTACACCTCCTGTTTACAACATAGTTAAAACATATATGGCAGAAATTAGCTACAGCGTTCCTGAAATAATTCCTATAAACAGCTATAATTCTGCCCCCTGGATTCTCTCACCTATGAATCTTGTATATTAAACAAATGACAACAAATTGATATACAAGCAATTAATATGAAGTACCAAAGAAGAGTATTTGGAGTCACAAACATAGACAAAATAAGGAAAGTAAAGATATAAAAAGAAGGGGAAATATAACCCTATTAGAATGAGATAGAGCAAAGATAGTTAGAACGGTGGGGACATTTATTACGAATGTAAAACCCGAGATAAACAAGAAGAATTTCGGAAGAATGGACGAAAAGGAAGTCCAAAGCAGACATGGGACAAGGCGATAGCAGGAATACTGAGTTGGAAAGGAAGAAAATTGAACGAAGCAAAAAATAGAAAAAAGCAGAAATAATTCTTGAGAAACTAGATACTGTGTTACCCGACACCTTGAATTTATATGTACGGGGTGGGGCAGTAGTCAGTTAACAGATTTATATATTAATAAAAATAACATGACTGGATACAAAAACTGGGTTTATTAATTAAAAAATATACAAAAAGTACATGCCTTATACAGGGTGTTTGGTAGAGTGTTAGCCAAACTGCTGGGGGTAGTAAATAGGATCATTTAGAGCACGTCTAGCATATTTTTTAACATTAGATTGAAATTAAAAAACCTGTTGAAGCATATTAAAAAAGTAATTTTTTTGCATAGACAGTGTAATGTAATTTTTTTTCAAAAGAAGAAACAATTATAAGTTTTAAATTATGGGAAAAAAATAATTCAGTAGTAGGTGTGCTCTAAATGATCATATTTACCCCTCCCATCAGTTTGGCTAACTTTCTACAAAACACCCTGTATTTTATGGTCACGGTGTAAACCTCCTTCATCAATATATTTTTGGCATCGCTTATATACAGTGAAAACTCGATAAACCGTCATCGTCGGGACCGTGGTTGCGAATAGACGGATAACAGAAACACTGTATTCCTCCAAAACATAACCTCAATCAATTATTTTGTGTATAGACACATATCACTCTCACTATAATAATATTTCGGAGCGAAAATAAATTAAACACGATTGTAATAGCAAATAAAACTAAAGTGGTAAAATAATGTACACAGTACATATTATAAACTTACAGGTGAAATAGTTAATGTAGCTTGGAAATAGTCAATCAATTTCTTCTGTCTTTTTGATGTTCGTGCTTTCACCGCAGCAATTGCATTGGCATCTCCTTGACTTTCAAACCATTCTATACATTTGGACAGCATTGCTTCGGCCGCTGAATGGCTAATAGTTTAATTTTCTTCAAGGTTTGAACACTCGTCTTCATCAGCCCCTTCTTCTTCTTCTACTTCGGTGACACGCTGGCTACAATTTCGTCATCACTCAAAATTTTAAACCCTCGTCCATTTTGTCATACTCTGATACTTCTTCTGACGTCAAATGTGTGCTGATTTGTAAATTATTGCACAAATTGACCATCTCGTCACCTGTCACACACTTAGGTTCCTCCGATTCTTCACCTCTAGGTTGAGGCCAAAATTTATTTCAGTCGTATTGAGATTTGACACTGACAAATCATTCCATGCACTGGCAACATTGAAAATGGCATCTTTAATACTGTAAGACCTCCAAAACTGTTTTACGGATGTTGATTCAACAGATGAGAGCAAACTTTCGATAAATATTACTCTATAACGTCGTTTCAAGTTTTCGATGATTCCCTAATCCATGGGATGTATAAGTGAAGTTGTGTTTGCTAGAAGGAAGAGACATATTATATTGCCGTCATCACTTTTCATTTCACAAGTAGGGTGCGTTGGGGCATTGTCTACTAGCAGTAGCGATTCCTGTGGGATCTTTTCTTCAGCCAAATGTGCTCTTACTTAGGTACAAACTATTTGTCAAACCAGTCAAAAAAAGTTGATTGATTCATCCACGCACTCTTCTGGGTTTAATATTGTATAGGGAGAGCATTCAAATTCTTGAAGGCACGAAATTTTCTTGATTTCACAATCACAAGAAGGGGTAGCCTATGATTGCCGGTCGCATTTGCGCAAACAATAGCAGTGATGCTATCTTTTTGTACTTTGAAACCTGGAGCAGCTTTTTCAGAGAGTGATGCTAATATCTTTTGTGGTAAAGCCTTCCAATTAAGTCGAGTTTCATCACAATTGTAAACTTGCTCCCTAACAAGATTCAATTCAGCCATTTTTTCTTGCCGGAACATAGCAATTACAGATCTATCCGCGTTGAGTTTTTCTCCACTGATATCAAGTTGGCGAATACCATGACGAAATTTAAACTTGTCGAGCCATCCAATACTTGCTTTAAAAGACGAGTCACCATCAAGTTTGTTGTTCATTTCAACAGCCTTGGCCATTATTATAGGCTCTGAAAGTGGAATCCCCTGATGTCTTGCTTGTATAAACCATCGGTAGATTGCAGTGTCCAATTCATCATATTTTGCAGGTTTCATTGTTTTTCTTATTCGAACATCTCCATCCATGCCCTGCATTGTTGACACATGTTCTATTTTATCAGTACCACGTTTTATATTGTTAACAGTCTTCTCGCCACAACTGGAAACCGAACCATTGGTGATAGGTGACTCACAAGTGAGACAACCGACAAGAAAACGGAGATGTGTTAGCGCGTCAACTGAAGGTCATATTTTATGTACCATTTTACGACGGGCGGGTACACTCACTTCTCACTAAAATAGAGTAAATAAACAAAGCGAACGCGTCACTGCCCTTTAAAGCATTTTGTTATTACATTATTATTATTCTGTCACCACAGTATAGAGAACGAACTCTATACTGTGCTGTTACAGCAATGACGGTTAACAGAAACTGACGGTTTAAAGAGTGACGGTTAATCGAGTTTTTACTGTATGACAAAACAGGTTTTCCTCCTGAATTCTGCGTTGGCATGGCTAGCTTCAAATCCTTCTTCAATCCTCTCTGCTGTATATTTCGTATTGGAGTGGCCAAAACTTTATCTTTAAGTACTTCCCACAAGGCTGTCACATGGCGTTAAGTCTGGGTCATTCGATTCTGCCTCATTTGCCTATCCCATCGCCAAACTGGTCATTTAGAAAAAAATATAAAGAAAATCGGAATCTACGTCGGCTTATAATAGGAACCTTTTAGCATTTCTACAAATAGAAATTAACTAACAAAACAATTAAAAGGCACGATCAAACTCATACTTGGTATGGGGCGGTTTTGATATCTACTCAGAAATTGCGCTAAAATATACGTCTTGGATTATTTATAATAGTTCAATATCGCCCCGTTTGCAATTTTTCCAAGCAGATTTTTGTCTGTACCGTATTCTGTTAAATGGGGCGAGATTGATAGTATGCAAAAAATTTATTAGATGATAACAACATTGCAATATTTTTAGTGTAGACAGTGGCAAATAAACATAAATACTAAGATACACTTTACGGTTTCCTGATACCTACTTTAGCAGGAAACTCATATTCTTTTTCATCCAGCTCAATAGAAGTTGGCAGAACAGCTCGTATATCAGTATCCGGTACAGTACTTACATCACGTTCAACCAATTTAAAGGTATTTTTTTTTGCATTGGTGGACTTGAAACTGACTATGTTGAATTCGTTTGCTGAAAATTCTGTTAAAATCTTGCAAACATATTGAAAAGTTGTGGATTTTCTCCGCTCAGAAACGAATTTGACAAGGATAAATGTTCCTGTTTTTTTAAAAAAATTTTAATAGGTGCTGCATAATCCACTTCATTTTCTACATTTTCCTTTCCGCTCTCCTTTCCTTTACCAAGCAGTTTCGTCTTCCTTTTCGCTATCATCTTGGTCAGAACTATTTCTCGTCGCTACGCTTTTTTCGGGTACAATATTTAGTCTTTGCTTTTTGCCTCTTACTCTTTCCACAGTATTATTTGTTACGTATATTTTTTCCGCAGTTGTTCACGATACAAGCATATTAAAATCTAAATATATGCCCCCCACTGAGCAATTATATATTATTGTAAATTATTTTTGATAGCGTTAACTGACTTTTGCCGCACCCTGTATCTTATTTTTATTGAATCAGCTCAAGCTTCCATCTTCTCTACCTACCTATATTTTTCAAAAAAAATGTATTTTGTTTGTATTTATCATCAGACTAAATTCTTTAGCATTGTCTATCTGAGACATTTTTTCGTTTTTATACCCACAGCGATTCTACCACATAAAACTATATTTCTTAAGTGTATTTGTCTTTGTATTTAACAGCTGTTCATTTGCCGTCTTGGGGATAACATGTGTTTAAATATTATACTACTTACTAACTATAGTCTAAAGATTTTTATTTAACTCGTCAGGGAGTTGTTCGAACGTAAATTCCAAAACAAAATATGTTATATTTATAACTGAATCATTAAAATGGAAGAAATTGAATACCAAAAAGTCTGTAGCAGAGATTAATCATTTGAAAACCTCGTAATTTTTTTTTGAACTGATCTCCATTTTATCAGATCATCTTGAATATGTTTTGCTATTTTTACAATGCATGTCTTATTTGTTCCTTCATTTTGCAACTACATTAGAAAATCCAAAGGATTGAAATCAGGATATTTAGATGGTCAAGCTAAATCGACTTTTAGAGAATATATGATTTGTCTTAGGGCGTGAGGTATTTTCTTTAGTAATCTACATTTTTCTTAAAAAAATCTTCCGAAGAAAAACGTTTATAGAGCTTTTCAATGAGATAGAGAGAGAGAGGGGGGGGAGGTGTAGAGAGAGAGGTTCGACGAAATTTAGTGAGAAGATGGGATTTTCTTTAAATGGTGGTTGACCCTAATATAGCATTTATTTCCTCTGCATGGCTGTAGTTGGGTTGTGGCGCTTGAGAATGAATTAAAGGTGTATAGGAGGCAAGAACAACCCATTGGTTGTAAAAGGTGTCTAGTAAAGAAATCATCGAAAGTGTCTGGAGAGGGTTTTCGCTAAAAGTGGGATATCCGATCGCGCTCAATTAGTCAACGGGGGATTTGCTTGAAGAGTATCTAGGAAAAGTGGTTTAAAACTGTCTAGGAATGAATTGGTTGAAAGAAGACTGGGACGACATAAAACTGCTAAATCCACAAAAGAGGACGACGAACCACGCTTCATTGCAGATAGCAGATATACCTGAATTGCTTCGATATTGGAATGAATAATGGACTGAACATTAAAGAAACCTTTCAATGAAAACAATCCACCTTATATTTGTACTCCTTATACCTCCCCACCCCCTCACTATAACACGAATGATGATGATATGTCAGAAGCTTTGCTAGCGTTTCATGGGGTACATTACGCTTTCGAGGTACGACCGTTTTTAACCGAAACATCCTGTTCGCTGGATAGACAACCGAGACCACCTGATTTAACATCCTTAGACTTTTTACGGGGATATCTTCTTCTTTATAACATGAATAGCCATGTTAGTACGCTATTGCCTGTTCGTTGCCAACAAATTCTCCCCCAAGGATGATCTCCAGCATTCTTACCATCGCTTTAGTCGTCTTCTTTGTGATCTTTTTCCATTTGGGTTATTCATTTTTGGGTTGTTAACAAGTCTGTTCTCTTCCTTTCTTTCTATTTGTGTCTGGTCTTCTTTCTGATGCGTATGCTATAATAGATTTTATGATCGTTTTGTATATCTTGATTTTACTTTCTGTATTGAGGTAATTATTCTTTCGTACAATTTCCCTCAGGCATCCCGAGATTCGCGCCGCCTTCATTGTATGCTCTCTTCGTTTAATAATTTTGAAATCAATTTCCAACTTGCATCTTATCGGTTCTTTGGATGTAACTAAGCATTTGGTCTTCTCTGTGTTGATGAGCATGTTTAATTCTTTTGCTTTTAGTGTTGAAAGAGTGGAAAAGTATTTGGAGGTTATCTTCAGAGTCCGAAATAAGTACAACATCGTCAGCGTAACAGACGGCATGGAAGAATGTGTTTCCCATTTTGCATCTAGCTGTTTTTGGAAGATTTTCTATTATCCTATCCATTATAAAATTAAATATTGTTACGAAATAGCACACTACTATAGTCCCTGAATCCGTCTAAGGCATGTATGAAAGTTAAAATTATGACGGGCGCGCAGGGATTTCTTAGAACTGTTTACAATTGTGACTATCTTATCTAGACATTTTTTTGTGACCAGTCTTATCTAGAAAATACCAGAGAGCCAATTGTTTTTGTGTAAGCCGCAATCTAGAATTATTAAGTAAAAAAGGCACTAATATATAAATAACCGACCAGGGAGAATTAGTTTCTGTTTAAAAAGTGATCTCGACAAATAAACAAGAATACACCGAAATAGCGAACAGTAAAGTGTTGATATAAATTAATAATTAAGGTTGTGTGTATATAAATTAAATTTAAGTGAATAGTTAAGTGTATATAAATTAAGTGCTAGTGAGTAGTTTAGTGTTTAAATAAATTCGTAAGTGTGTTTAAAGTTTATCCCACGCGTTTATTTAAATAAATAAGAAAAACATTGCAATATGAAGGGACTAAATGAGTCTCCCTTTCTAATTACTGTGTTTACCTTTATTTACTTTTTTATCATGTTCCCTACTGTGATTTTTGTTCTGCACTGGGTGGGGATATCTGAAAACCAATATTTATGCTACTCAGCCGGAATGTTTAGATGCTTTACGTCAGCGAATTCTTTATAAATGTCCACATATACACCCAGAAATGCAGCTGAAGCTACTAGTCCGGGAGCCAGCGACATTTCTTAATGTCTTATTTGATAAAGATTGGTTCATCTTTAATATGTCGTACAATATAGCCTATTAAGAAAATCCACTCTTGCCACCTCAATCGCGGGACAACGCTTGCCAATATTGTTAAAAAACGAGTAAATGACAAACATGATAAAAAATGAAATTTTACCTATCGTTTAATGACATTTCAAAAAATCATCTAGCGCCACCTGTATCGTAGAACGTTGTACACCTGCCATAGCCCTAATAATGTGAAAAAAATTGACTTATGCTATTTGTGGGCACTTGGCCTCGGCAGGAGGTTGTGAAGTTGTTGTTGGATACGTGACGCACTTGAGCGACTCTGAAGGCAACTCAAAAATATATTTTTCATCTATTTTCTCTTATTTTTTTCTATAAATGATTTTAAAAAAACTATATAAGAATATTGGTAGGTATAAAAATGTTTTCAGGTATGGAAATATTGATTTAAACAATTGATAAACAGGAATCATCATTGAAATATCAAGTCATGCTAAATCTTCTTCGTCAGAATGCTCGCTATCGCGTATCTGGTTGCTGGCCATTTTCTTGGGATCATCTACTTCCTTGGCATCATCATTTTGGAAGTTGGAGTCTGTAAAAAATATAAAATGGTGTAGAAATGATATGCTGTATAAAGTGAGGGATATTTTTCATTAAAAGTTGAATAAATCTTTTTTCTACGACCGTGCGTTTTTACCCACTTTCCCGCACTCATTTTAGTTTAGAAAGTGTTACTTTCCCGCACTAGTGCGGGAAAACTCGCTTTCTCGCATTAGTGCGGGGAAGTAAAATATGTCAATTTATCGTTATTAAATGTACATTTCATTAATTTTACCTGTATATTACTATTAAAACTAATATAGGTTTTAATATTCAATCTAACCCAGACTATTTTTCATTCATTGGGATGAAGAAATTGCGATACTTTTATATATCTGCCCTATACATTTCTCAAAATTAATCCACATAACAATCAAACTAAGCTGAGTCAAGTGGTTTGGTGTGGGTAACCCAAGATTTGTTATGACAACCAAGTTGTCATCAAGACGTCAAAGTTTCAAGTTGAAGTGTCCGATTCTGGTATTTTTCAAATTATTTTCAATAAAAGCAATATTTTAATGGATTCGTCAGACGAAGAGCTCCCAGAAGCAATATTAAAGGCCGCAGATGAGGTAAATTCAGACCTGTTATCAAGTAAATCACGAGAAAGATACGAACAGCAATACAACCAATATTTAAACTGGTGTAAGGAAATGTGCTTTTTGAATCTTTATGCGGTCGTAGAAAAAATAATGTTTCTAATTCATGCGTAAAGTGTCTTTCCCGCCCTTGACTGCTTGTCCGAACTCCGCTTCGCGTAGTTCGGGTCAACGGCAGTCGCGTGCGGGAAAGTATCACTTTCCGCACTTGTTAAGAAAATAACTATTGTTGTATTTCGTGTAAGTTTTAATAAAATCTTAAAATCGTAAAATGATAAAGTTGAACAGTGATCCTGAGATGAAAAACACATAAAGTTAAAAGGAAACAAAAATTAATTAAACCGAAGTGTCCCATGTCTAGAAAATGTATATCAATAAAGATGACTGAAAGTGTTAAAACAGTTAACAATAATCAAGAAAATAAGAATAAGACAAAAAAGAAGAGAAAAGGAAAGAAAGAAATTAAATGTTAAATAAAATAAAACAAGCAAAGAAGATTTAAGAAACGATTAAAATTCCTGAAACCGGATTAATAATCAAAATTAAAGCCTCCTGTGAAGATAGATATAAGATCTATTCAAATTAACTTGAGTGTTTAGGCAGAGGCTAACTGACAATTCATTATTTATGTCCTCAAGAAAATCCAATCTGTTATAATTTCTAAGAGTGACCCATGTAAAATTGTCGAATTCCTACCAGGGCTAAAGTTGTGGTTGTTGAATCTTAAATGAGTCCAAATCCTTACTCGGATTCAAATGTTCCGATATCCGAGTTTTCAAAGGTCTACAAGTTCTAACAATATAGTTTGCCCCACAATCACCACACTCAAGCTTATAAATTCCACTTTTTGAAAGCTTATCAATTCTATCCTTAGAATTCACCAAATGTCTACCCACAACGTTAGACGTTTTGTAAGAGATTTTTACATCTTTTATATAATTGTTAATACGCCTGGCTATTTTGTTTGAAATGTTGTTATTCAAAAAAGGAATGGAAATGAACCTGTCAACAGAATCCACCTTAGGAAAAGCCAAATTCTGCCCTCTTGTATTAATAACCTTGCGAATGAGACGGTCAATGATGTGTGGATTGTTCTGGTTATTAACTGCTATCTGCTTCAGAACACTCACCTCTGAATGATAATCAATCTCTGACAATGGAATACTTAGAAGCCTATGGACATAACAATTGAAAGCTTCCATTTTATGTTGGTGTGGATGGCAAGAGGAACTTCATTACCTAGAAAATTTTTTGCTCTAGTAAAAATCCAATGAAATCAGTTAATTTGAGGTCATTTGATTGAGCACAACCAATCAGAACAACATTATACTGAAAACAGATCCCATGGACTGTTTTCACTCTATCACGTTGCTATGGATACAATTTGATTATTTATTTCAATTTTGACGTTTGAAATATTTCAAAATGTCACGATTTGGTCATAATATTGACGAGAATATTAATGAAATTATAGAAACTCTGTACTTCTTTTCTATAATTAGCAAAAAAAATTCTATCCGAATAACCCTCGAACATTGATAAATGCTCAAAAATTTTATAACAACTTTCTGAAGCTTGTTGCTTATAGGCAACAGACTTCCGCCTGCGGCGTCGGTCTGTTTCCAAGCAACAAGCTTTCGAAATCTGTTATAAAATTTTTTGAACAATTATCAATGTCCTTGGGTTATTACTACTGAGCATTGATTCGACTAGGACTTCGTCGACTAAAGTTGGTGATTGGTCGCCTTGAAAGCATCTAAATTTCTATTTCTTTCCGCCCACAATCACATGGAGACAGCAAGGTAGGATGTTGAGAATGTACGTTGGACCCTATACTGCAGATATAAGCGGATCTGAGAATTTATTGTCGCTGCTCCGATTTGCACGGTGGCAGAATAGAACCGTCAAAATTCTTCGTTTTCAATTTGAACTGCTCCTTAATGTCATTGCATTTGAATGCTTTCATGAAAATAGCCAGTCGGGCCTCATTAACGTCTAATAATTGTTTGCAGCCAAATGTGCTGCAAACAAATCTTTCTAATGTTTCGAAAAGAGCATTTGTTTCGATGTCTGGATAATTCGGTAATGTCGAGAAGAATCGATGAATTCAGGAGACTTCTGCAAAATGGTGAATGGCCCTTTTTTTACCCTTTTTTAAGTAAGCAAGGTTGAAGTCACATCACGTGAAAGCGTGAAATCCTGGAAGAGCTTCACATAACTGCTGCGCTGCATGTATTGGCGGGGGCGACACCGCATGGACTACTTAAAAAATATACAATGACAATAAACAAACTCTACATGAATTAAAAATCAAAACAAACGGATTACCGCATCCTACAGCAATGACAATAAGACCAAAATTAAACAGAACAATACCTAATATACAAGTTTATACTGACACAAGTGACAAAGAAAATAACTAGAAAATATACAATAGATAAACAAAAGACATAAAACTTTTAAATTTAGAATTAATAGGACAATAGACATAAATAAATAAATTATATGGTCAAGGTCAGCCCCCAAATTGTTTAGAATTAATTCCAAATTAGTGTCATTCGTTGGTGCACTTTAGTGCTTCAATAATTTTCGCTAGTGCTTTTTTGGTTTTCGAGATATGTCATGCTCTTTTTTTGAGGTCAGCCCCCAAAGTATTCACGATTTGATAAAGTTTAGTGTTGAATAGATGAGGCTTTTACTTGATGAAAATCCATACTGAAAGATGAAATAAAACAATTTAATTTGTTTAAAACTTCATTATATTTGAACTTGTAAGGGTATTAATAAACTTACCAACCCCGACTGGAGATTCTTCCTCAGGTAGTGGTATTCGGCCTCAGTTAAGCTAACACTGGGATGGGGTGAACAATCGATATTAAATTGGACGCCACCAGTTTTTTAAGCGATAATAACTTTAATTAAACAAAAAACTAAAAAGGTTCAAAACTGGAAAACCTTATATTTACTTTAACTCAACAAAATACTGAAAATATTTTTACGCCTATGGTCCAAGTTAATAATATTGCTGAAAATCAAATATCAAAGGTTTCAGTAAATTATATTTATTCACAAATAAATGAGATAATTCATATTAACTGCACATCCAAAATACACGACGAATACGAACGCACAATAAAAATCTACAATTCTAGCTTTCCATGAATTGAGTATAAGACAAAGGACTTAACTTGGTGAGGTTCTGGAATAATTCAGCTCTCAGCTAGGTCCTAGTGGATGGAGATTTGGAGCTTAATCCATACCGGCCGGTTCCCTGTTGTCTCTGGTTCTAGTGGTGTTGGCTAGTTCCTAAGGGCTGTAGAGCTGCGGAAAGAAAAAAAGAGGGAGAAAAAATTACTGGGAAGGAAGGAATAGAAAGAACAGATCGGAGCTTATGATCCAACACTATTTTAAAAAACTGAATCTAGTTTTTTAAATAATAATCTGTTCTATCCTATTAGCTTTTTTCCCTAAATAAACAGAAACAGAACTATGAAGCTAAAAAAAAACAGAATGAAAAGAAATTATTAAAAATTTGCTTCTAAAGAATATGAAATTTTTCTTTTTTTCAATAAAACCTACAAAATTTATCAAACGCCTGCCCATATTATAATTTGAAATAAAACATAGAAAACACATGGAGAAAAAATATTTCAAGAATCTAACTCTCCAACAGATATGTGAAACCACTACGATATACTAACTTCTAATTGTTACTGATAGGAAGAGACTTTTCCTATGTACGATGTCGTTTAAATACACAAAATTTGGAAGTGAAACAAGTTTTTTAATTTCGAATCATTAGTCCGACGAAATTAAAATACTATAGTCCGATGGAAATCGTAACTAATGTTCAATTTAAACTAGTTGACGCGTTTCGCTAACACAGGAGTTTTCTCAAAACGAATGAAGGTATAATGAAAAAAGGTTTTAATATATACAGAATTCTATTATATTAATATTAACAAAGGTATTGAAAAAAAATGTTTACCTGTAAATTCATTCATAAACTATCTTCTAGGTAAAAAGGTTTAATTTGGTGGTTAATAAGGTTACCTGAATATTTGTTTTTGTTTATTTCAAGAGCTTCTAAAATATTTCTAC
Organism: Galeruca laticollis; assembly: GCA_963921935.1. Lineage (NCBI taxonomy): Eukaryota > Metazoa > Arthropoda > Insecta > Coleoptera > Chrysomelidae > Galeruca > Galeruca laticollis. The sequence continues at coordinate 102,783,378 of OY998177.1, forward strand.
ATGTAAAATTTCAAAATTTGGGTCGAAAGTGTGTTGGTTTTCTAATAAATAATTTGAATAGTTAGAATCTAACTTTTTGTTGTTATAGTTTGTGTTCCGAAATTCTAGTTTTAAAAGTTCTACCGATATAAATTTTATCAGAGTTGTCATTACCACATTTTAATTTATAAACTCCTGATTTGCTTTATTTTGAAAATTTAGATTTGTTATTTTTAATGAGTTTGGATAAGTTGTAATCATTTTTAAAGCAAATATTCATGTCTAAAGTTTCTAAAAATGATTTAATTTTTAAGGATGGTGTTCCAAAGTATGTTAAGCTTTTAAATTGTTTATTATTTTTATCAGAAGGGAATACTTGTTCCAAAGTCTGTTTTATTATCTTTTTATTTATGATGTCAATTAAATTTGGATCGTAACTATTGTCGCTATTTGTTTTATGATATTTAATTCTAATATTTAATGGGACTGTTAAAAGTCTGCGTATCATACTATTGAAAGCTGCTAATTTATGACTGAATGGATGGACCGAACTATTATGAATTGTAATGTCTGTATGTGATGGTTTATGAAATATAGAAAATTGATGTTTATTATTTATATTTGAAATTGTACGGTCTAAAAAGTTTATAGACTTTTTTGTTCAAGATATACGGTAAATTTGATATTATTGTGAATTAAGTTTATGTAAGAAATGAAGCTGTCTAATTGTCTATTTGTACCGATGAAGCTAGCTAAAATGTCGTCCACATATCGGTGCCAGTACATACATTTTTTACTAAGGGGGTGTTTATCAATTATTTTTTCTATATTATCCATGAAATTTCTGCTAGTAGGGGGCTGAGGGAGTTGCCCATAATCAAACCATTTTTACTGTTTGACTCAAATCAAGATAGCACTAATGAAACTTATTGAAGCACTAACGAATAGCACTAATTTTAATCGAATCGTGAATACTTTGGGGGATGACCTCAAAAAAAGACCATGAAATATTTCGGAAACCAATAAAAAACTAGCGAAAATTATTGAAGCACTAAAGTGCTCTTAACTAAGCACTAACAAAATGAATGACACTAACTTGGAATTAATCGTAAACACTTTGGGGGCTGACCTTGAAAATATAACGTCAAATATCTCGAAAACCAATAAAGCACTAACGAAAATAATTGAAGGACTAAAGTGTACTTACGAAGCACTAACGAATGACATCAATTTGGAGTTAATCCTAAACAATTTGGGGGCTGATTATAAATGAATATTCAATTACTACCAAACAATTCACGGAAGCACTAATGAAATTTATAGAAGTACTAACAGGCACTAACCGATGACACTATATTTATTCAAATTGGACCTGTTGAAAGTAATAAGGGTGTCTGACATTTTCTGCAAAAATCAAATAATTTATTGAAAGCCTGGTAACGTTCTTGAAAATTCAAAACATGTATTATTCTTTGGATCCCAATAAAAACTTCAAGTAACTTCTTTGGACCTAAAAAATAGCAGAAGTGGGAAATAAGAAGTAAGACATTGAATGCAGTTAACGAATTGACCGAAATGAGAAAGAAGTGGACAGATGGACAGACGAAATAAGAAAGCGATAAGAGTAAAAAGGGAAGGAAGAAAAGAAAATATCTTGTTTAAAATTATCTATATTTTCCTTTTGAAAGTGATTCCAAAAAATATCAATAAAACCTAAATTATATTTTGAATATTATAAAATTCAATGTGATATTTTCCTAATGTTCTTTATTTTGTTCTAGGTAAGTTTCGACTACTTGACCAGTCTTTACACATTGTAAGGTAGATATAATCGTTATTATATACTAATAAAACAATAAACTTTTCATGTTTGTTAAGCTAGCATAGCCGTATCACTTCTCCAAATGCAATCTACCCTATAATTAATTACTATTTTATTACGTCAAAAAAATGTATTGCTCCAATCCCTTTCGAGAAATATTGGCTATGTCAGCTTGAACCTCAAGCTAGCATAGCCATTTCTTTAACTCGGAAAAGAAGAGAGTTTATATGGGATTACTCGGTGGCATATTTTATTTCTAATTAATTGCTGTAAGGGTCATGGAGATAAATTCGCAAAACCGAAAATGGATTGCTCAAATTCTACCTGAAAAACAATTCTTTGCACCAACCCCTTCCGAGAAACAATGATTCTGTCAGCTTGAACGTAACTTGGCATAGCCCATGACCATATATCGGCGAGGAAAAGTGTTTCAGTGTAAAGTGGTATAAGATACTTTAGGTTGATCAAAAAATTATATAAAAAATAGCTCAGTGGTTCCCAACCTTTTCTGGACCACCGCCCCCTATAGAAGAAAACAAAAATTTCACCGACCCCCCCCCCAGTCGCTGGTTAGTCCAAAGTAGTTAATTTTATTTGAATATCATCTGTACCGTCCCAATTGATCTGTATTTAGCTTTAATGTCAGTTAATGTCTAAATTTTATTTTAGAGGAATGATGAAGTAGAAATTTATTAAATGACTACCAAATGTACAATAAAATTGTTTATTAAACTTTTAAATAAAACACAGAATCAATAAGAAATACAATCACAATAGAAATAAGAAACGCAATACAATAAGAAATACAAATACCAGTTTGTTAATATCGGGTTCCAATTTCGTTAACATCAATCGCAGATCGCCACGTTCAGTGGTGTGTAGTCTGTTCCTCTTCTTTGACAGCAAATCAGTTACTGCACTGAATGCACGCTCAGTCATATAGGACGAAGGAAATGCAATTAACAACTTCTGTACTATTGTCCACAATCCAGGATAGAGAACTGGTATTAGTTTTTGAAGCCAGAACACTTGATATCCACGTTTGAATTTTACTTTCAGTTGTTCGTTAGTTGTGAGTTCTAATAGCTCCTCTTCCAAATTTGATGAGCCTTCAGTATCTGTGTTTGCGAAAGGATCTATAACCCAACTTGGTATTTCCATGTTTAAAATATCTTGGAAACGCTCTGTAAAATCAACATGAAGAACTTCCAAGTGGTGGCAGTAAGTAAGTAAATCTTCCGGTTTTGCAGACACTGTTGATAATGTGGGAAAGTGGTTGTACTCACCTCTACCAAGATTTCTTTTGAATATAAGAAGTTTTCCTGCAAAAGCAGCTATGACGTTTTTAGTTTTAATTAAATTTAAATCATAACCTTGCAATTGTAGATTAACTTGATTAAATACTTTAAACAGGTCCGTCAAATAAGCGATGTCATTTTTTGACGTAATCAGGTTTTCGTGCAATTGTTCGTTTTCTTCAAGAAATTCCAACACTGAGTCAAATAGATTGAAAAAACCATGCAGACAAACACCTTTAGAGAGCTAACGTACTTCTGTGTGCAGCAGCAAGCGATTGTAGTCTTCATCATTTTCATTGCAAATCTTATGAAACAAACGGTCATTTAATGAATTGCTTCTAATGATATTGATTGCTTTAATAACCTTATTGAGGGACGCATGCAGACGTTCATTTAATTTTTTTGCAACCAAATGCTGACTGTAATTAATACAATGTACAGCGAGTACATTTGGCACTGCTTTTCTCAAATGTACTATAAAACCCTTATGACGCCCGGTCATTGCTGGAGCACCATCAGTAGCAGCAGACAAAATATTGCTAATAGGAATTTCTTTCTCTTGAAAAAATTCTTGCATGATATTAAATATAGAATGTCCCTTTGTATCAGATTCCAAATTCTTAGCAAATAATAACTCTTGATGAATTTTTTCTTCTTTTATAAATCGTACGTATGATAAGAGTAGAGCTTCGTTACTTGGTAGAGTTGATTCATCGAGTTGAATGGAAAATTTGCAAGTCTTTAGGTAATCGCATAATGATATTTCAACATTATTTGCCATTTAATCTATTCTTCTTTGCACTGAATTATTACTGAGAGGAATTTTTTTAATGATATCAAATGGTGTCTTATGATGGAGAACAGTTTTTAATATCTCTTCGACTGCCGGCAAAACTAATTCCTCGCCAATGGTGTGTGGTTTTCCTGACTTTGCGATTAACAATGAAACGTTATATGAGGCTCTTAGCCCATCATCGTCTCGTTTAGAAGACGATGCAAAAAGGTTTGATATAGTTGGCTGTTTTAAATATTGTTTTTCGAGTTCTTGAAAATAGAATATATCTTTGTTCTTCTTATCAGGATGCATTTTATGTAAATGCTCTTGTAGCCTAGAAGGTTTCATAGCTTCATTTGAAAAAACTTTTCGGCAAATTAAACACATCGGTAGTGATTTGTTTGTAGAAGATTCCACAAATCCATATTTTAAATATTCAATACTGTATTGCCGGCATTTATTTTTTAATTTAGAAGTAGATTCAGCCATTTTCATACAAAAGTTAAATTCTCAATAGATTTATAGATAATAATGTTTATAAAATTACACACCACTCACGATTATTTACTACGGCAGAGCTTATGATTCACGACTATATATCGCGGCCAAGCACATACAACAAACTAACAAAAAATTCGTAGAGCTGTTGCTTTTATACGTTTCATTTCGTGCATGATTCAACTTGTCTGTGTGCGAACATGTTATTTTGTATGAACATCGCGCGTTCGCTTATCAACGTGTGAGGACAAGTCATATACTTCTATTCTGAACTAAAAGAAATTAATATAATTATTAGTATTATTATTAATGCTAATTTAAAACTGCTTATTAACCCTTATTAAATCATTTTTATTTCACCATTCCTCTTGGCTGCTTATTATTTGCTACTGAATCCGCTACCGCCCCCCTAAAAGGCTGCAGCGCCCACAGGGGGCGGTATCGCCCCCGTTGGGAACCAATGCAGCTGAAAAGGAGTAACAATTTCATTACCATAGGTCTGCCAGTACTAATTTTAAACATAATTTTTAAAATAATAAGCAAACAGATGTTAAAATTACCTGAAAGTAACCACATAATATAAAGTTGAGCTATTGAAACTATTTTCCAAGTGCTTGTATAAGTAAAGTGTATTACTGCTCGAGGTTTTCAATGTATTGGATGTCGGAAATATCAGTGTAAAAGATGCTGAAGTTTTTATGGAGATGCAAGTGTCACCAGGGGTTGAAGCGGTCGGTTTTACGAATTTATCTGCATAACACCTTACCGGAATTAATTAGCAATAAAATATGCCGCCGAGTAGTGCTATGTAACCATCTTCCTTTCAGAGTTATGGCTATGCTAGCTTGAGGTTCAAGGGTTGGAGCAATACATTTTTTTCACGTAATAAAATAGCAATTCATTATATGGTAGGGAGAAGTGACATGGCTATGCTAGCTTGACAGACATGTTTTTTTATTGCTTAAAGCATATGCTTGGAGTAAAAGATCAAAGTAAAAGCATATGCTTTTAATTGTATGAGTAATCAAATGCTTTTAATTTAAAGCATCTTCTTTGTTATTTTTTAGTATGTGCTTCATGTTTTAAATAGGATGGTTTAGTAAATAAAGACTGCCACAAACTACTGGCCGTTATATAAACATACCAAGAGTACCATTTTTATATGCTTATTAAATGTTTTTTCCTTTTTTTCGTTTGTAAGTAAAATTATGTATATTTAGATATCTTTAATACAATACGTGCAAACCAAAATTCATTTCACTGGTACGCAGGATCCAATCCTGGTTTCTTTCTTGATGGTAATTGGATAATCGTTCACGGTTATCACACGTACTGGGATCTCCTTCGTCGACGTAACCAATCCTTTTCCAATTAGTACTCCTTTGCGTCCTCTTCGTCGTGTGGTTGTTCAATTTGTACTCTAGCGAATCTTCTTCCTCGGATTCGAAAGATAAAAAGTCGTCCCTGGATTTCGTAAATTTCATAGAAGATTATAAAATTATACTAAATAAATCGTTGATTCGAAGTATAAAAACGAATGAAGATAGTGCCCTAAAAAACTAAAATATGCAAGACTTTTTGAAGAAGAGATCAAGTTTTTTCTTTATTGGTAAGGTTTCAGACTAATGCTGATTCCGTTTCTGTTGACTCCTAAGCTCTAGCATTTACCGTTCGTCCGTTGAAACTTGAAACGGACGCCAGAAGCCAGAATATAAGCTTCGATTATTTCGCCGACTTTGTCGGCTCTTGTTTAGAAGTCTCAGAAAGATGAACAACATGAAAAGGAAAACTGATATAAATAAAATGGAAATACACTGATTAATCCAAAAGATTGAGGAACGTTGTTGGTTTAATTATTAGAAGTGAGAACAAACCCTGCATATAGTCAAATACCTGGTATTAAGTATATATTTTATTAATTTATAATTTTTTTAACATTATATAATTTAACTAGAAGCTTGCGAAATTAGAACAATTGAAAGCGAATCCAATAAAAAAGTAAATTTGTCAAACGCAAGGTAGAAGGTGAAACCCAGAAGTCTTTTAAAGGAGCAAAATCGAGTACCTCAACTTTTGAGATCGTGGAAAATATAGAAATGAAACGATAAAGTTGAATACGTCTCAAAGATTAGTAAATTAGCAGCAATTGTAGCTTATTCGCATGCAAAAAGGGCAACTGAACAGAATAAATAAACTACCACAGAGGGAAAATTATATTTAAACTGTTAAAATTATATTTTGTTTTCATATCTAACTCACTAACACTTAATTTATATCAGCACTTTACTGTTCCCTATTTATATCACGAGATCACTTCATGAACTAAACTAACTCTCCATGATCGGTCCTTTATATATGAGTGCCTTTTTTACTAGATAATTCTAGATTGCGGCTTATATAAAAACAATTGGCTCTGGCGTTTTCTAGATAATACTGGTCCCAAAAACAATGTCTGGATAAGATAGTCACAATTGTAAACAGTTCTAATAAATCCCTGCGCATCCGCCATAATTTTATCTTCCATACATGGCTTAGACAGAGTCGGATTCAGGGACTATACCAGTGTGCTGTTTCGTAACAATACTTAGTTATGTTCTTTAGTATTTAGGATAATTTAGAACAATACATATTATGCAATTTATATAAATTGTTCATTGACATATTTGTTGAATCCTAAATTGTTTTGGGATTTATTTTCTTAAATATTTAAACTTTTAAAGAAGCAGCCAGCCTATTATTTCTCCTAATATGATCCTTATATTTAATAACATGTATAAAAAATTACATATTATGAATTATTTTTGCAATTTGCTGTCTACTGTTTGGCCAAATCTTGGAATATTTCCATCATCCAAAGCAGCATGCAAGTCTTGACTATCTTCCTCTACGTACACATCAGCATCGTGATTTACTTCCTCGTATATTAAAAGTAATTTGCCATATTGTGTAAAAAAAACTACAAATAACACTGTTCTACATATTAAAACTTTTTGTCGCTCTCCGGATTTTTTTGGACCTTTATTTTGGGAATATCTAAATTACAAACTAGATCATTGAGCTCTTCCTGAGATATAAAATGTGGCTGTTGGCTGGTACTACATTCGAAAACGACTTCCTCTTCAAAACTTGGACCGGCTTCTGGCTCCTCTGTGTCATCATAATTATCCGGTTCATCAAATTTCTCTGGAACAGGAATGCTAGAAACGTCGTCATGAGGTACAAGTCTAATGGCTGAGGAGATATTAGGATACACTATTTTGTGCTTGCTTTTACTAGAAAATCCCAGAATTTTTGTTAAGCAAAAGTAACAATCATCAACATGATTCTTAGGCTCCCGCCAAATTATTGGCATTCCAAACTTCATAGATGTGTGAGTACCCCGTAGCCATCCTGCTAAGGTTTATGACCAACTGCGGCAGCATTTTTTGGGTGCCCAAGTTTTATCTTGATCTTCAACTTTGAACCCGAAATATAACTCGTAGGCTTTTCTTGCAAGTGGGCTCAAGGTCTTGCGTTGAGCTGTCAGGGCCACCTCACCACATACTTCTATATAGCAGAAACTGTTCGCTTATATATCCACTGCTGAATACTGTAATACTGATCCTCCGACAAAGAAGAGAGAGAGGGACATTTGAGTGTTTTGTAATAGAAAAAGGATTTTTATTTAAAAATTGGAATTTGTTCATTTGTTTTGGGTGCCCTGATGTAGGATTAGTTTCCTCTGCAGGGCAGGGTTGGGGGTTGTAGTGCAGCGTTCATAAATTGAGTTTGGTGTTTTTGGTGGGTCGGCTCAGAAACAGCCGAGTAGAAAAAAGTGTCTAGGACAGAGAAGAAAAATGTCTTTGGAGAATTATTGAAAGGTGTATAGAAATGAGAGTGTTTGAGCGTGATTTTCGCTAGAAAGTGGTCCTGAGGAAAAGTTATATCGGTTGGCAACGGGGATAGATGTTTGGAAGCGTCTAGAATTGGAAGGTTTTGGTAGAAGACGAACGATGTTACGCGTCAGATATATATGATATGCTGTTGGGCTGACTAGGTGTCGGAAATTTATAAGAAGAGAGATTGATGTTATTTATTGAATTATGGATGTCTCCGGTGTATAAAGAGAAACTTTTTTTTATTTGACCAAAGCAACGTTCAATAACTCTCTAATAAATAGGAAATTGCAGCTAATTTCTTGCGGTGTTTCAGGATTTCCAATAGGCGTCATGAGCCACGGAAAAATTCCATATCCTTCATCTCCTAACAACAAAGCATTTTCCGGTATGTTTTCCATTTCCAAATATATACGAGGATGTATTGATATCTAGTTAGCCTAGACCAGTTCCATGCATAAACAAAATATTGCGTCAGTGTAAAGTTTGACGTCAAAAAGGTAAACCAGAGTTACGCAATAAATTAAAAGAAAAAAGATGTCCACCAAAAGTGTGAAAATCGAAAAATTAGAGTATCGAGCCATCATCAAGTACCTGTATTTAAATGTGTTAAGAGGTAAGCAGATTTACGAAGATATGCTTAATACCCTTGTTGGTCAATGTTCTTCGTATGCGACCGTGAAAAAGTGGACTACAAGCTTCAAAAGAGGTAAATTTTCCATTGAAGATGATGACCGACCGATCGGGAAGGCCAGTTTCTGTGTCAGTCCCCGAAAATATCGATGCAGTTCATGACATGATTTTATCAGACCGTCGAATTGGGCTAAAACGGATATCTGAAGCACTGAATATTTCATACGAACGCGTTCATCATATAGTTCACGTCAATTTGGGCATGAGAAAAATTGCTGCAAAATGGATCCCCAAAGGTTTGAATGTTGACCAAAAGCGTGTAAGGGTAGAGGCATCGCGTTCGATCTGAGCTCGATTTGAAAACGATGTAGACTTCCTAAACCGAATTGTTACTATGGATGAGACTTGGGTACATTTCTACAATCCAGAAACAAAGCAACAATCGATGGAATGGCGAAACTCTCCAAGACCTAAGAAGTTTTGTGTCCAAAAATCTGGTGGAAAAGTTCTTGCTTCAGTTTTTTGGGATTGCCATGGAGTAATCATGATTGATTTTTTGGATAAGGGTAGAATAATAACTGGAAATTACTATTCGACATTACTGACCACTCTACTGTTGAGTAATAAAATATTTTGACATTGAAATTTTGTTTGGTTCTATAGTAGGCTAAGCATTTTTAAATATATCCTCGTACGTGCGTTTCGGAGAATTCGGCTATCATGAACTGAACCAATTCCATTTACGTGAGTACAATCAATTACTCCAATTGCTGAAGGAATTTGTTTTGCCATCTCGTTTATCTTTTGGTCTTTAAACGTCACATCACATGCATCTTTTGTATTTTAAATTTCATATTCCGTGATAATTTTGTTGTTCTGTGTCATTTGATTTGTCAGTCAGCTGTCAGCAATCATCTACAATATTATGAACATATAGGCCGAATAGTCCTGGCAGCTGATACCTTAAATGAAGGAAAAAAGAAGATGTTATGAACATAATTAATATATAATATAATTAATATCTATTTTTTATTCCTGCAGGCGTAGAAAAAGTATAGTAAGCACCTCATGTTAAAAACGTCTGTAGTCACTCATTTCATAAGGCATACGTGTCCAATAAACTATTATTCATATAAAATCAAGTAAAAGTACTTTTTAAGCACAATAAAAGCATTGCCTTCATTTTATTCATACCCCCCAATATTCCAAAACCATTCATAATTTCTTGAATTATTAGCATAAAATTATTCGAAACCACTCTTATATCAAGGGCAACAAAGCCGCCGTTGACCAGTGTTATTGATTCTATTCTTTCAATAAATGCTTTAAAATGACTTTATAACGCAGCTCCAACAATTAATCAAAATGTCCCAATGAATGCAGATTTAGAAATAATTTATATGTGAAGACTGAAAAGTGAGAGTAGTGAACGTATCGAAACATTCATGAAGCAAAGCTCCAAGTAAATTATAAGAAATACCGGACGTCCTTGGAAAACGCCACTAAAGAAGAGAAGGGAATAAGTCGTTATGGCTTGTCATCATGTCGGGCATTCATACATCGTCAGTAAATACAAGAATTAACAAAATTTTCTTAGAAATTTGAAAGTGAATAGTGCTATAATTTTAAGAAAAGCTACTACGTAGAAAATTCTTTATTCTGTTAGATCATGTTTAAATATTCTTATTATCAATTATAATATGCAAATCTCATTATATATATATCGGGCAACCCCTGTTGACGTCACATATGTCCTTTTCGGAACTCCCTAAGCTCTAAATGATCTATGGAATGTGAGACCGGTTTCGAATGTATACGAATATTGAATGTACACCATACAAAACACAATTCCCCATAGATAAGTGCGCGAAACTGTAACTTTTAAACGTCTTTTAACAATTTCGAGCATCTAATTGAATATCGAAAGGAAAATGGGACTTAATCTACCAGCGTATCTACGAACAGACTAATCCAATGCACCAATCAAAGAATTGCTACACATTTTCACCCACAGATACACTACATATTTAAAAAAAATTCCTTAATTGTAGGTATAGTATTGTAATATTTACTTTGAAGAGGCAGTTTACTTCTTTAAGAAGTTTTTCAATGCGTGAACGTTCTGTAAAAGCAAAAAGTTCATTCCGTTTTCTGTCAGTATTTATTTCCACTTTCGTTGTTTTGTAAAAGAATGAAACTATATATGTGAGTGCTCTATAGGCGCTTTCATTTTTGTTTCTAGCTTTGTACTTTTTATTTTTAAAATTCTTTATCGCCTCTTATTTTTAACATTTTTCAAATCTATTCCTATTTCTCTTCTTTCTTTCTTTATATTCTTCTTATTTGTATATATAATATTCTACATGGTAATTCTTTTGACGGGGCGGTTTACTTCTTTAATACGTTTTTCAATGTGTAAACGACCTTAAGAAGAAAAATATACTTCCAATCCGTTTTAGTTCAGTATGTTACATATTTGAATTTTCTTCCAGATCTCTTTGTTCTTTGGGAAAGATTAAATAATATACAAGAAGCCAGATATTTTCATAAAATGATTTTAAAGAAATTAGTAATTATAACAATAATTATTATTTTGACTACTGACAGAATTCATATTTAAATAAGATTACAAACAAGGAAAAAATATTTTAGATCACATGAAAATAAAATTTAATCTACAAATTTTCAACAATCGCTTTGGGCAAAAATTTAAATCAAAATTAATATAATTAGACCAGGGTAGCAGCTTTTAAAAATAATAAAGTGAAAAAAAATAAGAGTAGGATGAAACCCATTGGAAAAGGAGGAGAATATTATAAAAATGAAAAATAATTTACGGGTGATCTGAGGTCGGGAAGGGGGTGAGTTTTTAAGGGTAAAAAACGGTTCTATCCTATGGAAAAAAGTCAAATGGCAATGTTGTAGGTAATAAAAACATCTACAACTTTTGTATTTACACTTTTTTCACATAACCTCAAAATTTATGTGAAAAATTCAAAAAACCAAGTTATTGGTTTTTTGTTTTTATCTTTTACAGCAAATTTTTGTTTTTCACGAAATTTTGTGAAAACTTATTTTATGTCCCAAATACATTGTAATTTATTTGATTTGAAATATTGATTTTTTCACCTTATTTTTACTTTATATCGAAAAAGCATCCTAAGTTTTAATCGAAAATTCACCCGTCAATATAACAGATTTTTTCAAAAAGTTGGTGTGCTTTCTGTTCTTTGAAATCTCTATTTCCCATGGTGTAAAAAATATATTACTATTGTAAATCTTTTCAGAAAATGCAAAAAATCGAAAAAAACTTAAATTCGATTTTTTTTTAATCATTTTATACAATTTTGAGCTATTTATTAAAAATCACACTGTAATTACTCGAAAAACGTAAGATTACATCATGTCACCTTGATAAACAAAACAATTGCAAATAGAAATATACTACTTTAATTAACAAACAAATAAGTTAATATTTAATAAGACAACTATAATATTTAGAGAAAGTTGTAGAATCTTCTTTAAATTATATGCCTAAATGCCTATTTATTACTATTTTAAGATAACTATTTAGCCCATCAAGGTATTTCATAGAGAAGGGAAAAAGGGGCTAGGAGGGTCTGGGTCTTACTACAAACATGCTATTTCGTAGCAAATTTAAAAACCGTTAGCCACTGTATGGATGCGCAAAATTTTGAAAACATCCATGTTGACATCAAATATACACTATCGATGTTTTAAAAACATCGGATTTAAAATATCGATGTTTCTGATCATCGATATTTTAAAGAATATGCCATATGGCAGAAAAAAATTAAACTGTTAATAAATAGAACATCATTTTTATTCAACGCATTTTAATGATACATCTAATACAATCGACAGTTAAAAAGATATGGAAAGTTTATTTTTAATTTTTTTAATTTACAATACGAGCTTGCACCTTTTCCATTGTCACTTTTTACAGAAAATGGCCTCAGGAAAAATGTTAAATCTCAACTTTACGAATTATTTGTTAGTGCGAATGGACCAACGCATTCTGACGGCTTAGTTCATGTCTTCGACGGTGGATTTTTATAGCACAAAGTAACTTGGCAGAAAAATGAAACGGTGGAAGAGATCATGAATACTTATTTACGCTATGTAGAAAAACATTTCGCAGCAAACAGCTATATCGTTTTTGATGGATACCCCGAAATTACGAAATCGGTTACTGTCATAACAGTCCCAGCACCTAATTCAACTAAAAGAGGAGAACGTAGTCGTAGAAAAACCTCAGATGTTATTCCATTGTTCGATTATCAAAACCATACAAAAATACCATATTAGCAAGAAAAATCTAACGAAAAAAACAAGGACAAAATAATAAAAACGTTAATGAAAAGATTACGACCACAAGGATTTTCCTGTAAACAAGTAGAAGAAGATGCTGATGCTGACATAATTAAGACCTCGATAGAAATTGCCAAAAATACTAATGAAACTGTCATTGGTGTGGGTCAAGATATTGATCTTTTTTACAGTTAAAAACTCACCCCCTTCCCGACCTCAGATCGCCCGTAAATTATTTTTCCTTTCATTTTTATAATATTCTCTTCCCTTTCCAATGGGTTTCAACCTACTACAATTTTTTTTTGTTTTAAAAATTATCGACCCTGGTCTAAATGGTGAATGTTGAATGTGTTTGTTAAACACCAATTTTAATAACGACGTCTTAAGATTTTAAAATTGATATTTCACTAATACTCCAGGTAGCTCCATAAAAATTGTAATTTAAATTGATAAGTAATAGTTATTTATGAATTTAACTGTTACGACATAAATTCGAAACAAATTACCACAATGCTCCACTTCTGTTGGATGATGACGTTATTAATGACTCGTGTTGTAAGTTTAGCGAAAAATTCCTTTTATCCTCAAATCTCGTTTTTATATTGAAATGTCAGATGTCCTAAGATTTAATAGGTACTAATGAACCAAATAATTTAAAAAAAATATTGTAAATTTAATTCATTTTATTTTCAAAATGTCCTGAAAAATTAAGTGACAGTTATTTGGAATAGGCAAAATGTATCTTTGAGAAAAATTTGCATTTAAAGTAAGTATGATTATAAGTTATATTTTATATTTAAATGTAATTGGTATGTTTTAATACAGGAACGAATAAAATTATATTAAAAATAAAACCAATACAATCAAAGCCAGTTCAAAAGCAGCAATTGTTTATATAAAAATTTATGTTACCCAAATTGTTAGGAAAAACACAAAAGAACCATACACCAATGTTCTTTCCGAAACCTTCCAATCGTCTTATAGAATTTTGTTGGCAGCATTCGATAAACCAATTACAGTGCTACAACTGCACACCGACATCACACATTTTCAATAAACGTATTTTACAATTTCAAACATACTTCGGTCCAGTTTTGCACTGTTAACTCTTACCAACGCACAACGTACGTTTCATAAAGGTGGATTTATAAACTTGCTGTTGGCGTTCGCGCTGGCGTCCGCCGTCGGCAGTTCGTAGCAACGACATTGACCATTTATAAACTTGCCGTTGGCCGCTACGAAAACTTTCATTACCTCAATTTAATGTGTCATATCCATATGACTTGACAGTGAGAAGTCGTCTTTCTGTTTTTAGTTTACGTTTTTCTTGATTTCTTGTCAGGGTGGTCTGTAATGCCGAAAGTAGCATTTGACATACAACGTAAATCAAGTGACAGCTAAAAATCGTTTTGATCGGCTCTTCAGACTTGCTACGAACGGTGCTACGAGCGGTCGACGGCGAAACTTCAAGTTCATTTAAGTCGAACGGCAGCCCAACGGCGAACGGCAACGCCGACGGTAGATATAAAAGGTCTTACGGGTTTCTGTACTTTTAATTGGGGACGCTAGCGCGAACGCCAACGGCGAACGGCAAGTTTATAAATCCAGCTAGGCTTACTAATCACTAAACTGCAAAATTCAAGCCAAAAAATATTTTAATTTTCACAGAGAATTCTTTAAAATAAACTCTACGAATGTTTTTTGAAGTGTCACCTCGTTTCAAAATATAATAAACCTTACGGCTTTTCTCTTCAAACAATGACTTAAAACTTGTTTTTGCAACACATTTGTTAGTTCTGGTTCATGATTATGATTTACACTCAGGTTTGTTATAACTCGACTTTTTGACTCATCTAAAGTATAAACATTTACTTTACATTTATCTTTGACGCACCTCCACTTAGTTTCTCCGGAAGCTAATTTTCTGTTGTTTAAACTTACAGTTCTCGTAAACTAAGAGAAGTTTTCCGCTTTGACTGAACATTTCATTTAAATTCAAAAAATTACTATGATTTATTTTCGCCATTTTTACAATTTTTCACAATTATGAATGAGTACATAAACCATCAACTTTATACGCTAGAAATGACTATGTACTTATGAAAACTGATATACCTACAAAACAACATATTGAGGGCCCTTGTATTATAGCCTGTTATAGGGACTAGGTACCTTTTATGGTGGTTAGGTATCTGCAAGAACTTTAAGCCGAGTTTGTAGTTGTAAATATATAATTTACAATGCATTAGGATTAAAAGATTAGGATGCCGCCCTCTATAAGCACTGAGTAATATCCCACATTCATTTATCTTTACTTGAATTATCTAACTTTTTTATTTTTAAAATTCTTCAACCCATTTTTAAAGCAATTTTTTCGAATCTATTCTCATTTCTCTTTTTTATTTTCTACTTATTTCTTCTTTCTTTAATACTAAAACTCCATACACTCTTTGCCATATCAATTTTTCTCAATTCTTTTGCCTTTTTCAAAAATCATTTATAAATGTAAAATATTCTTTTTTTAGCTCATTCTAGTTAAATATCTCTTTTTTGTCTTCACATGTATAAATTTTTTTATTAGGCACTCCTCTAGTAAATCGGTAACTTTTGATACATCATATATTCTCCATAGACCTTATCTCAGGTAGTTCTTAGCCTACCTATCGTTCAACAACGTGTTTTTAAGGACGACGCTGTCTTTTTCCCACATGGTTAAAGTCGTCCATCTGTTGATGGTTATTTATTAGATAAACATTTGATTCATCTTGCAGGTATTCACACTAGTCAGACAACGATAACTACGAGACTACGACGACGAGAGAGAGCATGCCTTTCGAAGAATACAAGGCAATTCTTTCTCGTCGTCTTTACAATGCGGTTTCAAAAAAAATATTTTACGTGCGTGGTGAATTCAACCGGCCTTTGGATTAAAGCCAAGCGAAATATGTATAGAGTTGGTATCGATGGAGGAAAGGTTCCAGACAGTATTTTATACAGTGTGCGCGTAAAATATGGATAAAGATATCGTTGTCACCTCGTATGATACAGTAACTAAATTTTGGTTATGTATATTATATATTGCCAAATGTACACTTACTTTTTTAAATGAAACTAACTGTTTCTAAATAATTCCACATTATATATTCCACACAGTAAGGATAGAAACAGTAAATTTCATTAAATGTACAGTTTTTGAAATATACGAGCAATATGTGTATTTTTAAATGGGACATCCCATAATTTTATATATCAGTTTTTTATTGCCGACGCAACATAAAAATCTGATTGGCCAATTTTGACCCATTTATGTGAAAAAAGTGGGAAACACATTTTTATTGTACCTATTGAGTTTAACATAAATAGAAAATAAACTGAGTTACTTGATGTTTAAGTTTGAAAAAGTATTTGCTGTCTTTGTACTGATAAACATGATATGAATATCGGTTTCATTTCGTTAGTAGGAAAAAGAATTCGAGAAATATTGGAGCAAACCCTGAAAGACATGCAATTCGGTTTTAGGCCCAATAGAGGAACCAAATATTCAATATTCATTGTAAAACAATTATCGGAGACAGCGATACAAGAGAAAAGAAACCTACAAATGTGCTTCGTTTACTTAGAAAAAGCCCTAGATACAATAAAAAGAACTGATATAATGAAAGATCTTAGAGAGGTGAGGAGTAAACCAAAACCTAATAATACTTATTATTAGCATGTATAATAACATACTAGTGAGGGAAAATGAGTGAATTTGCTAAAGGTATTCAAATAATAGAGAATGAATTTAAAAACGTGCCTAATATGGTGTGTTAGATAATCCGTTACAGGAGACTGGCAGACATACATAAATCATTTAAGGTTAAGTCCTGAATACTTTTCAAAGCTTTTGACACATAAAATTCCAATTATTCCATGTACCGATTCCAGGCATCTTGGACTGTTGTAGGAGGTATACCAAGAGTATTGGACACATAACGGACACTTTGTCCGAGACGTTCGGTTTGAAACAGTGTATCAGGGTTCAATGTGATTCCAGTTGACAATAGCTGCTATATCTGTTGCACTCCACAGGTTGTTACAAACTTCGGGAAAGAAACTTCGTCTCATTTTTACATCCCGTTTATGCACAAAGTCACATCTGAATAAAAATGTCTGATATAGCATCAATCAATCTACAATATAATAAAAAAAATAATCAAACTCAAATGAGCGGCTCCCGAGGAAGCCAACTTTGAAATTGGGGCCAGTATTTAGTGGCCGGTTTGCCATTGAGTTGTATGAATTCTAGTATTTTTGGTGAATCAGTTTTGAAGGCCGCCAAAGAAAAAAACAGTCTATTGTTTCCAAAGTGGGGTGTTATTGTGGGGAATGATGTCTTTCCCCTAAAAAAATATTTAATAAAACATTATTCAAGACACAGCATGTCTCAAAGCCAACGAGTGTTCAATTATCGTTTGTTAAGCGCACGGCGAATAGTGGAAAACGCTTTTAGTATTTTGGCAACTCGCTTTAGAATATTTTTACGGAGTATTAAATTTCTCCCGATAAAGTTGATGATATTGTAAAATCGAGTTGTGCTTTACATAACTGGTTACGAAGAACTTGAACAAATTATTATATGCCTCCAGGAAGCGCTGATCACGAAGATTTTGTACTGAAGTTAACATCTGGCTCATGGAGAAAATATATACCAGGTGATCATGGCTTTATTGGAAGACATTTGTGGGGCAGCCATAACTACAGTAAGGAAGCAGCCATCCGCCGTGACATATGCTGAATATTTTATGGGAGAAGGGGCGGTTGACTGGCAATATATTCATCGATAAATTGTCTTGGCATTGGTTTCTTTGAATGGGATGTTTACTTGATATCATTCGTTGTCTACAATTTTGGTGGTGGACTAGAATATTTCTTCGGCATTTTTTTCTTCAGCCTTTCCTCTTCAACCGATAAAAAGCGAAGGGTGGTGCTCTTCCTGACACCAAAAGTTCTCAAGCAATAGGTTAAGATCTGTGTCATTATTATGAGGGACTGAGTTGTTTTCAGTTGCTGGAAAACTATTAACCAAGGATAAATGAGAGTGTATATGTATAAGAGAACATTCCTTGATTCATTTTTGTGAGACATTTCCAGATATCACCCAGCCTAAATGGGTGTTAATGAGCGATGAAAGTCCGGGACCTAAGTGTTTGATACCATTTTTAAGAATTGCATAATAAATGTCGCAACCTAGCAACATATCTATGTGGGAAGGCGTGTTGAATTGATCGTTAGCTAATTTTGACAATAGCTGGGGAATCTTTCAATATTAAGAGACACCTGAGACAGAGGGTGAGTCATTTTCGGGAAAATTTTCCGCACGAAACTTTGAATTTTTTGTTTTCTGCGACTTTTGTAAACAAAGTGATATCTATCATATTGGTTAACGTGGTGTTGCCTTCTGAAATACCGGAAACGTGGAGAGTATGGGTATAGATTTTGTAACCTATTTTTGCAGCTAGAAAGTAAGTGACCAATGAAGTTTGACTGCCATTGTCTAAAATAATTCTAATAGAAAATGGCTGTCCTAACTTTGGCTTGAAATAGGCCTGTGCGGTGGCTAATAAAGCATTAGAATTTTTGGACGAGCGGTCAGCAAAGTGGTTGGAATATGTGACATGGCTACCGGAAGTTGTGAATTACAATCATTGGAAGATGTGCTAGGAGAGCTAGGTTAAGAACTATCAGCTAGAGGTGGTGTATTGACAACTTGAGGTAGAGTACTACGTGAGAGTTCCAAATGTAACAGAGTGTGATGCTTTTAGTTAAAACACAAAGCTTTTGAATTTACAAATTTGTGCCTATCTTCAGGGACTATAACAGTAAAATTGGGACAAAAATATATTTTATGGGAGTAGTTTTTACCAAATATACAGTGCTTGGCGTTGATTTTGAGCGTCTAACCTTTCTCATTTTGAAATTTATCCTTTCCCATTTTGTTTCAGAAATGTAATTAGTATGAAATATTTTGAAATGTCTACATTATTATTGGATTGTAACACACTTTTAATCATTGAATAATTCGACACCACTGTTGACGGCTTTTGTTATGCCAGTTTCGAAAGTAAGCCAATAATACCTGCTTATTTTTTCATCTTTCATTCCATAAATCTTGAATACGCAGTTTCGTAAATTTTCCGCGATTTAGCTGGCAATAATTTTCGTGACGCTACTTTCGCTGCTCTTACTAACCCGGTAGCAGACATTTTTAACTTTATATTATTCAACATAATTACTAAACAACCACTAAGTTCTCAATTTTAAAATCAAATCACAGAATTAAGTTGGCAGATATTTGATTATTTTAAAGGCTTCCTTAGCAACGCAGGTCTAATTGTCGCTGTAAGTAAAACAGCGAACCAATTTAAAACTTCAAATTTCACATCGATAATTTTCGGACTTAAATCGTCGTTTTTCCCGTCACAGAAAAAATTGTGTATTGTAATGTTTTTCTAATTCATTTAAGCAGCAAACGGGTGGGATAACTTTTAAACGCAAATTAATATCTGGACACCGGTATCTCGAAAGATAATATCTACCATGTTCCTGATAACTCGCCAATCCAACTGGTTACTCGCTATCTTAGGCATAGCTAGTTTCTTCACGCTGGATTCTAACACATGGTCTCGGAGGTTACGAAGTGCTTCCCACACATCACGGTAGGTAGATCGATCTTTAAATTAATTTTTAGTTACCACGTAGAAGACGTACCGCGAATTATCTTTCAGTTTCAGTGTCTTGCCAGGGGCTGGAATCTGGTCTTCAAGTTTTTCTAATTGCCCGAACGTCTTTCGAAAAACGGCTGCCAACCCTCGTGCGTTCTTGATACGGGCGGGGATGTTGTATGCCAGTGAATAATCTTCCGGGAGAGTGAACAAATCTTGTTGTTGTTCCGAAGTGACTCCATACGTGCTCATAAATTCATCGAAGGTAGGGTCAGACACATATCGAATAAGGTTTACTCCTTCCTCCAGGTCATGGTCTCCTTCGAATGACGCTAGTCGGTTTTGGTGAATTACTTTTGGTTTTCCGTTGGGGATCTTGCTTATAACATCATTGATCCTTTTCTTGATTAAGTATGGACCTTCCCAGGATTTTTGTAATTTTGGAGAAAATCCTTTTCTCTTCGTCGGGTTGTGTAACCATACTTTGTCCCCTTCTTTAAAACCGCCTTCTGTGGCCTGCGCGTCGTACCGACTTTTCATTCTGTCGCTGGCAACTTAAAGATTTGTTCGAACTAATTCATGAATATCGTCCAGCCTTCTTCTCAATTGGATCACGTAGTCTTCTCCTGCTAGATCTTATTGGCGGCAGATCGATAAGCCAATGCGAATAGGGAAATATACTGGTCCCAATCTCTCTGATGGCTGGAAACCACTTTGGACAGGGATTTTCCAATAGTCCTGTTCATTCTCTCGACCATTCCATCTGACTGTGGATGTAATGCTGTTGTTCTGGTCTTGGCTTTCAAAATTTCTTCCCTGATCGCTGTGGACTTCCAAGGGCACTCCATATCGGCTGATAAACTGTTTCACCAATACATCCGCAGTTGTGGCCTCTTGGTTCGGTATAGCGTAAATTTCCACCCACTTTGTGAAGTAATCCATTACAACCAGTATGTATTTGCCACCATTTTCTGTCGTCGGAAATGGTCCAGCGATGTCTAAAGCAATCCTTTTGAAAGGGCTTCCAACATTGTACTGTTTCATGGGTGCCTTTCTCTTGCGATGTGGTCCATTACTCATAGCACAAGTCGTACATTTCTTACACCAGTCCTTCACATCGTCGGAGCTGTTCATCCAATAAAACCTTTCACGGACTCGCTGGAGGGTTTTGTTCACTCCCAGATGACCTCCCGACGGACTGTCGTGTAACTTCTTTAGTACCTCAGCTACTCTTGTTCTCGGGATAACTAGCTGTCTCCTCATCTCGGAACCATCATCGTTTTCAAGGACTCTTTTCAACAGCCCTTCTTCCAGGACAAGGGAGTCCCACTGAGCCCAATACGCCTTGAGTTTCGATGAAAATCTTGACACTTCTTGCCAGGCAGGTCGCCGATTTTCTTCCTTCCATTGCCGGATCATCTTCAGGTGAGGATCATTCTCCTGATCTTCTCTGATCCTGGTGGGTGACCATTCTTCATTGACTACTGTAATTCTTGAAACTGCAACTTCCTTAGATTTCGACTTGTTGCATTGTGAATAGTCTACAGGGCATGGCCGTCTAGGCAAAGAGTTGGCTTTTCGGTGATTCACATCAGCAGGATGTTCACCCCTATCTGATTTCCCCTGTGACTGGAGTTCTTGGGTTACAGGATTCTTGGGGCGCTCAGAAGGACTACCTACTCGCTCTAGCTCACCACACTTCCCGCATTTGATCTTCTTCGGCATCGTGTCTGCCATAGCTTTCAACAAGTTGATGATCTGGTCAAGTTTGTCATCGTCATCTTCTTCCTGCATGGTCCTACCTTTTTTGTTATACCGCGATACCTTCGTGGTTGCTTTGCATTTAAGAGGTTTTTGGTTTGCAGGAGTCGTAGGACGCTTACACTAACTGCGTGCATGCTCTAGCTCGCCACAATTACAACACCTGATTTTATTCGGCTTCTTGTTTACCATTCCTTTCAACAAGTTGACGATCTGGTCAAGTCTGTCATCGTCACCTTCTTCCTATATGGTCCTACCTTTGTTTTATCCCGAAGCCATCGTGGCTGCTTCATATTCAAGAGCAGCAGTCAATGCATCCACCAATGTTTTAGGATGAGCTAGTCGAAGCGTCTTCTCCATATCGTGGTCACATAAGCCGTCAATAAAGGCCTGGATGCCTACACGTTCCATCAAGTTATCAGGTGCTGATGGATAAGCAAATCGGACTAGTCGGGCAATATCCATTTCATACAGTTGAAGGGATTCGTCACGTTTCCGCGTTCGGTTCTTCAGCTGGAATCTGTACAAATGTTCGTGACCATATCGCATGTCCAACCTCTTCTTCAGCTGCTCAAAGTCATCCGTTTCATCAAGCGGTATCGTCTGAAGTACATCTAAGGCATCTCCTCGAAGCGCTATAGTTAGGTTCCCTGCATTCTCCTTATCGGACCAATTATTCACTCTAGCGGATGCTTCAAACTGTTTCACATCATTGGTCCACGATGTCTTTCTGTCGAATGGTGGGGTCTTGACTCGTTCAAAACTGCCAATGTCCTCTATCCTGAAGTTTATTTCTGGCTTGCAGGGTTTTATATGTTCAATCTTCTTTTCTTGTGCTGGCGTGTCTTGTGTTCTTAAATCTGCCATATTTCTCTCCAATTCCTTGATTTTCTCGTCTATCGTTGTTATCTTGTTTTCAATGTCTGATTTTAGAGACGAAATTTTATTCTCAACGTCAGCAACAATGTCATTTTTTAACGATAAGATATCGGCAGAAATGTCATGCTTCATAGTGGAAATCTTCTCGTCCCATATTAGTAGAAATATCATTCTTCATAGTGGAAATCTTCTCGTCCATATTAGTAGAAATATCATTCTTCATAGTAGAAATATCGTTTTTCACATTCGTTGAAATCTTCTCTTCCATGGCAGAAATATCGTTCTTCATTGCAGAAAAATCATTCTTCTTATCAGAAATTGACGAGATTAAGGTGGAAGCCTCGTCTTTGAATAAGAATGTTTCTGGATCCAAGCCTTCACTTTCCAGTGCCATTTTGAGTCTTTCTATTAATTTGCTCTTCTTACCGGACGTTTCCAACTCGCGATCTTCCAATTCTGCTCTTGATTCCGGCACTTTCAGATCACTCAGTCTCTCTCAGTCTCTTGGCAATTTTGATGTAGCTATTCATTTGTATTACCCCACACCTGACACCAATGTAATGTTTTTCCAATTTATTTAAACAGCAAACGGGTGGGATAACTTTTAAACACACGGTATGGCTACTTACTAATTTATTTAAACACTAAACTTATCACTAACACTAATTATACACAGTATATTCACTTAAACTAATTTATCTAAACAGTTCACTAATTTATCTCACGATGTTAAATTATCAACTAACTCATCCGCTGATCGGTCCTTTATTTATATTAAATTCTTTTTTACTAGAAAATTCCGGACTGCGGCTTATACACACAAAAACAATTGGTTCTGGCATTTTCTAGATAAGTCTGGTCACAAAAACAATGTTTAGATAAGATAGTCGTAAACAGTTAAAAAAAACCTGCGTATCCGCTATAATTTTAATTTTCATACCTGGCTTAGACAGAGTCGGATTTAGGGTCTATACCAGTGTGCTGTTTCGTAACAGTATTATACACGGGAAAAATGTTATATTTTAACCCGAGCTAGAATCTAATACTTTTTTCCCTTGTATAAATAGCTATTTACTACAAATTTTAGTTCATTGAATTCCTAACAAACCGTTCATTCATCTCTTAGAAATTATTGGCGTTTTGCCAATGCATCTCATCGATCTTTCTTGTTCAAATTAAATCGTATCTGTTATTTGTTTTTCTTTACTCCTGTTCATTCAACTTTTTTTCTAAAAATAAAAACCACGCTTGTGTCCCACTAAATCCGATTTAATTTTATCCTCCATTTTAATTGATGTACAAAATTATTAAATTTATTGGGAAATTTATTTTCAGAAGGTCGTTTCCGAGGCTACTGCTTTTTATATATTTGATTTCTTTTTATTCAAAATCACGCAATTTCTATTTACAAGCATTTAAATGAAAGGAGAATGGTAAACACTGCTATGGCACACATTGAAATATATACAGGATGTATCATTTAATAAAAGTTGTAAACGGAAGTGACGGTAGTAATTATGAAAAGTTTGTTACTGAAAGTTCAATACCTGTCTATAAAAGGCTCTTCTAGCAACGCTTCACGGTTGGGTCGAACTATCCTACAATTTTGAAGAAACTAAGAAAAAAGGTTCAAGTTAGTCAAAATTTAAAACGTTGTTGTCCTGGGCGCACCGGAACTCCATTCCGAATTTACCTGAACCAACCAAAAATATTGTTACCTGCATGCTGCACTAATCCCAACCTGGAATTTCCCACAAATAGGCAAAGCTACATAGATTTGGAGTGATCCTTTTGTGTAAAATGTGTATATAGTTTTTTTACGATAAAAACAGGATGACATTGCAAAACAAAATATTGTGATGTTGCCAAGCTGTAGTTCTTTCCTTTACTTAACGAAAACTAGAAAAGTCAGTCTGATGTTAGATTGACAGTTCTTGTTTTTCATTGTTCCGTGCCTCGTAGGGCGTAAGTCAAAAATATTTATTTAAAAATAAAAGGCTTGTATGATAGGCTTGATTAATTTAATATAAATATTTATTCATGAAAAACTATAGATAAGATACAAGAAACAGTAACCAATCATTCTATATTCGAATTAACATTTAATTATTTTACATAGAAGAGTGTTAAATGACGAACTGTAGGTCCTTATACCTTATTCTATGCTTTATAGAGCACTGCAAGAGTTTACGCTAAAAGGAATCAATACAAGCTGTAATCATCTTCATGCAAATTTAAATATTGTTTCTTTATACAATATCTATTAAATTTATTATAATAAAAATAGAATTATTTATGTCGAGATACTGTGGTCGTTGCTTTAATTTGTGTATTATAAAATAAATATACCTAATTAATTTATTAATAGTTATTAGTGATTTTGAAAAGGTGGAAATAAGGCAAATTGGCTAAAAATATACTAAAAATAAAACACAAGATTTCCACTACTCCACTACAAAATCATCACTATCTTCATCGTCACTGTCAAAATTAATAATAAGTGGAGGTACATCCTGTCTATCAAATACTACTTCTCTATCCCACCCATCTTGTATATTTTTTTCAGTGTGCTCTACTGTCTGACCAAATATCAGGAGTCACTATTTCTAAAGACTTTTTCCATACACCTATTGCTTGTTCTGTTGAAGAACCATCAGTTCCCACATGATCTCTATAAAAAATTTTAACTATGCCCCAAATATGTTCAATTGGGTTGAACATACAGTGGCAAGGGGGAAGTCGAAGCACTTTGTGACCATATTTTCCAGATAATATGTTAGCTTCATATACTGTTGGTGGTTTATTCCTACAAAAATGCATATATTTAAACAAAATAAGTATTACCATAATATATTGAAAAATGTTTATATCAACTTACCGTTGTACTAAATTCAATAATTGGGTTTTGAGGAAAGTATTTTCAAAAGAAATATCATTTTGTATAAACCAGTTCTGTATATCATCCTTTTTGGTAGCTGTTGTTGGTACTTTATTGATCACTGTACTGTGATAACTTGCATTATCCATTACTATTGTGGCAGGTTCTTCCAAGTTCACTAAAAGCTGGTATTCAAACCAATGCAAAAAAAATTTTCGGTTCATTTCACCGTGGTAATCACCATCTTGTTTTTTGGAAGAAAAAACCAGCCCTGCTCCAGGAATAAATCCAGAAGAGGAACCAGCATGCAATACTATATACCTACAATAAGGAAATAACAAATTACTACTAGGTTTCCTAGATAGACTGCATAGCTCAAAACATCTATTAATAATTATATAGATTTAAATAAAATAGTGTGTAGTAAATATTTGAAAAGGTCTTAAAATGGCAGGAATGTTAGTACATCATAAATTAATTGCTAAATTTTATTATTCAATTACCTTGGACCACCAATTTTGGTTTTTTTTACGCTTCAATGATTATAATCTTGCCAAGAACGTCCAACAGTACCGTCTTCAAATATCCAGGTCTCATCCAAAAACACAAATTGATATAAACTTTCCCTTTTTATCTTGACATTTTCATGTAGAAAATGAACACGTTTTAATGTAATATGTGGCAACTCCATTAAACCACGACGAGGATCATCTTTTTGGTATTTGAATCCAATATTTTTCACAATCTTCCAGAGTGATGTTAAACAACCATTAAAGAGTTCACGCTCCTGGAGTTTGTCTTTTAAAGTTTTCAAGGTTATGTGTTCCTCTGAAAAAATATTGTGTTAGTTAATTGTGAATAAAATAAAACAGTAAATTCAATATACTCACTGTTTCCATACATTTCGTATAAAACATTTCGGAAAGCATTTTGATCAAAGTTATCAATTTCAACAGTAGGTTTTATGCGTTGTCTCTTTTTAGGTGGGCTTTTAGGCTGTGCAGCCAGATATGCATTAACAAAAAATGGATATTATATTATAGAGTTCACATCACTTAAGTTCTTCTACTGTTTGATCGTTTTTGGCGGAAGGAATAAATTTTATGTTGCAGTTGTATTCTTCCAAACATTATTTAATCTGGGTAACTCCACATTTACTTTTCCTCCTAATAGCAGCCCTCATCTGAAAGGCTTATTAAATATACTCCTTTTGCTTTTTTGTCGTGCTCGGCGCCCGTGACATTTTTCTTTATTTATAACTACTTATAATAATTAATTTCACAAATGAATAAATAGAAGCATGCAAGAAATAAGAAACAGTTCATGCAGATTAGTTACAAATGTTCTTCTAACTTCATTAATTTTCTGTTCTTTTTTATTAAATTTTGTCTCTAACTTAGCTATTAAATATCAAATAGCTTCTTAAGCACTGTTGCGAGATACTCTACTTGAAATTTTAAAGGAGAATTTTTAACAATCCTCTAAAATGTATACTTGCAGAATAGTATATCAACTAAACATTTTTAGAGGCCCCTTAACAACTTATTTTTAAGAGGCCTCTAAACTTTAAAGGATTAGTTACAGATTAGAAGTTCTCAGGTATTATTATTTTTCGATGGGGAATTCCGGTATGGGATTAAGGGTTAAGTACGACCCAAAAATAGATTAATAATTTGGTGGGGAATTCTCACGCTCCGGTTTTATCGTTCAATTAGTCGTAGTGTCTGGATCGGCATTTAAAAGGTAAATCAACTTATTGTTTATCAATTATTATCATCTAAATTATCATTTTTGTTTTCATCAACTAGATTATCGTGGCATTTCCATTGTTTCTCACCAATATCATCGTCATTTTCAAAGATAATAAAACATTTTTGAAATATTCTTTGCAGAAACTTTCAAAAAGATAATAATTTCATAAAGTTTTTTATTAAATTCAACGTTTAATCTTTCAACACATGTTTCGAAAAAACAACGCTTGTTAAAGAGAGATAGTACCGTCTTTGACGTTCACAATCTGGTTTAGTTAACCATGAACCGTTCTACTCACTTTTAAACTTATTTTAGATTCACCTTCAACTTTCAATTTGAACGTTCACTCCTTTGTTCATTGCAGAGGATTTTGCACTTTACCGAGGTAAATACCTAACTAGTTCCCTATACAAAAACCGACTACTTCTATACAGAGATTATTAAAAAAAATTATTTAACAATTAAGAATGGGAAATAAAATTGTTTGTAATTATGTATGATTCCATTCCATTATAAGGTGGCACGATATGGATTTTTAACTATTATTTTCGAAAAAAAAAAATGTGAAAAAAACTAACAAAGTTCGAGACCTTGATATAAATTTGAAAAAAAATGCCTGATTAAGGTGAATATGATATACCGAACTTTTAAATCAACAGATGGATTAAAGAAAGTCAGATTCATAAAGCTTAAGGCGTGTTCCTACGCAACAAAATTTGAATTCGAGTTCACACGTAAATTCCTTTTCTCATCTCCTTCTCTATTGATTGATTGTTAACAGGGTTACAATGCACAGAGTTCTAATAGACTCCAGTATAAAGGGATGGCTTCACGAAGGGTAGATCCTCGCTCCTACAAGTTTCTTGTCCGAAGTATTTTTTGCGTTGGCTTATTCTCGAGAATAAAAAAAATCCTAATGGCACAGGACCAATTGGACAGGCTTATTTCAGTAACATTTTTACATAAAACCCAAAATAAAAAATTAGATACAAAAGTAATAGAATGCCTTGAGATGTACGAAAAACCAAAGTAACATTTTGGCATCAAATCAAAAACAAAAAAATAAATAAAATTTCTGGGAAATTTATGAGTTTTTTTAAATAAATGTTTTAATGTACGATTTAGAGAAAAATGTTTGGTACAAAAGTTGTAGAACGTATTAAGATCTATGAAAAAGCTCAGTAACTTTTTTACGTCAAATGAAAAACAAAGGAAATACGATTTTTTTTCAACTTTGACAGGCTGCCATTTTGTTTTTACAGGGCCGATTTGGCTCATCAACGAACTCGTCCAAGATTTTGGCCTAACCGATTTTTGTAGCGAGTTTGGTTTCGATCCGTCAAAAAATACGCCCTCTATCGTGCTTACAAATTCCGTTATAACACATACCAAAACGAAAAACCGCATTGAAATTTTTCCGAAGTCGCGTCATGCTACTCTCTACAATAGCCCTATTTCTTTCTGAAATAAGCCTAAAAGTGGAGAATATTCTCAATTACATGAATTTTCGGAGTACAACCTATCAAAACCAAACAATGGATTTAATTTGAGTCAGGAAAAAGTTGATAAACGTCTACATCACTATTTTCCTCTTCGGACCCCTCATACCATTTCCACAGTTTCTATTTCTAGAGGATTATGGGTCTACTGGTAGTGTGAAATAGACGAGTTCTCTTCTTCATGCTTGGACATCGTTGATACCTGGTCCTGGTACTCTTCCAATAATTTTAAATTATGGGCAATAAAAGACACTTTAGTCGGTTTCTTTTTGCACATCGTATCAAACCATTCGGTAACAGCGCTAGTTGCAGGCATTCCCAGTATTCGCTAATTTACTTAGCTTTGTCCCAAAATAGGTCCCCTTCCACCAAAACTCGGATTCTACTATGTTGACGGACCTTAAAACGTATGGTTTGCCAAAAATCCTTCTTTAGATGTGTACGCCAATTTTGCCATTATATCTACTGGGTCATCGTTGTATTTTGAGGTAGTCGTAGCCATATCATCAATAAATTCAGTACCCCTAATTTGCCCTTCATTGCTTAAGTGAGCGCCACCGAAACGCGGGTCTAAGATGTATATGTATTCTTGCAGCTAAAAATTCCTGGAAATTTTGTTCTTGCTTCGTTAAGGGGCTGGAAAGCAACGCTGTTTCAACATGCTTTTCTAGGCTATAGAAACATTCTACTACTTCACTTAGATTAGGCTTATCTCTAGTTTGGTTATATATATTGATCAACGGGGTTAATTAAATTAAACAATTTTAACACTCGTACCCAGAATATATCTTCATTTAAAACTAATTTTGCTACGCGCTTGCTCAATATATTATCTACAGTCTCACAAACTGCTAAAGCTGTTAGGGCATGTTTGGTATCAAGAAGACTTTTCAAGCAGTGGATAATTGATCCCCAACCAGTTTTGACGGGTAACTTCAATGATATTGATACGGTTGTTTCCTTTCTTTCTCTCTGGATTTTTTTGAAAGTAACGATTCTTTTAACATCGTCCTCTATCGAAGCCATCTTTCTCATTTTTGAAATGTCTCCTATTAATATATTAAGTGTATGGGCGACGCAACCATAAACAGATATATGTTTATACTTTTTATTAATTGTTTCTTAATTTGACCATTGCACTGGAGTTGTCAATCACTAGAGCACTTAACTTTTCTGGTTCTATTTCTGAACGTATTTCTTCAATTTTTTCGGCCAGTATGGTGTTTTGTGTTTAAAATGTTTTTTAAAAAAATGGGCGTAGGAGTTGTGATAATAAAATTAATAATGGCTTCGTTTCTTCTGTTGCTCTAACCATTGCATTAAATGCCTAAAGCATTAGATTCGCATATTTTTATTTTTATGTTGGTTGCATTTCTTTCGTACTCAAATTCTACTAAATTATTGGACAAAGAATACCGTGAAGGGATTTTAAAAGTTGGCCCTAATTTTTGAAAGAATAACTGCCAATATTTATTTTCCGAGATTGCAAATGGTGTTCTAAAAGCGTAAATTGCTCTTGTCAATAGTTGATCCAATTTTACTTCCTCTTCTTTATTTGAAAAATACAGAAAACTACGTACTATGGAACTAGAACTTGAAGGCGCTACCTGATATGCTGACAGTTATTGAATTTGATATGTAGGTATTTTACTTGTACTTTGTACTCACCTTTCAAGGATAAATCTGGAGAACTCATTGGAGAAACAATCGGTACAGTACAACAGAAGTAGCTTGGCGGGTGAAGACCGTGTGCGCAGTAGCAGAATCCGCTGTACGTACGTTTTAAATCATTTCTTTCGCAACTCTTATCGTGTTCACTTAGAAAGTACAATCCGAGACATAAATTTTAGTGGTTTTTGATATTTTATTATTTTACTTGTTATATTTTTATTTTAATTAGAGTTTATAGTTTGTGAGACCTTCGACCGCCAAGCTACTTCTGTTGCACTGTACGTTTCGACTTTCCACTATTTCTAAGCCTTTTTTAACACCACTGTAGTATTTCAGACACTTCATCAAGTGCTTAGTCATTTTTGTTGCATTTCTATATTTTATAATTAAACTATGTTTAATAAAATTTACTGAACAACAATTATAACGTCCCAAATAAGCTGTTCCTAAAAGAAATTTGAATCTATTCGATCTTCTACAAAACTACAAGTCGTTAGAGCCAAAAATTGAAATAACTGTAGAAGAGGTTAAATAAAAATCCTTGCTTAATACTCGTACTCTTGTTCACGTTCCTTTTTTCCGTTCTTAGATATAGTAACCATTTTTACCTGTTTCTCTATTGATTTAGAAAACGATAACTTTTGGAATCCAATATTAATGATGTAATCACAAATAATCAAATTCTTTTAAATGATAGAAAATTGAGATGTTAAATGTCATATTCACTTTTCTTCTATAAAGATCAACCTTCTGGAAAAGTTGTGAGTGTATGTATGAAGGATAATAGGTATCATGGAAATGATTCTATTTGCCATCCATTTTGCAACTATAACATTCAACACCACGAGTCCATATTACTGTCAAAATTTCACTAAAATTCATTAATCTTTCTACTTCGATGTTTTACTTCACTGGTACTTGAGTATCGTAACATCCTGTACGTTCAAATTTCGTTTCGATTTATTAATTAGTTTTATGTTTACACTAATTAAATGTGAATTAAAAATAATTGTTTTGATGATCGAATGATTCTTATAATATCGTTTTTTAAACATTGATGAGTACCCAACGAATTAAGTCGAATGTAATGTGAATCAGCTAATCACTTTTTTTCTTATTACTCATTATCCCCTCACTGTATTGGATTGTAAAATTAATTAATACAAAGGAAATTTGAAACGATTTGTATAGATCTACCGTTACAGCTTAAGAAAACTTGTCTTCTATGTTATTTCTATCATTTTCTTCATCTGTCTCCTATATTTTAATTTATTAATTTTTGCGTAGCCCTCGTAACTTAAAACTGAATCATTTATGTATAAATTTATATTAAGTCAAGTACCACTTTCAATGTTTTTTCATAATTATGACTAGAATTCTCATTACAAAATTTCAAAAAAAAATGTATAGGTATTCAATATTCCAACTCGAATGGTTTGAATTTAAAATTTTTAATTAGTTATTTTTTTTAAATTAAGTTCTAGTTCTTTTTATAGCGGTCGTGCCCCCTTAGGCTACATAATTTAAATGTTACTTACCCTCGTAAAACCATTTCTATCACTTCAAATAACGTTTGTAATAAATATTTAAGTCGCTCTAAGATATTTCGTCTTGACTTCCTACCTGCAAACCCACAATAATCTCTGAAATCTGTAAATTGCACTCTTACCTAGTCTAAGGAATTGCAGATAGCACCGTAAATAATAACAGGGTCGTACATCAAAAATAAATTTATTTCGTATTTCTGTAGTATTACAATACACTAGCATTATCCATAAAATAGGTTTGTTCCACTAGCTAATTCAGAAACTGATTTTCACTCTTTAAAACCTTCTAGTTATCAAACACGTTCCTCTCGCAATCATCTAAAAGGAAATAGTCCAATCTCACATACTCCAAAAATAACCTCAAGTCCTCGTAAAAAGAGAAAAAGTAATAATACACTAATTTCTGACTTACCTCTCATTCGTAGAGAATACAATACTAGCTTTTATATGCAGGTTCTGTATTCCAATTTAGTCAAGATAATACTGAAAGTGACTTTGATAATTGTCTATCAACTTAGCTCCAAAATAAAAACCATCTCCAAAATAAAAACCATCTCCAAAATAAAAACCCTGATTGAAAATTTTATATGAGATATGCGTCAGTCTTCTTCATGTGCAATTAATAAAAATATTGTCGATAAAAAATCTTCGTTAACACAACTCAATGTTGAAGATAATTTCGATATTGCTCTGATATCGGAAACCTGGTATAATCCAGCGGATTATACCAGGGAATATAATTACAAGAGATAGAAACAAAGGACATGGTGATGTGGCTATATTCATATCAAAATAGAAGTATGTGGGGATAACAAATTGACAATTATAAGATAGCACAAACCTTCGACAATTAAAATAACATATTCCTTTCCTGCCTTAGCTATAGTTAGTGACGGTTGTGCCACGAGAACGCCTTCTCCAGGACAAGAAATTTGCTGTAGATCTGACCATTACTTTTCCGCCCAACCTATCTAATATGCAAGAAAAGTATTGGTTTTCCATTAACAACAACCCAAAAAAACTGTTTTTAGAAAAAAAATCCTGTGTATATGTCGTCGTCGTTGTCGTCGGCCACTTTTCCTTACATGTCTTGTTAGCACGATACAGCCTCCGGAGTGCAACAAGTCACCAATTTTATGATTGAATATTGTTGAGAACATGTCACAGATGAACCCTATTGATTTTCAGCTCACCAGAGCCAGTACAACAGGTGATATAGTGCTTTAAGTACGATATTTTTATCATTTTTGGAGAAATTTAAGTTTGTTAGCACGATACAGCCTCCGGAGTATATACAAATGATCAATTTTATGATTGTGTATTATTCAGAGCGTCTCAAAGATGAATCCTATTGATATTCAGCTCACTAAAGCGAGTACATCGGGTTCTATGGTACTTCAAGTACCAAATTTTTGTCATTTTTGGAGAATTTTCAGTTTCTTAGCAAGATACAGCCTCCAGAGTGTATACAAGTGACCAATTTTATGATTGAATATTGTTCAAGGTGTCTCACAGATGTACCCTATTGATTTTCAGCTGACTAGAGCGAGTACAGCTGGTCCTATAAATCCAGATATATTACATTTTTGGTTATTTTTGGACAAGTTTCGGTTTGTTAGCACGATACATCTCCCGAAGTGTATACAAGTGACAATTTTATGATAGAATATTATTCAGGGCTACAGATGCGGAAAAGTTAGTTTTAATGTTTAAAACCGTTTATTTTATCTTCGAAAACAATATGAATTTCACGAACAAGAACTTTATTTTGTTGCTTAATATTATAATTTCAAAAGAATTGACAATATTCTAGCTACCTTAAAGTGACAAAAAATAATGAAAATGAAAAAATGGTTTTTCAACTATTTATGTAACAAATTATCATAAAATGCCCAATAATTTTTATGAGGCTTGGTTTTTATTTCCTGTAGATGGGTGTACTTTTTTTGGGTAATTGGAAGTTTTCCAGTGTGTACTTTTTGAAACTCTTCAATTTTCTTGATTGCTTTTTTGGGACACTGCGGTAAAGATTTGAAAAAATTGTCCTGAAAACTAAGTTTATACTCGATTTCTCCTTTCTCGTATTTTAAAGCTCGAATATCAGTTACAGTAGGTTCGTTCAGTTTCCTTCCAGGACGAATGGATTCGTAGACAAGGTCTTTATTAAAGTTATAAAAGAACTCTAAAAGTCGGACACACAAATTCAAATGGTTTGGATTTGCTCGAGCTTCCGCTGTGATTCGGTGATAGTCATTAGGAATTGAAATGGTTTTATTCTTCAATTTTTTCTCGATGGTTGCGTGTACGCTATCACATTCCATATTGGTATGGCCTCTTATCAAGAATTTTTTAATAATCTTGACATCATACTGATAGGAAAGTGAAAGTAAAGCGTTCGCTAAAACCGCATTTCGATTTTGGTAGGTACAGCCATCAGAGAAAATTATGATCGGTTTTGTTGGTTCATATTATTTTCTAAATATTTCCTTTTTTAAAAAACCACTAATAAAGACGCAAATGTCGAAGCCTGAAGATCGGTATCAGTTTCGTTAAACCAAGAACAAACAGCATCCTTGGTTTTTAGATTAAAAACGGTATAATTATGACAGCAAAGCTTAGTTTTGAAGTAAAGTGAGCTCTAGTAAACATGGACAAGTTTTCACGGCTTGTAAATCCATACAAATGACGTGACATTCATCAAGTTTGGCGTGCTCTTTATCATTGTTTTTTTCTTCTTGGACTCTCTGCTTTGGTCCAAATTCCCAGCTTGATACTCCACACATAAGTCGCACTGATCTTTTCTAGGACTAAATATGCCTATGTTTTTGATTTTCACATATTTCATGGGCGTGTTTCTTGATAGTGCTTTTGAGAATTTTTACAATGTTCCCGATATAATTTAAACAGATCTGCAAAACTTGTGAAAGTACAGCTTCTTGGTGTCCTTCCGACAGTAGTGACTTGGTAACTTGTCTAGAAATGTTATCAGAAACTAAATTGAGTCTTCATTTTTACTTTGAGGTTGGCTGGATCTACTGGGTGCAGGTGTGTCATACGCGGAATTTTTAACTCAGTTTTGGACTGTCCACTCTTAAGCCTTTAAACCTAAAAAAACATTTTTTTGCAAACAAGAACATGCTGTTTGCTTTCTATGTTTAATTTATAAAACAGTGAACTAGATCTCCTCGAAGATTCATTGGGTGTCCTTTTTCTCTCAGTTTCTTTCCTGTAAACTAAATTTAAGACATAAACTCTTTTTTGCTCCCAGCTATTTAATTTTCCCCAGAAAATTTTAAAAATCTGCCGCCTCTGTATTTCACTCAAGTCCTGACAAAATCTTTTTTTTGGACTCTTACAGGCGTTAGATAGGCACTCTCGCATTTCTTTCCGTATCGTGGAATGTTAGTTTTTGGTTTTTTGGCCTTCGGTAGCCTAAATAGGTTTCTCCTAAAAATCGCCGCCTTTGATGTAACTTCCGTTTTGTTCCTCGGCCGCCATCAGATTGTTGTTCCGGTTCTTCGCTGGTTGAATTGTTATCTTCTTCACTAGTTCCATTGTTATTTTCTTCACTTGTATAGTCACGTATATTGGATTCTTCACTATCAAAACTACTATTTTCTTCCTCACTTTCTGGTTGGTAAATGTCCACTAACTCTGATCTATAATGTTGTTCCTCAATGCCTTTATCAATTTCGTCGTCATCTGTTTTTGCTTGGTTATTTTCTTCTTCAAATACTTCAAGGTATTCAAACTCATTTTTCTCCCCAGTTTCTTGCTGGTGAACTAATTCTTGACCTACATTTAAAACGTAGGCATTGGTTGTCACAGTCGGTAATAATTCCGTTTCAACATCATTTGAAGAGCAAATTATGTCAA
This sequence comes from Galeruca laticollis, assembly GCA_963921935.1. Lineage (NCBI taxonomy): Eukaryota > Metazoa > Arthropoda > Insecta > Coleoptera > Chrysomelidae > Galeruca > Galeruca laticollis. Next base: position 102,819,157 of record OY998177.1, read on the forward strand.
AATCAGGATGTATATTATTATTTGCATTAATGTTGATATTTACAATTTTGAGAGAGACATTTTCTTTCTCTAGAACATCTAGAAAAACAAACTCGGAATTTTCTAAGACATCTTCAAAATTTTCAACTGTCATAGGTGTCAAAAGCTCTCCAATAATATTTTTACTATCACAGCTTTCATTTTTTGGCTTGGAACAACTTTGGACTTCTAGCTTGGTATTGCACATAGATAAAAAAATTTTAGTTCTTCCGGACATGTTGAAGTTTTAACGTCTTATCTGAAAGAAGAAAACTCGCATAAAACCTTATGGAAAAAGATAATCGTACAGTTGACATTTAATAATTATATGTCTTATTGCAAAAGCTAATTTTTGTACCCAATTTAAAACATAGTGACAGATAAATTTTATATCATTAAAAACAACATTTTGTGAAAATTTTTAAATTATTATAACAATTTCGGTAAAAAACATGTATCAACCAGAATGCTGGAAAAATGTAATAATCAATAACACGTATCTCCAAAGGTCTCATTATTTTCCGAATTTTCTCTCTAAAACAGTACAAATATATTTAAATAATTATGTAAATTTTATGAACAAACATGAATTAATATAACCGACATTATTTTACTGAAATAAATTCGATAGAACAGGAAAACAGACAATCAAAACATACCACATTTCACAAGTCACTCACATCCGCCATATTTTGTTAGAGATAGGAGGTATTGCATTTTTCCTTTGGCAGATCACGGACCTATTTTTATATTATGGTCATTTTGGCGCCATCTATCGATTCATTAGTTATGGTTTAACCAAACGCCACAGAAACCTTTATTTCCAAAAATTGTTGAGATAAGAGGTATTGTATTGACACCATCGATATTATGCATTAAGCATCCTTTCGGAACTCTAATTTTATCAAATAGGCGGCTGTCAATTTATTTGTCAGGTACCTGTACAAGGATATTTTATTTATTTCTGTAATACTTGAAATGGTAGAACGAGAAGGCATCTGGCAATTGTAACGAAGCAAGGAGACTTTATTTTGAAAATTTCCCGAATAGAATTTTACCAGACAGAAAAACTTTGAACGTGTTGACAGAAATTTTTATGGTATATGTGAGTCCCGTACTGTTGTTTTAGAGCAATCTATCCTAGATGAGGTAGATAACAGCCCTACATTAAGTGTTAGAAAACTTGCGACGTAACATAACGTTTCAATAACCACAGTACATGACTAGCGTCTAGCGAGCTGCAAGTCACAGATGATCCTGACCAATTAAAAACTACCGAAGTTAGGATCCGTTGGCGCGAAAGTTTAAAAATAATAGCTGCTTTCTTTTGACTAAAATATTAAATTATTTCAATTAAAACGCATCGTAATTGGTTGTTCCTAGGCAATTAACTGATATTACTTGATATTCGGTCGCATTTACTAAATCATAACGACATTGCTACACTGAGATAAAAGAAAAGGTGAGAGAACTGTTTTCCAGTTACTTCAACTTAAGAAAATCTGATAATTTGAATAAAAAAAAACTGTTTAACGTTTAAACGAACTTTTGTGGAATGTTAATTTACTCATTTATGTTTAAGTTATCAAAAAACTTAAACTAATATAGATATTTCTTTTTTCAAATTAAAATATAAATTTTTTAGTAGGAGATAAAATAATTTAACTTTTCTATTTTCTCAATGTATCGATTATTATAATTTGCTATTATAGCAATATTAACAATAATTGTTGATATAGTAACAACAAGAAATCGTTTAACGGCAATTATGTCGTTATGACTTAGTGATCGAATTGTGCAGATTAACTGAGATTTAAAAAAATGGAATGGTTAAGAAAATTCTAATTCTTACTTTGATCAAAGTTGAAAGAGAAATATACTGTTTTATTTTGACCTATCTCTGTTGTCATAAGGAAATATGAATATAACAGGGCAAAAAAAATACCAAGGTTATTGGGATTGTCTTATAAATTATAATTTATTTATACATTCTTAGATGCCAAATTTAAAGCTATTTTTTCGACTTCTTCATGACTGGGCTTACAAACACCACTTTTTGATATTTTTTTCTTCTTTGTCGTACAGAACAACCTCCTCTGAGTATTTATTTTTTTATTGTGTGGAATATTAATATTTTGCGAAGAAGCGGAATTAACAAGGTGGTGTTTACACACTAGTGCTGCAATTGTGTTGGTGGTATGGGGACAATAGCTTTATCTACAATCTCAAGTTCCTCCAATGAAGTTGTAGCCTAGCAAAAACTTTATTTTAATTTCATTTTTTTTCTCTTCAAATTCAAATAATTTGAACTATTCATTTTACATAATTCTTTAATTGAGAATGCAGTCCTCTTCAATGAAATTTTCTTGGACTACATGCATATGAAGACTAACTATTTTCGTCATCTAAAAAAATAACATGAAAAGTCATAAAAACTATGAAAAAAGGAAAAATACGTAGATTACATTGCACTCTGCAGAAAAGTTCCAATAAGCGGCGTAGATATTTTTTTCTGGGGTGTAATCGAACCTTTACATTTTTTTAGTCAGCTGCTAGAGATTTCTTAATACATTTTTAGTCAATTTATCACTATTTATAATTTTACTTTTCCGCCCAACCTTTCAATATGCGAGAAAAGTATTGGTTTACCCCAAAAAAAGTTGGAATTTTGAATTTTTTTTCTGAGTTATTTTTACGTTTTCCATCAACAACAACACGAAAAAACGGTTTTTAGAAAAAAAATCCTGTGTGTATGTCGTCGTCGGCCACTTTTCCTTACAATTCTTGTTAGCACGATACATCCTCCGGAGTGCAATAAGTCAGCAATTTTATAATTGAATATTGTTAAGGAGATGTCACAGATGAACTCTATTGATTTTCAGTTCACCAGAGCCAGTACAACGGGTGCTATGGTACTTGAAGTACGACATTTTGTCATTTTTTGAGAAATTTCAGTTTGTTAGCACGATACAGCCTTCGGAGTTCAACAAGTCACCAATTTTATGATTGAATATTGTTAAGAACATCTCACTGATGAACCCTATTGATTTTCTGCTCACCAGAGCCAATACAACAGGTGCTACAGTACTTTAGGTATGATATTTTTGTCATTTTTGGAGAAGTTTCAGTTTGTTAGCACGATACTGCCTCCGGAGTATATACAAGTGATCAGTTTTATGATTGAATATTATTCAGAGCATTTCAAAGATGAACACTATTGATATTCAGCTCACTAAAGCCAATACAACGGGTGCTATGGTACTTGAAGTACCAGATTTTTGTCATTTTTGGAGAATTTTCAGTTTGTTACTCCAGAGAGTATACGATTGATTAATTTTATGATTGAATATTGTTCAAAGTGTCTCACAGATGTACCCTATTGATTTTCAGTTGACTGGAGCGAGTACAGCGGGTCCTATAAATCCAGATATACTAAATTTTTGGTTATTTTTGGAGAAATTTTGGTTTGTTAGCACAGTACATCCCCCGAAGTGTATACAAGTAACAATTTTATGATAGAATATTGTTCAGGGTCACAGATGCGGAAAAGTTAGTTTTAATCTTTAAAACCGTTTATTTTAAGTTAAACTCCCATCTCTGTATGGGAAAATGTCATAATTTTGAATTGTCTAAAGATTTATAATTGGAGAGGTAGCGATTTCTTGCAGTCCTTGCATTCAGAATTCATAATCAATAGAGAAAATAGTTTTGCAACAAAAACTAAATACAATAGTACACAATGATTAAGGAACGTAAATAAAATTTACATTTAATCTTGCCCATTTCTATTCTACATTCCGCAAAACCAAAACCCATTGTTGCCAATGCCAGTATACTAAAACTTAAAATACCTCAGAATATCAAAATTTTTACAAATCAAAAATATTCGGAGAGATTTGAAAAAGTATAAAATGAATAAATTAGAGAATCGAGTATAGTTAGAAAAGTTTTAAAATTGCCCATAACCTTTTTATTATTGTCAAAATTATTTTCTGTCCCCTTAAAATAATCTTCCATCAGATAATGATTTCGATTTGGCAACGCTGCTTCAATCGTCGACAAGGTTATTCTTGCTAATTTCCATTGGTTAGGATCATCCGTGACCCTACAACTCACTAGACGCTAGTCAGTACATGGGCTTACAAGAGCAACTCTTACATTCGTACAATCTTCGCGTTTGGGCGCAGAAGACTATCCAGTACTCCTACAATATGCGCGCAGGCTTTTATAAAAACAAAGGCAGAATCGAGATTTTATTAAATCAGTACTGCTTACCGATGAAACTGGATTTGCGAGAGATGAAAATCTTCAATGCGTAATTCAGACACGGCACCAACAAATATTTATTGTAAATGTTTGGGTTGGGATAATTGGAAACTACTTAGTTTATAATTGGCAGTCGTATTTAGACTTTTTACAGAATAATCTCAATTTATTATTGCACAAAGTACCTTTACAAACCAGAATTAATATGTGGTACTTGCATGGTGGCGCTTCACCTCATTTTCGTAATGTGGTACGTGCTCCCTTAAATGTTGCATATCCCTAAACGTGGATCGGAAGAGGATATCCAATTGCATGGCCCCCGCGCACTCCGTACTAAATTCAATGAATTCATTCTTCTGGGATTACCTGAAAAGTTTGGTTTATGCAACACCCGTACAAACAAGGAATGCATTATTGGATCGAATTTAATTCCATTGCGATGCGATAAGGACCAATCCAGGAAATATTATTCGTAGGCTTAAAAAATGTGTACAGGTGCACATTTTGAACATTTATTTTAAAACATTTTTTATGAAAATGATATGAGTTGATTTGTTTCGATAAACATATCCTACAGAATAGTTGCGACATATGACAAATAAATTGACAGCTGCCTATTTGATAAAATGTTCAGAAAGCAAAGTTAATAGATGTATAGCTTACTTGGTAACTTTCGACCAACCAGAGTGCCGCATTTTTGGCGGGTTGTGACGTCACCCAGAATTTAATGTTTTATTTTATTTCATTATTTTGCAAGGAATCGAAGAAAATTGGTGAATAACTATTGCAAATTTGCACATAGGTATGAATAAAAGAAAAATAATGTATTTATTAGAATTTTAATTGTGCTTAAACATTTATAAGGCTTTTAAATAAAAAGATAAACGTAAATATTTACAATTTAACCATTTATTTAATTAAAATATCTATGGGTTTTCCTGCAAATGAAAACAACAAAATTATGTCAACTGTCAGCGAAGTACCTCTGATCTTTTTTTATTTGATATTCTAGTTCAGAACGCGAGGTTTTTCCACATTTTCTTGTGCTGAATTTTTTTTGAGCATTATGTTTTATTTTGCGGAGCGTCAAGCTTACTTCTTGAAATTTCATATTCCTGATATCCCTGGTTTGTTTCATTGCTAGTGGATGGAATATTAGATGTATCAACATTCTCGTAATTTTTCTCTATTTCCATACATAAGAGAGGCTCGACAGTGACACACTAACGTTCAATAATTAATTAAACAGTTTTTCTTTAATTTTTTAATGCTTTTGTAGTACTGGTGAATTCAGCTGGTTTGATATCTTCCGACGAAAGGAATAGCTAAAAAATTTGAAAAACTGTGTCTGATACTACATATTTAAAAAATTATTTTACCGTCTTTATTAAACTTCTTTGCAGTAACGTTCATCAGCTTTGATTACATTTCGTCTTCATAATCTTCTGGCTTAAAATGTTTGCTACAAATTATTACGTAGGCATTTTCATTCCGATTCTTTGCAAACTCTGGGGTCTTTAGCGAAAGTCGAAAATAATAAACTCTTCCCTGATTTTGTCTTCATAATCTGGCGTTTTTTCGTTTACGAATAGGTTTCATTACGATATTTTTTACTGTAGACATTGGTGTTTTTGTGAATTGATGTGTTTCTTCAATTGCGGCAGGTGTTTCCTAACCTCGACATTTTAACGTTTCGTAAACATTTTTTATAATCAATTTTGCACAAGGGGTCAAATCCACTTTTTACTGTTGAATATATTGTATAGTGCTCACTCTATGTAATTTGCATTCGACATTAACCAATTTTGAAGATTACAAGTGTTAGTGTGATAAAAAGTAAATTCAATTGATATAATTTATAATCTGTCTGAATAAAAAATAAAACAAGTTCATTTCTAATTGTATAAACCAACGTCTTATGGGCCCAGGCCGTCATCAGTAATATCGTGAAAGTAATAGTATATTACGTAACGTGTGTTGTAAGAACCATTTTACGCACGAACGAAAAAGTTACGCAAGAAGACGCGTAGCGGCGAGTGCGTAATTCCGTGAGTGCGTAAACTGCGTTACAACACGAGTTACGTACTATACTTTACCTACGACCCACTTGTACTTGTTTTTATAATCTTATTAAGGTATTTAAAATACAAGTAAAAACGTACATCCTCGATGCCCAGCCAAGTTTTATAAAAGTCGCTCCTCGATGCCCAGCCAAGCATCTTAGAAGTTCACCCTCGATGCCCAGCCAGTTTCGTAAAAGTCCGTCCTAAGTAGTATTTATTTTTATTAAAAATGTATGTAGAATTACCGGAAATGCATAAAATAGCGTATACACCTCTCGACTAAAGGGACTTTAATCCCTTAGGTGGATTACTTCCCTCAGGAATCAAACACCACCTGCGGAATTAAATGGGCCACTTTAGTCGCTTGTTGTGTAATATACTATTGTTTACTAATATGAGATACATTCAGACAGCTGAAAGATGCGGATTGAATGAAACGGAACCAATTATCATATAATTCCAAATAACTCTTAGTATTAAATGCAATCTCATGTTATCTACCATTTATATATAGAATAAAATTCAACGTCAAATATCTAAGTAAGACATTTTGAATAAAATGGCTACATCTATTGACAGTTGCTAAGTGGTTGCTATGGAAGCCGTGCGATTTCCTTTACAGCCGTGCGTTTTGTTTTACCGTGCGTAGTAGACGTCTTACATTGGACAGTTGCTAAGTGGTTGCTATGGAAGCCGTGCGATTTACTTTACAGCCGTGCGTTTTGTTTTACCGTGCGTAATAGACGTCTTACATTGATTGCCGACTGTGTGTTTTTGACTACTTACAGGGGTGGTCGTAGGTAGAGAAAATTATGATACCTGGAAGATGCAGAAAGGAATAAAGGATGATCACTGGGAATATGTAAATGGTGATTGCAGTAAGCCGCAGAATGCAGCATATGCCAAGACATGGGTAAAACAAGATCAAAAGGCCAAGCGGATATAATTTTGTCTATTCATCCGTCAGAATTGTGTATTGTAAAACATTGCACAACTTCCAATGAAGTATGGAAGAAACTGTAATGGCCTTATCAATCCAGTGGACCAGCAAGGAAAGCTACTTTGAAGAAACTTTTATTTACAAAGATGTCGGACAATGAGTCTAAGGCCGGTATTAGACTGTAAAAGTTCTTTGACAAAGAACTTTTATAAAAGAAATATGATGAAAACATTTATGGTGTAATATGCTGTTTCTTGGATAAAAGATCTGTTGTAAAACATAGCAGCAGGTGACTACATTTGATAAAAGAAGTGGCGTTAAAAAGCAGGTTAAAGTAAACAACATAGCGGAAAATAAGTTTTCGTGGAACGTTCGTGCTACTAAATTGTTAATCAGTGAATATGAAGCAAACGAATTTTTATATAACAGTGTTCATGCTGACTATAAAAACAGAAATAAAAGATTGGAGGCTTACCAGAGAATAGCGGAGTCGATAAAACCAATTAGTGAAGATTGTACAGTTAATGACGTTAAAAAGAAGTTAAATGGTTTAAGAAGTCAGTACTTGGCGGAAAAATTGAAGGTAAATTAATTATTTAGTTATTTATTATGTATCGGTTGTTACAATATTTTTTATATTCATAGGTGACAAGAAGCATAAAAAGTGGTGCTGAGGGAGATGAGATTTATACGCCTACGGTCTATTGGTTTCCTCTATTAAAATTTTTGGACAAAGCGACTGATGCAGATGAATCTACATCCAATTTGGATCCTGCCCCACGTCCAGAGCCAACTGAAACTGTTGGTGACATAGATGGTGCTGGAGTAATTGAGGATGAGGTAAGTTTAGGCATATTTATCTTGCCATGGCACTGTTCCAGGGCCATTATAAAAATCTTTAAAATTGTCTCTTATTTCGCGTCCATGACGGTTTCCACCAATCTCAAGTTGTCTAAACAGAGGTTCCATTTCAGGAAGTTCCTCTTCAGTATGAATATCAAGAAACTGTTGACCACTTTCAGTTCTACAAATTATTTCTTGACGTGTATACAGGTGTTTTCTTTTTTCTGTTAACAAGTTGTGAAGTGTGCAAGCAGCAAGTGTTATCAATGTTACCTTTTCTGGAGATAAATGTATCGTAGTTAAAAAAAACCCTGAAGCGACTAGCCAAAATTCCAAAACTACTTTCAACCATTCTTCGTCCTCGACTTAACCTGTAGTTAAAAATTTTTTCTTCTTTTGTTATATTTTTCAATGGATATGGTTTCATGATATTGTAACTTAGTGGGAAAGCATCGTCAGCAAGTACCACGTAAGGTGCAACAATATTTGTACCTGGAAGTCTCCTACCATCTGGTATATTTAGTTGTGCTCTATCTATGAGACATCTTCTCAGTTTGCTTTTGGCATACACTCCACTATCACCAATACGACCATTGGTTCCAACATCTACGTACAAAAATTTGTAGTCGGGACCTGCTAGCGCAAACAAGACAATACTGTGGTACGATTTGTAATTGAAAAAATGGGATCCTCCCATTTCTGGACACGTTATGCGGATATGTTTGCCGTCCATGGCTCCAATGGTGTTAAAAACATTCCATTTGTCTTCAAACTCTCTTGCAATAACTTCCCACTCGTTTTCTGTTGAAGGAACCTACAAAAAGTATATTTGGATACAATCTAAAATAGTAATTTTCATTTGTTTCAGCCATCACACACTGCTAACAGTGATTCCTTACCAGAGAAGTCACTAATGACAGCGACCTTTGCGGCACAAGATGACACAACGGTTTCCGGACCCAAAAATAAGAAGAAAAAATCGTCTGATACGTACGATGCATTAATTGTTAAGGCTTCAAATGCCATGACAGAATTGTCCAACATTGTTAAAGATAAACCGGCAGTAAAAGAACTTGATGCGCTTGATTCGTTTGGTCAGTTTATCGTTACTGAGTTGCGAGGAATCAAAGATGCCAGTAACGATTATATCGTACGACAGGCGAAAAGAAAAATACAAAAAGTGTTGATGGAAACTTGGGACCAGATTGACCAACCGACTATGCCACCTAGACCTGCATCATTTCAAGATTCATCAAGAAACGAATGGCTTGAAACTCAGCAATCAAGGCCGTTGTCAAATAATAGCAGTACCAACAGCACAAGTTACCAGCCATATGACAACAACGTAACCGATTTAGTTCATAATGCGTTATTTCTGGCAAATATAACAAGCTCTGATTATAACGATAATGTTCATAAATAAATAATAAACACCATTTTTTGGACATGAATGTTTACCTTTAGGTATTCTCCCTTCAGTGCCCTGTAAATAGCTTCACATGTTTCTGGTATTATTCCTGACAGAGTGCATTGCGGTATACGGCTACTATATTGCAGGCTTGCATAACTTTCTCCTGTTGCTAAAAATCTAAGAGTAACCATAAGACGTTCTTCAACACTAATGGGATTTCTTAAATGTGTGTTTTGTTTGCAAATAAGTGGAGATATTTTTGAAACAACGAACTTGAAAGTATCTTCATCCATTCGTAAATAATTGTTATACGCCTTGATATCCTCCGACTGAAGTTCTCGAAGTAGATTCTGGTGAACTCCTCTCAATTCTCGCCTTGCAACCCATGGTCTTACCCACAATCGCCGAGTTTTTCTTTTCTTCTTTTTCATTTTTATTAAGCACACAGTCAGAATGGCTGTAAATGACGCCGCACAGGCCGCTACTTCTTGTTCGTCCATTTATGTTCAATTAACCTAACCTTTTTTATACACACTGCAATACCTTTTTGTCATAAATCTTTTACATAGTGTAATATAGTCCGCAAAGTTTTGAAAAACAAATAATATAAAAGATATATTGTGAAATCTTTTACAAAAGGTCTTTGTCAAAGAACTTTTACAGTCTAATACCGGCCTATGGCAGAACACCTCAATGAATTTGAACGAGATGGGAATTGACGTAAATGAAAATCTCCTGACTGTTTTATTTTTATACAGCATTCCCAGTCAGATTGATACTAATTCCACTGCGAGCAATCTCGATATCTTTTCGATTGTATAATCGAACATACCTCATCGAATGGCGGGAGATGGCAAACCTAACCTCATTGATTTTACGACTACTTTTCAGATAATTTTTTAAAATATCGAATATTTATTATTAAATATAGATGATGGGCCATTCAATATGGACGCAATAACGAAGAACTTACTTGTTTGTTAATCCCCTTAACTTCATCAGAGACTAGTTCCGTACATTCCAAAATTTTAGTGTTTTGATCTACAATAATTAACAACAAAAATACATATTAGCGATAAAACTATAGGTGTTGATTTTGACACCACAATTATTTACTAACATGAAGTGCTCTCATCGCTCTCTCAATATTTTCAGATCCGTTGAAATCGATCTTTTTATATTTTAGAGCAGTAAAAATGTAAAACAAAACACACGACTCTAAGATAAGGCGATATTTAGTTTAAATAGAATACGGAAATCTCTCGCAGGTCGCTTTCATAATATGCTCTCAGAGTAACCGAGAGCAGTAAACCAAAAACGCTATAAGTATGCGACATTTATCAGAGTTCTGAATTTGAATGAACTCATTGTGATAACTGTATTTTTAATATTATTGTCACTTTTCTAATATCGGTAACGATCCCAACTCTAGTTATAGAGCATGCGCGTTCAGTTTACGCATCGACGTTCACTCCAGACCAGAGTGTTATTATTATACATTCTAATAGTGATCTTCCCGAAGGGGTGTTTAAAAATGTGTAGTTCTCCTTATATCTTGATCATAGACAATTTCGATTTAGAACGTAGCATGTTGGTATTGGATAGGGTACTTTCGAAATTAAATCTTAAAATCGATAGATCTTCAGCCCCTACATGGCTAGGAAATGTAATGTAAGTAACTAGTTTTTGTTTAAATAATATAATCATTTTTTGTTGTATTCTTAAATCTATGATTTTAAAAGTTCAATCACTAAGAAATTGGTTATCAGTTATCAAAATATCAATGTTTATGGTATTAAAAGGTCCTCTGTATTTGATAAAAATGCTACGGAATCACGTGTATATATTTTTATTAGTATTTAGTGACTTTCTAATACTTTCTAGGTTTTCTGAATTTTGAAAAACATTCCTCGTTTAAATTATTAAAAAAACGTATCTTTTTTTGTAATTATTTCACATTATTTGTTAATTTTTGTACACATTTCTTCTGCGGGAAGTAGTTTATAAACATTTTTGAGCGCATGGTTACCATGTGGACCCGTGGGAAAATTTATTAAAATTAACATGGCGATATATTTTGGTTCGATCGGTATGATATACTACCTAGAACAATTTAAAATGTTTGAATGTAAAATAATATTCCATTTACTAAAGTGATTAAGACAATTTTTACTTATTCTTATTAGATTTCAGGTTACGTTTGTATTCAGTCGTATTTATTTTTATTTTTTTCAAATTTTTTATGTTCATTTGCATCTCTATTGGGATCCATTGCCTGGAGTATTTTCAAAATACTGTAAGTAAAGTTTATAGCTTAGAAATAATCAGCGATTAACTTTCAACTGGTATAAATTAACTAATTAACAAAACCATAGTTAATTAAAAAATTGTGATAAACATTTTTTGTTAACGTATTATTGTTTATTCGTGTATTCAGATAGTACCAACATTTTTCTATACCAATATTTATATTTAATCAGTTAAAATAATTTGTTTTGATCAATCATCTGATTCTTTTTTTAAGTCATTCTTTATAACTTTTGCATCGTTTGGTTTAGCATTTCGAATCTAATGAGAACAAAATTATTATTTTTGGTGGTCCTGCCTAGTTTTATGACGAAATGGACCAAACTATAATGACAATTCCAATACAATTAGTAACATACATACAGGGTGAAGCACTACATAGGACATGGAATCTGGTGCCCAAACTATAACAAAAACAATATATATATTTAAAAACAATATTTTGATATGCATATGTAGGTCAATAAGAGCTACATTATATATATTCAGGGTGGTTAAAAAATTTTTGGAATATCAAAGTTCTTTTTCTTTTAAATGGAATACCCTGCATATATATCATAAATTTTTTGGAATTTAACCTAAAAAAATGATGTCTCTTTCTTAAAGATTCCCTATACCTATCTTTTATGGTTTTCGAAATATCTCGGTTTTTCTCGAAACACAGTACTCATGTCATAAAAAAAAGAATAACGATAAAATGGGTAGGTGTAAAAACTGCTTTGGACCAGCCGATTTGAAGCCGTTTGGCAAATTTTTACAATATTTGTGTTGTGTATAAATGTACAGGGTGTTCCAAAAAGTGCGAAATATTATGGACTCCTGCTCACGTCTGTATTTTCGGATATCTCGTAAATACTGGCGTCTCCAACATATTATTTCTTCGTTGTCGATTAGCACTGATTTGCGACTTTGCTTCTCCCAAATAAAATTTATTGTGTGTAATATTTTCACAAAGTTTTTCGCCCTATGTCAGGCAAATTCTCGTCCTCCTTCACCATTTTTAGAATTATGTCAAGGGTTGGGATCTCTTTTTTAAAATATAATTCATGTACTTTTCGTCTTATTGTAATTTGCATATGTTCATCAAGGTCAAATGGTTTTCTTCCACTTTTTAGGTGGAGATCTATTTCCATTTTTCCTCTCTCTTAGAACCCTGTAAATAGTAGATTCACTCCTGTCATATTGGAACATGTCGAAACTATATTTCTAACAGTAGCAGCCGGCATTTGATGTACAACATCATCATGCACATTTAACACTACAGTCTTCGTTTGTAAGCTAAGCACGCTCTTACACTTTACTGGGGTAAATCTTGAAGACATTTTTCACAACACGGTTAACACTTATGGAACATAAGCGACTCTAAGCAAAACAAATTATACAAATATTGTTAAGGACAAATGAACCCTATTGATTTTCAGCTCACCAGAGCCAGCACAACGGGTGCTATGGTACTAGAAGTACGACATTTTAGTAATTTTTTGAGAAATTTCAGTTAGCACGATACAGCCTCCGGAGTTCATCAAGTCACCAATTTTATGATTGAATATTATTCAGGACACTTCACAGATGAACCCTATTGATTTTCAGCTCACCAGAGCCAGTACAACAGGTGCTATAGTACGATATTTTTGTCATTTTTGTAGAAATTTAAGTTTGTTAGCACGATACAGCCTCCGAAGTATATACAAGTAACCAATTTTATGACTGGATATTATTTAGAGCGTCTGAAAGATGAATCCTATTGATATGCAGCCCACTAAAGCCAGTACACCGGGCCCTATGGTACTTGGAGTACCACATTTTTGTCATTTTTAGAGAATTTTCAGTTTGTTAGCAAGATACAGCCTCCAGAGTGTATACAAGTGACCAATTTTATGATTGAATATTGTTCAAGGTGTCTCACAGATGTACCCTATACAATATGATAGGTCATCATCTGGAAGATCCAAGCTTATGAATATAGGGGATCACTAAACTATCGAAGGGCCCGCTAGAAGGAGGTCACCGCTGTACTAAGAAGAAGCAAGAAAAAAGAAACAATTTGTGCGGCTTGTAATGTACCACTATGCAAAAACTGTTTTACTACTTATCACGCCTATAATAATGTAATATTTTTCTAATTTATTTAAACAGTAAACAAACGTTTTACTACGGGTGGGATAAACTTTAAATACACGGTATGGCTACTTACTAATTTATTTAAACACTAAACTACTCACTAACACTTAATTTATATGCACACAAACTTAATTATTAATTTATATCAACACTTCACTGTTCGCTATTTCGGTGTATTCTTTATTATTTGTCGCGATCACTTTATCAACTATATGGAACTTCCTCGTGTCGGTTCCTTATATATTAGTGCCTTTTTTATTAGATAATTCTAGATTGGGGCTTATATAAAAACAATTGGCTTTCTGACATTTTCTAGATAAGACTGGTCACAAAAATAATGTCTAGATAAGATAGTCACAATCGTAAACAATTCTAAGAAATCCCTGTGCATCCGCCATATATTTAACTTTCATACATGGCTTAGACAGAGTCGGATTCCGGGACTATACCAGTGTGCTGTTTCGTAACATTACCCCCTCCTTAAATGGCAGTTCCTCCAACTTTTGTGTAACCGAAACTTGATGTTTGAATCGGCAACTGGTCCCATTTCTACACTTTCCGATCTTATGGAAATAGCAGGGCACCGTCTTCATCGGATACTGATAACGGGGGTTGTAGCTGCAAATTAATATCTGGACACCGGTGTCTCGAAAGATAATCTCTACCATGTTCCTAATAACTCGCCAATCCAACTGGTTACTCGCTATTCTAGGCATAGCCAGTTTCTTCACGCTGGATTCTAACACATGGTCTCGGAAGTTTCGAAGTGCTTCCCACACATCGCGGTAGATAGATCGATCTTGAAATTCATTTTAGTTACCACGTAGAAGACGTACCGCGAATTATGTTTCAGTTTCAGTGTCTTGCCAGGGGCTGGAATCTGGTCTTCAAATTTTTCTAATTGCCAACTTCTTTCGAAAGACGGATGCCAACCCTCGTGCGTTCTTGAGACGGACGGGGATGTTGTATGCCAGTGAATAATCTTCCGGGAGAATGAACAAATCTTGTCGTTGTTCTGAAGTGACTTCATATCTAGTTTTCCCGGTACCTCCATACGCACCCATAAATTTATCGAAGGTAGGGTCAGACACATCTGGAATATGGTTTACTCCTTTCTCTAGGTCATGGTCTCCTTCGAATGGCGCTAGTCGGTTTTGGTTGAACTACTTTTGGTTTTCCGTTGGGGATCTTGCCTATGCGATATATAACATCATTGATCCTTTTCTTGATTAAGTATGGACCTTCCCAGGATTTTTGTAATTTTGGAGAAAATCCTTTTCTCCTCGTCGGGTTGTGTAACCATACTTTGTCCCCTTCTTTAAAACCGCCTTCTGTGGCCTGCGTGTCGTACCGACTTTTCATTCTGTCGCTGGCAACTTGAAGATTTGTTCGAACTAATTCATGAATATCGTCCAGCCTTCTTCTCAATTGGATCACGTAGTCTTCTCCTGCTAGATCTTCTCCAGGCGGGCAGCCAAATTTCAGGTCACAAGGAAGTCTCATTTCATGTCCAAACAGGATTTTCGCAAGTGTTTCACCCGTGGACTCATTGACGGCAGATCGATAAGCCAATGCGAATAGGGAAATATACTGGTCCCAATCTCTCTGATGGCTGGAAACTACTTTGGACAGGTATTTTCCAATAGTCCTGTTCATTCTCTCGATCATTCCATCTGACTGTGGATGTAATGCTGTTGTCCTGGTCTTCTTCATTCACAGCTTGTCGCAAATCTCCTGGAATAGGTGGCTTTTAAAATTTCTTCCCTGGTCACTGTGGACTTACAAGGGCACTCCATATCGTCTGATAAATTCTGTCACCAATACATCCGCGACAGTTGTGGCCTCTTGATTCGGGATCGCGTAAATTTCCACCCACTTTGTGAAATAATCCATTACAACCAGGATGTATTTACCACCATTTTCTGTCGTCGGAAATGGTCCAGAGATATTTAAAGCAATCCTTTCGAAAGAGCTTCCAAGATTATACTGTTTCATGGGTGCCTTTCTCTTGCGATGTGGTCCATTACTCGTAGCACAAGTCGTACATTTCTTACACCAGTCCTTCACATCGTCGGAGCTGTTCATCCAATAAAACCTTTCACGGATTCGCTGGAGGGGTTTCTTCACTCCCAGATGACCTCCCGATGGACTGTCGTGTAACTTCTTTAGTACCTCAGCTACTCTCGTTCTAGGGATAACTAGCTGTCTCCTCATCTCGGAACCATCATCGTTTTCAAGGGCTCTTTTCAACAGCCCTTCTTCCAGGACAAGGGAGTCCCACTTAGTCCAATATGCCTTGAGTGTCGGTGAAAATCTTGATCTGGATGCCTAAACATTCCATCATGTTCTCTGGTGCTGATGGATAAGCAAATCGAACTAGTCGGGCAATATCCGTTTCATACTCTTGAAGGGTTTCGTCACGTTTCCGCCTTCGGTTCTTCAGCTGGAATCTGTACAATTGTTCTTGTCCGTATCGCATATTCAGCTTCTTCTTCAGCTGCTCGAAGTCATCCGTTTCTTCCAAAGGTATCGTCTGAAGTACATCTAAGGCATCTCCGCGAAGCGCTATAGTTAGGTTCATTGCTTTCTCCTTATCGGACCAATTATTCACTCTAGCGGCTGCTTCAAACTGTTTCACATAATTGGTCCACAACATTTTTCCATCGAATGTTGGGGCCTTGACTCGGGTAAAACTGCCAATGTCTTCTAACTTAGGGTGTGTTTCTGTCTTGCAAGGTTTCTTTTGCTCGGTCTTCTTTTTTTCCGCTGGCGGGTCTTGAGTTCTTATATCTGTCATCTTTTTTTCTCTTCCTTGATTTTCTCGTCCATCGTTGTCATCTTATTCTCAATTTTCTCGTCCATCGTTGACATCTTATTCTCGATTTCAGATTTTAGAGACGAAATTTCATTTTTAACGTCAGCGGCAATATCAGTTTTCATTAATAAGATATCGGCAGATATATCGTTCTTCAAAGTAGAAATCTTGTCAATATTAGCAGAAATGTCGTTCTCCATAGCAGAAATATCGTTTTTCACATTCGTTGAAATCTTCTCTTCCATGGCAGAAATCTTCTCGTCCATGTTAGCCGAAATATCATTCTTCATAGTAGAAATATCGTTCTTCATATCAGAAATCTTCTCGTCCATGTTAGCAGAAACGTTCTCTTCCATGGCAGAAATCTTTTCGTCCATGTTAGCAGAAATTGACGAAATTTAGATGGAAGCCTCGTCATTAAATAAAACTGTTTCTGGATCAAAGCCGTCATTTTCCAGTGCCACTTTAAAGTCTTTCCACTAATTCACTTTTCTTACCGGTCGTTTCCAACTTACAATCTTCCAATTCTGCTTTTAACTCAGTCTCTTTCAAGTCACATAGTCTCTTGGTCATTTCTACGTAGCAATTTATTTATTTATATTACCCCACACCTGACACGAATGTAATGTTTTCCTTATTTATTTAAACGTTTTTTATTACGGGTGGGATAAATTTTAAACACACGGTATGGCTACTTACTAATTTATTTAAACACTAAACTACTCACTAACACTTAATTTATATGCACACAAACTTAATTATTAATTTATATCAACACTTCACTGTTGCTATTTCGGTGTATTCTTGTTTATTTGTCGCGATCACTTTATCAACTATATTGAACTTCCTCGAGTCGGTTCCTTATATATTAGTGCCTTTTTTACTAGATAATTCTAGATTGCGGCTTATACAAAAACCATTGGCTTTCTGGCATTTTCTAGATAAGACTGGTCACAAAAACAATGTCTAGATAAGATATTCACTATCGTAAACAATTCTAAGAAATCCATGTGCATCAGCCATAATTTTAACTTTCATACCTGGCTTAGACAGAGTCGGATTCAGGGACTATACCGGTGTGCTGTTTCGTAACAATAAATGAAAATATTTTCCCATATAAATTGAATGTGTTATTAGAATAATAAGTACCAAGGGGATGTATATGTCCCAGTTCCAATACCCAGTGGGGCAAATATGTACCGGCTTCCCAAAAGATCATCCTTTGAAAAAAATAATATAATTCAATAACTTTTCAGTTCTTTCTTGTCCATTTGAATAGCCTATCATGGAAAGAACGTCACTTAAACCAAATAAACAAATTGATACTGAAAGGGTTAAGTACCATAGCACCAGTTGTACTGGCCCCGGTGAGCTGAAAATCAATAGGGTTCATCTGTGCGATGTCCTGAACAATATTTAATCATAAAATATGTGACTTGTTGCAGTCCGGAGGTTGTATCGTGCTAAGAAGACATGTTACGAAAAGTGGCCGACGACATAAACACAGGATTTTTTTTCTAAAAACCGCTTTTTCGTGTTCTTCTTGAAATATGAAAAAATGTCTTTTTTTCAAAATTCCAATTAGATGTGGTTGGGTGGAAGAGAAATAAACATCCTTACATCTAGGAATCACAATGTGAGTAAAAAACAAATAATATACTAATAATTAAATAAAAATCGAGCAATTACAATTTTTGAATAATATCTTTCTTATTTAGTGTCCTTTGCAACAGTTAAAGAGAATTTAAACTTTATGAATTTTTTTGACGTTGTAAGAAATATTTACATCACAATTTTGTGTAAATTCACTTCTAATTAAGTTACTTTGGAATAGATAAATATTTTTTTTAAATATTTGGATCTTCGGTTCAGATTCGTGAAATATGTACAAGAACACGTATTTGTAAACTTTTTATTCACTTAATCTTTAATTTTTGGTAGTAAAATTATGTAGCATATTATATGTCTCCTTTATTAACATTCTTTTTGCATAAGTTAAGTTTATTTTGTAAAAAAATTGTTCGTGGATGGCTAAAAAATCCGTGGATAACTTTACACGGGTTCAACGTTTACATTATATGGTAAAGTAAATCAAAATTGTCGCAGACTGCAACCCATATTGAAAGTGTTAATGTTAATGTTTGGGGATTGTTGGTGATCGAATAATAGGGCCATTTTCCAAGGAACTCTCAATGGAGCTAGAATTCTTGCAGAAAAAACTAGTTCCGAATATGTCTACTCTGTTTCCTGATCCGGACGAAGATCGTTTCGTCTGTTACCGCACCTCTGTTTTATTTGAGTCCTATTATTTAGGTCAACTTTACATAAGCAATTCATTTTTCCCTTGTATAATGAACTTTTTTTATGTTTTTTCCATGGAAAAGTGTGATGCACAGACTATAGTTAGGGTGACCATATGTACTCATTTTAATAGGACAGTACTTACTTTTTGCATGCTGTCCTATTGTACTTAAAAGGTTCATCAAGTACACCTAAATGTACTACTTTTTATGACAGTAATTTAAAATCGACTCGAGTGGAACGTAACGTAGTTCTTAGCTATTTGTAAATTCGTCGCGTCGGTCAGGTTCGGCGTCAGTCGAGTAGAGTCGGACGCGAACTTTGTATTACGACTATTGAAAATGGCGTAGTTTATGTCACGTTTCTGTTCATCCCAATTCTCGCCAAATAACTGTTACTCCATTGAATTTTGTTAATTTCTGGCTTGTGTAAAGTGGCAAAAGAAGTTAATTTCGTTTCAACATGTCACCGCCTCGACGAAAATGTTATTTTAATCTGGATTTGCAGAAAGTGTGTATCCATTTATGAAAATAAAAAGTTCTTCGCAACACATTGTATATTGCGAAATTTGTAGAAGTGATGTTGATATTTCCAACAGTGGTAGCAGTAATATTAAAGCTCATCTGGCCAAGAAAAAGCATATATTGGTTGCAAATTCAAAATCAAAAAGTAATAAATTGGAAACATTCTTTAAAAATCAAAACTTCAGTTCAGAAAATATGTTGATTGTCGCCAAGGAAGGAACCTTCGCCTATCACACAGTTAAGCACCTACAGAGTTTTAAATATTTGGATTGTACTTCAAAACTTATAGTTAATATGTTTGAACCTAAATTTGCATCAGCTCGAACCAAATCGGAAGCCATCGTATAAAACATTCTTGCTGAAGAATCTCGGAGGCGATTAAAGAGTGATTTACACAAAACACATTTTGTTGCCATCATTATAGATTCTTCAATTCAAACCATAAAGTTATTAAAATTGCACCGTTACTGGTGAGATACTGTGATTCTGAAAAGGGTGTGCAAGTAAAACTGCTTTAATTACGTAACTTATCTGGAGAAACGTCAGAACAGTTAAGTAATTATGCATTTACTACGTTAATAAACAACGATTTGGTTGAGAAATGTATCGGATTAGCTGCTGCCAACACAAATACGAATTTTGGGGGAATGAGACGAAAGGGAGTAAATAATTTATTTGCTAAACTAAATGCTGCTTGCGGCAAACCCCTGGTTGGTATTGGTTGTATTGCTCACATTCTCAATAATTGTGTACAAAATGCGACGGATATCCTACCATTCGACATAGAAGTTATTGCTGTCAAAATGTTTAAATATTTCTATATTTACACAGTCAGAGTGGACAAACTAAAACAATTCTGCGAAATTGTTAATGTCGAGTACAAAAAATGTCATTTTCGAATACAAGATTCTTAAGTCTAATGCCTGCAAAAGAACGCATTTTACAAATGTACGAACCATTGAAATCTTATGTTTTGTCTATTGAAAATTGCTCAACTATTCTAAAACAATTTTTTGAGAATCCGACAGGCGAAATTTGGATGTGGTTTGTACACAACATTGCGTCTTTGTTCCACACTGCCATTCTAAACATCGAGGGTGACAAAATATGCGCAACGGAAGCTGCAATGGAGTATTTCGATCTTAAAAATAAGCTTGAATGCCGTTTGACAGAGTCATTTTTACCAATGAAAGTGAGAGAATATGTTTCAAAACCTGAAAACATGGAAGACAGTGGAAATTATCGGGAAGACTTCATCGAACATGCCAAGTTATTTTATTCAAATTGTGTGACATATTTGCAGAACTGGAGTACAAATCTGAATGAATTAAAGCTTTTTGAATGGGTACATTTGAGAAGAAAAGTTTTATGGAACGATATTTTGTGTTCATGTGAGGCTTTTAAAGATTATATTGGTCCAGTATTGAATGAAGATGAACTGTTTGATGAAGTGAGTCTCATACAAAACTACCACACAGAAGATAAAATTTCCTATTGGAATTCAAAAAACATTCGCACTGAAGAGAGGTGGCTTGAAACATTCAAATTTATACAAGAAACTGGGTCAAGTCAAAATAATTTTAAAAATTTGCTGATCTTATGTGAGTTCATTTTTTGTTTTCCTGGCACAAGTGCATCGATTGAGAGACTATTCTCCAACATTAATAATTATTGGAGCTGAGAAAAATCACAAATGTTAATACCTACTCTCGAAGCTGTGATGAAAGTCTACACAAACTATAATGAAACCTGTAACGAAATGTTCCAGTTCTGCAGGCCATCCCGCAAATTTTAAAGGCGATTTTGGGTTCCCAAAAGTACGACTGGCACAAACATGATACGAGGCGTGATAATGCAGTTGCAGGCCCATCCAGGGAAAATTAACTACATACTACGTACATAATCTTTTTTTTTAATTGGAAGAAATTATTTGTTAATTTATTTTTTTATATTTTATAATAATTAATTTTTGTATTTTGTTCCTTGATTAAAATGTAATAAAATGATTACGTTTATTTCATTCATATTTCTTTTTACCCTTTATTTGAGCTTAAACGACATGAATTTCTCACCTTCTTATCAATTATTACAGTTTTTGTACGTTTTTTCTTAAGAAAAATATGGTCACCCTAACTATAGTGCATGTATTTGGAAGAATTTAGTCAAAACTTGTTGACTTCTATTATTCTCGTTTAAATTTTCCTTTTACTTAGTATACAAAATTTCGACCTCCTATTTGTTTCCGCCTTTACACATTTTTATTTAGAAACGAATCCAAATATTCTGTTGATTAAAAGAAATTGAATTTACTATCTAAATAGACTATTTGTACATTAAATTTGCTCTGGCGATACGATACGAGAGAGGTAAAAATTTTTAAAGGTAACATTGGCCTGAATATTTGCCCTTGAATGTACCTGGCCTACCTGGATGGAAATAAAAAAAACTTGTATGTCGACAACACCGTGAATGTTAATGTCTGTTTATAATAAGGTTGAGGTCGTTTATTTTCAATAAGAGATGAATCTACTAATCGGGAAAAATACTAATAAAGAAAAAACCTTGCAGATACATCGTAAATGATTAGTGCGACATTATACGCTTAGATAAATGACGGTGTCTCTTTTAAACGGTGTGAAAACTGCGCTAATAGACGCGAGAAAATGCGCCACCGCGTCCGGTTATCGAAAGCATCAAACATATGAAATATTTCGAAACTTAAGTGATTTTTTTAATATAAATATTCAGTTTTTGTTTATAAAAAACGGCTATAACGTCATTGTATTTATTTGGTTATTATATATAAGGGTGATGAACATAAGGGTGCATGGTTCGGGTCTTTGAGAACATTACAGGGCAGAGAACGTTTTTGAAGAAAGAATTTCTTTATAGTGAAGTAACAGATCCGTTAGGGAAAGACCCCAAGCAAGTTGGGAGATTTAAATATAACTTACCAGGTCCGTAGTTTCATTACAATCTAATCAATTTGATTTTTGGATGCGTAATTACAAATTAGTTTATTAATACAGTTTATAATTTTTCCAATTAATATAATTAACATCCTTTTATGTTAGTTCTGTGATATTTTTTTAACATGCATGATGTAATTCATCCAACTCAGATGCTTCTATTTTGAAATTACGCTATACCGAGTGGACTGAATCTCATATATCGTTGATAAATTCAACAGAACAACTTATGGACAAGAAAAAACTGGAAGAATTATATAATGGCCTACTGAATCGTGTGATCTTTCTCCCGTTGAATTTGTTTGCGATTAACCTAACATTTTTCTTAGTGTACGTTAAAACTTTTATTTTGTTTAATCTTAAACAAGACTTGTTTCTAACATTTATCGACTTAAGAGCGGTAAATAGAGATGGCCTATTATGGAAAATACTAGATAAATATGAAGTAACTACTAGGCTGTAAAATGCTATTAGAGGCATATATTACAGTAAGGAAATAAAATGTAAAGACAAACCATTGGAAAGAGTAATAATCAATGACGTAAAAAAGAATAGACCTAGCATATCATACATAATATCTAACAATGTACTACAAAAAGACGACAATACATTCATTTTCCTGCTTTGGCAACGCTGCATAAATAGAGATATAGAATTTCCAGTGGCGTACTACTCTGATAATTTTGTTTAACGTTTGACGAGATTCTCAACTTGGAAATAGATGTGTGATAGAAAAACACAGAATTAAAATGAAATTTTTAATTTAATTAAATTTAAACTATATCTGAAAAAAATTAGTGAGTATATTGAGAGGCAATTAAACCTTCGAAATAATTTTATTCAATTTTAAAATAATATCAAAATAATAATTGAAAAAAAACTAATTAAATTATCGAATAACTATGAATTCTATAAACCATATTAAACTATATTGGAATATTTCCTTATGTTTCCTATTAACTAATAAAACACTTTATTTTATAGAACACAACTGCTTGTCATCAATACTAATATTTTGTATTTACTTACTTATACGTGATACTTATTATAGATGTAAAAATGGCTCTACTTGCCAGTAAAACAAAAATAAATGCAGATTTAGGTATTTCATATTGTTAAAATGCACAACTTTCAACTACGAACGTCTTTCAATAAATAGATGCACCTATATCGATGACACTGGTTCTTAAAAAATGGAGGTCAAATGCAAATGTCAACTTACCGGCGAAGAGAGAGATTTTGGTTTAAATTATCCATTTTTTTGCAAATGTAACACCGAATACCTGTGTTTTTGAGGTATAATACACTCACGGATTCCGTCATCTACGGCACCATAGCAAAAATAAGGCGTTCTGATTGGTTGCATTGTATCGGATTAGTGGGGGCCGAGATAGCTATCAGAATTGACTGTGAAGTGTCGAGATCAAGGACGGAACCAAACCCAGCTTAAAGCGCAATTTTCTATGGGAATAATGGCCACACAAGCAATATTTAAATATCATTTTGCGGCTCTGAAAACCACACACTGACGTTCCTTTTGACTTGATTAATATAGGAGCAGTTCCATTAGCTCTCATAACAAAAGGTCAACGCACAGTGCGTTTGGTTCACAGCATTATCCTAAATTAGTAATTAGTTATGACAGTGAGTCAGAGAGACAAGTTATAGCTTTGGTTTAACCGGACTCAAAAGCTGTTATGCTGATTCTACGTATGTCAGTTTGTCTGGCGTTGGCTGAGTGATAAACACAATTATGTACTTAAAGAACATAGACAAGTTTTATATAAACTCTTTAAGGACATCTTAACAGCAGCATCGGAGTCCAGTGGATTTGAAACTCATTGCCTTTGCCTAGGAGATACTGCTGCCCAAGAAAGTAAAGCAGTTTTTTCGCGTTATCCAAAATGGCTAACGTATATATGTATCTAATTATTGGAAACGACGGAAAGATTGGGCTCTGGCATTTAGAAGTCCTTTGACCCATGGTCATCAGACAAATTATTTCGGTGAAGTTAACGTCAGGCTTTTCAATTGTATTATTAGGAAACAAAGCTTACAATACAATTTAATTGGCTGATTTAGTCTTTACAAGTATGGAGAAATATTACTCTAATAACAGACAACTAAGAACAGCTGTTATTTTGAGACATTAATTTATTATTGAAATGTTCCTATTTAAAAAGTAGAAAATTTGGATAAGGTGGATGCAAATTGCTACAAGGTGCCAATCGCAAATAGTCCAGATATAATCTACGATGTTCATGTAACACTAGGATTTTGCTCTTTTTCGAAATGGAAAGATTAGAAAAGTTTTGCAAACACCAAGCAGGAATTTATGAACATTTCAATAATATGATCCCAATTCACCCGTCGTAACTGCAGAAAAAAAATATTTAATGGCTATACTTACCTTTGACGAAGAAAATGTTTCATTTTATGCGCCATTAACAGCAATAGAAATTCCATAGGGTAAAGTACGGATACTTGCCCACCTTTTTGAAAAAAATTAATAAATGGAAAATTTGTCTTATTTTCTGAAAGTAAATTATACTACGGTTTAGTGTATATATTTAGCTATTTTTCCACAAAAGTTAGTTTGTCTATACTGGATCACCGACAAGAGGGATAGTTATTTTACTTACCATTTTTTTGGCCATCTATCCTCCAGAGGTGGGGTAGTTGCCTCGCTAGAGAGGGATAGTCGCCCCAAATAGAAATAGGGCATTAAATAAATATTAATTTCAAAAACTTGTTTATATTAAAGCAATAAAAAGAAAAAACTCAAACTATTTCACTATCGTACCCACCTTATTGATAGGTATTAAGAAAAATTTACACCCCACCCCTATTATTTTCTTATATTTTTAATTTTTTCTGCACGGCCACATTTGTTGCAGAAATCGCCATAAAGAGTGCAATTTTCGTGCAACCATTTTTCACACGAAATACATCGAATCCAATCAGCAGTAGATTTAGTGGTACCATAGATTTCAAGGCACTCGCGACACTGTTCATTTAGTTCATCACTAGTATGGGACAGTTCGGATTCTTCTGATTCCGAAGAGGAGGAGTGAATGTCAATATTTTTCTTTTTCTTTTCTTTTTTCTTATAATTTTCTTTTCGATTAGTAACGTTTTGAAGGGTAGTTGGTTTAACTATTTCTTTTCCTTTTGATGTTTTACCTTTATTTGTCTTATTGATCTTTTTGTTTTCTTTTTCCTTACTTTTATGTAAAGCTTCCTCAATTTTCTTTTTCTTTTCGTTAATCACAGTGGGAGAATTTAATAATTGTGCTACTTGTCTTTTTCTTTTACTTGGCACTTTAGCAACAATGGGAATTGGAGATAGCTGCAGAAGTTGTTGAGTTGGACTAATATCTAATAAAACTGATTTACTTTTAGATGTAGAGGGGGAGCATTCAATAACAATTGGTATTTTTTCAGTTGCTTGCCTGGTAGAAGACGCTTTTTCTACAGTATTAGATCCAAACATCGGTTCACTTGTAGATGTGGAGGGTGGGGAATTCATGGGAACGAGTAAATTTTCCTTGATTGGCAAAGTGTCTGCGTTTTCTGTTGGTGTCGTTAAATTATTTTCAGACATATTAGTAGTAACAGCATTCTCCGTAGAATACTGGGAAGCATCTGCTACCGTGTAATAATGATCAGGTATAGCGTTGGGGTTGTACGGAAAAATTCCACATGCCTTGAAACCTGATAGAGCATTGACCGTAGAAGTTGCCCTGATCCAAGCAGCACCAATTAGTCTTCCAGCTTGATATCTCGTAATTTTTCTTTCCTTATTTGCAACAATCCACTGACGCAATTCTGTTGCATAAAATGTTTTAAAAGGTTTAAAAAAGGAACGATCTAACGGTTGTAAACCGTGTGTTGTATGACTGGGAAGTCCCAAAAGAATTATGTCATGTAGAGCTGCTGTTTCCAACATATTAATATCGTTGCAGTGGGAACCATGACCATCAAGTAGTAACACAACTTTACCTTGAGGTTTGCGAGGAATAAAATGTTCTACCAACCACTTCATGAATAGCTCCGAGTTTATGTAAGCAGATTTTTTACTCATATATACATTAGATCCAGGTGGTAAACCGTCCAAAAATTCCGGTTTTTTATTTACTCCTTTAAGGATTAACACAGGTGGTAGAAAAACTCCTTCTGCATTATTGCACGTAACAATCGAAATGGTTTCACCTTTTTCTCCAGAAGTTATGTGTTGGACCAATTTGCTTCCTTTGGTAGCGATTACTTTTCCGGGTTTGTTGTTCATTTGTACACCAGTCTCGTCCATATTAAAAATATGACCTGGCTTGTCAAAAAGATCGTGTTGACTTAAAGTTTCCTCATACAGTTTAAAAAAAGATTCAATTTCTTCCCTTGTAAATCCTAGTGCTCGAGCTCGAGACATTCCTTCTGCTTGTCTAACACTTAAAGTTTCATGTCTTTCTAAAAAGCTTTGTAGCCACTGTTTTCCAGCCATTTCTGAACCTACATTAAAATTATGTTTAATATTTAACTGTTGTGCTAACTGAAATGCCAATTTTCTAACATCAGTTCGGGTACATGGAAAGCCCGCTTTTTCCAATTTCTTAATATGTAAAACTAATTTTTTTTCTACATCGTAACCAAGAGCAGGAATTTTTCCGAGACCACGTTTAATGTAGTCCTTTTTTAACATACGTCGCCTTAATGTACGTGAAGGAACACCAAACTGTTTGGAGGCTGCATTGATGCTCATTGCTTTAGATTCTACTTCACTTACAGCTTGTTTTAGAGCTTCTTCTGACCAGGTTGCTCGAGGAGCAATGCCAACTTTTCGAGTATATCGACGAGGCATTATCTGTAAAAAATATTGTTAATCAATTATTGCTATTAATTATAAGTGAGTCTAAAGTCACACACAGTTCTTGATAATTGAGGCATCTATCCCCCAAAGGCAAGTATCCGTACCACTCAACAGGGCAACTATCCCATTGCGTCCGGATAGATGCCCCAGCCCTCTAACAAGTTTGTTTAATCAAAATGACTTTAATTACACCAAAAAATCAAAATATATACACGATTTAACCTATTTCGATCTTTAAACCATAATAAACTTTACTTACCTTGATTTTACAAACGATCCAAATTAACGGCACAAAACTATTCGGATATTTTAGAAATAGTTCGGTATTTAACGTTCTGTTGCAACGCCCACGTGCACTCCAGCCGCTTGCTACTTTGTGACTAAGGTATGGAACGTAAGACGCTTGGAACGCGGTATTTGAAAAACGTCGCAACTATTCTATTACAAGATGGCTGACAACGGGGCGTCTATCCGCCTAGGGCAAGTATCCGCACTTTACCCTAAACATCAGCCTTGGAATCTGCAGTTATACCAAATAACGAAAAAATCATAGATATGGAACCAGGCCGCTTCAGACGGAAACGATTTTACAAAAATGGAATTTTTATTATACCTATAATATAATAACCTGTTTTCATCTGTTTTTACATAGACGTAAATGTGGCATTTTCAGAATAGCGCACGGAACATTTTTACCGATTTTTTGCCGTGCGCTAAATAAAAAAATACAATTGAAATTAATTATAAGAAAAAACAATTATTTATTTATTTATAATACGAGGGCAATTCAGAAACTAACCTCCGGTTGATTGAAAAAAATACACCAAGTTAAGTAAAAACATTTTAATATATACATCTTACAACTACATCTTTGCACTATTTTTCGACATAGTCTCCATAACGATTGAGGCACTTATCGTATCTCTTCACAAGCTTTGAAATTCCTTCTGCATAAAAATCACCCGCTTGTGCCTTGAGCCAGCCTGTGACCGCATCTTTGAGCTCTTCGTCGTCATCAAACCGCTGGGACCCGAGCCATTTCTTCATATGCATGAAGAGGTGATAATCGCTTGGCGCCAGATCTGGGCTGTAAGGTGGATGGTTGAAAACGTCCCACTTGAAGGACTCAAGAAGGGCGGTTGTTCTGCGAGCAGAGTGAGGACGGGCGTTATCGTGCAAAAAAACGATACCGGAAGTCAGCATACCACGGCGTTTGTTCTGTATAGCCCGTCGTAATGTTTTTAGTGTTTCACAGTACACGTCTTGATTGATGGTCGTCCCACGTTCCATGAATTCAACCAACAACACCCCTTTGGCATCCCAAAACACCGTTGCCATCAGTTTTCTGGCAGAAAAATCTTGCCGGGCTTTTTTTGGTTTGGTAGGCGAATCTGAATGTGCCCACATCTTTGATTGTTCTTTTGTCTCAGGGTTCACGTACTTAATCCAGGTTTCGTCACCGGTCACGATTCTGTTTAACAATGGTTCTCCTTCGTCCTCATAACGTGACAGAAAGTCTAATGCAGAGGCCATTCTTTGACTTTTGTGGTGGTCGGTAAGAATTTTGGGCACCCATCGTGCACAGAACTTACGGTAACCCAATCTTGCTGTCACTATCTCGTACAAAAGAGTCTTAGAAATCTGTGGAAAATCAGTAGACAACTCCGCCATTGTGAAACGTCGATTTTCACGAACTTTTGCATCAACTGTCTGAACGAGTTCGTCAGTCACCAAGGATGGTCTACCACTCCTCTCTTCATCATGAACGTTTTCTCGTCCACTTTTAAATAAACGTACCCATTCACGGACAACTCCTTCACTCATAACTTTTGGTCCGTACACGGCACAAAGCTCACGATGAATAGCTGCCGCAGAGTATCCTTTGGCTGTAAAAAACCTTATAACAGCACGCACTTCACATTTGGCGGGATTTTCTATTGCAGCACACATTTCAAACTGCCACAAAAACTAAACTAGCGCAGGTACGATGTTCACTCGACTACGGCTTGATGCCGACTGACCTGCTGAGCGTGTGAATGCACAGATGGCGCGCTACTCCCCCCACTACCCGCACTGTGACCAATCGGAGGTTAGTTTCTGAATTGCCCTCGTACTTTTGTGAAAACAACATAATTGGTATATTTAGGAATCGTCGGTACTAATAATAACATTTATTGTACAATCTGTATTATTGCAGAAGTTTAGTCCGTTCGATATTTCATTCTTTTGAACTAAAGATGTTGAAGCAGACGGCTCGCATATGTTTTGATTTTCCTGATGGAATGTCGCAGAGCTTGTATTTTGCAAGTGAGAAGGGTTAAACAATTTTTGTGATACTTCTATTTTTCTTTGTATCATTCTGCTACGTTAGAAGAACGCCATTCTCCGTGTCTTTTCAGAGTGAGCAAATCAGCGCCGCTTTCCTCCAACATGGGTGCCGAAGAATGCCTTAGCCCATGTCCGGTATATTATTCCGGTTTTTTCAGTTTCAGGTATTTTGCAACAAGTTTCGGGACAGCGCTGATTGTATGGCATCCAACATGTTGGGCGTAACACCTACGATTTCGGTATGCAACGAATAATCTTCTGCGGTTCATATTTTTAGGCCGTAGATCTGCATATTTACGGTAAAGTGCACAGGGCTCGAAAGTACATCCCTCATTGGTAATGGTAAAACTTCTTGACATATAATTTTTTCCATCTCGCAAAAACACAACAATAAAACGCCCATAATATTCCACATCATCTAAACTCAAACGTACTAAATCATCTCTACGACATGCGCCAAAGTTCCCAAATACTAAAATCACTTTTGCCTGTAGGTAGATATTGTTCATCTGCAGTTTCGCATAAAAATGTGGTTACTTGTTCTGCCGTTAGTACCCTGGTATATAGTCCGCAGCCTGACGCTTCAAAAATGCAATAGTTTTTGAAAATTTTGTGTTGTCAGCATTTTCTTTTATAGCTAAACAGCTGTTTAGAGTTGAGAATCGACTCCATAGCGTGGAATATTTCATATTCTTGTATTTTAAAACAAAATAAACTAGAATAATATCATCACTTACAGTTTTAAGATCTCGCCATTCCATAAAAAGTTGATACTCGTGTTCATATCTCGACCTACATTTTGCTAGTAACAAATCAGCACTGGCTTGTGCCGCTAGCTCTAATATGTTTTTAGGAATATCTGGATTTTCTTCCGAGTAAATATTTTAAAACTAACATGAATTAAACTGACAGAAAATAAAACAATGCCGATAATAAATAGATCGTTGCTATGGAAATGTTAATCATGTTTGGTACTATTACGATGTATAATGATTACTTTGAAAATAAAATGTTCTAAATTTACTTCTTATCCTCTTTTGCTTTGTTTTTAGAGATAAGTATAATAAAAAGTATTGTTCATTACACGTCCAGAAATGGATTTTTCCATGCTTGCAATTTGTCAAGCGCGTACGGAAAAATCCTTATTTCCCGACTCCTAATTAAATATACTATTACGAAATTTACGACTTTATTCCAGGCTCATCATAATACTGTTACGAAATCGCACACTGGTGTAGTCCCTAAATCTGACTCTGTCTACGAAAGTTGAAATTTCTTCGAACTGTTTATCATTATTTTTTTGTGACCAGACTTATCTAGACATTTCCAGGGAAGCGATTGTTTTTGTGAGCCGCAATCTAGAAGGTTCGGGAATAAAAGGCACTTAATATATAAAGTCTACCGACCAGCGGGAGAAGTTTAGTTTATAAAATGGTCTCGTAAGATAAACAGTGAACAAGTAAATAGTCTTAAGGAAATAAACAGTAGTGAAGTGTTTATATAAATGAGTGTAAGTGAATATACTGTGTAGTTAATATAAATTAGTGGATAGTTTAGTGTGTATAAATTTATTCCACCCTTCAGGATAAACTGTTTTAAATAAATAAGAAAAACATTGGTGTCAGAAGTGGGATATTATAAATAAATAGCTACGTAAAAATGGCCAAGAGACTAAGTGACCTGAAAGTTACAGAGTTAAAGGCAGAATTAGTAAATCGTGAGTTGGAAACGTCCGGTAAGAAAAGTGAATTAGTAGAAAGACTTAAAATGGCACTGGAAAATGACGATTTTTATCCAGAAACATTATTATTCAATGACGAGGCTTCCGCGTTAATCTCGTCAATTTCTGCTAACATGGACGAAAAG
This sequence comes from Galeruca laticollis, assembly GCA_963921935.1. Classification (NCBI taxonomy): domain Eukaryota; kingdom Metazoa; phylum Arthropoda; class Insecta; order Coleoptera; family Chrysomelidae; genus Galeruca; species Galeruca laticollis. The sequence goes on from OY998177.1 coordinate 102,850,793, forward strand.
ATTTCCACTATGCAGAACGATATTTCTACTAATATGGACGAGAAGATTTCCACTATGAAAAACGATAATTCTACTAATATGGACGAGAAGATTTCTACTACGAAGAACGACATTTCTGCTGATATCTAATCGTTGAAAAATGACATTGCTGCTGACGCCGAGAATAAAATTTCGTTTCTAAAATCGGATATTGAGGATAAGATGACAACTATGGACGAGAAAATCGAGAATAAGATGACAATGATGAACGAGAAAATAGAATCAGACATTGAAAATAAGATAACAACGATAGACGAGAAAATAAAGGAGGGAAATATAGCAGATTTAAGAACACAAGACACGCCAGTAGAAGTAAAGAAGATTGTATATATAAAACCCTACAAGCCAGAAATAAACTCCAGTATAGAAGATATTGGCAGACTTGCCCAAGTCAAGGCCCCAACGTTCGAAGGAAAGACGTCATGGAACAATTACGTAAAACAGTTTGAAGCAGCCGCTAGAGTGAATAATTGGTCCAACAGGCAGAAGGCAGTAAACTTAACCATCGCGCTCCGGGGAGATGCCTTAGATTTACTTCAGACGATACCTCTGGAAGAAACGGATGACTTTGAGCAACTGAAGAAGCAGCTGGACATGCGGTACGGTCACAAACATTTAGAATATTTGTACTAATCCCAGCTGAAGAACCGAAGGCAGAAACGTGATGAAACCCTTCAAGCGTACGAACTGGATATAGCCCGACTAGTTCGATTTACTTCAGACGATACCTCTGGAAGAAACGGATGACTTTGAGCAACTGAAGAAGCAGCTGGACATGCGATACGGTCACAAACATTTAGAACATTTGTACTAATCCCAGCTGAAGAACCGAAGGCAGAAACGTGATGAAACCCTTCAAGAGTACGAAGTGAATATTGCCCGACTAGTTCGATTTGCTTATCCATCAGAACCAGAGAACATTTGTACCAATCCCAGCTGAAGAACCGAAGACAGAAACGTGATGAAACTCTTATGATGGAATGTCTAGGCATCCAGGCCTTTATTGATGGCTTACGTGACTACGATAAGCAGAGGACGCTTCGTTTAGCTCATACCAAAACATGAGTCGACGCATTGACAGCTGCTCTTGAGTATGAAGCAGCAACCAAGGCTTCGGGTTATAACTAAGTTAGGACCATCCGAGAAGAAAGTGACGAGGACAGATTTGACCAGATCGTCACTTTGATAAACAGTATGATGGATAAGAAGCCGAGAATGATCAGATCTTGGAATTGTGGCGAGCTAGGGCATGTACGCAGTTCGTGTAAGCGCCCTAGGATTCCTGCAATCCAAGAACCCCAGTCACAGGAAAACTAGAATGTGTCGGCTACGAGTGAGCAGCACCGACCCATAATCGTTCCAAATACCCTCTCATACTGATATCTTCTCTTAGATGTCGCAACGACAGTGTATATGTAGATGGTTAAGTGAATGGCAAGAAATATACTCTGCTGGTAGACACTGGAACAACTAGAACCATTATACGACCAGAGATAATAAACTCCAAGAAGAAGTTCTTAGCAACGAGACTGCTACTGCGGACCGCCACAGGTGAGAGTGCCAATGTTTACGGGGAGACAGAAATCTAATTGGGAATTGGCGCAGAAAAGTTCATGCATACGGTAATCGTAGCTGACGTTAAAGAAGACGTGATTCTGGGAATGGATGTAATGAATCTACATGGTTTCCAGTTGGAGTTTAGAAACAGAAGTGGGTTCTGAGGAGGTATTTCTTTATTGGCCCGGAGTATTTCTGTGGTGTAGCAAAATGCTCCTACAAGAAAGAGTTTCGGAAGAAAGAGGAAACCGAAAGAGAAGCACTCTGGCGGTGCCTTCCCGGCTCGGAACATTCCAAAAAGTTCCTGTGGAACTTTGACACTGCTAGATCCAAAAAATATTTCGATCTCAGTAAAGATAAGCTACATCTCCTCACGGGCTTTCTTACAGGACACTGCCGCCTTAGGAAGCACTTAATGAGAATAGGTCTAGCAGAGATTGACGAGTGTAGATTCTGTGGGGAGGAGGATGAAACTCCGGATCACCTAGTTCTGGAATGCCTCGCCATTGCAAGCCAACGCAAGAAATGCTTCGGACAAGAAACTTGTAAGAGTGAGGACCTAACCTCGTTGAAGCCGTCCCAAATACTAGAGTTCATTAGAACCTTGGAACTGGAAGGCGAGCTGTAGTAGTAGCGAGAACAGCTCTGATAGTGGGGCACAATAAACCTTTGGTTTCAGTGCACTGTAACCCCGTTAAAATCTAATTTAATCTACAGGGAATCATGGAGGAAGGGACACCGGTTATGATGGAGCCAAGGAACCACGACGAAGAGGTTGGCAAAGGAGTACTAAGTGGAAAAGGATTGGTTACATCGGCGAAGTAGATCCCTAGTACGTGTGATAAACGTGAACGATTACCCAATTATCATCAAGAAAGGAACAGACAATTTCCATGCCAGATTCGAACAGATGTTATGTGTAGCAGGTAAATCCGTGAATCGAGCTGAGAAAAGGATAATGAGAGAATTTATCTTGCAGTATCCAGATCTATTCGTACCAAAAGGAGGGAAGACTGGTAGAACATCAGCCGTCAAACACAAAATCGATACTGGTAATGCCAAGCCAATTAGGTAATCAGCTCGACGACTACCACGAGCGAAGAGAGAGGAAACTGAAAGAATAATTTAAGAGATGGCAGAAGGAAAAGTAATAGATCCGTCTACTAGTCCATGGATATATCCAGTGGTGCTCGTCAAGAAAAAGGATGGAACTACGAGATTCTGCGTGGACTATCGAGAGCTAAACAACGTGGCGAAAAGAGACAGCTATCCTCATCCTATCGACGATACGCTAGACACTTTGGCCGGCAGCAAACTGTTTTCCACCTTGGACCTGAAGTCTGGTTATTGGCAAGTAGAAGTGGACCCAGAAGACAAAGGGAAGACTGGTTTTACCACCGGATCTGGATTATGGCAATTCAACGTCATGCCATTCGGGCTCTGTAATGCGCCAGCGATATTTGAAAGGCCCATAGAAAATGTCTTGGGAGGGTTGTCTTGGAAGACACACTTGGTCTATTTGGATGACATCGTAGTACTGGGGAAGACATTTGACGAACACCTGAAGAATTTGGAAGACGTATTCAAACGACCCAAATCTGCTCAGCTCATGTTAATCCCGAAGAAATGTCTCAGCTATTCCAAAACAGAGTCAGCTATCGAGGTCATATAGCGAGTAATGGAGTGGCGGTAGATCCAAAGAAAATTGCTTCCAATCAGCAATGGCCGCAACCCACTGACAAACATCAAATTAGGAGTTTCCTTGGACTTTGCACATACTATAGAAGATTTATAAGGAATTTTGGAGATATTGCCAAGCCCCTAACTCGACTCACAGAAGAAACCGGAGCTTTCCATTGGGACGAAGACTGTCAAACGGCTTTTGAAACCCTGAAGAGACATTTAACTACGGCGCCGATATTAGGATATCCATTACCAGAGGGGGACTTTATTCTTGACACTGACGCAAGCAACGTAGGATTTGGAGGAGTGCTCTCACAGATCCAAGGAAGGCAAGCAAGAGTGCTGGTATATTTTAGTAAAGTTCTCTATTTTTTATCTACAGTCACAGTAGAATTTTAAATTTTTTATCCACATTCACCTTATAATTGGACTTCGAGTCACTCTTATGAAACGTATTAATCAATATTTTATCCACGTATACAATAAAGTTAGTTCATTTCACCAAAGAAATAAAGTTACTTCATTCCACTGTTACAAAAATGGAAGACTAATGAATTGATACATTTGAATGAAATTTATTCAAAAATTACTTATTACCATTTATATCAAGGGTAACAGTGAGTCCCCTTTGTTATTTTCACTTCGTCGTCATTGAAGCATCATCTCGACATTTTTAGAAATCGTAACATCTGGCACAGTTGACGTAGTTGCATGAACTGCGAATGCGTCTTCTTGCTTGGAAGTAGAATACTCTTTCTGGTAATAAACGTAGAATTACCTCTTGAACTTCTTCAATGATTTTTGGAGGAATACACTCAATTTCTTCTAATGCTTCTATTTTCCCCACTTTTTCGAGCCAAACGAAAAAAATAACAAAACGTCAGAAACCAGTGAACATAGCATTCAGCGAGGTTTTAAAAGAACGTCACCGAACAGAAAATTGTTGTGGTGTTTCAATAATTTTAATAATTTGGGCTTGTGATTGTGGATAAAACGTTATATTGCATTCGTGTTTTAGTCGCGTTTTATTTTACATTCTTGCGTGAATAAAACGCTGCCTAAAACAGTTAATACCATAAATAATTATAATATCGATAGAAATGAATTTAGATTTTACGAAGAAGTCATATAAATATTAACATAAGTTTGGAACAGTGCCACCCTGCGTCAAGTTAATTATAATAATCGACTGAATGAGTCGTAGTAACGGTTTTTTGACATACATAATCTATGCTAAATGTGCGTATCACTTTACGCACAATATTAATTCGTGTTCCTAATATTTAATGTTTAGCTGAGTTTTGTCGTAAGTTTGTTCTTTTCATTTTTTTCCAATGCTATTCTCACTTTCTTCTACAAACCTTTTTGCTTTGCGTTTTCTATCCCTTTTTCACTTATTTTACTTTAAATACTCTTTTTTATAAAGATAATTTTCAATTAGCATGTATTTTCTTAAAGCTTGCTTATACTTTACCAAGCTCTGTATTTCTTTTGTTCACCATCTCGGTCAACATCTAATAAGGGTCAGAATAATTTCAGAAAAACGCCATCAAAAGAGAGGCGCTTACTTCATTGTGTGGCACGATTAATCACATTCATTTATTGAAATAGAAATTACATCAAAAATGATTATCATAGTATCAATTTTTTGCGAATTTCAGGAGCGTAAAGCCTTGCAATTTTTTAGAAGATTATTTTATCTCAAACAAATTCAAACTACATTTCTTGTTTTAACTTTAATTTAGCTCAATTTTTAGTAGTTATCGATTTGATTTATGTCAAAAAATTAAAAATATGTAACATTAACTAGCACGTCACACAAATAATTTATTTATAAACAGACTTATTACACGTTTAGTTATTTATCACAAAATCTTTAATAGATTATTTTTCGTACTTCCGGGCCTAAAGTGACAACTTCACTCCCTTGTGACAGGTACTAAAGTGTCACATTTAATCCCTCCGGGATTAAATATTGACGAAACTCCCGGAACGATTAAATCACAAACAAACGAATTTAAGGGATATTTTATTGAAAAATATAATTAATTAGAATGGTAATTAACGTTAATATTCAAATTTACAATGACACTAGTAATGACAATGTTTCTAAATTATAACTGTCACAACGCAATGTTACTATGGTAACTTATTTTAAAGACAGTTTATTAAATGAGTTGAAGAGAGAAAAAACTGATTGAAATTATTGAAATAATTAATAAAATCATACCGGAAGTACGAAAAGTATCGTATATACCTTGCGACTGAAGTACATTTAATCCTTCAGGTAAATTATGGCCCTCCCTGCGGTCGGGCCATAAACTTTACCTTCAGGATTAAATGTACTACTTCAGTCCCGCGGTATATAATATACTATTATAACGACGATTATTTTTTGACGTTTCTCGAAACCAATAGAAATTTTCAATTTCAGTAATTCATATACGTTCTAGCCAATCAAAATATTTTTTTAGTGGAAACAATCTACTTACATTATTCCAGCGAGAATAATTCAATGTACATTGTTTTTATTGAATTACAACCACATGACAACGGATTTTAATGATATGACGCGTCTGTCATACATTTTCAAAAAATTTGTAAAATGAATCCCAAAAGTTTTAGTGAAACATCAGTCGATGATATAAATAATATAATCATTGAAAGTGCATGTAAGAATACCAAAATAAGCAGCGCGTCGATTTGGAAACAATTCCAATTATTTTGCGACTAGAGGGGATATAAATTGGAAGAGAAGACATCAACAACAAAACTTGAAAGACTGTCGGTTCAATATGAAGAAACAGAATGCAGAACACTATAAAGATGCTGTGATCAAGACAATGTGGAATAAAACCGCAAAATTAATACAAGAGTTGTACTACGACCAATTTAATAGAAGATTCGACCCATTCAATGATATGGAATTCAAATCCGCCAGAGATGCTAAAAACACCAAGCGTAAGTTATTACAGAAAGAGTCCGAAAAAAGGAAACAAAGTTCTGCAAGTTTGAGCAAAGGAGAAATCTTGGACATGATAAAACTCTACGACGAAAACACCGTCTGGTTTGCTGAAGAAATTTTATCATATTGTTTCATATGAACTGGCATGGCGTGGTGGAGAAGGCTCTCAACGTTTAATGCATCATTTCAAAGACGAAACGAACAATGCGGGGTTGAATACCACAAGAATAGAGTATAACCCTATATTTTCCAAAACGGCGCAAGGGGGAGCACAAATATGTGCGGACAGTAAATGGTTAATACCAAATACCTGATATTTGTCCTGTTCGATTGCTCAGCAAGCGAAATCCAAATATCAAAACTGACAGGTTATTTTTAACAGTTAATATTGCTTGGGATAAACCGTATTCTTCAGGATGGTACAAAAATATGCCGATTGGGGTGAACATGATGTCTAAATGGATGAAAGAATCTGCAGAGATGATTGGACTCGATATTAAAAAAATTAAAATTACCAACCATTCCGCACGATCGACTGCAGTGTCTCACCTTGCCAAAGCAGGTATCAATGAGCAGGAAATTATAAAAATCACAGGACACAGCTCATCCAATTCATTGAAACCTTACCTGAAATTGGGTAATGAACATCATTCAAATTTAATTGATAACCTGAGGGAGAGTGGGGAAGCATCATTAACTTTCAACACATAAGAACAAAACAATGTTGAAAAATCCTCCACACAAGGACAAAACATTTATAATAATTGTATTTTTCATGTTCAAAACTTCAATGCATCCTAATTTGAATAACTCATTCTGCTTATATTGAGTCGAGTGATATAAATTTGTTGAAATAAAAATATAAAATCTTAAAAATAATTTTGATTGTAACGTCAAAAAATAATCTATCGAATACCACACGAGCGTTCGATAAATTAGATAATAATTCTCCAGACATTTTCTCAAACTTGCTGCTATTGGGCAATAGCCTGGCAACCAGTTTTCTAAAATCTGTCAAATTTTTTTCAATTTATTCTCACTCTCTTGTGATATTACTACTGATAAAATGTTTATTACATTTATTTTAAATGACTATCGTTGACTGCAGGATCGCTATAGTTATCAATAATGTACTAAGAATAATTAAACTGTCAAACTGGACGTCGCTAATAGTGTCAGTGATATTTTTGCCCCACCAATGTATCTAATTAAAATGTAAGTAGTGATTTTTATTAAATTTCTATTTTTCCCTTCAAATTCTCATACAAAATGTTTATGATTTCGCTCTCTTGGATAAATATCCACCAAACAGTCCGTGTCTACGTTTTGACGATTCGATAACATCCAATTTCGAGTCTCCTGTCCTGTATTTTTCCTCACAGGAGGTACGCTTGGGCTAAAGTTTAGTATGTCTCCGGTAGAGTTCTGGCGTCATAATTTTTACAGATATGTCTTTATACCAAGTCACAAGTTGCGGAAACACATACTTTTTGACGTATAAATTTTCAAAATAAGTAAAATTCACTTCATGTGACTTTACTCTCTAATTTCAAAAAAAACTCAATAATGGAAAAAAATGCAGATTAAACACATTTAGGTAAGCAATTTAATTTTGAAATATTGAAAATGGGACTTTTTTATGTACTTGGTTTCGGACGTTCGATGAACGAAATTATTTAGATAACAAAAATGTGATCTAGATATTAGAGCAGGCCATATAGCCTCGAAGATGCCGGGCTGGAAATATTGAAAGATTCAGCTCATTGGCCGCAAGTTCTAACATAATACCGAGATTCCCAAATTATCGTATACATACAATATCTCGCTTATTTGACAAGATAATTTAAAAATTAAAAAACTGTTTTGAATGGCATTAAAGTACCTTCATAATGGCTTATGAAAAAACTTTATTGCATTTGACAGGCTTGTGCACCCACCTATCACTTCTTTTTAAATGGTACCCACTGTATATTGTTATTGAAAATTGCGTGTTATTCTATTAGGAATACAACGATACAACATACTTGTAATTATTTTTTATTATTAACAACAAAAAATTAACATTTTCGATAAGTATTATGTACCTAATTATTCTTATAAAAATTATGTTGCCTCCGCCGATGGTTATAAAAATGTCGAAAAGAAGTACATTAATTTTTTGTTGTCAAAAACCGATGCCTCTGTAAAAAAAGAACTTCAAATACTAATTGTTAAACAGTGCCTACTGTATTTAATCGATGACTTAACCTTCCAGTAGTCGCGCGTATCTGAGATATACATACCGATACTTTTTTCTCATATATCTCGAACACCTACTTAGCGGTGGGGATGTGCTCTCGTCTACCTACCTGCTCGAGGGAAGTTTTGAGGTTAGTATTGGTGCAAACTTTGTAAAGTGAACAGTTTGTAAAAAAAAGTGCCACTTTTATTTGAGAGATACACTGCCATCATTCATGTAAGTTTTGCTGATTTACTTGTATATTTATTTAATATATGTAAGCGCAGTCCTTTTTGTTTCAAGGAGACCATCTGTTAATATTTTATACTTAGCTACTAAAAAACATGAAAAAAAATAAACTTGTATCTGAGAGATACCCGCGAGCATTCTTGCATGTTCTAAATTATTGTCCTAATTATTAAGGATTTTTGTTGTTTTTGCAGTGAATTATGGCTTACAAGAGAATGTATAGCTTCAATAATGACGCAGACGTATTAGAGCTCCAACGACTCCTTGAAGACGATGATGATGACGCAGTTGAGGATGTCTTAGAAGAAGATTATGAGACTGACTGTTCCGAATCCATAGAAGAACGAAAATAGGATTCAGATAGTGAATAAGACGATACGGATGCAAGTATATCATCAGATGATGAAGATAAAAATTGTTATGTTGCTGTCAGAAAAATGAACGGAAAAATCGTTGACAAATATTTATGGAAAAAAACACCATATAACAGAAAAAGAAGATTAGAGAAGCAAAACATACTTGCACGTCTTCCAGGAGTTATTGGCTACGCTCGCCAAGTTACAGGATGCTTTGAAGCGTGGAAGTGTCTATTCGATGACCGTATTCTAAACCTCATAGTCACTTACACGAATCAGTATATAATAAGTGTACAACCCAATTTCAGCAGAGAAAGAGACGCACGTATTACTGATATGATCGAAATCCATGCATTTATAGGCCTACTTTACTTGGCTGGACTTTATAAAGGCGGCCGATTGAACTTAGAAGAGCTATGGGACGCAACAGGAAACGGTGTTGAAATATTCAGATTGACGATGAGCTTAATTCGTTTTAGATTCCTGATGCTCTGTATCAGGTTCGATAACCGACAGTCTAGAGATGAGAGAAAAAAAATTGATCGGTTAGCTGCCGTGCGAGAAATATTTGAGATGTTTGTTGAAAACAGTAAAACATCTTATTCACTAGGAGCTAATGTAACAATCGATGAAAAGCTGGAAGCGTTTCGAGGCAGGTGTAACTTTATTCAATATATACCATCAAAACCGGCCAAGTACGGTATTAAGATCTTTGTGCTGGTTGACGCTAAAACATTACACCAGTAATATGGAAATGTATGCTGGAACACAACCAGATGGCCCCTATTCTATCAGCAACAAAAGCGTTGATGTTGTAAAAAGGATGATCTTACCCATACACAACACTGGACGTAACGTCACTATGAACAATTAGTTCAGCGATGTTTCATTACCATAAGTTGTCCATGGTAGGAACATTAAAAAGAAACAAGTGGCAAATTCCAACACCGTTGAAAGTTTTGAAAGAACGTCCTGTAAAATCAAGTATGTTTGGTTTCAGAAAAGAAGGAACAATAGTGTCCTACGTTCCCAAAAAAAACAAACATGTTGTTCTAATTTCTAGTTTACACTTTGAGGACAAAATTGACGATACTACTGGGCATTATATGAAACCCGAAATAATTAATTTCTGTAACGAACGACGTTGTAGATAAATTATGTTCCTCTTACAGTGTTGCCAGGAATACAAGACGTTGGCCGATGGTTGTATTTTTTTTATGCTTAATGTGGGAGGAATAAACTCCCAAGTTATTCATATAGGGAACGGAAATGAAACAAAAAGTCGGCGGCATTTTTTGCGAAAACTTGGTAACGAACTAATCAAACCACACCTCCAAAGACGTAGTACCTTCAACACTGGTCTACCTCGCGAGCTATCAACCAGACTCAAAGAAGTAGTCGGACAAGAAGAAGAAAAAGTGCAGCAACCAAATGATCAAAACAATGAGCAAAAACGTAAACGTTGTGTGCCAAGCCAGCGAGAAAAACGCACCAGGTTAACAAAATTCCAATGCTCCTCCTGCCAAAGACATCTTTGTCTCCAACACTCTAATGTCGTTTGTCTAGACAATTGTGGAGTGCCTATCAAGAAAAGTAGACTAGAAGATTTAAGATATGTGGATTAATGGCTCACAATACGCAACTTATGCAAATAACAGCAAATTATTTCATCTTTTATATATTTTAAGAATTATTGATTTATGTAATAATCTTTTTACTGAAAATACATATGTTAACGAATTTGATCATTGCTCTCTATTATTTACTAGCACACAAAATTTACCGTTTTAAAAATTAGAATTGTATTTCAATAATAAAAGTTATGTATCCGTCGGATACATCCGCAACCATTTTTGTTGAGCAGCACCCGCGACTACTGGAAGGTTAATTGTTTGTTGTGTCAATTTTTCACTTAATTAAAAAATAATTACTCTTGTTATCAGTAAGATGCAATTCACGTTTAATTCAGACGAATACGTTGACATTACTAGTTTATGGTGAATGCAGGAAAAATGCTCGACGAGCAGCCCGTTTATATAGAGAACGTTTTCCTCAACGTCGTCAAGTAGCACACATGGTGTTTCCTAGATTGGAACGAAAATTGCGCAACGGTTCATTCCCAAACAAAAACCATGCACCACACTGATATCATGTGAGCAATGATGATAATGTTATTAATGTACTTTCGTATGTTGGTGTTAATCCCCATACATCTGTTAGAAAAATAGCTGAAGGAATCGGAATAAGCAAAAGTACTGTACAGAAAATTTTGACGAAACACAAATATCACCCTTTTAAATTACATTTAGTTCAAGGACTGAAGCTTACTGGTTTCGACCGAAGATTATAATTTATCTCTCTAATTGATGTGATGATTACCGATGATCCCCTGCTTTTATATACAATATTTTGGAGTGATGAAAGCCGCTTCCATAACAATGGTGTAGTGAATACACATAATGCCCATTATTGGTCGAACGAAAATCCACACTGGGTTTCTTCAACTCGTTTTCAGACAATTTGGGGTACAAATGTATGGTGCGGTTTATTCAGTGGTCACTTGATTGGGCCATACTTTTAGGAGGGCACATTGAATCGAAAAAGATATTTACTTTTTCTTGAACACGAGTTACCTGAATTTATGGAATACATTCCTTTGGCACAACGGAATACAATTATCTGGCAACAGGACGGTGCTCCACCTCATAATGCAGGTATTGTTGCGGATAATCTCGATCAACTGTTTCCCAACAGGAGGATTGGTACTTATGGACCTATAGCTTGGCCTCCTCGCTCGCCAGATGTAACACCACTGGACTTTTTTTTGTGGGGTTACCTTAAAGAATTGGTTTGTCGAACGAAACCTGTAGATGTGGATGATCTGAAAGAACGCATTCGTGAAGCATGTCGTGCTGTTACACCAGCTATGATTCAGACGGCCTGCACAAGAACGCTTTTAAGACGTCTTGAAGCGTGCATGGAATCTGTAGGAAATAATTTTGAACACTTACTATAATTTTCTTTTCGTTTTTTGAATTGCATATGCATTTTACTTAAATTTCAGAAATGTTATTTTTTTGTTGTTAATAATAAAAAATAATTACAAGTATGTTGTATCGTTGTATTCCTAATAAAATAACACGCAATTTTCAATAACAATATACAGTGGGTACCATTTAAAAAAAAGTGATAGGTGGGTGCACAAGCCTGTCAAATGCAATACAGGTTTTTCTTAAGTCATTATGAAGGTACTTCAATGCCATTCAAAACAGTTTTTTAATTTTTAAATTATCTTGTTCAATTAAGCGAGATATCGTATGTATACGATAATTTGGGACACCCAGTATATGAGATACACATTTTCGTGGCTCTATCGGGACGAGAATGTAGGTATTTGCACGGCTAGACAAGAAAAATGGCAAATAATGGCTAGGCAGGGAAAACAACTTCACCAAAATAACACTTTTAAATTTCAAATTGGGGCTTAAAGCTTCATTCACAATGCAATTACAATTAGTGCTTAGAAAAATACAACTCAGAATTCGAATTGTCATTGAAATCTTGCATTCACAGAGAGAAAATTAATGTAATAATTAGCTGATTTTTGGTTGCGTCCTCGTATTATGAGCTAAAACAATTGATAGTGTTGACGCACGACAATAATTTGTAAATGTAGAAGTACCAAAGCCATCAAATCAGACAAAGTGGTGGAAAAATTTAATAATGAATATGACGTCTAACCTCACAAAATGAGGAAACTTTTAGTATAATTACTAATATGTTCAATTATGAATGCTGAACTGCAAGGTTCTACAACTAATTGTAATTACTATTTGTTAATTTGTTCATTGTGATTGTACCTTTAGGATTTTGTTGACATTAAAACTAAGGTTGAAAATAGTATGTTACATAATATGGACGAATTCAACGGCAGTTATTCTACACCGGAAAGGATTATGCAAAAAACAAGATAGGCTACACTAAATTTGCTACTTGAAAAGTCAAAAGAAAAATATAACCAAGAATATAAACATTTTATGGATTGGTGCTTATTGCTTTGCAAGATACAGCGAAAATATTATTTTCAGCAAATCATTTGCCATTTTTTATTACTCGTTTCTTTTTGTCATTTTATAATTTAATCATTTTATGTGTAGGATAAAAACTATTAAGTGTTCCACGTTACGAAAGTGGTTTTCCAAAAGTGGCTAGACTAGGCTACACCTCGCCTGGTCATTTCTTCTGTCGGCCCGGAAAACTAGCACAATTAACCGATTTTTCTACCAAAGAAGCGGAAATTGAAATATTGACCACTCATATTTGTAATAAACCCAATCCGAATTCGGAGAGGCATATACCTTCTGACTAATTATTTAATTAATACTTTTCCCAACTAACATGTAGCTTTACACATTTTTTTAATTATGCCAGTCACTGTTGCTCATGTTGAGAGATCTTTTTCAAAATTAAAAATAATTACAAACAATCTGAGATGTGCTATAAGCCAGAATAGGCTTACACATTTGGCTATGATAAGCATCGAGAAGATACCTGCGAAGCGTTAGATATGACAGATTTAATGAAATAATTTGTGATTAAAAAAGCAAGAAAAGTCGCTTTCAGTAATAAAAACGTATGTACAGTTGCGGCCAATAAAAAATGGGACGACTCTTATAGCAGATTTTTGTCTAGTTCTAGCTGCTTCAATTTGTCTTATGAATATGTCATATGTCAATATTGACATCTGTCAAACAATTCCAAATTCGAAAGTAATGATGGCGCATATAAATTCAGTGGCGAAAGGTGGAATAATCGCTATAATAGACGATGGGTGGTCAGTGATGCAAACTGCGGCATTTTACAATGTAAGCAAGAACTCAGTTTCAAGTATTGTAAAAGGATGGCGATATGAGAGAAGAATTGATAGATCTCCAGGCTCAGGACGTCCGAGAAAGTCAACTGCTGAGCAGTATGCTGCTTTGATTAACCATTTAAGAGCAAATCCATTTGAAACAGTAGTTCAAGCTGTTCCAGCAACACATTTGCCAGCATCCTGTCGTACGGGCCGTCGCAGAGTAGCACAGTCTGAATTGAAATGCCACGCAGCAGCAAGGAAACTGTTATTAATCAATAGTCACAAAGAAACAAGAATGGGGTTTGCATGAGGGATTGTTGGAAGATATAAATAATGCGTGGGAGGAAATAACTGAAGAATATTGTTTCACATTATATAGATCGATGACCAGTAGATTAAGAGAAGTCATAGAGCATAATGGCGGGATTACTAAATACACTGGCGAATAAAAAATTGAGGTCACCTTACAATTTTCATGTTCTTTGAAATGTTACGTTTTCAGATCGCATTCGCAAACTGTACATCATTGCATGTGCTTTTGTAAGCTGAGTGTGATACTCTATACTAAAGAAAAATGCATTTTTTTCTTGGATTTCATGTTTTATTCTGAAAAAGTAACAAATTAACATTTTGGGCGAAATTCAACAATTTGTTGTTAGGGAAAATATGTAACGAACAAAATGAAAAAACTTGACACTAATAACGTGTATTCCCTACTCTTGCATTGATGACTGCTTGAAGTCGGCGCGGCATACTTTGAATTAAGTTGCGGATCACATTCTGGTCGATGTTATCCCATTCCTGCAACAGCAACCTTCTCAGCTCCTGGGCAGTTCTTGGTGCTGGTGTGTGTCTGCGGATCAGTCGTCCTAACTCGTCCCAGACATGTTTTATGGGATTAATGTCTGGGCTGCGGGCTGGCCAGTCAAACCACCTAATTTCTACCTCATTCAGATACTCCCTGACAATTTTGGCTGTATGTCGTCTCGCATTATCTTGCATAAAAATGCCACGTTCCCCCATAGTCACCATGAAAGGCATAACATGGTCTTCTAGCACCTCCGTAATGTACCTGTGGGAGGTTAGGGAGCCATTTTCTATGAAGACCAACTCGAGCTTGTGCAGTGATTCCCGCCCAAACCATAACTGACCCACCGCCAAATGGAAGACGCTCGTCAATGCAAACTTCAGCATATCTTTTCCCAGGTCTTCTCCACACTCGTCGACGTCCATCTGACCCAGGAAGGCAAAAACGGGACTCATCTGAGAACAATACCCAGCTGCAGTCATCATCATTCCAACGAACGTGATCTCTGGCAAATGTCAATCTTGCAGTCCGATGTTGGCGTTGCAACGGGGAACCTGTAGCCGTTCTTCTACATGACAGTCCAGCAGCATGAAATCTTCTTCTAACGGTCCATTCACTAACGTTGACATTTCTCACTTCTTCCAACTGATTTCGCAGTAAAACCGCAGTAGCTGTCATATTCCGCAAACTTGTGGACACCAAAAAACGGTCATCTCGTTGAGTGGTAACTCTTTTTCACCCAGACCCTGGTCTTCTAGTGATCAAGCCAGTCTCCAGAAAGCGCTGGTACACCCTTTGCTCACCACAAAGACTAGCACCAACAATTATTGCAGTTTCACGTTGCCCCCCACCATCTTGTAACAGCGCAACAATTCTTGCCACAACAATCGGATCTAAAGGCATTATTGGCCTGTTAAATCACTACACTTTGCAATCGTTATGTTTTACACAAATAATCAACAGTAAACTGGAAACAGGCAAAGGAAATGTGAATGTTCAATTAGCACCAAGGCACATTTTTCATAAAAGTCGTACTCTAATAAATCGAATGACGGCTGATGACAGCTGTCAAGTCTCGGAAAAAATTTGCTTTAACGCCTACTATAGTTATTTGTAAAACAAGTGTCACAATGACTCGTTTTGTAGTACGAGTGAAGTTTGCACAACGAACCGCGAAGCGGTGAGTTGTGCAAATCACGAGTACTACAGAAAGTCATTGTGGCACAAGTTTTACACAATATTTTTTGTAATTCGCATTTATTTAATTATTTAAATAAAATATAATTTCATATAATCCATCTTTTTAAACTAGGAGGTGTGGTTTGAATTTAAGTTGGCAATTCTGTAGATTCCTAATTGGTCAGATCACAGATGGTTTTATTCAGCACTTCTGACTTTTGACATATTATAACCGAATAATTGTGTAAATTGTAAACAAACTTTCATTTAAGCAAAAAGATGATGATTATTTCTCTAAAAAAGAGCTTCTTCGTATATGCTCTTGCGATCTATTTATATGATATCATGAACAGAATTATTTCTGTAATACATCTTCACATAGATATCTGGTAATTTATCCCAAAAATCGTACGTTTTATATACCTATATATTGATCCTATACAATATAAAAATAAACAATTGACAAATCATTGATAAGTAAACGTTAGCGTACTTTATTCGTTATTATTTTTAATATATAAATCATTCTAATTTACCTTTAGTATAATAATTTGCTAGCTAGAACAACGCTAGACCATTTTATTTATAATCTGTGTCAAGGTTAAAGTCAAATGTCAAATAAAAATATAACTAAATACAATAACCAACTGTACTCTAAAAATTACTATTACAGTGTTCAAAGAGCTTCATTGTGACACTGTAAACAATGTTATAATGAAGTCTCTTTTATACGCGAATTATAAAAATACTATTATGTCCTTATCAATATTGACGCTAAAATTATTCGCAATTTCTGAAGTGACCTCAATTTTTTGCTCGCCAGTGTATTAATTGTTTTTTCATTGAAAATTCAAAATTATTTAGTAGTATTTGATATTTAATAATGAAAACATTATTTACACTTTAGTGTTATTATCATTTAAATATACGACAAAACTATCCCATTTTTCCCAGAAACAGAAAAGTTCACAGTCACACTTTGCAACAACAACTGCCCATTTTTTTGCCACAACTGTACCTCAGTATTGTTTACTAGTTTAGTTTATATTTCTAACTTATAACGCATCCAAGTTCATAGTAATAAAGAATAAAATATTAATACAAAATTATGTAGGTATGTAAGGTACTTCTTTTTTGTTATAACTAAGGATTATACGAAAGTATTATATTTTTTATGTTTGTTTCACAATCTTTTTTAAAATTATACAAAGTAATAAAGTTTATAAAAAGTCGCCTTTATAATTTTGAATTTAAATTGTTCTACTTCTTGAACAGATTAACAGTTATAAAATAAGAATTTTAAATCAACGCAGTTATTATTATTGATAGAATATAACATTGATGGTCTTATGAGGAAGGGCGGCAAATTATGTCTTGCAACCGGGTGGCACATACCCTTGTGTCGACTCTGCCTCGAAAATAACGTATAGTCGTCAGCGAGGGATTCTAAGGATAATAATATAATAACACATCCAACCCTTGGCAAAATCACCCATGGGGAGCTACCCTCTAAATAAAAAACATTAAATTTTTTTACCCACTACTAAACAATGTGCAAAATAGTAGTTTGCACAAGTGCACAAAGCATCGCTTTTCCCACGAGCGCAGAAGTTTGTCCATCGAACGGAAAATGTGCTTTGCGTACCAGTGTGCAAAATATTTTTTCTACAACTATGTTTATGAATGAAAAAAAAGTAACTTATATAAGTATTTTTAAACTTTGAACAGAAATAATATGAAAAATGAATATTGAATACAGAAAAATCTATAACGGAGGCATAGCTAATAGTGAAATTTAAACTATTTTGAATTGTTATGACTAGTCTATATTTTTTGTATGCTTATCTTTAAATAAAACCCTAAAGAGTACTTAAAATTCGCAAATACACAGTGAGAATAATATTAAATACACCATCAAACTAGACATAAATAATTAAAACAGGGAGAAACATTTGTTGATGCGTACACAAGGCTCACGAAAAACAAACTGCTATAAATTCACATGTACAAACCTATAAAAAAATAAACGGTTTTAAAGATTAAAACTAACTTTTCCGCATCTGTGGCCCTGAACAATATTCTATCATAAAATTGTTACTTGTATACACTTCGGGGGATGTATCGTGCTAACAAACCGAAATTTCTCCAAAAATAACCAAAAATTTAATATATCTGGATTTATAGGACCCGCTGTACTCGCTCTAGTCAACTGAAAATCAATAGGATACATCTGTGAGACACCTTGAACAATATTCAATCATAATACTGAGCAATCGTATATACTCTCTGGAGGCTGTATCGTGCTAACAAACTGAAAATTCTCCAAAAAATGACGAAAATTTGGTACTTCAAGTACTATAGCACCCGTTGTACTGGCTTTAGTGAACTGAATATCAATAGGGTTCATCTTTGAGATACTTTGAATAATATCCAATCATAAAATTGGTCACTTGTATATACTCCGGAGGCTATATCGTGCTAACGAACTGAAACTTCTTCAAAAATGACAAAAATATCGTACTTAAAGTACTGTGGCACCTGTTTTATTGGCTCTGGTGAGCTGAAAATCAATAGGGTTTATCAGTGAGATGTCCTGAATAAAATTCAATCATCAAATTAATAACTTGTTGAACTCCGGAGGCTGTATCGTGCTAACAAAACTTAAATTTCTCAAAAAATGACAAAATATCGTACTTCAAGTACCATAGCACCCGTTGTACTGGCTCTGGTGAACTGAAAATGAATATGGTTCATCTGTGAGATGTCCTTAACAATACTCCATCATAAAATTGGTGACTTGTTGAACTCCGGAGGCTGTATCGTGCTAACAAACTGAAATTTCTCAAAAAAATACAAAATGTCGTACTTCAAGTACCATAGCACTCGTGGTACTGGCTCTGGTGAACTGAAAATCAATAGGGATCATCTGTGACATGTCCTTAACAATATTCAATCATAAAATTGCTGACTTATTGCACTCCGGAGACTTTATCGTGCTAACAAGACATGTACGGAAAAGTGGCCGACGACGACGACGACATACACACAGGATTTTTTTTTCTATAAACCGTTTTTTCGTGTTGTTGTTGATGGAAAACGTAAAAATAATTTTTTTTTCAAAATTCCAACTTTTTTTGGGGTAAACCAATACTTTTCTCGCATATAGAAAGGTTGTGCGGAAAAGTAATAAACGGTTTTAAAGATTAAAACTAAATTTTCCGCATCTGTGGCCCTCAATAATATTCTATCATAAAATTGTTACTTGTATACATTTCGGGGGATGTATCGTGCTAACAAACCGAAATTTCTCCAAAAATAACTAAAAATGGCTTTAGAGGACCCGCTCTACTCGCTCTAGTCAATTGAAAATCCATAGGGTACATCTGTGAGACACCTTAAATAATATTCAATCGTAAAATTGATCAATCGTATACTTTCTGGAGGCTATATCGTGCTAACAAATTGAAAATTCTCCAAAAATGACAAAAATTTGGTACTTCGAGTACCATAGCACCCGTTGTACTGGCTTTAGTGAGCTGAATATCAATAGGGCTCAAGCTCTGAATAATATCCTATCATAAAATTGGTCACTTGTATATACTCCGGAGGCTGTATTGTGTTATACTCGATAGTCGAAATTCTGTAAAGTGACTCATCGCTCTTACTGTCCATAAAATCAGTTGCAGAAGCGAACTTCATGAGCGCATCATTTTTGAAGGGTTCTTAATAGTCCTAAATAAAAAATAAATAGAAAATGTTCTTGTACGCTCTGGCGTTTAAATTTGAGAGAACAGAAATACGAAATTATTATGGTAGGTATCATTATGTATATACAGGGTGTTACCAAGAATAATACACATTTTTAAGGATGAGCTATAATAAGATGTATATAAAAAAGTCGATAGTCGAAATTCTGTAAAGTGACGTCATCGGTTATCTACCGATTTAAAGTGAACTCCATGAGCGTATCATAGTTTAAGGGTGCGAATACTGAAATATCTGGAATTTCAATTTTTAACATTTGAAATAATAACTTATCACAAGTTGTTCATAAGTAAGTTAAAACAAAATAAAAAAATGTTTAAAAGTCAATTCCAACTTACTACTACTAAAACTAAAAAAAAAGTTGTTTGTCAAGACCAAAATAAATTACCAATAAGTATAGGTATGTTGCGAGGTCACTTGTAAAATGTCTGACTAACTGGAAGCGGTATCACTCCCTGACGACTCCTCAGAATCATCGCTTTCTCCTCCTATATCGATAATGAGTGGTTCCGTCATTACTTCTACACGTATGTCTAAATCCCAAAACTTTATTTCTTCTTTTAATACGTGTTGAATACATTTACGCCAACTCTCAGCAGTAACGGTATGCGGCGCCTCGTCAAACAGTTTCTCAACGTCAGCCATTTTGAATGTACTGTTTTTTCTCGCAACATAATTTTTCACTTGGGCCCAAACCAGCTCGATGGGGTTTAACTCACAGTGGTAGGGAGGAAGTCTAACAACTGAGACGTTGAAATCTTTCGCCATTTCATCGACAACGTACTTAATATAACTGCTTTTATGTTTCCGTACGAGAGATAATAATTCAACTTTTAGCATTGCCTCGTTGTGCGGAATGCTTTTACTCTCTAACCAATCAATTATAACCCTCTTGCGGCTAGCTGAAGTAGGTATTTGCTCTAGTCGACGAGAGTGGTATGAAGCATTATCCATAACTATCACTGAACCAGGAGTTACCTTTGTTAAAATTGATCTAAACCATGTTTCAAACCGGTTACCATCCATCTCTTCATGGTAATCGACAGTTTTTTTGGACTGAAAACTTAGTAATCCACCTTCTACAAATCCTTCCTCGCTGCCAATGTGAGTGATAATCAGTCGACGTCCTTTCCCAGAGGGAGCTTTTAAACCGGAAGAGAAACCCTCCATAAAGGCTTGTCGATTGCTTCGTATATTCATGTCTTGCCACACTTTTGACACAGTGTGGCCTTCATTTAACCATGTTTCGTCAAGATAATATATGTGCCGTCCTTCGTTACGAAACTGTCGTATCTGTTTTAAATAATTTCTTCTCCATTCCACAATGTCATTTCGTTCAATTAAGGCACTGTTT
The DNA here is from genome assembly GCA_963921935.1 of Galeruca laticollis. Lineage (NCBI taxonomy): Eukaryota > Metazoa > Arthropoda > Insecta > Coleoptera > Chrysomelidae > Galeruca > Galeruca laticollis. The sequence continues at coordinate 102,871,821 of OY998177.1, forward strand.
CTACTTCTTGTTTGGTAACGAAAATTCATTAATTTTAAAGTTCGTCTCAAAACTTTATCACTGATGTTTGGTAAAGTATCATCAGCTTCTATTACCTTGCTCAATTTAGCTACCGAGGGGATTTCATTCCTAAAATAAAAAGAATGTATTTCCCTACGTATAGCATTCCGTGTTTGGTCGTCCAAAACAATTTTCTTTCTTCCCCTACTTTCCGGTTTACAGTTTTCACCTCGTTCTTTTGTCAAAGATCCGTCCCGCGATTTCTTTAGAATATTGTATATAGTACTCTCAGAAACTTTAGTTAAATAACTGCACTTAATCACAGCGTCACTAACACCCAACTGTTTGTCCATGGCACGCAGTCCTTCGTACACATTTAATATGAGGACTTTTTCTTTCCGAATTAAATTGTTACGACGCCGTTTTTTATCGCCAACACCGCTACACTCCGCCATTATTGTCACTAAATATACCGATATAAATATTACAATAAATACCAATAATAACCGATTTATCACACAAAACCACAACACAAATACTGATGTTACGCTCATGAAGAGAATAAACACCTCACATAACTGTTTACTATCACTGTCTCATTCGCGTAGCTCGATCTATCTATCTCGTTCTCAAAGCCGGAACATTGAAGCGACTCTCCAACATTGTCAAATCGGCGAGTTTTTCACAACAAACTTTGCGTTCAAGAAATATACATAAACACTTTATTTCACATTTCAAGTAAACTAATTATTATTAGTCTGCTTGAAATTTGAAATAAATATATTAAATTGGTATTGACTTAATTACATTGCATCTTTTGTACCTGAAATATTGACACAATGGATTTGAAGTGTATTTATAAAATACAGCATTTCTCTCTAGAATACATATGGTAACTGCGCTTTAACCAAAGTGTTGATTAGATAGCTCTGACTCACTTTACACAATTTCGACTATCGAGTATAACAAACTGAAACTTCTCCAAAAATAACAAAAATATCGTACTTAAAGTACTGTAGCACCTGTTCAATTGGCTCTGGTGAGCTGAAAATCAATAGGGTTCATCTGTGAGATGTCCTGAATATTATTTAATCATAAAATTGGTGACTTGTTGAACTCCGAAGGCTGTATCGTGCTAACAAACTGAAATTTCTCAAAAAATGACAAAATGTCGTACTTCAAGTACCATAGCACCTGTTGTACTGGCTGCGGTGAGCTAAAAATCAATAGGGTTCATCTGTGATGTGTCCTTAACAATATTCAATCATAAAATTGGTGACTTATCGCACTCCGGAGTCTGTATCGTGCTAACAAGACATGGAAGGAAAAGTGGCCGACGACAACGACGACGACATACACACAGGATTTTGTTTCTTAAAACCGTTTTTTCGTGTTGTTTGTGATGGAAAACGTAAAAATAACTCAAAAAAAAATTTCAAAATGCCAATACTTTTCTCGCATATTAGATAGGTTGGGCGGAAAAGTAATAACTGCCAGACAAGAGCGAGGTACAGACATGAGAGAGAGAGATTAACTAAATTGGCATGAAATATTAAAATCCGGCTAAACTAGTTCACCCTAAGTGCGTTAGGATAAACTAGTTTGGCCTAGGAAAAACTAGTTTATTCGAACGCACTAAGGACAAACTAGTTTGTCCTAAAAAACAGTTCGGTCTGCAACATATATACTGGAGCAGGTACATGGCATCCCAAAGATGATCAGGTTGGAACTTCGTGGAGGAAAGTCTGATTTTTGGATGTTTATGTCATTTAAATAATCTATCACAGATCCTGCTATATGAGACCGTGTATTATCTTACATGAAAATGAAATTATCACTTATATATGGTGCAAATGGCATAACGTGTTCTACAATATTCTCCAAATAATACTCTATATTCTAGAACGGCGATGAATGGGTACTAAATCCGTGCGTGCGCCATATAACAAATTCTTGCCATTTACGTCCATCAGGTGATTTCAGACTAATTCGAGTTTCAGGAAACAGTCCAATGCTCATGATCCCTTGCAAACATGAACCTGCGTCGTTTGTATTCTCTTGTAAGCAAATACGACGGGCTGATCTTCTACTGGTCAATCTGAAAGTTTGTATCCTTCTTCTTACCGGTTTAGATGAAATTCTAACATTTCTGACCATTTCAAGTTAACTGTTCAATTATCTACCTGTCATTCTTCGGTATCTTAAATTCTGTTTTCGAAGAAAACGCTCATCAAGGGGGTGGTGATCTTTATTCTGCCCTGATCACTGACTCGATGGTGTGATCCAATTTCCCTAAATTTTCTGAACATTCTATTGATGGTTGAAGTACTCACTCCTAAGAAATTGGCCACATAACGCATATTTCTTCCCTATTGAATCAAAATTTTAGCTCTTACACATTCGTCGTTGGTTAAATTATGTACCCTATTCATGATACCTTGAACTATACTACGCCTTACAAACTGCTTTATTTGTTTATCAATCCAAAAACTGGAAAAAATACTCTTCAACCATACTTTTTATGCTTTAATATTGACACAATAAAAGAAATATCAATTTCTGTGTTTTGTCAAAATTGACACCAGCCACCTACGATTTATTTTGTAAAGAATTCACTGTAAGTTAAATTTGAATTACAGAAATTGTAGATATTTTGAAAATTTGTATCTTTTGTAAATAGAAATATATTGGAATGAATCAAAAACAAAATATCGAGAATTAATTATTGTTTCTAATCATTTGCAAATAAAAAAATATGTAGCCTTCAGTTTACTCCACAGGGTGTTTAGAATGTTCAGTACACAAATATTGTTTCATTCCACCCGGTATAATAAATTGTCAAATTTATTTTAGCAAAAATTGAAAATTCTTGTGATATTTTCAATGAATTTCCTTCAATGTGCCAAAAAAATCATTTTAACCGGTTGAAAAGTAAAAAATAAACGTTTTTGTCAACGAGTTTATATTAGAAGCTCCTTCTTCGTTTCGTTTTAAAAACCCATTGCTGATAGCTTTTCTGTTTACACAACTTTGCAGTATGAGGGTTGCCTTTTATGTTTCGGGATTTATCAACCCTAGTGTTGCAATCTGGCAACTGACAGCTCTATCGTAAAGTTGGACATTTTTGAGGTTATACGTACTCAGGTCGTGACATACGAGCGCCATTTGTGTTGTTTACAGTAACTTAAAAGATTAATCTCGGCCCAAAAATGGAATTAAATCGTGAACATTTTCGTGTGGTTATCTTTTACAACTTTCGACGTGGATTAACTCGGCAACAGTCCAGGGATGAACTTAATTCAATTTTTGGCGATGAAGCTCCATCAAGGACCAGTGTTTATCGATGGTATGGTGAATTCAGTCGTGGTCGTAGTTCACTCCAAGACGAATTTCGTGAAGGTCGTCCAAAATCAGTTGTTGTTTCGAAAACCATTGATGCTGTGCGCGAACTGATATTGCTAGATCGTCATGTGACCTATCGTGAGATTGAGACAACCTTAAGCATTAGTGGGACCAGCATACATTCAATATTGCATAAAGATTTGACTGTCAACAAAATTTGTTCGCGTTGGATCCCACACAATTTGTCAACCCCTCAAAAAAAGGCTCGTGTCGATTGGTCGAAAGAAATGCTCAAAAAATACGATCGCGGTGCTTCGAAACACGTCTGACATCGTGACAGGTGATGAATCGTGGATTTACGCATATGAGCCCGAAACTAAACAGCAGTCGACTGTATGGGAGTTTCAAGATGAGCCAAATCCAACAAAAGCTGTTCGCCCACGAAGCACTTCCAAGCAAATGGTCGCCTATTTTTTCCGAAAAACTGGACATGTCGCAACCGTACCACTAGAACAACGCAGAACAGTCAATTCTGAGTGGTACACAACCATTTGTTTGCTAGTTGTCTTCCAAGAAATCAGGAAAACCAACCGCCGAAAACGGATCACTCTTCACCACGACAATACGAGCTCTCACACATCGGCTCAAACAACTGCATTTTTGAGCACCCAAAACATCGATTTGATGAGTCAGCCGCCGCAAAGTCCTGACTTGGCACCGAATGACTTCTTTTTATTCCCTTACGTAAAAAGCAAACTGACAGGTCAACGTTTTTCGACACCTGAAGAAGCGGTTGCTGCATTCAGAATGCATGTTTTGGAGATACCTCAATCGGAGTGGCAAAAGTGCTTCGACAATTGGTTCTAACGCATGCAAAAGTGTATAGATCTTCATGGGGAATATTTTGAAAAACAATAAAGTGATTTTCGATTATTAATATTTGTTTTTGTTCTCCATTCACGATGCGGATTACAAACGCTGGTTAGGAAAACCTGCCTTTAAATTAAAGATATTGGCGTCCAAACTCCGAGAATCGAGAAATTTCATTCTTGACAGTTCCGTATTCAGGACAACTTGAAATATTAATTGGAATGTAAAAAACATTCGGTGTCTCTTTTCTGGAGTTTTTATAACCAAAATTTCGATAATACATTTTTGTTTTTCGACATAGCTCGTGTCATGACGCACCTATCAATTCCTCACAAACAATATGTCTCATTCTTTTAACTGTAGCTTTTTTAATCAACCCGTCTTGGTTTTCTTATATGGTTCATGTTATCAAGCATCTAGATAGACTCGATAGACTGTTGGTGTATTTTATGATTTTCTAAGCCAATACAGTGTCATATGCAAATTTTCTTGTTTACTGCCCCTTTTATTTATTCTATTAATAAACGTACCGTTATAAAAAATGTATCGATTATATCGCCAATAAAAAGATGAAAAACCAATTAACAATAATTTATCAATTAGGAGGTCTATAAACTGTAAAAGCGACTACTCACTCCTAAAACGATCTTTGAATAACGAAAACGTGTCTAATAAATATTATTTACAAATTTTAAATCTGATTACAGGAGGTAAATAATTTTGTTATCAGTTGTGTTTATTATTTTTTTATATATTAATTAATTACATTATTTTCTACAAATTACGGAAAACATCGTTATAAGCGTCTAGTGAGTCAAAACCGCCGAGAAAAGTGGTCATTGTACGGGTACAACAATTCAAAATTTTTTATTTATTTTCGGTAACGTATCGAATGTACTAATAAATGTTGTTTTGTACATTTAACGGAGTTCATCATTTGCGTACAAAAGTTATCTTCAGTATTATTTTATTTTGAATATGTGATGGCTATTATTGGAATTATTTTATTTATATCATAGTGCACTCGAATTTACAAGTGGAGTAAGTTTAATTTTATTTTCTATAATTATTGTAAAAATATATTCGGGGTGCTTCTTAATTCATGCGAAAAAATTTCCCGTATGAAATTATGATTATAACAAAATTTCCACAGCTCATCTCCTTTCGCCTCTAAACGGTGATTAGTAAAATTAAGTCTTCATTTTTTTTTCTCAAATTTAAATAATGTTAGAAATTCGATATTTTGTATAGTTCCTTCTAAGATATTTCGTCTTGACTCCAATAAACGTTGGGTACTTACCTGTACTAATCCCTGAGTAGGTAGTTGGTAATCACAAACAACTGGTACAGGTAAAGTTCTTCCATTCACAATTGAAGAATAAAATGAAGTCTCGAGGCCGTATTCATTGAGCAAAATGGACGGAATTTTATTTAAACATTTGGAAAAACTGAAAAAATAAACACAATTTTCTCAAATCACTTGGTGGTCTCCTGTCATAACATTTTTTTATATTTTCTACAGCATCTTTACTCTGTTTGGGAGTTTGATTCCGTTCTCTTAATTCCGATTTTACGTTTGTCCATATTAATTCTATAGGATTAAATATTCAATGTTATGGAGGTAGTCTTAGAAGGTTTTATAGTTTGTCAATATAATATATTTTGCGTTTTTAATGATTACTTTATGCAACTCAGTTGAGTTTTAAAAGAAAACACTTATCGAAACGCAATATTTTATTCATCAAGGTTGGTAATACTAACAACGAAATGTAAACGTTTGTCATAACTTTTTTTTATATTTTCTACAGCATCTTTACTCAGTTTGGGAGTTTGATTCCGTTCTCTTAATTCCGATTTTACGTTTGTCCATATTAATTCAATAGGATTAAATATTCAATATTATGGAGGTAGTCTTAGAAGGTTTTATAGTTTGTCAATATAATATATTTTGCGTTTTTAATGATTACTTTATGCACTCAGTTGAGTTTTAAAAGAAAACGCTTATCGAAACGCAATATTTTATTCAACAACACTAACAACGAAATGTAAACGTTTGTAGTCTAAAAAATCAAGCATAAAGATAACATAACCCAACTTTAATCCAAGGAACGCTTTATTCCTAACATAGTGGCATTATTGAACATTAAATACTACTACAAACAGTTCAGGTGTGGTACAGTTTTCATTCATAATTTTCCATTATTTTTCATGCAGGTAGACAAATAAACTAAATTAAAAGCACAAACTTATTGCAAATTGATACAATTATTCGATTTTCAAATGTTTCAAGTTGACAATAGAAAAGCGTCAATCTGTGTTTTGTTTTGAACTCCTCGCACTTGGCGCAGCGGTCGCCTCCCCTTCAACAGCTGGAAATTTTGAAGAAATGATTTAGTTTTCAGATTCAAACTGAAGATTTAACTAAAAAACGACTAAAGATACTTTTAGCGGTATTATGAACCAGCAAAGTATCATAGTCGCTTTGTAGTTAATCCATGTTCCACGTTTTTCTAGTCGTATGTAGGTACATCATTTCGGTATCAATAAAGGTGAACAAAAAACACAAAATAGGAACTTATAAAATTGTTTATTTTAATTTATTAAAAATAGAGATAGAAAAATTCCAATTTAACATATAGCAAACAAAATTTTTAATTATAAAGAAAGTACTCTTATACAATAATTTTAATACACATTTTATTTTTCATTGGGATAAATATTATGTCTGTTTTCTTACTTTACTACTTTACAAACTTCTTCTGCAATTTGCTTGACATATTTTTGTTTCTTTAAATGCCTCGTTGAATTTTGCCAGAGATTCCTAGTTAAAATTGTTGATGAAATCATTAATTTTTTAAATGGAATCCCGTTGAACTGAAGTATTTTTTGAAAACTATTAATGAAATTCAATTATAATTTCTTCTACTTCAAGTTAAGTTTGTGTGCTGGACCTTTCTTCAATAAAATGGGTTACTTCTTTTTGATAATTTAATGTACTTATAAATGGCTCATTATATAAAAATCATCTAATGTAGTGCTGGCCATATCTGAAACCAATTCTCTCCCCCCTTGCAATATCCTGTCAGTTATATACTCTGCTGTTAATTTACTATCCTACTTTGAGTCGTTTCTTCTTAATCAATTTTTTGTTATGTATTTCATATTTATGTACCAGTGTTTTCGTGAATTGTAACATTATATTTCATTTAAATTATAATAACAAATAAGTTAAAATGTAGTATTCAAATTATAGATTTCTGATAAGTGCCATCACTTTCTTTAAAAAGTTTAATTCTTCATGGACACAAATATGAATGTTTCCACTGATCTTCATATTGCATTTCTTACATGAAGAAAAAATCTTAAAATTATACATTCATTAAAACTAAATAAATATAATAAGAGGAATGTACCATTTGACTCAGTCCTATAACGCTCATACAAAATGTATTATTTCCCACTTGCAAGTATTTTCTGTGCCTGCAACAATAATGAACTTCCATGTTCTGTAATTTCATAAAGTTTGAATGGTTCAAGCCATCATAGTAGTCTATAATTTGGAACCTAAAAAAAATTTTATCGAGGCTCACGGGAACAACATATCTTATGAGACATTATAAATACTGTTGTCTTATTTAACTGTTCATCGTTTACTATTATTGTTTCAAAACCAATGACACATCTATAAGTAACAATAGTATAATAACTTTCCTATAAAAAAAGACTGAATATCTCCACATTTAAAGAGTGTATATCCTTAAATTAAGTTGAAACAGGTTATATCTGATATATAGTGTTTGCAAAGTAACACTTTTCAATATATAGTAGATACTAACCTGATTGGAATATTAATAGGGCATTAGTAGAAAATCCTTTTTCTCCACCTGCATGAACAATCACAATTCTCCTCCCTTTTGAGAATGACTATCAAAACCTTTTCCTGATACATCTTACCATCTCTTGAAATGCATGTGAGAGCTGTGGATGTATGATTAGATTAAAAATGTCTGTATTTGCAATAGTTTAACAGTGGTAATTTACATAAGTTAATCTCTTGTTACTTGTTATTTACATATCACGCATTATTCGTATATCTTGTTGTTATTTCATTACTGTGGGTCGGAAGTTTCAGACAGGCCTCCTTGTCAATGTTGGTTGTCTCGAAAATTCGAGATCTTTCAATTGATGACATAAATGTTGCGTTTGGTTGTCCTGTTGTAATCCGTTGTGTGTATTTTCCCATGTTTCAGTAACAGTTTTGCTCCAAAGTTTTACACCCTTACTTGTTTATACCATACTAAGGACGGCTAATGAGCCAGAAACATGCATGTCTGCGGTTACCACTCTTTTCAGTAGCCTCTTTTTTATCTGCATGAATTGCCCATGAATCTCTTTGTTACTTGTTATTACATTTTTACCCGTTATTTAAGCCAATCAGATGCCTTGGTTTTGACAGGATACTATGACGACAGCCTCAATTCTTGGGTCACCTGACCTAGCTACAAATTTAATGAGTGATAATTTCCCTGGCTTGAAAGTTGTCATGTGCAGATGTCCCTGTAGGCTCATACACAGTTGCTCAAGTTCCGTGCGATCAACAGTTGCTGATCCAAAATATTATGGAATCATGATTTTATGGTTTTGTCAATTATGTGCAATGTATCGAGACGGCGGGCACCTATTTTGCCTTAGCGCCAGGTGGCACAGCCACACCGGTAGCTACGCCACTGCCTCCTAAATTTTTCCGTATGCAATTAGAAACAACCTTCGACTTTAGTAAGTAGAGGACGCGATCTCGAGCAACACCGAATGCTTGATATATATTATAGACATTCGCCAACCAATCAAAAAGTTCAGTATTGAAGATTTAGAAGAAAAAATGTGTTTCTAAACATCTCTTTAATGTTTAGAACACATCATCCTCACTACCAAATCATCAAGTTCTACCTAACTGCCAGACATTTTCTTGTCACTTGGACTCAGGCTTCCATTTACTCTATACCATTAACTCGTCTAAGTCCATGGTGTAATCTGTAAAAATGGACGAGTGCGTTCCTATATTTCACTTTCTATCCGAAAGTACAAAGTAATTGTGATTGTGGGTGGTAGTAGCAAAATTCTCTTGTCACTATGGTGGTTCCGCGGGAATAGCTGTATTGGTGTAAAAAATACGGGGTTTGAAAATGTAGTTTTAGAAAATATGTTACTAATCTTTTATATGTATATAAAATATATTATTATCTGACAAGCTTTTTTCTGATGTTTCAGTTTACTTTTTTTTTTATAACAATCATAAAATGATTCTGTTTCCCAGTGTCATTATTTTTTACACCGTTATTAATATTTTTTATTTTGTTGCAGATACAAGAGCGGAAGCCGTGGAAGTAGCGTGCTGAGACATTTATCTGGCGGAGGTATCATAAGCACTGGTGGAGGTGGGGGCACTGGAGGTGGTGGTGGTGTAGGACGAGTTTGCGAAGTGAGACGAGTATACAAAGCGGCCTTGGTGCCGTGTAAAACGGCCCGCAGACGGGCTCGTGGAATGAGCATGGGCCAGAAAGTATCAGGAGGAGTTAAAGCTGTCAATAGAGATACTGCAGCACCATACAAACCTGTCATTCCGAGAGAATTAGCACAGGTAATGTAACATTCCTAGGTTGATGATTTTAGCGTCTTTGTAGCTTTTGAATTTCATTGAAATGTTTGTTTTTGTCTTACCGACTTTCTCTTTATCGCTATGTACCATTTGCTTAATATTCTCCATTCAGACCTTTTCGTTTTATATAAAGATGCCCAAATTGTTTCAATATCTATACGAACTGATCACTTTTATCTTAAACAATAATTTCAGTTTATTGAATTACCCTGTATAAAAAACTGAAGATTTTCCCTCCATTCGAGAGATTTTAGATCATGCTGATTCCGAATCCGTTTATACATAAGCCTTAACATTCACCGTTCGTCCACTGAAACTTAACACTTTCAGCGCCATTTGTATACTTTTGGATACAAGTAACCTTGATCATTTGGGCCACCTGTATCCAAACGGATACAAAGGACTACTTTTAATTTAGGCTGGTTGAATTCAAACAGATGCAACGTGTTCGTTTAAATGTATAGGGGACTTATAAAGCCTGTTGGTTCATAATTTGGTTTTGGCCAGAGAATTTCTTTTGGGGATAATAAAATAATAATTTTTGAAAAAAATATACATTGTATTTGAAATACATACCACAATATTTTTTTTATCCTACACTGTAAGAAAGTTAAATTTTACCGGCTTTACTGAGACGAGAAAGTTGCGTTTTCCACTGCTAGCGAGAAAATAAATTTTAGATTTTCACACTAGGTGGCGACCCAATTAACATAAATCAAATAAACATTGCCAATTTGATTGATATCCCAGTTAAAATAGCATATCCGATTTCAATCACATTAAATAGTCTGAAGAAATAAAAGGGAATTTGAATAGGCTTAGGGGTCTTGTCAAACTTTCATCTAAAAGCTGAGTTACAACTAACTCTGAACTTAGTAACGGACATTTTTTTCTTTGTTACCATCTGATGTAAACAATATGCATTTATTAGCATAGTTCATTTTATCAGCTCTACTGCTAATTTTCGATATCATTTGATCCCTCTGCGTAAACTGGTAGAATATGATTTCAACTGATCAGAAAGATCTATAAAGGCTTTGCCTTTATTATAATCTAAAATTATTGTCGGTTTTTCTATTCTTCTTACAGAAACAATTGAATTGCCGTGTTTTATTGAAATCACCCGAACATCTTTTTTGTCCTTACATTTCAAAACAGTACAACCTGTATTACTTTGAAAACTCGTAGATTGATATTTCTCCAACTTTGCTTTCACAACATCAGGGGGATTCTTTTTTCTGTTTGAACGTAAAGTTCCCACTAAGTGAGTTTTCCTCTTTTGAAGGTTGTGAGCTAGATATAGGCTACTATAAAAATTATCTGTGTAAATAGTCCGCCCTTTGTCAAGTAAATTTTCTGACAACTCCAGGGCATTCTTAGTGGCATCGGAAATATTTATATCACCAGTTTTGTCTTTGCCGCAATATACGTTCAGGTTATATGTATAACTGCCTTGAAGACACAGTCTGTATAATTTTATTCCAAATGTGTGCTGCTTATTTGGAATATATTGCTTGAAGCGTAGACGGCCACGAAAGGGAACTAGTGTCTCATCTCTTCTTCTGGTACATAGATGTATTGAAAATGTTCTATCAGCATATTTATCAAGGTACAGCCGATCATTTTCTGGAGGATTGAAGTTGTCACAGAAATGCCATCTTCTTACCAGTATTTCGAACCGAAATAGAGTTTATTTTATTTGTATATATGTAATTATTTGACCAGTAATCCCTGACTTGAGGTAACCAGATAATTCTCATCCACAATATTACGGATAAAAATTTTTTCATTTCATCATAAGTGGTATCATACCAACTTTATGCGAGGACGAGATTTCATACATTGGGCATATCTGTTTGCTTCAGTTACCATATAGTTTATTAGGTCATCTGTTATGAAAATTTTACAAAAATCAAGTTCTTTTGTTTCTTTGAAGTTGTTCAGTATATCTTCGATTACGCCTGGTTTTGTTTCGCTGAAGTCAAATAGTTTTAGCCTCGATAACGTAAATATATCCCAAGTGAGTGCTTTTATTCCATTTTTTTCGTTATGTTTTCCATATCAATATTTTTCACATCTAAGTTTCCTAACCTGATTACGTTTTCTATGGTTTCACCAATATGGGCATTTGAAGCTAAAAAAATCACAGATAAATAATAATAATGAAATTAAAAATATAATAATAATAATGATGTACTAGAACTGGAGCACTTGTTAGGTTCCTGGTCCAACACTTCATCTTTTACTCTATTGGTAAGATTTCTAGAAGTAGAGGGCATATTATATGTCTGGTCAAGTTTTCCAACTTCTGTTGTATCGCGGATATAGTTATCAAAAGCTAAAAAATACATATTATTTATAATACTTACTAACAAAGTAAAATTAAGAAACTTACTGGAAGAAACACTCAAATGGATATTTTTCATATTGGTATTTATCTTCTTCTTTTGGTTTTTAGTGGGTCTAGTAAGATTCCTTTTCTTGACAGGGATATCCTCATCTCTTGAACCCTCGCCTTGACACATCTTTTTCATACTCTGATTCACTTGCACTGTAAGGTTCCTCCTCGTCCGTAAAGTCGATTATGTCCAGCATTTTCTGCAAATGTGCTTGTTCTTTTTCTAATTTCACTCACTATAACACTCTTATAACAAAAAAGATGCGAATACTACCCAAGTTACTTTGCAAATGTGTGTAGATTATTTGCAACCAACAAAATTAGACAGGTACTATCTTGTTTCTAACGCTGTATCCACATTGATACAGTGGCCAAAAACGTTAATTCATGAAAATGGGTCCATTTGAATACAAGAAATTTTTTATGAAAAATAATAATATTTAATACATAAATGATATAAAAACAGTTAAAAAGAACCTTTGTCATACATTTTTACAAAGTTTACACTGTGGACCCCAGCCATTATTTTTTTAACATGGTGATGCTTAATGTGTTAAAATGGATGGATGCATCGATGTTTAGTTTTCATTATGTTTAACTATTTTCATTTACAGGACTTTGCACGTCCACCTAGACTCGATATGTTACTAGATATGCCACCAGCAATGAGAGAAACCCAACTGAAATATAGTTGGAACCAAGACGACCGCTCTCTCAATATATTTGTAAAAGAGGACGATAGACTCACATTTCATAGGTAATTTATTCATATTTATCATTAATTTGGATTTCCGGAAACAATTCCAACATTATTTATATTTCCAGACATCCCGTAGCCCAAAGTACTGACTGTATAAGAGGCAAAGTGGGTTTGACGAAAGGGATGCACTGTTGGGAAGTTTGTTGGTCGACGAGGCAACGAGGTACGCACGCGGTCGTCGGCGTAGCCACTGCAGAAGCGCCTCTCCATTCTGTAGGATATCAAAGTCTTGTAGGTAGTACGGATACATCGTGGGGATGGGATTTAGGTAAGTAATTCAATATCCAGCGATAGTACTCTTCCTTAAAATGTGCTTTTGTAGGCCGTAATAAATTGTACCACGATTCAAAGAATTGTCCGGGTGTTACCTATCCGGCTTTATTAAAACCCGACGAGACGTTTATAGTACCCGATAAATTCTTAGTTGTATTGGACATGGACGAAGGCACTTTGAGTTTCGTAGTTGACGGTCAATATTTGGGCGTCGCGTTTCGAGGATTGAAAGGAAGAAAATTGTATCCGATCGTCAGTGCAGTATGGGGTCATTGCGAGATTAGCATGAGATATATCGGAGGACTAGATCGTAAGTTTTTTTAAAATTTGTTTTCAATCTCGGTGTTATTTTTATTTTCTTGTTTCAGCGGAACCTTTGCCGTTAATGGACTTGTGTCGACGCGTAATAAGACAACGTCTCGGCAAACAGCATCTCGAAGAGAGGGTGATGAATCTGCAGCTTCCGCAAGCGTTACAGACGTACCTCTTGTACAGAGATCGTAGATAATATCAGGATGGTTCTAGTGAAGTGTATTGTTCTAAATGTCACTGTGTTGTAGACGATGCGTACGAATAATAGACCCCGAGCAAACATTACCCCCTCTCCCTCTATATATCGTGAAATAATGGTGGAAATATTAATTTTAACAAATTGAAATCACGATATGTTTAAAGAGATCTCAAATTTGTGTGTGCTTAATTGTCGAGAGCAAATACTTTTTTAATTTGTGGAATATACAGTCGAATTCTTATTTTTAATAATTGAGGCTATAATAAACGAAAATGCGGGTTGAAACATATGAAATTTTGTAATAATTGGACATTTTTTTCGGCTAAATTCAAACCAACCTTCTTGCCATTCTTTTATATGTTTTTATTTCTATGTTTATGTTTCCGGTTTTTCAACTTTTCCCACGTTTTCCTCGATTTTTTAAAATGTTTTTTATTATTTTGAATGTCTTATTTTTTTATCTTTGGATACGTTTCTCTACTATATGAACACTTGTTCCTCCTTTTTTTAATGTTTAAATATGAGTTGGTACGTTTTGTAATATTTGGCAACTTGTTTTTACGTTTCATAAAGTTTGAACACAAGTTTCTTCATCTTTCAATTTTTATGCTCGTGTTGATCCATTTTTTAATGTTTAAGCACATATTTCTGAATAATCTATTGTTTAATTATCATTATTTTATCTTTAATGTTTCATTTTATGTTCTTCAATGTGTTCTATTTTTAAAATTTTGTTTTTAAGATTTATTCAGTTTCCTGCTTTTCAATTCTGTTTTTTAAATTGTCTTCCTTTTCTTGCTGTATTTTTGGAGATTCTAGAAACTTATTCCTACATTTTTTAATGTCTGAACATGTGCTTTTCCATTTTTATTGTATGAGCACGTTTCTTAAATTTCTACTGAGCGGTGCTCTTCCATTTCTAGTATTTGAGCAAGTCCTCTTCTTTTTCCAACGTTTGAGTACGTGTTTTTCCATTTTTAATATATCAGCACTTACTTTTGCTTATAATGACCACGTGTTCTTCCATCTTCAACATTTGAGAACACGCTCTTCTATTTTCAATATCTGAGCAATTTTGCTTTTAATTATTAACGTTTAATCACGCGGTATCCACTTTTTTAATGGTTGAACACGTGTTCTTCCATTTTTTAATGTTTGAGCATGTGTTCTTCCATTTTTATTATATGAGCATGTTTCTTCTAATTTGTAATGAGCGGTGCTCTTCCATTTATAATATTTGAGCAAGTCCTCTTTCCTTTCCAACGTTTGTGGACGTGCTCTTCATTTTTTATTATCTGAGCACTTTTGTACTAATTTTTAACGTTTTATTGGATTTTACTCAACTTTTCAATGTTTGAACACGTGTTCTTCATTTTTTAATGTCTGAGCAAGTATACTTCCATTTTTAACGTTTGAGGACGTGCTCTTTCATTTTTAATATCTGAACATTTTTGCTTATAATTTTAAATGTTTACCTCGCGTTATTAATTTTTTCAATGTTTGAGTACGTGGTCTTCCATATTTTAATATCTGAGCAAGTATTATTCCATTTTTAACGTTTGAGAACGTGCTCTTCCATTTTTAGTGTCTGAACATTTTGCTTATTATTTTCAACGTTTCATCACGTCTTACTCAGTTTCTTAATGTTTGAGCACGTGTTCTTCCATTTTAATATATGAGCACTTTTGCTTATTTTTAACGTTTTACTAGTTGTTAACGATTTATTTCGTTTTACTTACATTTTTCAATGTTTGAGCAAGTGCACTTCCATTCTGAACGTTCGAGGACGTGTGCTTCCATTTTTACTATTTGAGTACTTTGGCTTCTAATTTTTAACGTTTTTAATGTTTGAGCACACGTTTTACCATTTTTTAATGCTTGAGCACGTGTTCTACCATTTTCTATTGTTTGAGCAAGTACTCTTCATTTTCCAACTATTGAGCACGTGTTCTTTCATTTTTAATATATAATCACTTTTGTTTCTTATTTTTAACGTTTCGCCACGTGCTACTCAACTTTTAAATATTTGAGAACGGGCTTTTCCATTTTTCAATGTTTGAACAAGTATTCCTCCATTTTTAACGTTTCATCACGTCTTACTCAATTTTTAAATGTTTCAGCTCGTATTCTTCCATTTTTAATGTCTGAGCACCTTTGCAACTACTTTTCAACCTTTTATGGAGCGTTGCTCAACGTTTCAAATTTTGAGCAGGTGCTCTTACATTTTTCAATTTTTGAGCAGGTGCTCTTACATTTTTCAATTTTTTGGCACGTTTTCTTCAATTTCTTAATGTTTCAGAACGTTTTCTCCCATTTTTGAATGATAGAGCGTGTATTCTTCTATGAGCAAATCATTTTCAAAGTTTGAGGACATGTTCCTCTATTTTCAATTTTTTAGCACTTTTGCTTATATTTTTAACGTTTCATTACGAATTCTTCAATTTTTTAATGTTTGAGCACATGTTCTTCCATTTTTCAACATTTCGGCAAGTGTTCTTCCATTTTCAACGTTTTAGCACGTATTTTTCTATTAGCAAAGTCCGAGCACATATTCTTCCATTTTTCGATGTTTGAGCACGAGTTTGTCCATTTTTCAATATTGGAGCAAGTATCTCTCCACTTTATTCTTCTACTAACAATATCAACATTGCTCTTCTATTTTCAATGCTTGAGCACGTGTCATTCATTTTTCAATGCCTGAGCATGTGTGCCTCAATCTTCAAAATCTGAAAACTTTTGCTTATAACTTTTAACGTTTCATCACGTTTTACTAAATTTTTCAATGTCTTAGCACACGTTCTTCCATTTTTCAATGTTTGAGCAATTATTTCTCCGTATTCAATATTCGAACATTTTTGGTTATTATTTTTAATGTTTCATCACGTGTTACTCAATTTTTTAATGTTTGAGCAAGTGTTCTTCCATTTTTTAAAGTTTGATCAAGTATTCTTCCACTTTTAACGTTTGAACAGTATTCTTCCATTTTTAATGGTTACCCAAGTTTTCTTCCATTTTTAACGTTTGGGCACGTATCCTTCTACTGCCATAATTTTCAGTGTTTCAACACTTTTGTTCATTTTTTTAATGTTTGAGTACTTGTTCTTCCATTTTTAATGTTTGAGCATTTGTTCATCCATTTTTAATGTTTGAGCACTTTTTCCTTGTTTCTTTAAGGTTTTAATGTATGTTTAACAATTCGTTTCCAATTTACAAATTGCTGAAATTTTTTTCCAGAGTTACATAATAGTTTTCTTTATTAAATTTTTGAGTGAGTTTAGTTTTATATGTTTTCCTCATTTTCTTTTAATATCGAGTATCATTATTGCATTTTTTAATATTTGTGCTCACTTCTTTAATTTTTTAATATATTAGTTTGCCAAAAAGGAATTTTTACAAGATTTATCTTCAAACAACCTCTTTTTTAGCAAATGTTATTAAATAAAAAAAAATAAGAGACGAGCTTTAGAAACTAAATGAAATGATCATTTAATACAAATAAAAAAATATTTGCTCTTCCGTTTTTTTAATATTGTGATTTTTTTTTCGATTGACTATACTCACAATTCCACCCTTAGTTCATATCGAATCTTCCATGTCCCACAAAGACTTTTTTTGCTCGGTCTAAAAAAGAAATCTTTCCAGTTCGGACTGACAGTAATAGTTTTAACAAAAAAAATTGAAAAAATGGAAAAAATAAAAGAAAACTTGTACCATAATGTAGACGAAAAGACTCCTAGTCTTTTGAATTTGCAATTATTGCTCTGTGATGTGATGGTAGTTGATTGTGAAAGACTTGAGTGAACTTTTAGTATTGATATCGGATGAAAAAAAATTTAACTGGTTTTTAGTGAGTTTTTTTTAAGGTCAGTTCTCCCGTTAGCAAGAAAATAAACGAAAGCGACTTAAAAAATGAATAAAAAAGTGATTTCAACCCCATGTAGGTATTATATTATTGCATTTTTAATGTGTTTTTATTAGTTTAAGGACTACGTTTTCGCTCACCCAAATAACTAAACGAATTCAGGGAAAATGGAAATATGAAAATGTCAGTGTGATTTTTTTACTTGTGTTAAATATCTTCGAAATTATGTTAATTAATTAGATTTTTAAGGGTTTGAAATTGGTTCTTTTTTTATATAAACTAGATGAGTTATGTCTGTGTTTGTGTTAAATTGAAACTTTTTTTTATTGTTCGTCAAAATATTATACAGCTCAATTTTCTTTAAGAGAGTTTACGAAATTGAATTCAAACTTTGTTTTAAATGCCATTTTACTGTTGTTCAAAATATTATAGGGTTCAATTGCCTATACGAGGATAGTGTAAACAGTTTCCGAAATAACAAGTGAAGAAAGCACTTTTTCTTGAAATTTAGTTTTATTTTTCAACATAGTCTCCTTTCAAGTCATTACATTTTTTCCAGTGATGTTGTTTATTATTGTTCTTGATTATAAATTATTCGTGACTGTAGAAATATTTTAATATACACTGCATGTCAGAGAAAACGGGCCACCCCAAAATTTTTCGAAATTATTCAATTTTTTAAATTCCATTTATTTTTGTCGTAATAAATGTATTGTGTAGTTATTCAATAATGCGTTTAGCATGTAATATGATGTTTGTACGGGATGCAAACAAAAAGTTAGCAAACATTTGAAAATCTCTTGAAAAATAACACTTTTGGTTGACACAACAATAATTTCAATAAGGCGTATTACCACTTGATTCTGGATTACACTTCTCACACGAGTAGGCATAGAACGCAGCACGTTTTGAATGTTTTATTGAGGAAAATTGGGTCCATTCCTTAATAAAGGCCAATTAGAGCTTTGCACGTGTTACTGGAGCAGGTATACAACATCTGGCACGCCTTGTGAGCTGGTCCCAAAGATGCTCAATATGATTTAGGGCTGGGATTTGGACGGATCGGCCAATTTTTGCAATACCAATCTCTTCAAGGTACTCCTTTACCATTCTTGCCGTGTGCTGTCGTGTGTTATCTTGCATTAGCAGAAAACCATGACCAACAAACCCAGCATACGGTAGCACACAATCTTTTAGGATCTCTGCAATATATCGTCGTCAATCCCGATGAGATCCGTGTGTGCCTCAAAATAAATACCTGTCCAAAGCATTTCTGAGCCACTCCCATAAGCAACCAGTGGTAACCGAGTACAGGTAGCATACCGTTCTCCGGC
The DNA here is from genome assembly GCA_963921935.1 of Galeruca laticollis. Classification (NCBI taxonomy): domain Eukaryota; kingdom Metazoa; phylum Arthropoda; class Insecta; order Coleoptera; family Chrysomelidae; genus Galeruca; species Galeruca laticollis. The sequence continues at coordinate 102,890,827 of OY998177.1, forward strand.
TATTCTGTACACCTTATTTCTTCTTTCTTTACCATAAAGGCATATTCTTGACTCATTCGTGAACAATACCTTTTCCAGTATTCAAATAAAAAATTCATGTGTTCAGGGGTAAACTCAAGTCTGCGTCTTCTGTGAGCAGCAGATAGAGTCTTTAAGCTGGCCTGCAAGCTGTCAAAACACTTTCTTTTAACCTGCCGTCGAAAAGTAGACATGCTGTTGTTCTATGAGCTTGCTTAAGGCCGCTTTAGATCATTCTAGTTGTTTGCTTTCGGTCTTTCACTGCAGTAATTGAGAAAGCAAGCCTCCGGAGCTGTTGTTTTCGTTTCACACCCGTACCAGGCCGCCGTTGGTAAGAGCCGGTCTCTAGAAACCCTGGTGTGTTCTTGGTACTGTTGAACTTACAGATAGAGAGAAGGTTGTCTGGTAACTCTGAGCGAATGAGAGGCAAGCAGAAAATGCGCGGTAGTGACGTCAGCCTGGGTGCCATATTTGAATTTTATTATTGGGACGAGTATTTGCTTGTTAAAATACTACTTGTAACTAGCACACTGAAATAATACATAAGGTGAAGTGGGGTAATTGTGATATAGTTTTTCATTAGGTTGAATGTATGACGCCGCTAAATAAAAAAGCTTAATAATTAAAATTCTAAAAAAAAATGTAATACATTTTGGAGATGTTTATTACCCATCATTGTGTTTTGAGTTTAATTATCAGATTATTTTTTTTAGTCATTCTATCACATTTGACCCTTAGTTTGGGGCAAATGTGATAATGACCAATATTTTTTAATGCAAAGCCTGTACATTTGTTACCGTGGCAAAAGTATAAAAAATAGAGAAATGTGCACATTTTCGTTTTTTGTTTATTAAAATATTTCAAACACTTTAAAAGTTATAAACTTTTCAAATATAAAAGCAAAGTTAGCAGATTTTCTAAAAAAAAAATATGATAATAGAAAATGTTCAAAAATGATAATATTTGCTGCAGTTATACAGAACTATAAATTATAACCCCCAAAGTGAACTGGAAAATCTAGTAAGCCTCTTCAGCCGGTGGTTAGTTTTGGCAAAACGGTGATAATATCGTAATACCGTGTCAGTGTCTTCGATTTTTGGCCAAACAAATTTATTTTTGTATGACCTTGTAAATTTAACGACCCATCCTTCATCGCTTTATTCCAGCACATTACCAACAAAATGTTTGATTAACTTTTTTGTAGAATATTTTACAATTACCCAACCTCCCGGAGCAACAACATTTTGTAATTCTTGCACATCTATGGTATTCTCATCAATACCATTATTTAGCACTTCATTCACGAACTCCTCAGAATTGTCAGACTCAATTAATTCTAGAGGTGTGTGGCCATCATCACTGCTACTGGTGGAAATAATCGAGCTTTTCTTTTAGCGCCGTTCTTAACTGGTTTTAGATTTTCTTTAAGAATATTTATAGCTTGTGAGGATGTTAAAATTTCGCCTCCAGGACATATTCTAGTTTTCTTCTGTGGTTGTAGCTTTGGTGTTTGTTTAACTGCAGATAATAAAAGGTGTTCAAATGACACACTGCTGTGACTAAGTTTACAAATGTTTGAGGGGCCTGGTAATGAATTATCAGTTTTTCTTTGCTCTTGAACCTGTGTTGAAATGTTGTTAGTTACCTTCCACTTTTGCATAAGATCTGGGGGAAAACTTTCTTCTGGAATAATATCTCGATTAAAAGGGAATATCCCTCCTCCCTTCCTAAATCCATTTACGATGACATCAGGGGAAATAAGTTGCCATGTTTCACACAAGAACTGCGAAAACACCTTTTTGGGTATTTTTTGTCCTACATGATTGCATTGCCAGGTGACAAGTTTTTCATCCCACTTGCATTTAAACGATTTAAATACGGCTAGATCTAATGGTTGCAGCAAGTGGCTGCAGTGTGGAGGAAGCTTCAAAATTGTTATTTGTTCCCTTTCAGCAGCCTCTAAAGTTTCAATGCTGACATGGGTTGAGTGACCATCATATATGATAAGAATAGGTCGCTCTGAACCAACGGTAGGTACTACAGTCTTAAGAAAATAATTTTTGAATATAAACCCTTCCATCCAGCCTTTTTTACTAGCTGCGTACGCAGTTCCTTTAAATTCGTGTTCTGGTGGGGCAAGCTATTGGTCCCATACGTTCTTTCCTTTGCACACTAGCAAAATTGTGGTGTTTTCTTTGCCAGGAGAGCTGATTGTTCGAGACGAAGCTTTATTAACAGCACCTATTACTTTCACTTTCCTTGGGTCGATATTGAGGCTGCTTTCATCCAGATTCCAAATTCTTTCCGGTTTATCATGCAGTCCAAGTTCATTCAGGGTAAGTTTTAACAAATCTAAGTATTGATAGATTATGAACGGATCCAATGCCTTTTTTCTGGCGTACTCCACATTTTGAGGAGTTTTAAGACTCAGATTGTGCCGCTTTTTGAACTTCAAGAACCAGTCTTCACCTGGAATGCCATTTTTAAAATTATTTTTTATGTCGTTGCTTTCGATGAACCGAGCAACTAGTTCAATTCTTTTTGGGAAAATCCATACTCCCATTTTTCAGCTGTTTTTAAACAATTTGCCAGCCTTGTTTCATCCTCGATTGGAATTGTAATTGGTCGGCCTTTTTCTTCTCATATTGCTCCACGTACACCTTTGATTCGGGAATGCAATGAAACGTATGGAATTCCATACATCTTAGCAGCTCTGTAAATTGTTGTTCTCTTGGCTTCATTAATATTCAGTTCTAGATCTGCCTTCGTGTATTTCTTATCATCTGAGGACTTTTTCTTGTAATTGACCATAGCCACACTGAAACAATAAAGGGGCAAAAGTGATATAATATAACTCAATTTCCCCGCCACTGTATAACACATTTGCCTCGTGAGGCTTATTTCGTGGGACAAAAGACAGTGAATGTTAAAATTGTGACAAAATAAACATACTACATTGGAAACTACAGTAAATGAACCCACTCCTAGTAATGAAACCTAACTTACCAGTTGAGATCACAATTTTACGCAAATAATAATAAATAATATGCTACTCACACTAATAAATAACGTCCGTTCTGGAAGTTTTGCATCTACTGGCGATAGATTAGCCGCGCATACAATTCGAAGTGGTGGGAAGGTAAACAGTGGTGGTGTATTACTTATAACACAGATGGCGCTTACTGATTGATACTTTTCAAATTTTGGGAGGATACTAACACATTTGCCCTATTAACACATTTACCCCACTTCACCTTAGATACTTCTGATAGGTTTTGGTTTTAAAAAACAATATATTATCAAACAAACACATTTTTTGCAACATTTGTTAATTTATGTACATATATTCAAATGAAAAAAAATTCAAATATACTATGTACATATTAATAACCCAATCTCTATCTCTATTTGTCTTGATTTGTATGTTTTTGTTTTCAGAGAATAAAGTATTAGATTTTATTTTTATTGTAACATTATTAGAAATACAGTTCTTTATTATTAAAAACTATGAAAAAACATATATGTAACAAAAATCGTACACAACATAAGCAAGCCTTTTTTCTCTTTATTTCATTACTTAAGCTGCATTCTTTAAAAGTTACTTATATTTGGTATTGAAAGAAACTAATTTTACCTTAAAAACCTATATACAAAAAAGTTTATTAACATTAAAAGGTGAAAAATAAGTAATTTATGACAATCACTAAATTTATTTGATTTTTTTTTCATCTGTCAAATTTGACATTTCAACAGTGTTCCGACTGTTTTTTGATTGTTGTTTTAGCCAATGAGCATACAATTTGGCGATAATTTTGCACTAGTGCAAATTATCGATAATTCGCACTAGTGCAAAATTATCAGGTCCTTTAAAATAAATGCAGTCATAATATAATAAACGTTTATTATTTATTAAAGTAACATGAAAACTGTTAAACCTAGTTATTGAAATTTTTACAATTAAAAACGCAATTATTGATATTTATGACTGAACCAGTCGAAGTTTGTTGTTTGGTCAGAAACAATGTTACTTGAAGCAGAAGTTGAAACTGAAAAAACGCTAAACTTGTTGTTTACTGTTTCTCTATTTCCTCGTGAAACTCTTTATCGAGTTGTAAATAAGGTTTTATTGAACTGACATTTCCATGTCCCGTTATTTTCGTTAGCTGGTTTTCGTTTATCCCAACCTTGGCTAGATGGCTTACGGCAGTTGCTCGGTGAGAATGGTTTGTAAATTTGAACTTTTCACTATCGAGACCTGCTTTTTGGACAGACAGATTTGCGATCACGTTTCTTCCAACTGGGATGTTCTTGAACCATATACCATTATTTTGCCATTCTTGATTCTGTGTAAGAAACAGATGGTTTGTCTTCACGTTAGATCCTCGTTTTGACAAAAGTTTTTGTATAATCTTAAAGAAAAATTAAATAAAAAAAAACAGTTAATTTGACCTACCTAATGGGGCAGATGTCTTCATTAGCAGTGTTGCTGATTAACCATTTGCTGCCTGTTAATCTGCGGCCCCCTGCTTGGCAGGTTTTTGAAAATACTGGATTATATTCTATTTCTGCTTGCTCCATCATTTAACTTTTCTTCTTGAAAAAAATCCCTCAAACAGTTGACTGCCTCACCTCATCGAAATGCTAGCTCATAAGATATGAGATGAAATTTTTTTTTCTACAGACCCTCCAGCTTGTTTTCATCGTAAAGCTTCAAAATTTGCAGCAATTCTTTGTAAGTAAAAGCCGATAAGCTTTTCTCTTTTCCGGGTTCATTTGTAATATTTTGCGCGCAGCATCTCGTGCGCCTAGCAAATTTAAATCTTACATCAGTAAATGGATCTATTGCAATGCTGAAATCTTCGTAATATTTTTCCTCAACAAGTTTTACTGTCACGTTCCACATTGTTTTCACCACACTTTCATTATAAAGGGATCATCCTTCTTGCGCATGTTGCTTGCCCAGTCCTATAGAAAGGAGGCAATTTTTTCCACCGAAGTTCCACGTTCTAATAAGTGATTTCTTTTGGCACAAAACTCTTGAAATTGTCTCAAAACTGACTTTTTTGTATTCGTTGGCGTAAGATTGTCTATATTCTTATCAATATCTGCAGCAGAAGTGTTTCCAAACCGCGACATTGCACTTATAAAAAATTTTACAACGGGTTTTTTATAAAGCATCGTTTACTAACAAATTTTTAATTGTTCGTAGCAACGATTGTTTCAGACAGCTCCTACTTGCCTGCGATGAGTATAAGTAAACAATATTATTGTCGTCACAGGTGATGGCAATGTGACAGCAACTGACAGTGACACAATACAACTTGATTGATTCATAAAATTTTCTTATCAAATTTAACTCTTGCAATGAAAATGAATCGATATTTTTTGACAAATCTGCTCTCATGCAAGTTAAACTTAAATAGGCACTCGAGCGCTCCGCGCCCTCGTGCTCTTTTCAACTTAACTTGTATTCGAGCATCTTTCCCATAAATTTTCGATAATTTTCATTGCACTAGTTAACACCTTACTTGCCACGTGGTACAAACACTGATACACTAACCTACCAAGACCGAGTTTCCGTTTGGGCCAGTGGTACAACTGTTGTACCACTGCCACGATCTTTAAGTTCAGGCCAGTGATTCGAAGACTGGTACATTTAGCGTATATTTTATCATGGGAGGTTGAATTAGTGGGCCTGCTTGATACAGTAATGCAATGTCCCTGAGAAAAATTAAACTTATTACATAGAAAAAAATATTTATTTCAGAAGTAAGAAAAAAAAAACAGAAAAACTAAAAGAAATCTATGTAAAATTATAGAAAGTCATGTAAATAAGAACAACAAATCAAATTAATGAGATTTTAAAGTATTGAACTATGTTTATCAAAAAACACTCTACACAGTAATTTTATCACATACCTCACATTTCCAAGTACTTGTAGCTTTGTTTCTGGCTATCGACGCTGTGAATTCCAAAGAAAGTTTACTGTAACACATAACGCATCGACGTCTGGTTCCTAAGATAAGTCCGCGGGTATTGTTAGATATATTTTCGTGGACAGCAACTAACACTTGGGAAGATAATACCCTCTCTAACATTTTTTCTCTGAACTCTGTAATGGGAAGTTTTTCATGGGTGATATTTCTGTAGGTTATATGGGCATTAACAACTGCAGTTCCGAGAAGTAACTCTATAGCAAGTTTGCGGTACCATTTCATACTTTTCCTTAAGGTAATATGATTTCATCTGATCGGACATATCAATATATGCCTTGGAATTATTGTAATCTACTATCAATTTTGGTTTCTACCTTTCGCCATTTCTGTGTTTTAGTGTTACCATTTCAACAGTATGTTTTGTACTTAGAGCCAGCGCGTCTCGCTTATCCTTCCATTTTAAAACAACTATACCTGCTGATCTCGTGCGATGACTTCATTTTTATAAAGTTTTTTTTGTGTCACATCTGTTGGTTTCAATTTTCTATTAGCTCGAAGACTTCCAACCAAGTGTGTATCTCTTTCTAATAACTTTCGTGCCAGAACAACACTTGTGTAATAATTGTCCACATACAGTGTTCGACCTTTATCCAATAATTGCTCCATAAGTTTCATGACAACTTCTGCCGATTCAGAGCCAGTAAACGTTTTACTAGATTTACCGCAGTATACATTAAGATCATAAGTATATCCCTTCTCTAAACAGATTTTGTATAGTTTTATACCGAATTTGTGTCGTTTATTCTTTATGTATTGACGAAAGGATAAGCGGCCCCTAAACACTACACTTTCGTCAATACACACATTTTCTCCTGGTAAAAGGGCATACTGGAATCTGTCTCTCAGCATATTTATTAGTGGTCTAATTTTTTGTAATCTGTCAGTGGACTGAACAGTTGCTTGGTTGTTACTAAAATGTACTACTCGAAGTAATAGTTCGAACCGATTTCTCGACATGTACTTGTTTATAGAAGTACTGTATATATTCTTGGTACTTCAATAATCAGACAACTTTGGTAAGAGGCTCAATCCCATCCAAAGCAACACAGCTATGAAGAGCTCAATTTCTTTACGATTTGTGTCAGACCAGCGACTTAATCGGGATTTTTGGTGCGTTGTATCTTGCTGCAATATTGATAAGCGTACCTGTTTGTTTCAATCACTACCATATCGGTGATTTCGTCCGTTACAAACAATTTGTAAATGTCATAAGGTTCTTTCTCATACACTTTAGTTTTGATTCCTTCATTCTTCCTAGTAACAGTATACATATTTTTCAGTAAAGTACCATCCACTTCTCTCCACGTGTTTTCAACCTGCACTTCTTCATTTTCCGTATTCTGAGTTATGACGTATTCTAATATTTCAGAAATTGTATCCACTGAACGGACTTCTGAATCTAATTGCATCGCGGGCAAAATGTTTGCATTTGAAGGCACAGGCAAATCAGTTGGTTCTTGCTGCAAAAAATATATATCGTTGTATACAAATGTATGTGTTATGAACATTATTGACCTACCAAGTGTATTTTCTTTGTCTGACTAGGAATTGAGCTTTTTTGTCGTTTTGAAGATGTACTCGGTTCATTCTCTTCATGTAAAGATATCTCCGGCAAACTATATGTTTTAGTTTCATGCTGTAAAATAATTTTATGTTAAAGCTTACTAAATATACTGAAATATCAGGTATGCAGGAATTTTCGGAATTAAGAAAAATGTTAACATAGCAATTATTTCATAACCGAAGATTTCTGTAATACCTAACTGAAATAAATCCTCCAAGATAATTACTTACTAAAACATCTGTTTTGTATTCTTCAATGCACTTTTTCGCATAATAGGAGTATCGCTGTGTGAACTACTGCATTCACTTTCCTGATCTTCGTTAGGATTGTAATCGTCCGAAGAATTAGCTTCCTCATCAGACATAAAATCTGCCCAAAGCTTTTGCAATATTTCTTGCTCTTTCTCGAAACTCATAATTATTTTAGATTATCCTCACAACATCTCGTTTCGACAAATGACACTGAGTAAATATGCTTAGCGAGAAGCGACATGATTCAACAAGTTCAGTGGCACACATTGAGTACCACGTGGCCTGAACGGTAAAATTAATTCGTTCAGGGTCAGTGGTACAGACGTTGTAAATGGGCCCCCGAGGACCGATTTATTTTTTACCATTGGGCAGTTAACGTGTTAAATTACAACTGACAATTTTTTTCATTTTTTTAATCAATTTATTTCCTTTTTCTTCGGATAAAGAAGCTTTTCTCTTTTTTCGTTTTCCTTCAGCTTCTTAAAATTTAAAAATTTTATTCTGACAAATATTCTTTGTCGACTACTCTTTTGGGATCTCTACTAATTGGCTATGTACATATTCTGTAGTTTTTTTACAACTTCTTTTTTCTCAATGAATTTTTCCTTATAAAACCTTTGGAAGTATTCGTCCATTTTAAATACTTGTTGCTTCCATTCCTCTGAGGGCTCTATTAAACTATCATAGGACAAATTTTTAATGAAAGAAGGACATCTTGTATAGTTATGAAAATTGATTGCTTCTCTGGTTTCATAGGAATATTCTCCTAAACTGGGGAATTTCGCCTTGTGCTTTTTCGCTAAAAAATCAGCTATATATATGAAGCCATCTTGTTCCGACTCTATTTTTTCCGATCCCCGAGAACTAAAACTGCTCGATAAAGTACTGCTCTGTGTATCGACATTATCAACAAATCCTGAATTTTCCTCAAGACCTTTATCGATCTTTATGTTACCTAACTTTGTTTAATCAAGGGCATTTGCTAACAAATATTCTTCATCATCTAATGCTGGAGAGTCCTGAATATTTGAGTGTGCTGTTACTAATCCAGGTTTCTTTCCTAGTAAAATCATGCTTATCCTAAATATTGCATTTAGGGGGATGGATAGTCATGGAGCCCACCACGGGTTCTAATCTAAAAAAAAAGAGACAAATTAGCTTAGGTGATAGAGTTATTAGGGAAAACAGAATTATTTAATAAAAACTGTAATGGCCGAAAAATTAAAAATGATATAGCATAAATATTTTTACTTTCTAGTAGTAGGATCCTATAAAAATAGAGTCAATCTTTTTTACCTGAAACATTGTGAATAGTTACTTGACAGAAAAGCAGTCCTGATTTAGTCGATGGGTCAGGATATATATAACATCAGAAACTTATATAATCCTTACAATGATTTAATCGACATGATTATTCCCCTCTGAAAAACTTGAAGATTGTTTTTACCCATGAAATGCAATGTTTTTACAGTATGTAACATTGTATTTAGCGTTTCATTTTGCTCCACTAAATTAATCCCATATGGTCTTTTTGTCGGGATAGAGGCTGATGGTGTATTATTTATTTTTCGTCACCTTAATTTTTAATACATTACAAGGCATCATGGGGTCTCTCTGACACTCTTTGTAAATACTTTTTCATAGTGACTCAGAATTTTTATTCAAATAACTGATAAACAAAGTAATAATAATAATCTTTATTTCAAAATATCGTTGAATTATTTGCACTAGGACGTAACCTCAAAAAGTATAATTTTCAGGAGGCTGCAAAATATAATAGGACAAAAAAAACATAAGAACATTATAATTTTTGATCTAAGGATAGGATAAACGACATTTTGCTACGTTCGAAAATGTAATTTGTAATTATTAATTATTTTTTTAATATCAGGGTGTGATACGTCATATTTGTCACAATAAAAATGCATTTTTTGTGGGTTACATCAAATTAAAAGGGTGATAGCAAAAAACATTTAATCGTTTTTTTATTAATAAATTTAATTACAAACGTCTATTAGAGAATAAAAAAAAATTAAAATACAAAACAAGTACAAGAGCAAAAAAATATTCTGAATAATATAAAAGAGAATCATAAAATAAATGAACGTCAGGTGTGAGATGATTGATCTTTTAATTGTTGCAAATGTAACCATTTGTAGTGTTGTATCTTTAGCCTCTCTTGTAATAGTCTTTGATATGAAACTACTTTAACATTAGTTTGTTTTGGTCTCTGCAGTAATTCTTTATAGCTATGATTAAAATCAATTTTATAAAATATCTTGCCCTCTGGCGTATATTTTAGGGCTCTAAGATCTGTAACCATTGGCTCATTTTTTTTATTTCTTCCTGGCCTAATAGCGTTATAAATAAATGTAAATTTATCATCAAAGTTAAGAAACTGATCATGTGTCAGGTAACAGACGTCAAAAGGTCTAGGTTTTGTTCGAGTTTCATGAATGACAGAAATATAATCTCTGGAAAGCTGTATTACTCTATGTTTTAACTTTTTTTCAATTGAAGCATGAGCAGAGTCACACTCCATATGAGTGTGACCTTTCTCCAAATATTTTTGCTCAATTATAACATTATGCTCAATCGAAAAGTGCAATAATGCATTTGACAGAACATTACGGTTCTGGTAGCAACAGCCATCAGAAAATAAAATTATAGGTTTTTTATCGGCCAAACAATTTTCTTTTAAATGTTTTATTATGCATGTAGCAAACACTGATGCACTTAAGTTACCCTCAGTTTCACTCCAAAGATAATTAACGCAACTATGGGACTCTAGATTATAAACGGTAAAATTATGGACCTGAAGTTTTGTTTTGTAATAAAACGCACTCTCGTTTAGAAATGGACATAATTTTACTGCTTGTGTATCCATAGTGAAAGTATAAACCTGATTTTGTACAGCGTCTTCCTTATCTTTAGTTTTTTCAGATCTTGCTCTGTTTTTTTTTTGCAAAATGTACATATTCATCATCAGATATTTTCTTAATCTTATGTTTGTAACACAAATCGCATTCGTCTTTTCTCGGAAGAAAAATCGAAAGTTTCATGTCCTCAAATATACTACAAAAGGAAAAAAATGAGTAAGGTTCAATTTTAGACTCCGTACATTTATAGATTTGACTTTTTGATTGAAAAACCTTCTCTAAGTATACTTTAGAACTGTCCTTTCTACAGTAGTGTGATGGCTGCTTGGGCAATTAATTGAAAAAGCTTTTTAGGTGACTTCCTTTTGTCGTTTTCATTTGATTGACTATTATTATTTACTGCTTTTGCCGTTTTTTCTAGTATTTCCGGACTACTTTTTTTACCCACGAATGTATAATTTTTTCCTTGAGGCCCAAAGTGTCCAAAAACATGCATACTTTCAACTTCTCATTATTTAATTTCAATTAGTAAATGTATGTACCAGATCTTCTAGACGGGCCAACAGTGTAACAGCGTTTTTTTGGATAATAATCTATTAAAGAACAGACATAAATTTTTTTTTCGTCCCACGACAAACTCCAAAATTTTCAAAACATTGTTTCTGCGTCTTCTTTAGATACCATGCTACAATATCTTTTAGTCCTTAAACAGTGTTTCGAATCACAAAGTACTGACTTTCTAGAAGGGCGTTGCATATTATGGCTTACTTGTCCATCTTTTGTTCTTGTATAACCCAAATAGTTTTCACCTTCCATTCTTTTAATTTTATTTTTCTCCCTTTTCCAATTTTCTGGACAAGATTTTTGACCTATTTAAATTGATTGTGTCTTGTGTGTCGTTTTCTTTTGGCTCTTTCTGACTTGATATTTCTTTAGCAACTTGTGAGGGGTCATCAAAGATTTCTTTATCAGCCGAATCATCTTCACTATTTTAATCAGAAGAGGGAATGTTATATTCTGGATCGTCAATATCAGTGGGTACTGGGGAGTCCAATTGATCAGTAGGCATATACTCTCTAGATAGATGTTCTTTATCACTATCTAAATGTTCTTGCTCTGTAGCGTTAAACGAGATTGTGTCAACAATATTTCTCTCTTCGAGATATTGATCAACGCATGTACTAGTGCCTGCTTTTGGACTGGTAACTGGAAAACTATAACTTTCGCTGAAAACTTTATTCACACTGGAAAAACCTGGTTCAGGATCCGTACAATTAACGTCCCAAGACACGCATTGTGCGTTGTCAATCAGCTCGAGATGTTCGTTTTCGAAAATGAGGCCTACATCCTCTATTATTTTCTCTATGTCGAATTCATTAGGAATTGTGTTTTCCTGACCTTCTAGAACATCAGCAATTTGATAAGAGATTGGGCTAATAAAAGAAGTTTTTGCATCTTCCTCTCGTTTTTTTTTCTATTGCAAGTTTAACAAAATTGCGGCACCTATTTGACATTTTCCTGGAACCAAAAAAACCCATGAATTACGCGCTTGTTTTATACCTGTTTAAGTTTAATAAAAACCAAAAAAATAAAATTTTCTTTTTTTCAAGGTTCATTATAAGAAAATAACACATGTAAAGCTATTGTTAAAAAACGGATAATATAGTATTATAATAATACTTGAAAACAATATCTAAAACTTTTCCATACTTATAATTCGTGCATGTAAATAAGACGTATCACACAAAATAATGCAATAAAGTTTTAATGCTATAGGGCGTAACAGCAAAATAGTGTAAAAACATACTTATAGATAGTTATATGAAAAAACCTATGTTTATTTTTCAATATAATACAGCTATAAACTAAGACTAAACACTTTTGAAATACAAACTTACCGAAATAACACAATAAAATTTAATTTAAGCACAGAGCAATACAAAACGTGTGTAGGTAGTCGTCATAACAAAATAGTGGTTTACACACTATTGCATCAAAAAATAATTTGGCTGCGATACGTCATATTACTATACAGTAAAATTCCCGCCTTTGATTTGATCTAGGCTTAAGCAGTGTTGCAAGCGCATGCTAAATAGTTTTGACCACACGGTGATGTCAAAACTAGGATTTTCAAAAATTGTGGGTTACGTCCTATTGCAAATAATCCATCGATATGTTTACAGATATACAATATAACTGACCACACATAACGAAATGGCGTCACAACCATACAATTTATTAGGATAAATGATGATTTCAGTAATGATTTATATTATAAGGTTCTAACTGAACCAAGACATCTTTTACTTGTTTTTTAAATATAGTAATCAATTGTGAGTTTTTGATATGTCGTGGTAATTTATTAAAAACATTTATTGTCATATAATAAGGAGATTTTTCAGTGACCATTTGCTTGTGATGTGGATAATACAGTTCCTGTTTCCTTGTGTTGCAATTATGTGACATTACATTATTGGTAAAATTAATATCTCTGTTTTTATGAAAATATAGTAAACACTTAAAAGTATATAAACCATATATGGTTAAAAAATGTTAAGATTTAAATACAGTTATGCATGAGTCTTAATATTTCATATAATTTATTATTCTAATTGCTCTTTTCTGTATAATACATAATTTTTCAGCATTGCTATTGCCCCAGAAAATTATTCCATACTTTAAAACCGACTCAAAATTGGCAAAATAGAGAGTCTTGGATGCTTCCTCATATAGATATTTAGTGACAATTCTTAAGGTGTGTACAGACTTGCATACACATGTGGTGAAAAGCTACGCATATGCATGCGTACTCAAGCCATTCGTTGAAACTAAAATTTGTCGCATATGCATGTGGGCTCAAGACGCTCCATCCATTCGTATCAAAATCGTCCGAAGAGTTACTTATTATTAGTGCGGCGTTTGTGGTTATTAGGAGTTTATTAAAAAAGAAAAGAAAGATAGTAGATGGTGGATGACGCATTTATTTAAAAGAAGAACTCGACAAATGAGGTCCAACTTCTTAGTAGATTGCTTCAGAACCTAATACCGGACAATTCAAAAAATTTGCTCGTATGTCATTAGAAGACTTGAATATCTTTTAAGTGTTACAGGTCCCGCAATAATGAAAAAAGATACAGTGTTAAGAAAGGCCATACCTGTTAAAGAGCGCCTACTTATAACATTAAGATTTCTAGCAACAGGGGATTCCTATACAAGTCTTCAATATCTTTTTAAAGATTCAAAGCAATCTATCTCACAAATAGTACCCGAAGTGTGCTTAGCCTTAATTGAAACGTTGCGGGAGTACATAAAGGTAAAGTAATGAAATCAAACCAAATCTTTATTTTTATTGCCTAACTACAAAAATGAATGCATAAATGAAAAACGAAAAAACTATTAAGAAGTATCTGTTCGATAGCCTGTTGTATATTCTGGTAGATAGTTTATAGGGTTAAATGTAGCAACAAAGCTCTGTACAGTTGATTTGTCATTATATGTATTCATATGATTTAAACGCTGAATACTATCAGTTGCTGGAGGCTTCGGATAAGACGTATATTGACTTGTGGTACTTTTGCAGTGTTAACTGTTATGTTTTTTAAAACAGCTGGCGAAATAGTGAATAGTGTAAGGATCATTTTACTTCTTTCCCCTTTTAGATCGGGCCATTTTAAAAATATTAATCTAGTCGTTCATTGTATAAACTGCCAAATATCTCTTCTGTTTTTCTATTGCACTCCATCATGGAATTTCCAAATTCAAGAAACTTTTGTTCAATGGTAACAATCTGACTGTTTTGAAAATGAACAAAGTAATACAACATAACAAGAACATTTTGATTCCTATTTTGGCCACCACATGTATCAGAAAAATGAAACTTCTGTAACATGATCGGGCAAATTATATAGGTACCAGTATAAACATGTTGCAATCCTCATACCACCTCGAGCCCCATTAACTTCAGTCCAAGTATAGCAGAACGCATTGTTAAGTGGAGCAACTTCGTAAATTGTTAAATTGTAACTGCACAATTTTTTGCTATAATACATTGGTGATACATCACTGCTTGATATCTGGAGGACGCTTTGAAGGTCAAATGTTGCAGTTAGAAAATGTGGTTCAGCAGACGCTCTTTCTTTATCTGTCTTTATTCGCATCAGTTTGGCATTTTTTATGTTCAAGAAATTCCCAAAAATAGTCGTCATCACCTTCCCAGTAAACGGAACTGTCTTCTCTTTTTTGGAGCAGGTTCGCCCTTTGCAATCCACCGTTTTGACTGTCTTCATCTCAGGTGGATCCAGGTTCATCTACAGTTATATAACTGCCCCAAAAGAGTGGAAATGGTTAATGCGTTTTTGATCCAAAGTGAGCAAACGCGGCGCACACCACAGCGGTTAGCTTCTTCTTTAGGTGCCGTCTCCAGCTCGGAGGTTGGCGATTATATTGGCGATTTTGATCTCCTACTGACTTGAGAAAGTTCACTTGAATAGCACTCTCTTAAATTTTCGAGACAGGTAATTCTTAGTTTACAGATGGAACGTTTTCCTATGATTTTTTCCTGAATTATGAGAGCTTTTTCACTTCTGGAACGATCTTTAGTTCTTTTTCCATCCTTCTGAGGACTTCAACATTTGTTACATGGTGTGTCCAAGATATTTTCAGAATACGTTGATATGTTCAGGAGACGTCGATATTTTCAAAAGACGTTGATATTCTCTGGAGACGTCGATATTTTCAGAAGTCGTCGATATTTTCAGAAGTCGTGGATATTTTCAGACGATATTTTCAGAAGACGTCGATACTTCCAGAAAACGTCGATATGTTCTGGAGACGTTGATATTTTCAGAAGACGTCGAAATTTTCAAAAAACGTCGATATGTTCAGGAGTCGTTGATATTTTCAGGAGACGTCGATAAGTCCATATTTTGATCATTCAAAGTTTATTCTCGCAGGCTTTGGCTCGAGCCTTCTCTCCGTAAAGTAAGACTGGAAATATGTAGCATTTCAACAGTCTTGTTCTAAGGACCAGGTCCTGTAGGTAACTTGAATGAAAGAATGAAGTGGGCGGCGCGGCTGATGCCTGGCAATGTGGGTCTGAAATGGTCTTTAACAGATGTAGTTGTCTCCTAAGTCCTCAATACACCGATTATTAGTCATAGCTGTGATCTGGGTTTATCCAACACCCACCGTGTCTTTGTTGTATCTGGCCAGGCGATTGTTTGTTTCGCCTGTCTGAGGCCGTTGCAGTCTCTCTAATATTTCTCGAGTCTTCCCTGGGCCCATTCTTTGAGCTTTACTCAACCCTATTATTGGTTTGGGTCCACAGCAGGACATGTTGGCACCTCGCCTGGTAAGTTCATCTGCCCGCTCTTTGCCTTCGATCCCACTGTAGGGTAGCTTACGCCTATTTATTAGGGTAGCTTACGCCTATTTATCTAGTCACGAATACGTTCTTTAGATATATCCATAGCCTCTACTCTCTCCTAACCTCGACGGTCATCCAGTACAATTTTTTTCGATGTTATCGCTGGTAGTCACAGTTTTCGGCTTCCCTGAATGCTTATCATCAGTCAAACTGTTATGACCACATTTAAATTCAGTTACCCAAAATATCACGGCCGTAAATGATGGTACAGTCTCATAATGCGACTAACTTATCTTTATTCCTGTAGTCGTGTTGCTTGTCATAAACAAATATTTAAAGATATGTTCCACAATTTTTAAGACTTATTCAGTGATTGCCAAATAATACCTGATCATGCAAAATAGCTGAAATATCAACATATTTATGCTCCAATTTTAGTTTAAAAGTTCTGCTATCATCACAGTTAGGTCAGAAACTTTTCAGATGTCCCTCGTATTTAATTTTTTTTTAGTGTAGAATTTTCTACATTTATTCTCATTTCTTATTTATATACTTTTAATTTTCTTTCAACTGTTTAGATAATAATGGACAAAAACTACTTTTTTCTACTTCCGCTACTAAAACCGCACTTTGAACACGGGTTTGACACAAAACGACTCTTTAAACACTAGTGTTTAAAATGCGAAAAGTCACATCTCGTATATCTTTTATTTTTTAAACGTCAAATCAAGTGTATCTTTTGTATGGTAAATTTCATGCTCCCTGATAATTTTGTTATTCTGCGTCATTTGATTTATCAGTCATCTGTCAGTCATAGTCCGTCATGTAATGAATATAATTGAAATATAATATAATGTTTTCCTTTCCGCGGGCGAAGAAAAAGTATAGTATGCACCTCGTGTTAAAAACGTCTTTAGTCACTCGTTTCACAAGGAACTCGTTCCGCTTCGCTCCACTCGTGCCTAGTAAAACTCGTGACTAAAGTAACCGTTTTGACACTTGGTACTTAATATACTATTATTTAATAAAAATTATTTTAATTATGCATAATTTGGGTCGATTATTATCTAAATAGTCGGTTGAGATTTAAAATTATTTGAAAAAGCATTGCATTGGGGAGTGAAAATATTTAAAAGATTAAAAATCGTGTTCTTTTTACACTAATATTTATTTTATATTGTTCTGATGAGAATGTTTGTTGATCCAAACTGTTGAAAAAATTAAAAATAAATAGAGGTCTGGAAAGAATATTGAAAATCCCAATTGCATTGTTCTTCCCCTATAATAATATTGATTTTTGGTGCTAATTTTTTTAAATTCTTGCGGAAAAATTGCCTATATGAATTAACAAAATTTCCTCTGACCGCCCCCTTGTGATATATCACCCCTAAAAGGTGGTGAAAAAAATTAGGTTTTAATTTGTTTTCTCAAGTTTAAGTAAAGATAGAAAATTGAAATTTCCTAATTTCCGTACACTCGCAAAGGACTAATCACTGGTATTTTTTCAACATTCCTGTCATATTATCCGGGAGTAAAATTGGCATCCCTTATCTTATTTAATATCAAATATTTTTTTCGAGATTTAATTTTGTAAAATAAAAATATTACTTAAAATCTGTTTATTTAAAAACATTTCTCAATATCTGTAACTCGAAAGACAACTGCCGTAACCGACATTTTGTAAATTTTCCAGGAGAGCAGATTTAAGTTTCAAATTTTCTAATTTTTGATATTGTATGGATTTTAAGGATAATGTGAAAACTTAATTTTGTATTATTCTTTAAGAATACTTCAGAGTAGTTGCTAATTCATTTTTATTACTTTTATCTACTAATTGGGGGAGCAGTTACAGGTATTTACCTCGAATACATTTGCTATGCAGCATAATGATACTTAAGTGTGATAACTGCTAATACATCCTCAAAAAGAAAATACACATAGAAAATGCTTTTTTATTATAAGAATGATTAATTCTTTACAACAAAATAACTCTTAAGAACTAAAAAACTATATTTATTGCTACTCCAGATAATCTGAGGCTGTTTCAGAAAAAGTAAGGTTTTGATAAAAGTGATGAAAGCACTGTGGTACCCATGTCATCAGTTTTTCTGTATCGTCAACTTTCTTTTTGTTTATTGGTCTTATATTAGCAATTCTGCAGGCCATACATGGTTGGAACTTTTTCTTTGTCGAGTGAGACCAAGGTTCACAACTTTATACTCTTCGAATTTATTTTTATAAAACAGATTGTATTATTCTGAAGATCTAAGTTGCAGTTCTACTGTATCGCTTATTAATAATTTTTCTTTATCCATATTCAAAGTAGGATTTTAAAAGGGGCTAATTTTTCTACGTACAGTGACTTGAAGTTTTTAAAATATTTTAAAGTCATGTCATACTTCTACTAAATTATTGATTCGACATTGGAGAACAAACTGCTGCAAGTCCCACTGCACCATTATTTGGGTCTGACCAATCATCTTTTTAGCTCTTTCAATTATGGAGTGCACTCCATCACTTCCATATGGGCGTGTGCCTTTAATTAAAATTTGTGGGTAATTACTTTTAGTGTATGAATTATTCTTAATATCCATATGTAAGAACAAACTACCATCAAATTGAGATGTTGACCTCCGGATTTATCAGACAAAATGGTCAGTTCCTCTATATCAGTTCTTAAATTTTCTAGTGCTCATTGCCACCACGAACACCAACTGTTTTATCCCACTTTTCACAGTGACTTTTTCCGTTTGTAACATTATAAATTATCAAATTCAAGGACCACAACTATCGCAAATAAACAACCTGGGAATGTTTTACATAAATGCGTCACTAGATATTTTAGCAGGTAGATCATAATTGTGACCTTCTCTGATCCAATCTCTCTCTCTCTCTCTCTTGACTCCTCTTTATCATGCCTTTTTAACTCATATCTCATCTTTACTTCATTAAAGTGGCTTTGATAGGTTTGTTGAATCTGCCCCTTTTTTGTTCATCTTTTATAGTTTTAAGGTGCATTACAAATTCATCGCACATGTGACATGTGTATTTAGCAGGCTGCTTAAATGACAAGTTAAATTCATGATCAAAGATATAGTAAAACCATTTTTTTGCGTTGAGTGTTATCCATGTTTTGATTCTTGCACTTTTCGATGTACAAAGAATACATCTCTTCCAAGTTTAATTCAACATTTAAATACTTTTTAACTGTTCTTTCTCTGCTGTAGCAGGTTTCAATTAATGGAAATAGTTATGTGCTCGTACACTATTTCTCACCTCCACAGGTAATTTATTTGGCGAAACCTTTCTCCGTTGTTGGTCAGGAACAATAATTCCACCAACTATCTTTTCATGTAAAGCAGTTTTTACTGCAGTATCAGTTATGTCCAAAGTATACCAAAATTTTTTTTTGCAAACTCCTATTTTTTCTCCAGAGAGTTCAAAATAGTAGGTTAACATGAAATTTCTGAGACACAGTCTGTAGAACTGTTTTTCTTAACACTGGTTCCTTCGTACACACCTACCTATAATTGTCACATCAGTGTTTACTTTATTCCAGAAATTTTTAAATCTCTCCACCTGGATTGCTCATTAAAATGTTCCGAACACTTCTTTTTGCGCGAGGGAAAACATGGTGATTTTAGTTCTCTGTGTGTTGTAACTTTTCTTGTTTTTGAAGTGCACTGTCCTTCCCAACTTTAAGCGCTTTTTAACGTTACATCTCCATTTTGATACTCTTCTTTGTCATTTTCGACTTTTTGCAGGACTATCATTTTGAGGTGTATTTATTTCTTCCGGGGGTGGGGACCCAGAACCACGAGAATATTATTTTCTCCATCTTCATCTGGGATATATTCGGGAACCTTATTAGAATCGTAATTAGATTCCTCTAAATAGTTTTGTGTCGTTCAGAGTTTTGTTAGCATTCGTAAATAATTGGAAGTTCAAATGAACCCTCTTCAACATTTTCCACAGACCATTCTACATCATCAAAAGAAATAATGTATGTTACGAACAAAGTTTATTAAATATTTATTAATAATGTGAACAATTAAAATTTATGTATGTTAAAATGTACCTTTGTGCTGTGTACTGCAAGAGCTAAAATATTTTTTGTTCTTTACTCATTTTAAAAAAAACCAACAAACATAAACACCGAAAACAAATCAACTGTACAGGGACAAGCTAAAGCTTGAATTGACTGCTCCTGTCATATATCACTTATCAGCATGTGTGCAGTGTGTCCAATTTTCCAGAACTAAACTGTCATATCTCAGAGCTGAACACCTTATCGGAGTCAACTGTTGTAAGTTAAGATACACGAGTTTTCACTATCATAGCATGACATATACGACTAATTCATATTGGATTTCTGCTCATATATTACTTGTATAAATATGGGACTTTATCACTAAAAAATATGCATCTTTACAAAGCTGTTACATTAATGAGCTGAAAATCAAGAATTTTGTAGTTATGACACTTGACTTTTGAGGTACAGATATTAAAATTTTTTCCTAGAATAGATTCGGTGAAAAAAATTATGAAAACAAGGTGTCATACAGGATATTATATTTTTTTTCAACGAATATATTCTAAGAAAAAACTTTTAAGATTAAAAAATGTTTTCAAATAAACAGAAATTCTTAGTAATATTTTTATTTTTCAAAATTAAATCTCTAAAAAAATATTTGATATTAAATTAGGTAAAGGATGCTAATTTAATCCCCTTATAATGTAGTAAGAATGTTGAAAAAATACTGGCGGTCAATCCTATGCAAGTGCATGGAAATTACAAAATTTCCTTCTTTAGTTAAATTTGAATAAAAATAAAACTTAATTTTCCTCACCACCTTTTAGGGGAGATATCTCAGTACAGTGTGGGCTGGGGAAATTTTGTTATATGAAAGATCCATCATAATTTCAAAGCACCTGCATTTTTTTCACATGAATTTAGAAACACACTATATGTTGTACTGTAATTATATTAAGTGTCAAAAAAATTCATTATTTAATTTGTTATGTCCTTGTCTCTTTGTATAACATTCTCTAGTTCAGTGTAGTCCAAAATGGTCCAGATGGAACCCCGGGATGCAAGGGAGACTCGACAGGGGCGTACTAGATCCGATCTTCCCATTTTTTGACGAGTTTTGTGGGTATTGTAGAAATGTTCATCAACACCAGTAAAATGTTGAAAGTGGTCTAAGAGGAAAAAAGTTTGGCTCTAGTCTAATCACTATTTTTTTTTTGATAAAAATGAAATAAAAATTGTTACAATGAATTATTTAATGCGAATTATTTTCGTTAATTTTTAAGTCGACTCGTATATTAATTTTAATTAATTGCTTCAAGTCTTTTATTAAATATGTAGGAGGAGATTAATTTATAATTTGAAAAACATCTTGAAGTTCAGGCTCGTCACTTTTCGATGTATTTTTAAAGTTTTCTAGACTTTCAGGGTAAATTCAAAACATTTTTTATATTTTCAATTAATTTTTTAATAAATATTCACTGCAAGCCAAATATATCTACGACATTTATGGAAAATTACAAATATCTTAAAAAATAACGATATTTTGAGAATACAGTGTTTCTTTTAAATGAAAATATGAACAAAAACGCTTTTTAACACAATAGGTTGTGTCGCAGTATTTAAACATTGAGTACACAAGAAACGAGCATTATTCAGGCATAATGCTGTTGAATAGTTTTTGCATTGAAATCTAGAGAACTGTCTAATACTAGTTTCTGAAGTACAGGGTACACATTTCCGTTTTTTCTGTGGTGTTTAGCTGTTCAAGTACTAATTCATGTGATACTTGTTTCAGGAAGGATGTTCTTCGAAATTCGTTCATACCATTTCCATGGTAAAGAATTTGTGCAATAATTCCACTCATATTTAGCATAGAAAAAACACCACCATGGGCCCAACGTCTTGTGATCCTAGTTACATTGAATGAATCTCACATTTTATCAATGGTGTCTACTCCTCCTTTAGTTTTGTTGTAGACTGTGTTGATCATCTGTTTTAAGATCTATTGACTAGTCATCATATAAGGACGAAACAAGGATGACCGTTTTCCCTTTGTCAGAACATACAACACTAATGGTTAATGCTTGTTGAAACAAAATTTTATTGAGTATACATTTCTTCCAACAGATGAGACAAACTGAGGAGGTAGTGCTATTTAATTTAACAGTACCAACATGAAATTTTTTGTGTCAGCTCTTCCACTAGATTAAAATCACTACACCAATTGTCTGTGGTCAAGTTTCGTCCTGAACCTAAAATGAATTTCATTAATATTTTTACAATATCTACTGGTTTATTACTCAGTTGGAACTCCATTGAGTTGCTAGCTGGCGTAAATTTCCATGTTGTACAAGTAACGCAGTTTAGCATTATGTAGGGCAAATATTTTCACACCATTTTGTTGGTTTTGACGGTATATATTGGCGGAAGGCTTCTAGCTTTTCGTCAATAGTAACGTTTTCTCCCAGGGAATAATTTTTTTGACAATTCGGAACAAATTTCGTAAAAATTTGGCGCACAGCAGCTAGTCGGTCTTATTTTTTTCTCTACTCTCTTGTTATACAATCATTAAATCTAATACAGCGATGAATAAATCTAAATCTTTAATGCTCATGATTAAGACTTTTTCAACACTTTCCCCAAAGTTGTTCCAAACTCTATATATTACTTTTATATACTCCAGATGAAAATAAAAGGCCTATAAAAGCTTTTATTTCAACAGTATCTGCAGATTTCGCATCCCTTTGTCGATCGTATTTTTCTTATACAAATTCAATATACTGATTTGTATAAGTAACTACCGTATCCAATATTTCATTCATGAATAAATAATTCCAACATTGAAAAGACGTTCTAACATTCCTCCCATCCTCTATTATGCCTGTTAGGTATCTTAACAGGTTGTGCGCTTTTGTAAGAACTCTATTTGACCTTGGCTTTTGTGGTACCACTTGGTAGTTTTATCTTCTCCCAGGAAATAATTTCCGTCTAACAGCAAATTTATGTCTTCATCAGATTGATCTGAATCATCCTCTTGTTCGTTTTCCGAATCCTCTTCCCCAGTTTCTAAATCCTAAGTATCTCTTCTACATGTTGCAGATTTTCTAAATTATACAAATTTCTTCCTCTTGCCATATTTACTGTAAAAATAAAATGGTCTTGAATTAGGAACAACTTCGGGGGCATTGTATTTTTCTAGAACGCTCAGTAAAATTCATACATAAATTTGATTTTTAAATTTAAATTAGATCAATTAGATTATTTTGAAAAAAAATTGTCTTTTACTTATAACAATTTTTTTCCAAATTTTACGAGTTTCTGAACTAAACAGTAATTTTTTGGAATTAGTAGTCGTTTTTTAAAACTTTATTATTTCTGTAAGTTTGACATTCTTTTCACATTGTAAGGTGTTCTTTTGACGTCAATTTAGTAAAGCAGTTTTTCCCCAAATTTTTACTAGTTTGTAAGGTACAGTAATTTTTGGAATTAATAATTGTAAATTTTTTCGAAATTTTTAAAATCACTGGAAATTAGACACTTTGTAACTCGTTTTTTCGACAATAAGAAAAACGTTGCAATGTCAAAAACATTTAGTTTATGAAACTTAAAAAATTTCCTCCACAAATTTGATTTTTAAATTTAAGTCAACGTAAAATAGATTTTGAAATTTTTTGAAAAACAATATTCTACGTTAAAACTAAATTTGGCATAAAGCATGTGTTTTCCAAGTTTTTACGAATTTGTAAGCTACAGTGAATTTAGGAGTAGTTTTAATTTTTTTAGATTTTTATCAAATTTCTGTAAATTAGACATTCTTATCACCTTGTACAGCATTCTTTTGACGATAAGGCCGATTGCTGTGTCAAAAGCAGTATTATAAACATTTAATTTATGAAAACTAAAAAAAATCTATTCAAATTGATTTTTAAATTTAAAACAAAATGTCAATTAAATTATTTTAACAATTATTACGTTAAAACTTTGGTAAATTTGGTAACAGTCTTTTGCTTAAAGCAGATTTTTTCCAAATTTTTACGAGTTTATAAGCTGAACAGTAGTTTTTTGGAATTAATACTTATTTTTTCTTCTTCTTTTGACAATAGGAGAGACGTTGCCATGTCAAACGCAGTATTATAAACATTTACTATATGAAAACTAAAAAAAAAAAATGATTTTTAATTTTAAATCAACGTCAATTAGATTATTTTGAAAATGTCTGAGAAACAATATTCTACATTAAAACTTTTGTAAATTTGGAAAAAATCTTTTGCTTAAAGCAGCTTTCTTTCCCTTTGTTTATAAAGAAAAACAAATTGTCATCTCCCTTTGATGAATAGTTATTTAATAAAAATCTGTATTTAATTTTTTTTCCAGTCACACGACATAACTTATCCAGTTATTTTCCACATAGACACACCATTAAGTACAACTTGTGAGATAATAAAAAAAATACTTAGACGCCATATTGTAAAAAATATTAGCGAAAAAAAAGAACTTAGCCAACTCTTACAGTTGTTTTTTTTTAAATTGAACATCCGAATAAAATTTGATATGTGTAGCTATTAAAACTGAACGAGATATGTTTGTCTCGCGATTTTTTCTCGAAATTCCATTAACAAAAATTGGCTTTCTGTCATATTTATATCGCAAAAATTTATTTTTAAGCCAAAAGAATATTTTTGGATCTTCCCAGTAGGCAGTAGAATATATTTATTGTATTTTAATGCACGAACTTGTATGAAAAAAAATAAATTTTCTGAAAAATTGTAACAAATTGTCGTTATTGAACCCTCTTCGTTTTTAGTTAAAAAAAACACTGTAATAAACATAGTTCGCAATGTGTATCAAACCAAAACGTCTTATGGACGACATATTGTTTTTTCCCTGACAATAAACGTTCTTATCTGCTTTTCTGCAACTCGTTCTTTCCATTAAATCAATAAAGAAGTTTTTTTATTAGAGATCTGATAATATATCTCAGATAATTAAGAAATGGAAGTCTAGTCAAAATAGTTCTGAATTCGAAATATTCGGCAGAAAGTTGCATTTTGGCTTGATTATGCGCAGTACGACACGGTGCGATTGACCCATCCATAACGCTCCAGAAATGGGTCTCAATTGACAATAAATACATAGAGTTCCACGTTTTTATTTTCTTATCAACGGCATCTGGTGAATTTTGGTGAAATAATTTATTTTCCGAAATTCTTTTCTGACATGAGGACTTGATTCCATATAGAATTTTCAGCCCTAAACGATGGTCAAGTGATTTTTCTTCCATCAAGAGCAGTTTTTGAGAAAAACGCCAAAACTGTCAAATTTGGCTGTGCCATGCGGCTAGGATTCCCAACCCTCCCGGATTGCCCGAAAGACTCCGGTAGTAATGGTTAACCTCCCGACATCCGGGTTTTCTAAAATGATATGCATCCGTCGCTAGCACACAAAATTGGCATAAATTTGAAGATCCGGAATATCAAGTAATCAAAATTTTATCACTAAAAGAACCACTCACATGGACTACTGGCATTACTAGCTAGACTCCAGGAATTAGTAACACGTTCACTGTCCTCTGACCCACATATGGGACGTAAGTTCATTTGCCTATAAGTCCTGCAAACCATATGTGGGTCGTGAACATATGCTCTGTTATAGTATGATATTAAAAAGTAAATTATTGTGTTCTTTGAAGGAACTCCGATGGAAAAAAAGAAGCTACATTTTGATGAAAAAAAGAATTCATTCTGTCAAAAAACAAATGAGATACAGCCTTTCAAAAATTGGTTCACAAAATAAAGAAGACATTCTTAAAAACATAACAAAAGGTGTATATGTAAATATGTGTATAAATAAAAAGAATATAAAGATATGAAAAATCAATGATTTTCTGCGTAACAAGGAATACATGCTTGGTTCCACTACTGGCAAAAAGTTCAGACTTTCTTAGTTTTTTTACATGCTTCTTTTGATGTCAGGGTATTTCTCAACTTAGTATAACACCCATGACAGCGTTTTCTATTTATTTTGTCTCCATCATTTCTAGGTAGCTCCTTTAGCTTGTTAATTCCTTCATTTTCTTTTTTTTTTGCTTTTTTTATTTTCATTTGCTTTGATAAGGCTGCGAATAAGAGATTCTCTATTTTCCAATATGGATAACTGATATTTTACTGCACGTACAGAATTATACAAAATAGAAGTATTGACAACAAGGGTTCAGCAAATTATTTCAATAACCAATTTTTTACACCACACCAAAAACTTTCAGAGACAAGTGTAATAACTAGATAATTGGTCAGAGATATCTACCCCCTGTTTTCCCTTGTTATAATCTAATACATCTAATGGTTTGAGTTTATCTTCCCCATTTCTTTTTTTCCTATAGAGTTGCATTTGATAATCATAACACATAGAAAGTATATGGACATCACATTTATCATACCACTTGAAGAAAGTGATAAAATTATTTTGTTTGGCAATTAACTGGCCTTTTTTTCAGTTTGTAGTTGACTACATCCTTTGGCAGGCCTATCCTATTTTTCCTTACGGTACCTAATAAATTGGTTTTCCTTTCGTACATGTATCTAACAAGTTCATTACTCGTATAATAATTGTCAGTTATAACCAATCTTCCAGCATTTAATAAGGGCTCAACCAATTCAGTAACTGCACTACCAGGAAGATCTAATCGTTGGCGTTTTTCATTTTGTCCATTATATATTTTTTGAAACATGTTCGATTAATAAAATTTCGTCCCAAATCGATGGATCACTTTCTAAATGTCCTAACTCTATAAATTTTTGGGTAACTATGGATATTTGATTTTACCCCTCTTTATTCGAGTTTGACGCATTCTACTTCTGAATCGCATCATTGTAATTTACTCCTGATTGTTTCCTTCATAGATTGGACCTTTGACAGTACTTTCCTAGAAAATTAAATGAATATTTTCCTTATTTTGGTCTGTGCGATTTTTTATATGAAGACATGTTTTCTTTTAATTTAAATCCTCTGCTAAGATTTGGAACAATTATCATCGAAAAATTGACAACACCAGTCGATTTGTAGTACCAAAAAAATTTCTAATAATTTCAGTATTTTTTTAGAGGAAAAATATTTTCCGACAAATATGTACCTACATTGCATTTTTCGTAGTTCTCCAAAAATATATTTTTGGCTTATCTTCCTCTCGAAACATGTTCGATTACATAAAATTTCGTCCCAAATCGATGGGTGACTTTCTAAATGTCCTAACTGTATAAATTTTTGGGTAACTATGGATGGGTATTTGATTTTACCCCTCTTTATTCGATACTCTAAGTTTGACGCACTATACTTCTGAATCGCATTATTGTAGTGCACTGCTGATTCGTTTCTTCATAACTTGGACCTTTGTCAGTACTTTCTGAGAAAATTAATTGAATATTTTCATTATTTTGGTCGGTGCGATTTTTTATATGAAGGCATGTTTTCTTTTAATTTAAATCCTCTGTTAAAATTTGAAACATTTATCTCATCGAAAAATGGACAACACCACTCGATTTATCGTACCAAAGAAATTTCTCATAATTTCTGTATTTTTTGAGAGGAATAACTATTTTTCTACAACTGCTGTGAAAAGTAGCATATTTCTCATAGCTTACTTAATTTCAAAACCATATATTGCTCACACTGTGAGAAATATTATTTCTCACGGCACTTTGCCCACACTACATACATTTATATGGAGAATCCAGTAGGGGATCCTCGATACCCAGCCAATTTCAGAAACTTATACTCGATGCCCAGCCGTTTTCGGTGGGTGGTCCTCGATGCTTAGACTTTTTCTACAAAACTGTTTACTTGTATTCTTTAAATTTGTGCAGTTGTAGAAAAAGTATAGTGTGCAACATGTGGGAAAAGGACTTTTCCCACTTGTTGCACAATATACTATTGTATAACAAGGGAGGAAAGTGCTACTTTTCCTCCCGAGGATGAAGTTTACTGCCCGACGCGTAGCGTTTTACATATGATTTTTCCGCCTGCCTCAAATAAGACATTTTCAATAATTTATTTACGAAACTAACAAACAAAATTAATAAATACTACTTAGGATGGACTTTTACGAAACTTGGCTGGGCATCGAGGATGGACTTCTAAAATGCTTGGCTGGGCATTGAGGAGGAACTTTTATGAAACTTGGCTGGGCATCGAGGACGGACTTCTAAAATGATTGGCTAGGCATCGGGGTGTACGTTTTTATTTGTACTTAAAATCTCTTGGGATTTTAACTGTCCCTTTATATCACTTGGGTGTAACATAGTTTCTAACATGTGGGACTAAAGTGACCATTTTAGTCTCGGAATTGCAAAAATTATTTCATTGATAACGTACTATGACGTCACAGACTTTTCCTCCCTAGGGAGAAAAAGTACGACTTTGCTCCCTACAATGAGGCCAGGAAATGTATACTTAGGATAGAGGTAGGCGGAAAAACTATTTTCCGACAAATATGTACCTTTTGTACATGTATTTAGCAAGTTCACTACTCTTATAATAATTGTCAGTTATAACCAATCTTCCAGCATTTAACAAGGGCTCAACCAATACTCTACACCACAAGTGTATCCAAATGGAGAGCACACTTTGAAAACTTTGATACCGTATCTATGGGCATTAGATGGATCGTACTGCCGAAACTTCAGGCGACCTCTGAAAGGAACCATAGTCTCGTCAACAACAACTGTATCGCCAGGAGAATGCACATTTTTCATATTATTCCTAACAAGATCCAGCAAAGGAGCAATTTTGACAAGCGGTTCTCTGATGGTATCGTTTTGTCGTCGAAATGCCAACATTTCAATAAAAATGTATAATTATTTAAAAATGAGTATAAAAATAAAGGTTTCAATTACTTACCAAGAAATGATTTCATTCAGTCAGTATCGTGCGATCAAGAAATTCTTGCTGAACGTACTAAACGTTTTTGGCGTTGAAGTTCTAAAGTATATTTATTTGTTTGTTCAATTATTAGCTGGATAATACCATCAGTTAGAAATGAATTAAAAATATCTATAGGTTTCATATTTTGAGTAATTTGAATGTTCGGTACACCTGCTCAACTTAATGTAAATCTTGCAAAGGACAGTGTGGTTGATGACCAAAAATCAGGATCATTTTCATTTTGATTGTCACTATCATTACCCGTTTCCTCATTATAACTTGAATCATCATCTTCACTATCACTACAGTAAGTAAGGTCTGCCACTCTGTCGTCTGAATTTAAATAACTGACAGAACTGATTTCGGATAAATTTTCCAAGATATCTGCAAACTCTCTTTCGTTTAGTTAACATTTTTGTCCATACATACTTGTATTAATATAAAAAATGCTCAAATGAATAAATAAACACTTCTCGTTTCAATGCTAGTGAAAAACTAACTAGCAACAGATGATATACAGAAGATATGCTGATTTTGAGGCGTTGCCGAATTGTGAAAATTTTATTTTACGACCCACATATGGGTCGTAGGACATAGATCGTAAATCGAAACTACCACAACGTCCTACGACCCACATATGGTGCATGTAAATTTGAATTGGGACGCATAACAGTTAGTGAAAAGGTACCATTAGGACAAGGAACGTGTTAAATATTGACTTAGATAGTGACAATCTGTATGATGAGGTTGGATATTTACGTGAGATGCAACCACATCTCGTTAAAAAATCGAATGGGTTAACTTCTTTATGAAATCGAAAAACAGAAATCCCTGTACTGAATTCAAAAAATTTGTCACTAATGCTTCTTGCAAGCGCGTACTCACCATGATGGAGCAAGGAAAGAAACCAAATAAATATTTCTTTAGTAATAACAGAAGCAAAACTTTTATGATTTTGTGGTAAAAAACCTTAAAATATTATGTATTGTTTGAAAGCATAGTAAATATAAATTTAAAAATTAATAAATCAATATTTTTTTTCTACCCTCCCCACCCTACATGTTGCTCAAAAATGATGTCAGATATGAGTTCCTGAGGGTCGAAAACCCCTATGCGCAAAAAAATCGACCTTCTGCAGAATATTCCGAATTCAGAGCAATTTTGACTAGACAGTTGACCAAAGATTACAACTTTGTAAGACGCAGATGCAACTGGCGACAATGTCGGGCAAAAAGAATGAGCAAAAAACTAAATAACAGTATATGAATCAAAAGTTTATCATTAAATAGGGATGCGCAAAATTTAGAAAACATCGATGTTGACATTTCTAAACATCGATGTTTTCAAGAATATGCCATATGGCAAGAAACATCGATATATCGTGCGCATCCCTATCGTTAAATACAATCTATAGTGTAAATTGGATGCTGGATAAAGGTCTTCTCTTCTTTTTTAGCATATTTCAATTACGAGTTCGCAGTTATTTTCCTCCGCAATTTCTTTATATATGCCAGTGAAGCCTTTGAAAATGGTAAAAAGTGAAAAAATTCGAACAGGATGATACGCATTGGAAAAGTAAGAAAATATAACAAAAATAGAAAGAAAAATAATTTACGGAAGATTTGAGGTCGGGAAGTGGAAGAGGGTGGAAAACGGTTTATCACGATTTCCGACACAACTACGAATCCTATCGAAAAAAGTTAAGTTATAGGTAAAAAAAAAGATTCACAACTTTTGTATTCACGCTTTTTTCACATAACCTCTAAATTTGTGCGAAAAATCCAAAAAACCGACTTTGGTTTTTAATTTTTTCATCCCACAATTTTTTTTTCACTAAATTTGGTGAACACTGACCTTTTTATGTCCCAAACACACTGCAATTTTTTGGATCCAAAATATTTATTTTTCCCCCTTATTTTGATTTGATATCGAAAAAGCACCCTAATTTTTAATCCAATCCGTAGGAGGAACTTGAGTTTTTGGTTCCTTGGAATTTTTTATTGGTTTCCATATTAAGTTGTCATATCGATTTAAGTTGCTTATGTAGCCTGAGAAAGATTTTTCTGAGCTTCTTCGATTTTGGATTTTAGTTGATTGGTTATACTATTTAATGTTGTTTTGTCTGCGGGGTCTTGGGTTCGGTGCCATTTTGCTCTTTTGTGATATAATTGTCTTCATCTCCACTGGGATGTTGTATATTTTGCACCTTGTAGTTGTTATTGGTGTTGAGTGTTGTGCTGCCTCTTTAAGTGAGTTGTTTAGTGTTGATACCGCTTCATAAATTTCAGTTGGAGATTTGAGATTTACTTGCAGATTGATTTCCTCCTCTATTTTGTTTCTGTACTTTTCCCATTTAGTTTTATTGTTATGTAGCCTAGTAATTGAAGTTCTGTGGATAACAACGGTACTTATAGTTCCTATTATAGGCGAGTGATCAGATGAGAGATCGTAGCTTGGAGTGACTTCCATATAGTTAGGAGATATTCCACTAGTAATAAATAGTCCTAGTAGGTCAGGAGTTTTATTAGGAACCGTTGGCCAATATGTAGGAGTCCCAGTTGACTGAAAGTGATAATACTTTTCTTGGCAAAGGCTTACTAGTTCCCTTCCTTTGATTGTTGTTAGGCGTGAACCATATAGCCTGTGCTTGCAGCCCAACGATTCAAAGAAGTCTCTAAAGTTTTCATTCTTTAGATTATAACGCGGTGGGCAGTCAACTGATGCCACTGTTAGGTCATACAAACTCAACTTAACATTTATCACTGTAGCTTGCAGATAGTTTAAGGCATACTTCAGTAATTCTACATGTTTAATCGTGCTTTTTATTAAAATGACTGTCCCAGCATGAGCAATGTCATGGAGGATTTACAAAATAAGTGGTATACTGTGGTATTCTGAAATAGGATCTGTCTGTGAAGTGACTTTCGCTTATTAATAGGATATAAATTTTGTTATAATGGAGGAATAGTTCTACTTCGTTTTTATGTTGTAGAAGGCCATTGGCGTTCCACTCTGCAATGTTAAGAAACTTATTGAATTTTGCTTATAAGCGCCGTGAGAATGTTTAGAACCATGCTGTTCTGTTGGATTCGTTGTTGGAACATGCCTTTTAATACTTCCAGAAATTTGTTCATAGTGTAATTTATGTTAGATTGTTGATCTCTGCTATTATTTGTCGCTTGTGCATAGGTTCTAGATTGCTGCTGTGGTTGTTGTATGTGTGGCCTTTGCATTGGATTTGTGGAACTGTTCGGTTTTTGTAATGTGTTGAATATTTAGTCGATTGTTTATATTATCTGGATTAAACAGTTTTTGGTAGAATTCGCTGCCTTTGTAGTTAGCAGAATGAGCACCATTGCATAGGGCACACCTGGCTGGGCTTTATTTTTTTTGTAAGCTGCTGTATTATGTGATTCTCCGCATTTGACACATACATATGGTTTGCTGCAGTATGTTCTAGAATGACCGTATTGCTGACACCTCATACATTGTATGATACCTTTACTCGTTTTGGATGGTTCTACTTGGATAGCTCTATTTTGAAAATTTGTTAGTTTCGTTATGTCTCTGTTGTTGCTTGCTGGTTCTATGTCAACAAAGAACAGATTAAGAGGTTCTTTTGTTGCTCTACTTCGACCGTTCATTGTGTTTCTAACCTTGTGTCCACTACTTGCTATAGTTCCTCGGATATTTCTTTGATATCTACGTTTTGAAATAAAATTGTGTGCTTTTTGTTAGCTGAAATCTCTACTTTCTGATGGTATAAAAAATATAGATTACTATGGCAAACTTTTTCAGAAAATGCAAAAAAACGAAAAAAGTCGAATACGAAATTTTTTGTTTTAATCATTATGTAAAATTTTGAACTATTTATTAAAATTTACACTTTAATTACTCGAAAAATAAGTTTCCATGTTAAGTTACATTGATAAAACGAAAAAATTTCGAATCCAGAAACACGGAGATTGCAAAAAACATGCGGAAATAGTTAATTTTCTGAGTATTAAAGATATAATTTGAAGGGTAATATTGATAAATACTTTATCTTGAATTCTAATCACTTATTCAGTAGTTTTTGCTTCTTTGATGGCATTTCTTCATCGTTAGATTCGATAAATGTTCTCGTTTCTAGAAGATCTTCGAAATCTTCAAGACCATCATAGTCTTCGTCTCCAATATTTTTTCCAGTCTGCATTGGTTCTTTATCCATAATTTCATCTGAATCATTAACATCCTCGTAGGTTTTCTCTTTTTTGTTTAAACATTGGAGCATTTTTCAGTACCTACCACAACGATTTGAACATAAATTTGTGCATTTTAAACCATGTTTTCATCAGCCACATTTTAGACTGTTACATCCAGTTTCACTCCCAACAGAAGAAGGATGTTGGGAATAGGCAGTACCGCTCTAAAACGTTTAAGGAAAAATAGGTGGAGGTAAAATAAAATAACTGATTTTAAGAAATGTGCTTATTTAATTTCTGTATATATATCTACGAACATTCTCGAGAACTTTATTCCTAAAACAAATTTTTACAAGTAAAAGCTGTCTAATTGATACACGTTTCAATTACAAAAACAATATCTTTGAAATCTACATTTTCCACAGAGAAGTCACATGGTAAGTACCAGACACAACACGCTGTTACTTTTAAAAAAGAGATAATACAATATTTTAGAAAAATGCAACTACTTACAGTACAATTTCAATTTGGTTCTCCATATTTATTTATTTGTTCTCACTTGATTTACATTATACCTAAATTGGCGAGCTGCCAAATATATATAAAGTGTCATATTACTGAATACAAACGAATTCATGTATACTTGGCTAATGAGCCAGAAACATGCCTGTCTGCTGTTACCACTCTTTTCAGTTACCTCCCTTTTTCTTTTTGCGTGTAATACCCACGAATCTCTTTGTTGCTTGTATATATATAAAGTACTTGTCTTTCTTTAACCCTGTATATAAACTTATTTTTATTTGACGTTTCACTCCCAAGTTTGGAGCATTTTCAAAATGATCAAATATCACACAGATATGACAAAAACTAGTACTGATAAATTAATTTCACAAATAATAAAATTAAAAATACCTACCATAGAAACCACGTCTTACATTCATTAAGTCAATATTATCATTATAATAAATTATAGTATATCTGGCTTAGATTTTTGATATCTTGTTTATCATTGATTGCATTGTTCTCTTTTTTATATGTATCATTTCTTTTATTGTGAGCTTTTTGTAATTAGGATATTGGTTTAATATTTTAGTATTATTGTTAGATTTACGTTAGATTATGATTTTAATTATTTTCCTGTGAGGTACGCAACCCAAACAACAACGCTTGTAATCGTGGTTGCCTTTTATGCTCGCGGTAATTAGAGGTTTACTTATTCGACCTAAAACTACACAAGAGAGATAATTCTGCTAACCATTTGTGTGGTGAGGTACCATAAGTTCGTGTGCGGGAATTCATGTTTTTTTCTTCGTTTAAATTACAAAAAAAAATAAACGGTTTAAAAGATTAAAACTAACTTTTCCAAATCTGTGGTTCTGAACAATATTCTATCATAAAATTGTCACTTGTATACACTTCGGGGATGTATCGTGCTAACATACCGAAATTTCTCCAAAATTAACCAAGAATGTAGTATATCTGGATTTATAGGACCCGCTGTACTCGCTCTCGTCAGCTGAAAATCAATATGGTATTTGAGCAATGTTCAATCATAAAATTGGTCACTGGTATACACTCTGGAGACTGTATCGTGCTAACAAACGGAAAATTCTCCAAAAATGACAAAAATTTGGTATTCCAAGTACCATAGCACCCGTTGTACTGGCTTGGGTGAACTGAACATTGATAGGGTTCATCTCTGAGACGTTCTAAATAATATCCAATCATAAAATTGATCACTTGTATATACTCCAGAGGCTGTATCGTGTTAACAAACTGAAATTTCTCCAAAAATGTCGTACATAAAGTACTATAGCACCTGTTGTACTGGATCTGGTGAGCTGAAAATCAATAGGGTTCATCTGTGACATGTCCTTCACAATATTCAATCATAAAATTGGTGACTTGCTGCACTCCGGAGGCTGTATCGTGCTAACAAGACATGTAACGAAAAGTGAACGACGACATACACACAGGATTTTTTTTCTAAAAACCATTTTTTCGTGTTGTTGATGGAAATCGTAAAAATAACTCAAACATTTTTTTCATAATTTCAACTTTTTTTGGGGTAAACCAATACTTTTCTCGCATATTAGATAGGTTGGGCGGAAAAGTAAAAAGACTGCTGGTGATGGGGAACGAAGCTGGGTGGAAGAGAGCTCTCCGAAGTTAAGTTTTCCAAGCGTTTATGTGAACTGGAGAAACCTCAGGTGAGTAAATCTCTATTCGTCGCCGGTCAATTTGAAGTAACTTTAATTTTAAATATTACTAATCAAAACCCGAAATCAAACATTATTTTGGGGTAAATTGTACTGTCCGAAACTTAACTCTCCTCATAGAAGCTTTCGAAGTTGAGATCCACAAAAACTGGATCCTACAATTATTAACCTATTACAGAAATGGAGCAGTTCATAGGCATATGTTTATATGTCGTTTACCACGAACTCATATGTACTGGGCACAAGCAACCAGCGTAGCTCAAGTTGCTGATATTATGAGCAAGAATAGGTTTCAACAGATAAAAATGAATTTACATATGAATAATTCAAAAATTGATCAAAACAACGTAGACCATCTTTTCAAAATAAGGCCTATGATGGAATCCCTATTGAAAAATTTCAGAGCTATACACATGCAACAATTTTTATGTGTTGACGAACAAATTGTGCCCTTCAAGGGAAAATCTTATCTTCGACAATATAACCTCATAAATGGGGTTACAAAATTTATGTTTTATGTGACGCCAATGGTCTGATTCACAATTTTGAAATCTATACAGGAAAATCAGAACACGACCCAATTTTTCCTGACATCGGTGTCAGCTCCAATGTAGTCCTGAAAATGGTCCAATATGTTCCACACAATAAAAATATTCTGGTATTTTGTGATAATTGGTTTTCTTCTTCATAATTATTCGTTCAGTTGCATCAAGTAGGATTCTTTGGTTTAGGTACAATTCAAATAAAGAGGTTTCCTGGTCTTACTTTCACATCAGATCAGGAAATGAAAAAAAATGGAAGAGGTTCTATTGAAGAAAAGCAATCCACAATAAATGGTGTTGATCTCTAAGTCATAAAATGGTTAGATAACAAATCTGTTAATTTGGAGTCTACATTTTCTTCTGCTTATACCACAAAGGAAGTAAAAATATTTGATAAGCTAACAAAAACTTATATTTCTGTCACCTGACAGAATATTGTATCTACATAGAATACATTTATGGGAGGGGAGTAGATTTACTAGATGATCTACTGGCCACCTATAGAATCCACATTTCAATGCAAAAAATATGATTTGCTATTATTTTTTCATTTTCTGGACATGGCTGTTGTCAATAGTTGGCTACTTCATAAACGGGATTGTAAAGCACATAATTATACCAAAAAAGAAATAATGGATCTTCTTACTTTCAAGTCATCAGTGGCCGAAATTTTATGCAATCGAAATAATAATCCCCTGAAACGCGGCAGACCTTCTAGTAGCTACATTGAAAAAATGTATTTAGCAAAAAAAAGAAAGGACCAACGAAATCAATTCCTGAATCGGAAATCAGAATTGGCCACTTTGCAGATGTAAAAAATGACCGTCAGAGGTGTAAGAAACCGGGATGTTCTACCTTTACATTAGTTCAGTGCATAAAGTGTCAAATATTTTTATGCTTAAATAAAACAAGAAACTGTTTCATGGACATGCATCGATAAAAATATAAGTTATTTGTTTGAAATAATTCATTTTCAATTCGTTTAGTATAAAATCTTTCCGTCATATACCGTTGTCATAAATGAGACATACATCTATTTTCTTTAAAATTGTGAATAAAATTTTTTTTAACCAATTGTCTTCTTTCAAGCACAACTTACACATAATAATTACATATTTTTTTTCTAACCTTTATGGTGCTGTGGTATAAAAGAGGTTAAAGTCAAATTTATGTTTTTCACTTTTTTCATGTTTATGAAGCACAGTGGAGGCATTTTATGTATATTTATTATAGACTTAATAGCTATAAATATAAAAAACGCCTCCACTCCGCTTCATAAACATGAAAACAGTGAATAACTTAAATTTGACTTTAATAATACTAAAATATTAAAGCAAGATCCTAATTACTAAAAGCTTACAACAAAAGAAATTATACATATAAAAAAGAGAACAATGCAATCAATGATAAACAAGATATCAAAAATCTAAGCCAGATATACTATAATTTATTATAATGATAATATTGACTTAATGAATGTAAGACGTGGTTTCTATGGTAGGTATTTTTAATTTTATTATTTGTGAAATTATTTTATCAGTACTAGTTTTTGTCATATCTGTGTGATATTTGATCATTTTGAAAATGCTCCAAACTTGGGAGTGAAACGTCAAATAAAAATAAGTTTATATACAGGGTTAAAGAAAGACAAGTACTTTATATATATACAAGCAACAAAGAGATTCGTGGGTATTACACGCAAAAAGAAAAAGGGAGGTAACTGAAAAGAGTGGTAACAGCAGACAGGCATGTTTCTGGCTCATTAGCCAAGTATACATGAATTCGTTTGTATTCAGTAATATGACACTTTATATATATTTGGCAGCTCGCCAATTTAGGTATAATGTAAATCAAGTGAGAACAAATAAATAAATATGGAGAACCAAATTGAAATTGTACTGTAAGTAGTTGCATTTTTCTAAAATATTGTATTATCTCTTTTTTAAAAGTAACAGCGTGTTGTGTCTGGTACTTACCATGTGACTTCTCTGTGGAAAATGTAGATTTCAAAGATATTGTTTTTGTAATTGAAACGTGTATCAATTGGACAGCTTTTACTTGTAAAAATTTGTTTTAGGAATAAAGTTCTCGAGAATGTTCGTAGATATATATACAGAAATTAAATAAGCACATTTCTTAAAATCAGTTATTTTATTTTACCTCCACCTATTTTTCCTTAAACGTTTTAGAGCGGTACTGCCTATTCCCAACATCCTTCTTCTGTTGATACAAAAACTTTCTTTATTCCTATACTTAATAGAATAGCTTCTTTCTTCAGGATTGCTTACGATTCAACATTCAATTAATTCCAGGTTTTTTTAACATCAGAACAAAACTGCATTGTGTGAAAAGACCTTAATGACTGATAAGGAAACGGGTGTGAAGTTAGCAGTTGATTTCCAGCAGTTAAAATAGTAAAATTGAAAGTAGTTGCAACAAATTGTGTTTTAAAATTCAACATGCATAATATAATATAATTATCTTTAAAAATCAACTACCGTCCCCCGTACCCACTTAGAAGCCGTCGGGGTGGATGAAACTACCCCTAAACGATAAAAAATAAATGAATATTTCAGAACCTCGACTTCTCGTTCGAGTTCCAGGATGATATCCACAGGATACATTGCAAATGCCTAGAAATTATTTACCACCGCCCGTACCCACTTAGAAGCCGTCGGTGTGGATGAAACTACCCCCAAACAATAAAAAATAAATAAAAAATTCAGAACCTCGACTTCTCGTTCGAGTTCCAGGATGATATTCACATAATACATTGCAAATGCCTCTAGAAATTATTTACCACCGCCCGTACCCACTTAGAATCCGTTCGGGTGGATGAAACTACCCCTAAATGATAAAAATTTAATAAATAATTCAGAACCTCTACTTCTCGTTCGAGTTCCAGGATGATATTAACAGGATCCATTGCAAATGCCTCTAGAAATTATTTACCACCGCCCGTACCCACTTAGAAGCCGTCCGGGTGGATGAAACTACCCCTAAACGATAAAAATTTAATAAATAATTCAGAACCTCGACTTCTCGTTCGAGTTCCAGGATGATATTCACAGGATACATTGCAAATGCCTCTAGAAATTATTTACCACCGCCCGTACCCACTTAGAAGCCGTCGGCGTGGATGAAACTACCCCCAAACGATAAAAAATAAATAAAAAATTCAGAACCTCGACTTCTCGTTCGAGTTCCAGGATGATATTCACAGAATACATTGCAAATGCCTCTAGAAATTATTTACCACCGCCCGTACTCACTTAAAATCCGTTCGGGTGGATGAAACTACCCCTAAATGATAAAAATTTAATAAATAATTCAGAACCTCGACTTCTCGTTCGAGTTCCAGGATGATATTCACAGAATACATTGCAAATGCCTCTAGAAATTATTTACCACCGCCCGTACCCACTTAGAAGCCGTCCGGGTGGATGAAACTACCCCTAAACGATAAAAATTTAATAAATGATTCAGAACCTCGACTTCTCGTTCGAGTTCCAGGATGATATTCACAGGATACATTGCAAATGCCTCTAGAAATTATTTACCACCGCCCGTACCCACTTAGAAGCCGTCGGCGTGGATGAAACTACCCCCAAATGATAAAAAATAAATAAAAAATTCAGAACATCGATTTCTCGTTCGAGTTCCAGGATGATATTCACAGAATACATTGCAAATGCCTCTAGAAATTATTTACCACCGCCCGTACCCACTTAGAAGCCGTCCGGGTGGATGAAACTACCTCTAAATGATACGAATTTAATAATTAATTCAGAACCTCGACTTCTCGTTCGAGTTCCAGGATGATATTCACAGGATACATTGCAAATACCTCTAGAAATTATTTACCACCGCCAGTACCCAGTTAGAAGCCGTCAGCGTGGATGAAACTACCCCCAAACGATAAAAAATTCAGAACCTCGACTTCTCGTTCGAGTTCCAGGATGATATTCACAGAATACATTGCAAATGCCTCTAGAAATTATTTACCACCGCCCGTACACACTTAGAAGCCGTCCGGGTGGATGAAACTACCCCTAAATGATAAAAATTTAATAAATAATTCAGAACCTCTACTTCTCGTTCGAGTTCCAGGATACATTTCAAATGCCTCTAGAAATTATTTACCACCGCCCGTACCCACTTAGAAGCCGTCGAGGTGGATGAAACTACCCCCAAACCATGAAAATATAAATCAAAGGCATCGCCTTCTCCGTTTCGAAAAATTAATTTAACCGCTGCCACCGGATGATAGTTACGTTATAACTATTTTTGTTAATGTGTTTTTTTGGAATATATCATCTTCCTGGAAATTTATTTGTATGCCTTATCTCGAAGTTTTCTATAAATTTCTTAGAACAAGTGGTAATAAAGTAGTTTAAACAAAGGCAATATTGATGGCATCAATATGATGTTCACCCTCAAATAAATCATATTCACTGGAAAAATTGCATTTTTTTGCTCTTTTTAACGATACCTGACTCGATATGATGGATACATATCTAAAGTGAATTTCCTTATTTGATTTTCATCCACCCGGACGGCTTCTAAGTGGGTACGGGCGGTGGTAAATAATTTCTAGAGGCATTTGCAATGTATTCTGAGAATATCATCCTGGAACTCGAACGAGAAGTCGAGGTTCTGAATTATTTGTTAAATTTTATCATTTAGGGGTAGTTTCATCCACCCGGACGGCTTCTAAGTGGGTACGGGCGGTGGTAAATAATTTCTAGAGGCATTTGCAATGTATCCTGTGAATATCATGCTGGAAGTCGAACGAGAAGTCGAGGTTCTGAATTTTTTATCGTTTGGGGGTAGTTTCATCCACCCCGACGGCTTCTAAGTGGGTACGGGCGGTGGTAAATAATTTCTAGAGGCATTTGCAATGTATCCTGTGAATATCATCCTGGAACTCGAACGAGAAGTCGAGGTTCTGAATTTTTTATTTATTTTCTATTGTTTGGGGGTAGTTTCATCCACCCCGACGGCTTCTAAGTGGGTACGGGCGGTGGTAAATAATTTCTAGAGGCATGTGCAATGTATCCTGTGAATATAATCCTGGAACTCGAACGAGAAGTCCAGGTTCTGAATTATTTGTTAAATTTTTATCGTTTAGGGGTAGTTTCATCCACTCGGACGGCTTCTAAGTGGGTACGGGCGGTGGTAAATAATTTCTAGAGGCATTTGCAATGTATCCTGTGAATATCATCCTGGAACTCGAACGAGAAGTCGAGGTTCTGGATTATTTATTAAATTTTTATCATTTAGGGGTAGTTTCATCCACCCGGACGGCTTCTAAGTGGGTACGGGCGGTGGTAAATAATTTCTAGAGGCATTTGCAATGTATTCTGTGAATATCATCCTGGAACTCGAACGAGAAGTCGAGGTTCTGAATTATTTGTTAAATTTTTATCGTTTAGGGGTAGTTTCATCCACCCAGACGGCTTCTAAGTGGGCACGGGCGGTGGTAAATAATTTCTAGAGACATTTGCAATGTATCCTGTGAATATCATCCTCTAAATCGAACGAGAAGTAGAGGTTCTGAATTATTTATTAAATTTTTATCATTTAGGGGTAGTTTCATCCACCCGGACGGCTTTTAAGTGGGTACGGGCGGAGGTAAATAATTTCTAGAGGCATTTGCAATGTATCCTGTGAATATCATCCTGGAACTCGAACGAGAAGTCGAGGTTCTGAAATATTTATTTATTTTTTATCGTTTAGGGGTAGTTTCATCCACCCCGACGGCTTCTAAGTGGGTACGGGGGACGGTAGTAGATTTTCAAAGACAACTATATTATATTATGCATGTTAAATTTTAAAACACAATTTGTTGCAACTACTTTCAATTTCACTA
This sequence comes from Galeruca laticollis, assembly GCA_963921935.1. NCBI lineage: Eukaryota > Metazoa > Arthropoda > Insecta > Coleoptera > Chrysomelidae > Galeruca > Galeruca laticollis. Next base: position 102,932,667 of record OY998177.1, read on the forward strand.
TTTTAACTGCTGGAAATCAACTGCTAACTTCACACCCGTGATAAGGAAAAGTTGAAATTTGTCTTAAAATGAGTTGTTTCATTTTAGCTTCACTGATGTTCCTCTGAATTTGCTTAATTACGCCCTATTCCCAACATCCTCTCTTTCTGTTGATATAAAAAATGTGTTAGGATCTCACAAATAGTGTATCTGTTCCTTTATTCCTACACTTATTAGTTCAATTCTTGAATAACTTGCTTATTCAGGCTCGCTAAATCTTAATGGCTCCATATTTTTGAGAAAAGACCAGACGTTCGATTAATTCAAGAACAAAGACCGCGACTATCCTCTTAGAAGAGTCAATGATGAACTACTATTGGTGAATAGTAAAAAAGTGACAATATCGAAGAAATTATTAATCATGATTAATTAGATGACGTGATACCATCCTGTCTTCGGTAAAAAGTGTCCTAATTGACGTTTTACTGGATATACCGAGCCCTAAAAATTTGACACGTGGTTTTTTACCGTACGAACAAAATCGCATCATGTGAGAAGGCCTCAACGACTAATAAAGAAAAGTTGAAATTCGTCTTAAAATGAGTTGTTGATTCAAAATCTCGGTTCATGGCCCATCTTTTCGAGGAAAGGTCAAATGTTCAATTCATTCCAAGATAAACGTGGCGACTATCCTCTCATTGCTTAGAAGACTCACTTTGATATATCGACAATAAAAATTTGAAATCCGTTTTTTTTACCGAACGAACAAAACCGTTTCGTGTGAATAGACCATAACGACCCTCAAGGAAAAGTTGGAATTTGTCTTAAAATGCGTTGTTTCATTTTATATTCACAATTTTCGTTGTATCCTCAAATATGCCCTATTCCCAGCATTATGTTGATTCTAAATCTAGGGTTATGGCCCATCTTTTCGAGAAAAGGTCAAACGTTTAATAGATTCCAAAACAAAGGTGCCGACTATCCTCTCATTGTTTAGAAGATTGACTTTATTATATCACTTAATACAAACTTGAGACGCGATTTTTTTCCGTATGAACAAAATCGTATCGTGTGAAAAGGCCTTAACGACTAATATGAAATTCGCATTTCTAAGAAGAAAACAAATAGTAAGATTTTAATACCTTAATGATCCTTTATTAAATTACAATGGATAAAATAATAATAAAAAGAATATTTATATATATTATTTTATGGTACAAAAATAATTTTAATGTGCTTTTAAAATCTCAAAACGAAAATTAGTTAATTTATAATAACAATAGCGTGATATATATGTACACAATTTCAAAAATTTGTTCAGATTCACTTTAAGGGCGAATTGAAAAGTTACTAAAGCATTGATATTTTTAAACTACACAACAACGTAGATTAATCACCCTTAATATAAATCTTTCCTAGTTTAGACGAATTTAAAATGTCAACATTCTTGAAATATTTTTTTATTGTATGCGAACTATATGCCTTTTGTCGGTAAAGCTTTATCTATATAATGTAACGAGATGTTTTCTTTTTTTAGCTGTTATTACTAGAAGAAATATGAACATTTTTTTTATATCTCAGATATAAGAGTTTAGCTAGAACAAACACTTTCTTCTTCAATTTTATGACGCCCAGGCTTCCAATTCCTTCATGTCATCGTCATCATCCACTTTTTCTGCAAAACAAATAATATACCTTAGAGAAACTGAATAGAGATATCTTTTTGAACAACTCCCCCCATTTTAACACATTGTGTGCCCACTGTAATCAGTAAAACCGATGGGTCAAACCGCTTTTTTGCATTATTTTGTATATATTGGCAAAATAAACATTTTTTCTGTTAATTTTATGTTTTATTTGTAACTTTTAGTTATTTTTTTGGATTTTCTTTGTGTCTCTCATATACGAGCAAACGAGCAAAAAATGCCCGACATTTTAGCTGGCCACTGGCCACGTTTCTCAAATATGATCCACGGAGGCTTTTCAGTTTTTTCCTTTTGTTGCAGTTTTGAAGATTGAAAATTGGACGGACTAGATCAGAAATAATGTTTAAACGTCGTTGAGTCTCGACATACGCCTATTTGGAGGAATCAGCAGCTGATACTGATAATGAGAGCGATGATCAGTTCGACTTTGATTCTGATGACTTTGTCAAAGATCCAGATTTTGCCATTGACACCGCAGCTTCAAAATGTCGAGTGGAGTCATCTGTTGAAGAGGGTAACGAAGAAGCCGAAATATTGAGGAAATTATTCAAGATTTAATGATGGAAGAGTCTTATATCGAAGAAGACGGACAAAATGAAGAATATGATAAAATGCCAACTTCCACCGATTGGACTGAATATGTTGGAAGACACATGAATTTCCAGTTCACGGGTCCTAGTGGTCTCCAACAAGATTTATCTCCTGGCATTTTTTCATCTCGTTGATGATAAGTTCCTAAGCCTCATTGTTACTGAAACTAACCAATTCGCCCAACAAACCATAGCATCAAAGGAGGCAAAAAGATATTCTCGCATAAAAAATGGAAACAAACCAATCCAGAAGAAATAAAAGAATTCTTGAAATTGACACTGTAAATGAGATTAGTTAGACTGATTATTAGACAACCAAGGGTGTTTATCGACTAGAAATTCCGGGAGAAACTATGTCACGTAACAGTTATCAGTTGCTGTTGAGCCTTCTGCACTTCAATAATAATAAGACAATTGAAGAAAATGGTCATCGCAGAAAGATTAAACCTCTTATGGATATCTTTCAAACCAAATTTCAGTCTATATTTTACCTTGGCAAAGATATTGTAATAGACGAAACTTTGGTATTAAAATGGAAAGACACGTGGGACGTCCGGCTACTGTCAACGAAGCTTGGTACCAGTTCATCCCCATCCCAACATTGGGAAAGATGAACCGCCTCTTGAAACACATCAGTCTGACAACGACAAAGATCCAGCTGATGCTAGCACGTCCCGTACGACCAATGAAAATTCCCAAGATCCTCCAGATGCTTCAAATGAAACAATCCCAATAAAAAAGTAAAGAAAATCATGAAAGGCAGAAGAGAAGCCAGTTGGAATTTTGGCTTACAACAAAGGCAAAGCTGGTATTGACCTGTCGGACCAAATAGCATCCTATGCCACTACACTTAGAAAGTGTGAAATGGTATAGGAAGCTAGGAATAGAATTGCTTTTGGGGGTAGCAGTAGTGAATGCTTGGGTTCTATATAAAGAGAAAATGCAGATCTGTGCTTTCCGCAAAATTTTAGCAGCAGAATTATTAAATTTGGGGGTAGCAGTAGTGAATGCTTGGGTTCTATATAAAGAGAAAATGCAAATCTGTGCTTTTCGCAAAATTTTAGCAGCCGAATTATTAAACATCGATAAAAACGTAAAAGAAAAGTTGCCGGAAAAGATCAAAAAATATCACCATTTACTTTTACTCGTCAGAATCGGGGAGAATGAGAAAAAATTCGGGCAGGTGATTGTTGTGGTACGCAAAGATTCAAAAAGAAGACGTTTAGTTGCAAAATCCAAATCACTGCCGCAAATGTGTCCAACCTGTTTCAATGACAAGCATTAATTTCATGTTTTCATCTTTTTTCTAATTTCTCTTGAAATATTAAATTTATAATTCATTTTTTTAGTTCAGTTCTAAAAATTAACCTCTGTCCGAATGACGTTTATGTTAATATTTGGTAAAATACATGATTTGTTGTGTTAGTCTTAAATTTCCAATTTTGTTCGAACCAAGACTGATAATATGTTCACCAGAGGCCACGCTCGGGATCCCCATTTAAAATACACGTCAGCAGATAACATGTTTGATATACATGGCCAGAGAGTGAGCAATGTGTCTCTCCAAAATATTGGTGTCTCTCATATAAGAGCGGTATGACAAGCAATGAGGTAAGTCGAAAAAATCCTATTTTACCATATTTTCAGACTAGTTTACTTTCATATTTGGTTTATTGTCCTCCCCTTCTTGGTAACTACCCCCCTAAAGAGTGTGTTCCATTCTTTTTATCATAGATTCGCTCTTTGAGAAAAATCCCCTACAATGTGAACCTACTATAGACCATATGTATGTGGAATTTTTTTTACAAATGTACCAGTATTCCCCATTTTAAGGAGAAACATGTTTTCAGACTCGCTTACTTTCAGATTGCCTTTTATCCTCCCCTTCTAGGTAATTCTCCTAAGAAACAATTTCGATTTTTTTTATCAGATTCAGCCTTTGAAAAAAATCCCCTGAAATATGAACCGACTCTTGACCATATTTTAGTCTGCGATTTTTTTATCAAAAGAACTGGTATTCCCAATTTTAAAGAAAATTTTTCCATTTTACCACATTTTCAGATTCGTTTCATTTCAGATTTGGCTTTGTACCCTCCCCTTCTTGGTAACTCCTCACCTCAGGAAGACTTTCGATTTTTTTTATCGTAGATTCACCTTTTAAGAGAAATTCCCTAGAATAAGAGCGTACTTTCGATCATATCTTAAGTCTGTGCGATTTTTCAAGCAGTCCCACGTTTTCCCGAAGAATTCGACTTCCTCAACAGAAAAACGTTTGTTTAAATCAATTATTCTCATTAAAAGTACCAGTATTTATCATATTTTCTCACCTAGAAGATTTAATACGCACAACTTTCGAATTATCGACAAATAGTTCCAAAAAAACACGAATACGAATATAGAAAAGTGTTTTGAGTAATAGTTGATGTTTTGCTGGATATTTTTAGCAATAAATATTTGAGAAACGGTTTTTTTACCTCATGAACAAAACCGTATCGTGTGAAACGATCAAGAGTAATATGCATTAAATATATGAGACACAGTTTTTTAACGTACAACAAAACCATATCGTGTGAAAATACCTTAATGACTAATAAGGAAAACTTTGAAGACGCCTTTCTAATAAGAATAAGAAAAGTTCCATTAACAGTAAAATTTTAGATTTGCAGTAAATAGACGAGATTAACGGAGTGCGTTAAAAAGTAGTTTTGAACAATAAAAACAATTTACCTTAGTTAAAATAGATAAGTTGCAATCATTTTAGTGGGTGAAAAAAACCAACTAGAAGAAAACTGAGAAATATGTAGAAGTATTCGAATTTGCTGTGGATATCTGACCAGTATACATATATTTGAAGCTGAATTCTGAGAACCACCAATGGAGATAAGGATTTGCAGTAAAACTTATATCTAAAAATAATATAATAAGTTAAGCACTAGTCACATATACTGGACTCACAAGGAAAACCCCCTATTGATAGATAGGGACAAAGAATATAAACAAGTCATACATCATTTAGAATGTTTTACAGGTCACATAACACAATATGAAATATTTGATAATCACATTGGACAAATGGACAAATTATGAACAGTTATTCAAGGTAATACTGGATGCGCAGTATAATACAGAAACAAAAATAGAAATAAGGCATACACATTCCCAGAGCACTCTTCAATATTCACACCGAAACTCACCGCAATAAGAGAAGCATTGAAAATGTGCCTAAACTCATATAAAACAAATTTCTTGATTTTCACAGATAGTAGAAGCTCACTAGAAAAAATAAAAACCACAACAATTACAACAGTTAAAAATCACTTGACTTGACAATAAAAATATTTATTTAGTGTGGATTAAAGCACACGTAGATATCAAGGGCTTGTTAGCAAAGAAGGGTAGTCTTTGCTGACTAGTCAGAAATAAAACTCAAAATATTGGGGTTTGTAGCAGAAGGAAAGAGAGGAAATCTTTTTGGACTACTCCTAGGAGTTACTTAGTTTTGTTTACCTCATGAAATGTAAGAAGTATTCCTCTCTGTAAACCTGCAGTCACACTCCTGGTGTAGGACATGTACTACTGTTTTAATCTTTTTGTGTTGAGAAGTGTTGTTTATTATATTCAGTTTACTCTTGTGATATGGACCTTTTTACTTCTAGGGGATGCAATATATTAAATTTACTTCAGTCAAATAAAGAGAATTCAAAAAAAAATATAGGTATGTTAAGCTCTTTACTATCATAACCAATTAAACTTAGCATTGTAAAAACATTATTTTACTCGAGGCTAATTATTTCATTGTAACAATATAACCAATACTGACAAAAATATTACTACCCAAACAAGTTACTCAGGGTCTTTTCTCAGAATGACTCATATCTTTTTATTTCAGTCTCGTTTGAAAATTATGAAGAAAACAAGAATAATGGAGAGTACATTGGTGACAGTTGGATAAGCATTGATGACTCTGACAAAGACAAACATTATTTATCAAATAGTGAGTCAAGCTCCTCAGATTTTGATACTTGTAAGCCCTCTACTTCAAATGAGGTAAGGAAAAAATTGAGCAACGTAATAAATCATGATCTGGAGAAAGATTTATACCTTACAAAAGATGATGAGTCAGTTGTAGCAACTCCTGTGGTCAAGCAGGATAACCACAAGAATTCCTTAAGACAATTTAAAAATAAAAAACATCTATTGGACACAAAGGGAGAAAAAGAGTGAGACATTCAGATGCCTGGATTTGCAATGTAGGTAAACAAAAGTTGGCTGGAGGCCAAGAGTATATTAGCAAGAAAGGTAAAACTGTACCTGCTAAGGCAATGAAACCACCATGTTATTGACGTTTGAAGTGCTATGAGAGGTTGAGTTGCAATGAAAGATCAGGTATTTTCAAAAATTTTTCGGACAAAGAAAAAAGCTCTAATATGAAGGGACCATTCATTTTATCGTGCTTAAATAGCTTTCCTATTGAGAGTTCAAGAAAGTGACAAAATGTTCATAAAAAGCTAAAGATAATAGTATAAATAACTATTTTACAGTTAACGGTAACAAAATTAATGTGTACAAGTTAATGTTTTTAAACACTCTTGCAATTTCCAATAGGTGGTAAATTGTTAAAAAAATTGCCAGCCAGGAGGTGCAGTCGAACTTGACCAGAGACGGAAAAGCACTCCAACAAACAAAATACCACAAGAATATATAAATAATGTTGTTCAACATATCTCTTCCATCCCTTCTTATGAGAGCCATTATTGTATAGCACTTGAGCCCTCATGTAAATAAAGAGAAAATGTATAACTTATACCTCCAGTTTTGCAAAGAAAACAACCATACATGAAGGACTTACTGCTACAAAATGGAAATATTTTGAAGTTTTTGATAAAAACTTTAAGTTATATTTCAAGCCTCTAGAGGTAGACGCCTGTGATAGCTGTGAGATAGCTGTTTAAGCCAGGTAGACAGAGGCAACCTAAATGCTGAATATGACGCACACCTTACTGAAGCAAATAAAAGGTACAATTTAAAGAGCAATGATACCAAAACGGTAAAAACAAAGTTTTAATTGACGACTTTCAAAAGAGTTTGCCTACACTTTTAATGACAAATGGGTTAAGTTTCTATAAATGCAAACTTTGGAATCTGAATTATACTCTTTATGATTCATTCAATAAAATTGTATACTGCATAATGTGGGACGTTTCTAAAACTAGTAAAGGTCGACAAGAAATTTCATCAGCTACTTTAAAATGGGCCGACAGTATAATTCCTACTTCAAATGTAAACAAAATAACACTGGTAAGATAATTGCTTTGGCCAATATAAAAAAATAAAAATATTTCCATTATACTGTGTTTTCTGGATTATCGAAAAATATCCTCAACTACAATGTGTCAATATAAAGTCCCTTTTACAAGGACACACTCATATGGAAGCGGATACCGTCAATGCTTGACAACCTGACGATCCTCATCACCTGGGACCGGCAGCAAATGGTCCGCTACTGCAACTATCATGTATACAACATAAAACAAGATGCTTTTAAGCAATTTAATGCACTAATATTCCAATTAAGGAAGCTGTCCCAATATTTCAACATAAATAGTTTTTGCTATATGTTTTTTAAGGACCTTCCAAAAACCAATGATATAACCCGAAACTATTCAACCAGTGATTCATTTATTTATTTGTTTACGGGCAAGCCCAAGACGGTTAAAATTACAGTGCTATGAAAATGATATGACAACACAACAACATAAATTAAGATATAATATAAAATAGTTAAAGACAGTAACAATACATTAAATGGTAAAAAGGGAGATAACACTACAGTATAAATGAAAGCTAAAAACTGCAAGTAATCAGAGCGCAAGGTCCAACATATGGTTGTTTAATCGGTGAGCTGAAGTATGAAAAATTTAACGGACGGCTAATGAGTGGGCTAATCTAAGAACTCTAGGGATAAAACTGTTAAATGCATAGTTAGATCTATGGAAAGAAACAAAAAGTTTGTACCTGCTTTGCAGGACAAGTGGTTGCAACTAAGTATATCTTTGAGAGCATTTCGGGGCTGTTACACAGTCCATTGATAAATTTAAATAGCAGTATTAAATCTCTTTGTTTTCTGCGAACCTCAAGAGAAGAAATATTTAATATGTGCTCCAAAAAAACATAGTCATGGTAAACATGCAACTTAAAGGAAATATACTGCAAGTAGTTGTGCTGAACAGCTTCTAGTTTAAGTTTATATGTAACATAATGTGGATTCCAAACCAAAGAACAGTAATCAAGGTGTGTTCTAACCATAGAGCAATAGAGGGATTTAACAGCAATGATGTTTGTGAAATCACAAGTGATTCTCTTTATAAAGCCAAGCGTCTTCATTGACTTCTGGGTGACAGTGGAGATGTGAGATTTGAAACTGAGTGTGGAGTCGAGGATTACTCCTAGATCTTTAATTTGAGAAACAGAGTCTAAAGATACATTATTAATTTTATATCCAAACACAATTGGGTGGTGTATTCGATAAAAATGCATAATGTGGCATTTGGATGATTTCAAACTCATTCCATTTAGTGTACACCAATCAGATAGTGGTCCCAGATGGGAACCCTGTGGAACACCTGAAGTTACAGGAAAATTATAGGAATAGTAGTATTTAACTCTGACCATTTGTGACCTTTCTGTTAGATAGCTACCCAACCAACACAATACAAGACCGTCAACACCATACAAATAAAGTTTATGAAGCAAAAGCTCGTGATTTACTCTGTCAAAAGCCTTGGAAAAATCAGTGTACACTGAGTCAACCTGTAAGCCCCTCTCCAAAGCATCGGACAAGAAATCAACATATGAAACCAGACCCAATTGTGTTGACCTTTTTGAACTGAAGACAAATTGATCGGATTCAATAATTGAGGAGTAGTCGTAAGTAAGATAGTCCGAAATGATGGACTCAAAAACTTTGGGAATTATGCTAAGGATGGATATAGGACGATAATTGCTGATGTCACATTTTCGACCTGATTTATAAATTGGAGTGACATATGAAGTTTTCCAATGGTCTGGAAAATCACCTGTGGAGGACTTATTAAATATATGAAAGAGTGGGCGACAGAATAAAGCTAAATTTTCTAAGAAAGGAGGGGGAATCCCATCAGGACCAGGACCCTTATAGATATCAAGTTTTGATAGCTTTTCGTAGATGTTTGAAATCTCAACATGGAAAGAGGATACATTAATCTGTGAAGAGATGTGGACATCATGTGTATCAAGGGATTGATTTATGTAAACTGAATAGAAATGTTTTGTAAATAGATTAGCAATATCATTCCCATTACGAGCAGTACAATCCCCAAGAGTCATTTTATCAGGTATAGTGTTATTTTCCCTTTTACTGTTTACAAATCTCCAAAAAGACTTAGCATTATTAATAACAGAATGTTCAGTGAATTGAATGTAATTTGCATAATATTGTTTAGATAAAAATTTACAACTAGATCTTAATTTGCTAAATACTGAATAGCTTTCGTGACATCTAGTGCTCTTATAGATCTTGTGAGCTGCTTTTTTTCTCATACAATAGTCTCTTCAGTTCAGGGGAATACCAGCATGGAAACTTCCCTACACAGACCTTTTTTAGTGGAACACAGTCATCAATGATGGCATATAGCAAGTCATAAAATACAGCAATCATCTCAGGGAGCTTTTTATCCTGTAGCGCACCATCTCAATCAATTGATTCTAGGAATGGACGCATATTAGCATAGTCAGCGAGATGGAAATCGTAGTAGTACTCTTCACCAAATGTGTCTCCATTTACAATCTTGAGAGGTAAATTACGTTCAAGTGGAGGATGGTGGTGGATCTGTGGAATTAAGATATCTTCGGCCTTTTGTACTGTAAGTACCAATGGTGATAAAATAAGATCAAGTAGAACTCCTCTATCATTAGTTATAGGATTGGAATAGGTTGAGGAAAGCACAGATATTAGACACGATTTCGATAGAATTGACTTCAGACGGAGATGCCATGGGTAGATTAAAATCACCAAACAGGAAGAGATTTGCATTTGCATACTGCTCACTGGTTGCTAGTAGCTGATTAAAGTATGATTGATATAAAGTGGGTTGAGATTTAGGTGGGAAATACACAGTACCCAAAATAAATTTAATGTTAAGGAGAACTAATAGCTATTCAATTGATGGATCAGAATAAATCAGACTAGAAGAAAAAGTTTTCTTGATGGCAATCAATACACCTCTACCTCAGCTAAAAACACTGGTTAGAATTGAACAATCAGTTCTGTATACATTATAATTGAGTAATCAAAGTTCAGCATCTGTAAATTCATCAGTTAGCCATGTTTCTGTGAAAATGATGATATCATAAGAACAATTACAAACATTTAGGCTAATGCCGGTAAGTTTGGTCCGGAGTCCTCTAATATTTTGGTAGTATAATGAAAGGATGATGACTAAAATGATTTTTATTACAGTGAAATGTTCTTTGACAAATAGGGGGCGTTCAAGTATTACGTAACACAATTTTTGACCCTCCCTTACCCCAATGAAATGCGCCATAACGTTTTTCTGCATCATCTCCCCCTCCCAAAATGTTACTTATATCCAAGCAACCATTTCTACCTGAAAGTCACAATTATGTTGTGCAAAGTACCGGAAAGTTTCTAAAATACCTTTGGTATTGTTTTAATTGTTTGCAGTAATTATAAATAATACAAGAGATTTCTAACTTGCAATATGTGCGTATATTGTTCATTTTATTTACTCATATTGTTATTTAATAAACAATCACACAATAAACATTTGCTTAAGTTGGAAATAAGTTAGAAGGCACTCAAATTTGTCCTAATACATTTTTACTACTATCTCACATTAAATTAAGCCATTTTCCTGATTTGACCCTGTCCTTACATACATCTTTGGCTTGATCCACCATTGTCTTATACATTCTTATTCGTGGCCTTCACCTTGAATTTTCGTATAACACAATTTTTATGTTCTATAAAGCTTTCTTTAGCCTTTTTCCACATTACGTTGGCATTTTTTTGCACAGTTGTGCTAGCAAGTCAGCATGACAGCCTTTATGGGCCAAGAACAGCTGATGATGTAAATCTTCCTCTTTTGAGGACATCACAGTATGAACTCACTTTAACAGCACTGATTACAATAATGTGCTTCTGCATATTACGTGTTTAAAACACTAATGAATACTGACAACGTAAACAAAATGACAAAATGAAAATAACGTACAATACAGTTGAGGGATTCCCCGTAAAACATAAACGAAAAGGATTGTCAAATTGGAATATTATAATTCCCTAGTTTTTTAATTGAGTAAACAAAAACAATGCTACTTAATGCAAGACCCCCTCCACCAAATTGTGTTATGTAATACTTGAATGCCCCCTTAGTACTTTTGAACAACTACTACTGTACTGATGTTTATGTACATTATTTTTTGAAAATGTTTTGTTCACTAACAAACTAATTATATTATCAATATTTATGCTTGGCCTATTATTATTCTTGTAACTATTAAAAAAACAATAAAAGTATGATCAATAATGGAAATACTTTTTTAAAAAGTAATAATATTGTTACATTATGTCCATAAAACATCATTTATATCAAGAAGTATACAACACGGTCCACAAAATAGGTGATATTTTAGGTAAATTGTCATAAATACTATCATCAATACTTACAATTAAGTACTTATGCATTGTGAATGATAATAACAATGTGTTGACATTTGCTTTAAGCTGTTTCTATAAGTAATGAAGAAACAAATTTTAATAGTACAAATTTATTGAAAATTGGCTCTCCTGAACAAATACACAAAAATGTGACATGGTGTCCTTTACATCTGGGGTACAGATATGTATGAGTGTGCATACATAGGATAGAAAAGTAGAAAAAGAAATATTTGAATTTACAACAGAAAAACAGTGAAATCAATTGAAATAGGTTAATCACTCTTACTAGGAAAATTGACAAAGCATAAGCTAATAATGATTCCCTTGAATACTTTACATGATACGAAAATCTTGCCAGTTGGCAATAGCCAGTGCCTAGTGTTAAAAAAAAAGTTTCGTTAAACACTAGTCCTCCTCCCAGATGTTGAAAATTATACGATCATACCTTATATGACCTTTTTAATCATCAAACAAGTTCAAAATCATTCTTAAATTATGATCATTGACCTCAGTGTCATTGTCTTAATGTCGATGAACCACTATTTATATAAAATTTTAATAAACTCAAGTTTTGTATCAAATTGTATGCAAATAACACTTACTAGCTGCCGGTTTGATTGGTTTATTGGCGATCGCTTCAGCTGGCACAGACGGGAGTTCTGCTGGACCAGGTACTTTCAGTAGATCTTCTTCTAATCCCTCTTGTTCTAGTTTATCTAATTCGGCTTCTAATTCATCCTCGTCTAAATCATCGGAGAATCCTACTGGGTTACTAATGGCATTAGTAATTTCACTGGCGATGTCGTGTTGTTCAGCTATGTCATCCATAATATCGTGAACATCGTCCACGTTTCTGAAAATAATAAAATTGCAAAAAATTATCCAAATATGTATCATTTATCAGAACTTACAAGTTTTTGTGAGCTTTCTTGAGTGCGTCAGCTGCGTTTTTCATTGAGTCTAGTACAGCAGTATTTGTACTGGCGCCCTCGAGAGCTTCTCTTTGCATTTCAATTGTGGTAAGGGTTCCATCTATTTGCAATTGGGTTTTTTCTAATCTTTTCTTTTTTTTGAGAGCTTGAAGAGCGACTAAAAGACAACAAATTAACTAGTTCACTACGTATTATAGACAGGATAACGTATTATCCTTGAATAATGGTTCTTTCAATGAAGTTGAAATGTGATGTTTTACCTATGAATCATTTGATAAATTATGGATATCTACTTAAATTATTATGATGTATAATTAACGATTACTAGTTTATAATAATTAATATACAAACCTCTCTTATTTTTGGCTGCATTTTTTTTCGCAAGTAATGTGTATTCTTCAATCTTCTTTTCTAAAAAATCTTGTTTCTTAATCAGCATCTCTTCGGTTTCTCGAAGTTTTTGAATAGCTTCTCCAGGCGTAGGGCCGACGTCTTCTTTTTTGCCACCGAAAAGTTTCCCGAAAAAGCTCATTTTCTATTTTAAATAGTAACAAAATAAGAAATAAACCACCGACCCTCTAAAATTAGTCACCAGTGAAAATAGACAAAGTTGACATTTAACTGACGTATAACGTCACATACAAGAAATACCAACTTTAATGGGCAGAATCGATTAAATCCTAATATCGAATATTTTTTAGTTTTATTTTTGTTCTATTATTATATATCATTTCAATTTACTTGAATTTTCTTGGAAGAATACTATTTCATATAAATATGATAGATCAATATCCACAGATATATCCATGTCAATCTCAAAATCCAAATACCTACCTATTTCAGTTCAGACTCTCTAAATATATCGAGATTTTAAGAAATCGAGTACATTTCGATTCTCAAGATTCAGCTCCAAATCCCAAAATGGTAAATGGTGTTCACAATTGTTTGAGGTTTGAGTTTGACCCATGTTTTTCTTATTCTTAAAAAACTTAAATACATTAAATTTATATTGTTTGGAAGCGACTTTTTATTAACATTAATATTTATTTCGGTAAGTGTTTATATTTATATTGTTATTAATTATTAGGAAATGCTAAGAAACTTTACTTTCGGAGTAATCAAACTAATTTTTTCAATAAATGTTGTAAAATTGGAAATTGTTAGCATAAACAGTTATTATTTTACGCTGAAATCAACAAATTTGCAGTGCCACTAACGTTTTATTAAATACAGTGTAAGCTAATTGAAAATAATAAAACCTAACCTAATCTAATATAATCAATTTCAATATATGAGTATAGAAATGAATATTTTTATAAAAATTGTACCATAGGAATTATTTTGATTATTATCTCGTGAATTGTGGATCATTACATGCATAATTATAGCATAATATTTCATACGGTTTGTTTACTTGCTGATATCATAAAAGATTATTATTTATTGTTATAGTTATGTCGAGAGCAACAAAAAGGAAGCATGTACTCTTAGAAGCATTCAAAGATGATTATTCGCCTCCGTCAAAAAATCAACAAATTGTCAGGGTACTGAGGAGTAGAGGCAACAATTTACATGAAGTAGAAGCAGCGGATAAATCTGTTTTTCTTGCATCTATGCCGACAAAATTTAGAAAGAATATGTGGGTGAAAAGGGGCGATTTCGTAATTACAGAGCCGATTGAAGAAGGATGCAAAGTGAAAGCTGAAATCGTTAGGATTCTGACACCGCAACACATCAAATACTTCAAAACCGATAATGTGTGGCCAAAAGAATTCGATGAAGAAGAAGAAGAGAAAAAAGTTGAAGATGATGATGATATATTTGTGAATCCAAATAGGCCTGTTGTAGATACAGATTCAGACGTGAGCAGTGATTCAGATTCTGAGAAAGAATCTAGTGAAGAAAGTGAATGAAAAATTGTGTAAATAAAAAATATTAATTAGCTATAATTATTATTTATTTTTTTATAATAGAGAAAATAATATACATATTATTATATTTTTGTGTTTTTTTGGGGAATAAAAAAATTACAGGGTTAAGTGAAAAAATTCAATAAAATATTTTTAAATGTCCCGAATTCGTTTTGGAATAAATTATGGATAATTAGGGTGGCAAATATATTCAAATTAACTTAATTAGATAATGATTATTATGTTCAAACACGTCGTTCTTCCTTTGTAGATAAGTAAATCACAGACAACAGCAGTTGCCAAGTGACAAGTACACCCCCACAAAAACCACCACCACACTGAAAAAGCCCAATACAAATTGTCTAGGGCATGTAATCAATGTCAATCCAAGAAAAGTCATTCTATATATACAGTCATTTTTTCTCATACAAAATGTCAATTTTCAAATGGCGGAAAAAATGGATCTTGTGTTCACCGATCACGATGGAATTCTGTCAGTTGACTCGGGGCGCTGAGGTGATGCTACAGTAAAATGTTCATCCTACTAGCTGAGCTACAGGTAACCTATTTTATTTATATTATAAGTTTTGTGCAGTTGTACTTTCTCTAGTATAAGTCACGCATTCTGATCACCGAGAGTAGTGGAGCTATAATTTGCACTCTTGTTAATTCAGACTAACAGTATGTCAGTGTAATCAATTTGTGTTTCAATAGTATTGCCATTTTTTGATGGTGAAAAATAAATATTGGTAAAAGTCATAATTAGTTTCTCTGGGGTTTTTACTAGTTTATTTTGGAACTACCACAATATCTATATACTATATATTTTAGGAAGTCCTTTCAGACAGGTAGTTTGATTGTGAATTCAACATTTTGGAAGTCCCACCGAGATAGATGGATAATTATCAAATCAAAGTCAGGATGGATCATGGAAACAAGCAAGGCGTCCAGCCCAGGGTTGCCAGATGTCCGGGATATCCGGAAAAATTCCGGAATTCAATAGGTTGTCCCGGATCCCGAAATTTCATTATTCTGCCCCGGAAAGCTATTTGGATTTCCAGAGTCTCTAAAAATTGAAGATGCGGTAGATACGTATACCCTTTATTCTAATTTTTCATAACTGTGTTGATTTAGTGTACGACTCAAAGATATACTAAATCATCAAATTAGGGCTCATTTTAGAATGAATCAAAGTAAAGATTTTATAAATGTGTGTGATTTGTTTTATCGATTCCAATTAGTAATACATTTTGTGATAAGAGAGATAATATTTAGCAATATGAATAATTTGTGGACAAAAGTAGGAAATGGAATGTTTATCGATCTTGTGAATGGTGAGCTTCAAATTCGAAGTAATTTCAATGATTCCTGTCCAGAATTTTTGTCCTTTAAAAATGGGCTGAAGGCAAACAGAATAGCTTTTAAAACTTGTCAAATCTGTCCTTCAAATGTTGAGGAGTAAGATTAACTATACCAATGAGTGATTCTTCCTTTTTTTGTATACACAATATGTTTAGTTTATTGTAGGTTCCGCCTTACTGTACTTTGTTAAGCTAATAGATATCGCTGAATTAGATATTCTAAATGAAATGGAATTTGAAGAAGCTGAAGCTTTGGATAATATAAACCACAGATATGACTTACAACTATATACTGAGTATTGTTCAGACTCAGTTTCTAGAAAGTCCGTACTCAAAATTTTACATATTAATATTCGTAGTGCACGAAAAAACTTTGAATCTTTCTTAACTTTTCTTGAAACTTTTCAACTGAAAGACTTTGATATAATAATTTTTGGTGAAACAAGAAATATCATTAATACAAATAATTATACAATCCCAGGTTTCTAGACATTTTCTAATAACAGTAAAAATAATCAGAATGATGGAATACTTGTTTTTATTAGAGATCATATCAACTTCAATATAGAGAATATCATTCTGCCACAAAGTAATGTCACCATTACTAACATAACCTTTAAAGTATACAATGTGGATTATTCAGTTTTGACATGTTATAGGGCTCCCTCTATTAGCGATAACTTATTTCTGTCGGATCTGGAATCCTTTCTATTTAATTTGAATAAGAAAAATATAGATATTTTCTTGGGTGACACAAATTTTAATATACTCAATCCAACTAAACCCACTACAAATAGCTATATATCTATGATGTCATTTTTTGGTTTTGAATCTTACATTAACTCATATACCAGAGTGACTCCAGAAAGCAGAACTTGTATTGATCACATGTTTATAAGAAAAAACAGAAATGAATAAGCTTGTTTATGATTCATTCGTTATAGATACTGATGTCACTAATCACTTCCCAATATACTTAGATATTAGTTTTGCTCAAAACATTATTACTTCAAAGAAAAGCATAGAAGAGAAAACGGTTAGGACGCTTGACGAAATTAAATTCGAAAGCAAATTAAGTACAATAAAATGGAATAATGTGATTTCTGAAATCGATCCAGATCTGCGTATCAAAAATTTATAGATACTTTTACAAACACATATAAAGAATGTCACAATACAAAAACATTATCTATTCCAGTACATAAAAAACTTAAGCCGTGGATCACTAATGGCATCATTCAATCGGTAAAACATAGAGACAAATTGAAAAAGTAAATAGTAGTTAATAATAAAAATGATAATGATTTACTTCGGAAATATAGAAATTATAGAAACAATCTTAACAAGATTATGCAAATTATGAAACATGACTATTATAAAAAACTAATCAATGATAATGCTAACGATATGAAAAAAATCTATAAAATACTATCTGATGCAACAAATGAAAATAAAACTAATAATGATGTCAATATACTCAATCAAAATAACAAGCCATTCAATAATGATAAGGAAATGGCTAATTTTTGCAACAACTACTTTATTAACATAGGACTGAATATGGCCAAAAAAATAAAACAACCGACTTCAGGCATCATTATGAATTATCCAAATCCAATAAATTCCATGGCTTTAAAGCCTGTCACTAACACAGAACTTATTATGCATATTAATAGTTTAAAGAATAATAGTGTTCCAGGTATGGTATTCCATCACGGATAATAAAGACATATCACAAATACCTGTTAGACCCTTTAGTTCGTATTATAAATAACATTTTTTTAACCGGTAAGGTCCCAATGTCTTTCAAAATATCTACTGTTACACCTATTTTCAAAAAAGATAGCAAAACTGATATGGCCAATTATCGACCCATAAGTGTTATTTCTAACTTTGCAAAAATTTTTGAAAAAAGTATAAAAAGTCGATTATTTGATTATCTAACCTTCAATAATATATTAAATAACAATCAGTTTGGTTTCATGAAAGGGGTCAGTACAGCTGATGCTATATACGAACTAATCAATAATGTAAAAAATGGACTTGACCATAATGAAAAAATGATTGCAGTTTTTCTGGACCTTGCAAGGGCGTTCGACACAGTACATCATCGGCAGCTCATTGATGTCCTTGAGCACTATGGTATCAGAGGTGTTGTACTGGATGTTTTTGAAAATTACCTGGGGTAAAGAAATCAAATGGTGAAAATCAGAAAAGAGTATAGTGACCCTTTGAACATTAAAATTGGAATACCATAGGGTACAGTCCTTCGTCCATTACTTTTTATTATATATATTAACTCCCTACTGAAATTGGAAATAAGTGGCGTCTCCATTTCGTATGCAGATGATACAGTCTTACTGTTTAAGGCAAGGAACTGGCAAACTGTTGCAGATACATTTATTAGGGGTTTCAAAAAGGTCAAATATTGGCTTGAGTATGGCAAATTAACTTTACTTCACTGAATGATGCAAACAGTCCAAAATTTAATTGTATCAAAATGAATGACTCTGATATTATTTGGGAAACTAACACCATAAAATACCTGGGCATTAAAATTGACAAAAATTTGAAGTGGACCGAACATATTCAATATTTAACGAATAAAATTAGGCGTGTGATACATAAATTTTATATCATTCGCAGAATTTTACCTCAAAAACTGCTTCTGCAAGTTTATAAGTCTTTAGTGGAGTCACTCTTGAGATATGGTAATATTGTTTGGGGAGGGCTATATAACAATGCACTAAAACAATTAAATGTCATACAGAATTATATTCTGCGTATAATCTTCTTTAAAGATAAGCTCTATTCAACCAGTCTATTATATAATGAAAATATCTTGAATGTTCGATGTTTATATTACGTAAGTAACTGTATATTTTATTTTAAATTAAAAACAAAAAATTTCTTAAATCATCAATACCAAACAAGACATAATACAAGTGATATGATCTTCGTACCATTTAGAAGATATGATGCTAACCAAAGGTTTGCTACCGTTTTGGCACCAAAAATTTTCAATTCTTTACCAAACACAATAAAATCAACAACCAAATATAAGACATTTGTCAGTCTGTGTATAAGAAATACATATATGAAAATAGAGAGTACCTAGATGAACTGTTGTAGTATATGGTGGTGAATGATCTTTTTTCTTTTTTTCAATTCGGATATTATTTATTGTAAGGCAATTTAATGGTTGTATTTCGTTTGAAATGTATTTATTTCAACTGCACATACAAGTGTTAAGTCACTTAGGTGCATTATAAATAACTGGTGTTATAGTGGGAATTGCGCAGCTCTGAACTTTTTATACCAAGTATTGTTACTATTGTTATTGGAAATTAAGTATATTGTATTTTCTATATCACAATAAATAAATAAGTTAATGTCGATAAATATAAGTGGTAGTTAATTATGTACCTTCGATCGTTTATGTTTTCAATTCATTTTGTGTTTATATTAATAAAAGAAGTTAGTTTTTTCACCCAGCAAACATCAATGAGCGGTGTAAATAGACGGGCCATAGATGTTAACTACGGTTAGATGTCGGCAGCGGCACAGCGATGTCGGTAAATAATTGGAATGATATCAGTTTTGCCGCATTGGCTGAACATACGCGTATTTATGGTGGATGTTTGTAATTTAGCCACAAATTACCCGTTGAAAATTTGCGATAGTCGCGCCGATGTCGTTTTGACACAGTATGCATGCGACAATTTTATTAGACAGATATGTCCGGAAACACAGAAAAGTAAGTACATACATCATTTGTTGCATCATATACCATCATAATATATGTTTCCTCTAGAAAACCCCTGCATAATATCTCAAAGAGCACTCGTCAAAAACAGCGTCTTCCGAAAAATGCTGTTAAGGATATAATCTCCACTGTAGAGGCTGAGGTTATAATAGACAATATATCTCGTAGAAGTAATAATCTTTGTGTTGATAGTGAGCCCGGACCCAGTAAAGCTCTTGGTGAACATATTTTTTTATTTTTATTTATTTATATATATATATATATATTTTATATGGAATATTTTTTTTTATTTTTCATTATATTTCTTTGTTTTAGTCGTTCATTGTTCAACCTATAAGTATATGTATAGCCTGTATATTTGCGTAAATCATTGATTAAGCCCCAACAGTGGGATGCCGGCGGTTGATTAGTAGGATACCCGCAATCGCGCCATAATCTGTACAATGCAATATCAGTTCACCCTAACTTAGCCAATCCGCTAAAGTCCCGCTATGTAACGAAGCGGGTGGTAGTCTGGAGGTCTACTGGTGGCCATTGCGACACGGGCTAGCCGAGCCGGCGACGTATCATAATTGTGGCCCACTTATGTTGTCCGTCGGTTGTTTTTAAAGTGCCTCTAGAGGCCCACGTGTAACATGTTTGCTGGGCAATATCGCAAATGCGTATTTTGGGGGGTGGGGTTTAATAAATAACCCTCCATGTAATATAGGAACACCTGATTTAAAAAAAAGTTATGTAAATTTTAAAGGATATTTTTTGGTGGTCTCTGATCTCCGTCCAGGATTCCGCGTTTGCTATCCCGGAATTTAGCCACCCCAATCTGGCAACCCTAGTCCAGTCAGATCTCAGTTAACGATGCTCATCAACGACTGCAAGGCGTTAGTGGAAGCAGATTTTATCAATAAGGCATCTCTTCAAATTAAGTTAAGACAATCCATGCCGACTTGGAGGAGCATGATACTAGAGCCATCGATAAGATGTTTGACGACGCTGCACATGACCAGGAATACCAGACCATAACAGACTACAAGGAATCATTCATGGAAATCAAGCTGAACATTCAAACAGTGCTACATCCTATAGCCAGTCCAGCGAATTCAGATTTAAAAGTGCCAGTTCATTGCGTGAATACAAGAAACAAAAGAACTTTAAGTTATCGAGGATTGAGCTGCGAAAATTTGAAGGGAACCTGAAAAGATGGTTAGGGTGGTGGAGTCAATTTCAGAAAATTCATGATGATGAAGATATT
This sequence comes from Galeruca laticollis, assembly GCA_963921935.1. Lineage (NCBI taxonomy): Eukaryota > Metazoa > Arthropoda > Insecta > Coleoptera > Chrysomelidae > Galeruca > Galeruca laticollis. The sequence continues at coordinate 102,953,878 of OY998177.1, forward strand.
CACGCGTCAGACAAAATACATTATCTCTTTCAATCCATGGAATGGGGCAGTGAACCTCAAGAGATTGTCAGTAGTTACCCATAGGTAGTCGCTAATTACCCAAAAGTTGTGGAGGCACTTAAGGAGCGTTTTGAGCGCGAAGATCTTCTACTCCTAGTTTGCGTGATCGAACTACTCACATTGGTAATCTCGAACGTGACCGCCAAAGATAAGTTACCATTAGCTAACCTGTATACAAAACTGGAATCTCATCTCCGATCGCTGGCGGCACTCAACCTTTATAAGGGGCTTCTTGCCACCATCCTTGTCCGGCTGGTCGAATTCAGCTTATCAGGGGAGATCCTTAGAGCGTGGCAAAGAAATCAACAAGTTAGACTTGATGGATCCACCATGCAACCACCGATATCTCGTTTAGTCCTATTGATGCAGTTCATCAAGCAAGAAGTGCAAAGCGAGCAGCAAATTATGCTGGCTCAAACTGGATTTGGAAATATCTCTACCCGAAGTGATGACAAGAAGAAGAAAAACAAGAAGGCATCATCGGTGGGCAGGGTTCGGAGGATATATATCAAGTTATATATCATGATATTTATAACTTGATATATATCCGATATATTCGACAATTTCATTTATTAAATTAAAAATGTTTTTCACAATTCTAATCATCCGAAAATGTCTCAATACGCCACTGTACAAAATTATAATTACTGTAGGGATTCATTCGGCTACCATTACCAAGAGACAAGTACCCAGCATTCTATCATAGGTGTTTGATCCCATTGGTTTCACCTGTCAAACATTAGCACTACCAAAATTACTTCTGCAAAATTCATGGATCACAAAAATTGGATGGGAAGAGTCAATGCCTGAGGAAATGCAAAAGATATTTAAGCAGTGGAAGAAGGGAATGAGTCAATTACGCCAAATCAAAATACCACGTCTCATTGAGCTTCTACCATCCACCAGACGAGAAGTGCACACATTTTGTGACGCAAGCTCAGATTTTAACGCAAGTGTGTGTTTTATGCGATCCGAGAACAATAACCACATCAACGTCCAATTGTTGACTGCTAAGTCCCGGTTAGCTCCCATTAAACGTGCAAGTATTCCGAGAATGGAACTATAATGGTATGCGAAGTTGGTTAAGACAAGCAAATCTAGTGCGTGAAGCCTTACCAACTAATGATGTTCAATTCCATTTTTGAAGTGACTTTACTGTAGCGCAAAGAAAAGCCAAAAAGGCTTTAATTACAACAGACCTTTCGTCTAGTTCCGATATTTACAAAGGACGGGGATCAAGGATACGGAAAAAAATACAAGGTATATGTCCCATCACTCTAGTTCTGATTCAGACGAGAGTCCCTCATTAAATCGTAACATTTATCCTGTTTTTAAACCTACACCACAAACAAATTGTAAGTATTTAAAGAAATTAATAAGAATGTTTTGTGCAAATGATATATTTTTCAGTATTGTATAAAAAGTCGGGGAATTATAAATCGGGTAGTACTTCTCCAGAGATTCAAGTGGAACCTATTGCCGAAACTATGTGGTCTGAAGCTGAAGGAATTTCCCTTGAGAATAAAGAATCAAATGATATGGCCAGATTTGCTGTTCCTAGAGGTAATTTGTTTCTTAAGTAAAATCATAATTTATAATAACCTAGAGTTTGCATATTAAATTTGACTTTCAGTATAAAAATACTAAATTTTATAATGTACCTTTTTTTAATTTTTTTTAGAGCAAAACCTTGTGGCAGTGGAATCAGATGAACACTTCACAAAAGAGATAAATCATCACCACAAATAGATACACTTGATAATCAAGGTGACTAAACTAAATAATTTTTATATTTAATCATATTTTAAATTTATTTTAGGTTGATGATAGATGAAATATCTCAATTAAATTTAAAAATCAATACTTTAATTGGAAGCGTTGACACTCTCTTGAAATCACAAAGAATTCCGAGTACCTGCAAGTAACATCGTTTGAAAATAATGTGAAAATGTTATATGAAAAAATTCCAGTAATTCGACATTCGACGCATATTTTTAAAATCCAAATTCAACGTACTCGATCAAATACTGTCCCTAGTATTGCAAACCGACATTACAGATCATTTCTCAACAATACTACAGATAGTACTGGAAAAGACCAAATGCCCCAAGGAACGAGGAATAGTGAAATACATAAATGAAACAAAACTTAAAAATACAATCAGACAAAAATCTTGGGATTTCTTATATATACTTGAATCCAGATCCTAACTATGCAACAAATACTTTCATTGAAACACTTCAAAAATATATAGACGACTGTACATATACAAAAAAATGTAAGAGGAAAAATACGAAGGATGACAAATATGTGTAATATTTGTTAGCACATGCTATTATCAATAAATTATTCTCTTCTTAAGTTTGAGAAGAAAATAAAGAAAATCACCTGTACTATTTTATAAACAAAATTTTATATTAAATTTTACAAACTATTTGTCGACATTCGTCTTTTAATAAACTATCATGGTTAATAAAAACGGATAAAAGCTTTAAACAACTTTTTGAAACAACCTATCCTACTTTTAATCCAAAATAAAATAACAGGTTGTTACAAAAACTTTGTGCGACTGTTTTTATTTGTTTATTTAAGAAAAAACAATATAGGCATAATTTAAAAAACCTTCAGTATTTGCTTGGCTTGCCATCTAGTAGTAGCTAGTAAACTGTGACTAATCATGCAGGTCTCTTCCTTTATTTTTTCCCACAATAGATGGCGCCACACTCGACAAAACTTTGTGGCTTCGGACTCAGTAGAGGAGATTCCATTCTTCCCCGTATTAAAAGTATTTATCTATGGTTTACATGTTTACCATTTACAATCCTAAACCCTTACACATATTTGATGTAGCTTTAGGTGCTCCAGATGCCAGATGGTCGAACTGCCTGCATTACTAGAATATTTTTTTTAATAATGTCCTTAAAAACGGAACATGACTACAATAAAATAATGTTCACAGTCTCTGATTTATTAGAGGTCCGCCGATTGCCGATGTAAGTGTTTTATTTAGGTACAAACAGAAATAGATATGGACTTCGAAAAAACTTTATTTTTATTGCCTTGATTACTTCCAGAAAGGAGGCAAGCGATAAGTGGTAAAAGAATCAATCCGCGGATGGATACTATTCCTTTGTAACTTGTAACTTTATCATTTCTGCCAGTGCCGCTTTGCAGTTCGGTTTCGGAGTTTAAATGCGTTATACCTACATATTTTCATCAATCATTTTGTTTTATTTGGCTTTTGGCTTGAAATAATTTTTTGACTTTGTGGGTGTGAAATAGTGTGATTACGCAGTTTTTCGCTATTTTTAAAGTATATTTATCATCCGTTGTTTGTTCTTTGAATTCCTTTTGAAAGTTGAGCAGTGAGCAGGTGAGCACTACATTTTCCTGCATCGAAGGCGCAGGCAATATATGTAAGTAAATGTTATTTTCTAGATTAAGAATGACTGACGGTAAGAAGAGACTGAGTGGATCTACTTACAAAAAGATTGCCAAAATAAAGACCGATAAAATTGCTAAGGCTATTGCAGGACGCAAAAACATTACAGATTTTCTTTCTTAGAAAGAATGTACAAATAATTCTCAAATTACGACACCGGCACTTTCGCCTTCGCTACCTAGTTGTAGTTCCACTAATATTGAATCTTCATTTGCATCCGAATCTCCATCTGCAAGTGCATCTGTCGGCCGTTCCAGCAGTATCTAATAAGAAAAAGAAGCCGAAAGCATTGATGAACAACAACCAGTACCAGTTGTACCACCGACAATAGTACCAATATCAGATGATCCTGCTAATTGGCAGATAAATGAATATGTACGGGAATTCGTAGCTACTCATGGCTTTAAGCAAAACCTTGACCTAGATTTTGCTAATTCCAAAAGACAATATACTGATTCTTGCAGATATCTGAAGAAAGAAGTATTTCAGCGGAAGCTAATGAATGGAGAAACTTGTCTGCGTAGTTATTTAGCAAGGGGGCTGTATATTGTGTTCCATGTAGACTCTTCGGTGGTAAAACTCAGTTTGCAGAAGGGTTTAATGATTGGCAATATGTTCATCAGCCAACTTGATCACCACGAGAATTCCTCCGAACACAAAAACTGTGTCATAGCTTTGAAAAACAGTCCAACTTAAAGCAAAGGATAGATATGAAATTCACTGCTCAAGTAGATGAAGAAATAAGGTATCGGAGAAACTAAAGCATTGGCAGCAAGAGGACTTTCGTTTCGAGGCACTGACGAATTGTTTGGATCAGTCCACAGTGGCAATTACATTATGTCGTTAGAACTGATTGCTGAATTTGATCCGTTTTTAGCCACACACATTTCTAAATGGGGAAATCCAGGGAAGGGGGCAGTTTCCCACTTATCTTTTGCTACTTGTGAAGAATTCAATAAACTAATGGCAGATGAGACCATAGCGGTTATTATTCAGGCCGTAAAGGAATCTATATATTTTTCAATCATCGTAGATTCAGACCCAGGTATTACACATATTGTAATAATTAGACATGTAAAAGACTTTGAATTTCCATTTTAATATTTCTTGGGCTTTCTGCCAAATACCGTGCACAAATCGGAAGAACTAGCCAAAGCAGTTCTGAATTTTATTTCATCTCTAGGCTTGGATATATGAAATTGCAGAGGACAGTCATATGACAATACGGCCAATATGTCTGGAGTTTATAGTGGACTGCAAGCTCTAATCAAAGAAGTCAACCCACTTGCTGAATACATACCACGTTCCGCACATTCTTTGAATTTAGTTGGGACCAGTGCTGAGGAAAGTTGTCAAGAAGCTTGTGATTTTTTCTAGTTCCCTTAAAGCCTGTATACATTCTTTTCAGCATCCAAACATCGATGGGAGATCCTAAATTCACAACTATCGTCTTCTACAGATAGTTTGTCAATAAAAAAGCTCTGTCCTACTCGATGGTCCGCTCGCGAGGACGCATGCTTAAGTTTAAATAGAAACTGGGACAACATGTTCATAGCACTAACCTCAATTCACGAGGATGTATCAGAAAAACCCCAAACACGTTGTGAAGCTAGTATCAAAAAAACTACAACAACCAAATATAGACGTTCATGTAGTGGTGCAATTGTATGATTCACTTATCTCCTTTGTGAGTCGCACGAGAGATTAATATCATATATACGAAACAAATGCTCTACAAAGAGCTACAGAGCAGAATTACGAGGTCAGTAAAGTTCGCATTAAAAAACGCAAACTTCACAGCGATGAGACACGCGACGGTGAAGTAGAATTTTCAGATCGGGACAACTTCCGGATAAATACTTTCAAAATAATTGTTGACCGACTTTTACATGAACTCTAAAACAGAAAAGCGGCATATGTAAATTTTTGTGAGAAATTTGTGTTTTTAAATTCATTATAAAGTGTGAAAAGTGAATACATTCTTGAAGCCGCCTCGCAAATGCAGAAGCGCGACACTATAAGGATTTAGACGCGGACTTTCCTAACGAAGTCCTTAATTTTAGTTTTTTTTAGTTTCTTTAGAGAATTCACCCAACTCCTTTTCTGAAATGTATCAGCTAATAATTTCTCAGAACGTAAGAGATGTTTATCCAAATACGGAAATTGCAAATTGGTCTGCTGAACGGTCGTTTTCAGCTCTAAAACCAATTAGACTATGAGGACCTTATAGATAGATTCTCGAAAATTAAAGTGAGAAAGAAACAATTGTAAAGTACTCACTAATTTTATAAATATCATTTTAATATTAGTTGAGCGAGCTACACTCTATAGGTAAACCTGTAGTTAATAATCAGTAACAGTAAATAAGTAGGTTAATTAAATCGGTACTTAATATATTGTGAGATAATAGATAATAAACAAAAATGAATGGAAATGTTTAGTTTATCATAATAAACTATTTATTTACATAAATTCAGTTATCATCTTCCTTTTCCTATTGAATGAAAATTTGCTGATTTAATTTTCACTTAAGCTATTGGTATTGTGAGGTATTTTTACCAGCAAAACAGTAATGTGCAGGGAAATGGGGCGGTAGCTGATAGACTGCCTAGGGCGGCAAAAACCTAGATACGGCCCTGACTCCAGTATTGCACTGGCCTAGATTCGACGTGCTGGAGATTGGGGAGTTTTCGTGAGGAATCGGGTGAAGGAAATCCGTGAATCAACAGCTGTGATAGTCTAAGCTAGCTTTTGGAGTCGCGATGGTGGGAGGGACCAGCTTGGCTAAAACTTTCAAATAGAAATTAGACAGTAGCAGCTGAAGTTTACCAAGAAGAAGAAATAAATGAAGAAGGCAGAGCTACATCTTCAGCAAGTTACTAGGATCACACCACCTGTATTCTTCTGCTGCCGAAAAAATGTCGCAGTTTGGGGATGGGTGCTTCGATTTATTAATTCATGTAGAGGATAAAAGAGCACAACATCAGTGTTGACGTTCCCTGAATTAAAAGTAGCCTAGAAAATTACTATCCGACAAATTTAAAAGGAGTCATTTCCAGAAAACTGTTCCAGCATTCAAGGGTTAGAAGTCTACAAGGATAAGGATGACTTTCTCCTTGTCAAAACTAAACTTACGGAATTAAAAGACACGGAAGACTTCATGTTTCCTTTCTTGTTGCCGAGCCGACACCCACTACTGCAAAACATTGATCCAAGATGTTCATAAATACTACTGCCATGGCAGGATCCAGTTCCTGATGAGCCAGCTTGGAGAAAAATATTGGATTTTGCAAAGAAGACGAAACATTGCCAAATGACGCGGCGAGTTGATATGTTAGATAATTAATTACAGCTGTTAACAGATATTAGACGCTCGTTTTATTAATATGTATTCCTCTCCGATTATTATTGAACACTAGTAAATAAGCACTCATACCTACTTGTTTATCGGAGATACTGTTATTTCAAATATGTCGGAGATGATTTTACAACTCACTCATCGCAGATGTTACTACAACTGGTGATTTTGCTCGAGGATTCGTCTTTTTGTTATAGGGGGAGAGAAAGTTTAGTGATCATTCTTCGACCAAGAATTATTGAAAAATAAAACATTTTGTTCAGTTCTGTATGTCGTAAAAATCTTTTATTATATTAAGTCGACGCTTAAAATCTCGACTAAGGGTAACTTTCTTATTGACAAAGGATATACACTTAAAATTATTGACATTTACCCTGACGTCATTAAGATCTGATAACATAACCGACATAATTGTTAAGTGGCATCTTTTCTATTAATAGTGAAGAACAGAACAAAATAATTTGATATTTGTCGCTTATGTTATTAGGTATTAATGAAGTCAGGGTTAAGGTCAATACTTTTAAGTGTAGTTAGTAACAAAATAAGGCGTGTAATTTTATCCATAATCGAAAGTTTCTATTCATTATCACGAAGCCATTATGGATGTTAGAAGGTCCATAATTCATTCTCATGAATAGATTTTTAAACAAGTTAAAGTTTTAAGTAACTCATTCATAGGTACTGCTTGAATAGTTTTTTCTAAGCTTCAGCTTTGAAAATGTTCTCTCAGCAGAAGTTGACGTTACAGGTAGTGTTAAAAACAATAAACTGCAAATTTGTCTGTTAAATCGTCATCGTATTTTTCTTGCAGCAGGTATATTAGCTCGCTTGTGAGGCTCACAGTCGCCTTGGGACATTAAATGTAGGGTGAATCCGGGAGAGTTGGAGCACCGGGAGAGATGAACCAGTCCATTAATTCCGAACTGTGACGTTCTAGAGCCACCATCGTTTGTTGTGAGTTGGCTTCAGTTACAGTGAAGACGTGCTGTTAATTATGTCGTGTATTTGTTAATATTTTTGGAGAAAAACGTCCTTGTCTGTTTTGGTAAGTACCAAAGTTTTTTAAGGTAGTAACGTGGTTTTAATTTTCAGCTTAAGTTTACTTGATATCGACGTAGGGTTCTTGTAGCGATGTAAATAAATATGTAGTTAGTAATCTAACCTTAAATGGCCGCCAAGTCTTCGTTTAAAATACGAATTATGAGGTGGTCCATCTCACCCTGACTTTTGGGAGAGATGGATCAGTACGTTTTGGGAGAGATGGACCAATACAAACGTTTTCAAATGTTACTTTTATTATCTCGACAAAGAAAAAGGGGCAGGGAACATCAAAATACGGAGAATTCATACTAATATACAGTGGAAAAGCAAAATCAGAAAGAGCGCACTCAGGTGTTGGAATTTTGCTGCACGATAAATATACACAGAGCATCGAAGACATCGAATACATCAACGACAGAATAATGAAAATCTGCCTAAGAATGAACAATTTGGCACATTTGATAAGCATGTATGCACCAGACATATCTAAGCCCACAGCAGAAACTGAAAACTTCTATCAGCAACTACAGAACGTCATGGACAACATAAACACTAAAGACGAAATTATCATACTCTGAGATCTTAATGCACGGATCGGGAACGATGTCATACCAGGTATAAAGCAAAAGTATAATGAAGCCATAATTAATGAAAACGGCGAAGCACTAATAGACTTCTGCGCTAGAAATGAAATGAGAATCAACAACGCGTACTTCCCACATAAAAACCAACACAAATACACTTTCAATAACAATCGAGGCCAGCGATCGATGATAGACTTCATACTCACAAATCGAGTAATAACACCCGCACAAGTACTCGACGTCAGAGCCCTAAAATACGCTAACCTGGGGACTGATGACAACCTTGTTCTTGGCAAGATACTACTAAGATGTCCACAACAAAAGAGAAAACCCCCACAGGCCATCGAAAAGTACAATTTGGAGTCCCTAACAACGGAGAGCACAAAACTCCTCTACAAGAGCAGGATTACTAACAAATTAAAAGGGATAGATTTGAAACCAGAATGGAGAGTAGAAGAGAGCTGGCAAAGTATTGAAAAATGCATCAAAGAAGCAGCGGAGGAAGCGATTGGAAAGCGTAAAATTAATGTAAATGTGACAAACCACACCAAACCGTGGTTTTGTCAAGAGGTAAAAGAACTATCTGAATCAAAAAGGAAATGTTACTTAACATACAAAAGCGCACCATCGAAAGAAACTCACGCAGAATATGTCCAAGTAAGAAACAGAGTAAACGCAAGATTAAGATCAATCAAAAGAGAACGTTGGGCCAATTTTACTAGCGATATGGACCACGACCTGTATGGCGCCCAAAGGAAAGTGATGCTTCGGAACAGAAATAAACAAGTTAACGAGTTTGTGCAGACCAAAGGAATACCAATAGAGACATGGCAACAGCATTATAAAGACCTTTACGATGCTGAGGAAATGCCGAATATATACAAATACGAAACAGATATAAGTGGTACGGTCACTGATGAAGAGGTGGAAGCAAAACTCAGGAAATTGAAAAACAGAAAATCACCCGGACCGGACGGCATCTCCAACGAGCTTTTAAAATATGGAGGACCCGAACTTGCAAGGAAACTATCGCAACTATTTAACAAAATCTTAAACAAAACGGAGACGCCAGACGAATGGCATAACAGCATCACCATACCTGTATTCAAGAAAGGACTAAAAACCTGCCCAGAAAACTATAGAGGAATAACTCCCTTGAATACGGTAATGAAACATTTCACGAGTATTCTCAAGGACAAACTGGAGACACAAATTAAAAACGCTGAAGAACAACAGGGCTTCACAAAAGGACGGTCAATAACAGACGCAGTGTTCATAATATAGCAAATAGAAGAAAAGGCTACAGAGTATAATATGCCAGCGTATATCTGCTTCATTGACCTAACAAAGGCGTTTGATAGGGTCCGATTGGTGGACATTTTACAGATATTGATGGAACTAGCAAACATAACGAAGATAATTCATAACCTAAATAACAATAACGTAACAAAGGTCAAGGTAGGAGATCAATTCACTATAAATATCCCAACACCGGGAGGAATTAGACAGGGTGACAGTCTAAGTCCCGTTTTATTTAATCTCCTCATGGATGGAATTATAAACAAAGTAACATGTCTCAACCTCGGATACAGACTGGGCAACAAAAGAGTTGGTATGCTGTGCTACGCTGATGATGCAGCAATCATCGCCGAATCAGAAAACGACCTACAGAGACAACTCTTCCAGTTCTTTCTGGTAAGCCGCCAACTCAATATGAACATTTCTATCAGCAAAACCAAATGTATGACGATCGCGAAGGATCCGCTTGGATGTAAGTTGGTGGTGAAGGACAATCCCATAGAACAGGTGATGCAATTCAGATATCTGGGCATAGATATATCAAGTACCCACGACCCAGTTAAAAACCTAAGAAGCCAGATTAACAAAGCATCCGCACTATCAGGATGCGTACGAGATATAGTCTGGTCCAATACGTACATGCGCAAAGATAGCAAAATTAGAATCTACAAGACTTGTATCAGACCCATCATGACGTACGGCACGGAAGTCCGCGAAGACACCAACAAGACGAAACAAATGCTAGTGGTGGCCGAGATGAAAACACTGAGAACAATAGTGGGGAAAACAAGAAGAGACAGAATAAGAAACAGATATATCACAGAGCAGTGCGGGATACAGGATATTGTGAGATGGGGAAGACAACGTAAGAGGCAGTGGTACAACCATGTAAGACGGATGGACGAGAACAGACTTCCGAGAATAGTCCTAGAAAACAACCCGCCCGGCTCAAGACCTCCCGGGAGACCACCTAAAATGTGGAAAGATAGTTGGCAATCCACCTCCCAGGAAAAGATGCAGATGTAGCTTCAGAAGTAACAGATCGACAGATCTCTAAGAAGTAGAAGAAGAAGAAGACTTTTATTAAAACGAATTCATTGTAATTTTAATAACTAATTAGTTGGTATTTTTCTGTTTCAAAAAAATGCCAATTAACTACGTAAGAAAAGATACCAGTAGAGGGGCGTGGACGGAAGATTCATTAATACAAGCGGTTGATGCGGTAGAAAATAAAGAAATGGATGTCAATGCTGCAGCTAAAGCTTATCAAATTCCTAAGACCACTCTTAAAAGAAAGATTAAACAACAAACGTTTAAACGTTTACTAAGGATAGCTTAGGGTTTTCTTGCGTTCTAGGATCAGTAAATGAACAGAAGATTGTAGGTCACATAAAAACTTACAAGCTCATGGGTATACTCCTTGCAGGGATTCAGTCAGAAACATGGCGTTTGAACTTGCTGAAGAGCTAAAATTGCCTCACAAATTTAACAAGGAAACTAGAAAAGCTGGTTATGATTGTCTGAACTCTTTTCTTTCAAGAAATCCGACTCTTACTATTAGAAAACCGGAAGGTGTATCTGTATCCCGAGCTAAGGGAATGAATAAGAGGTGTGTGGAAGAGTACTTTAAGTTACTCGAAAGTATTATTTTGGAAAAAGATTTGATTGAAAAGCCTGGACACTTTTTTAATATGGATGAAACCGGGCTCCAACTTAAGAACAAAGCAGGAAATGTTGTTGCCGTTAAAGGTTCAAGAAATGTAACTTCCATTACGTCAGGAGAAAAGGGTGAAACTGTTTCTGTTCTAGCCTGTGCTAACGCTGAAGGTTGCCTAAATTGAACCGCCACCTATATTTTACCACCATACTTTTCTCCGAAAGTACGAAGCCGAAAATTCACTTGGCAACATGGTATCTTACTCCTGCCTAGAGACATTGATTGGTACCGAACTCAACTAGTTGGCGGCCAGCGCTTGGCGTGTGCAGCGCCCAATGATTATTTTCAAAAGAAAACGAGCAAATCCTGAATTGAGGACTGGTACTCAACCCGATTGTCTGGTGGAAATCTCGGATACTGGGTACATTAACACAGACATATTTGTGACCTGGATTAAAAACTTTATAAAGTGTGTAAAACCATCAGTTAACAGCAAGGTTTTGCTTCTTTTGGACGGTTACAGGACACACTCAAAAAACCTCGAGGCGATTGAACTTTCTCGCGAAAATGGTGTTATCATCTTACAACTCCCTGGCCATACGACCCACAGACTACAGCCATTAGACGTGGCGGTTTTTAAACCCTTAGAATTGTATTACACCGAGGTAAATGAAAAATGGCTAAGGTCTCATCCAGGATTAGCTGTCTCGCAATACCAGGTCGCACAGGTTCTAGGGGAAGCCTATCCCAGAGCTGCGGTTATGGCAAATGCTATGAACGGTTTCAGAAAAACTGGAATTGGGCTCGTTGATCGAAATATTTTCTCAGACGTAGATTTTGCTCCTGCGGATGTCTTGACAAGAAATGAACCCATTGAGAGAAGTGACCATTCTGAAGATGAATCAGATTCTGATGACAGCGACGATGAGCCCCTAGCTCGCTACGTGGCCCCATTGAACCGTAACGTATTTGAATCTACATCTCAGGTAGTTGCATCGACTTCCGGTCTAAGTGTCATCAAGAAAGAGAAAGCATCTACTTTAAAGGCCAAAGCATTCTCTTGTTCGTCTGCGGCACAGGTCAAAGTCAATGATTCTAAAGTAAGTGTGTCCACTTCATCAGAGGCTAAAGCATCGACTTCGCGTGAACCTACGTCTAATGTCATTAACAAAGAGTTACAAGTCACAGCAACTACTTCCGCTCCTAAGAGGTCCATCAAGTCCACGCCTAATGCCGACGGTTTAGGAGCAAAGGAGCCTAAGCGTCTGTCCGAGCCTGAAGAAAGGCCCTCTTCTGCTTCCAAATGTGTGTCAGTATTAATCGAAGAAGTCCAGTTGTAAAACAAGCCAAGAAAACATCTCGAGGGGCCCAGAAGGCACAGATACTTACTGCAAGTCCATATAAATATGAGTTAGCTGCTAAACAGGCATCTCCAGATAAGAAGAAAACTGTAAAACGTGAAGTTCAGCTAGATTCTGGTACTAACTAAGAAGGCAAAAGTGAATGAACGCGAGTGGTATTGCAAATTTTGTAGAGAATGTGTCGTTGAAGACATGATCCAATGTCTAAAGTGTAGAGACTGGGTACATGAATCATGTGCCCATGTACCTTCAAAGGAAAAGTTTCTTTGTGATTTTTGCCCTGGTGATTAGACTAACAGTTTTAAGCTTTTTGATATCGTGTTTATTTGATTGTGTTTAACCCAATCATGATATGTTTATTTTCTTAGTGTTACCTACTTTTGAAACTTTAAGTTGTCTTTTGCATACATGTTTTTAAATTTTTTTGTCGCTTATTTTATTTTTTAACATGAATATTTGTTTAAGTTTTGACAAAGTAAAAAAAAATTTCGAAGAGTTTTCGAATAAATCTTATTTTTTTTGTGAAATAATTTTTTTTAAATTAGGACAATTTTATATGACCTTACGTGTTAAACAAATTTTTTATTGCAATAAATCACGTGGTCCAATTTTGGAACCCGCAGGTCCAATTAAGGAAACCAATTTCCCTTATTAAACCACTTGCCGAGGTTTTTTAAAACGGTTATAAAAAATAAAAGATTTCAAAACAAAATTCTGAAAAAATTCCTGCAAGTAGTCAACATCCCAAAGGGTCTTACGAAATAGTTAAAAGAATAATTTTATGTTATCATTAGAAACTATAATAAGAAATCTAAAAATCGGTCCAATATAGGCAACCTTCCCATACATTTCTTACCCCATACTACATAATGAAGGGAAAGAACTTGAAAGTTGAGTTCATGGACGAGATGCCACCAGGTTCAGTTGTAAAAATATCACAAAAATATTCTTACGTCAATAGTGAAATTTTTCTGCACTGGTTAAAAACACATTTCCAACCTAGAAAACCAGCTGGAAAAGTACTTCTCTTACTTGATGGTCACACTTCTCACACCAGTTCCTTGGAAGTACTTGTGTACACGGAGCAAGAAGGAATCGTTTTGATGAGCATTCCACCCCACACTCCGCACTGGCTACAACTATTGGGCCGTTCTTTTTTCAAGTCACTCAAGTCCTACTTTTATAGTGTGTGTGGTTGGCTTTACAGAGTAGAGTGTTTGTGAATTAGCTCCTGAAACTTAATAAAATTCTACTGGTACGTACTTAACAAAGAATTTTGAATTTTGTACAAAAATTACTTTATACCATAGTGATGTAAATACAAAAGGAGATATTCTGAGAAGTGCAGTAAAAATTAAGATATTTGGGCCGTTTAGAATCATCAACGCTATCGTTGAAAGGCAAAAAAACCTTATCTTATCAGTCAGTCATTAATAAAATACTTAAATATTAAAGCAGACCATACACGTCTTCTGATTAAAATCCATTGAATTATAAAATGAGCGAAGAAGAGGTTACAGCAAAACAATTACTAGAAGAAATTATAAAAAACCGAAATGAAGTGAAAAGCTATATAGATGCCTTAGAAGTTAGGCAACAAGTCAAAACTGAAGAATTAAAGAGAAGGGTAGAGCTACTAGAGAAGGAAAATCAAGAACTAAAAACAGAAATAGAAAACTCAAAAAGAGCCGAAAAGAAAAATAATATTATAATCTTCGGAATTGGAAAACGAAGCCCACTATTAACCTGCAAAGAAATTTGCGAAGAGCTCAAAAATCTTCTAAATATTAACATTCCTGAGGAAGAAATAAACAATTTTTACTTTCTGGGTAATAACACAAACAGCCCTCTAAAAATTGAATTTAAACGATTTATTTCAAAACAGCTTGTCATTAAGAATAGAAATCTATTGAAAGGACAGAAAATCAGCATTGCGGACGACCTAACACCACAACAAAGAAAAGAACACCAGTTATTATGGAAACATAGAATATTGGCAAAAAACGATGGGAAAAATAACTGCTTCATAAAAAACGGTAAATTATTCGTCGATGGGGATTCATACGATTACGAAGAACTATTGGAAATTGAAAAAACTAACGAACAACCAAAGTCAAATAGTACTCCTTCCACTCCTACAGTTCAAACAAACCAGCCAAGCAGCGCCCAAGAACTTGTGTTGAAACAGAACCTAAATAGTAACACCAAGATTCAAGCGAATCCGTCAAACATCTCCCAGGAACTTGCTTTTAATAAAAATAATTCAGATGCGCCACAAAAAAAAGGAACTGTAACATCAATAACTGTTAACACTAGGTCTCAAATACAGAAACAAAGAAATAACTCTACTGGTAAAAAATAAATACAACAAGTAATTCTCTAACTTCATTTTTTCTTTAAGGTATAATATAATCAGCGTTAGTTGTTTGTTTTTGTTGTCGTTTATTTTGTGTTTTGGTAAGATTATGGATCCTTATATACGAGATAATGAATATGTGCCACATAAGGCAATCGAAATTGGTAATATTAGAGATTACAATAAAACTACCACCCTAGCAGATAAAAAAAATTATAATTTCAATGTTTTACACCAAAATATAAGAAGTATTGCAAAAAATTTTGATGCCTTTTTAACTTACTTTTGTCAACTACAAGATACTTTTGATTGCATCATTTTGACAGAAACTAGAAATCTCACAGATCTGGATGCTTTTCATTTGGATGGTTATAATACTCTCTACAACGAGGGAAATATAAACATCTGTGACGGAGTAGTAGTTTTCATAAAACAGGAGCTAGATTATACCTTTGAGATAGGGAATATTGGACTGTTTAAAATCATCGACATATTTATTAATGTAAATAATAAAGTAATTAATTTAACAAGCATTTATCGATCCCCGTCGTCAAGCGTTGACGTTTTCAATAGTGAGCTACAAGTTTTTATTTCTAACGTAACCAAGAATCACTCAGATTATCATTTAATTGTTGGTGATATTAATATCAATATATTGGAGGAAAATAATGAATCCGTAGATGAGTACCTTAACAATTTATACGAGTTAAATTATAAATCTTTGGTTAATAACATAACAAGACCTCAAAGCAAAACATGCGTAGATCATATTTTTATGAAAAATAGAACAAAAAATACTGAATTCATGTCTATTGTTTTGCAGAGCGATATAACTGATCACTACATGACAATTGCTAAACTACCGATATACACAGTATGTGGCGATTTCAGCACAAAAAACAGATTCAAACAACATATTAATTTTACTTCATTAAAAAACTGTTTACAAAAATATAACTGGGCACATTTTATGGCTATAGATGATATAGAAGAAAGTTCTACTTTCTTCACTAACCTGTTAAAGTCAGTCATTGACAAAAATAGTAAAATGGTGAAAATTTCTCACAATAAAATAAAACGTAAAGAATGGATTACAGATGGACTTGTTCAGTCGATAAACCACAGAAATAAACTATTCCATCAATTAAGAGCAAATCCAATGAATTTTCTTCTAAAACAGGAATATACTAAATACAGAAATACACTAAATAACTTAATAAAACAAGTGAAAACAAATTTCTATAAGGACAAAATTAATAATTTAGGTAATGACTCAAAAGCTCTTTGGCAGGTGGTAAATGAAATATTTCCGAGCAAACAAGAAACAATGATCAAACAAATTAGAAATGAAAACGGACAACTTATAAAAGAAGACGAAGAAATCGCGAACTGTTTTAATAATCACTATGCTTCAATAGGTAAAAATATGGCAAGTAATATCCCAACACCATCTGTTTATCATCTACAAAGAAAGCCGTATCAGTCGTCCCTGTTCCTTGCACCTACAACCAAATATGAAGTACTAGAAATTATAGACTCATTAAAATCCAAAAAAGCGCCAGGTATTGACGGAATAAAAGCTGAAACTTTGAAAGAAATAAGAAACGAAATAGCTCAACCACTTTCTCACTTAATAAATAAAATAATAGAGTCCGGATACTGTCCCACTAATTTCAAAATTGGTTTAATAAAGCCTCTATTTAAAAAGGGTTCTAAATCTGAGGTAATTAACTACAGACCCATATCGTTAATCTCAAATATAGCCAAAATTTTTGAAAAAATCCTTAAAAAAAGAATTATTCAGTACATAAATAAAAATACACTAATTTCTTGCAATCAATATGGCTTTAGAGAAGGTACATCTACGCAGGATGCAATTTGTGCTCTAACCTCTAAATTATATAAATATATAGACCAAACCAAACCAGCTTTATGTGTATTTCTTGATCTAGCTAAAGCTTTTGATTCTGTGGATCACACAAATCTTTTGGAAACTTTGGAAGATCTAGGATTCAGAGGAAATACCTACAACTTAATAAAAAGCTATCTGACTGACCGTTATCAATATGTTAAAATCAACAACTCTATTAGTAAAAAGAAATTAGTAGAATGTGGAGTTCCGCAAGGGACAGTGTTAGGACCAATTTTGTTTATAATATATTTAAACAATTTACTGGCATTTCAATCTAGTGGTGAGATGATCTCCTTTGCTGATGATACTGCAATAGTGTATAGTGCAGATACTTGGATGCAACTAAAAGAAAAGGCAGAAAGTGATCTTGTAAAAATTTTTGATTGCTTTAAACAAAAAAAAGTTATCCATAAACTACGATAAAACTTGTTACTTACCTTTTACATGCCTAGCTTCTTTTTTACCTCCGTATAACTTTTTAACTATACAAGGTCACAATGAAAATATTGTATTGCATTCATCAAATAACATTAAATATTTGGGAGTAACAATTGACAGTCATTTACGATGGAATTTTCATAGTAATCAAATACAAAAAACACTACGCAGTATGTTGTTTAAATTTAAAAACTTAGCGAATATTTTAGACACTCATCAGTTAAGAAAACTATACTTTGCGCTTATAGAATCTCGTCTGAGATATGGGATATTGGCTTGGGGAGGTATTGCAAATACTCACCTTAAGAAAGTAGAAGTCCTACAAAAACAGTTTTTAAAAATAGTTTTTAAAAAGCCAAGATTATTTCCATCTGATGTATTATATAAAGATAATAAAGTAATGGATATGCGGCAGCTATATTTTTTTAACATTGCAGTACAGCAGTTCAGGAGAAGGGGATTTCTGGTTTATGTAGATCATGCACATAATACCAGATACAAAAAAGAGACACCCCTAGAAACAGTATTTACTCTAAAAACTGCTACAATGAGATCTCTTGAATACTTGGCCAATAGAGTCTACAACTACCTCCCAAAAGAAATAAAGGATGTAAAAAGTGTTTTTTCTTTTAAAAAGAAAGTTAAAAATTACCTTTGGTTAAAAGAAAGATCTGCAATTAAAGATTTAATTGAACCTAATATGAGTTGAAAATATTGTAATGTAAAATTATTAAATGTATTTATTTTCGTCATATTTTAGTTTTAGTCTTTTTGTTCAATGTTTTCAAATCATAATCTCTGGGATTTTTACATTTTCAAATTGTATCTGTCACTTTTCTTGTCTGTTTTGTTTTTTATTTGACACTGTTTGTTTTACTCATTGTATGTACTTACTGTTACGAACACCGAGCTAACCATGCCTTTAGTTTCCCCACACTCAGGCATTGCCTTAGTGGGTAAATCGGTTTGTTTGTCAGCCAGATATATTTTCATAAAATTATTTTATTTTGTCTTTGTAATCCTGTTTCTATAATTATTTTGTAATTGTTTATGATGATGAATAAACTTATTTATTATTATTATATTATAGTGCTTGTAATTCTTTCATGACAAACAACCCATCCAGAAAGATCAATCGTCTGCAGTTTGGAAAACTTCCCAACTCTGCATGGACAAAAGCTGCAGTTGTACAAAACGGTGTGAATGGATTCAAAGCTTGTGGCATACCTAGTCACTCTCGATATAACTGTAATACCAGGCTACGCCTACCTAGATCCCGATATCTCTGGTACAGTGCCCATTGTCGAAGTAGAACACACTACCGCTTGTGTGCCAACCGGCGAAGTTGATCCTGTTGCCTCCAGTGCAGAACATGGTGCAGGTAAATCTGGTCAACCTTCTTTGAAGCCCTACACCGTCAAACGCCGGTTTCAAAAGTATTAAATTCTGCTGAGAATATTGCTGTTGTAAAAAGGAAATCAGTTGAGCAAGAAATGGAAGAAAAACAAAAACAGAAAAGGAAGCAAGATAAACAGAGAAAAGAAATTGAATTGAAAAAGAAGCTTCTTAAGAGAAAAAGGAACCATCTGGCAAAGTTTCTAAATTCAGATTCAGAAAGCTATGATTCTGAAGATCTATTAGTACAAGATGAAGGTATGTCAGTAGAAGAATGCGACGAAGATGAAGGGGAATTGTGCCCGAGATGGCATACTTGCTGAGTTGGCATAGTCGCTATTTAATGTAGATACATTTTGAATTACGCGCCTTTTGTTGCGCCCCCTTAAAGCCACCGGCTCAAACAAACTATTGCGTTAATCGGAAGCAGGTCAGTTGTCTTTGAGTGGTCGAAAAGTACGTTTGTCACATTTTTGTTTACCCAAAATATTTTCAAGTGTCGTTCGCAGATGGGTGGTGGGTAACGGAAGGGACTTGAAGGTATGTTATTGTAACTTTCAGATAGATAAGTTATTGAATATTATATCTAAGTTATCAAATACCTAGTTTAAAATATGTTTTAGTAAAAATTGTATTATTTAAAAATAACCGTTAATTTTATGAGATGGCATACAACAATTTTCATAAGATGGCATGGTATGCCATCTCAGCAACTCGGAAACAATGTTTTTTTAGACGTGGGTCGCTACAAAAGAAAGTCAAATAGAGTCATGGGATGAAAATAATATGCAGGAAGCCATCTTAGCTGTGAAGGCGAAACGTATGGGGTGGCTTTCAGCGTCAAAAACGTTTATTGTCCCTTTTGGGACTTTAAGACGTAGGGCAACTAAGGAGGAAGGCTGGAAAAAAGGTTACATAGGAGGTCACAAAAGCACATTCAATGAAAATCTAGAAAATGAACTGGTCCAACATATGAAAAAAATGGAATCAATGTTTTTTGGGCTAACAACGGATGACGTCCGAAAACTGGCATTTCAAATTGCGGAAGCAAAACAAATCCCTCATCGATTTTCTACTGAAACTAAAATGGCTGGGTGGACCTGGCTGAATGGTTTCAGGCAACGTAATCCTACGATATCCTTACGATCACCTGAGAGTACTTCTGCAGCTCGAGCTAGAGCTTTTAACAAAGGTCAAATTGACAAATACTTTCAAATGCTTTCTGGAGTATTGGATCAACATAAATTCCTGCCGAATGATATTTGGAACATGGATGAATCGGATATTACCACCGTTCCTTCGAAGAATACAAAAGTTTTGGTCACCAAAGGCAGAAAACAAGTAGGCGTTTTAAATAGTGCTGAACGAGGTCAGCGACTAACGACCGTTTGTTGTATGAACGCAGCAGGTAAGTTTATGATTTTAAAGTACGTAGGTACCTATAAAAAATCGTTATGTATTTTTTAGGGATATATCTCCCTCTTCATCTCATATTTCCAAGAAAAAATATGAAAGCTGAATAATTAATGGATGGAGCACCTGTTGGATCTGTGGCATTTACCCAAGAAAATGGGTACATGAATAGTGACATATTTCCTAAATGGTTGAAGCACTTTGCGAAATATGCCAAACCATCAAAGAAAAATATTGGATGGACACACTAGCCATAAAAGCTCAGAAAATGGCATTATTCTTTTTTGTTTTCCCCCACATTGTACCCATAGGGTACAACTGTTGGTTGTTAGCTTTTTTGGTCCTCTTAATGCTTAATACAATCAAGAACTAAGTAATTGGCTAAAAAATAAACCAGGGCGTGTAGTAACTCATTTCCAAGTAGCTTCTTTATTCAACGCATCATATATCAAGGCAGCAACCATTCCCAATGCTCTAAGCGGATTTTCGGCGACTGGCATAGCACCATTCAACGACAACATCTTCCCCGATTGGATGTTTGCTGCCGCAGAAGTAACTAACGCTGAAGAGGATGACAATCGGGACGAAAATCAAATGCAAGATGGCCAGTTAAATAAAGTCAACGTCATGACAAACTCGGTGCCAAGTTTCCAATGTACCAAGGTCTCTAACGAAAAGACCAATGAAACTTTAGATTTGCTAGGTCCTTCATCATGTTCTCAAAATATATTTCCAGGAACAAATCTTGACCTATCAATTGAGGAAATTTCACCAATGCCAAAAGTCGCAGAGATAGTGCGACGAAGAAGAAGAAAAGGGTCATATGGTAATCTAACAACAACCCCTGAAATTGAAAAATTGAAAAATGAGGAAGCACAAAAGAAAGAAGTGATGTTAAGAAAAGCGGCGAGAACTGTTAAGAAGAAAATTGGTAGAGAGATTGAGCAGGACGAGGATACGCAAAAAAAGAAGGGATGATAAGAAAGTCGGAGAGAACTATGAATAAGAAATGTGTTATGGAGGATGAGAATGAAGATGAGCAAGCCGAGGGTTTTAACGTAGGAGATGACCTAGATGAGGAGGACTCGCCTTGTATTTATTGCAATGAACTTTTCTCCTGGTCTCTATCAAGAGAATGATGGTTCCAGTGTCACATCTATAAGAAATGGGCCCATGCAGAATGTGCTGGAGTAGACAGAAAGACAAAAATGTTCAAATGTGAAATTTGTCCCTAGTTTTATATTTTTTTTAATACTATGTCATCTCATCAATAGTTACTTTCATGACATGGCATACCATGCTTCTTTTTCAAAATATACTTTTTCGTTTGTTAATAGAAAAACCGTTCAGGTTTTGTGAAAACTTACTTTATTTATTCCATTTTTATATATTTCCTACATAAAAATATGTTTTTGGTCATAAATTAAAAAATTATAGTACCCAAAATAAAAGTATGCCATATCAGGCACACTTCCCCAATGTGTGGGATGTGGAGGGGCTTACAATGAAACTACAAAAAAAGAAGATTGGGTGAAAGTGTGCAGTGTTCTAGATGTTTTCATGAAAGTTGCTCTACGTTTGGAATAAAATGTGATTTTTGCGGTAGGTAAAAGGGAAATAATGTTCCAAAAAGGGAAGTTTCACTTTAATAGTAATATTGTAGGTAGTCAAAAAAGAAAAAGAATAGACTTGTTTGCTTTTTACTATGCTTATGGCTTTTTTTATAAGGCTTAAATTGATTTTGTATTGAAAAGTTAGGCTAAGTGTTTTTGTTTTATCCATAGCCGATTAACATTGTCATCCACGTTGGACATCTTAAAATATTCTTTACCTAGGCAATTTTTTTATTATTTAGGCCTATGAACTGAGGTGTAATTTCTAAAAATATAGTAAACCTTAAGCTCATAATTACTGCTTTATCAAAACAACCTTGTTTTTATCATACTTTTATTTACCCAGCCAAGAAGAGCTTTTTCGTTTTAGTTTGGTAGATTTATTTTGTAATTTAACCTAAACAAGTAAGTAGACTAAGTCTTATGCTAACCTGATGGATTTAAAAGGTTTATTTATTGATTCTTTTGTTAATGTAAAATGTGTTATTATGTAAAATAGAGATATTTTTTACTTAATATTTGTTTTTTAGTCATTATTCCTGTACTTTACCCCTGGTCCATCTCTTCCAAGCCACTGGTCCATCTCACCCGGACATGTAACGTTTTGGAAAAAATGTGATGTAGCCTCTATTAATAATTATCAATTACCAATTAGAAAATAAATACAATTTTAGTGAGCGACCAAAAAAGGGTCCAACTCTCCTTGGCTTACCTTAGAAAAGATATTTGAAAACTTAGAACTTAGCTGTCTATTTTTGAATTGGAAAGAGATGTCCATCACACTGTTAAACGTAATTTCTTTAAATGTTTCTGCTTTTGATAATTTTGTATCTGCACTCTGCGATCATTAAATCGAAAAAAATCTCTTCTCTTTCTTCTCTTCTCTCTTTTCTGCGAAAGTTGTTCCGACTCCTTAAGTTTTTGACAGCTCTAATGCCTCTGATTTAATTCCATCATAACTGTTAAGCTCACTAATTAGCGTTAGCGAACAAAACGCGAGAAGCAGAAACGGAACGGCGCCTTGCCTCCCAGGCCCACCCGGTAGCTACGCCACTGAGTGGGCTTAGGATAAATTTCCGGCGTACCTAATACTTCTTTCGTTGTTTTCAATGTTTTTGTGAGTCGTTAATCGTTATTTTGCAAGGTATATCAAACAAACATGTCCATCAACTCCTGATACCATTTTTCTAATATTTGTACCTTGGGTAGTAGACAAAAATTGTCATTTAAATTGACTGAAATCATCCGCCGAAATTTCCGTGCCCTATACATATCACAAATAAGCAGTTTGATTTGAGAAATTTTTATTTCCAAAAAATTTTTTATCCGCGATTTCGTCTGTTTACACGACGAATCTAAAAATAAGAATTTTCCGTTCGCCATTTTGTAACGAACAAAGGCGTGGTGATGAGCTACTTATCTCTGCTCATCCGACTATCAGGATCGAAAGCATTCCGTGTCGGCGGTAGGGCGTAGAAGACACAACCACATGCGCGCCTATCAAAACGGAATCATCCTTTTATCATATTCCTATTCGTTGCTTGCATTCTGTTTTCCGCGTTGACGCAATACAAATAATTATTAAATTTGAATATAGAATTTATTATACTCCTTTACTTGTCACACATTATATGGCTACATAATTTTTTAAGTTTTGGTGAAGGTGCCGGGATAATATGAACAGAACAGGCTTCGGGATTAATTGGATAATAATTAGTGGAATCATTGAATTAATAATAAATATTTCTTATTTAAACAGTTACAATTTATCCATTTTATTGGTTTCATTAAAAAAGATTCATTTTCATGAAGTTTACTGACAGTTTCATCTAAATTTTGTTTCCGGTTGATGTTGATGATATCTAGGTACTT
This sequence comes from Galeruca laticollis, assembly GCA_963921935.1. Taxonomy (NCBI): domain Eukaryota; kingdom Metazoa; phylum Arthropoda; class Insecta; order Coleoptera; family Chrysomelidae; genus Galeruca; species Galeruca laticollis. The sequence goes on from OY998177.1 coordinate 102,977,679, forward strand.
ATTTTATTTTCGCACCAGAGCTTGTCACTGAATGAAGTATTTGAATGAACTAATTAATTTTTAATCCATTCGACTCACCTGGCTGAGATTTATATAAACTTCATCAAATTGAACCCCGTCAAGTTTTTTGAGAATGTTTGAAGAGGTCAAAATGAATTCTCATAATTAATGATTTTAGTCGTTATCTCTATTCAACATTATGAAGTCATAATAACTGTCTTTAAATGCAATTGAAAAGTGTAGGGTAAGGTGGGCAAATACCGGTCAGATGGACAATGCCGGTCAGACCTTAAAAATGATTATTACTAGGTTTGGCAACAATGCAATGTGGCCTCAAATATGCCAGCTGACCTACGATTTTCGACAGCCTCTTTTCATAAAGGTTGACTTTTTTTCTTTAGTATCCTATGAAAAGATAGAATAAAAAACATTTTTTTCTCATAAAAAATGACCCATAAGAAAAATTGTTAACAGGCGGGTAATGCCGGTCAACACAGGTGGTTAATACCGGTCAAGTGACCGGCATTACCCACTGTTTATGTTAATGGTTATTTCATTTTTAATTGTCTTTACAGATGTCTCGAAATCGAAAAAGATTAACTGGTAAAGCAAAATGGACCAGAGATACTTTGAAGCAAGCGATAGAAGACATTCAAAATGGAACGAGTATAAGACAAGCTTCAAAAAAATACGCAATTCCATTTTCAACGCTACAAGAAAGGGTAAAAAATAAAAAAGACTCAGCACCTATAATGGGAAGAAAACCTGTGTTTTCAACTGAACAGGAACTGGAAATTGCTAATCAAGTTAAACACTTGGCGTCCATTTTTTACGGTGTTACCACAAAAGAACTAAGAAGGTTTGTTTTTGAGTTTGCTGAGAGAAACCATATTATACATAATTTTAACGCAACGCAAAGGCTGGCTGGAAAAGACTGGCTGAGAAGTTTAATCAGACGCAATCCCCCCATATCAGTTCGAAAAGCTGAGGCTACCAGTCTAAATCGTCTGACTGGTTTCAACAAGGATGAAATAGCTAGATTTTATAATCTGGTGGAAGAAGTGATGTCAAAATATAACTTTTCCCCTAGCAAAATATATAACGCAGATGAAACGGGAATCACAACTGTCCAGGATCCAGGAAAGATACTCGTAACCAAAGGACAAAAAAGAGTTGGTGTGGTAACTAGCGGCGAAAGAGGCCGAAATATTACCGTCATGTGTGCTATGAATGCTGCAGGGGGATTTATTCCGCCCATGTTTATCTTCCCCAGAAAGAGACTAAGCCCTCTCCTGAAAAAAGATGGACCTGCAGAAGCTCTTTATAAATGTTCACTGAATGGCTCGATCGATGAAAATATTTTTTGTGACTGGTTAACGCATTTTAGAAATCACGCTAAATCCACGAAAGAGCCGGTTTTATTAATTATAGACAACCACTCCAGCCATATTTCTTTGAAGTCGTACGAGTTTTGCAAAGAAAATCATATTGTTATGATATCGATTCCACCACACTGTGTGGTCCACACAGTTCACATAAAATACAGCCATTAGATGTGGTCTTGTCTTCTACGGGCCCCTGAAAGCTGAATACAGAAATCAGTGCAATTTATTTATGAAGACGCAGTTGATGAAAAGTATCACTCTTTATGATGTAGCGTCTTTATTCAATAAAGCTTATTCAACTGTGGCTAGAATTAGAAAAGGAGAAGCTGGTTTCAGAAGCGTTGATATCTATCCTTTTAACTGCAACGTTTTTAATGAACAAGACTTTTTGCCTTCCGAGTTATTGAATCAGGACGTCATTGCCATACAAGATAACGAAACTGATATGTCTTTCAGCAATGATCCCCAAGCTATAGCAAGCGATGATGCTCTACCAAAGACTTCTACAAATAAAGAGCAACACGAAATTCCTTCAACTTCTTCAGGATTTCTCTCTTTTCAACAAATTCTTCCCGTTCATAAACTAGCAGAGAAAAAGAAGAGAGCAGGCAGGCAAAAACAGCACGCGAAAATACTTACAGCAACACCATTGAAGCAAGACTTGGAAGAAAAGGAAGCCAAGAAACAGCTAAAGGAAAAGAAGAAATTAAAGGTACAACCTTCTAAAATGAATCTTGGTGAAAAAAGGAATAATTTAAGAAATAAGAGAGAATCCCATAAAAGAAAATTATTTGATGAAAACTCATCAGATTCTGATGTTGATGTTCAATATGATGATAATGAAGATGTCGATGAAGATATATGTTTGATATGTAATGATTATGGAAAGAATAATGAGCAGTGGTACAGATGTACCCTATGCGGAAGATGGGCACATTCTGAATGCAGTGGATGGGACACACCTGTAGGATACACATGTGATGAATGTCAGCCTTTTACTTAGATGGATTGTTTTTGTTTTTATTTTTATTTTCTTTTTATTTCAATAAACAATATTTTGGTAAAAAATGCTTATTTGAAGTTTACTTAATTATATGTAAAGCATTTTTCTGCTTGACCGGTATTGCCCGCATAAGTGACCGGAATTCCCCTATCTGTATGACAATGCCAGTCAAATGCACATTTTTGTTTTTTTTTGTTATCATAAAAGTATAGAAAACATTTTGAAAGCTTTTCAGATCAAAAAAGTTTTTAAGTGCACTAGTGATTGCTATTTAAAATTAATTGAAATTACGACTTATTTTTGTACATACAAAACAAATTTTTCTTAAGCAAAATATCACTCACATCACATAACCCATAGACAAACTGTAGTTTATTTAAATTTTTCGACCAATCACATGCTTCTGATTTACGATTGTTTTCAATAGCATCATAATTTTAGACCGATTATAATCAGAGTGATCGATTGATATCGAAAATGTATTGTTGAACATGTTGTTTGTTAAATGACAGGAAATGATTATAATCGATTGGCGCGTTGAATAGCACTTATACCACTGACCTGAATAAATATACTGGAACGCGTACGTAAAGGTCGAATGACAGTCTAGGTATTTTAAATAATTTCAATTAATAAGTTTATTTAAATTTATTCATTGCATAATTTTGGCAACTTTTTAAGGGTATAAAATTTTATTCAACAGCTCTAAATCGATTAATAATAGTTAAACTTAATGAAAACAAATAAATAATAAGGAAAAACATGTACATATTATAAAACCAAGGGCGTTCACCTTATTACTTGTTTTTAATTTGTTTTAAATATCAAAGCATTTTGAACGTTTTAAAAAATTGCTAGTTACAGTTTCGTACATATACCTACCTAATAAAAAGGGATTTTAATGTATTTAGCATCATTAAAACTTTTTCTTTTAAATTTAAAAATAATTATCACATTTCTGCCATTTAACTGCACGAGTGTAACAATGATAGCCTTCCCTCCCTTAGAAGCTGTTCTTGTCTAACTACATGGCTTCATTTTTAGAATGTGTCGTAGTTGTTCCAGTTTAGGTTATTCATTTCAGTGCAATATACTATTTTATACCTAAAACTTTTTTACAGTTTTCACCAGATTTCTCGGGAACTGATAAAAAAAGGTGAAGTATGTTGTTATATTTTTGGAAAGGTAGTTAAACGACCTTTAAAATGAGGTATCACTCAACCATCAATTCTATTCAAGATTTTAGGGGTTATGTCCGCCCCCGCTAGAGGGTTGATGTAGTTTAGTTGAAAACCAACCTACAAACTGACCACCTTAAAAATAAGTGTGACATGGATTTGCATTTTTTTCAATTTCCTATAGTGGACTCTTTAGTGGTTGCAGCGTTTTTAATTTTTTAAAACGCCGCTACGCCACTGATTCGTATTTGCAGTTAATGTGGATAGGTGAGTATATATAAGTACGTTCCCTTGCCATGTAGTTATTTTGACACACGTTCTAATTTCCTGTTCGTCATAAATGCAAATGAGATATCGTGACAGTGTCAAAATCTAATTTCCATATTCACTGCTGAAGATAATTATTGTCCTCTTTATATTTTATATTTTTTTTATTGTTGTGTGATTATATTCAAATCAGGTCACTTTATCATGTAAATTATTTATCTAATCATTGAGTGAGGTAAAAATGTGAACGATAAGAAAGAGGGTTAGAAAATTCGAAAATAAAGTCTTGGAAAATATTCATATAAAAAAAGAGATGGAAGAGATAATTTTTATTTTAGGTAAAGATACATTCGTAAAAATGATATTTCAGCATATATGTTAAATACCCTATCGTTTTTGATGAATTGACTTCTGATCTTATAAGGCTAAAATTCAGTACTCACAAAATATATTTTCGGGAATAGGTAACCAATGTTGCAAGACCTGTCACTTTATATAAGCAAATTTTCAGGTAGGAAGCTAACAGCGGGGATACCATAAAAATGAGATAAGAGGCTCAGGGTACTTTTAGAATTAGAATTTAGAACATCCAAATACAATTAACATTTATGTTTCGGGTAAGAAATAATCGATATTGTAGGAAAATATATTTTTTATTATTTAGAAATGCCGATGCCTGAGACGTATCTATATACATGTAGGTACACAAGGGCCCGCGACGAATTAATTAGATCTATATTTCGAAAACGATCCGTATGATTTTTATGATAATTTACGCGTAGGGGTTATTGACAATGATGAATTTAAAAAAAATATTTTAAGAGTCGTGCTATTTCCTGTTATTCCGGAAGTTGACCGTAACTTTGTTATCAAGACGAGCTTATTTCAACGACATGTCACACTTGCTAATTAGTATCGATATAATCAGGAATCTACGGCTACTTGAAATTCGGGGTTTTTTGACTTCAGATGACTGTGTCGTGTTGAAAAGAGTTGAAAATTGCGAAAAACGGCATACGTATCCTAACTTTTTATGTTCTATGCGGTAACATAAAAAATTATTTTATACAAAGTGGTCAAAAGCTTAATTTATTAAATTCGCTATTATTTGCGATATTGGTATCACAGAAGTAAAACCTTATATTCTTATTAAGAATTATTGTTTATTTAGTATGATGTTTTTTCGTTCAACTTCATGTTTAGGTACATAGTTTACCTGTTTAGGTTGTTTATGTAAGTAGGGTCAATTGCTTTATAAGTCATCGCCGGCGCCGGCCAATTAAATGGTTTCCTGGATTTTTGTTGCATCCTCGTTAGGAAAAACTAAATATTGTTGTTCTAGTTAAATTCAAATTTAAAGAGAGCTATTAATTTAGGATGACTACATTCCCAAAGGGGGCATGGACATTGTATCTATCGCAAAACGATCAACAATCGAAGACAACCAATAAAAACGCAGTTTTTCTTTTCATCCCATCCATTTCGATTGACATAGATTCACTCAGGCAAGCACTGTCGCTCAAGTTAAACTGACTGGTTTACGAATAGTAGATTTTGCGGACGTATTTTCAGCAATAAAATACATTGAACACAATGGTTTATTTCGTTGCGATATATCTAATGAATGTTTAGTAAATGAAAAACGCCTTGGAGTAAGAAGTACTGTTACGAAATAGCAAACTAGTGTAGTCCCTGAATCCGACTCTGTCTAAGCCATGTATGAAAGTTAAAATTTTGGCGGATGCGCAGGGATTTCTTAGAACTTTCTACGATTTTTTTGTGACTATCTTATCTAGACATTATTTTTGTGACCAGTCCTATCTAGAAAATTCCAGGAAGGCGTTTATTTTTGTGTAAGCCGCAATCTATAAATATCTAGTGAAAAGGCACTAATATATAAAGGACCGACCAGCGAGAGAAGTTCAGTTTATATAGTGATCTCGTGATATACACAGCGAACAAGTAAACAGTCTAAGTAGTGGAGTGTTTATATAAATTAATGTAAGTGAATATACTGTGTATATAATATAAATTAGTGAATAGTGTAGTGAATAAATAAATCAAGTAAGTGAACTTACCGTGTGTATGAACTTATCCCACCCGTCAGGATAAACTGTGTTTAATAAATAAGAAAAACATTACATTGGTGTCAGAAGTGGGATAACATAAATAAGTAGCTACGTAATAATGGCCAAGAGACTAAGTGACCTGAAAGTGACAGAGCTAAAGACAGAATTGGAAAACCGTGAGTTGGAAACGTCCGGTAAGAAAGTTGAATTAGTAGAAAGACTTGAAGTGAATATTTTCATTCAAAAACGAGACTTCCACCTGATCAATTTCTGATATGAAGAACGATTTTTCGTATATGAAAAACGATATTTCTACTGTGAAGGATGATATTTCAGCTAACATGGACAAGGTTTCTACTAATATGGACGAGAAGATTTCAGCTATGAAGAATGGTATTTCTGCAGATATCTTATGATTTAAAAATGACATTGCTGCTGAAGTCAAAAATGTAATTTCGTCTCTAAAATCGGATATTGAGAATAAGATAACAACGATGACCGAGAAAATAAAATCAGACATGGAGAATAAGATGGCAACGATGGAAAATCAGATGGACAAGAAAATCAAGGAGTTAGGGACAAAGATTACCGATTTAAGAACACACGACACTCCAGCAGAAGAAAAGAAGATCGAGATCTGCAAGTCAAAAACACAACCCAAGACAGATGATATTGGCAGTTTTACCCGAGTCAGGACCCCAACATGTCTGGGCATCGAATCCTTTATTCATGGCTTACGTGTCCCCGATATGCAGAGGACACTTCGTTTAGCCCATCCGAAAACATTAGTCAACGCAGCTGCTCTTGAATATGAAGCAACAACGAAGGCTTTGGGATATAACAAAATTAGGACCATCCAAGAAGAAGTTGACGAAGATAGATTTGACCAGTTCGCCAGTTTAATAAAAAGTATGATGGATAAGAAGCCGAGAAAGATCAGATGCTGGAATCCCAGTCACAGGAAAACTAGAACGGTCGGCTACGAGGGGGCAGCACCGACCCATGATCGTTCCAAAGAGCCTCTCATACTGATAGGTTCTCTCAGATGTCGCAAGGACAGTGTATATGTAGATGGCGAAGTGAATGGCAAGAGATATACTCCACTGGTAGACACTGGAGCAACTAGAACCATTATACGACCAGAGATAATAAACTCCAAGAAGAAGCTTCCACCAACGAGACTGCGATTGCGGACCGCCCCAGGTGAGAGCGCTAACGTTCACGAGGAGACACAAATCCAATTGGGAATTGGTGCCGAAAAGTTCACGCATACGGTAATCGTAGCTGATATTTGGGAATGGACGTAATGAATCTACATGGTTTCCAATTGAACTTTAGAAACAGAACAATTAAAGTGGGTTCCGAGGAAGTATTCCTCCATCCATATGACGGCAGCGCGGTCTTGGCAACTGTACACAGGAAGATACCGTTCTACCTGCACGAAGCGAAACCATGATAGTAGCACGGCTACGGGGTATCATGGAGGAAGGTACACCGGTTATTATGGAGCCAAGGAACCATGACGAAGAGGTTGGAAAAGAAGCCCTAATTGGAAAAGGATTGGTTACGTTGGCGAAGGAGATCCCAGTACGATTGATAAACGTGAACGATTACTTAATTACCATCAAGAAGGAAACCAAGATTGGATCCTGCCTACCAGTGACGTCTATAGTTCGCAAAACAACGGCAACTGACAATTCCAATGCCAGATTCGAACAGATGTTATCAGTAGCTGGTCAATCCTTAAATCAAGCTGAGAAAAGGAAAATGAGAGGATTTCTCTTGTAGTATCCGAGACCTATTTGTACCAAAAGGAGGGAAGACTGGTAGAACATCAGCCGTCAAACACAAAATCGATACTGGTAATGTCAAGCCAATTAGACAATCCGCGCGAAGACTACCACGAGCGAAGAGAGAGGAAGGTGAAAGAATAATTCGAGAGGTGGCAGAAGAAAAAGTAATAGAGCCATCCATCAGTTCATGGGTGTCTCCAGTAGTGCTCGTCAAGAAAAAGGATGGAACTACGAGATTCTGCGTGGACTATCACCAGCTAAACAACGTGATGAAGAAAGACAGCTGTCCTCTGTCTCGAATTCACGATACGCTAGATACTTTGGCCGACAGCGAACTGTTTTCCACCTTGGACATGAAGTCTGGTTATTGGCAAGTGGAAATGGACCCAGAAGACAAAGAGAAGACTGCTTTTACCACCGGATCTGGATTGTTGCAATTCAACGTCATGACATTCGGGCTCTGTAATGCGCCTGCGACATTTGAAAGACTCATGGAAAATATCTTGAGAGGGTTGTCTTGGAAGACATGCCTGGTCTATTTGGACGACATCGTAGTACTGGGGAAGACATTTGACGAACATCTGAAGAATTTGGAAGACGTATTCAAACAAATCCCAGCTGCCCAGCTCATGTTAAACACGAAGAAATGTCAGCTATTCCAAAACCGAGTCAACTAGTTAGGTCATATAGTGAGCAATGAAGGAATGGCGGTGGATCCAGAGAAAATTGCTTCCATTCAGCAATGGCCGCGTCCAACCGAACAACATCAAATTTGGAGTTTCCTTGGACTTTACACATATTATAGAAGATTTATCAGGAAGTTTGGAGATATTGCCAAGCCTCTAACTCGACTTACAGAAGAAGCTAGGGCTTTCAAATGAGGTGAAGACTGTCAAACGGCTTTTGAAACCTTGAAGAGGCATTTAACCACGGCGCTGATATTAGGATACCCAGATACCAGAGGGAGACTTAATTCATGACACTGACGCAAGCAACCTAGGAAATGGTGGAGTGCTCTCACAGATCCAAGGAGGGTAAGAAAAAGTGCTGGGATATTTAAGTAAAGTCCTCTCCAAACCAGAACGAAACGACTTCAAGAGTACGATTTCAACAACGAACATCGAGCTGGTATGAGTCACCGAAATGCCGACTCCCTGTCCAGGCGGCCATGCCCAACATACTGCTCCCACTGCAACAAGGAAGAATCTAGGGAATCTGCAGTTTCAAGAACTACTGTAGTCAACGTAGAATGGTGACCCACCAGAATCAGAGAAGATCAGGAGAATGATCCTCACCTAAAGAAGATTCGGCAATGGAAGGATGAAAATCGGCGACCTACATGGCAAGAAGTGTCAAGGTTTTCACCGACACTCAAGGTATATTGGGCTCAGTGGGACTCCCTTGTCCTGGAAGTAGGGCTGTTGAAAAGCGTCCTTGAAAACGATGATAGTTCTGAGTTGAGGAGACATCTAGTTATCCCTAGAACGAGAGTAGCTGAGGTACTGAAGAAGTTACATGACAGTCCATCGGGAGACCGTCTGGGTGTGAAGAAAACCCTTCAGCGAGTCCGTGAAAGGTTTTATTCGATGAACAGCCCCGACGATGTGAAGGACTGGTGTTAGAAATGTACGACTTGTGCTACGAGTAATGGACCACATCGCAAGAGAAAGGCACCTATGAATCAGTATAATTTTGGAAGCCCTTTCGAATGGATTGCTTCAGACATCGGTCCCTAGCCCCCCTATAGTTACGCCAGCGCACTTCTCCAGTGGCTTTTTGTTCAATTGGAATGAACTGACCAACGTTTGAAGACGGTTTCAGACATTCAGGCCCTATTTACCAAACTAAAAATTCATTCTGCTGGACCCCATCCATCTTGAAAAAAAACATCCAGAACATGGGGCGAACACGTGTATCAACAAAATCAATCACACAAAAATCTCAACTCCAGGGTGGTGAATAATTCAAAACTTCTTTTCCTCTGGGATTTCCTCTCTCAATGGTCTCAGACAGATAATAAGTGTCGGGATTTTGAAAATCAAATTATTTCTAAACATCCAAGTATAGCATGTGGGTGCGACCAAAATTGTTGTCCCAATATCCGACTTGTGTCGAAAGAAGAGGATACAGATGAAGATGCAGATTAAAATTGAGAGGTCAGCGAATCTGGAATTAATTTACCACTTATCGACTGTCTTATTTCAAGCAAAATGTTTAGTGTGCTTACCTCCTTGTTACATGAAAACCTCTTTAATCAATCTTCAATGGCAGATAACACCTTTTCAAGAATGCCAGAAAACCAAAAACCTGTTCCTTTCGATTTTTAGAAAAATGGACAATTCGACACGAAACTAAACGAACTGCAAGTTTTTTGAAAACCTCAACTGCCTATCAAATTCCGATAATCCTTACAATACATTCCTATTCTCGACGGACCAATATAATATATCCAATCCAAATAATTAACTCCGATTCCAACCAAACTGACTTGTGAATTTTAGATTTATATAGAACTCAACCTGTTTGGTGAAATGTTAACGTCAACCTAATCAAAAATTTTACCAAAGATTATCTATCTATGATAGGCGAATGTAGTTGTGGATGACATGGGGAGTATTGGGACGAATGGATGTCAGCACTAGATCTAAATATCTTAAATGATGGTAAGAAACCTACATTTGTCAGAGCACAGCCAGAGTCCTTCATAGATATTACATGCTCGACTCGCAATCTTCATAAACACATAAGGAACTGGGAAGTATTCGAAGAAGAAACGCTCACTGAACACCACTATATCAATAGGAGGAAAACCTCAGAGCGAAAACAGAAGTTGACCGACATGCGACTGGGACCTCTTCAAGGAGCTCGTGGAATGGAGAATTACATCAGGAGTGAAAACAACAAGAGATTTAGGAAGAGCAATGGCAGAAGCATACAAAGGAAGCCTAAGCACAACGGAAACCACACGGACCCTTTTTTGGTGGAATGAGGAAATCAAAGAAACAAGACAAGAATGCCTCAGTCTAAGAAGGCAGGCCACTAGGGCTAGCAAGAGATCACCAATAAACCTAGAGGTTGTGAAGGAAATATGACAAATAGCACGAAAATGCAAGAAAGAGCTGCAGCTCTTGATAAATAAGTTAAAGAGGAAGCATTGGGGCGATCTATGTAAAGAACTGGAGGAAGATATAGTAGAAGGTTATCAAATAGTTGTTAAAAAACTGGTAGGATATGTCCCTTTCCAACTAGCAGCAGAGTAGAAGGTAAAAGTAGCCAATGACTTGTTTCCGAGAAAGACCAAGACCTGGAGAGGAGCTAAAACCGAAGAAGCTGTAGTATTGTTCAAAGAGGAAGAACTGGTAATAGTCCTGAAAAAAATGAAACAAGGGAAAGCACCAGGTATAGACGGTATCCCCACAGAGAAGCCATCAAGATAGTGAAACAGATCTCGCCAGCTGCAATACTAAATCCACTAAATGCAATTCTTAGACAAAAGTGTTTTCCGAGGGAATGGAAAAGGGCCAAACTAGTTTTAATCCCCAGAGGAAATGTAGATGACATGAAGTTGAGACCAATCTGCCTACTGAACGCCATCAGTAAAGTGTACGAAGGATTGTTGAGAGAAAGTTTGGAATTGGAAGTTACTGGGGGTCTCTCAGAGCGACAATACGGATTCAGAAAGGGAAAATCAACGATACAGGCCATAGAAAGGGTAATAAGTGCAATAAATGATAAATCAGATAACAAATGGGCGGCTCTTATCACATTGGACGTGAGAACTGCATTCAACACGGCATCCTGGGATAAAATCCTACAGAAATTGGAAGCAAGAGGGGTGGCTAGATATCTGCTGGAAATAGTAGACAGCTATCTAGAGAATAGATCACTACAAATAGAAAAATATGTGATACTAGAAGTCCAAGCTGGAGTTCCACAGGGCTCTGATCTAGGACCTACCCTGTGGAACGTGCTCTGTGATGACGTGTTGAATGATCTGGCACTAGAGGGAGTGAGTACAATAGCATACGCAGACGATCTTGCAGTCGTCATAACTGCCAAAAGTAAGAAACATCTTGAACCGAAAGCAGACGAAGCTCTTCACCAAATCCACACCTGGATGAAGGAAAACGAACTACACTTAGCCCCACAGAAATCCGAAACAGTTATTCTGAGAGGGCAGGAAGGAAAAGAGCAGGTTAAATTCGTATGTGGAGGGGAAAAATTCCTAGAAAACAAAGCGTTGTGTACCTGGGAGTCACTATCGGTGAAAACTGTAGCTTCACGCAGGATATAAAAGCCGCCCCACAAAAAGCTGAGAGAAGGGTAGCTGCCCTGAGTAGAATAACCCCAAACGTGAGAGGTCCTGGGTCCCGTACAGTTAAAATGCGATAGATGGGGAGAACTAAGGGACCAGTTGGCGCAAGATATAGGGGTCAACCTTAATCCGCAAAATTTAGTGGAGACTATGAGGAGTAAAATAGATACTTGGAATAGAGTACATACTTTCATAAGAAGACTGATGCATCAGAAAGAGCTAGAAGGAAGACAAGAGGCAAGTCGAGCATAAAGTGATCAATGCACTTCACTCCTGAAGATATGCGACAAGCGGTTCCAGGGTGGAGAGTAGATAGATAAAAAGAGGGTTCTTTAGTCAGTAGGAGTCTGACAGTACCCAGTATCCGGCACTCCGGAAAGACCGGGGTCTAATGTAAGATTTCCTCTCATCGGAAAAAAAGTTGTGGATGACATTGAAAAATCAAAACAAAATCCAATAAGGCATTTGCAATTAAATTATTACCAAACAAAAATTAAAATCAACGATATTTTATGTCTGAAGCCATCCGTTTACTCGGTGTATGAACAAAAAGTAACCTCATTCAGAGATAAACATTGGATTGAACGAAACGTTTAAATGGTTTTATCACTATCCAAAACTGGTAAGTAAACACTACATTAATTTTTAATTATATATAATAAAAGTTATAATTTTTTTTGGAACTTCTGTCGTTGTTAAGTAAACTACTGTTCAAGATCCAATCATGTGTGATAATTAATGACAATCTAGTGATTATTTAAGCTGAATATTGATTTAAAATAAAATATATTTGGAAGTAGACACACATTTATTTCTCAATGCAGGTAACTCTGAATGTTACAGTACGGTTCAGTACATGTGTTACAACAACATGAACGCACTAATTTATGAAGGGGATATCGTTAACCGTATTTTGCCAAATTTTCTTGCTAGTATAGGCCCAAATTTCCGACTTTTAGACAATAATGCTCAACAACATCGGGCTGCAATCGTTTTGGCAACGATTGCAAATTTATTTAAGTGTCGAACATTTATCGCTTCCCCCACGATCTCCATATCTTAATCCCAGCGAACATGTGTGGGATATGATGCAGAGAAGTTTAGATGAGCATCAACCACAGTCACAGACTCTGCAACAGCTACAGCAACTTCTACCACAGATATGGGAAAATCCATCACAAGCCAGGATAAATCACCTCATTGAAAGTATGCCACGATTATGTCAAGCAGTTATTGACGCTTGGGGCGGCTACAACATACTGAAAATTAGAAGTTTTTAATTTACTGTCAATTTTATATCTCATTTTTTTGTGTTTGTTATATAATTCGAGAATGTGAACAATGATGTTATTATATTTAATTTTCGACAAAATTTCACACATAAAATGAATTTTCATCTTAATCCTACGCACTATCTAAAACTTCGTTAATTCCCGAACTTTTGTGGAGCAGTTTATCTATCAGCTGCAGTTTCAAATAGAAATTTTCCAAATTGTTCTCTTGTTAAAATTTTTGCGTTTTTGGCGCTATAGCCTTTATTTTGCTTTATTAAAAATCCGAAATTTTAATAATTGAAGACTTGAAGTAAATAATGGGCTAAGTGCCATAAAACTATAAATTAGGATTTTTACTAAAATGCGTGCTAAGAGCCAGCGCCAGTAACCTTTATAACGGGCTAAGTGGAAAGAGTTTATTTTATAGTTCAAAAGTCTCCGCAAGATAGAGTCTGTGTAATTTGCAGTCCTGGTTTTTGTAAATAACGGGCTATGTGCCACTTGTCACGACCGTCACGTCGTGCTTATATCTACGGGTGTATATATAAATTCCATATAAATATGGAAAATATAATACAAGATAATACGACAAGAAGAAGTAAAGGAAAAGGAAGAGCACAAGAAGAAAGACAAATCAAAAGATGTGAGGAAAAATCGTATATTAACAAAAGTAATATCCTTGTAAGAGAGAAAAAGGAACCTAAAGACGAGGTAAGTGGTTACGATTTTTATTAATATTATTCTTATTTGCAATTCCCTTTTAAGGTCATTTGTAAATGTAAATGAAAGTGTCGAGAAATTCCTCATGTTCATAAATTAAAACTCTTTCATGCTTTTTATGGAATGAAAGATAATGTAAAACAAAACTCATACTTGATGGGATTACTCTCAATTTCTGGTGTGAAACGAAGAAGGCACGACCAATACGAAAATCCGGAAAATAGTAGAAGACAGGCAAGCGTGTATTTTACTTTACCAGATGGCAAAGGCAACATAGTCCAGGTCTGTAAACAAACTTTTCTTGAAGTGTACGGTGTAACCAAAAGAAGGATTGAAACCTTTGTCAAAGCTAAAAAGTCAGGAGATGTAGTTTACACTGAGAAACGAGGAAACAAGAAAAAAATGAGAAAATTTACAGAACAAGACGAAAATCTAGTTGTTGAGCACATTCAGTCATTTCCAAAAGAGCAAAGTCCTTACAGTAGATTGAAAACCCAAAAAGAATATTTAAGTCAAGACCTTAACATGAACAGATTGTATATAACATTTAAAGAAAAGTTTCCCCAGACGCAGATATCGTACCGTTATTATTATACTACGTTCAAAAAGAAATTTCCCAGCCTAAGTTTTCATCATCCTCGTACTGACACCTGCGATACTTGCGATTTGCTAACCATGCAAATGAAGAATGATCCTAACAATCGGGATGCAAAGCAAAAACTTGAACTCCACCATCGTAAATCTCAAAAGGCTATGACAGAGATGAGACATGATCATGGAAATTCCCAATTTCCTTCAAGCTCTATGTGTACGATTTCGGCTGATCTCCAACAAGTTCTGTCTCTTCCTGCTTTAACACATTGTCAGATGTACTATTTACGGCAACTTTCGTGTTACAACTTGTGTGTGCATGTAGGAGACAATAACAAAGGTTTTATGTTTTTATGGCATGAAGGAATAACTGGACGAGGAGGAAATGAAATTGCCTTGTGTATATTGAAAGCAGTAACCAGTAAAGTGACATATAAAAAACGGCTCACAGTTTGGAGTGATAACTGCGCTGGGCAGAACAAGAACAAAATGCTCTTGTTTCTGTGGATCTACTTGGTTGCTCGGGGTTGCTTCGATGAAATTGATCATAAATATCTATCTGGACACTCTTTTCTTAGCTGTGACAGAAATTTTGCACAGATCGAATAAAGAAGACGACGGGAGACATGTCAGTGCCTATGGATTTGGTCCGGCTCATGGCAACTGCTACACCAAACAACCCATTCATGGTAGCTTTGATGCAACAAGAAGATTTTTTTTATTTTAAATCTGCAGCTGAAAATACATTAAACACCACAAACTTGAAAATTTCTAAAGCACAATGGATAAGAATAAGCAAAGATGATCCTGGACAAGTAAAGATACGAGAAACTCTTAACGAATTAGATGCATGGAAGGTTACTAAAGTTTTCAAAAAGAACATCAACACTAAAAGTATTAAGACTATGAATTTAAAACCTTTAGAGTGCACCAGCAGAATAAGCGAAGAAAAAAAAACGAATTTAAGATCGGTGCTACCATACATTGAAGAAGAAAATAAAGCAACTAATTTTTTTGTAGTGTTGAATAAAAAAATATTAAGAATAAAATCTTTAATGTCTGACATATCCCATTTGTACGCAATTTGTTGTGGCACTTAACCCTTTTCTAAAATCAACATTTTTTTTATTTTTTTTTAAGTTCTGTATTTCGTATTACAAATTTTAATAGTAATTAGTCTTACCTTTATCTGTAAATTATGAACGTTTTTTTATTAATTCTATATTGTAAATACAGCAACATTATTTACAAAAAGTTGATTTACTCAAAAGTTTAATTTTGGCACTTTGTCCATTATTTACTTCAAGTCCTCAATTGACTAATATCAATGCCTTGTTTAATATTTAGCATTGATCTGATTATTGAATAATTTGACCACATTGCGCAACCTTTCACTTTTTTAATATCTAATTCCAAAAAATAAGCTAATTAATACACGAGGGTGTAGGTTTAGGACTGGATCTTAGACTCATATAGGCGCCTGCAATATGTAGATGATATCTCGATATACAGGGTGTCCCACTATAAAGTAACACATTTTGACGGCTTATTACTCGAGAATGGAAAAAGATATCGATGTGAAGTTTTCGCTAAATTTCCTATATTTCCTTCAAATTTTTATTAACATAGTTGCCAAATGTATATTTTTTCCCGAAAGCGCCGAAAAAAATGACCATTTTTGAAACGAAATTACCGGTTTATTTTAAATACAATACCCTATATTTTTTATTACCATCTGAAAGTCCCTTTTTTCCCCTTTCCAAAAATGTATACATTATTGGCACATACTCAAGTTTTTAGGGAAAGATTTAATATTTTATGAAACCATGTCAATAACTTCCAAACGTAAATTATCACATTTTCACAGCTTGGAAACGTTATAACTCGAAAATGTGACAAGGGATTAATGAGCGGCTTTCTCTGAAATTCTTAGAAATGTGTAAATTTTTCATGACACCGTTTGCAAGTCTCAAAAGTCGTCTAAAATTTTCGTAAAAAATTTACTTTTGTTAATTAATAATTGTGACCAGGATAAGATTCACAGCCATTTTTGACATAAATACGCCTATACACGAAAATCGATATTAACTTGGGTACAACAATTTACAGAATCGGGAAAACTAAAAAGAAAGAAAACATTTGAAACAAACATTTACATATAAGAACAAAGAACCAAACATAACTTCATAAAACACTGTTCTAAATTAACCCTTTTACTTTGGGTTAATTAGAGGGAATGTAGTTTCTTTGTTGTTATACGATGTACTCGAAGGACCAAATGGGTATTTTTCACTTTAGGTATGATGTAAATGATGTACTGTACGATGCAATGAAACACTTATGTCACTTTAGATTTTATATTGTCATGAAGTTACAATTTATTTATTTTGCGTCGACAATTAAGACTTCACTTATTATTTACGCGATAACTGTGAGTATTTTGCACAAACTTCGATGATTTATTAAATGGTTAAAGCTTAAGGACACTTGGTTGTTACCCGTATCAAAACGCCGGGTGATTTTACGAAGTGAGGTACCT
Organism: Galeruca laticollis; assembly: GCA_963921935.1. Lineage (NCBI taxonomy): Eukaryota > Metazoa > Arthropoda > Insecta > Coleoptera > Chrysomelidae > Galeruca > Galeruca laticollis. Next base: position 102,994,813 of record OY998177.1, read on the forward strand.
TGTTGTACCACGTTGTATGATGAAAAGAGGAAAGTGTGTCTGGGAAGTCTGTCTGGGAAGTGAGTGAGAATGAGGTTATTTTCGTACTTATACGTAGTGTGACGTAGGGTCCACTTGTTCGGGTCTAACCAATGGGATACGAGTATTTTAAAATGTAATGTTCAAACACAAGTGAAATTGCCAGTTGGAGATATGTTTTTTTTGGGGTTTTCAACGGTTTCGTAGATACAGATAACAGAGTTTGGAAGAGAGTTTTTATGAAGCGATAAGATGTCGGAGACTTTGATATATTCAGTGGAATTTCAGAAAACGATATTTATCTGTTTTTCTTAGGTGTTAGTAAACTTAAAATGACTTTTTTGGTGATGTAAAGAAATATTAACTGTTGAAAATAAGGATATATTTAGTTATATGTTTTGAGCATAATATTCGATTTGTAGTATACAGGGGAAGTTGAAATAAAATCACGGGAGAATTTGGTAATTAAAAACCAAATTCGAACAAACACATCAAAACAAAAAAAATTATATTTAATAAATAAGTTGTTGTATGTGACCTCCATCTGCATCTCTACTTAATCCTAATCTCATCCAAAAATTACTGAACGCATTTTGCAGCATTTCTGGTGTTATGGTATTAAAAACATTTACTATGTTATTTCTTAACTCCTGAAGGTTTATAGGGATTGGGTTATATATAGCATCTCTCCTTTACATAACCCCATATGAAGAAGTCTGGTATGGTTAAGTCCGGGGAATATGAGGTCCACTCGATGGGACCAGCTCGACCTATCCATATGTTGCCAAAATGATCTGATAATGAATTTCGAGCAACTAAGAAGTAATGTGGAGGCGCGCCGTCTTGTTGAAAATATACAGTGTTTATAATTTCATCTTGTTGTCATTGGGGATACAAAAACTACTCCAACGTGTCGGTGTAAGTATTTCCGTTAACTGTTACTTCATGAAAAAAAAGGGGCCGTAGATTTTAGTTTTAGATACACCACACCAGACATTTACTCTAGGTGCATCCCTTTCAAATTCGTTGAACGCTCTTGGATTCGATTCTCATCTCCCCAAATCCTGCAGTTATGCTTATTAACTCTTCCATTAATATGAAATGTGGCTTTGTCTGACATTATTAGGCTGAAGTCTTACCAGATCCAACAATGTTTCTGACATGAAATATCTTTGTTCAAATGAATGATTCTCTATTTTTTGGAAAGTTTGTATTTTGTATGCTTTAAATTTAATAATTTTTAGGAGCCGGTGAACCTTACTTTTTGAAAATTGTGCGATTTGGGATATTTTTCTAACAGATACTCTATTATTGTTGAGTGCTAGAATTTCCCTTACTTCCAGAATATCTTTGAGCATATTGTCCTGGGCGTTTTCAGGTGTTCTCGTTTTCCTTTCTAGTTTTCCGGATTCTGTAAATTGTTGTACCCAAGTTAATATCGATTTTCGTGTAGGCGGATTTCTGTCAAAAATGGCTCTGAATCTCCTGGTCACTGTTATTGATTTTGTCTCGGCATATAATACGACGCATCGCGCTTTTTCTTTCAAAGTATATACAGGGTGTTCATTTCAGGACTTCCCACCCTAATTTTCTCGAAATGTGTGTATTTAAAAAAAATCCTGGGATACGTCAACAAATATATCGAAGGGGACAACTTTTTATCATAAAGGCAACGCGCCCCCTTTCACCCCCCGCCAGGGGTAGTTGCCAACTTCAAAATCTTAAATGGGAAGGGGTATCGAGTTATACCTCATTTCAAAGGTCTTTTTAATCTCTACACGTCGGCTTTTGTTTTTTTTTAATTGATCGATTAGTTGTCGAAATATTTAGGAAAATCTGTTTGCAGCTTCGTACCATTAAAATAAAAACTGCAATTGTTTGTTTTGTTATTCCTTTCAACTTTTTTGTATAAAAAAATGCAAAAAATGTTTTTGATTGAGAAAACATGATACCTATTGAATTGTTTACCATACTTACCAGTTGTGTGAAAAAGCAATTTATTAAAAATGGTTTACACTTTAGCTGAAAAAGTTGAAATAGTGTTAATTTACGGCGCCGAAAACCAATGTGCTCGATGAACTGCTGCAATATTTAACGAAAGGCACCCAGATAAGAACACCTCTCATAGGTACCTATGTCCTAAATCTAATCGCCAAATTTACTCAAACAGGATCTGTTGCAAATTTAAAACATGATCAGCCAAGAGTTCTGTATGAAGCCACTCAAATTGAAGTGATAGGTTATTTTGGTATGAATCCCAATACTTCGTTACGTACCATTTCTGCTGCAACTGGAATTTTCTTAGGCTCTGTCCACGAAATTACAAAAATTAATAAATTCCATCCCTATAAAATGAAAGTATGTCAAGAGTTAAGTGAAGACGATTTTAACAGAAGAATTGAGTTTTATGAACAAATGACTACAATTATTAATAACTATAACGAATTTTTAAAAAATATCTGCTTCACTGATGAGTGTACTTTTTATTTAAATGGTTTTGTCAATAAACATAATTGCAGATATTGGAGCAATGAAAATTACCATGTATTTGTCGAAGGGCATACCCAGCATCCCCAAAAAATTAATGTATGGGCCGGTATACTAAGAAATCAAGTAATTGGTCCATTGTTTATAAATGGAAATCTAAATGGTGAGATGTACTTGAATATGCTAGAAAATACGATCAATCCGTTAATTACCGAAGCAATTGAAAATCAACTGGATAGAGATGGCAACAACTTTTTTGACGAAAATGAGTTATATTTTCAGCAAGATGGAGCTCCCCCCCATTATGTGCTTCCGGTCCGTCAATGGTTAAACAATGTATTTCCCGGTAAATGGATAGAGCGAAGAGGACCTATAGAGTGGCCAGCTAGGTCCCCAGATCTAGCACCATGTGAGTTTTTTCTATGGGGACATTTAAAATCGGTTGTTTACACACCCCCGCCACAAAATATAGAAGACCTTCGACAAAAGATTATTGCAGAATGTCGAGCAATTCGAACAGAAGTGTTTGAAAATGTGCGTCACGAATTTTAACAGTGGTTATACCATTGTTTGGCCAACAATGAGCAACATTTTGATCAATTCTTAAATTGAAAATCTGTATACAATATTGTAATTTAGTTTTGATAAAAGGAATGAGAATAAACAGTTGCAGTTTTTATTTTAATGGTACGAAGCAGCAAATAGATTTTCCTAAATATCTCGACAACGAATCGATCAATTTAAAAAAAACAAAACCGACGTGTAGAGATTAAAAAGACCTTTAAAATGAGGTATAACTCGATACCACTTCCTATTTAAGATTTTGAAGTTGGCAACTTCCCCTGGCGGGGGGTGAAAGGGGGCGCGTTGCATTTATGATAAAAAGTTGTCCCCTTCGATATATTTGTTGACGTGTCCCAGGATTTTTTTTAAAATACACACATTTCGAGAAAATTAAGGTGGGAAGTCCTGAAATGAACACCCTGTATATATTCGATTAATAAATTTGACTGTGTTCGTTGTTATACTTCATACTACATAAATAACCTTTTGACGTTTGTTAATGTCAGTTATTTGTATGTGTTTCAAAGCCACCTTTCCGTAAAAAATTAACAAAAGTAAATTTCATACGAAAATTTTAGACGACTTTTGAGACTTGCAAACGGTGTCATAAAAAATATAAACATTTCTGAGAATTTCAGTGGACGTCGCTCATTAATGCCTTGTCTCATTTTCGAATTATAACTTTTCCAAGCTGTTAAAATGTGATAATTTACGTTTGGAAGTTATTGACATGGTTTCATAAAAAGTTAAATCTTTCCCTAAAAACTTAAGAATATGCCGATAATGTATACATTTTTGGAAAGGGAAAGAAAGGGACTTTCAGATTGTATTAAATAATATAGGGTGTTGCATTTAGAATGAACCGATAATTTCGTTTCAAAAATGGTAATTTTTTTTCGGCGCTTTCGGGAAAAAATATACATTTGGCAACTATGTCAATAAAAATTTGAAGGTAATATAAGAAGTTTAGCGAAAACTGTACGTCGATATTTTGATAACTTTTTCCATTCTCGAGTAATAAGCCATCAAATGTGTTACTTTATAGTGGTACACCCGGTATTATAACCAGTGATCTGGGAAGAGTTTTCAATCAAAATCTGTGTACTTTTAGTATTACGCATCCTTTCTACTTTGATGTCTCTTTTAATTTTTTTGTCATTTGCAAATTTTTCTTTTACAAAATGGAAAGATGATGAAGACGAGGACAAAAGTAGATATTTTTTTTAGTTAACTACAAAACGGTGTTAAGCATTAAGTTAATAGCTTTCTAAACATCAAAGGTTTTTGCGGTCAAAATGGCTCTGTCACAAACAGCCACCGAGCGTGACCGCACAAAGCGAAAGTTGGCTGGACATGCACATTCAAACTGTCCTCGTTTTCACAGAAACACCATTGGCAACTTTATAAATTTTCAATTCACTGTCACAGCGGAGCGCTGCTTTTATATACAAAGTATGGATATGAAAATTAGATTGATCACTGGATTTGGCAGTAGATTTTGTTCAATATTATATTGAATGTATTTGCTATATTCAATATTGAACTTTTCCGAAACAATGCGTTTCGGTATTTCTCTGGAAATCTAAATAGGGGAATTTCGTATTGTTAATTTTAAGTTTAACAATTGGATGAAAAAATCAATTGTATTAGAATCAGTGGCGTAACTAGCCCTCATCTTTACCAACATTTCTTCGGGTATTTAATAAATTTAGATTTAAACTGTTCTCAAAAATTTGAAAAATTCACTATCAGTTTTCAACCATTCTTGTTGTTGCTCCTATCCATCTAGCATCCTTTTCCTTCATATACCAATTACTTCTTGCAGCTGGATTCTTCTCCTCTGAAAGATATTTTGGGAGACCGGGAAATTTTTGTGGTATTACATTTACCTTTAATATAGTTCTTTTCCTTGTAAATGTCTTCAGATCACCATCCTTATCCATGTACATATCAGTTAATGAAATTTGGTCTTTGGTGAAATGTTTAATGCAAACAACTGAACTTTGGCTTGGTTCCCAGTTTGCACGTGGGATACTTTTCAATCATTTGTTCTTCAGCTCATCATATTGTGGAAACTTAAATACTGTAATATATCCTTCACTGTTGGAAGCAAAATTACTAGTACAACTTGGTATTGAACATTTCGCAGCCATCTACAACAAAATAAGGTATTTGAAGTGCTCACTTCTCAACCTAGGTGTATACCTAATGTACTATTTCCGTCGGCCGTCAATTTACGATGTACTTTAACGCACTCAAAATCGTTGAATAATGACCCCTATTAATGAATGATTTTCTATTAATCAACGATTTTATTATATACAACCCAACGTACATTGCTCTCATACATTTATGTTGGCAGTGACCTGTGGTGCAGTAGGCTTGCCTATTAAAACAGTTGAAATCAAGTAGCTGTGTTACTACTATCTGTCATTGTATGTCATTATTTATTTTATTTAAAATTCTATGTATTTTTTAAAATCAAAAGTAGGGTCAACGGAAAAGTTTTGTAACGAACTCGTGAATTAATTAACATTAAATCGTCCTTATTAATACACTTGTTCGTTAAATAACTATTATTACGTGCTAGTCATTACATATCAGTAGCTGTTATGATATATTTACTTAGAATCCTTGATTATATCCATGGCATTGTCAGTTATGTTACAAAGTTGTCAATCATTTTATGTCAGTTATTTTCTGTAGAATAATGCCTTATTCTAAAGGTAATCCATTGTATTCACTACAATTTATTCTACAGAAAATGTTAAATGGATAAGCTACTTCGCCCCGATCGTTTAGTTATATGTGTTACACTTGGAAACGCAGGTCAACTTTGGAATCATTGGTACAGATCGTTCATGAATTTTCTGGAAGCGGCAGACGCGAAGGACAACACGAAGAAGCTAAATCTACTAATAAATTACGTGAGGCCTGTCGTTTTTGAGTCCATTAGTGAAAGTACAACGTATGAAGATGCCATAAAAACCCTTGAGAGCCTCTACGTAAAACCCAAAAATAAAATACTTTCTCGATATTCTCTCGCATCAAGAAGACAGCTAGCGGGTGAGTCAATTGACTAATATTTACAAACTTTGAAGTAGTTGAGCAAATACTGCAAATTTAAAGTTGTCACGGCCGAACAGAATAGAAATGATTGTATCCGAGACTCATTTATCAGTGGCTTCTAGAGCACTTTTCTTTGAGCTTAATTCAAGCGTTTGATACTGTAAGAGCGTTAGAAATAGCCAAGCAACATGTTGAATCATATTCATCAACTTTTGATTCAAGTGTTTCCGTTATACAAAACGCAGAACCGTCAGAAGATTCTGAAAATTCATCAACCAGGCAGTTAGCGGCTGCTGCATCTTTTCAGAAATGTTTCTTTTTGTGGCAGAGATAGAAACCTGCGCGAACACTATCCTGCTAAAAATGCAATTTGCAATTCCTACAATAAAATAAGTCATTTTTCAACTGTGTGTAGATCAAGTAACACCAGAAGAACTCAGAAAACATCTGCTGCTATTTTGTCTACAATTTCTGCTGTAGTTGTTCATCCAAATCTATTATTCGAATTGAAATAATCAACATAATCACACATGCACTAGTCGATACAGGGAGTTCTGATTGTTATATTTCAAGTAAAATTGTTGCCAGTAGAAATATTTGTGTATTACATCAAGAATTAATGTTAAAATGGCTTCAACATCTCTCACGTCGTAAGCTCTTGGATATTGTATTGTACGCCTACAAATTTTGGATAACATTTATTCAAATGTGAAGCTTTTAGTCCTTGATGAACTCTGCACTGAAGTGATCATTGGTCATGATATTCTGAAGCAACATTCCCGACTCAAAATTCTTTTTGGAGGTGTCAAATCTACCCTATCAATATGCAATTTAGCAATAGCAAATGTTGAACCATTCAGTCTATTTTCAAATTTGACATTCAATTGCAAACCAATTGCAATAAAAACCCGTCAATCTACAACTTCAGACCTCAACTTTATTGAGCAGGAAATCAAACATCTTCTGGGAGAAAAGATCATAAAACCCAGTATCCGCTCTTGGCGAGCTCAACCTCTGGTAACTTAAAGTGAAAACCACAAGAAACGTATGTATATTGACTATTCTCAAACCATAAATAAAATTTACATTATTGGATGCATACCCATTGCCACGGGTAGAAGACATTGTAAACCAAATTTCGAAATATTCCGTTTTTAGTACAATTGACCTCCGTAGTGCCTATTACCAAATTCAAATTAAAGATGAAGAAAATATCTACACAGCATTTGAAGCTTGGGGAAATTTGTACCAATTGACTCGAATTCCGTTTGGTGTTACCAATGGAGTCGATTGTTTCCAACGAACCGACGACAGTATCATCAAGAAAGAAAATCTTAAAAGCGTCTATGCTTATCTGGATGACGTCACTGTTTGCGGTAACTCACAAGAAGAACATGATCAAAATTTACAAAAAATTTTGGATGTCATTAAGAAGTACTGTTTAACAATGAATGAAACAAAATCGATTTGCATTCTTGGTTATTTAATATGCGACAAAACTATGAAGCCGGATCCAGAACGACTTAAACCTCTCTTTAATTTACCAGTACCTGATACTACAACTTCTCTTCGAAGAATTCTAGGAATGTTTGCACACTACTCTAAATGGGTTCCTAATTTTTCGAAAAAATCCAGCCGCTAGCGTACAACACAAGTGTTCCATTGCCTGAAAAAGCAATTTTGGCATTTAGACAGCTCAAACAAGACATAGCCAACTCTTCGATTTCTTCAATTGATGACGACGGTATGTTAACTATTGATACCGATGCCTCAGAATTTGCGATAGCTGCTCAATTATCCCAATCAGGAAGACCAGTCCCATTTTCCTCAAGAACACTGTCCTCTCAGGAATAAAAGCATTCGTCAGTTGAAAAAGAAGTGTACGCAATAGTAGAAGCACTGAAAAAGTGGCGACATTTTTTAATTGGTAGACATTTTCAGCTCATTACGGATCAGAAGTCAGTGGCATTTATGTTTAATAACAAGTCCTCTTCCAAAATCAAAAATGAAAAAATTCAACGTTGGCGTTTGGAATTGTCATGCTACAAGTATGATATCGTTTACAGGTCAGGAAGTGAAAACACGGCAGCTGATGCATTTTCCCGTATTACAATCATGTCATCGGCTGATCAAAAGAAATTATTTGATTTACATTCTTCTTTGTGTCACCTTGGTATTACCCGGTTTTTCCATTGGATACGCTGCAAAAATCTCCCTTATTCTGTGGAAGACGTCCGTCAAATTACTTCTTCATGTCCTGTTTGTGCTGAAATTAAACCAAAATTTAATAAAAATAAAGGGACGTTAATCAAAGCCACCTCATCTTTTGAACGTCTTAATTTGAATTTTAAAGGTCCTTTGCCTTCATCTTCAAGAAATAAGTACTTACTAACCGTTGTTGATGAATTTTCCAGATTCCCATTCGAATTTCCATGTTCCGACATATCATCCTCTACAGTTATCCAATGTTTGCTTCAAATATTTTCTACATTTGGTACTCCGACATATGTTCATTCTGACCAAGTTACTTCTTTTATGTCCCTTGAACTTAAGTCATTTTAAGAGTCTCATCCATCCAGTTGGCTTTAAAATCTCAAAATTTGAAAATAAACCAGTGGGAGCAGGTTCTAGTGGATTCTCTTCACTCTATTAGATCTCTTTTATGTACTGCTATCAACTCGACTCCACATGAACGTATGTTTAAATATGTGAGACGCTCAACGTATGGATCGTCAGTTCCTACATGGCTAGCTGCACCAGGACCAATACTATTAAAGATATTTGTCCGTTTGAATAAATACGAACCCCTAGTTGACGAAGTCCAACTCCTAGAAGCCAACTCGGAATACGCTCATATCCGACTGTAAAATGGAGAAGAAAAGACAGTTTCAACTCGGCATTTAGCTCCTCGAAGAGACATATCATTAATTCGCTGCGATGAAAATTCTATCAATCAAGATAAAATCCATTCAAATTAAGAGCATCAAAATCAAGACCAAAGTATTCACAAAAGTCGAGACCAAAGCATTCAAGAAAATTAAGACCATCTGATTCAAGACCACTCCATTCAAGGACAGAACAATCAAGACGTACTGAATATCGATAGGCCAGTTAGGACACGAAGGCGTCCTCAATTTATAGAACATTTCCTCGAGAAATAAGAAGGCGGGAAGAATGTCATAATATTACCCTCTTGATTATATGACATTGTCAGTTATGTAACAAAGCTGTCAATAATTTTATGTCAGTTATTTTCTGTAGAATAAAGCTTTACTCTAAAGGTAATCCATTGTATTCACTTCAATAAATAGTAAGTAATATGCAATTTTCTAGTAAGAGACTAGAAAATAGTATATTATATACCGCGGGACTGAAGTAGTACATTTAATCCTGAAGGTAAAGTTTATGGCCCGACCGCAGGGAGGGCCATAATTTACCTGAAGGATTAAATGTACTTCAGTCGCAAGGTATATACGATACTTTTCGTACTTCCGGTATGATTTTATTAATTATTTCAATAATTTCAATCAGTTTTTTCTCTCTTCAACTCATTTAATAAACTGTCTTTAAAATAAGTTACCATAGTAACATTGCGTTGTGACAGTTATAATTTAGAAACATTGTCATTACTAGTGTCATTGTAAATTTGAATATTAACGTTAATTACCATTCTAATTAATTATATTTTTCAATAAAATATCCCTTAAATTCGTTTGTTTGTGATTTAATCGTTCCGGGAGTTTCGTCAATATTTAATCCCGGAGGGATTAAATGTGACACTTTAGTACCTGTCACAAGGGAGTGAAGTTGTCACTTTAGGCCCGGAAGTACGAAAACATTATTATTGCTGTTAATTGTATCTCTATTAATTTGTGCAATCATATGCCTGAAAGTACGTATGTAAAACGTACTGTAATTCTAGTGAAATTCACCTAATATTGAGAGTTATATCGATCTCCCCCATTAAGAAAGTCTCCCACGAACCCTCTCGCTCACACTAGCCGCGACAATATCAACTACATAATTCAAAAATCGAACTTTAATTATAGAATAAATAGAAAAAGGTATCTTATATTTTTATGTTTGCTATCATATCAATTTGTATTGTTTTTTATTGTTATTTTAGGTACCTACTACAGAGTTTAGTCTATTTACATAGAACGTTTATCGTTAATATATGGTATTTGTGTCACGTCAAAGGCAGTAACTAAAAATTATGGTCGACGTGCCTAATTATCATTCTCTCGGTAGATATATAGAGAGGTATTATTCAAACAAATATTTCCTCGTCAATTATGAACTGTAATACTTGTAAGCAAATAATCGGTTTGTTTTACTGGTTGTTTTCCGGTAGCTTCTTCAATTTGTTTATTGATGTCATTAAACGGACGCGTTCAATTAGGATTCTTTTTAAAAGAAAATCGTAAAATTTGTAAATGCGGAATTTATAAAAATTCGATTATAGCTAAATAAAATGTATAATAGTTCGTTCCAACATATTTCGTCTTGACTACATACCAGTAGAAAAAAACTAGTGAGTCATAATTCTATACCAGAGACAAAGTAACTTTCCTACCCAGAAACAATTGGATGAAGCCGCTAGAGCAAGGAGTCAACTCATATCCTCAGATGTACACAAGTGGTTCGAAAATGGCCAGAACATCGGCATTATTTACTTATTGTATATTTCTCGACGAATTGTAGTTAGGGATGTAAATTATTGTGAATACAGACTGTTAGGTACACCCTATATATATATGGTACCTGTCTTTATGTTAGATACAAAAAGGAGAAATTAGAGTTTTATTTATGTCCGATGAATGCGTGTTTTCATGATCGACAGTGGTTGATGAAAGCAGAAATGAATATTCTCTAATATACACATATTAAGATTTAGTCTTATGACATATACTGTATCGTAATAATCAATAAAAGAGCTCTCTACTTATGTTAACTTAATGTTACGAAACAGCACACTGGTATAGTCCCTGAATCCGACTTTGTCTAAGCCATGTACGAAAGTTAAAAATATGGCGGATGCGCAGGGATTTCTTAGAATTGTTTACGATTGTGACTATCTTATCTGGACATTGTTTTTGTGACCAGCCTTATCAAGAAAATTCCAGAGCCAATTGTTTTTGTGTGAGCCGCAATCTAGAATTATCTAGTAAAAAAGGCACTAATATATAAAGAACCGACCATGGAGTTTTAGTTTAGTTTAAAAAGTGATCTCGACAAATAAACAAGAATACACCGAAATAGCGAACAGTAAAGTGTTGATATAAATTAATAATTAAGGTTGTGTGTATATAAATTAAATTTAAGTGAATAGTTAAGTGTATATAAATTAAGTGTTAGTGAGTAGTTTAGTGTTCAAATAAATTAGTAAGTAGCCATACCGTGTGTTTATGCCACCCGTAATGAAAACGTTTTAATAAATAAGAAAAACATTACATTGATGTCAGAAGTGGGATAATATAAATAAATTGCTACGTAAAAATGGCCAAAAGACTATGTGACTTGAAAGTGACTGAGTTAAGAGAAGAATTGGAAGATCGTGAGTTGGAAACGTTCGGTAAGAGAAGTGAATTAGTAGAAAGACTTAAAGTGGCACTGGAAAATGACGGCTTTGATCCAGAAACAGTTTTATTTAATGACGAGGCTTTCACCTTAATCTCGTCAGTTTCTTCTCATATTTCGGCTAACATGGACGAGAAGATTTCTGCCATGGAAGAGAACATGGACGAGAAGATTTCTGATATGAAGAACAATATTTCTACTATGAAGAATGATATTTCGGCTAACATGGACGAGAAGATTTCTGCCATGGAAGAGAAGATTTCAACGAATGTGAAAAACGATATTTCTGCTATGAAAAACGACATTTCTGCTAATATTGACGACAAGATTTCTACTTTGAAGGACGATATATCTGCCGATATCTTATTAATGAAAAACGACATTGTCGCTGACGTTGAAAATGAAATTTCGTCTGTAAAATCTGAAATCGAGAATAAGATGTCAACGATGGACGAGAAGATTGAGAATAAGATGACAACTATGGACGAGAAAATCAAGGAATTAGAAAAAAAGATGGCAGATATAAGAACTCAAGACAGAAGCGGAAGAAAAGAAGACCGAGCAAACGAAACCTTGCAAGACAGAAACACACCCTAAGTTAGAAGACATTGGCAGTTTTACCCGAGTCAAGGCCCCAACATTCGATGGAAAAATGTCGTGGACCAATTATGTAAAACAATTTGAAGGAGTCGCTAGAGTGAATAATTGGTCCGATAGAAACAAAGCAGTGAACTTAGCTATCGCGCTTCGGGGAGATGCCTTAGATGTACTTCAGACGATACCACTGGAAGAAACGGATGATTTCGAGCATCTGAAGAAGAGGATGGACATGCGATATGGTCACGAACATCTAGAACATTTGTACCAATCCCAGCTGAAGAACCGACGGCAGAAACGTGACGAAGCACTTCAAAGATATGAAGTGGATATTGCCCGACTCGTTCGATTTGCTAATCCATCAGCAGCAGAGAACATGATGGAATATCTGGGCATACAGGCCTTTATCGATGGCTTACGTGACTCCGATATGCAGAGGACGCTTCGCTTAGCCCATCCCAAAACATTAGTTGACGCATTGAATATGAAGCAGCAACGAAGGCTTCGGGTTACAACAGAGTTAGGACCATCCAAGAAGGCGACGAGGACAAGTTTGACCATATCGTCAGCTTGATCAAAAGTATGATGGACAAGAAACCGAGAAAGATCAGATGCTGGAATTGTGGCGAGCTAGGGCATGTACGCAGTTCATGTAAGCGCCCCAAGACTCCTGTAAACCAAGATCCCCAGTCACAGGAAAACTAGGGTCGGCTACGAGGGCGCAGCACCGACCCATGATCGATCCAAAGACCCTCTCATACTGATAGCTTCGCTCAGATGTCGCAACGATAGTGTATATGTAGATGGCGAAGTGAATGGCAAGAGATATACTCTGCTAGTAGACACTGGAGCAACTAGAACCATTATACGACCAGAAATAATAAACTCCAAAAAGAAGCTTTTACCAACGAGACTGCGACTGCGGACCGCCACAGGTGAGAGTGCCAACGTTCACGATGAGACACAAATCCAATTGGGAATTGGCGCAGAAAAGTTCACGTATACGGTAATCGTAGCTGACATTGATGAAGACGTGATTCTGGGTATGGACGTAATGAATGTACATGGTTTCCAATTAGACTTCAGAAACAAAACCATTAGAGTGGGTTTCGAGGAGGTATTCCTTCATCCATATGAAGGCAGCACGGTGTTGGCAGCTGTACAGGAAGATACCGTTCTACCTGCACGAAGCGAAACCATGATAGTAGCACGGCTACATGGAATCATGGAGGAAGGTACACCGGTTATGATGGAGCCTAGGAACCACGACGCAGAGGTTGGCAAAGGAGTACTAATTGGAAAAGGATTGGTTACGTCGGTGAAAGAGATCCCAGTACGTGTGATAAACGTGAATGATTACCCAGTCACCATTAAGAAGGAAACCAGGATTGGGTCCAGCGCACCAGTGACGTCTATATTTCGTCAAACAATGACCACTGACGATTCTGATGCCAGATTCGAACATACCTATGTTATCAGTAGCTGGTCAATCCTTAGATAGAGCTGAAAAAAAGAGAATGAGAGAATTTCTCTCGCAGTATCAAGACCTATTCGTACCAAAAGGAGGAAAGACTGGTAGAACATAAGCCGTCAAAAACAAAATCGATACTGGTAATGCCAAGCCAATTAGGCAATCAGCTCGACGACTACCACGAGCGAAGAGAGAGGAAGCTGGAAGAATAATTCGAGAGATGGCTGAAGAAAAAGGAATAGAACCCTCTACTAGTCCATGGTTGTCTGCAGTAGTACTCGTCAAGAAAAATTATGGAACTACGAAATTCTGCGTGAATTATCGCCAGCTAAACAACGTAACGAAGAAAGACAGCTATTCTCTGCCGCGAATTGACGATACGCTAGATACTTTGGCCGGCAGCAAACTGTTTTCCACCTTGGACCTGAAGTCTGGTTATTGGCAAGTTGAAATGGACCCAGAAGACAATGAGAAGACTGCTTTTACTACCGGATCTGGATTATGGCAATTTAACGTCATGTTATTCGGGCTCTGTAATTCGCCTGCGACATTTGAAAGACTCATGGAGAATATCTTGAGAGGGTTGTCTTGGAAGACATGCCTGGTCTATTTGGACGACATCGTAGTACTGGGAAAGACATTTAACGAACAACTGAAGAATTTGGAAGATGTATTCAAACGACGCCAAGCTGCCCGGCTCATGTTAAACCCGAAGAAAGGTCAGTTATTCCAAAACCGAGTCAACTATCTAGGTCATATAGTGAGCAATGAAGGAGTGGCGGTGGATCCCGAAAAAATTGCTTCCATTCAGCAATGGCCGCAAATAACCGACAAACACCAAATTAGGAGTTTCCTTGGACTCTGCACATACTATAGAATATTTATAAGGAATGTTGGAGATATTGCCCCTAACTCGACTCGCAGAAGAAGCAAGAGTCTTCCAATGGGACGAAGATTGTCAAACGGCTTTTGATACCTTCAAGAAGCATTTAACCACGGCGCCGGTATTAGGATACCCTTTACCAGAGGGAGACTTTATTCTTGACACTGACGCAAGCAACGTAGGAATTGGTGGAGTGCTCTCTCAGATCCAAGGAGGACAAGAAGGATATTTTAGTAAAGTCCTCTTAAGGAGATTTGCGAGAAGCTGGCAATGAAGAAGTCCAGGACAACAGCATTACATCCACAGTCAGATGGAATGGTCGAGAGAATGAACAGGACTATTGGAAAATACCTGTCAAAAGTAGTTTCTAGCCATCAGAGAGATTGGGACCAGTATCTTTCCCTATTCGCATTGGCTTATCGATCTGCCGTCAATGAGTCCACGGGTGAAACACCTGCAAAAATCCTGTTTGGACGTGAAATGAGGCTTCCTTGTGACCTGGAATTTGGCTGTCGGCCTGGAGAAGATCTAGCAGGCGAAGGCTACGTGATCCAATTGAGAAGATGGCTGGACGATATTCATGAACTAGTTCGAAAAAATCTTCAAGTTGCCAGCGACAGAATGAAAAGTCGGTACGACACGCAGGCCATAGAAGGCGATTTTAAATAAGGGGACAAAGTATGGTTACACAACCCGACGAGGAGAAAAGGATTTTCTCCAAAATTATAAAAATCCTGGGAAGGTCCATACTTAATCAAGAAAAGGATCAATAATGTTATATATCGCATAAGCAAGATCTCCAACGGAAAACCAAAAGTAGTTCACCAAAACCAACTAGCGCCATTCGAAGGAGACCATGACCTAAAGAAAGGAGTAAATCATATTCGAGATGTGTCTGACCATACCTTCGAGGAATTTATGGGCGCGTATTTATGGGGGCGAACAACGACAAGATTTATTCACTGTCCCTGAAGATTATTCACTGGCATACAACATCCTCGCCCGTATCAAGAACGCACGAGGGTTGGCAACCGTATTTCGAAAGAAGTTCGGGCAATTAGAAAAACTTGAAGACCAGATTCCAGCCCCTGGCAAAACACTGAAACTGAAACATAATTCGCGGTTCGTCTTCTACGTGATAACTAAGAAATGAATTTCAAGATCTATCTACCTACTGCGATGTGTGGGAAGCACTTTGAAACCTCCGAGACCATGTTAGAATCCAGCGTGAAGAAACTGGATATGCCTAAGATAGCGAGTAACCAGTTGGATTGGCGAGTTATCAGGAACATGGTAGAGATTATCTTTCGAGATACCGGTGTCCAGATATTAATTTGCAGCTACAACCCCGTTATCAGTATCCGATGAAGACGGTGCCCTGCTATTTCCATAAGGTCGGAAAGTGTAGAAATGGGGCCAGTTGCCGATTCAAACATCCAGTCTTGGATACACAAAAGTTCCAGGTGGATTTTTCATTTAAGGAGGGGGTAATGTTACGAAACAGCACACTGGTATAGTCTCTGAATCCGACTCTGTCTAAGCAATGAATGAAAGTTAAAATTATGGCTGATGCGCAGGGATTTCCTGGAACTGTTTACGATTGTGACTATCTTATCTAGACATTGTTTTTGTGACCAGTCTTATTTAGAAAATACCAGAGCCAATTGTTTTTGTGTAAGCCGCAATCTAGAATTATCTAGTAAAAAAGACACTAATATATAAGGGACCGACCAGGAAGAGTTAGTTTAGTTTATGAAGTGATCTCGACAAATAAACAAGAATACACCGAAATAGCGAACAGTAAAGTGTTGATATAAAATAATAATTAAGGTTGTGGGTATATAAATTATATTTAAGTGAATAGTTAAGTGTATGTAAATTAAGTGTTATTGAGTAGTTTAGTGTTCAAATAAATTAGTAAGTAGTTATACCGTGTGTTTAAAGTTTATCCCACCCCTAATAAAAACGTTTTAATAAATAAAAAAACATTACAATATTATATTAGTTATTTTTTTGAACAGCTGCCTTCAGCGTTTTAAACTTTTTGCGTCCTTTTTTTTAATCAACTTTTTCATTTTTTTTATATACATCTTTGCTAACTTTTTTATAATTTTATTCATTTCTTTACCTTTATTATATTCATAATACATTTTAAAGAACTTTATCTATGGATATATAGATACACATAATAATTGTATAAGGTATTGGTATACCAACGGTGCGTACCTTGGCTATACGCCTTACATATATTTGGTAGCTGTATTTTACACGTTTTATTATATGTATATATTTTTTGCGGTAATCGTCATTTTTTTTGGGTATCAGATATTTTCATATGAATTTTAAATTGTATGATCATTGGTTCATTTGGTTAGGTTAGGTTAGGTTAGGTTGGTTCACTTGGTTATAGACTATTTGTCTTAAAGCTGATCTACACACGTCCAGTAATTTAGTCGAGTGGAACTAAATTTTAGTACTCGACTCGTATAAACGCAAATTCTTAGTTTAGTAATTAGTCGTTAGTCGAGTTGTCTCTTTAGTTCAGTTGAATAGAAAGCTGTCTATTTTTTGGTCGAGTAGGGCTCCCCCACACTCACTCTACTAAATTGAAGAGCGTTGGGACATAGGAATGTAGTTGTCAGTTTAGTCGAGTAGTTTAGTACAGAGAGGTTAGATTAATTGCAGGTGGCATTTCGGGATTTACATATTTGTGTTATTGTGATTTTGAAGACTTGCGTCGCTCTTTATGATGGCTAGGTGGTCAGAAGAGAACTCTACAAAATTTGTTGACCAGTACATAAAATATGAACGTCTATGGAATCCAACCATAGCTGAATACAAAAACAAACAAAAGCGGCAGCTAGCGTATGCAGAAATCAGTGAAAAGATGGGCATTGATGGATTTGGTCCTAAAGACGTAATACAAAAAATATAAGGTCGACTTATAGTCAAGAACTGAAAAAAATAAAAGATTCAGAAAAATCAGGAGCTGGTACTGATGATATATACGTTCCCTCTTTGAAGTGGTTCAAAATTTTGGAGGAAACATTGAAATCGGTTTCAGCTAGCTGTAGTAGACAAACACAAGCAAATACGATAAGTTTTTGTATGAATATACTTATCTTATATTTCCACAGCCAGTTGTTTTTTATGAGAAACCCCTAAAAAAATTCACAATTTTTTGAATTGAATATTTTTGTACGTTATTTCGTATATACGGGGGTAATACGATGAGTAGTATGACAATAATTAGGACGAACGTGAGGAATTTAGATCAAAATTAGCAGCAGAATAAATGGAGATATAAAGAAACAAAAAGAGGAAAACATTCGGATACTTTCTTTATTGTACAGACAATTTATCAATACATACATCATGTAAAACTGGAATTATTGGATCATTTTTATTTGCCAGGGTACTTGCCATGGTCCTAAAAATCGTAGCACTATTCTATCCCACATATCTCTGGCATTTTGTGAGGAATGGTTGCCTACATTGGTGGGTAAACTGACCATTCTCGAATTTTCACTTCTCCATGATCCTGGAATAAGTATGCCATTTGCAGTATCTTCCATATCAATAGAACCCGGATGCAGATAAATTCTTTCATCTTTTCTTAACCAGTTGTGAATTGCACAGCACGCTTTTACTATCTTGTCAACCTTGTCTGGACCAAATGGTATAGGTTTCTCAAAAACCCGAAACTCACTGGCTAGAATACCGAAGGCGTTCTCTACAATACGGCGTGCTCTTGATAATCTATAATTGAAAATTTTTTGGCCTGTTGTTAAATTCATTCCAGGAAATGGTTTTAGTAAGTACGTTTTTAACGGAAACGCCTCATCTCCTATTAAAAAAGTGCCATCTGGTAAAATCACACTTTCTAGTTTAGCAAATATTGAGCTATTTCGAAAGACTCCTCCATCAGAAATGCGTCCGTTGCATCCCACATCGATATATGAAAAACAATAGTCATAATCTACCACCGCAAGTAGTACTATGCTATTTGTTTTCTTATAATTGAAAAACGCTCCGTATTGGTGCTTTGATAACAACGTGTTTTCCATCTATGGCTCCACAACATCCTGGAAAATTCCATTTCTTGTTAAAACCATTTTCAATTTTCTTCCAGTCTTCTTCCGTTCAAGACACCTAAAAAATACAATTCTGGTTATATACTTCATTAGTACACTAACTGGTTTCGTTCGTTTCCTGTTTCAATCGTATAACAAGATATTTTCTCTTTCAGGATACAGAAATAGAATCTGGAGCAACATCTACGACGACTGCTGCATCCTATCAAACGCCAGCTTTAACTTCTGCGACAACTGCATGTAATAAAACGCCCACTTCAAGCCAAGTTCCGCCAAAAAGAAAAAGGGGTTCAGGAACTACATGGTGTCCTCGATCAACTGCAAGGAATATCTGATTGTTTAAATAAATCCAACAATGCTGAAGAGCATGAGTTTGATATATTTGGATGCTTGATCGGCAAGCAACTTAAGAGTTTGCTCCTCGTGATAGCTTTGGAAGCGCAACAACACATTCAGACTTATTTGAATCAGAAAAGGCTGCAAACTTTGAATCCGGGTGCAGATATATCACAGAGACCATCTTCAGCAACCTCTGCGTACTCTACCTATTCATACAATTCCCCAAGTGACTGTTATTCTTCTCTACCTTCCGTGGGCACTTCTCTGTATCTTCATACAAATTACTCTCAAATAGACCAAGCGGCAAGCACTGCATCCACTACTATCCTACAAGATGCTTATAACAGTGCTATAATTGATTTATAAATTTTTTTATTATTGTAAGAATTGTCATGTATGTCTTTCTTATAAGTAAATATAAAATATTTTGAACTTTTGTACCAAAGTATATTTTTACTTACTATTATGTAGTCCTTCAACGATTTATATATAGCATCACACACTTCTGGGATGACACGTGATAGACTTAATTTGGAAATTCGAAATAAATGCTCTAGACTTCTTAAGCTATTGCCAGTTGCCAAATAATACAATATGGCTTGTAGTTTTGCTGCAGCCGGAATAGCTTCTCTCATCAATGTGTCAGAACGTTGAATTGTACACGCCAATTTATTCAACAAGCTATTAAATGATTTCTCAGACATTCTCAATACTCGAAAGTACTCATGTGAATCTTCTTCCGCAAGCTCTTTCATGAGACATTCGGTAGTTCCGTGAATGTTTCTTCGGTCAATCCATTTTCTAGTCCAAACTTGTTGACTTCTCCTAATATCTTTTGCAATTATAATGTTCATTTCGTCAACACATGTATTCAACACTTGTACTATTACTGGGCGAAGTATTCGTTTTAAATCCGTTTTTTTCTTTCGAAACATGTTGATTATACCAACGGTGTCGTTTCTTCCCTAATACTAAAATACTAATGAACTAATTTCATTTAGACAGTAACTAAATTGCTACTAAATAAGTGCTCGCCTAAACGTTCTTATCGTATAACATGATCAATTTAAACATCTACTAAAATGGAACTAAACCACTAAATTGAATTACTCGACTAAATTACTGGACGTGTGTAGATCAGCCTTTACTATTGTAGATTTCTTGAACATTTGTACACGAACTTTGTAACAGTCTATTTTCTTTCGAGCGTTTAACTAAGGATTTTGTCGTGAACTAATTGTAAAATCCTCTAGCCTTCAGCTCATATTCCTTTATATACTACTGGTACTTTAGCCTTCAACTGGGTCCAGGAACTTAGTGGTTTTTTATATAAATTGTAAATTTTCTACTTTAACTTGGAAGAGAGAAACTAGGTCCAATAATAAATCAGAGCTGTATTTGCTGTTTTCATTTTAAAATCTTACCTGACAAAACCTGTGCGGAAAAGTATATTAACCCTCTGAGGAGTTGGGGGCTAGTTTGAAGGAGTCTTAGGTGCTTGCCTAAACTTCTCTGGCGCCCTATTTTTGATTTCGATATAAACATAGAAGAATCCACCCCTTCTTCGACACGACTGGCGAGCATAGATTGGTCTACGGGGCAATCTGACATCTAAACGAGCACTTTGGTAGGTAATTGTGAAGAGGAGTAGTATCGTTA
The DNA here is from genome assembly GCA_963921935.1 of Galeruca laticollis. Classification (NCBI taxonomy): domain Eukaryota; kingdom Metazoa; phylum Arthropoda; class Insecta; order Coleoptera; family Chrysomelidae; genus Galeruca; species Galeruca laticollis. The sequence goes on from OY998177.1 coordinate 103,015,574, forward strand.
TAACATGATCAATTGTAGAAAGTTCCTGTCTAAATCCGAATCGGTAGTCCAGAATTAGATTAGTTATCTGTTTAAATGAATTTATTTATTCGATAATATTTTTTTAATTAGTCCAATTACGGTCCTGATTCCGCACACTTTGTTACAAATCCGCGCATCTCTTTGATGTTACAACTTTATTGTCACATGCCCTCGGAAACCTTTCGATATCATTTCGAGTTTACAGAAACAATGACGTTGATTAACTTCGTGTCTATAGGAAACGTTTGCATTTAAAGGTTTTCACTACGAATTCGTGTTTGTGAGAGAATACATTAATTTTCTAACTTGGCTTTTAATAACGACGAAGGAGAGACTGTGGAAATGAAGTTGGAATACTTATAAGTATACCTATCGCGAAAATCGGATGATATAATTTTTCCAACTATCCTACTGATAGTACTAATACAAGTTTACACTTTAATCATAATGTTACAGTAAAGAAAAGTTCTAATGTATGAATGTATTAAATACACATAGATTCAAAAGTTCTGCCTTAACCTATATCTCTGTAAGTAATTTTTTCTTGGTCAAGAATGGACTGGATACTAATTAATTGATTAGTTTCAACTAAAAAAACATCAAGAGTTTTTGTACAAATGTAGGATATATGCCCTAGGAGGATATGTGCCCCGAGCACGTAGTTCGCAAAATATACGCATATGGTCGCTCTTTCTTCGTTCTCGCGGCAGTGTGGGCAGTGTTGCCACTCTAGTACAATTGTACTAGATCTAGTACTTTTTTGACATTTTCTGTACGCTAGTACGTTTATGCAATAATCTAGTACTTTTTAATATCCACTGTCCACAATACACGAAAAAAAATAACAAAAAAGACAAATTTTTAAAAGATATTGATGCATCAAAACACTTGAAAGTTTTTAACCTCAAGAATGAACTGGATACTGAAATGTTTCCTTCTTTAAAATACTTTATTTCAGGATTACTCGCGTTACCTCACTCAGCTGCGAAACATGCTTCAAACTGAAACGATTAACGATATTTTGCATTGTAAAGAAAACTTAGACAACAAAATAATTGTTATTTGTGGGAGCCCTCGAAATCTCTTTTAAGAAAAAAAAATAATTTACAAGTGAAATGTAAAACTAAAAACATTTACTTTTTAATAGTAGTGAAGTAATAATATACCTAGGTGTTCATTTTATTTTAGTTGTTTAATTCATTATGTAATGTTTTAATAAGGTTGTTCAGTAGTGCAATTTGACACATGAAAATATTCCCATTTTTATTTTTGTTATTTTTGTGTTTTAATATTTTTGTTTTTACGGGTATTATTGCGTTTGTTTTTAAATGTAGTTAAACATATATAGGTAGGTATAGAAATAGGTACTACACTGTGTCCTGCAGTAATGTAAAATACAGTCAACCAAATTTATATGATATCACTTCATATACCTATTCTTACAAGTTACCATGTCAAATGGATAATGTAAAAAACTTCATAACTTTCTGGTTAAACAACGTACCTAGTTGATTTATTCTATGTACACTTCTAATGTGGTAAAATAAATTTAGTTTTTTATTTAAAAAAAGTATAAAAATTTACCTATTTTGGATCAAAAAGGTTAAAAATTCTTTGAAGTGCATTAGCTACAAAATTAGCTTGTTACAAAAACTTATGTAAATACTTATTATTTCTAAGCATTTTACCCTTTAAATAAGGTTGGCATGTTGTTTAACAAGAAAGTTTTTTACATGATCAATTTTACATGGTCACTTATGGAGTGATTTCATTAGTGGCGTAACTACGGGGAGGATGAGGGGGATAGAAACCCCCCCAGAACCCTAAAAATGAAAAAAATCTAATACATAATCACAGCAAACCTATACTTTATCAAAATGGACTAAAAGCTAGGAACTGTAGGCTACAATTTTATAAGAAAAACAATGCTAGAATGCAGTTTTAGACACTCAAAATTGGAAAAAATTTCCGGTTACCAAATCTCCTGGTAGTTCATCCCCCCCAGAGCTTCATCCTAGTTACGCCATTGATTCCATATAAATTTGGTTGTGTGTACGGAGAAAAAAACATTTTGAGTATGTTTAGATTATTAATTGTGGATTTTTTTACAAGAAAAACGTTTTATTTTTTATAATAATAAATTTAAACACATGCATATTAAAATTTAGTACATTTTTATAAAATTTTATTACTTTTTTCAACCCTAATCTAGTACTCAAAACAAAAAAGTTCTGGCAACACTGAGTGTGGGTGGTCTGTTGTGCGATACCCATCGTTAGTCAACGCTCGATTACGATTTAGGAAAATATCACTGGAAACAATTAGTAAGGTAAGGTCTTAGTAAATTCTGATCAAGCATGACTGCTGAAATATTAGTTTTCTGAAGAATTACGTCCCTATCTATCGGATCTTTCGTCTCCAATGTTGATATAAGCTGGAAATTGGTTTTCTAGGTTAGAATCAATAGAATAGATCAATTATATCAAGGAATTTCGCTAGGGCATGTATTCCATACGAAATAATACTCGGAGGATTTATGACCCAGTAAAGCAGAGGATATATGCCCTTCAATTTGAAACGAATCCCTTAGAGTAATAATAAACACAGAGAGGGCTATTCATTCATAAACACGTTTATTTTTGCGGCCAACAATTCTAAACGCCAGTAGTGAAATAATTAATGAATTACAAAAAGTGGGAATGGTCTTGTAGACATATGGCCTTAGTAATTTCGGCTGTTTTCTGGCAAAATTGGCACTGACCAACCATGATCATCCAAAAACAATAAATTAATTATCTTAAAAGTTTATTTTGTCAATAAAAGTCTTGAGAAACGCATCAAAACGAAAGAACTAAATGTTTACTCTCTACTTGTAATAGCGCTCGTATAAATAAACCACGTTTGACATTATTTACTATAATATTATGGCGTATTGGAAATGATCGTCGATCACACTCTGACGATATTTGCATCTCTCTTTATATGATAATTAAACAAGGGCAAAACTACTAAATATATTACTATTGACACATTAATCAGCTACTGAAATTTCGAGTAATGTTGCTACTTTTAGTTATAACTATAAAGGATACAACAAATACTTGTTTAAAATTTATAGAAGAATATGCCTTTATTAGATAAAATTCTAGTATTATTAATTAATTTTAAAAGCAGCGACTCAATTGCATAAATTAGTATGACTTTTTTTATGTGCATAACTTTTTAACACATTTTCAAATAAACTTCTAATTTCATTTTCAGTTCCGTTCCTGGGGTGGCGAACGCCTGCGTGCAAGAATAATTTTGTGCATCCCTATATACTATGCTTAAATTTTGATGATAAGGCCAATTTTCATAATCATTTTTAGTTTGAGGTTTAAACTGAATAGTTTCCTTATAGACTAAAGACTAAAGTCACTTTAGTGTAAGTGTTTGATTATGAAAATGGGCGTAATAAAATAAAACAACGAAAAAATATGAGAAAAAATTTATTTTCGACATCAAATAAAATAGACTATTAACGTACAATATAGGTCATAAATAAAACACGTCCATTCGGAAATCAACAAAAAATCTAATATAACTCAATTCACTCAACTGAGTGAATTGAGTTAAATCTCTCAAACGGCGCTCAACGCAAACAAATCCGTTAACTTGAAAATGTGCAAGATCTGTCTAATACCTAAGTACCTAATGATCAAATAACAAGGTAGTTTTAGAACATAACACGTCTTGCTTTTGCAGATGCAAGCTCATTGATCATTTCATTGTGATAGATGGCTTCACATATTTTATTTTCCATTGAAATAACAGCTAAATCTGAAAGCCTTTCCTGGCACATCGAATTTTTCAAATAAGATTTTACAAGTTTTAGCTTTGAAAAACTCCTTTCGCCAGACGCAACAGAAATCGGCAGCGTCAAAAATATCCTTAATGCTATAGACAGGTTTGGAAACAAAGACGTCAAATTTTCCTTGGTTATATAATTCAGAATATCTATGGGTGAGTCTGAGGTATTGCGAGAGTCTTTGACAGCGTTAAGGATTTTGTATTATGAAATTTCATTGTACAAATCAAGACCATTAATATCCTTGCAAACATTTCCTTCATGGTTAATTTGCAAATCCAAATCTATACACGATCGTTTAATCTCATCAGAATTTAGGTTTTGAAAATCACTCAAAAATCCAAATAAATCATTGCATTGCTTCAATCTCTCGAAACGACTTTGTAGGGATTGAACTGTTGTATCCAAAATTTGGAAATAAAAACTGACCTTAAATTTTCGCTTTGGATCTATAACTGGATCGTCTGTACTTGTATATGAAAATTGACGCATTCTCTTTCGTTCCCTAATTGGAAGAAATGTTTGCTCTACATCATTTTTTCCAGCTTCGACTTTAGCCTCATTCACAAAAACATCAAAATTTTCATCTGACCTTTTTTCAGTGAAGTAGTTGATGAGACTTTTTATTTCTCTATGGCATTCATCAACAACTGTATTTGGATTCTGCATCATTTTACTCACTATATTGACCTTTGACAATACATCGTACCAAATAATGATGGAACAAATAAATTTAAACGTTTTATTTTTTTTAAAAGTACCTTTGCTAGGTATCCATGTCTCTTGAATTATCTTCCATCAAATCAAGTAAACTCCTACAAAACTCGAGAAGATGAAATCTAAGAGGTTGAACGGCTCTGACTCTGCTTTCCCATCGGGTTGTTCTTACTGACTTTAAAGAGAGATTTTGTAAATTTCGCTTTAAAATATTCCACCTGTAGGGTGAAGCAGAAAAAAAATTGAACAGCTCCTGAATAATTGAAAAAAAACCTACAATCTCGTCTGAGATTTTAGCTGCATCATTAACTGTCAAATTTAATGTATGAGCACAACAAGGCAGAAAAATAGCTCTCGGGTTAACTTTTTTAAATTGAGCTTGAGTGCCCACATGCTTCCCAGACATATTTGCGCCATTGTCATAACCCTGACCTCTCATATTAAGAAAATCAATTTCAAAAGTTGGTAGTATCTCATCTCTCAACAGTTTGAAAAGCCCTTCTCCTGTACTATCCAAAACTTTAAAAAACCCCAGAAAGTGTTCTCTTATTTCAACCTCATTTGAAGAAAAATGGACAAAGCGAAATATGAAAGTCAACTGCTCAACACGACTAGCATCTGGAGTTTCATCCAAAATTATTGAATAATATTTTGCTTTCTTGATTTTGAATTACCATTATTTGATTCGAAAAAATTAGAGCTACCACCCCTGAATGCTAAATTCTGACTGGCCAAATATTGCACAATACAAATCATTCTTTTGATTATTGCACGTCATCGTCTTTTTTCATTTTCGTAATGATGTTGTTGCTTTTTATCAATTGTGCAATCATTGCTCAAACGCAATTTTAATTCGTGCCATTTTTGAGCCCCTTTCATATGTTCCATACTATTTTCATGTCAGAAAATATTAACTGAAAGGTGCCTCCAATTGGAGTACCCAGTGGTCAATTGATGAGACAAAGCGCTAAAAATTTTACAAAAAATGCAAAATACGCAATTAATTTTTTTAGAATACACCAACCAATCCCTATTAACTATTTCGTCGTTTGGCAACTTCCTAAGATATTGCGTTACTGAAAATTTCCTACCAGACTCATCAACAGGATAATTTTCTTTAATTTGAATAGCTCCCTTTGTCACGATTGATTGGATTAGATGATGACTCAAATTATTTGGCCATGTAGATGGATCAGCAATATCAATATCACTAATATCAGCAATGTCACTGTGCTCAGATCTTTCTTCATTCTCGCTTACCGGATGACCCAGTTCAGGAGTTGGATCAGGTGAAACAGGCGTTCCAGAACTTCCAGACGTGGATGGCTGCTGATCTTCGATAATAATCATCGGTTCTGCAACAACTTGTTCTTCTCTTGACAGAAGTGGATTCGCCAAAGAACTGCTGAGTTGAAGGAATTTGTTCAGCGAACCGCCGAGTTTGAATCGACGTTTTTTATTATTATCCAGAAAATTTTTTTTACTGCCATCACTCATTTCTGAAGAGATAAAAAAAAATAATTAGAAAAAAAGCTGACCGGAGTCAAAATATAATCAGAAAACTCTCGAATCGAAATATTACTTGATTTAATAACACGTTTTCTTTCATCTTCTCTTACCTTAAGATTTAAAATCAGCAACACAACGGCAACACGTAATATTATTAATCGTCAAAAATCACCGACGAATACTCGATGACTGAACTGACTGACTGAAACAAGCCACATTCTCCTGTTTTATATCACCGCTAGAATCTGGTGGAAAAATCTGGAGCCGAAAAAAAGTTTTTTTTGGAGAACTTTTCAGAAAATAATATTTTTTGCACCTTCGACCTCTCTGAGGCACACGCCGCCGATAAATGCATAAAAACAATAACATGTATATTATTTGTCGAGCGAGCCGCCAAAGGCGAGCGGCATCCTTTGAAGATACGCCGCCGCCCGTAAGCCGAGTGCCGACACGCCGTCAACAGATTTTTTGCATGTAAATTCCAGTGTAGAAGCAAAGTCTAGAAGTTACTTCTTATATTAGTTTACTGTTTCTTCCTGTAATCAAAGTTTACAGCTTTGCTATAATTTGATTTTTAATACCTTTAATGCCGATTTTTCTTTCAATTAGAAGTACGTTTTTGCAAGAGTAGCGAATAGTTGAATTTGGCGCCCCTTAAATTGGGCACCTGCGTGCGGGGCATTCGCTGCATACCCGCCAGGAACGGCACTGTTCATTTTTCCTGCAACTAAAGAGAATTTGTAAATATGGCAAAGCAGTGGAAGTGTCCGCAAGTGAGCTTAGAATGTGACTCAATGTTTGGGGCAGGAAAAAATAAAAACAAACATATCTATTTTATTTGTTAATCTGAGACGAATCCCTACTAATGACTCCATTTTTTCAGATGCCAAGAAAATATATCAGAAAGCAGACTATCAAACCACGTGTTTGTGGTCTGAACAGAACTTGAGATAAGCTATCGAAAATGTGAAATCTGGAAATATGGGCATCAATGAATCTAGTAGGAGATTTAATATACCTTCTAGAACTCTCAGAAGAAGATTGACTTCAGATAACTCCAAAAAAGTTCCTCTAGGAAAACCTCCTGTTCTTGGAGTATCAAACGAAATTCGTTTAGTAAATCATATTAAATGATTACAGCAGACAGGATTCGCTCCTACAAAAACAACTGTCAGATCAATTGCTTTCAGTTTTGCTAAGAAACTACGTCTATGAAACGTATTCTCACAGCGAGGCGAAATGACAGAAACAGCAGGGATGCATTGGTTTTATTCATTTATGGAAAGGCACCCGGAACTTACCATAAGAAAAAGTAGAAGATTATCACTTGCCAGAGAAAAAGTAATGAATAGAGCAGAAGTTGTTTTACGAATTGTTGAAAAGAACTCTGGAGAAATATGACCTGGTACAGAAACCATGGGCCATCTTCAATATGGATGAGATTGGCATACAAATAAATAATAAACCAGATAAAGTAGTGGCTATGAAAGGAAGTAAATGTGTTCATGTTCTCACTTCCAAAGAAAGGGGAGAAAACGTGTCCTTGATAGCATGTGCAAGTGTTGAAGGAACTTTTTTACCACTAATTCTAATTCTTAAAGGGGTTCAAAAAATCTGATGACCTTGGAAGGAATGCCTGCTGGATCTGATCTCTACATGAACTAGCAGTCTTCTTTCATTAACTCAGAATTATTTTTCAAATGGTAAAAGGAAGTTTTCGCTCCTAGGAAACCAGATGGCCCAGTTATCTTGATGGTCATGCATCTCATTGCAACAATTTCGACATGCTGGAATTCACCGAAAAAAATAATATTATTTTGTTATGTCTCTCAAGCCCACACAAGCCTTAGAACCACTCGATAGATCATTCTTCAAACCTCTTAAATCTTTTTTAAGAGGGAACCTGATTCCTACATTTTCCAGAGTAAGGATAAGAATATTAACAGGAACATTATCGGAAAACTAATCGGCCCTGCTTGGAATGCAGCTGCAACTATAACTAATGCTACTCCTGGATTCATGGCTAGTGGAATCTACCCATTCAATGAGAATGCAATACCTGACTATTTCTTTCAAATTTCTGACCATTCTCAGTCTAAAGAATAAGTCAAAAAACCAACTGTAGAACCTGAAAAAGAACCCGATGAAGAATTGGAGAAAAATTAGTTGATACTAGATGAAAATTTCCTTCTAGATGATCATAACTACGTGTTCGAATTCGAGAATTTGCTTGTTCTAGAACCTAGTACAGTATCAGACATGGAAAATGTTGACAAAAATAATAGTTCTATGCATGATGAATCTCCAATTCCTGACACCAAGGAAGTTGCAAGTTGTTCCAAATCGGACTCACAGTCTCAGATGAAGAGCCGCAATTCACCAGTGCACAATCAAATATCAGGAGATACGGACGAAACACCATCTAAATATTTGCATGAAATTGCTCCATTGCAAATAATAATAATTTGTAATAAAAATAATGTAACGAAACAATCAGCAAAAATCATATCATCTGAAGGGACGAAGATGAAGAGAAAAGGAAAAGAAGATGAAGAAAACGTACCTACATGTTCGAGTAGAGCCAAAATGGTAAAAAAAAGACAATTAATAGAAACTCTGATATTAAACGAACCAAACCCTTAAAAAAATGATGACAGCTCATCAGGTGAAGGTCAACGTGATTATGATGCAGATTGCGTAGGATGTTTGGAAAACTATTATGACACAAAAGAACCTTTGGACTGGATTCGTTGTATCGAGTGCCAAAAATGGTTGCACGAAACCTGTATCATGTATGGCAACAGTTGCAATAACTGTGGTCGATTGAAGAAGTGGCAGAATAAAATCAAAAATGTAAAAAAACCATCGATTTGTAATAGATTTAGTGCTGTTCGAAATATTCAATAATAAATGTTGATTTCTTGACCCTCAATTTTTTATCAACAGTTGTTTTAGTATCTGTCATCGAAGGAAAAAAAAATTCTCTAACTGAATTGTGTCCAAGGCATATATCCCTATGAGGGGTATTAATCCTCAACTCATGGGGCATAAATCCCATCAAAAGGGCGTTTATCCCACTTTGTAAAATTTTTCAATTATTTTTTTCAGTCGTTTTTGGACTTAACTAACCTGTTTACAATTATATCATTTTGTTGTGAACATCAATTCATTGCAATCATAACATAATCCAGTGAGTAATTGTCAATATATTCAATGATATAGTGGCATCGATATATCCCAAACTTACCCTACATGTTTACATTGTTTTGTTTAAGAGTACATTTTTGATACGATATTTTAACATGTAAAATATAATTGTAGGTACACCTTTATTATAGGGGTAATTTTAACTTATTTGTTTGTATTGATTATAAGTATTGTAACTTCAAACAGTTTATCTAGTTATACATAACAAGTGCAAAGTTTTACGTCTTTTATACACCAGTTGTCTATTTTTTTGACGACTGCTTTGATAATGTTCTAGCTGGATTTTTTTGTAAACTACACACTCAGTACTTACTCGTCGTTTCATTCACTCAATAAGTGAGATTGACCGTGCCAGAATAATACTGCCGTCCTAAGCCCAAAGGGCGTAAGTCAATATTGGGTAGTTTTGAGATATTCAGCATTTTGTAATAATTAAATCAGCATACATTTTGATCCAACATATTTTTTTTTTGGCGTTTGAGTCTTCATAGGGTAACGATATTTGAAGTTTATTATATTCAATAAATATTTCGATATTAAGTTGAAAAACTGAGCTACGCCTATTTTGCTAAGGATTTCTATTCAACTACAATGAGATACGCCGACAAATGAGCAGTAAGTAGTAATAATAAAGAGTGGAACCAAAATTTATTTCTCAATTTTACATAACGGATATTAGTAAAATATTTATACAATACATAAAAAAACAATAAAACCATACAATTTTCATTAATAAACATTAAAAAAAATACATTATCCAAAAGTCACGGACACTAACGACTCAAACAAAATCATGAATTCGCATGTTACATAATGCACATCAAATATATTGTAATACACTTAAAAAATATCGACAAAAGCAAGCAGTTTTCTACCCTAAAAATAATAAAACAACAAAACCATACAATTTTCCTTAGTAAAAGTCCAACAGTTTTCTAATATAAAAAAAAAATAAGTTTTCCAAACATAAATGTTACCATCTGATACTGGAAGATTTCCCCATAATTGTAGGCGATTTTTTGGTATAAGGCTAGCTAAATTATTCAATATCGAAATTTTTTTTTGAGAATATATACCAACCACCCGATTACAGCGTTCTGGTGGATCTAACCTCATATTTTTTGTTACGGATGCTCTCAGGAAGTTTATATCAAAAAATTCCCCATCAAAATCTGTCTTATAAGTATTTCATATTTAATGAATTTCGTTCAAATTTAATATGAACCATATCATTTATATATGGCCGTGGTACTATCTTGTTCAATATGTACTGAGATGAATAATCAACCCATTTGTAAAAGTTTGACAGATCCATACTCAAAACGTCAGTATGTTTCGATGTCCCTTTCACAGCACGTGTAAAATCTGGAAAGTCATAAAGCTTATTTCCCATTCGTTTCATGGATAATTCAACCTTATGGTGAAACGAATCAGCTGCCATAAATGTACGGCCCGGCTCAAAATATTTTAGTTCAATCAAATCGGCATTTATTTCATTGGAATTAACGATATACATTAAAAAGGAAAACAACGCCCAATTCTTATTTTGGGCGGTGCAGTTGTCTAACTATAACGTTATCTGAGACACATCCCTCTTTGTTAAAAAAAAACTATAAAAGGTGCTTATTAGCTCCTCTTTGTTTCGCCCAAATAAAGCTTCATGCCAGAGGGCAGCAAATACATTGGAGTTAGGTTGCTTTTTACCAATTGGTACAAAGCTCTCATTATACACTGTTATTCTGTTGGTAAAAACGGCACTTTTAAACGTCTCCAACCTTGGTAACATTATTACCTTTTCAAGATCGGCGCAGTAGAATACTTTACCAACATCTTCAGTTTTCTCCGCATCTTCTCTGTATTTTCCTCGGGCTTTCGTGGCTTTGTCAATGTGTACCTTCCACTTACTGCAAATATCGCAATCTGGATTCAGATTTTCATTTGAGTGATTTGGGTCATGTAGCGTGAGCTCCTCGCATAACTCACACTCCTCGTGACCTAATTTAACAATTGAAATATTAAGTTCTTTGGCGACTGTCCTATATTTTTCATAAGAGCATTTAAAATTTGAATTTTTTGCCACATAATCTGCAAACATGGTTGTAAAGTTTAAGTCATCGAGAAGATACATACGGTTGGGCGCGTGTTCTCGACGATGGTGAGAGACAGTTGGGTTGAACGATAATATATGGGTACGTATCACTTCGTCGTCCATTTTATTATGTGGCTGACCTCTATTTCTTCCATCTTCAAAAGCTACCATGTGGTTCTTAGAACGTTGCATTACATTACGTAATACCTTATCGTCATTTTTTTGAATCCTAAGGTAGTTAAAAAAAACTTTACACACTTTTTGTAAAGTGCCATTGTCATCTTTTAACGAATATCTAAATGATTTTTGTCTTCGGTGATTTTCGATGTATGCCGATGTTCGTTGCTTTATGGGTAAGGTTGATGTATGATGAAGCATGAATGATTTTTGTTCTTTTTTTGGCACTCCCCAATATTCAGAATTGATAATTATTCGTTGCTGTTCTGATATTCCTTTCTTACACCCCTTTTTACAATTTTCTTTGCACGATTCTTTCAAAACACCATGAAGTTGGGCTAGTGCGGCAGATTGTTGTTTCTTCCTTTCTTTCACAGGTAACGCGTACCGTTTCCTTTCCGAATTGTCCCTTTTTTCGTTAGTTCACTTTCATTAGTTACAGATATATTATTATTTATAGAATTATCTGAGCTCACAGCTACCTCTGCAGTAATATTAGCGCATTGATTTGTATTACTATTACTTTCTTTCATAGTTGAGGATACTCCCGCACTGGATTCTGGCAAGGTTAACATTTCTTCGTCCGATACCTCTTGGTTATGGCATGAACCATGCTCGCTATCATTATCATCACTTGGAATGTAATCTGGATCATTATTCGAAGAAGATGTATTGGGTACTTTGTCTTCAATTGTTTTAAAACGTTCCTTTGTTTGCTGGTTTAAAGCTTACATCAACATTTTCTTTCCTCGAGAGAAAGGCAAGAAAAAGGCACCTATGAAACAGTACAATGTTGGAAGCCCTTTCGAAAGGATTGCTTTAGATATCGCTGCGACATTTCCAACGACAGAAAATGGTGGCAAATACATACTGGTTGTAATGGATTATTTCACAAAGTGGGTGGAAATTTACGCTATCCCGAACCAAGAGGCCACAACTGTAGCAAATCTATTGGTGAAAGAATTTATCAGCCGATATGGAGTGCCCTTGGAAGTCCACAGCGACCAGGGAAGAAATTTCGAAAGTCATCTATTCCAGGAGATTTGCGAGAAGCTGGGAATGAAGAAGACCAGGACAACAGCATTACATCCACAGTCAGATGGGATGATCGAGAGAATGAACAGGACTATTGGAAAATACCTGTCCAAAGTAGTATCCAGCCATCAGAGAGATTGGGACCAGTATCTGTCCCTATTCGCATTGGCTTATCGATATGCCGTCAATGAGTCCACGGGTGAAACACCAGCGAAAATCCTGTTTGGACGTGAAATGAGGCTTCCTTGTGACCTGAAATTTGGCTGCCGGCCTGGAGAAGATCTAGCAGGCGAAGACTACGCAATCCAATTGAGAAGAAGGCTGGACGATATTCATGAATTAGTTCGAACAAATCTTCAAGTTGCCAGCGACAGAATGAAAAGTCGGTACGACACGCAGGCCACAGAAGGTGGTTTTAAAGAAGGCTACACAACCCGGCGAGGAGAAAAGGATTTTCTCCAAAATTACAAAAATCCTGGGAAGGTCCATACTTAATCAAGAAAAGGATCAATGATGTTATATATCGTATAAGCAAGATCCCCAACGGAAAACCATAAGTAGTTCACCATAACCGACTAGCGCCATTCGAAGGAGACCATGACATAGAGGAAGGAGTAAACCTTATTCGAGATGTGTCTGACCCCACCTTCGATGAATTTATGGGCGCGTATGGAGGTACCGGGAAAGTTAGATATGGAGTTACTTCGGAACAACAAGAAGATTTGTTCACTCTCCCGGAAGATTATTCACTGGCATACAACATCCCCGCCCGTATCAAGAGCGCACGAGGGTTGGCAACCGTCTTTCGGAAGAAGTTCGGGCAATTCGAAAAACTTGAAGACCAGATTCCAGCCCCTGGCAAGACACTGAAACTGAAACATAATTCGCGGTACGTCTTCTACGTGGTAACTAAAAATGAATTCCAACATCGATCTACCTACCGCGATGTGTGGGAAGCACTTCGAAACCTCCGAGACCATGTGTTGGAATCCAACGTGAAGAAACTGGCTATGCCTAAGATAGCGATTAACCAGTTGGATTGGCGAATCATCAGGAACATGGTAGAGATTATCTTCCAAGATACCGGTGTCCAGATATTATTTGCAGCTACAACCCCCGTTATCAGTATCCGATGAAGACGGTGCCCTGCTATTTCCATAAAATCGGAAAGTGTAGAAATGGGGCCAGTTGCCGATTTAAACATCCAGTCTCGGCTACACAAAAGTTCCAGGAGGAACTTCCATTTAAGGGGGGGGGGGGTAATGTTACGAAACAGCACCCTGGTATAGTCCCTAAAACGGAACCTGTCTAAGCCAGGTATAAAAGTTAAAATTATGGCGGATACGCAGTTATAAAAAACTGTTTACGAGTTTACGACTATCTTATGTAAACATTCTTTTGTGACCAGAGTTATCTAGAAAAGGCCAGAAAAATTATTTGTGACTGTGTAAGCCGCAGCCCAGAATTTAGTAATAAAAACGGCTTTAATATATAAGGGACTGATCAGGAAGAGTTAGTTTAGTTTATAATTTGACATCGTGAGTTAAAAAGTAAATAAGTGAATATAAAGTGTTTATATAAATTAGTTTGAGCGAATATACAGTTAATATAAATTAATAATTGAGTGATTAGTTAAGTATATATAAATTAAGTGTTAGTGAGTTAGTGTTTCAATAAATTAGTAAGTAGCCATACCGAGTGTTTAAAATTTATTCCACCCGTTTATTGTTTAAATGAATTAGAAAAACATTACAGTAGTTATTTTTGGCTAGACCAATAAGTGACCTAACTTGTGATTGGCTTAATATATGTTAATAGAAAAAAGAAGAAGATGTGATATTACAAATATTGAAGCTTAGATATTATTAGCCCTATAGCTCAACAATATACTCAATAGTTACGGATATGAATCTCAGTACTCAATTAGAAATGCAATAGGACTAATCAAAAAGTTGAAAGCAATCCACTTGCAAGATAACTATAAACTCATTTCGTTCGATGTAACTAATATGTTCAGTAAAATTCCTCCTAGAGAATGTCTAATACCTGTAAGAAAATTACTAGAAGATAAAAATATTAATCCAGGAATAATATCAGATATACTTAATTTATTTCATGTATGCATTAATCAGAATTATCCCCCTTTTGACAATAAGATATATATTCAAAATGAAGGTTTACCAATGGGAAGCCCTATTTTAGCAAATATTTTTATGGACAATTTAGAAAGAAAGATCTTTGAAAGTAATATTTCGAAAAATGTTTTATTTTGGTATAGATATGTAGATGACATATTAGCTTGTTTTATGGGTAGTGAACGACAATTAGATGTATTTTTCAACCACATCAATAATTTACACCCAAAAATTAAATTTACATTGGAAATTGAAGAAAATAGCTCAATCAATTTTCTTGATATAAAAATTCAAAGAGTTAATAATGTACTTCATTATTCAATTTACCGAAAACCAACACAGACTGATGTGACAATTCCATTCAATTCCAATCACCCTATGTCACACAGACTAGCAATGATACATAGAGCTTTTTCAGTTCCTATGAACAAATGTAATTTTGATAGAGAGATTAATACAATTAGACAAATAGCAACATCCAACGGTTATCCATTAGATATGATAAATAAGCTAATTAGTAAAAAAGAGGAAAAAGTGGCATTACAACTAATATTTCCTAAACAAGCTGATGAAATAAAAACTTATAAAACCATCACATATGCAGGAAATATTTCTAATAATATTTCCAAGATAATATCTTCAGCAACGAATACAACAATTTCTTTTAAAACAGAAAGTAACGTTAGTAGAAAATTGTTAAATGTAAAAACAAAAATACCACTATTAAAGAAGTCAGGTATATATAAACTCAAATGTCCAGAATGTAATGCTGTCTATTTGGGTCAGACCCTTAGGAATTTTGAAATCCGATACAGTGAACACTTACGAGCATACAAATTAAAACGACCAGATATATCCCACTACGCAAAACATCTACTTGACACCAATCATTCATTGACACCTAACACAAAACTAGAAGTGCTGCATATTTGTGGAAAGAAACAAGAACTGGATTTCCTTGAAGAATTGGAAATTAGAAGACATTTAAGAAACCCACAATATGAAGTTGTCAATGAACAGTTAAATCTAGGGAGTTCTCCACTAATAAACTGTCTTCTTAAGTGATAATTGTAGCAGATATAGTTTTCCTGGTTTCCTATATCATTGCACAGTTATACTGATCTTAATTGGAAAAATGATATCCCGAATATCACCATAGGGCTAATAATATCTAAGCTTCAATATTTGTGATATCACATCTTCTTCTTTTTTCTATTAACATATATTAAGTCAATCACAAGTTAGGTCACTTCTTGGTCTAGCCAAACATCAGGTAGGCATCGAATGAAACGTAACTTCTGTCATTCTGACGATGATATTAATTTATCGAAGCAATTGTCAATTTTTTATAATTTTTAGTAACTTTTATTATATTGTGGAATTAACTAGAAACCGTGAATTTCATTTAAAACACTAACAATAAATTGACTAACGCAGACCACAAACATTAAGAAGTCAGCCAAATACACTTATTGCTAGAATGAATGAAACAGCAGTGAAAAATTCATTGGAAAAAGCAACTAAGAAAATATTGGATGAGTTAAAAAATATAAAGAACGAACTGAAATGGATGATCGATCCAACAGAAACAAATTTATTACTAATAATTGAAGAGCAAACTCAAAGACATAAGGAACTTGAATTGGAAAACGAAAGTCTAAGAGCGAGAATAGAAGAATCATAGAAAATCGGAATTGAGTATTATTATTTTAGTCTTATTTCAGAATGAAATAGGGCTATTGTAGAGAGTAGCATGACGCGACTTCGGAAAAATTTCAATGCAGTTTTTCGTTTTGGTGTTCCTAGATGCCAAAATCACCCTCCGTTCCAAAGGTTATATATATATATATGTATATATATATTATATATATATATATTATATATATATTATATATATATATATATATATATATATATATATATATATATATATATATATATATGTATGTGTTATAACGGAATTTGCAAGCACGATAGAGGGCGTATTTTTTGACGGATCGAAACCAAACTCACTACAAAAATCGGTTAGGCCAAAATCTTGGACAAGTTCGTTAATGAGCCAAATCGGCCCAGTAAAAACAAAATGGCGGCCTGTCAAAGTTGAAAAAAAATCGTATTTCCTTTGTTTTTCATTTGACGCAAAAAAGTTACTAAGCTTTTTTATAGACCTTAACACGTTCTACAACTTTTGTATTCAACATTTTTCTCAAAATCGTACATTTAAACATTTATTTAAGAAAATTCACAAATTATAACTGAATTTGTAAGCACGATAGAGGGCGTATTTTTTGACGGATCGAAACCAAACTCACTACAAAAATCGGTTAGGCCAAAATCTTGGACGAGTTCGTTAATGAGCCAAATCGGCCCAGTAAAAACAAAATGGCGGCCTGTCAAAGTTGAAAAAAAATCGTATTTCCTTTGTTTTTCATTTGACGCAAAAAAGTTAGGAAGCTTTTTTATAGACCTTAACACGTTCTACAACTTTTGTATTTAACATTTTTCTCAAAATCGTACATTAAAACATTTATTTAAGAAAATTCACAAATTATTAGTCTTATTTCAGAATGAAATAGGGCTATTGTAGAGAGTAGCATGACGCGACTTCGGAAAAATTTCAATGCAGTTTTTTGTTTTGGTGTTCCTAGATGCCAAAATCACCCTCCGTGCCAAAGGTTATATATATATATATATGTATATATATATATATATATATATATATATATATATATATGTATATATATATATATATATATATATATATATATATATATATCTACGAATAGTGCGTGATATATGAACAATGAGCAACAAATAGATTAGTGGGTATTGCACGCAAATAGAAGAAGGGGCTACTGAAAAGAGTGGTAACCGCAGACATGCATGTTTCTGGCTCATTAGCCTTCATCGGTACGGTACAACCAAGAAGAGATGTG
Organism: Galeruca laticollis; assembly: GCA_963921935.1. Lineage (NCBI taxonomy): Eukaryota > Metazoa > Arthropoda > Insecta > Coleoptera > Chrysomelidae > Galeruca > Galeruca laticollis. Next base: position 103,033,247 of record OY998177.1, read on the forward strand.
GAACATGGGAGCAAAGGTGTTGAATGAAACATGAGAAAATATAACAGAATTCAGCAGGATATTCAAACACAACATTTGTGTCAGTAATATTAGAAGATCTCGAATATTCGAGACAACAACCAACATAGACACGGAGGTGCATATAACACTCCCGTCTGAAACTTCCGACCCAGATTAATGAAATAATAACAAGATCTACGAATAGTGCGTGACATATGAACAATGAGCAACAAACAGATTAGTGGGTATTGCACGCAAATAGAAGAAGGGGCTACTGAAAAGAGTGGTAACCGCAGACATGCATGTTTCTGGCTCATTAGCCTTCATCGGTACGGTACAACCAAGAAGAGATGTGAAACATGGGAGCAAAGGTGTTGAATGAAACATGAGAAAATATAACAGAATTCAGCCAGAAACATGCATGTCTGCGGTTACCACTCTTTTCAGTAGCCCCTTCTTCTATTTGCGTGCAATACCCACTAATCTATTTGTTGCTCATTGTTCATATGTCACGCACTATTCGTAGATCTTGTTATTATTTCATTAATCTGGGTCGGAAGTTTCAGACGGGAGTGTTATATGCACCTCCGTGTCTATGTTGGTTGTTGTCTCGAATATTCGAGATCTTCTAATATTACTGACACATATGTTGTGTTTGACTATCCTGCTGAATTCTGTTATATTTTCTCATGTTTTATTCAACACCTTTGCTCCCATGTTTCACATCTCTTCTTGGTTGTACCGTACCGATGAAGGCTACCACTCTTTTCAGTAGCCCCTTCTTCTATTGGCGTGCAATACCCACTAATCTATTTGTTGCTCTATATATATATGTATATATATATATATATTTATCTATATATATATATATATATATATATATATATATATATATATATATATATATATATATATATATATATATATATATATATATATATATATATGTATGTGTTATAACAGAATTTGCAAGCACGATAGAGGGCGTATTTTTTGACGGATCGAAACCAAACTCACTACAAAAATCGGTTAGGCCAAAATCTTGGACGAGTTCGTTAATGAGCGAAATCGGCCCAGTAAAAACAAAATGGCGGCCTCTCAAAGTTGAAAAAAAATCGTATTTCCTTTGTTTTTCATTTGACGCAAAAAAGTTACTAAGCTTTTTTATAGACCCTAACACGTTCTACAACTTTTGTATTTAGTATTTTTCTCTAAATCGTACATTAAAACATTTATTTAAGAAAATTCACAAACTTACCAGAATTTTTTTTAATTTTTTTGTTTTTGATTTGATGCCAGAATGTTACTTTGGTTTTTTGTACATCTCTATTACTTTTGTATCTAATTTTTTATTTTCGGTTTTATGCAAACATGTTACTGAAATAAGACTCTCCAATTGGTCCTGTGCCATTGGGATTTTTTTTAGAATATAATTTTCAAAGTCAACAAATAATTTAAGTTTTTCAATTACGTTTAAGCCCATGAGGTCATCAAAATAATTGTGAAACTTAAACAAAGTAAATGGTATTGTACGGGGTGTTTTAATTTCAGAGAAAGCTGGAATTTCTGTTTTGAATTTTGCATCTTTATGATCTACTGCTCTTGTAATTCGAGTTGTTTCTTAAAAAATTGTGTTTGGAAAGAAATATTCTGCGATGATAGGATCTAATATCGATTGCATACTACTAGTATCTACTAGGAGTTTATTTGGAGGATTATTGCTTTTTATATACGGTAATTCAGTGCTATTGCAATCAGAAAATAAACGGTTTTAAAGATTAAAACTAACTTTTCCGCATCCGTGGCCCTGAACAATATTCTATCATGAAATTGTTACTTGTATACAATTCGGGGGTTGTATCGTGCTAAAAAACCGAAATTTTTCCAAAAACAACCAAAAATGTAGTATATTTGAATTTATAGGACCCGATGTACTCGCTCTAGTCAACTGAAAATCAATAGAGTACATCTGTGAGACGCCTTGAACAAAATTCAATCATAAAATTGATCAATCGTATCCTCTCTGGAGGCTGTATCGTGCTAACAAACTGAAAATTCTCCAAAAATGACAAAAATTTGGTACTCCAAGTACCCTAGCATCCGTTGTACTGGCTTCAGTGAGCTGAATATCAATAGGGTTCATCTTTGAGACGCTCTGAATAATATCCAATCATAAAATTGGTAACTTGTGTATACTCCGGAGGCTGTATCGTGCTAACAAACTGAAACTTCTCCAAAAATGACAAAAATATCGTACTTAAAGTACTGTGTACCTGTTGAATTGGCTCTGGTGAGCTGAAAATCAATAGGGTTCATCTGTGACATGTCCTTAACAATATTCAATCATAAAATTGGTGACTTGTTGAACTCCGAAGGCTGTATCGTGCTAACAAACTGAAATTTCTCAAAAAATTACAAAATATCGTACTTCAAGTACCATAGCACCCGTTGTACTGGCTCTGGTGAACTGAAAATCAATAGAGATCATCTGTGACATGCATCTGGAGCATTACCAGTGGGTGCAAAAACATTTTTTGGTTGTCCAAATACTTGTTTATTGGTTGGGTATTTTCTAGTCATTTGTCGAGGTTGGATTTGAATTGGTTGACTAGGAAATTGGTTAGGGTTTATGTAATTATTTATTTGGTCATTTGAGTTTTGTATTGGATTTTGATTTCGGTAGTTAAAATCAGTTTGAGGTGTTTGTTGGAATTGTATGGGCAATTGATTTTGATTAACAGTATAACTCGAATAATGGTTACGATTATTTGGTACTTGTCTATTATAATTTTCTGAATTTATGTTAGTTTTCGAATTATTTTTAAATTTAAAATTATTTTGAGAGTAATTAAAATTGTCTTCTTCTATAATGAATGTAACAGCGGCGTCGATTGAAGCTGGATTCTTAATTCTAATTGTTTGTTGTAGCAAACCGGTTAAATTTCTAATAAGCGTTTTCAAAGCCATTTGGTCGTATTGTCTACGATATATTTCTTTAGTATTAACAAGCATTTCTGTTACTGAAAAACTATTAATTCTTTGAACCAGGTGGCTTTTTAACACTTGTAGTCTTTTAGCAAACTCTAATGTTGATTCGTTTTTAAAATGACGGGCCATTAAGAGGTCCTGCTCCAAACATTCTAGTGATCTCTTATCGCCAAAACATTGTTCTAATGCGTCTTTTAACCAATTCCAATTATTTAGCTCGGTTCACATTATTAATAACTACATTACTATAGGTATCTATAAGAAATAAGAAAGGTAAAATTAAATATGTTAATTTCAACATTTGAATGTTAATTTGTTCATTATTATTAGCCATATTGTTTGGAATAATACTACTACAACTAACGTGTTCTTCTAAATTCAATAAATTAATGAAACTTGAAATCAATTCATCAATATTTGTATCAGAATCGTTCATTAATAAACCGACAACTATATATGCATATATATATATATATATATATATATATAAAAAGTAAAGTATATTTCCAACTGGGATATATTTTACCTATCTTAAAATTGGGACGGTGTAATAGGAAAACTCGGTACTTACTGGTACTCCTTGGAGTTCTCTTCACGTGATCCTGTTTGCGCCTGGATGGTGTAGGCTGTCGTTTAAGAGTTGAAACTCACGTTTGGTCTTTTCACAAAACCGGTCTCGATGCCGTGACTTCCTGAAAATTCCTAACTATGACTAGATCCTACTGACTGCGCCAGTTAATATTTTGTTTACGAAATATATTTAAAAAAAGTATAATTTCAATTTTAAAATACAACCTGATTGTGTCAGAGTTACAAACAGAATGAATAAAAAAATTTAAGAAAAGTACAAACTTAGTTTTCAATTAAATGTTGACAATTTGATATGATACGATATATGATATAATAAATGACATTATATTATTATAAGATAGGCAAATTGACTTCACATTACTCGCTGAAGGGATCGAGAATCTCCTTGTCGAATGATTTAACCCCACAACAAAGAGAAACTTACAATAAACTCAAACCCTACTTAGTCCACTTTCCTAAACTAGGAAATTATTCAAAATGCTATATTATAAACACAAGTTAGTATCGAACAACAAATCCTACGACTTAGAAGAACTGTTGGATGTACCCCTTGCAGAAGCTGCTAAACTAAATAGTGCTCCTGTCACTCCCAACTCATCGAAAATAGATCGGGAAGAACAAATGACAGAGGTCGAAATTAAACAAGTTATAAACAAATCACAGACTCGCTCTTCTTCAACATCCACAAATAAAATTTTCCACCCTTTTCTATCTTTCCCTGCCTTTTTTGGTATGAATGGTGTTATGCGATTTATATTTAATTATGAAACCTCTATGGATCAATATATTAGATATAGGTATAAACCACAGATACTTTGATACACTTGAATTTTCCTTGGTGGAGAAACTCCGAGAAACTAAATGAATTTTGCGCTGAGAAGAATCTGTGCGAACTAAGGATTTTATGTCAAACCATCTGCAGCATTAACAAGAATTTAGGAGAACTTGAAATTTTTCTTTAACAGCGGGATGTTCAATTCGATTGTATCGTCTTGACCTCTTGACCTTTAGAGATGTGGATTACGAACTGAACCGGTTGGATGGGTATACCCAATATTATAATCACGGAAATTTAAATAAACGTATTAGTAAGAGGTATTACTTTCAGTCTATAATTTCGCCACGTTTATCTATGCGGTTCATTATTTCAGTTTTAGAGAAACCGTTTTCTGCAATTAAGGGGTTTCCGGGAAATAAAGGTTATCTATTTCTTGACTGGGTACTATGACTTTTCCGGTGTAACAGCTAACAGGGACTCTTACGGCAGCTATCTCGTGGGAATCGACAGATATTTTGAAATCTTCTTTATAGAAAATCGGAATTTCAATATAATTATTTTTTAGGATATCATTTTCAAAATAAACACATAATTAGAGTTTTTAATCATGTTTAAACCAATGAAGCCGTCAAAATAATTGTGGAACTTGAATAAAAAATGATTGGTATTCTTACGAACCCGCACACCGAAGCAGATACTAAGTACGGTCCTGTAACGTTATGTTAACGGAGTTTAAAAAATGGCGAGCACGCCGAATTCTGAGAAGGTCTATTGGGATCGTTTTTATAGACATGTTCTCGGAAGGTCTTTTAAGGATGATTGAGCCGGCAATCGAGAAATATCGCGAAAGGCATTTGTTTTGTGTAAGCCGCAGCCTAGAATTCTCTAATACAAAAGGCACTAGTATATAAAAAGGACCGATCTGCGGACCAGGGAGTGGATAATTTGACATCGTGAAATAAACAAGTAAATTAGTGAAGTGTTTATATAAATTAGTTTGAGTGAATATACTGTTGATATAAATTAATAATTAAGTGATTAGTTACGTATATATAAATTAAGTGTTAGTGACTAGTTTACGTTTTAAATAAATTAGAAAGACATTACATTGGTGTCAGGTGTGGGGTAATATAAATAAATATCTACGTAAACATGGCCAAGAGACTTATTGACCTGAAAGTGACAGAGCTAAAGGCAGAATTGGAAAATCGCGAGTTGCAAACGTCCGGTAAGAAGAGTGAGTTAGTAGAAAGACTCAAAGTGGCACTGGTAAGTGACGGCTTGGATCCAGAAACATTTTTATTCAATGACGAGGCTTCCACCTTAATCTCGACAGTTTCTGCCATGGAAGAGAAGATTTCCGCTAATATGAAAAACGATATTTCTACCATGGAAGAGAAGATTTTAACCATGAAGAACGATATTTCTGCTAACATGGACAAACTTTCTGCCGATTTCTTATTAATGAAAAATGACATTGCCGCTGACGTGGAAAATAAAATTTCGTCTCTTAAATCGGATATGGAGAATAAAATGACAACGATGGAGGGGAAAATCCAGGAGTTAGAGAGTAAGATAACAGATTTAAGAACACAAGACACGCCAGCAGAACAAAAGAAGATCGAGATATGCAAGCCAGCAACACAACCCAAGACAGAAGATATTAGCAATTTTGCCCGAGTCAAGGCTCCAACGGTCGACGGAAAGACATCATGGCCCAATTATGTGAAACAATTTGAAGCAGCCGCTAGAGTGAATAATTGGTCCGATAGGGAGAAGGCAGTAAACTTAACCATCGCGCTTCGGGGAGATGCCTTAGATGTACTTCAGACGATACCTCTGGAAGAAACGGACGACTTCGAGCTGCTGAAGAAGAAGTTGAACATGCGATATGGTCACAAAAATTTGGAACAGTTGTACAGATTCCAGCTGAAGAACCGAAGGCGGAAACGTGACGAAACCCTTCAAAAGTATGAAATGGATATTGCCCGACTAGTTCGATTTGCTTATCCATCAGCACCAGAGAACATGATGGAATGTTTAGGCATTCAGGCCTTTATTGACGGCTTATGTGACCACGATATGGAGAAGACGCTTCGATTAGCCCATCCTAAAACATTAGTCGATGCATTCACTGCTGCTCTTGAATATGAAGCAGCCACGATGGCTTCGGGATACAACAAAGATAGGACCATACAAGAAGAAGGTGACGATGACAGGCTTGACCAGATCGTCAACTTGTTGAAAGGTAGGGTAGACAAGAAGCCGAAGAAAATCAGGTGCTGTAATTGTGGCGAGCTAGAGCATCACGCAGTTCGTGTAAGCGTCCTACGACTAATGTAAACCAAGAACCTCTTAAATGCAAAGCAGCCAAGAAAAGCTCGCGGTACAATGAAGGTAGAACGATGCAGGAAGAAGATGACGATGACAAATTTGATCAGATCGTCAACTTGTTGAAAGGTATGGCAGACAAGAGGCCGAAGAAGATCAAATGCCGGAAGTGTGGCGAGATAGAGCACGTACGCAGTCCGTCTAAGCGCACCAAGACTCCTGTAACCCAAGAACTCCAGTCACAGGGGAAATCAGACAGGGGTGAACATCCAGCTGATGTGCATCACCGAAAAGCCAACCCTTTGCCTAGACGGTTATGCCCTGTAGACTATTCACAATGCAACAAGTCGAAATCTAAGGAAGTTGCAGTTTCAAGAGTTACAGTAGTCAACGAGGAATGGTCACCCACCAGGATCAGAGATGATCAGGAGAATGATCCTCTTCTGAAGATGATCCGGCAATGGAAGGAAGAGAATCGGCGACCTACATGGCAAGAAGTGTCAAGATTTTCACCGACACTCAAGGCATATTGGGCTCAGTGGGACTCCCTTGTCCTGGAAGAAGGGCTGTTGAAAAGAGTACTTGAAAACGATGATGGCTCTGAGATGAGGAGACAACTAGTAATCGCGAGAACAAGAGTAGCTGAGGTACTGAAGAAGTTACACGACAGTCCATCGTGAGGTCATCTGGGAGTGAAGAAAACCCTTCAGCGAGTCCGTGAAAGGTTTTATTGGATGAACAGCTCCGACGATGTGAAGGACTGGTGTAAGAAATGTACGACTTGTGCTATGAGTAATGGACCACATCGCAAGAGAAAGGCACCCATGAAACAGTACAATGTTGGAAGCCCTTTCGAAAGGATTGCTTCAGATATCGCTGGGCCATTTCCAACGACAGAAAATGGTGGCAAATACATACTGGTTATAATGGATTATTTCACAAAGTGGCTGGAAATTTACGCTATCCCGAACCAAGAGGCCACAACTGTCGCAGATGTATTGGTGAAAGAATTTATCAGCCGATATGGAGTGCCCTTGGAAGTCCACAGCGACCAGGGAAAAAATTTCGAAAGTCATCTATTCCAGGCGATTCGCGAGAAGCTGGGAATGAAGAAGACCAGGACAACAGCATTACATCTACAGTTAGATGAAATGGTCGAGAGAATGAACAGGACTATTGGAAAATACCTGTCTAAAGTACTATTCAGTCATCAGAGAGATTGGGACCAGTATCTGTCCCTATTCGCATTGGCCTATCGATCTGCCGTCAATGAGTTCACGGGTGAAACACCTGCGAAAATCCTATTTGGACGTGTAATGGGGCTTCCTTGTGACCTGGAATTTGGCTGTCGCCCTGGAGAAGATCTAGCAGGAGAAGACTACGTGATCCAATTGAGAAGAAGGCTGGACGATATTCATGAATTAGTTCGAACAAATCTTCTAGTTGTCAGCGACAGAATGAAAAGTCGGTACGACACGCAGGCCACAGAGGGCGGTTTTAAAGAAGGGGACAAAGTATGGTTACACAACCCGACGAGGAGAAAAACATTTTCTCCAAAATTACAAAAATCCTGGGAAGGTCCATACTTAATCAAGAATAGGATCAATGATGTTATATATCGCATAAGCAAGATACCAACGGAAAACCAAAAGTAGTTCACCAAAATCGACTAGCGCCATTCGAAGGAGACCATGACCTGGAGGAAGGAGTAAACCTTATTCGAGATGTGTCTGACCCTACCTTCGAGGAATTTATGGGCACGTATGGAGGTACCGGAAAAGCTAGATATGGAGTCACTTCAGAACAACAACAAGATTTGTTTACTCTCCCGGAAGATTATTCACTGGCATACAGCATCCCCGCCCGTATCAAGAACGCACGAGGGTTGGCAACCGTCTTTCGAAAGAAGTTCGGGCATTTAGAAAAACTTGAAGACCAGATTCCAGCCCCTGGCAAGACACTGAAACTGAAACATAATTCGCGGTACGTCTTCTACGTGGTAACTAAAAATGAATTCCAACATCGATCTACCTACCGCGATGTGTGGGAAGCACTTCGAAACCTCCGAGACCATGTGTTGGAATCCAACGTGAAGAAACTGGCTATGCCTAAGATAGCGATTAACCAGTTGGATTGGCGAATCATCAGGAACATGGTAGAGATTATCTTCCAAGATACCGGTGTCCAGATATTATTTGCAGCTACAACCCCCGTTATCAGTATCCGATGAAGACGGTGCCCTGCTATTTCCATAAAATCGGAAAGTGTAGAAATGGGGCCAGTTGCTGATTTAAACATCCAGTCTCGGCTACACAAAAGTTCCAGGAGGAACTTCCATTTAAGGTGGGGGTAATGTTACGAAACAGCACCCTGGTATAGTCCCTAAAACGGAACCTGTCTAAGCCAGGTATAAAAGTTAAAATTATGGCGGATACGCAGTTATAAAAAACTGTTTACGAGTTTACGACTATCTTATGTAAACATTCTTTTGTGACCAGAGTTATCTAGAAAAGGCCAGAAAAATTATTTGTGACTGTGTAAGCCGCAGCCCAGAATTTAGTAATAAAAACGGCTTTAATATATAAGGGACTGATCAGGAAGAGTTAGTTTAGTTTATAATTTGACATCGTGAGTTAAAAAGTAAATAAGTGAATATAAAGTGTTTATATAAATTAGTTTGAGCGAATATACAGTTAATATAAATTAATAATTGAGTGATTAGTTAAGTATATATAAATTAAGTGTTAGTGAGTTAGTGTTTCAATAAATTAGTAAGTAGCCATACCGAGTGTTTAAAATTTATTCCACCCGTTTATTGTTTAAATAAATTAGAAAAACATTACAGTAGTTATTTTTGGCTAGACCAATAAGTGACCTAACTTGTGATTGGCTTAATATATGTTAATAGAAAAAAGAAGAAGATGTGATATTACAAATATTGAATTCCAGATTCCAGCCCCTGGCAAGACACTGAAACTGAAACATAATTCGCGGTACGTCTTCTACGTGGTAACTAAAAATGAATTTAAAGATCATCCACCTACCACGATCTGTGGGAAGCACTTCGAAACCTACGAGACCATGTGTTAGAATCCAGCGTGAAGAAACTGGCTATGCCTAAGATAGCGCGTAACCAGTTGGATTGGCGAGTCATCAGGAACATGGTAGAGATTATCTTCCAAGATACCGGTGTCCAGATATTAATTTGCAGCTACAGTCCCCGTTATCAGTATCCGATGAAGACGGTGCCATGTTATTTCCATAAGATTGGAAAGTATAGAAATGGAGTCAGTTGCCGATTCAAACATCCAGTCTTGGCTACCCAAAAGTTCCAGGAGGAACTTTCGTTTAAGGAGGGGGTAATGTTACGAACCCGCACACCGAAGCAGATACTAAGTACGGTCCTGTAACGTTATGTTAACGGAGTTAAAAAAATAGCGAGCGCGCCGAATTCTGAGAAGGTCTATTGGGATCGTTTTCATAGACATGTTCTCGGAAGGTCTTTTAAGGATGATTGAGCAGGCAATCGAGAAATATCGCGAAAGGCATTTGTTTTGTGTAAGCCGCAGCCTAGAATTCTCTAATACAAAAGGCACTAGTATATAAAAAGGACTGATCAGTGGACCAGGGAGTGGATAATTTGACATCGTGAAATAAACAAGTAAATTAGTGAAGTGTTTATATAAATCAGTTTGAGTGAATATACTGTTGATATAAATTAGTAATTAAGTGATTAGTTAAGTATATATAAATTAAGTGTTAGTTACTAGTTTGGTGTTTGAATAAATGAGTAAGTAGCCATAACGTGTGTTTAAAATTTATCCCACCCGTTTATTGTTTCAAATAAATAACAAAAACATTACAGTATTGTAAAGGGTGATTTAAATTCAGAGAAAGCTGGAGTTTCTACTTTGAATGTTGTGTCTCTATGACCTACTGTTGTTGTAATTCTTTTTGTTCCTCGAAAAATAGTGATAGGAAAGAATTTTTCTTCGATAATAGGATCTAATATCAATCTCATACTACCAATATCTACTAGTATTTTTATCCGAGAATTGTTGATTTTTATATACGGTAGTTCAATGCAATTACAATCAGAAAATATTTCGTTTACGTTAAATTGTCTTCCAGGCTCTTTTTCCAAAAAATTTGATTATTATCATTTAGAGAGTAGTCATTATACGTGACGGGTTCTATGTAATCGGAATCGGGATCAATGTTATGAGTTTGGTTTTCGACGTCGTTAGGATTTAACTCAGTCTGGGAAAATAATGTTCGAGTCAAGTGAGTCTGATTCGATTTGAATTTGGTGCAATTTTTGCTAATGAACATTTCTGGGATTAGTGGATCTAAAATAGTTATTTGGTTGATTAGGATTAAAAGTGTTTTTCGAATTCACATTGGTTCTGGTCTATTTTTTGGAGCTTTACCAGTGGGTGCAAAAACATTTTTTGGTTGTCCAAATACTATTGGTTGGGTAATTTCTAATCATTTGTCGAGGTTGAATTGGAATTGGTTGACTAGGAAATTGGTTAAGGTCTTTGTAATTATTAATTTGGTTCTGATCATGTGTGTTTTGTATTGGATTTTGATGTCGATAGTTAAAATTAGTTCGAGGTATCTGTTGGAATTCTTGCCTGAGCAATTGATTTCTATTGACAGTAAAACTCGAACGATGGTTATGATTATTTGGTATTTGTTTATTGCAATTTTCTGAATTTATGGTAGTTCTCGTATTACTTTTAAATTTAGATTTATTTTGAGAGCAATCAAAATTGTCTTCTTCTATAATAAATGTAATAACAGATTCGATTGATGCTGGATTCTTAATTCTAATTGTATATCGTAACAAACCGGTTAAACTTATAATAATAGTTTTCACAGCCACTCAATCGTATTGTCTGCGATATGTTTCTTTAGTAGTAATAGGCATTTCTGGTTCTGAAAAACTTTCTGATTCCTTGAAACAGTTATGTTCATCCAGTACTTATAATTTTATTCTACTCATCGTATCATTGTTTTTAGGCCTAGTTTCACTTGCACCTATCAAGATAAACATTCTTTTATCCAAATTGCTGCACTGTATTCTGTGTAACGAGTATATAGTACATTGCTCGACTTTCGCATCCAGTATCGTAGTTTTATGCATCCTAGTTCCTAGTCTGGTGATTGCACCCCTAGGGTTACACCCGTAGACTTAACTACCTGCTTTGTACCTACTGAAGGACGTTTTTTTCCTGCAACGTAGATTTGGCTTTGCACGCACCCAAGTAAGAGCTTTCCATTTTAATAAATAGCACCTGCTGACCCTGTAAAAAGAAACACCACAGTAATAGTACTACCACTTGTATATATTCAATGATTAACTCCTTATTTTGTAGTTTAGAATATAGAGAATAGTACTTACAATTTATGGCATAGTTACTACTGGCACATATTCGTTATCCTCCTGTAGCCAAATAGTGTCAATTAGTAAGATCTGTGGCTCTAAACTAAGTTTAAGTAGTGAATTCAAGTATTTTAAAAAAAGAAAACAATTAGTGGAAGATAAAAGTGTCATAAATAAAGAAAAACTAAGAGTCCAGTGAAAGTGACGAAGACAGTTGCAATAATGAGGTTGTTCTTGAAGACAGTTCAGATGATGACTGGGATTCATTTCGAGCAAAACAGATTATGAATACTGAAGACCATATTGAAGACAATATTGACGATAATATTGAAGACAATAACCAAGAGAGTATTTACTCTCATCCTACTCTGCAGCCAATAAATAAATAAGTTGGAAGTTTTGTTATAGTTCGTTATGATTCAAATTTTTATCCTGGGGTCATTGAGAAGCTTGACGATAAAGACGCAACAATAAGTGCAATAACTGAAACAATACGAGAAAACTGGAAATGGCCTGAACTCTATTATTGCTGGCAGGATATTGTAGGTGGCATTAATCCTCCTACAGCGCTGAATAAACGAGGTATTTTTTCAATACCAGAAATGAAAGCAAATTACTAAAGCTACATTACTATAATCAATCATTATTAAATACATTTTTTAAGTTCTTTGTGTTTTTATTGACCCCAAAAATATTATCATCGACCCCTTAAATATTTTCATTGACTCCAAAAATATTTTCATTGTCTCTCAAGTTAACATAACACAGTCTATTTATATTTCCATTGTTCCAAGTTACCCCCACAACGCATAATTTGAGCCGTTCATTGATTTTATATAGCTGTCTTAAGTTACCCCATTCTAGTGGGTAACTTGAGACACACTTAAAAAAAAATACTTATGACAAAATAAAATGAAATATTCTATTAACATATCATTGTTACCTATATGACTAAAGTTTTTAAATAGTTTTTCAACATTCAGTTATTCTAGGTATGTCGTAAGTTACCCCAAATTACGGTACGATAAATAACATGACATTATTATAAAATAGACAAATTGACTTCACATAATTTGCCCTTATTTTTTCATTCACCTTTGCCCTTTTCTTTCCATTGTTCTGTATGTCCACACCTAGATATTTGAAGCACTTGTTTTAATTGTATATCATCTATTTCGATTTTAAGGTTTTCTTCTTCCTCTCCCACTACCATTATTTTTGTCTTCTCCATATTTACAGTCATGTAACTTAGTTTTAATATTTGTTTCCATATTATTAAATTATGTTTCAACTCCTTTTCGTTTCTAGTAAACAATACTAAATCATCGGCAAAAATGCATTCAGATTGATTCGAACAACTTCCATATTTCTATATCTTATTTGTAATTGTTCAACTTTTATTTGTACATCTTTTAATTCATTATCATTATTAATAACGCCAGGCTCAACACTCCTCTCTGCTCTCTGTCTTAATCCTTCTCGTTTCATGAAATCCTAGGATTAGTCATTATCTTTTCTTCCTCGGTTCCTGGTTGTTACGTATATGCATTTAATATTATTTCTTCACTTAACTCCAACTCCTCTTTGTTGTAAACTTTTCCATATTTGTTTACTGGGAACACTGTCATATGCTTTTTGAATATCTATAAACCAGAGGTACACTTTCTGATTTGTTCTCAATTTTTTCTATATTACCTGATTCAATGTAAATACATGGCTTTGAGGCTTTGCGTACTTCTTCCTCTCTTAAAGCTGCTTTTCGTGATTCTTCCAAATGGTTTTCTATTATTTTCCTTAGTTGGATCTCTAATATATTTTCGTAAAATTTCAGTATCATGCTCAGCAATGTTAGGCCTCTATAATTTATACAATCAGTTGTGTCACCTTTTTTAAAAAGTGGTAAAATTCGAATTTCTCTAGTGTTTTTAAATGAAACTCAAGGTCTCTAGTTAATTCCACAATATAATACAAGTTATTGAAAATTCTAAAAAATTGACAATTGTTTCGATATATCAATATCATCGTCATTCTGACGATATGAGCATATTCCACGAAGTAAGGGTCGAGACAGTCAATTTCATTCGAATTTCTCAATATTTCGGAATTTTCTCTTCGCTATTTATTCTCTGTAACAGTTGCGAATCTTCTAACCCCTTTTAATTTTCGATACGAAATAAATTTTTCTGTTCAAATAAAAATTTCATCTTTAAACAGAATAAAAAGAATCCCTGTGCTTTGTTTAATTTTCAAACAAACATGAACCGAAAGCACCGCAACCAAAATAAACAAATTACATATGCATCAATCTAGTAGAACATTCGTACACAGCCCTAGGGCATTTGTACGGTTATGCTGGTGATAGGAATCCGGGAGAGAATACCCGGATTGTCCCGGAGTATCGACCGAGATGCTCTTATCTACCCACCACTGGCGTGGCATCTTTGTAGGCGTAACCATGCGCTAATAGATGCGCGACCAAATAATAAAAACTTGCGACTTACGCCGTATTGATATCTGTCCTGTCAGGTAAAAACAAACGAGTGAGACAAAAAAAATATCCTTTTCCTTTATTCTACCGGCAGCTACGCTTCATCCGAAATAAAAATTACAGCACAGTCGCCCCCGTGAAGTGATAAAACATGACAACCGACCACGGTTTCTGATTGGTCTACTTTATATTACAAGAAAAAAAAAGACTATTCAGATTCTTCTTGTTTCGATCTATATTTTTACTGTCTTGGTTCGTTTTTCGTTATGGTGTGCTCTAGTTTTATGATATGAAGACGTTGGAATTTTCAGTGATTTCGTTTCCACGTCTGCTGTCCGTCTACAATGAGATTTAAGTCCGTAGCGCGAAAGTGGAATAAAGGTAGGATTAACAATATTTTCACCCCTGCACATTTATTTGATCGCAACATTTATTTATGACTTTAATGAATACATAATACTTGTTTTAACTTTCTTGAATCTGTCTGTTTTATATCGCGACAAGAGTGACATGAGTAAATTGGAATTTTACGTATAGTTTTGATTATCTGTGTCACTGTGTCTAACTGAACTAAAGAAAACATTCTTTGATCTAATTAATAAAGTTTGCTTGAGAAAAGGAAAAACTCAGTTTATCACTTTAACAAAAAATAATGAAAATAAATCTACAAATGCAAAAAATGCGATGAAGCCTTAAAAATGAATATTTTCTGTATTTATTCGGTTACCCACTATGCAAATAAATGTAACAGTCATGTTAATTTAACATCACATTGTGACAATTTTCTTCATTTTTTTTCCTGTTATTTTCATCACATGCACATCTTATGCCCAGCTTGTGGCTGTTAACTTTTGTGATGTTTCAACTTAACTTCTCAGCGATGTTAAAGCGCTGCCTTTTTACGTTACTGTGATGTTCCTTCCTCAAAACGAAGTATTTATAATGAACTAAAAGCAATATTGCTGTTAAATTCACAAATGCCTTTTAACATCATGTAGATGTTAATGCAATGTCTATACAATATCTTACCAATTAACTAAATGAAACATTTCAAAAACAATACAGTATATTCTCTTAGATGTTGTATAGACAATACTTAAACATCTAAGTACTATACCTCAAACATTCTAGATAACATCCTATAGATGTTTGCCTAATCAGCAATACAGGGTGAATAACTAACAACGCCGGCTGTCGGCCTTATTTCAAAAAATAATCGTGGTACAATTTTAAAAAAGAATACCTTCAGGAAAATGACACTGAAAAATCGCTGGAAAATATTTTTTAGTTCCCAAAATATCTGTTAGGGGGTGAAATAAACACTTAAAAACATATAATACTGTGATTATCTCCAAAAAAGACATACTTAAAGGTATCCTAAAACTACAATTTTTGAAATATTGATACATTATGAAAAAATGTAGTTAGGGACTTTTTGCCCATATTCTTCAAGTGTAAGGGATGGGGAAGATTTAAACTTGTTAAAAACAAATGTCATAAACCTTTATTGTTTTTTAACAGATTTCAATATTTTTGGCGTCAATTAAAAGAGTTTTTCCTCTTTAATAAGATAATCTTAACAAAAATAACAAAATTAGATAATTTTGTCAACGCTATGTCAAAAAGTCGACAATTGTCCCATTTTCTCGGAATATTCAAGTGTAATGAGGCATTTTTTAAATACTGATGAAAAGAGGTGGAAAAATTAGGAATTTAGGGAAGTCCAAATCTATTCTAAGATATAAGATTTATGATATCAGATTTAAAAATCAAAACAGCTCCATTTTACATTCCCGAGGAAAATGGGAATATTGTCGACTTATTGACATAGTGCCCCTGAAGGATACAAAATTATCTAATTTTGTTATTAATCTTATTAAACAGAAAAAACTCTTTTAAATGACTCCAAAATCATTATTATCGGTTAAAAGACGAAAAGACATTTGTTCGTAAGTTTGAATAATAGCAAAAAGTCCCTGATTAAATTTTTTCATATTTCCATCAAAATTTCAAAAATTGTATTTGTAAGACACCTTTAGTATTATGTTTGCGAGTGTTCATTCCACCCTCTAGCGGATATTTTACAGACTGAAAAATATTTTCCAACGATTTTTCATGATCACTGTACTTTTTTTTTTGAAAGTTGTACCATGATTTCTGAGATATGGCATACAACCGTTCTTAGTTGTTCACCTCGTCCATTTACAATAAAAAAAGCAGTAAAGGATTTAAATAGCTTATTCACTATTAATAAACAGTACAGTAAATTAAAAAACAAACAGGTTCAAAATAAAATAAAAATATCTTGTCCAGGAATCCAACCTAAAAAAAAATAAAATTTTCAAATTACATAACAATTACATAAGTGTGGAAAGTGATATATTATTACACATCTTAACAAAAATTGATTTATGTGCAACTGTTGCACGCATTCAGTAAAAGCAAGAAATAAAAAAGGGTATATTAATCTGTAGTTGTCATAACGTAACATAGTTTGAAACTGAATTAGTAAAGTTTAACTGGTAGACATACATTGGAGCTAGTACAGAATATTTATTAGAATAGATTTTTAATGATATTAATAGTAATAAGAATTTTAGACCATAAATTTTTACAAAACATTACGGTAAATCAATTGAAATTCAATCTGTATACTTACGGTTACTTTTTCTCACGCAAGAGTCGCTGTTTCGAGTGCCTCAACCATTCTATAATGTACACTTCAAAATCCTTATCTGTAAAACCTTTAAAGGTGTTCTGAACTAAAAAAACAATTAGTTTAGATCAAATTGCGCCCATGGATACCTTTGATCAGAACATCATAAACTACATTGTACTAGATTTTCAGCCAATCGACTGAGATCCATTTTCTATAAGAAACATGCGGGGTTCTTTAAGGAAATAATAACATATTTTATTTCGAGAAGTGACTTTTCATGGTTTACCTACCTTCTATTACATGCTTCACTCCGTTTGGCAGGTAAATTCATGTGTGCCATGAAAAGTCATACTTCTCTTCTGTATAAAATCATACTACCAAAACTGCCATCTACGGATGTCAATAAAACTTTGCGCCATGTACACGTCTCAAGTTACTCTAGAAAGAATGAAATGTCCATTTAATAAACAATTAAAGTACCTAATCAAATTTAAATCAAGTAAAATACCATGTCGTATATTAAATTTATACACCTTTTTCTATTTTCAATTCATACTTACAAAGAAACATTTTTCCAAATAATTCTCAATTTATTGACCGAAATTTATTCAGATAAAATTTATATATATTCATCGTTATTTTCCAACTAATTTTAAGCTGATCTAAAAAATCGTTTGGCCCAATTTTTGCACCCTTACTATTAGGAGTGGTAGTTCCAACAAGAGAACATTTGAAAAAAATTGTTAATATAAAGTGTAAGCCAAAATCTTTGGGTAAGTGTTTTTTTATAATTGTAATTTTTGATAATCCGTTCAAATTCATAAATATTTATTAAAAAAGGGAACCTGGCCCTGGTATTAGGCTGCAAAAATTGGGCCAAGTCTTATAAATTTTTTTTCTTGCCAAATGATTTTTTAGATTAGCTTAAAATTAGTTGGAAAATAACTATGTATATATAAACATTTTATCTGAATAAATTCCGGTCAATAAATTTAGAATTATTTGGAAAAATGTTTCTTTGTAAGTATCAATTGAAAATAGATAAAGGTGTATAAATTTAATATACGACATGGTATTTTACGTGATTTAAAAATTTTTTGTTATTTATATTTGATTAGGTACTTTAATTGTTTATTTAATGAACATTTGATTCTTTCTAGAGTAACTTGAGACGTGTAGGTACATAGCGCAAAGTTTTACTGACATCCGTAGATGGCAGTTTTGGTAATATATCAATTAATTTTGTAGTTTAATCTTTTAATTCGTTCATTTAGTGGATTGGTTTTTCTACATATGACAAAATTATACTCCTTAATCCAGCAGATTTTTTTCTGAGACAAGACTATCTACAAAATATATTCTCCAATTTTTCGAATATTGTTTGAGGCAACTAGATAAAGTGTGGCCAGTCTTTTTGGTTGTATATATATATATATATATAAATATAAATAAAATTAATATAGTTTCATAAAATACGAGGTGCCTATATGAAACATAAATTTCGATTTTCTACTATACACCTGCTTTTAGTCGAAATTTCAATAATTTCGACGTATTGGCCTGACCGTTCTTCGAAGGGAAAAACTACTACATTCCTGGCTAATACCACGCAGAATATTGAATTACATCCCCTTCGAAAATCCTGACGTCGATCGGCCATTTTGCCGATACGGACATCTGTGGTGATTCGCAACTGATAGCGGAAGGGGATAGTACACTGACGCGTTTCGACCTTCTTGGGTCTCTTCAAGAGTGCCGTAATGCCTTCCAGTTCAGAGTTTCTAATCCGAACTGAAGATTACGTCCTCCGACAACTTCTGCTTGGCTTGTTTAGTTACACAAGCGAGAAGTAGTCAGTTGGCGCCATCTTCACTTTCAGTTGCGAACCAACACCTCAGATGAATTCGACCGTATTAGTCGTATGAAATAAAATGAATATAATTTCATAAAATACGAGTTATGTTAATTCAACATCACATTGTGATTATGTTCTTCCTTTTTTTCCTCTTGTTTTCATTACATGCACATCTATACAACCGCTTATGCCCAGCTTGTGGCTGTTAAGTTTTGTGATGTTTCAACTTAACTTCTCAGCAATGCTAAAGCGCTGTATTTTTACATTACTGAGATGTTACTAGAACTTCCTCAATAGAAAGTCTTTATAACGAATTGAAAACAAACTTTTCTGTTAAATTCTGAAATGCCTTTTAACATCTTGTCGAAGTTAATGCAATGTCTAAAAGATAACATATTACCAATGATCTAAATGCAACATTTCGAAAACAATACAGTGTATTCTCTTAGATGTTGTATGGACATTACTTGAACCTCTAAATAATATACCTTAAACATTCTAGATGACATCCTATAGATGTTTCTGTGCCCAAACAGAAAATACAGGGTGAACAACTGAGAACGCCGGCTGTCGGCCATATTTCAAAAAATAGTCATGGTACAACTTTAATAAAAAATACCTTCAGGAAAATAACCCTGAAAAATCGCTGGAAAATATTTTTGAGTTCCTAAACTATCTGCTAGGGGTGGAATGAACACTTAAAAATATAATACTGTGAATATCTCCAAAAAAGGCATACTAAAGGTATCCTAAAAATACAATTTTTGATATATTGATGAGATTATGAAAAAATTTAGTTAGACTTTTTGTTCTTATTCTTCAAGTAAGGGGTGGGGGAAGGTTCAACCTAAATAACAAATGTCATAACACTTTTCTGTTTTTTAATCGATATCAATGTTTTTGGCGTCATTTAGGAGTTTTTCCTTTTTAATAAGATATGCTTAACTAAAATAACCAAATTAGACAATTTTGTCAACGCTATGTCAAAAAGTTGACCATTTTTCTCGGAAATTTCAAATGTAGTGAGGCAATTTTTAAATTCTGATGAAAAGGCGTTAAAAAATAGGAATTTAGTGAAAACCGCAAGTCTGTATCTTAATTCTATTCCAAGATATAAGATTTAAAAAGTAAAAAAATGCTCCAATTTACATTTGAAGTTTCCGAGTGGATACAAAATTATGTAATTTTGTTATCAATCTTATTAAACAGAAGAAAACTCTTTCAAATGCAGCTAAAATCATTAATATCGTTAAAAAACAAAAAAGTTATACATTTGTTCATAAGTTTGAACCTTCCCCACCCATTAATTGAAGAATAATGGCAAACATCTCCTTAATTAAATTTTTTCACAATCTCATTAAGATTTCAAAAATTGTTTTTTAGGATACCCTTAGTATGTGTTTTTGGAGTATTATGTTTTCGAGTGTTCATTCCACCCCTAGCGGATATTTTAGAGACTGCAAAAACAGGTACCAAATTAGAAAAAAAATATCTTGTCCAGGAATCCAACCTAAAAAAAGATAAAACTGTGTGAGCATATTAAATAACAAGTGTGGAAAGTGGAAACTATTGAACGCATTCAGTGAAAGCAGGAAATCAAAAAGGGTGTATTAATCTGTACTTGCCATAGCGTAACATACTTTGAAACTGAATCAATAAAGTTTAACGGATACAAATACATTACAGCTAGTTTACAGAAAAATAGATTTTTAATAATATTAAAACTAATAAAAATTTTACACCATAAAGATTTTATGAAACATTACGGTAAATCAATAGATATCCAATCTGATTAAAGAAAATTCTATCGTTTACTTACGGTTACTTACGGTTACTTTTTCTCACGCAAGAGTCGCTGCTTCGAGTACCTCAACCTTTCCACTTGAAGGTGTTCTGAACACCTGCTAATAAAACAATTACTTTAGATCAAATTGTTGCCATGGAGACCTTTGATCAGATCATCATAAACTACATCAAACTTGATTTGCAGCCAAACGACTCACTCCGTTTGGCAGGTAAATTCAGGTGTGCCATGAAAATTCATACTTCTTTTCTGTATAAAATAATATACTATTCTCATCCTGGAACATATTGTTTATTAACATCGTGGAATTGTAATTTAATGAAAACTAAGCATTATTAATACACCGTATACAAAAGAAACTACTTATGAAGAAGAGATATGAACACGTTATCAAGTTAAATGAGTTTATAATTAATTGTATCCAATTGAGTATCCAATAGCTGTGTTTCTACAACAATAAATAATTGAATTCTGTTTGTTGACTGGAGCATTCAGTGTCAAAGTTACATATTCTTCAACTAGATTAATATAGGTACTATTGTCAGGGACATCTACAGGTTTTCACTTCAGCTTATTTATTGTATTCAGTGTATTTTCAAATGGAAATGAGCGTTTTCACAGAAATTTCTGTTTATAAAGTCCTAAACAGTCTCTAATTGTTCACAATAATTGTTAGTAATAATGTTAAACTTTCCTAAACCTGCAAAACTATATTGATGGCTATGACTACTACTACAAAAACTAGAACTAGAGATACTTGATTCAACATTTTTTTTACTGTTTAATACAATGTCTGTATCAGACTATCTGAAATAGTTACTCCCCTTTCTTTACATAATTACCAACTATTTGTTTTTATTTTATTTATGTAAGTTGCTTCTGAAACATCTTGAACATTGGAAATATTTTCTTCTAGATTCAAATCTCTGTTAACATATGAGCATGTTATATTATTAATAATAATATCTACCCTATTGCAACATTAAGTTTTTTGTAGGGTATAATGGATATCTAGGATTTGAAATATTGTGAATCCTTTTTAAAATATACTACTTACTAATTAAAATATTTTAAAAGTTGATAAAACCCTTATTTTGTAAACTCTATTATATAATGTTAGGGAACAATTCCGCCACCTGGAATTTCAGTGTACAATAGCCGATTAAAGTATTGAATGAGTATTAAGTCCTTATAATTATGATTTTGGAATAGGTATATACCGATAACTGTTGTTCGTCCATTATAACAAGAATTATAACTAAGTATAGAAACTATAGCTAAGTAGGAACTATCGAAAACGAAGACCACTTTAATCAAGTACTTCTCGCAGAAAATGTGCTTCCTTCAAATAAAATATGACACAAAACTGAAAACCGCGCCACGACCCACGATTCGCCGCCATATGATGCTTGTTATTAGTATCCACAGATAACTACTGTTTGTTTCGTTCGTCAGTTCCTCTTCTGATTTCTTGTTTTTTTTGTAATTATATGAATACATTAATCGAATTATGTTACTGTGATGTTTAATATGAGATATTACTGAGAGTTTTATGAACTAACATCGTACAGACGTAATCGCAGCAAGTAACTAAAAATTATTTCGAAAGATGTAAAAGTAACTGCAACATGTGATCATCTTAGAAACATGTTAATTTGTAATATTACAGTAATGTTCTGTATGTGACATTAGTGAGAAGTATACAAATTAACATCGTATGAATGGTTCCTATAGGAAAAGTTGCTTTAAAGAAGTTCATAGGATGTGTATGTAACTGCGAATTCAAGTATTATTGTGTACATCAAAAATATGTTTTAATTACATGAGATGGATGTTAATAGAGTTGGTAATAAAATTAAGACATCTAGGACATATCTTATTAACGTTTTAAATAAACATCTCGAAGAGTCTTTAAAAACAACATCACAAAAAAGACTTGTTATGTTTATTGTTTAGTGGGCAGTCATTTGGATAGATTGGTGGGCATAAATATCAACCCCGCCTCTATCGTTTATACTTCTGGAATAGTGATTAATTATTTTATAACCATAACCATAACCCCAGCTTTATATCTATCAAAGGCACGGTTAAAAAATTTACACTTGGTGCTATACCTACATTACTATTTACAATTACTGTTCTGAGACTATCAAATTTGGCAATGTCATCACTTCTGGCAACCGTTTTGAGAATCATATTTACTGGTAGATTTGCCTTTTTAAACGAGCTACTTTATGAGCAAGAGCAAGCTTACTATTTTTGTCCCTATTAACAAACAAAATGTCAAGAAAACAATTTCTATTATATTTCCTGAATATATTTATTGCTTTTTTTACTTTCTTCTTTTCATCAAAATTGTATCAGAGAAAATATTTTTTGTTAAACTACAAATCTCAGCATCTGGCTTGATATCAGGATATAATTCATATTTGCCTTTGGTCAAAGTGCTCAAATTTTTTTGCAAAACCCCTTACAAACTGATCTCCATATATAGAAATATTCTTTTCTGCTTTGATAGCTTCATGCTCACCAATCCATAAGCATTGTCCGTTTGGTCAACACAGTCCATTCCATTCTTATCACCCCCAATTTGTTGAGATACTTCATCCTTGTGATGATCATATCATTAGATTTCCCCATTTCTGCTATTTTTATAATATTCTCTTTGCTGGTTGCTTTTTTCTTATCAGATACCTTCCCTCCTCCATGATTAGAGAATTCTAATTGAGCTGCATGTTTATTATTTACTAAAAAGGGATTCTCCATAACCCCGATTTTATCATTCAGGATGCATAATTCATTATAATGTCTATCATTTTCCTGTTCTAATATTCTTATAGACTCAACCATTTGGCACGATACAGTCTCCAGAGTGCGGAGAAGTTACTTTTCACCTTTAAAACTGTTTATTTTTATATCGATTATCTTCATTTTTCTCCGATCGTGGGAAAAGTGACACTATTTTGACCTGTTTTCTATGCGCAAAGCTCAACATTCCAGAATAGTGGGCAGTTGCTAAGCAATTTAATATATAACAGTGCGGTAATATTCCTACCACTCTGCTGTAGCGTGCGGTAATGTTACAAATTGATTATTACAATAAAATGAAACAAAGTATGGTTTTAATTTTTATAGGTATTGATAAAGTTGTTATAAAAGAATCTAATTTATTAATAACGATATTCTTGAAAACAAATTAATTGTTGTTAATATTTACATTTATTGTACAGTTTGTACAATTTGTAAATTGTACTGGAGGGCAACGAGAATTTATAGACGTTGAAGCTACATGGCTAATTGTTTGGTTTATCTCGTTTCGATCATTTTCATTTGAAGTCGAGGCAAGGGTGTTGAATATTTTATTAGTCACTTCTACTTTATTATTAAGTGATTCGTCAATATATTCTTCCGCCACATTGGAAGATTTTCATCCTCCGTGGCGCTTTAAAGAAAGAATATCAGCTCCAGTATCTACCAAATATGTTGCCGATGATCTTCGGAAACAATGTCCTGTATATTCTGTCGGATTTGGCAACTGTAAATAACTTGCAACAATTTGCGGCATTTTTCCAAATTGATTCATTCCAATGACTGTCTTCCATCCTTTTCCCTTGTTCAATTTAACAAAAAATCTAGGTTTTTCAAAATAATTAGGCCTTAATGATACGTACTTTATATAAACATTTAAATAGGTTTCGTTAATGATAAATGATCTAGGTTTATTTGTTTTTGTTTCTGGTATTTTTACCAGTATTTTTGAACCAAAATCTTCTATATTCTGAACTTTCATTCGAACAAGCTCATCTCGTCAACAGGCTCCTGCTAGTCCAAATATTAGAGCTACCTAAAAAGTAATCAAAAATTGTACATTTCGTATTTTGTGAATTTTAAGTAATACTATTTTATCTATATCTACTTACTTTCGTCGATAAAAATATGTCATCTTGGGCCTTTAAAATGAATTTCTGAACTTGTTCCTGGGTTTAATTACTTTTTTAAATGTAAATCAACTATCGAAGAAAAAATAGTATGTTTAATTCGTTGGAAAAGCATATTCCCAAACTCCTGTGTTACCAGACTCGTCGCTATGCTCCTCGTCTGGTAATCATAGTCGTTTGAGAATATTATGCTTTTCCCACTAATTATACAATATACTATTGTTGTAGCAAAATTATACGTTGTAGTTGTCATATTCTAATACTTTTTTATTTTTTCTGAAATATCCATTCTCTGTTTGGTCGCTGTTTGGTTAATGTTTTCTTGAGATACTCCCGCCTCGTTATCACATACATTTATTGCAGTGGTTATTACGTTTATTTCGACAACACTACTTGCAACGTTACAAAATACAGGACTGTCCTTGTTAGATTTCCAAAAATTGCTTTTCCCAATCTTTTAGGTTTATTGGCTTATTTCTTCTCGATCCTAGTCTTCATGTTATTTAACATCTTGGACAGATACGGGGAAGACAGTATAAAGGAGATAGAGTACATCGATAGAAAGTTTGACTTCGTGCCATTATAGTGTATTTCAGTGGTTTCATAATCTTTCTCTTTGATATAAATGAGGGCTAAGTAAATTAATATCTTTGTGGCATTTTACTTTTTCAGATATGTCGGAATTATTTTGACTTAATCGGAGGTGTATAGTAGAAAACCAAAATTTGTCTTTCATATAGACACACCTCGTATTTTATGAAATTTTGATTTATTTTATTTAATACGACTTATACGGTCGAATAATTATCTGATGTGGCGGTTCGCAATTGGAAGTGAAGATGCACCAGCTGACTACTTCTCGTAAGTGATTAACCACACGAGCCAAATAGAGGTTGTAGGAAGGCGGAATCTTCAGTTTGGATTAGAAACTCCGAACTAGAAAACATAACGGCGCTCTTGAAAAGATCCAAGAAGGTCGAAATCAGTCAGCGTACTATGCACTTATTCTTAAAGTTGTAAATCAACACAGATGTCTGTATCGACAAAAGGGTCGATCGACGTCACGTTCTTCGAAGAGGATGTATTCTGCATGGTATTAGCCATGAAAGTAGTTGTTGTCCTCTTCGGAGAACGGTAAGACTGATATGTCGAAATAATTAATAGTTTGACTCAAACGGAGGTGTATAGTAGAAAACTGAAATTTTAGTAACAATTCTTTTTTTCATTTATTTTATTTAATTTTGTTTATAACACGATCATTCCATTGCGTTTAAAATAAAATCGTTTGCAGAAACAGATAAATCAACTTGTTCTCCTTTTCTCTCTACACGGTATTGTGTCAAATGAAATCATTGCTAAAAATAATGGGGAGATAATGAACAATGGCTTATTAAAAAGTGTTTTTGTTTCAGTCACTCACAGTCACGCATACTTTTCGTCATTCACACATTTTATAGAATGTGAATGTTTTTTTTATTGTTAAGATGACAACAATAAAAGTAACAATTGCGGTACAGTTGCACCAATTGAGTGATAGAACGTGTCCTATCACGATTTACGTTCGGCAGTATAAATTTATTGCTTGATAAATATTCAAAATCCAGACACATCGCACATATATACAATGTCGTAGATAACGACATACATATGCTCTACAAGTGTTTCATTTTACATGATGTGGTACAAAATGTGAAATTTTAATGGGTTTAAAATATATATAGAACGGCCCTGAAGTAATTAATTCTTATTGATTTAGATAAATTAATCCGCAATTTTGAGCTAGTTGATATAATAAAGGAAAATTCCAAGAAGAACTCATGAAAGAGCTAAATCAAAATAGAAATTAAAAAAAATGTCTTAATTCTAGAGGTAATTGGACAAGAAATAAACGATTTTTACATATTAAAACTAACTTTTCCGTATCTGTGACATACCCTCCACAATATTCTATCATAAAATTGTCACTTGTATACACTGGGGTTGTATCGTACTAACAAACCGAAATTTCTCCAAAAATGTAGTATATCTGGATTTATAGGACCCGCTGTACTCGCTCTAGTCAGCTGAAAATCGATAAAATTGGTCACTTGTATACACTTCGGAGGCTGTATCGTGCCAACAACCCGAAATTTCTCAAAAAATTACCAAAAATGTGGCACTCCAGGTACCCTAGCACCCGCTGTCCTAGCACTGGTGAGCTAAAAATCAATAAGGTTCATCTATAAAATATATCATAAAATTGGTTACTTGTATACACTCTGGAGGCTAACAAACTGAAAATTCTTCAAAAATAACAAAAATTTGGTACTTCTAGTACTATATCACCCGTTGCACTGGCTTTAGTCAGCTGATTATCTATAGGGTTCATTTTTGAGACGTTCTGAATATCCAATTATATAATTGGTCACTTGTATATACTCCGTAGGCTGTATCGAGCTAACAAACTGAAATTTCTCCGAAAATGGCAAAAATGTCATACTTGAACTACTATAGCACCTGTTGTACTGGCTCCGGTTAGCTGACAATCAATAAGGTTCATCTTTGAGATGTCCTGAATAATATTCAATCATAAAATTGGTGACTTGTTGCATTCCGGAAGCTGTATCGTGCTAACAAAATGAAATTTCTCAAAAAATTTCAAAATTGTCGAACTTCAAGTACCATAGCACCTGTTGTACTGGCTCTGGTAAGCTGAAAATCATTAGGATTCATATGTGAGATGTCCTGAACAATATTCAATCATAAAATTTGTAACTTGTTAAATTCCGGAAGCTGAATCATGCTAGCAAACTCAAATTTCTCCAAAAATGACAAAACTGTCGCACTACAAGTACCATAGCACCCGTTGTACTGAATCTAGTGAGCTGAAAATCAAAAGGGTTCATCTGTGAGATGTCCTGAACAATATTCAAATCACGACGACGACATACACATAGGATTTTTTTCTCTAAAAACCGTTTTTTCGTGTTGGTCTTGATGAAAAACGTAAAAATAACTTAAAATTCCAACTTTTACTTTTCCGCCCAACCTTTCTATATGCGAGAAAAGTATTGGTTTACCCCAAAAAAAGCTGGAATTTTGACATTTTTATTTGAGTTATTTTCACGTTTTCCATCAACAACAACACGAAAAAACGGTTTTTAGAAAAAAAATCCTGTGTGTATGTCGTCGTCGTCGTTGTCGCCGGCCACTTTTCCTTACATGTCTTGTTAGCACGATACAGCCTCCGGAATGCAATAAGTCAGCAATTTCATGATTGAATATTGTTAAGGACATGTCACAGATGATCCCTATTGATTTCCAGTTCACTAGAGCCAGTACAACGGGTGCTATGGTACTTGAAGTACGAAATTTTGTAATTTTTTGAGAAATTTCAGTTTGTTAGCACAATACAGCCTCCGGAGTTCACCAAGTCACCAATTTTATGACTGAATATTATTCAGGGCATCTCACTGATGAACCCTATTGATTTTCAGCTCACCGGAGCCAATACAACAGGTGCTACAGTACCTTAAGTACGATTTTGTCATTTTTGAAGAAGTTTCAGTTTGTTAGCACGATACAGCCTCCGGAGTATATACAAGTGACTAATTTTATGATTGGATATTATTCAGAGTGTCTTAAAGATGAATCCTATTGATATTCAACTCAGTAAAGCCAACGGGTGCTATGGTACTTGAAGTACCAAATTTTCGTCATTTTTGAAGAATTTTCAGTTTGTTAGCACGATACAGCCTCCAGAGAGTATACGATTGATCAATTTAATGATTGAATATTGTTCAAGGTGTCTCACAGACGTACACAGAGAGAACACGTCCAAATAAAAAAAGTTTCTAGAAAAAAATCGCTTGCTACAAATAAATTTTTATTAGTGGTAGAAACATTATTCATCAGAAGTTGAAAAAAACAGATAGCTAGTTTTTTCCGTTAAAGCGATCGAGAAACCTTAGTCACCAGGTAATTTGTACTTAATAAAAAAAGTTTCTAGAATTGAATCATTTACCCTTAACTATCTATCCTTTATCGTAAGTGAGCTCAATATTAATCTTCACTTATCTAAGTATTTGGAATCACGTCTTCGAGACATTCCGATAACACTCGGGCTGATCGGCTGACTGTTTCAGACAAGAAATTGCATAATTTAATTTTTAAAATTCGGGAATACGGCAAACAAACAGCACGTGTGGAGTGTAGTGAATGTCTGAACGATTCTTTATGCGGTGAGTGGTTTCTGGTTTCGCTATTAGGCGAAGCCTACAATGGAATACAAGCAATGTAATTTCCTTTAATGAACATATGTTTGCATATGAAGTTAAGATAACTGATAATCTATCTTGTTTTTCAGAGATTCAATTTTATTTTCAGATGGTCACTTTGAATGTACATTCTAATAGCAGAACTTACATTACTTTTTTTCAATATTTTCTTATTTTTTACGTAAGTTATAACGAATCTTTATACAGGGTGTCTCACAACGATTTAGACAATCAATATTTCGGAACTGAAGAGTATTACAGAATTGTAATTTTGGGGCTGTATATTAGAACAGATTCTGCAGCTTTTCTTGTTATCATGTTACCAATTATCTTCTTGTACCTATATCACATTCGAATTTATTAATGGGTAACTTGTATATTTTTACATTTGTGGTGTCAAACGACTAATTTAAGAGCTACCGCTAATTAAAAATGTTTGTCCCATGATGGTTAAGACAAGCAATACCTCGGAAATGGGCAGTTTATTTTGAATTTATAAATTAAATACAATTATAATGTTGCAGGATTGTATTTTAATTACAAATTCAAAATGAACTGTCTAGTTCTGAGAGATTGCTTGTCTTATTTGTCGAGGGGCAAGCATTTCTAAGCAGCTGTACCTGTAATTCATCGTTTTAGACCACAAGTGTGCTAGTTTGTTGGAATCGTGTTATCGAGAAAAACTTAAAAATGTAAAAATACGCAGGTGGTCCCATTAAGTTTTAATCTGATGTCACGTAAGCCAAAACAAAATTGTCATTTTATAACATAATAACAAAAGAAAAGCTGCAGCATTTTTTTTTATACCACCAAAATTACAATCCTGTACTACTGTCCAGTTCCGAGATATTGCTCGTCAAAATCGTGTAATTACCATGTCTGTAATATAAGCTTGATTAATAATCACTTTTTCGTGTAGTTTAGGAAAATTGAAAATT
This sequence comes from Galeruca laticollis, assembly GCA_963921935.1. Lineage (NCBI taxonomy): Eukaryota > Metazoa > Arthropoda > Insecta > Coleoptera > Chrysomelidae > Galeruca > Galeruca laticollis. Next base: position 103,063,262 of record OY998177.1, read on the forward strand.
TTAAAATGTGTTACAGTTTGCAGCCGTCGATTAGAGATATCTCTAAAACCAATTTTCAGATTTGAAATCCTTTTGGATTTCAAGATTTCTCTAATCGACGGTTTTATCAGCCGCACCCTCTATAAGATTTTTTGTATGAAAATGTTCCTTATCATTTTTATTTTTTATAATGTATAATTTAAAAAAATTAATAATTTTAAAACTCACGTGTTCCTATATGATTTGTACTGTAATTAGACTGAAAACGTTCCTTACACTATTTTTAACTTTTATTTTCGTCTTTTTGGTTAATTTAGTAAAATTAATCATTTGAAAACTTAAATGTTTTTGTATGATTTGTATTATCGTACTTAGACTGAAAACGTTCCTTATTATTTTTAACTTACTTTTATTTTTGGTTACGTAGAGAAAATTATTTATTTTGAAAAGTTATTTTTTAATTACTTAAAAAAATACATATGTTAATTTTTTATAAGTTTAAAATAAATGTTTTTTATAAATATGCTTTTTTTTAACCCATTTCTGAGCGTATCGCAAACATAGAAAACTAATGATGAAATTTGAAGTTTGTATTCCAAATCTGTTAATTTATAATTATATTTTATAAAATACATTTGACATACCTGGTATATAAAATTTCAATTTTGGATTAGTTTTCAGTACCGGATGCCCACTTATATTTTCCCCTAATAAACTTTAAATGCTTATAAATTCTAACCGGTGCAGAATAGAAATATACGGTTTTTACTGAAATGTTTCATTTTAGTACAAGTTTTGATCCAATAATTTGGATTTTTTCCATCGCTTCCGATTACGTCAAAACAAAAATGGCGGATTTTTACAATTTCCATCAGTTGCTAACCGATTTTGAAAAGTTTCCATCGCTATATAGGTGAAGATTACTTATCAAACTACAAAAAATATACTGGTCGTTCCATTAACAAAGTCAATGAAAAAAATTGTCAAAAATTCGCAATTCCGTTGTTTCGTAAACGAAAACGATAGAAGAAAATCAATCTATTCAAACGAAACTTGTAGCTACTAAAATGAAACAATTCCGTGAAAACCGCATATTTCCCTCCTGAACCGTTTAGAATTTATAGGCTGTTAAAATAGGGGAAATATAAGTGGACACCCTGTATAAGCCTAAATGTCAAGATTTAGGTTAATAAATAAATCGATTACTGTAAATAAACTTTTCAATTGGTCCTCATAACCTGTATTACTAAGGTAAATATACATTTTATCTATTATAGGTTAAAAAGTTATTAGAGATAAATAAAGAGATCACTAAGGATGGGGATACAATATGTCAGATTTAATAAACTAGCAGCTAGTAGCAAGTTATCTAGGTCGATAAATGTAAGCGACTAAATAATTTACGGTAAATAAAATAGACTACTTGAAATATATCTATGATAACTGATCTCTATATTAACTGTAAATGTTTAATTTTAGCAATAAGGTTTTTTCTGTGGTAAATGTCATTTGTCCCCTATTTAATCGATTTTTTTGCTACCGCAAGTGAATATTCGCTAATAGCTAGCGAATTTTTTTCTTTTTTCTCTGGGGACCCTATTGATTTTCAGTTGACTAGAGCGAGTACAGCGGGTCCTATAAATCCAGATATACTGAATTTTTGGTTATTTTTGGAGAAATTTCGGTTTGTTAGCACGATACATCCCCCGAAGTGTATACAAGCAACAATTTTATGATAGAATATTTTTCAGGGCCACAAATGCGGAAAAGTTAGTTTTAATCTTTAAAACCGTTTATTTTTGGGGTAAACCAATACTTTTCTCGCATATTAGGTAGGTTATGCGGAAAAGTAAAATTGCTGTAAAAGTTGAATGAAGCAATAATTTGTCTCATGCCAAAAAAACAACGCAAATTCCTATGTTCACTATATAATTTTCAACACTAAGCGAACCTTATCAATGTAGTGAGGTCCATTGACGTACTATAGAAATAAGGAAATAAATTAATTGTAATAATTTGTATGAAACTAAACACTTGGGATATTTATAAAACACTGGAAAAGAAAACAAATGCTTAAATCTATGAATAAAAGGAACTAAACTAGCACATGTTAATAGTTTCAGATATTTAGGAATACCGATACATACTAATGGAAAAGAAGAAACAGAAAGGATTAATGTCGCAGTGAAAGTACCTATACTGTACTTTAAATAAAAATTTCCTGGGTAGAAAATAGGTGCCCCAACAAACGAAGCTATAGGTTTCTTAAAACGATATATTGTCGAATTGTTACATACGGTTGTGAAAGCAGGGTTCTAACAAAATCACTCAAGAGCTCTAACTGCAGGCAGCGGGAATGAAGTACTTACGTGAAGTGAAAGGAGTAATTAGAAGGGATCAAACAAGAAGTGAAGCCATAAGTAAAGAGTTAAAAGTCGAACCGATAATAAAGAAGATACAGAGAACAGTTGAAATGGTTTGGACATGTCATCAGAATGGAAAATTAAATACCTGTTTAGAAGATATGGCACTGCAGAACAACCAAAAGAAGGCGAAATGGACGGCCAAGGCAAACATGGAACAATGCAGTTGCAGAAATTCTAGAAAAGAGGAATATTGACAGAAGCAACTACAAGGGCCCAAAACAAAAAGGAATGGGCCAAATTTTTTGGACTTTTCTTGGACCAGTTTCTATTAGTATTTTCTTGGAATTCGGTCATTATTTTAAATTTTCACAAAACTACATAATATATTTCATCTCATAACCATTTATTTATATTTAACGGTTCGGCTCATTTGCTAGCCTTTTTCAAAAACAAGAAACTCAGAACAACATTTTTTTCCTATCCCCATAGTGGGAATATCACATTTAAAATTACTGTATAAAATTAATTTGAAATAACTCCATTAGTAGGACATACACGAACAACTTGTTGGCTAAAGTATATGAAAATTGGCAGACCAGTTGGGAGATTGACACAGGAGAAGCTGTATCGACTAATACCTGATCTAGCACGGTGGTGTCAAAGAAAGCGTTCAAATTGACATATATTGAATTTTGTACTAAATGTTGTGTTCATGACACCTGGAACATACATTTTAGCTTGTAAAAAATGGTTCTGCCATAGGCATATGCAATGAATAAACTGGGGGAATCTATAACTGTGGAAAACCTGTTTTTATTATCAAGGATAAGGATTCTTGGAATATAGTCGCTAATCTTTGTAAACAAATCCCGAATCAGAAAATGTAACATTTATTAAAACTGGCTCATTATTCCTGAGTGATTCGTTAGTGATTTTGGAATGATGGGCGGCTAGAGTAGGAAGGTTTTAGTGAGTAAGAGTGTCACACTTCCGTAATGTGCCCAAGTAAAAGCCGACAAATTGAAAGTCGGGCATGTGCGTCTTAAATACATCATTTATTAATGAAAATATAAATTTAACATGAACTGTCATGTCAAAAAGTTCGATCATGACTACCAACTGAAAAGTTGAGAGAAACGTTAGCATTTCTACCACTCCCAACAAATAAACATATTAATTGCTCATCATACAGGGTGAGCAAAGATATTACAATTTACGTTGAACAAGGAAAATTATTTTAACATTAATATTTTTATTATTATTATTCAAAAACTAACATTAATCACATCCATATTGATGATAAAGAAAATTATAGGATTGTGAGGCTGATGATGATTAACAGCCTCACTGATCCAGAATGAGCTAATCAATTATCAAACAACTACTTTTTTGGAAGAAAATATATTCACACTAACGTGACCTAAACATAATCAACTGAACATTCTTGCAAAGCTGTGTAATTCTTGTCTAGCATCAACAAATATGAATAGATTTCACTGAGATGATAAAGATCAGTTTATTTTATTCATACAATTATCAGATTGAAATATGAATGCCATCTCTAAGAATGTCCATTTAGATAACTTCCTTTCTTTAGCCAATATTCTAATTGCATCATACTCCATGCTTTGACCTTCCCTGAAAACATGTTCACCCAGTGCACATCTCTACTGTCACTCTTATGTGAGGAGACACGGTCCTTAAGCAGCCTACCAGTCTGGCCAATATATTCTAGATTATAATTTGAACAAGGAATACAATAAGCTAATTTGCACTGATGTAAAGGTGGTTTCTAGTCCTTAACTTTAGTGAATAAGGAGTTAATAGTTAGAATTGTCCTATGAGCAATCCTAACATTACCCACCTTGCTGAAGATACGAGTGAGTTTTGGAGTAACCTCAGCAATATAGGGCAAAGAGATATAAGTTTTATCAGCGAGAGCAACATCAACCATGTTATCATTATTATTATTTATAACAACATCCAAATTATTGATATTATTATTATCAATATTATTATCATTAATATTATTTAAGTTATCATTGGAAATATGATTACTAATATGGATTTGGACAAGATTATTATCCTGGGGATGACCGACAGTTGGTGTACCATACAAAATCTTGTTCAATAGGGGAATAGGGTAGGAGTTCTGACAAAAAATGTCGTGGAGAATCCTTAGGTTCTTAATATGGAAAGAAGGATCAGAGATTTGTAGAGCTCGATGTTTCATTTGCTTAATCAAGTTGACTTTAGTTGATTGTCTTTGGTAGGACAAATAGTTGATGTATCTACCCGAACTCATGTGTTTTCTATACCAATCAATAAGAATGTATGAGCAATGAGATGATCTTCTTCCCAGAGGTGCGTTCAAATACTGGGTGAATTAGTGGTGTATTATTATTATATTAGTATTGAATTTCAAAAATTATTAAAATAAACTTTGGCGCCTTGTGAAGTTTTCTGTAGGCAAGCTACAGTTTCCTCTTTTTTGTAAAATATAATAATTCAAATACGGAACTTACTATTTAATAAACTTGGCAGTGACAGTTCACACATTTGCTCTTGAAATAATTTAATTTATGTTTTTATTTTGAATGAATCTTCAATTAGTATAAATTATAAACTCTCAATCAGAATTATTAGCTATTAACGACTTACCTTAACATAACTTTGTAATTATTTCTAATGATTAAGGTTATGAGTTAAGATATTTCGTTATAACTGTCAAATCAGTTACCAAAATATCTAAGTAAGTTTAATTTACAACAGTATCTAAATTTTCGTTAAACTTTCAGTTTGCATGCTGACATTATTTCATTACAATTACTGGACTTATGCTCATTCATATCACTAAAATGCCTGTTTTTTCTTCTTTATTTTAATATCGGTTGCATTTTGTTTGCTCATCCTCATACTTTGCTAGATTCATGTATACGATAACATGTCATGAACTTTTCCCGATTTTGCTATTCAATTTATAAATTTTTCAGAAATTTCGTCTTGTTAATTGTATAAATGGTCTTAATATTTCTTAGTAACTTATTAATTACAGTAAATCTATTTTTTAGCACTTCTTTAATAATATTATAAGTATTATCTGCTTTCAATTCTTCCTTATGATAGCTCCCAATTTTCCTAATTTCCATCATATTCAAATATTATTTTGCCTCACATTCCATTTTATATTAAGTCCTTTGCATGAACCAATGTCCTATTACACCTTACTTTAACTATAATTATCTGGAAAATTGTAATATCACATTCTCCGTTTCATTTTTCAACATAACTCATTACCTACTAACTAACTCATAATAATACAGTTTTTCATTTACTATAGGAGTTGTTTCACCAATACATAAAAAGACAGCCTCCTCAGCCTTGACAATTATCGGCCAGTAACTGTCCAAACTGTGATATGTAAAGTGATAGGAAAGTGTATTTATAAACAAATGTTTTCTTTTCTCAAAAAGTATAATGTTATATTGGACCATAGGCATGGTTTCTTACCTGGCAGATCGACGGAGAGTGCATCCGTAGCTCTGCTTAACTTTATCCACACCTCATTGGATAGAAAGAGGTATGTGGGGGCGCTCTTCTTTGATCTTTCAAAAGCTTTTGACTCGGTTAGTGCTGATATAGCAATAAATAAATTACGAGATTTAGGATTTCGGGGCAAATTTCTATCGTGGCTGAAATCATACTTAGAAGCTCGCAAACTTATTGTCAGAATTGAAGATCAGAAGTCCCTCCCCCAACCTGTGGAAATTGGCGTACCTCAGGGGTCAATCTTAGGGCCTCTGATATTTTTATTATACATAAATGATCTTTCTAAATATGTTAGCACTAATTATTTAATACTATATGCAGATGACACCACATTGGCAATTGATTCTGAATCTCCGGATGAGCTGCTATTAAAGATGAATATTTTATCAAGAGAATTTATCAGTTGGTGTGAAAGAAATTCTTTGATTGTAGATTCGACAAAGACCATCCTCATGCATTTTTCTACAAGAACATATATTCCTGAAAATAGCAGTTGGGAGGACTGATGTTTATTTTTCGAGTTCTACGAAATTTCTGGGAACCTACCTCGATAAGGATATGAGTTGGAATACCCATATCAACCACATTTGTAAAAAATTAAATAGTAGTTACTTTGCAATATTACAGCTAAAAAATATATTTACAACTAGTCAACTGATCAATATTTATTATGCAATAGTATACTCCCATATTTCCTATAATCTTATTCTGTGGGGGGGTGCGGTAAATGCCTCGAGGATTTTTATTTCTCAAAAAAGGATTGTCCGTCTAATTTTTAATTTAGATTATAGAGAAACATGCAGAAACCATTTTAAAGATTTCGGTGTACTAACTATAAATCTAGTGAATATTGGGGGAATTGCAACAAGAAAAAAGGAAAAGTGTACTCTTAGCGGAAAATTTCCAAGCTTTCGAGGATGATTATCCTGATTATCCTCATCATCAGGGAAACTAAGAAAAACCAACAGTTAAATACTGTGGTCAATGAAATAATGAAATTGTAATGAAAATCACAACCACGTGTGTACTTACCTCCGAAGTGAGGTTAGACTCCATTAAGTTGTAATAATTTGAACTACAGGTTATGAATTGTGTTATAATTGAGTAGAATTGAGATTCACATCAAACAACCAAATCAACATGACTATAAAAAGTCAAAATGCAGCACCATTTTGTAAATTGAAATAATTGAAATCATCTTCAAGCGTTGTTATGTTGAACGCCGACAAGGAACTGGCATAATTCTCTAAATGGGAAGTAACAATAGACAACCAATGTTACCAACAGTCCAGAATCAGAGAAATTGTGAGACAATGTACCTACTTTAATACTGGCCTCTGTTGTAGTGCCAACACAATGGGATTAGCAAGAAGATGTATGAAAAGAGAGAGAGGGGAACGCTCTCTATTTGTGTAAGAAACAGAAATACAAATGGAAGAAAAAATTCCGGCTAAATTCAACTCAGATGTAATCAACAGCATTGATTGTTCTTATTGCAATGCTGGATACAGTGGACAAACGTCCCGATACATTAAAGATAGAATCACTAGTCACAAGAGTGACTGTAGATTACACACTGAACGATCTGTCTTGGCCGAGCATGTTCTAGACACGGAACGGATCAGATCGTGAAGAAATTTTCTAGAAATGGTACAAATTAGAAGTTGTTCGAATAAAATCAATCATAGAACTGATACTAAACATTTAAGTGACATTTTGCTTATTTACTATACGTGGATGGTTAGAGCAGGGATCACTATGGAGTTATGGGTCTCTGCGACTCATTGTGGGGGTCTTAAGCGTCATTTACATAAAACCCTTTAAGTTTGTAGCACTGGGAGTGGACGCAGCCAACGGTTTCATTAGTCGAGTGGGTGTGGATACTCACAGATCGGCAATCACATGGATGGCCGAAGTCCCATTAGCTGAAGGCCATTCTTATTTAAATCGAGCAGAAAACCAGTGGCTGGACAAATAGTTGGAGGCCGTGGTTTGATGTACAACACAAAATGTAAGTTTTTTTATTTGTATAAACAATGAAGGGCAATGATATGTCGAGATTTCAAGCACGTTGCCGGTAACCTAAATTAAATTAAAATGTAAAATTTAAATAGCCAATTTTAAATGTGAAAAAAGGCTTTAAATGTATGCAAAAGACAGGAAAGATGTGAAAGTGTGTGGACTTTCAATTTATTTCATACGTAGTTCGTAGTTTATATGAAGTAGTCGATTTGATCGACTAACGTATATTATTATTTTATATGGTTAATTTATATGGTTTCTCATTTTTTACGAATTTTCTTTTAATCCCTGTACATCTATTGTACCTACAGTTTTTAATAATAATGAAACAGGAATTATTTATGGTCTTAGTTCACGTAGATCTGAAAAATTTATACTTCCGCTTCAACAAAAGTAAATTAACAAGGAGATTATCAACAGCAAAAACATCGAGTTCGAAATATTTTTTGCAAATATTATAGATCAAACCCATTATGGTTGCTTGGATCGTCCATTAAAACAGAACATGCAAGTGCTTTTGTGTTTTTGGAGGGAAATAGTGTGAGTGATGCGAAAAGGGCTTTCGCAAGTCAAAGGAGAATATAATTACTGTCCGTGTGAGTTCGGTAAATCAACTTGGGTTACTTGTTTGACGATTTATTTGGGGTCAAAAGGATCAGTAGCGCCGATTTTATTTTACTATAGAGACGTGAAAAATATTTTTATTGAGAGTTATACTTTCACATATCATATTCACCACTTTCAAAAATGAAATTCATAAATTCTACAAAATTTAAATGACCATTCTCAGTAAAAGGTAATTCAAAAATATGATTCACAATTTTTGATGATTATAGTTCCACATTTTTGGAAAGGAAATACATCATTCTCTGAATAAGAATGAAAAACTATGATCAACTTATATTCAATATAGAAAAAAGAATCACCAATTCTTAAAAGATTTGGAATTACTTGAAACAAAATGAATATTATTAGAATATGGAATCAAAATAATTAGAGTATTCAATTATCTTTAGTAATTTTCGACGTTAAATTTTCTCTTATATAAAATGTGTTCATTTAATGATGATTGTTTGGTCATTGTGACAGCGATAAAATAGTATATTAAAGTATAAGTGCATAAAGAGGTCTTTCAAACACGCGCGATTTTTCGAGCCCGACGGCGCAGCCGGAGTGCTCGAAATAGAACAAGTGTTTGAAAGACCAGTTATCCACGAATACTTTACGCTATTTTTTTTTATTGGTGCACTTTGAAATCATAAAATATTATTATTATATTATTACTACAAAAAAATGGAAGTCCGTCCTCGATGCCCAGCCAAGCATCATTTCATAAAAGTCCGCCCTCGATGCCCAGCCAAGTTTCGTGAAAGTCCATCCTAAATAGTATTTATTTTTATTTGACGTTACGAGGTACTGCTGTCAGATCAATAATCAAAGTTTCTTTATTTATATTTAAAAGGATACAATGTATATATGTATATATATAAATAAATTTTGCAGAAAAAACCAAATAAGACATTGGTTCACAATGAAAATATAGAATTCAAAAACTAATAAAAAAAGTTGTCATTGATACTTACGTTTCTCGAGTTGTTCGATTTAAACACGCTGAGGCGTGTTTTAAATAGGTAATATGAGGCATCAATAAAAAAAATGGTTTATCCTTGTGGATCACCGATTATTCCCATCACTATAGCACCACAGATTATGGTCCAATGAGTATTTGACTTTTGGACCAATCAATATTGTTTATCGCAGATAAAAATTGGCTTCCTCTTGCCAGTGATTAAAATTTTTCTTTCCTTGTGTCACATTTGACACATTTTTGAGCTTTTTAGTAATTGTGTTTATTAAAAATTACTACCATGGTTCAATACTGTATTGTTCCCACTTGTAAAAATACAAGTAAGCATATTCAAATTCATCTCTTTCCTAAAGACTCCAAGGTAAGTTTGTAAATTAATTTATGTTGGATTGAATATATATTATTATATCTCCACTAAAAATATATTATTATATCTCCACTTAAAGGTGGGATAGGCCGAATAAGGAAAGATTTATAATAATTTGAGTACCAATTTGATTATTACATTATTATCACATAGTATCTATTATTGATAGTATATTGTTACGAAACAGCACACTGGTATAGTCCCTAAATCCGACTCTGTCTAAGCCAGTTATGAAAGTTAAAATGATAGCGGACGCGCAGGTATTATTTACGATTGTGACTATCTTATCTAAACATTGTTTTTGCGACCAGTCTTATCTAGAAAATGCCAGAAAGCCAACTGTTTTTGAGTAGCAATCTAGAATTATTTAGTGAAAAAGGCATTAATAAATAAGGGACCGACCAGGAAGAGTTAGTTAGTTGATAATTTGATATCGTGAGATAAACAAGTAAATAAGTGAATATAAATTAGTTTAAGTGAATATACTGTGTATATAATTAGTGAATAGTGTAGTGAATAAATAAATTATTTGGTAGTCATACCGTGTGTTTAAAGTTTATCCCACCCGTTTACTGTTTAAATAAATTAGAAAAACATTACATTGGTATCAGGTGTGCGGTAATATAAATAAATTGCTACGCAAAAATGGCCAAGAGACTATGTGACTTGAAAGTGACTGAGTTAAGAGCAGAATTGGAAGTTCGTGAGCTGGAAACGTCCGGTAAGAAAAGTGATTTAGTAGAAAGACTTAAAGTGGCACTGGAAAATGACGGCTTTGATCCAGAAACAGTTTTATTTAATGACGAGGATTGCACCTAAATCTCGTCAATTTCTGCTAACATGGACGAGAAGATTTCTGCCATGAAAGAGAAGATTTCTGCTATGAAGAACGACATTTCTGCTAACATGGACGAGAAGATTTCTGATATGAAGAACGATATTTCTACTATGAAGAATGATATTGCGGCTAACATGGACGAGATTTCTGCCATGGAAGAGAAGTTTTCAACGAATATGAAAAGCGATATTTCGGCTATAAAGAACGATATTTCTACTTTGAAGAACGATATATCTGCGGACATCTTATTAATGAAAAACGACATTGCCGCTGACGTTGAAAATGAAATTACGTCTCTAAAATCTGAAATCGAGAATAAGATCACACGATGGACGAGAACATTAAGGAGTTAGAAAGATATAAGAACTCAAGACACGACAGCGGAAGAAAAGAAGATTGAGCAAACAAAACCTTGCAAGCCAGAAACACACCATAAGTTAGAAGACATTGGCAGTTTTACCCGAGTCAAGGCCCCAACGTTCGATGGAAAAATGTCGTGGACCAATTATGTGAAACAGTTTGAAGCAGCCGCTAGAGTGAATAATTGGTCCGATAAGGAGAAAGCAGTGAACCTAACTATAGCGCTTCGGGGAGATGCCTTAGATGTACTTCAGACGATACCTTTGGAAGAGACTGATGACTTCGAGCAGCTGAAAAAGAAGCTGGACATGCGATACGGTCACGAACATTTGGAACATTTGTACAGATTCCAGCTGAAGAACCGAAGGCGGAAACGTGACGAAACCGTTCAAGAGTATGAAATGGATATTGCCCGACTAGTTCGATTTGCTTATCCATAATCATCAGAGAACATGATGGAATATTTAGGCATCCAGGCCTTTATTGACGGCTTATGTGACGACGATATGGAGAAGACACTTCGATTAGCCCATCCTAAAACATTGGTCGATGCATTGACTGCTGCTCTTGAATATGAAGCAGCTACGATAGCTTCCGGATACAACAAAGATAGAACCAAACAGAAAGAAGGTGACGATGACAGACTTGACCAGATAGTCAACTTGTTGAAAGGTATGGTAGACAAGAAGCCGAAGAAAATCAGGTGCTGTAATTGTGGCGAGCTAGAGCATGCACGTAGTTCGGTAAGCGTCCTACGACTCCTGCAAACCAAGAACCTCATAAATGCAAAGCAGCCACGAAGAGCTCACGGTACAACAAAGGTAGGACCATGCAGAAAGAAGATGACGATGACAAACTTGACCAGATCGTCAACTTGTTGAAAGGTATGATAGATAAGAAGCGGAAGAAGATCAAATGGCGAAAGTGTGGCGAGCTAGAGCACGTACGCAGTCCGTCTAACAGCCCCAAGACTCCTGTAACCCAAGAACTCCAGTCACAGGGGAAATCAGACAGGGGTGAACATCCAGCTGATGTGAATCACCGAAAATCCAACTCTTTGCCAAGACGGTCATGCCCTGTAGACTTTTCACAATGCAAAAAGTCGAAATCTCGGGAAGCTACAGTTTCAAGAACTACAGTAGTCAATGAATAATTGTCACCCACCAGGATCAGAGTGGAAGAGGAAAGTGTAGGAATGGGGCCAGTTGCCGATCCAAACATCCAGTCTCGGCTACACAAAAGTTTCAGGAGGAACTTCCATTCAAGGGGAGGGTGATGTTACGAAACAGCACACTGGTATAGTCCCTAAATCTGACACTGTCTAATCCAGGTATGAAAGTTAAAATTATGGCGGACGCGCAGGGATTGTTTACGATTGTGACTATCTTATCTAAGCATTGTTTTTATGACCAGTCTTATCTGAAAAATGCCAGAAAACCAATTGTTTTTGAGTTAGCGCAATCTAGAATTATTTAGTGAAAGAGGCATTAATATATAAGGGACCGACCAGGAAGAGTTAGTTATTTGATAATTTGACATCGTGAGATAAACAAGTAAATAAATGAATATGAATTAGTGAACTGTTTATATAAATTAGTTCAAGTGAATATACTATGTATATAATTCGTGAATAGTGTAGTCTTTAAATAAATTAGTAAGTAGCCATACCGTGCGTTTAAAGTTTATCCCACCCGTTTACTGTTTAAATAAATGAGAAAAACATTACAATATGTTAGTATATGTTAATTCGTAGATGAGAAGTATATTCCTTGGATTAAATCGCTCTTAACTTACACAATAATCAAATCATCTACAGTAAACTTCAACTCTGTATCTTTTTGATGTGTTTAATATCACATTATAAACAAAAACCTGTATTGGGAAAATGATCCATATTAGAACAATTTGTAATTTAACGACTGCAAGTTCAGAGTGATGTTGACTATAGTTACTATTAATGTCTTTCGCATCTTTTTAGGCAATGGATTTATATTTTTCCAAGAGAGGATATTTCCATATCGAGGATGAAATCATTCTCGAATATATGACATCTACCTCAGATAAACACATGAGATAGATATGTTTGTTTTTAGTTTTTGATGCCCCAAACATTGAGTCACATTCTAAGCTCAATTGCGGACACTTCCACCGCTTTGCAATATTTAGAAATTCTCTTTAAGATGAAAAAATAGAAATAATAAGAGAAGCCAAAAACTTGAAAGGTACAAAAATATGGATATCAGAGGATCTACCAAAAGCAATAGAAGGTAAACGGAAAGCACTCATCCCCTATCTAAAATCGGCTAGAGAAAAAGGATGTAGAGCAAGTATAATATATGATAAATTAAGAGTGGAGGACACAATATATACCTTATATCAGCTGGAATACAATCGAGAAGAAGAAACAGAAACAATTGCAAACAAGAAAAAAGGAAGAACGGCTAGCCAATGGTCACCCAGCATGGAAGACGATGAAGATATAGCACCAACTCGGAAAATGATACAAACAGGGTACCCAGAAAACTAGAAGACATACACGGAGATAAATTAAATAAAAATAATAGTATTAAGAATAGTAATAAGTATAGCAGTAAGAATAGAAGTAGTTTTAGCAATAGGGATAAAGAAGAAACTAATAGGAAATTTGAACACAAAAATAATTATGCTAGAGGACAAGATAAAAAAAATGGTCAGACTAGTCAATGGGGAAAAATAATCGTAGACAATATATAAATAGTGCAGACCAAGAACATATAAATATAGGTATATGGAATATTAATACATTAACGGGAAAAGAAATCGAAATAACGGAAGAAATGGAAAACCACAAAGAAAAAAGGGTCAGGACAAATAAATGTAACAAATTATATTACTCAGGGGTAAAAGTAGAACAAAGAGCAAAAGACGGAGTAGGAATAATTTTAACAGAGGAAATAAATAAAAAGGTAATAAATATGAAGGATATAAATTCAAGAATACTAGTTCTAAGTATACGACTAAAAGAAATATTTAATATAATACAAATATATGCACCGGTTGAAGGAACGGGAGAGGAAGAGGTTTCAGAATTTTACATACAATTACAGGAAGTAGTGGATGATATAAGAGAGCAAAACGAAAACATAATCATTATGGGGGATTGGAACGCAAGAGTTGGTAGAGATTACAATCGAGAAATGGGTTGTATGGGAGTTTATGACGAACAGAAATGGTCTTAAGATGATAGGTTTTTGTCAAAGTAACGATTTAATAATAGGAAATACGATGTGGAAACAAAAACTAGAGGATAAATATACCTTTGTAGCGGAAGAAAGAAATGCAAAAAGTTTAATCGATTACATAGTTTATACACAAAACCTATCAAAAATGATGAAAAAAGTAGAGAAAAGAAAAGAGGCTGAGTTGAGTACAAACCATAGATTAGTAGTAGCGGAATATGAAGAAAAAATAATGAAGACATAAGAAGTAAGATTCAGTAGAATTGCAATAAGTAAATTAAGAAACACAGAAAAAAAATCTAAATATCGGGAAGAAACTGACAGGGAATTCGAAAAATTGATTAATGAAAACAACGAATGGACACTCGAAAAACGGTGGACAGTATTCAAACAAATATTACTTGAAAAAGCAGAGAATATATGTGGAAGAAATAAATTCAACAAACATTTAAAGAGGACTAAGTGGTGGAACAAAGAAATACAAACATTAGTAAAAGAAAAGAAAACCTCATGGAAAAAATACCTCCAAACAAAAACAAAGGAAATATATAACGGAAAAAGAAACATCGTCAAGTTAGCGGTTAAGAAAGAGAAAAGGGACTCATGGAAAGAATTTGGAAGGGAAATGTCAGAAACACATGCATCAGATAACATAAAATTTTTGACAACAATGAAAAGACTACGAGGAAGTAAAGGAAAAGATATAAGAGCTATAAAAAATAAAAATAACGAATTGGAGACCGAAATAAATCAAATACTAAAGACTTGGAAAGAGCACTACGAAGACAAATTTAGTAATAGGTCGAAGAAGAAAACAACGAAGATAGCGGTGGAGGAATGGAATGAACATGAATACCATGCAATCCAAAGAGAAGAAATGGAAGTGGCTATAAATAAACTGGAGCTGATAAAATGGTTAGGAGGAAAAGGAAAAGACTGACTGTTTCTCATATGCAGGGAAGCATGGGATACTCAAAAAATCCCCAAAGACTGGGAAAATAACCTTATACTGCCAATACATAAAAAAGGGGATCAGACACTGTGCAATAATTATAGACCAATATGCTTAGCCCAAACCAGTTTCAAAATCTACACGAGAATAATAGAGATCCGATTAAGACGTTATGTAGAAGCAAGATTAGAAGAGGAACTAGCAGCTTTTAGACCAGGACGACAAGCAAATGATAATATATATATTTTAAGAAGGCTAATTGATAATACCATAGAAGCGGGAGAAGAAATGTATCTAACATTTATTGACTTGAAGGCAGCTTTTGACACAGTGGAAAGAGAAACATTTTGGGAGGTGTTGGTAGATTTGGAAGTACCGAAAGCTCCAATTGATATAATTAAAAGCACATACGAGACAGTCAAATTAAGAGTGCAGATAGGAGGTCAAAGATCGGACTACTTTGTCCTTGTTTAATTACCATATAAAGAGAGATGCAAATGTTGTCACAGACTAAAATTTCGAATGCACTGTAGTATTTATAGTAAGTAATGTAAAACGTGTTTTGATTATCCCAGATATTACTGTCTGGCTCATTATAGCTCTCATTGTCAAAAATATGCTCTACGTCATTTGCGATCTGGAAAACGAATAATACCATCTAAAGGCGTTGATATATAATCGTTTTCTACTTCCTCTATTATTTCGTGCGATTTTAACGGTTTCCAAATGGAAATTTGTGGTATACTTCCGCCCTTTCAAAAGTACATTACAGAAACTTGGAAAATAGTGAGTAAACAAAAATTTGGTCTAATGAAATTGCAACTGAATAGTACCACATAACAATTAATATCATTTTTCACGTTGCACAATAATCCGAAATGAAAAATACCTTATTTCCATTTAGCAACTTCCAATTAAATAACAATATGCACAGAAACAATCTTCACTGAAACGTAAACAATTGTGTGTCATGAAGAACTGGTTAGATTTTCTTAGAAATATATTTTTAAAGTAATAAATACCCCTAGCGCCATCAGCTAACAAAATGCTAAAGTTAGTAAATGTAGGAGTTATTGTGATGCCATTTAAAAGAACAGTAGTACGATATGGGTTATTATGAGTATCCAGTAAAAATTTAGTTCTTTCGATTTTATGCAATTAACTGTCTCAACCCTTACTTTGTGGAATCTACTCATATTAGTGTTTTAAATGAAACTTACTGTTTCTAGTTAACTCCACAGTTATTTTATGTGTTTCTTAAGACTTTCATTAACTTTCGAGTTAATTAATTTAATGTTTTTGGTGCGTCAGTGCCAAGTTTCTAACAAAAACAGCCGAAATTATCAAGGCCATGTATCCACAATACCATTTCCATTTTTGGCAATTCATTCATTATTTTACTACTGACGTAATGAATGAATATCCCTTTCTATTGTATATTATTACTTTGAGGTATCCACATTTCCGAAGACTTGATGTTTGTTGCACATCATAATATAATAAACCTAGGAGCAATGGCAGTTCGACACTTATTTATACCGATAACAGCTATTTAGAAATGATTTGTTGGTTGTTATTTATTTTTTAAATGAATAATCTTCTTATGCCGTGATTTATTTCGGAATATTTATTCCACTTTTCATACAGCTTATTAATAGCCCTTGTTGTTTTACTGTAGACAAAGCTTCTACCACATCTCGACCACTTATAAACATGTTCTAAAGTAGAGATCATAGTTGTGTCGACAAAAAAATTTGATAAATTTTTGCGTGATTTTGAAATAACCAAATCCCGGTAATGTTGATTGAATGTAACCTCACAAAAATGTAAAATAGGAATTAGTGTTTCAAATAAATATCCTTTACGTTTTCTTCTCTTAACCTGTCAATAGATATATAGTACCGTTCTTCATGTGATTTGTGTTGTGTAATAATAAAGTTTCTTGTTGCCTTTACATACTTTGTTCTAATGGTTACATTTTGATCTATTACGAGATATGCGCACTCGCCATTTTTTATTAAAAATTCACCATTTTTTTAAAACATAATCCACCACTATTTCAAAAATAAAAATACGATTGAATTATTGAAATTTCTTGATTTTCAGAGCCCAAATTTATAATAAGTCTGAAGATATTGTAATATAAACACAACGCAAACTATAAGTATAATTAAGTATTAATAAATATAAATAATACCTTGATATAAAAAGCAGCAGCGCAAAAATCGCATTTTTGTGAATCTAAAGTGAAGTTATTTGAAAAAAAGAATACAATTTGTGACAGCGGTTCTGCGTACTGGCTTTTGAAGTGCATAAAGCGCGAAGGGAGCGGACCTAGAGCCACTAATCGTCGAAATGCATCACGCTTCCATAGTCACTCTCTAACTGATTTTAGACATGGATTAGGGGAAATTTCAAGTGGTAATCCAGGTAATTTCTGGCAATTGGATCTATATCGAAAGGTTACTGATATAATAAGGAGGACCTTGCACATCATTTGTAGAATATTTACGGTTCATTTCACACCAAGTTTGAGTTTATAGAATCGTTTATTTGGAAAAAAATATATGTCTGAAATCCAGTAATTTATATACCGGGGATAAGGATAAACACTACTCTTATGTTAATATAATAATGAAGTATTGCTAAGAAATAGAATTTCATTTTAAATTTAGTAGATGAATATCCAACAATTAACGTGTGGAATGTGACATGACAAACAATGGCGTTTTCTGCAAGTATTTTGAGAATACTTAAGGAGCACTAGTTATGTCTTTACCACTACATATTAAACCAAGAGTTCCTACCAAAAGATCTACTGGATAGAGTGAATTTTTGTGACATGTTACAAGAAAGGAGATTCTTCAATCCCAATTTTTCAAAATGTATCCTCCTTATGAACGCGGGAACCTTTACCCGACAAAGAATGTTGAATCCACATGGTAAAAGGATATCGCATTACCAATACTCGCTTAAGGTTATGTTTGGGCAGAAGCTTTAGGAAACAAAATTAATTGGTTACCTGGAAATCTGAATGGTAATAATATGGTCATGAGATTTGACCCCCTACTACATGAATTATTATAGGCATGAAATAAAAACTCAAAATGTTCACAAAACGGCTTATTTGTACAAAAATAACGTCTTAAACGAATTTTTTTTGTCAAAAAAAAAGTTATTTTTCTAAACCATATATGGTTTCGTATGCAGGAGCGCTTATGTAAAATAAAAACTTATTGGACATAAATGGTTTCGTATGCAACTTGAAAATATTAGAAAAATAAAAATTGAAACGATAGAAAAAATACACAAGAAAATTTATCAAACTAGAAATTAGTCGTTAAACTGAGATAGACAGTTTCTTTTCTCATTGTAGAATAAAAATACTTTACATTTTCTACATTTTGTATATGTTTTTTTTGAACACACTTGACACATCTGACTTCCTACGCCAAAGTAGACAAGCGTTGACAACACACACATCTACCATGTGAAAAAATATTCTCTTGAACCACTTTTTTGATCTCAAGTGGATCCTATAGAGACCAAGCATATAATCCAATAGATCGAGACCCCTATGTGCTCATTATATAGTTCAATGGCTTTAGGGCAAGATATATATTTATATTCCTTTTCCTTTCTATAAAACCTGCGTTTAGTAGTCGTTGGTTTACTACCAACGTAAGTAGAAAGCATGTTTACTGGTTTCTTATCAAATCACGTTATAACGCCCATCTTGACGTTCTCGATTGTGGCAACTTTCTCAACCATAAATCCACGACCTTTTTTTTGAGCTCTTGTTTCGTTGGCATTTCTGAGTTTGGAACACGGTTCAGTCTAACGGTACCTAAAGGTAAGAGACCATTCTTTGTAAGATATATTTGTAATTGGGGACTGTTGAACCAATTGTCAAAGAATATTTTATAATTCACAGTCTTGGTGCAGTAGCGGTCAAGCGAGTTACAACATTACTGCTAACCCCTGTATCTGTATCTGTAAAGGTTTGAAGGGTGGGTGGCCCCACAGCACTTAGGTCACAATTGGCCCATTGTGCATCCCTCTGAGGTTCAAATTTCCTTCTAGCTCGTCATCCAGCCTACTTCCTTGAAGTAGGCGATAACGTCGCCTGAACTAAGTTCCCTCATATTGGCGTATGTTGGCCTGTGCTCGCCGAATACTTGAAACCTAAATTGAGAGAGTGTCTGACATTCGCAAAGAATGTGTTTGACAGTCTCATCTTCTTGTTCACATCCTCTACAAAGTGGGGTGTTAGATACACCCAGTCTGTGAAGGTGTTTTCGTAGGTGGCAGTGACCAGTCAGAATTCCCGTGGTTGTTCGTAGGTTCCGCCTGTTCATAGTCACGTATTTTTTGGCTACTTTGCTATCCGGATACTGTAGCACTTCCTTGTCAAACCTGCAGTCTTCTGCGTCGTCCCATCTACCCTTAAACTTATTAAGGGAGTGTTCGTTTAATAGGTCGGCCGTTGCTGACGCCGATAGACCAATGAAAGTGCCAGGTCCCAAGAGTTTTTGGGAGGCTGCCTTCCTGGCTAGCGAGTCTGCAATACGGTTTCCTTTCGATTTCTCATGGCCCTTGATCCAGCCTAAACTGACCGTGATGTTGTTACAGGCTTCGATTAAGGCCATGTGACATTCTAGTACTAGGCCTGATGTAATATGTGGTCTGTTCAGGGCTAGTAGTGTTTGTCTACTGTCCGTAAGGATGTATATATTATTACCTGTGGTTTTCCTTTTGGTAATCTCATTAGCAGCGATGCAGATAGCAGTGAGCTCTGTTTGAGCAGCACCTGCATTGCAGCCCATTGCCCATTTTATGTTTAGATTCAGGGATCTGGAAAAAATACCACATTCTGAATCCACATTGGATTTAGACCCGTCTGTGAAGATGCGGATTGCGCCTTCTTCCAATAGGTCTTGTGAAATGTTTTTAAAGATTACCTTGTAGGGCCTGTTGAAGGCATATTGCAGTGGAATCGAGTCCGTATTGGCCTGCAGCAGTGGGATCTCCCTGAGGGCCTCATGCCACAAGTTACGTCTCATTTTACCGGATCACACATCAGGTTGTATACCAGTAGAGCGCAGACGTGCCATGGTCATCAAAACAACCTCCTTGATGTATATGTCAAGGGGAGTGAGACCGAGGATTACCTCCATAGCTCTTGTTGGTGTGGTTCTCATGCCTCCTGTTGTGTTGAGGCATGCTATTCTATGGATTTGGTCCAGTTTACGGACGACTGTCAGCTGGTTTGCCTTAGCTCCCCAGGCAATCGCACCGTACGTTAGCATAGGTCTGATGATGGCAGTGTAGATCCAGGCAGCAACCTTAGGTGACATTCCCCAGGTGCGGCCGATGGTTCCACGACACTGCTCATAAGAAATATATGCTTTTTTAACTCTGTTTTCTAAGTGGGAGTTCCACGTTAACTTACTGTCAAAGGTGACCCCTAAATATTTCACCTCTGAAGAGAAATTAAGTTTGGTATCTAGGAGCTTTGGAGCTTGATGTTTTGCAAGCTTCCTTTTATTCGTTAAGAGGACCATCTCAGTCTTTTTTGGATTTATTGACAGCGAATGGTCTCTGCATCATTGTTCTATGATATTGAGGGCCTCCTGCATTAAAGCGCAGAGTGTCTCCTCGAATCTTCCTGTTAGCAGAATCACTAGGTCATCTGCGTATGCTATTGTGTAGAAGTTGTTATCATTGAGGTGGCTGACCAAGGAGTCTAAGACCATGTTCCATAGTAGTGGTGAGAGCATCCCTCCCTGTGGACAACCTTTTACAACCAAGCCTCTGATGGTTACATCATCTACACTGATTTTGATTGCTCTTTTTGAGAGCATGTTATATATCCAGCCATTTATGGTTTGGGGGATATTCTTGTTGGAAAGTGCATTTGTTATTTTAGGAATAGTGGTTCTATCAAATGCGCCTTCTATGTCTATGAATACACCCAGGGTGGACTCCTTATTTTCCAACGATTTCTCGATGCGGCCCGCCACGAGATGAAGAGCCGAATCGATGGACCTCCCTGGAGTGTATGCATGTTGATTTGGATGCAGTGGATTTCGTGTTATGTTATCATCACATCTCTTATGTATCGTTTGCACAGCCTCTCTAAAGTCTTCATTCAAAACGATGTGAGGCTAATGGGTCGATATGCTTTTGGGATGGAATAGTCCATTCTTCCTGGTTTTGGTATGAACACGACCTTGACTTCTCTCCAACCTTTTGGAATATACCTCAGTGCCAGTGAGGATCTGAGGATTCCTACCAGGTGCGGCATTAAGTTATCCAGGCCCCACTGAAGTAGGGCTGGATAAATGCCGTCCGTTCCCGGGGATTTAAAGGGGAAGAAGCCTAAGATGGCCCACCTCAGTCTGTCCGCGTCGACAATCTGTCGTGATATACGCCAGTCATCGTCCGTCGGGTAGTAATTCTCCTCATCCTCCCAGGCCGCCGTATTTGTGGTTCTGGAGTCAGGGAAGTGAGTTGACATCAATAATTGAAGACTTTCCTTTAGGTTGGCAGTTTTAGTGCCATCCTCTCTGGTTACTTTACCGATATGACGGCGGAGATCTTTTGAGAGGGCTTTTTGGAGTCTAGCTGCTCGGGGGAAATCCTCGATTTCCTCGCAGTAGATTCTCCATGCCTCTCTTTGTTTTTGTCTGATGACTTTTTTATACTCTCTGAGGTGAGACTTGTATGAGTTCCAATCCTGTTTGAGTCTTGTTCTTTTAGCCTTATTAAAAGATTTCCTCGCCGTTCCCTTGAGCTGGTCAATCTCATGGCACCACCACGAGGTGGAGGATCCATCGAGCTCGATCCGCCTGAGTGGGCAAGACATCTTGTAGGCATTAATAATGGAGTTCTGAATTGTTTCATAATAACTTTACAAATCTCCTTTATTGTTGGGCAACACATCCTCGACTCCTCGCAGGTCCCCTTTCAAACAGTGGACATATTTTGTCCTATCCGTTTTCCTGGGGTCGCGAGTCATTGTGGACCTCCACCTGCTAACCCCTAAGTCAGGTGCTCCTTCTGGGATCAGGATTTAGTTACGACATTTTTGCAGGAGAACAGAGAGTTACTCTGTTCTCCTGCAAAAATGTCGTAACTAAATCCTGATGCTCCCTCCACTGAGGACCTGAATTTTATATCCCCATTTATGAGATGTTGCAGAGTATACTGGGGTATTATTTGTTCTTCTACCGCCAAATACTCTTCCTTTGGAACCAATAAAAGCCGATCTCTAATTTCTTCAAGAAGGGGTCGCACTTTGAATAATTTATCAAAACCCGAGTTACCAATTCTAAAGAAATTCGTATTATTGTAATGTTATTCTAATTTATTTAAACAATAAACGGGTGGAATAAACTTTAAACACACGCTGATCGGTCCTTATTTATATTAATGCCTTTCTTACTAGAAAATTCTGGGCTGCGGCTTACAGAGGTTCTGGCCTTTTCTAGATAAGTCTGGTCACAAAAACAATTTTTACATAAGATAGTTGTAAAGTCGTAAACAGTTATAAAAAGCAGTGCGTATCCGCCATAATTTTAACTTTTATACCTGGCTTAGACAGAGTCGGTTTTAGGGACTATACCAGTGTGCTGTTTCGTAACATTATTATTGAAGTGAAGGTGGCTTTTGATAGTTTCAAACCGATCACAAATCATTGTTTCATATATTTGTGGTTGTCCTACAGTCTTATTCCAATAAAGCCTTGATGGTAATTTTACTAAGAACATAAATATTACCATACCTAAAAACTGTTCCATTTCGTTTTTTTAATATTAGCTGGCTTATTTATATTATCTTGAAGAGCCTTTATATTTGATTGTTCAACTATCATGGAAATCAAACTATCGGGAAACAAAAATAGAAAAAAATCCGCAGGAGAATCCAACTCTTTAATGGACTTAGGAAGTTCTGTAATCCCTGTAAATTGGTATGTATTTTTATCAAATGGATCCAAATGACCCAGTGTCCAATTTATTTTTGGCTTTTTAGCTTTAGTTGCCTTTTGATTCTTTGATTTAGGAGGAGGAACATCATCCGTCTCCTCGTCGTCCGACGAATCAATGTCGCTTTCTAAAGCAATAAGCGACGATCTATGACGACGAGGGTAGCGAGGAGAGACATACTCGGTATCCGAATCGGATGCTAATTCATGTTCAATCTCTGATCCATCACCGGGTATACAATTTACGTATTTAGCTGAACCATAAAATTGAGTGGGATTCACGCTGTAAAAAAATAAACACGTTAGTGCATACGAAACCATTTGTGGTCTTGCTATAAATCCCGTTGGAAACTAGATAATTTGTGAATTTCAAGGCATATAACTGTTCACACACAAATAAGTAAGTATATACTACACGAAAATAAATATGGAAAAAAAATAACTTACCTTTATTCAACATAAAAACAGCTCAAACATTGCACTTCTTGGTCTAGCCAAAAATAACTACTAAACATCAGGTAGGCATCAAATGAAATGTAACTTCTGTCATTCTGACGATGATATTCAGTTATCGAAACAATTGTCAATTTTTTAGAATTTTTCATTATATTGTGGAATTAGCTAGAAACATTGAGTTTCATTTAAAACACAAATATGAGTAGATACCACGAAGTAAGAGACAGTATTTCATTAAAAAAATTTCTGTTTTGGTATTATTTTGTTTTTGATTTGATGCAAAAAGATTACTTGTGTCCAATTGATCTTGTGTGCCATTGACATTTTTTGGTATAAAATTGAATGATGTTTGAGTTCACATGAAATTAGGACTAGATCTGAAAAAAGTTACATTTGAAACTTCTCTGTTCGAGTCGTGAAACTAGTGACCACTATGAGAGGCAGATATAAAAACAAATTATGCGATGTGTTAGCTTCCAATACATACAATATTTCTTTACATTGTTTCAATATAATCGTAAAAACTGTGTTTAAATTTTATTTCAATGCCCTGTATCTTGAAAACGAATGCTGTTACAACATTTTTTTAATGAGCAAATTCAAATTATTTTGCAATGAAGCATCCTGAAGAGGCTATTTAGTGTGACCATTATGAAACGATATCTACTCGATTACATTATTCATTGGTGAATTGTAAAAGATGTGAATAATGATTACCGGCGAAGGAAAGTAGTTGTTGTCAAACAAAAATGAATCTTCGAAACAAAAAAAAAACTATAGAGCGATGGGAAATTGAGTGCTTGTGCCAGTTTTAAATATATTTCCTAAAAAATAATTTCAATTTTATCATTAATACCGTTGTTTTGTTCAATGAAAAGCGTTTCCTTTTTCGTTGCTCATTTAATCGTTCGCCTTTCACAGTTTGAACTCACATATCTGTTATGGGTCACAGTTATTCGACTAATTAGCAAACGAATCGTTTTTATCGGAATTATATGGGTCACTTCCATTCACGCAACTTAACATGATATTTCTTGCATGGAAAAGTTTCAACTTACCTATAATGTCACTTGCTAGTCCGAACGCGATAAGGGAGGATTAGGGGGAGTTATTAGTTAACCCCCTCCGAAGTCGTTTCGTGTTCTTTGGTTTTTTTTTATTTGAAACAATTTAAGGAATATGAATGACGTTTAGGAAATAACGATTCTGATAAGAGGGTGCTTTTAATAGTCGAGCTTTAAGTTTATCCTTGGTTTGAATAGGTTCCACCAATAATTAGTCTTGTAAGGAATTATTAATAGTGGAAAAGGTCAAACCAAAATATAAAGTTCGAATCTAGTGCTTAAGGAATATTTAGTGATGAGAACTAACCAGTCAACTAGAAGTAACTTCAAAATGGGGAGGGAAAGGCCATGATAAAGAAATTGAATTTAAAAATAATAGTATTTTATGCAAAGATCATGTAATGAAGCCATTAATACATGAGCACGTTGTAGGATATAACATATGAATGCTAATTGCCGTTACATGAAAGTTGCGTAAGCTATTTTTCCTACTCGCGAAATTAAATAAATATTGATTTTAAGAATATTATATTAACATAACTAACTAGTAATATATGCAAAATGTATATGAAAATATTTGTAAAAATCTCTTTTTTCTACGCCCTATCTTTAAAGTACCTTGTATTTCATCGGTTTGCAGCGCTTAAAGTGGTTGTTTATGGTTAGAGTGGAAAAAAGTAAAAAAGCGTTAAAAAAAGTGCCATAACGTTAACTTTATTTCACGCTTCCCATAAGCTAACACAATGAATCTTGGCTGGGCATCGAAGATGGACTTTCATGAAACTTTATGGTTAGAGTGAAAAAAGTAAAAAAGCGTTAAAAAAGTGCCATAACGTTAACTTACTTTCACGCTTTCCATAAGCTAACACAATGAATCTTGGCTGGGCATCGAGGATGGACTTTCATGAAACTTGGAATACGTATAAATGTAATTTACCGAAGGTGCTTAATTAAAATATCCCAAATTTCAATTTGAATTTTATTCTTCGTATAGGGCTGTAGAAAAAATAATGTATGCAACATGTGCATAAAGTGTCTTTTTTTCACTCATGGAATTGCCGCACTCGCATGTTTTTCCATTCGTGAAAAAAAGTACCACTTGATGCATTTGTTGCATAAATTACTATTATGCGACAATTCCATGAGTGAAAAAGACACTTCATGCACATGTTGCATACATAATTTTTTCTACAGCCCTATACAAAAAAATAAAATTCAAATAGAAATTAAGGATATTTTAATTAAGCTCCTTCGGTAAATTACAATTATACGTATTCCAAGTTTCATGAAAGTCCATCTCCTCGATGCCCAGCCAAGATTCATTGTGTTAGTTATACGTATTCCAATTTTTATGAAAGTCCATCCTCAATGCCCAGCCAAGATTCATTGTGTTAGTTATACGTATTCCAAGTTTCATGAAAGTTCATCCTCGATGCCCAGCCAAGATTCATTGTGTAATACATTTTTTTTTCAATTTCAAGTGTCTCTGACCCCACGCGCCTAGTTAAGGGTTAATTTACGTACACACTTAATTTCTATTCTATATTAAATACACTGTATATTCACCTACACTTGATACTAATATTTATATGCACGTCTATTCACTATGAGATTAAATTGTAGATTGACTCGCCGCTCGTAGGTATTCTCTTATATATTAAGACCACTTTTTCGAACCTTTGGGTTCCTGAAATTTCTAGTATGCGGCTACCAACAAACAATCCACCTTCTTGGAAATTTCTATAACAACAATCACAAATAATATAGCCCTTATCAGAAATCAGTGCGCTCCTGCCAAACTTTTAATTTTAGATATCGAACTAGAACAAGGTCGGCTTCAATGTGCAATTTCGTAACATTACCCTCTCCTTAGAAGTAAGTTCTTCCTGGGCCTTCTGTGTAGCCGATTGAATGTTTAAATCGGCAACTGGACCCATTTTTACACTTTTTGGTCGTATAGAAATAACAGGGCACCGTATTAATCGGATACTGATAACGAGAGGTAGGCATAGCTGCAAATTAATATGTGGCCACCGATATCTTGGCTGATCACCTCTAACATTTTCCTGTTGACTTACCAATCCATCTGATTGCTCCCTATCTTAGGCATTGCTAGTTTCTCCACGTTGGATTCTAGCACATGATCTCGAAGAGCACTTCCCTGTAAGTGTATCGAATTTGAAATTCGTTTTTGGTTACCAGGTAGAAGACGTACCGCGAATTGTGTTTGTATTTCAGTGTCTTGCCAGGGGCTGGAATCCGATCTTCAAATTTTTCTAATTGCCCAAGCTTCATAGGAAAGGCGGTTGCCAACCCTCGTGCGTGTTTGTTACTGGCGGAGATGTTGTGAGCCAGTGAATTCCCTTCCAGGGGCGTGAACAAATCTTGTCTTTGTTCTGTAGTGAGTCCGTATCTATCTTTCCCGGTACCCCTATATGCGCCCATAAATTCTTCGAAGACTGGGTCAGAATCTTGTTGTATATGGTGCACTCCTTCCTATTTGTCATGATTTCTTCCGAATGGCGCTAATCGGTTTTTATGGACTACTCTCGGTTTTCCATTGGGGATCTTGCTTATGCGATACATGACATCGTTGATCCTCTTCTTGTTTAAGTACGGACCTTTCCATGATTTCTGTAATTTATGGGAAAGTCCTTTTCTTTTTGTCGGTTTGTGTAACCATACTTTGACCCCTTCTTTTAAACTGCCTTCTGTGTTAGTTACGTGCTATGGTCAGTCTGCGTTTGATTTCTTCGACACATCCGCCTTTGTTTGTAATAAGTGATCCTAAGTTATTAAATTTTTCAATCACCTCCAAGCCATCGATCTGTCTAACATTGGTAGGGTTGCGGTCTAATATCATAATTTGCGTCTTATTTTTGTTCTAAGCAAGACCATGTTCTCTGCGGATCCTCTCCCACTTTCTCATGCTTACCGTGAATTAACCAAGATCCTTCGCCGCTACTGGCAGATATTTAGACTTTAACAGAAAATACGCTCTTTTACGTCCAAAAAGCTTTAGAGAAAAAAGACTATTCCTATCTTATCGCAACGGAGAGTTCACAAAGGTATACAGAAAATTGCATGTATTTCAAAGGAAAATGCGATTTATTTGAAACTGAAAAATCTTTCAAATTTTTTGTATTGAATCAGCGTCCGAGAAATATTGTAATGCTTTTCGTATTTATTTAAACAATAAACGGGTGGGATAAATTTTAAACACACGGTATGGCTACTTACTAATTTATTTAAACACTAACTCACTAACACTTAATTTATATATACTTAACTAATCACTTAAATCTAATTTATAGGCACACAAACTTGATTATATTAGCACTTTACTGTCCGGTGTATTTCTGTTTATTTCTTGGGATCACTTTATCAACTAAACTCCTCCGCTGATCGGTCCTTATTTATATTAACTCCTTTCTTACTAGAAAATTCCGGGCTGCGGCTAACACAGACACAAATAATTTTTCTGGCCTTTTCTAGATAAGTCTGGTCACAAAAACAATGCTTAGATAAGATAGTCCCAAACATTGCGTATCCGCCATAATTTTAATTCTCATACCTGGCTTAGACAGGGTCGGATTTAGGGTCTATACCAGTGTGCTGTTTCGTAACATTACCCTCTCCTTAAATGGAAGTTCCTCCTGGGTTTTTTGTGTAGCCGAGACTGGATGTTTGAATCGGCAACTGGCCCCATTTCTACACTTTCCAATCTTATGGAAATAACAGGGCACCGTCTTCATCGGATACTGATAACGGGGGTTGTAGCTGCAAATTAATATCTGGACACCGGTATCTCTAAAGATAACCTCTACCATGTTCCTGATAACTCGCAAATCCAACTGGTTACTCGCTATCTTAGGCATAGCCAGTTTCTTCACGCTGGATTCTAACACATGGTCTCGAAGGTTACGAAGTGCTTCCCACACATCGCGGTAGGTAGATCGATCTTTAAATTCATCTTTAGTTACCACGTAGAAGACGTACCACGAGTTATGTTTCAGTTTCAGTGTCTTGCCAGGGGCTGGAATCTGGTCTTCAAGTTTTTATAATTGACCGAACTTCTTTCGAAAGCCAACCCTCGTGCGTTCTTGATACGGGCGGGGATGTTGTATGCCAGTGAATAATCTTCCGGAAGAGTGAACAGATCTTGTTGTTGCTCCGAAGTGACTCCATATCTAGCTTTCCCGGTACCTCCATACGTGCCCATAAATTCCTCGAAGGTAGGGTCAGACACATCTCGAATAAGGTCTACTCCTTACTCCAGGTCATGGTCTCCTTCGGATGGCGCTAGTCGGTTTTGGTGAACTACTTTTGGTTTTCTTTTGGGAATCTTGCTTATGCGATATATAACATCATTGGACCTTTTCTTGATTAAGTATGGACCTTCCCAGGATTTTTGTAATTTTGGAGAAACTCCCTTTCTTCTCGTCGGGTTGTGTAACCATACTTTGTCCCCTTCTTTAAAACCGCCTTCTGTGGCCTGCGTGTCGTACCGACTTTTCATTCTGTCGCTGGCAACTTGAAGATTTGTTCGAACTAATTCATGAATATCGTCCAGCCTTCTTCTCAATTAGATCACGTAGTCTTCGCCTGCTAGATCTTCTCCAGGCCAACAGCCAAATTCCAGGTCACAAGGAAGCCTCAGTTCACGCCCAAACAGGATTTTCGCCGGTGTTTCACCCGTGGACTCATTGACGGCAGATCGATAAGCCAATGCGAATTGGGAAAGATACTGGTCCCAATCTCTCTGATGGCTGGATACTACTTTGGACAGGTATTTTCCAATAGTCCTGTTCATTCTCTCGACCAATCCATCTGACTGTGGATGAAATGCTGTTGTCCTGGTCTTCTTCATTCCCAGCTTGTCGCAAATCTCCTGGAATAGATGGCTTCCAAAATTTCTTCCCTGGTTCCAAGTGTACTCCATACCGGCTGATACATTCCTTCACCAATACATCCGCGACAGTTGTGGCCTCTTGGTTCGGGATAGCGTAAATTTCCACCCACTTTGTGAAATAATCCATTACAACCAGTATGTACTTGCTACCATTTTCTGTCGTCGGAAATGGTCCAGCGATATCTAAAGCAATCCTTTCGAAAGGGCTTCCAACATTATACTGTTTCATAGGTGCCTTTCTCTTGCGATGTGGTCCATTACTCGTAGCACAAGTCGTACATTTCTTACACCAGTCCTTCACATCGTCGGAGCTGTTCATCCAATAAAACCTTTCACGGACTCGCTGAAGGGTTTTCTTCACTCCCAGATGACCTCCCAATGGACTGTCGTGTAACTTATTCAGTACCTCAGCTACTCTTGTTCTCGGGATAACTAGCTGTCTCCTCATCTCAGAACCATCATCGTTTTCAAGGACTCTTTTTAACAGCCCTTCTTCCAGGACAAGAGAGTCCCACTGAGCCCAATAAGCCTTGAGTGTCGGTGAAAATCTTGACACTTCTTGCCGGGTAGGTCGCCGATTTTCTTCCTTCCATTGCCGGATCATCTTCAGCTGAGGATCGTTCTCCTGATCTTCTCTGATCCTGGTAGTTGACCATTCCTCATTGACTACTGTAATTCTTGAAACTGCAACTTCCTTAGATATCGACTTGTTGCATTGTGAATAGTCTACAGGGCATGACCGTCTAGGTAAAGAGTTGGCTTTTCGGTGATTCACATCAGCTGGATGTTCACTCCTGTCTGATTTCCCCTGTGACTGAAGTTCTTGGGTTACAGGAGTCTTGGGGCGATTAGAGGGACTGCGTACGTGCTGTAGGTCGCCACACTTCCGGCATTTCATCTTCTTAGGCGTCATGTCTGCTATACCTTTCAACAAGTTGACGATCTGATCAAGTTTGTCATCGTCATCTTCTTCCTGCATGATCCTATCTTTGTTGTACCGCGAGCTCTTCGTGGCTGTTTTGCATTTAAGAGGTTCTTGGTTTTCAGGAGTCTTAGGACGCTTACACCAACTGCGTGCATGCTCTAGCTCGCCACAATTACAGCACCTGATCTTCTTCGACTTCACGTCTACCATACCTTTCAACAGGTTGACGATCTGGTCAAGTCTGTCATCGTCACCTTTTTCCTGTATGGTCCTACCTTTGCTGTATCCCGAAGCCATCGTGGCTGCTTCATATTCAAGGGCAGCAGTCAATGCATCGACCAATGTTTTAGGATCGGCTAATCGAAGCGTCTTCTCCATATCGTGGTCAGATAAGCCGTCAATAAAGGCCTGGATGTCTAAACATTCCATCGTGTTCTCTGGTGCTGATGGATAAGCAAATCGAACTAGTCGGGCAATATCCATTTCATACTCTTGAAGGAGTTCGTCACGCTTCCGCCTTCGATTCTTCAGCTGGAATCTGTACAACTGTTCCAAATGTTCGTGACCATATCGCATGTCCAACCTCTTCTTCAGCTACTCGAAGTCATCCGTTTCTTCCAAAGGTATCGTCTGGAGTACATCTAAGGCATCTCCGCGGAGCGCGATGGTTAAGTTCACTGCCTTCTCTCTATCGGGCCAATTATTCACTCTAGCGGCTGCTTCACATTGTTTCACATAATTGGTCCACGACATTTTTCCATCGAACGTTGGGGCCTTGACTCGGGTAAAACTGCCAATGTCTTCAAACTTAGACACTGTTTCTGGCTTGCAAGGTTTCGTTTGCTCGGTCTTCTTTTCTTCCTCTGGCGTGCCTCGCGTTCTTGAATCGGCAATCTTTTCCTCTAACTCCTTGATTTTCTCGTCTATCGTTGTAATCTTATTCTCGATTTTCTCGTCTATCGTTGTAATCTTATTCTCGATTTTCTCGTCCATCGTTGACATTTTATTCTCGATTTCAGATTTTAGAGACGAAATTTCATTTTCCACGTCAGCGGCAATGTCGTTTTTCATTTATAAGATATCGGCAGATATATAGTTCTTCAAAGTAGAAATCTTCTCGTCCATATTAACAGAAATGTCGTTTTTCATAGCAGAAATATCGTTCTTTATAGCCGAAATATCGCTTTTCACATTTGTGGAAATCTTTTCTTCTATTCCAGAAATATCGTTCTCCATAGCACAAATGTCGTTCTTCATAGCAGAAATCTTCTCGTCCATGTTCTCTTCCATGGCAGAAATCTTCTCGTCCATGTTAGCAGAAATATTAGCAGAAATTGACGAGATTAAGGTGGAAGCCTCGTCATTAAATAAAACTGTTTCAGGATCAAAGCCGTCATTTTCTAGTGCCAATTTAAGTCTTTCTACTAATTCACTTTTCTTACCGGACGTTTCTAACTCACGATCTTCCAATTCTGCTCTTAGTTCCGCCACTTTGAGGTCACATAGTCTCTTTGCCATTTTTACGTAGCAATTTATTTATATTACCCCACACCTGACACCAATGTAATGTTTTTCTAATTTATTTGAACGGTAAACGGGTGGGATAAATTTTAAACACACGGTATGGCTACTTACTAATTTATCTAAACACTAACTCACTAACACTTAATTTATATATACTTAACTAATCACTTAAATCTAATTTATATGCACACCAACTTGATTATATTAGCACTTCACTGTTCGGTATATTCCTGTTTATTTCTCGGGATCACTTTATCAACTAAACTCCTCCGCTGATCGGTCCTTATTTATATCATTATATTAATGCCTTTCTTACTAGAAAATTCCGGGCTGCGGCTTACAAACACAAATAATTGATTCTGGCCTTTTCTAGATAAGTCTGGTCACAAAAATAATGCTTAGATAAGATAGTCCCAAACAGTTATAAAAACACTGCGTATCCCCCATAATTTTAATTTTCATACTTGGCTTAGACAGGGTCGGATTTAGGGTCTATATCAGTGTGCTGTTCCGTAACAATATTTTTCGGACAAGTACGAAAAACCCGTCACCTAGCAACCCCGTCGTAAATTATTGATTGATACAATCGAGCCGAGAAATGATAGTTTATAAGATAATTGCATGAAAAATATTTAAAGAACAACATTTTAAGAATGTGAAAACTCCAAATTTAATAAAAAAGTTTTTTCGTACCATCCTGGTATACTTGTAAGAGCATTTTTGCTTTATCGATCAAAAAATCACTTACCGAGGATCATCCCCCTATTCCACAAATAAGCTCTTAATAAACCGCACCCATCTTATAGGGGATCGTTTTAGACGACTTTCGTAAATTCTTCAAAAACTTTTTGACATTTTAAATTTGCGTAGTGTATCAGTGAGATTGACTTCTTTTATAACAATAATACCTCTTTTCAGTAAGCTTTACCCCGGCAGTTGAAAAGAAAATGAATTTAAAAATCGAAAGCAGAATTTTTAGGAATGAGAAAATGTGTCTGATATAATGAATCGCATAATAGAGCTTTTCCTGTAGATTTTGACTTATAACGAATATTGCTTCAATTAAATGTACGGAGGTAACCTGAAAAGTTTTGTATCCAATCAATAAATAAGGTATTTTTTAATAAAATTTAGTTTTATTTTTCATTTTAGTCTGTTTTCAAAAAATAGCTATTTGTGTATACCAAGGCACGAAAGTGTTAGTTTTCCGGGCTGATATGAGAACTGGCCACTTCTGGAAGCTTGAAAAACCACTTTCGCGACGTGGAACACATAATATTTTTAATCCTACACATAAAATGATTAGATTTTAAAATGACAAAAAGAAAGGTGGGAAATATTTTTACTGTGTCGTTTAAGTTATGAGATAAACGAGTGTTGAAAATAATATTTAGTGTAATCCCTTCCGATGTTAGCAATCGCAACGCTTTTCTCTGCCAAGCCATTTGCACGGGGGAATTTTGGACTTGAAGTCGAATAAATAAATCCCCAGTTTTTTCTAAAGATTTTGAACTCGCGTGAACTAAATTGCGGTCTATTATCCGGAATACCATGCTCTGCAAACCAGTTTTTTAAATGTTTGATGATTTTACCGAGGATTTGGTCATGTAGCATTTTAAAATCGAAAAAACCGGAATAACTGTCAGTTATAATAACATATTCGTTATTGGAAAATGAGAATAGGTCACTTGCGACTATTTGTCACGGTAAGTTCGGAATTTGTTTTGTAATTATTGGTTGTTTCGGTTTACTGCGTTGAACTTGTTGGCAAATTCCACACCGGTCTACGAAGTTAACAATGTTTTTGTGCATTCCTTGCCAATACAACAATTACCTGGCGTGTCAAGCCACTTTGAATTCCAAAATGGCCAGTGTGTATTTGCTTCAACATTTCTTGAATTTTTGACTTTGGTACAATAACCCTGTCATTTTTCATGATCAATCCATTGTAAACTGAAAGTTCTTCTTTAAAATTGAAGTAGTTACGAATATTTCTGAGTAGCTCTTTGATGTTTTCGGGCCACCCATACATAATACATTTTTTTAGAGTTTGTAGCTTTTCGTCTTTTTCAGTAGCTCGAATAGTTTCAGTTTGTGCTGCCTCTGACATGGCTAATGCTATTACTAGTTCAGTCTCATCGTTTTTATTCGTAAGCGTTTCTAGTGAATTATCATAGTCTCCACTTAAGGCATCCGCTATTGGAATATCACAGACTTTTATGTATTTAACTTCTGGAGCATATTGTGTAACTTCCAGCAGAATCTTTTATAGTCTAGGATAAGCGGTTGGTATTCGCTTCTTGAAAATCATCTCCAACGGTTTATGATCTGTTCCGATGTATATTTTGTTGCCATAAACATATTCGTGGAATTTTTGACACCCGAATTTGATAGCGATTGCTTCGTTCTCGATTTGTGGGTAGTTTTGTTGTGCATAGTTAGCGCTCTTGAAGCATAGGCTACGGGCTGATATTCTTGCATTAAAACTGCACTTCTACAAGTGGAAGTTGCATCAACTGACAAAGTAACATCTTTGTTAACATCATAAAATTTCAAAACAGGCGGTGTTGTTTACATCTTCTTGATTTTCGTCACTGCAGATTTTCGTTCAGGGCCCCAAAACCAATCAACTTCTTTTTTCAGCAATTCTCTTAACGGCTGTGTTATTTCAGAGAGGTTTGGTATATATTTAATCAGGTATACCATACCCAATAATATTTGGAGCTGCTTCTTATTTTCTGGAGCTTTCATTGATTTGATTGCAGCCGTTTTTTCAGAATCAATTTTGAGACTATTTTCGGTTAATACGTGTCATAAAAATTGTACTTGATTCACCTGGAATTTACACTTTTCTGGATTTAATTTTAGTCCCGCATTTCTTATGATCTCTAATACTCTTTCTTGAATACTACGTAGTTCTTCTTTGGTATTTGCATATATTAAAATATCGTCCACTGAGCATTCGACTTTAGGTAAATCTTGTAGGAGATCAGTCATAACTTTCTGAAAGACTTCTGGCGCTAAAGCTAGTCCAAAAGGAAGTCTCTTGCAGCAATACCTGCCCCATGGTGTAGCGAACGTTAGGTATTTTTCAGTGCGTTTTGTAACTTTTATTTGCCAGAATCTTCTTTTACAATCCAACAATATGAAATATTTCGCACCGTTTAGCTTAGCTGCGATCTCTTCGTCTGTTTTTAGTGGGAATCTTCTTCGTAATATGTTTCTGTTGACGTCGGTCGTATTAATGCAAAGTCTGATTTTGTTTTTCTTTTTGACAATGACCATTGGACTGACAAATGGTGTTGGCTCAGATATTGGTGCGATAACACCCATTTTAACCATATTATCCAATTCTTTCTTCACATCATTATAAAGACCATGTGGACTTTTTTCTAGTAACAGCTATTCTAGTTGTCAAAAGCTGTCAGTGTCAGGTGGACATCAATTTGAGCATCAACTGTTGTAAAAGTGTTATTGTATACCAATTCTTTTTGTTTTTCAGCTCTCTCTGTTTTTCAAATAAAAAAATTTATAAACATTTGTTTGTCGTTTCTAAGTACCTAACACAAAAAAAGGTATCGCCGAATTAGTATAAGAGAGACCATTACAGCCGTGGAACAATATACAGGGTGTGTCATTAACTTTTCTAAAAATGATACCGCGTGACCCGAAACGTGACATTGTAGCAAAGTAGCTGATTGCTTAAAATGTATAATACTACCTACGGTTTATAACTGCCATATTTCAAAAACTCAATTAAAAATTCAATAGAACTAATAAAAAAATTAAAAACATTCAACTTACAAGATAACTCATTTCATTTGATGTTACCAATATGTTCACTAAAATTCCTCCTAAGAATGTCTAAGATTTGTAAGAAAATGACTAGAATATAAAAACATGAATCCAGGAATAATATCAGATATACTTAATTTATTTGATGTATGTATTAATCAGAATTATTCTACATTTGACAATAAGGTATATATTCAAAATGGGGGTTTACCAATGGAAAGCCCTATATCACCAATTTTGGCAAACATTTTGATGGACAGTATAGAAAGAAAAATCTTTGAATTCAAAAAATATCTTATTTTGATATAGATACGTAGAAGGTATATAAGCTTGTTTTATAGGAAGTGAACGACAATTAAATGTATTTTTAATCATAAATTTACATTAGAAGTTGAAGGAAATAACTCAATCCATTTTTTTGATTTTAAAATTCAAAGAGTTAATAACAATATCATACACTGTTGTGACTATTCCACATAATTCCAATGATTTTATGCCACATAAATTAGCAGCATATAATTCAATGATACATAGAGTATTTTCAGTTCCTACGAACAAATATAATTTTGATATAGAAATTAATACAATTAAACAAATAGCAACATCCAACTGTTATCCATTACATATAATAAATAAATTACAATTGACACTACTACTAATATTTCAACAATTTCCTTTAAAGTAGAAAATAATGTGATGCAACAGCCACTTCGTCGAAGAGCTACTCAGGCGTTGGTTATATACTAGTAGAGACCCAAGGAGTAGGTCTTACCGGTTCTCGGGTAATCCTACTTATTTTTACGTGACGAGACGGAAAGATAAGTGGGCTCCACCCTGAGTCCTACTAGTCTATAAGTTACCTAACATCGACTAATCCCAGTCAACAATACAAGAAGTTGGAAGGTTATATAAAAAAATATGAACAACGTTATTTAAAATTTACAAGTAGTTTTATTAAGTAAAGTTATATGTTGTATGGAAATTGAAAATAAAAATGTTATTAAATTTTACAACTTAAATTATGAATTTAAAACTAGAACTGAAAGTAAATTGACAAAAAAAAATAGATTCTGAAGGAAACTAAGGTTAAACAAGAATTAAATATTTTACAAAGATATAATTTAAATTTAAAAACTAGAACTGAAAGTAAATTGACATTAAGAAAAAATTAGATTCTGAAGGAAACTAAAGTTAAACAAGAGTTAAATATTTTACAAAGATGTAATTTACATATGGTACAAACTATTCAGTTAATTAGTCGATGAACGTTAGTTGGAAAGAATCTATAGTTTTCAAAGATTGTGGACGTTAGTACTTTCCTT
The DNA here is from genome assembly GCA_963921935.1 of Galeruca laticollis. Classification (NCBI taxonomy): domain Eukaryota; kingdom Metazoa; phylum Arthropoda; class Insecta; order Coleoptera; family Chrysomelidae; genus Galeruca; species Galeruca laticollis. The sequence continues at coordinate 103,100,486 of OY998177.1, forward strand.
GTTTTCTATTCCAATGATGATTTGGATAACATCCAGACGAATAGCCAATCAGCTGGCTGCGTCAAGATAAGTCCAGTCGGTTCTGAATAGAGCCGTGGTCCCAGCAGGTAGATTTCATCAACGGAAAAGGCTTCGGTCGATACGAAGGCTTAGGCCAGTGAGATAACTTTAGGCCGGTACGGAAAATATTTTAGGCCGGTAAGAAAAAGTGCTAGAAAATACACTTGAATCAGATATAGTTCTCGAATTCAGTAAAATGCAGGATATCTGGAGATTGAAATTACAGTAGGTACAAGTAACATACGTTCAAAATTATGAAATGATATCAAACAAAGTGGTTCATATATCCTGTATTTTACAATATTTTAATAGTAATTTTAGAAATAAAAGCATAATAAAAATCATAAGAAAAGTTACGAATTCACTTAATTTCATTTCAATGGTTTTCAACGTAGAATTCCACTGGTATAAAAAAATATAAAAAAAACCAGAACACGTGGTTCATGTTTCCTGTATCAATATTTTAATACAGATTTTAGAAATAAAAGTCCAATAAAAATCGTAAGAAAAGTTACGAATTCCTTTAATTTTATTTCAATGGTTTCCAACGTAGAATTCCTTTAGTATAAAAAAATGTATGAAGAACCAGAACAAAATATATATAATAAAAACGAAATCGATATAATATATCTCTGGTACTGAATGTTTTAAAGAAAAATTAATTTGAAACTATTGAGTACCATGTAAGAAAAAATTAACGGAGAAATATTATACTATTTAAAGGAAAACCACTTACCATTTCATAGAAATGCACTTCGATACGATAAGATAACGAACTCAACAATGTAGATGGAATTAAGGGATGAATCTCAGCGTGCATTGGCTTAAATATTCAAATGAAACGAACTCTTCCGAAAACTTAAAACTCGACCGCCATCGACCAGAAGTATTATTCGATGTTACGAGGGGTAAACGAAATTTACGTTACTCTTTCATCGACGAGAAATATTACGAGTGGTGAACGAAATTCACGTTACAGTGAGTACAAAATTGTTAAATGTAAAAACAAAAATATCCCCACTAATGAAATCTGTTTTATATAAACTTGAATATCCAGATTTTAATGGTATATAATTGGACCCAGCCCTTATAAATTTTGAAATCAGATACTTACGAGCATACAGATTAAATCAATCAGACATATCCCATAACGCAAAACATCTACATAACACCAACCATTCATTGACACATAACATAGAATTAGAAGTGCTACATATTTGTGATAAGAAATAAGAACTGGATGTCCTTGACGAGTTGGAAATTAGAAGACACTTAAGGGACCCACAATATGAAGTCGTCAATGAACAGATAAATCTAGGGAGTTCTCTACTTTTGAACTTTATTTATCAGTTATAATTGTGAAGATCAGCAGATTTTAAATGGGAGAAAGATATCCAGGATCTAAGCTTTAATAGTAATTCTTCTTTTTTTACTCATATATATTAAGCCATATATATCACAAGGTAGGTCACCCCTTGGTCTAACCAAAAATATTTCTTAAACATTGAAATGTAGCTTTTGTCATTCTGACGATAATGTAATATCGAAACAATTGTCAATTTTTTAAAATGTTTACCATTTTTTCAATATATTGTGGAATTATTTAGAAACAGTTAGTTTCGTTTAAAAAAGTAATATGAGTAGATACCACAAAGTAATAGTCGGAACAGTAAATTTCATGAAATTACAATGGTTTCACGACAACAAACCTATTCTCGTTATTCCATGACGACCCCTTTTAGTTATTACAAAAGACACACTCTGTATATGAGAAAATATCGTCTTTTAACGAACCACACGATATATTGGAGGTTCCATAGCCGTATTATATCAAGCTGTATCTATAGAAAATACCATTCAATTCCAACTACAAATAATATTATCGAACAGATTTCGTGACATACTCGCAGTTCTTTGTCTTGGTCTTATCTACTAAAGTATCTAAAGCTCGAAGAGAATTTTTTTTCCGTTTCCCCTCGTTCGTAGGCGAGATCCTAACAGAAAACAGGGGTAAGCACTAAATCACCGGACATGCAAGTGGACAGTCTTATCGGTGACATAAAGGACAATATGGCGTAGCTCGCGTGCCACAGTTAGATTGCGTGTCGTCTTGGATTTTCCTCCGAAAACCTTTTGCGAAAAGCTCGACCGTTATGCTTTTCATGCCGCGTCGCATGAAGAGAACACAACAGCACGGACTCTAATGTGTGTTTTATGACGACCAACGTTTGTCCTTTCCAGTATTCAATTTCTGGGATTGGGGTCGTTGTTTTAATGAAAAATCACTGCGCTGTATACAAATTATAATGCGGCTTTTATTGTCACTCGGTCTTCAAACTTCAGGTAATCGATTTTGAGGGCTTCGTATAATTTTAGAATAAGTCCATGCTATATTGTAATACTACCAAAACTGCTATCTACGGATATCAGTAAAACTTTGTGCCATGCATACGTCTCAAGTGAATCTAGAAAGAATAAAATTCCATTTAATAAACAATTAAAATACCTAATTAAATTAAAATCACAAAACTTTTTGAAATCACGTAAAATACCATGTCGTATATTAAATTTATCCAACTTTTTCTATTTTCAATTGATACTTACAAAGAAACATTCTTCCAAATAATTCTCAATTTATTGAGTGAAATTTATTCAGATAAAATTTTCATATATGCATAGTTATTTTCCAACTAGTTTTAAGCTGATCTAAAAAATCATTTGGCTAGAACAAAAATTTATAACAGTTGGCCCAGTTTTTACAGCCTTATATCAAAAATTAGGCCAAGTCTTATAAAAATTTTCCTTGCCAAATATTTTTTAGATCAGCTTAAAATTAGTTGGAAAATAACTATGTATATATAAAAATGTTATCTGAATAAATTTCAGTCAATAAATTGAGAATAATTTGGAAGAATGTTTCTTTGTAAGTATCAATTGAAAATAGGAAAAGGGAGATAAATTTAATATACGACATGGTATTTTACGTGATTTCAAAAATTTTTGTGATTTTAATTTAATTAGGTATTTTAATTGTTTATTAAATGAAATTTTAATCTTTCTAGAGTCACTTGAGACGTGTACATGGCGCAAAGTTTTACTGATATCCGTAGATAGCAGTTTTGGTAGTATTTCAATTATTTTTGTAGTTTAATCTTTTAATTCGTTCTATTGTTCATTTAGTTTCATTTCTTCAACGTGTGACAAGATTATAGTTTTTAATCGACTATCTACAAAATATATTCTTCACCTGTTTAAATATTGTTTAATCAAACTATATAAAGTGTGACCAGCCTTTTTTTCTAGCAAATTTAAAGTGTATTTTTCAGATTTTTGTATGAACATTTTAGTGTGGTCTCCTCCACCCCTCTAAGCCAACACAGTCCTCACAAACAATTTTTAGTTTGCTAACATGGAGTCATTATTTCCTTAAATTACTGACTGCCATCCAGCAAACTGATCGTTCTCTTTTTTTTTTATTCACATGAATCTACGTTGTCTGCTAAAACTCAGTTATTGATAATCTGGCAAGTATGAACTTTTTTTACTGCTGTATATCGATTCTTCATGAATGTTAATTTCAAGATAAATTAATGTGTCAATAAATGTACAATATAATCAATTTAAAAAAAAACTTTTTTTATGAATATTTATTCTATAGAGCTATGCATGAAATCTTAAGCTCTATTTTTTCAACAAGCCATCTTTGCTTTGTGATTGTCTCGTCATCAATCATTGTTCATGATGAGGATTTATAATCTTTCATCATACTGTAACAATGACTCTCAGATTTGTGATTGCCTTCATGAAATATGGCACTTGTCGGCGTAAATCTGTTTTTGCAAATCGATATTCACTTACCATTTGGTGTAAACATCTTCTCTCGTTCACAATTTTTTTCTTATGATGATCCTACCCTCGTCGTTAAGTTTCCCTCTTCTTTATTGTCTTAATGTCAGAATAAAAGCGCTGAATTCATCTTTTGAAAACTTTCATTTAATTAATCCGTCGACACCAGCGCCATCTCAGTACCTTACATGTTTTAAACTACTTTATAGCAATTCATGTTTAATGAACTCAGCCTTTCATTGTAGTAAATCTCTATTCTATGGAAGTTCATATTGCGCCTGTATGTTTTTTCTCGCACATTTTCATGGCTAAACTGATACCCTAAACATACATATATCTTCCATGTTTAGTGTGCCGCGATATCTGACGGAAACCATGCGCATTCTCATTACGTGATCACCAAGTGTGATCAGTAGTTGAGCACTTGTCGAAAATTAGTGGAAATTACAAGTAGGGCAAGTTCAGTTTGCCCAAAAATGACGTCACAAAACTTGGCGAGGGCATGCTAGTTCACTTGAATCGAACATCCATTCAACTGCGTGTGCAGTGTTTCAAACCCAACTTTCGGTCAAAAAGCGGAAAACAAGCAAGGAGAAAGACACCATATGAACATGAACAGCAGCATGGGAAATACATATTTTATAATAAATGAAACATACAAATTAACTCTTTGAGTAGAGAGAAAAAACTTTAATAAAAATGTAGAAATGTCATTCAACGAAAAATGGTACATTTTCATCTTTATCTGAATATTTCCTATCATATTAGTAAAATCGAGTATCTTGATTTTTTCTTCAGGACTTATCAGAAACATTTCTTCATACGAACTATAGAATCCGAAGATGAAAGTAATTCGGTTAGCATTGCTTATTCGAATACTTTTGTATTTGGCGCCACTTAAAACTGAACTAACAGGACTACACCGTCTTTCATTTCAGGGCAAATAATACTGAACTGAAGGCGCACTCCTACAGTGCCGCTTGTAAATCGAACACGTGAAACTCTGACAACAATAATCGAACACAATTTTTGAACTGAGTGCGTACTCAGTTCAGCCGGAGCTGGTAAATCGAAAACACGGGCGGGTTGTATCGCAATTGGTTAACTCACTGGTTACGAAACAAATGGTTAACTTTTAACCAGTTGTTGAGTTGCCGCGCAGATAGTTAGTTGCTGGTCACGTAACTGAAAGTGTTGTGGTGTTGGTAGAACTGTTACCTAACTTCATGTTGTACTTTGACGTTGTTTGTCGATCGTGATTGATGTTATATCGTGATATTAGCATACTTTTTAAAATTCAACCTAAATATAAATTGAGTTATTTAGTTTTTGTTGATAATTATTATTATTAAGTTAGCTTACATTAGATTTATTTATTAATAATTAGTATTTAGCATATTTTCAATCAGTTTAGAGTTTATATATTAGGGTTATTTTATTGTTATGTCTCAAATTATGGGCAAGTATAATGCAATACTAGTTTCCACAAATCTTATTTGTAAATATTTTCTAGATAGCAAGAGAAATCGGGAAACCAACTTTTCTGCAAAAGAGGAAAGGGAGCTAGTTTCTTTGGTAAAGGAATATTCAAATGTAATTGAAAATAAGCAAAAGGATAGCGATGCCAATAAAAAGAAGTATCTGGTGTGGCTCCATTTAACAAAGGAATTTAACAGTAATTGCGGAGACAATTTTCGATCAACGGAGTCGTTGAAAAATAAATATTTAAATTTGAAAAAAATGCAAAGAAAACATTTGCCGAAGAAAAAAAATACCAATATGGTACTGGAGGTGGGCCATCCATACATATTGTAGATGGTCCCATTGAATCTGGTATAAAAGAGATAATTGGATCCCGAATGACTGGATTTGACACCATTTGTGATGGTGATGTACCTGGTAAGTAGTACTGTGAACACTAGAAAATTTTGGACTCCTTATTAGGTCACTATTACTTGCTTTGTACTTTACTTATGAAGGATAATTATTATAATTACTACTTATATATCCAGCTTGAAGAACCATATTTAAACAGAAATGTATTTTCTAGATTTTGTTATTGAAGAAATTGCTGACAATACAGTTGACCTTTCTGAAGACATTATTGGAATGGGAGACAATGTAGGAAATTGTTCTGGCTCAAATAATTTCACAAATGAGAATTCTTCATATTCAAATGATTGGGCCAAAGCATCTGTTGAAAATTTAAGAACACCTATTTCGAAAAAACTTCAGGTTAATGAAAGCAGTGGAACAAGGATAAGAGGTAGGTTGTGAATTATGTTTTATAATAGAAATGTTTTGTTTTAGACAATTGTTTGAAAACAAACTTGTCAGACTGGGCTGAAGCCAAAGAAGACAGTGCTACAACACTAAAACTTTGTTTACTTGAAGAGCACAAACAGAAGTTAAGCCATAATATAAAGAAACATGAATTAGAAATGGAGCAATCCAGAGAAAAACATGAACTAGAAATTAAATTCAGAAAAGAAGAACATGAAATTAAAATGTCAATTTTAAAATTGGAAGAGAAAAAATTATTACAAAATTAGAAATAATAAGTTTTATTTAAGGACCTACACAATCTTTTTGATATTTGTCTGGTAAATAACCATGACGAGAGGCAAATACTTCAATAAAGCTATTGTTAAAGAATAAAGGGATTGAAATGTACTAACTAGTATTCTAACAAAAAAATAGGTTCGTATATAAATAAAAATACATAGATATACAAAGATTATTAGCAGATAAAGAATAAAAATGGAAACTCTAAAACAAACCAATAAAAAACACTATATAAACAATTATTCACAACAAATTTTCAATATACAGCTAAAAAATTAACTTAAATTCTGCTTTTGTAAATTGATAGTTGAAAAAATATATTATTCATATTACCAGTAATTGTGTAAAACTATAAACATTTGTAGAGATCGATACAAAAAACATTCAAAGATAATATTACATAATAATTTAAAGAAATCTATAATCCTTGAAAATATTGATGTATTAAATTGTATCTAGTTGCGTTGTTGTTGTAAAACCTAGGGATGTCTGGCACTACTTGAAAATTCATGTTATTTGTCTCCTGAATTGCCATTTCTATTGCTGGATCAACTGGAAGAACTGGATTTCCTCTTTGGCATGCTATATTGTGCAATATGGTGCAAGCAACTACAATTTCCTGTACTTTATTAACATTGAGGCGAATACCTATCGCCAGGACCGGAAACCGTCGTTTTAAAACACCAAAACACGTTTCTATAGGATTCCTTGTCCTTATCTGGCTCTCATTGAAAAGTAGTTCTGCTGGGAGCACAGAATTTATTAGAGGAGAAACTCAGTAATTTCTAACACCGTAGCCACTATCACCAACAAGTAGAGCATTACCAAAGGTACCATTTTCAAACCTTGGTCTTAATCTGGAGTTATTGAATATTGTAGAATCATGAGCAGATCCCGGCCAACGACAAACAATGTCTTGAATAACAAGATCAGGTCTACAAACGACTTGAACATTAAATTAAAAATATCCTTTCCGATTCCTGAAAATTTCAGCATTGTTACCTCCTGGTGACTGTATTCTGATGTGTGTACAGTCAATAGCGCCAATACACCGAGGAAATCGGCTGATGGCATAGAACTACTGCTTAACAATTTCAAGTTCATCTTGAGTTTCAGGCATTTTAATCAACTCTCTGTGCAGTTGTGCAACGCTAGATACAACCTTATAAATTGCACGGCTGTCTGTAGATTTATCAATACCTGCAAAGTCTCCCACAACTTGCAAAATAGATCCTGTAGCCAAATACCTCAATGTCACTAACATTATCTCTTCAGCACTCAATGATGTGGTTCTAAAAAATAATTTAATATTATGAACTGTGATTGTTGAAAATATTTCAACTTACTCATTTTGAGTGCAGGAAATCGTGTCTCTAGTTTCTTTAGATAGTCTAAATCTTGCAGCAAACTCTCCATTGTTCCATTTTACAAAATGGTTTTCTCTTATTCTAAAATTTCTTGGAGCCCTTGGAAATAGTACCAATTCAATTAGCTCCACAAAGTCTTCATCGTCAGTTAATTCCAAGTCTCTCAAATTGTCTCTTTGAATATTCATCGTACGTCTAAACAATTTATTTACTTTGAGGTCTATTTAAAAATTTCATCCAATACAGAATTCTAGAGACGGTAACTGCATAACCCCACAAAATCCCCACTCTCTAAACAAATGTCAATACATCAAACTACACAAAACGCTAATAAAATAACCGTTCTGTGACAAAACATGAAGTTAACCAGCAGATATCAAGTAGTTAGAAAACCTACTCTTAACCAACGTATAACCACTTGTTAGCGGGCGATACAACGACTTACCACGTTGTAAACAGTGGTTAGCGTTAATCAAATGGTAACCAACTGCGATACAACCTGCATGGGCGGATTTGAAGCGGACTCAATTTGGCAGCGCAATACGATCGTTTCAGCGTACTGGATCCAGACGAATTCTGTTTATTCCGTTTCAGCGTGGACATTTTGTTTACAAATAGAGCATAGTTGAAAGTTGATTAATTTTGTATTTTTTATTGTGTCTTCAGTTGAATACTTACCTAATTCGGCAATCAAATTATCGAAATGTTCTTCATGGAGAAGATCTCCCATCAAGCACAATCTAGTAAAGTTACATTTAATTCATCAATTGCAAAAATAAATAACAGTGATTAGTAGAAGAAAGAGATTAAATAATATAAGTAGTTATCGAACAATTATTTAAAGAATATGGATCAATAATAGTAATATCAATACTTTTCGAAGAGTTCATAATACAATTATTTATTGAATTCACCTAGAAAACCACAACTAAAATGAAAAACCTTCTCTTCAATTTTGAAACGACTATTCAGAATTCTATTTTTGAAATATAATTATTAAACTATACATCAAAAATACCAGAAATTTAAATATTTCACACTTTAAAACCCCAAACTTGTTAATATTGTTACAAAAATTTTTATAAACAACAAAATATACGTTATTTAATAATGTAAACAGTTATCGAACAATTACTTGAAGAATAAGGATCAATAATGGTAATAAAATAACTTTCCGAAGACTTCATAATACAATTATTTATTGATTTCACCTAGAAAACCACAACTAAAATGGAGAACCTTCTCTTCAATTTTGAAAAACTAATCAGATTTCTATTTTAGAAATATAACTATCAAACTATACATCAAAAAAAATTTAAAATACTGGAAGATGAAATTTGATACCGACAACCCAGAAATTTACATATTTCACATTTAAAAGCACCAAACTTGTTAATATTGTTACAAAAAAATTCTATAAAAAACAAAATATACGTTATTTAATAAATAATTATAACAATGGAACAATTTTGGATTCTGTGTTACTCAATCTTTGTATAAATGAATTGATTTCAGTGAGCAGTACTGGATATATAATTAGAGTCGCATACGATACAGCCATTATTTATGAAATAGATAAATGGTATGATTTGAAATAGTTGAAAATGATCTAAGATTAATTAAGGATTGGTTTCATCATAAATTACTTACTCTAAATTTTAATAAAATATATTTGCCATTTCTTAATTGTAGACAATAAGAATAGCTTCACATATTTTTTATAGAAAAAAACTAGGGATTATGCTTTATAAATTTAAGTGTTTAAAAAAATATATGTAGCATGTATCATGTCAATACTTGCAGATATTGTATTACGGTCTAGTGGAAAGCCATCTCAGGTATGGCCTATTGTCTTGGGGATGTGCTTCCAGAGCAATTATAGGTCCCTTAGAGATTATACAAACAAGCTTTATTCAGATTATTATGTCTAGTTATAGCATGTGCCCTAGTGACGCACTGTATAATATACACAAAATCTTTGACTTAAAGAAATTATGTTTTCTGTGTTCATCTGTAAAATATCATACTATGAAAAATAAAATTAATTACCTGCACATACATATGAATCCAAAAATAAACACTTATATGAAGTTCCTATGATGACGAAATCTTTATGTCAAATTCTTCCTATTAACACAACCAAAAGTATTGTGAAATTAATGTTACGAAACAGCACACTGGTATAGTCCCCAAATCCGACTCTGTCTAAGCCAGGTATAAAAGTTAAAATTATGGCGGATACGCAGTTTGTTTTATATAACTGTTTACTACTATCTTATGTAAACATTGTTTTTGTGACCAGACTTATCTAGAAAAGGCCAGAACCAATTGTTTTTGTGTGTGTAAGCCGCAGTCCGGATTTTTCTAGTAAAAAAGGATTTCTTATAAATAAAAGACCGATCATCGGATGAGTTAGTTGATAATTTGATATCGTAAGATAAACAAGTAAATAAGTGAATATAAATTAGTGAACTGTTTATATAAATTAGTTTAAGTGAATATACTGTGTATATAATTAGTGAATAGTGTAGTGAATAAATAAATTAAGTAAGTGAACCTACCGTGTGTTTAAAGTTTATCCCCCCGTTTACTGTTTAAATAAATTAGAAAAACATTACATTGGTGTCAGAAGTGGGATAATATAAATAAATATCTACGTAAAATGGCCAAGACACTAAGGGACTTGAAAGTGACTGAGTTGAGAGCAGAATTGGAAGATCGTGAGTTGGAAACGTCCGGTAAGAAAAGTGAATTAGTAGAAAGACTTAAAAGTGGGTTCCGAGGAGGTATTCCTTCATCCATATGAAGGCAGCGCGGTGTTGGCAGCTGTACAGGAAGATAACGTTCTAACTGCACGAAGCGAAACCATGATAGTAGCACGGCCATAGGGAATCTTGGAGGACCGGTGATGATGGAGCCAAGGAACCACGACGAAGAAGTTGGTAAAGGAGTACTAATTGGAAAAGGATTAGTTACGTCGGCGAAAGAGATTCCAGTACGTGTGATAAACGTGAACGATTACCCAATTACAATCAAGAAGGAAACCAAGATTGGATCCTGACTACCAGTGACGTCTATAGTTCGTCAAACAACGACCACTGACAATTCTAATGCCAGATTCGAACAAATGTTATCAGTAGCCGGTCAATCTCTGGATCGAGCTGAAAAAAAGAGAATGAGAGAATTTCTCTTGCAGTATCGAGACTTATTCGTACCAAAAGGAGGAAAGACTGGCAGAACATCAGCCGTCAAACACAAAATCCATACTGGTAATGATAAGCCAATTAGACAATCAGCTCGAAGACTTCCACGAGCGAAGAGAGAGGGAGCTGAAAGAATAATTCGAGAGATGGCAGAAGAAAAAGTAATGGAACCATCTACTAGTCCATGGGTGTCTCCAGTAGTGCTCGTCAAGAAAAAGGATGGAACTACGAGATTCTGCGTGGATTATCGCCAGCTTAACAACGTGACGAAGAAAGACAGCTATCACCTGCCTCGAATTGACGATACGCTTGACACTTTGGCCGACAGCAAACTGTTTTCCACCTTGGACCTGAAGTCTGGTTATTGGCAAGTGGAAATGGACCCAGAAGATAAAGAGAAGACTGCTTTTACCACCGGATCTGGATTATGGCAATTCAACGTCATGCCATTCGGGCTCTGTAATGGGCGTGCGACATTTGAAAGACTTATGGAAAATATCTTGAGAGGGTTGTCTTGGAAGACATGCCTGGTCTATTTGGACGACTAGTACTGGGGAAGACATTTAACGAACATCTGGAGAATATGGAAGACGTATTCAAACGACTCGAAGCTGCCTAGCTCATGTTAAACCCGAGTGAGCAATGAAGGAGTGGCGGTGGATCCAGAGAAAATTGCTTCCATTCAGAAATGGCCGCAACCAACCGACAAACATGAAATTAGGAGTTTCCTTGGACTTTGCACGTATTATAGAAGATTTATCAGGAAGTTTGGAGATATTGCCAAGCCTCTAACGCGGCTCACAGAAGAAGCAAGAGCTTTACAATGGGACGAAGACTGTCAAACGGCTTTTGAAACCTTGAAGAGGCATTTAATCTCGGCGCCGATATTAGGATATTCATTACCAGAGGGAGACTTTATTCGTGACACTGACGCAAGCAACGTAGGAATTGGTGGAGTGCTCTCACTGATCCAAGGAGGGCAAAAAAGAGTACTGGGATATTTCAGTAAAGTCCTCTCCAAACCAGAACGAAACTACTGCGTCACAAGAAGAGAACTTTTGGCAGTAGTGAAGTCCCTGGAACACTTTTACCAGTATCTCTATGGTAGGAAGTTTTTAATCCGGGCTGATCATGCAGCACTTAAGTGGTTGTTGCAGTTCAAGAATCCCGAGGGCCAGATCGCTAGATGGATTGAACGACTTCAAGAATACGATTTCAACATCGAACATCGAGCTGGTGTGAGTCACCGAAATGCCGACTCCCTGTCCAGACGGCCGTGCCCAACAGACTGCTCCCACTGCAACAAGGTGGAATCTAGGGAAGCTGCAGTTTCAAGAACTACTGTAGTCAACGAGGAATGGTCACCCACCATGATCAGAGAAGATCAGTAGAATGATCCTCACCTGAAGATGATCCGGCAATGAGAGGAAGAAAATCGGCGACCTACCTGGCAAGAAGTGTCCAGATTTTCACCGACACTCAAGGCATATTGGGCTCAGTGGGAGTCCTTGTCCTGGAAGAAGGGCTGTTGAAAAAATTCCTTGAAAACGATGATGGTTCTGGGACGAGGAGACAGCTAGTTATCCCGAGAACAAGAGTAGCTAAGGTACTAAAGAAGTTACACGTCAGTCCATCGGGAGGTCATCTGGGAGTGAAGAAAACCCTTCAGCGAGTCCGTGAAAGGTTTTATTGGATGAACAGCTCCGACAATGTGAAGGACTGGTGTAAGAAATGTACGACTTGTGCTACGAGTAATGGACCACATCGCAAGAGAAAGGCACCCATGAAACAGTACAATGTTGGAAGCCCTTTCGAAAGGATTGCTTTAGACATCGCTGGACCATTTCCGACAACAGAAAATGGTAGCAAATACATACTGGTTATAATGGATTATTTCACAAAATGGGTGGAAATTTACGCTATTCCCAACCAAGAGGCCACAACTGTCGCGGATGTATTGGTGAAGGAATTTATCAGCCGATATGGAGTGCCCTTGGAAGTCCACAGTGACCAGGGAAGAAATTTTGAAAGCCATCTATTCCAGGAGATTTGCGAGAAGCCTGGAATGAAGAAGACCAGGACAACAGCATTACATCCACAGTCAGATGGAATGGTCGAGAGACTGAACAGGACTATTGGAAAATACCTGTCGGAAGTTGTATCCAGCCATCAGAGAGATTGGGACCAGTATCTTTCCCTATTCGCATTGGCTTATCGATCTGCCGTCAATGAGTCCACGGGTGAAACACCTGCGAAAATCCTGTTTGGACGTGAAATGAGGCTTCCTTGTGACCCGGAATTTGGCTGTCGGCCTGGAGAAGGTCTAGCAGGCGAAGACTACGTGATCGAATTGAGAAGAAGGTTGGACGACATTCATGAATTAGTTCGAACGAATCTTCAAGTTGCCAGCGACAGAATGAAAAGTCGGTACGACACGCAGGCCACAGAAGGCGGTTTCAAAGAAGGGGACAAAGTATGGTTACACAACCCGACGAGGAGAAAAGGATTTTTTCCAAAATTACAAAAATCCTGGGAAGGTCCATACTTAATCAAGAAAAGGATCAATGACGTTATATATCGCATAAGCAAGATCCCCAACGGAAAACCAAAAGTAGTTCACCAAAACCGACTAGTCCCATTCGAAGGAGACCATGACCTAGAGGAAGGAGTAAATCTTATTCAAGATGTTTCTGACCCTACCTTCGATGAATTTATGGGCGCGTATGGAGGTACCGGGAAAGCTAGATATGCAGTCACTTCGGAACAACAACAAGATTTGTTCACTCTCCCGGAAGACTATTCACTGGCATACAATATCCCCGCGCGTATCAAGAATGCACGAGGGTTGGCAACTGTCTTTCGAAAGAAGTTCGGGCAATTAGGAAAACTTGAAGACCAGATTTCAGCCCCTGGCGAGACACTGAAACTGAAACATAATTCGCGGTACGTCTTCTACGTGGTAACTAAAGATGAATTCAAAGATCGATCTACCTACCGCGATGTGTGGGAAGCACTTCGAAACCTCCGAGACCATGTGTTGGAATCCAGCGTGAAGAAACTGACTATGCCTAAGATAGCGAGTAACCAGTTGGATTGGCGAATCATCAGGAACATGGTAGAGATTATCTTTCAAGATACCGGTGCAGCTACAACCCCCGTTATCAGTGTCCGATGAAGACGGTGCCCTGCTATTTCCACAAGATCGGAAAGTGTAGGAATGGGGCCAGTTGCCGATTCAAACATCCAGTCTCGGCTACACAAAAGTTCCAGGAGGAACTTCCATTTAAGGAGGGGGCAATGTTACGAAACACCACACTGGTATAGTCCCTAAATCCGACTCTGTCTAAGCCAGGTATAAAAGTTAACATTATGGTGGATACCCAGGTTTTTTATATAACTGTTTACGACTATCTTATGTAAACGTTGTTTTTGTGACCAGACTTATCTAGAAAAGGCCAGAACTAATTGTTTTTGTGTGTGTAAGCCGCAGTCCGGATTTTTATAGTAAAAAAGGCTTTTATATAAATAAAGGACCGATCAGCGGATGAGTTAGTTGATAATTTGACATCGTAAGATAAACAAGTAGATGAGTAAATATAAATTAGTGAACTGTTTATATAAATTAGTTTAAGTGAATATAATGTGTATATAATTAGTGAATAGTGTAGTGAATAAATAAATTAAGTAAGTGAACCTACCGTGTGTTTAGTTTATCCCACCCGTTTACTGTTTAAATAAATTAGAAAAACATTACATTAATATCTGAAATATCTCTTCATTATCTGCAATGTCTATCCACTTCATAGATTTTGTGTATAATTATAGTGTTTTCTTATTTACCGAAACAGATGTTGAGGTAAATTCGTTCATCTCTGGCATGCATTTTTTAGTATTTATAATTAACAAATTGGCTTTCATAAGTTGTTCGGGATACTAATGTTCAATTTGGGTTTAATACTACTGATTAACTGATTGTAGAAATTCATTTTTATAGGAGAAATTGATAATATTTGAAAAACTTATTTGAATTTGACGTTACAAAATGGCAAATGATATTTGTGTTGTGACGTCAACTGACGCTGTTGTGAGGACGATACACGGTGCTCGAGAATGTCATTTTTGAGAACTATTCGCAAATAGAGCATTCACAGGCTTGCGTATGCATGACGTTGGGAATGACGTCAAGAATAACGCCCCGATTCCAAATTCAGGACATCAGTGCGGATGAAACTCAATCATCGACCACCACACCTGCAAGAAATGAATCACCGGTAGCGACATTGATTCTCTTTCCGAAATATTGAAACCACACATGACCAACGTTCAACTTTTGAAATATTTTTACAAAAGTTACAACTTTTATTTTTTAGAACTGGATATATTTTTAATAAATACATGGAAAATTATCATTGAAGCTGCAAATAGGAGATCACATATGAATTATATGTCAAATGTGTGCATACTTTGCCCGTAGATAATATACTCTTTAACTAATTAAAAAAAATAGAATTGCGGGGAGAGGAAAAAGACGAAATTTTCGGTATAAGAGTGTCTGTCGTCTAGCGCAAAAATATATTGAAGAGGGCGGAGTCGAGACGTGACATGGCGCGAGTGACGAGCAGTAACTCTTGATAAAAATTATTTTCAACTAAATATTGAAAACTATGAAATTTTATTTAGACCACAATAATCCACAATATTCCCTGGAAAGTTGATTACTGCATATAAGATGAATATACTTAAATTAAAAGTAAAAAATTTGGCAATTTCTCATGGTTTTTAAAAGTCTGCGGACGAAAAATAGTCGATTTCTCATTCAGAAATTAGTACGTAAAATGTCATCTTACGTAGAAGTCGACGAAAAAATATATTATTCAAGTCCCCGAGATGAAATATATTTGGTAACTAATGTTGGTAATACAAATTATTTAATAGTCTTAGAAACAGTATAGTATCCTACTCGCGAGTAATGGCCATTACTCAATTAGATGATTACGCTATTCCCCTCAGGTTCGTAGACATTATTAACATGTGTTATTTTTCTTTCCAAAAAGTTTTGTATTTTTCTAAAAGAAAATCACAAAATTCTTTTGCGTAACTTAAGTTAATGATTGGCTCATATATTTTTGTTCAGCATAACAATTTTTGTTTATATAAAACACATTTCCACTGTGTGCCGAAATTGAAAAACGCGACTTGAAATTTGGCGAACATTTTTTTACTTTATTAATTATTTAACAAAATAAAAATTTTCTATGTTATGATTGATTTCCAATAAACTGCCATTTTGGCATATTTCGGGCGGTAAACATGTCAATGTGGGAAAAAACAAAGTGCCATTTTTTGAATTTTACCGAGCAGAAAAGCGAAGGTATAAAAAAAGTGTAATAGACAGTATCCACTAAAATACTTAAAAATTCTATTGTAAGCTTGTAGTTTTAAAATTCAATTATTTAAGACTTACACACCCCGAACCGATCCTAAATTATGGCCACCTTAAATTTAGTATCTAACGTTTCGAACATACACAAAAAAATGACACAGCTTTCGACTCGCACATCTGCCTTCTGTTATTTAGCAAACCCTATAATTAACAAGAGCGCGTTTATAAAAGAAAATCAGACTTCAATCTAACCATTTCCTTTTCAATAAACGGTTCCCTACGTACGCTCCTTTACAATACAGTAGTGCACGTCGTCTCTTCCGGAATCATGACAGTCCTATTTCCGTTCTAGTTCCTCTAGTGTCTGTTTCTAAGTTCGTTTTTTTTCTTTACAACAGACCCTAATAATCGTACTCCATTTATATAAACATTGTTTTCGAGTTCGTTATATTGTTTAATAATTGTTAGTTTTTTCACACGCAAGTCATAAAATTGGTTATACAGGATGATATTTCTTCCTAATTAACAGTAATTATCGTCTCAAATATATTTATTAATAACATTCAAACGAAAACTAAACCGGCTCTGGTTTTTTATAAATCAATCCCGACTAAAAGACAATCCGCAACTACCGGTTTCTTATCAAGCAATCCAAGCGATCTTCTTCATCATTCTCAAGTTTCCACTATATTTCCTGCCCGTGATTAATTCGTATTATTTTTCAAAACTCATTTACTTGTCTCTCCGTAACATCTCTCAAAGAACATCCTGTCTTATGTTTGGGTCATCTCTTTTATTTCGTTTTGTCTACAGACAAGAAAGAATATACGCCGTCTCAGATTGTAAAGGTGATCGGGCGGATGTTGTTTAAACATTTACCTAGTGTGTTTGAAAAAGTAAAATTGTAGTTTAAATTCACCCTGTATACATATCCAGTAACCTGGTAGAACCTGAGTTAAAAGTCGATTTTAATTCGATAAAAAGGAAAGTAATATGGGAATGTAAAATGTAAGGAAGAATAGAAACACAAATTAGAAGACACAGCTAAGGAAAAATCACATTCGAAATAAAACTAGAGAAATTGATAAAAAAAGAAAGGTGAAGTACCTAGAAAGACATGGCTAGAGCAAGTAGATTGAAAAAGGAGAATGAAAGGAAAAACTAGCAACCGACCAGATTGAATGATAAAATAATGAAAAGAAACATAATAGTATAATTAGATAGATAGATTTATATATCTTCTATTGCTCACGTAGCAGCTATAAGTCAGAACGTTCTTAGAAATCTCGATGATTTCTAAGCTTAACAACAATCGATGGTAGTTTGATTTGAAACTGTCCATGTTGTAAGAAATTACCACATATAAGAACTTAACTGAATTAATGAGAAATTTTTTTGAAACAGGATCAGTTACCAATAAAAACATCAACCACAATAAGTAGTTAACAACGAGGCCATGATGGTCGCTTTTCTCGAAAATGTGCCTGTGGATAACCAACTACAAAGTTGTCACCAAAAAACAAACCAAGGAAACAGGAAAATATATTTTTATCCTACACTGTAAGAAAGTTGAATTTTACCGGCTTTATGGAGACGAGAACGTTGCCTTTTCCACGGATAGCCGAGAAAATAAATTTTAGATTTTCACGCTAGGTGGCGACCCAATTGACATAGGTCAAATAAACATTAGCAATTTGATTGATATTCCACTTAAAATTGCATAACCGATTTCAGTCACATTAAGTAGTCTAAAGAAATAAAAGGGATTTGCTTAAAATAAACAATGCCGCTAAACGTCAATATAAAAATAAATTATTGTTAGCAGTTGTCGACGTTGCTATGTATTTTGAACGCACCATATATTGTGAACATACCCTTAGTTTAGGTTGACAATAAGATGATGTAATTTTTTGAATTGAAAGTATCTTGTCGTTGATTTTATAAATTCTAATAAATTTGAGTTAGCAGTTGAGTAGATGTGTATTGATTCCTCGTCGAATACACAACAGACGTCTACAAATTCATTCAATCATGAGTTGTCATATTTGATGTTTGTCTGAAGTTAACTTATCAGTTAACCAGCGTAGCGTCAGTTAACGTTAAAGATTGTTCAAATAATAAAATAAATGTCGATGGAATAAAACAATATAGTCTGTTTAAATCTTCATTTATTTGAATTTAAACTTGTTGACGCGTTTCACTAACACAGTAGCTTTGTCAAAACGAATGAAGGTAAAATATAAAAATGTCTTAATATAAGATAAAAAAACAGACTTTAGAACAAGTATTCCCTTCAGATGAAAATAATGAATAATTTAAAAGCTTAACATACTTTGGAACACCATCCTTAAAAATTAAATCATTTTTAGAAACTTTAGACATGAATATTTCCTTTAAAACTGATCACAATTTATCCAAATTCATTAAAAATAATAAATCTAAATCTTCAAAATTAAACAAATCAGGAGTTTATAAATTAAAATGTGGTAATGACAATTGTGATAAAATTTATATCGGTAGAACTTTTGGAAATTTTAAAACTAGAATTTCGGAACACAAACGTAGCTATGACAACAAAAAATTAGATTCTAACTATTCAAATCATTTATTAGAAAACCAACACATTTTCGACCGAAATTTTGAAATTCTCCATGTAGTCGGTAAATCCTTTAGTTTAAATTTACTAGAGGCCCTAGAGATTACCAAAAATAAATATTCAGGTAATCTCCTTAACGACCAAATAGATATCAATCAGTCTCCTTTATTGAACCTCTTTACCTAGAAGATAGCATAGGAATGTTTGTAGTGAATGAATTTCCAGGTAATTTCTTTCAATACCATTGTTAACCTTAGTAAATAGATTTAGCACTGTATATATTAAGACATTTTTATATTTTACCCTCATTCGTTTTGACAAAGCTACTGTGTTAGTGAAACGCGTCAACAAGTTTAAATTGAACAATAGTTCAAATAAATGAAGATTTAAACAAACTATATTGTTTTATTTCATCGTTCAGTATGGATCTTCATCAAGTAAAAGCCTCATCTATTCAAAATAAATGTCACTAGAAAACTGTTCAACACTAACGACATGGCCGCATCCTCAACTATGACCAACACACCTAATGAATCTACTAATACTGCTGAAATTATTCCTTTAATAGAAAATATAATAGGCACAGGAGCAACAACTTCAACTACTTACTTCCCTTTTTGAGCAAGTTCAGTTATCAAATTTATTCAAGCGAGGTATTTCTTTTATTAAATGTACTATAAGTAATGCAATTTTCATTATCACTGTAAAAAATAATGTCTCACAGTATTGAATTATATATTATGAACTAAAATTTTTGTACAAAAAATATTACCAACAATTATTGTGTAGGATAAAAAGTTATGTGTAAAACACGGCAATAAAGTGCCTTTTCGGGCCTCAAGAAGTGGCCAGGCTCGGCTCCACCTCGCCTGTTGATATCTTCTTTCGGCATGAAAAATACCACTATTTCGGCAACCCTCCGGGATGTACCCACTTCCCGGGCGCTTTTCCTTTTAGGAAGTAGCATTTCCCGGCTTAGTCCGGGAAGTACATACTTCCCGGCCTAGGCTGGAAAGATTCAGTCGTTGCCATAGCAACGAAATAAGGGCTGACAGTTCATATGAAATTAGTTTTCAGAAGTTTGCATGTTTTTTGAGAGCAATAAAATATGGAAAGCAGCGATAGTGACTTTGAAAATGTGCCCTGGGAAATTTCTAATATAGCAGCTACTGCTACAGCACAATTATTGCCTGAAAAATCAAAATCCAGGTACGAAAACGTTTATGAATTATTCACGAAATGGATGGATATGAAGCAATGCATGTAATTTTGGCTTATGTGGTGCGAAAATCTGAAACTGTCTAATCCTCTACTCTGTGGAACATATACTCTATGTTGAAAAATAACATTTTAGTGAAAAAAATGTAAACATAGCCACTTTCCCAAAGGTTATCGCATTTCTCAAAAGGAAGAATGTTGGTTACAAAGCCAAGAAGCAGATCAACAATTTCATTAGGGAAGCGGATAATGAAAGATATCTAATGCTGAAGGTAATTTTGACAAAATATTACGATTGTAGGATATAAAGTATCAACTTAATTTTCAGGTAGCAACAATTATTGGGTTAGCCGGTGCGTGTAGACGACAATAACTAACAAAAATATCAATTGTTCTAATAAGCGACAAGGAAGACATGTTGATTGTGAAAATAACGGATTCCAAATACATATTGAGAGAACTTTTGCTGTAATTGGGCAAGAAAACCTGCTGTTGTATAGGTAATATTTAACTTTACGGCTATTCCATACTCCACATAACAGATTATTCGTGAATTACAAAAAATGAAAATGTTCAGCTCAGCCTGTTGGTATCCACAGTTTTGGGAGTCCCGGAATGAAAATCGAAGAATTTTAACATTTACCCAATCCTAAAAATTACACAGGCCATAGTATTCGCCGAACTTCGGCAACGTTATTTGCTGATAATGGTCGAAACATCACAAATTTGAAGAGACACGGTGGCTGGAAGTCTACCAATGTGGCTGAAGGATATATAGATAATTCACTTACAAACAAAATTAAAATTGCCAAGACCATTCAAAAATCATCAGAAGATAATCAATGTGAATCGGAAACTTTGCCTTCTTGTTCTGGCTTCAACAATTTCAATATACTGTAATGTTTTTCTTATTTATTAAAAGTTTTTATTACGGGTGGGATAAATTTAAAACACTCGGTATGGCTACCTACTAATTTATTTAAACACGTACTAACACTTAATTTATATATACTCAACTAATCACTTAAATTTAATTTATATGCACACAAACTTAATTATTAATTTATATGGACACTTTTATATTCACTTATTTACTGTTTATTTGTCAAGATCACTTTATCAACTTATAAACTAACTCCTCCGCTGATCGGTCCTTATTTATATTAATGTCTTTCTTACTAGAAAATTCCGGGCTGCGGCTTACACAGACACAAATAATTTTTCTGACCTTTTCTAGATAAGCCTGGTCACAAAAACAATGTTTAGATAAGATAGTCCCAAACAGTTATAAAAACACTGCGTATCCGCCATAATTTTAATTTTCATACCTGGCTTAGACAGAGTCGGATTTAGGGTCTATACCAGTGTGCTGTTTCGTAACATTACCCCCTCCTTAAATAGAAAATCCTCCTGGAACTTTTGTGTAGCCGAGACTGGATGTTTGAATCGGCAACTGGCCCCATTTCTACACTTTCCGATCTTATGTAAATAGCAGGGCACCGTCTTCATCGGATACTGATAACGGGGGTTGTAGCTGCAAATTAATATCTGGACACCGGTATCTCTAAAGATAATCTCTACCATGTTCCTGATAACTCGCCAATCCAACTGGTTACTCGCTATCTTAGACATAGCCAGTTTCTTCACGTTGGATTCCAACACATGGTCTCGGAGGTTTTGAAGTGCTTCCCACACATCGCGGTAGGTAGATCGATCTTGAAATTCATTTTTAGTTACCACGTAGAAGACGTACCGCGAATTATGTTTCAGTTTCAGTGTCTTGCCAGGGGCTGGAATCTGGTCTTCAAGTTTTTCTAATTGCCCGAACTTCTTTCGAAAGACGGTTGCCAACCCTCGTGCGTTCTTGATACGGGCGGGGATGTTGTATGTCAGTGAATAATCTTCCGGGAGAGCGAACAAATCTTGTTGTTGTTCCGAAGTGACACCATATCTAGCTTTCCCGGTACCTCCATACGCGCCCATAAATTCATCGAAGGTGGGGTCAGACACATCTCGAATAAGGTTTACTCCTTCCTCCAGGTCATGGTCACCTTCGAATGGTGCTAGTCGGTTTTGGTGAACTACTTTTGGTTTGCCGTTGGGGATCTTGCTTATGCGATATATAACATCATTGATCGTTTTCTTGATTGATTAAGTATGGACCTTCCCAGGATTTTTGTAATTTTGGAGAAAATCCTTTTCTCCTCGTCGGGTTGTGTAACCATACTTTGCCCCGTTCTTTAAAACCGCCTTCTGTGGCCTGCGTATCGTACCGACTTTTCATTCTGTCGCTGGCAACTTGAAGATTTGTTCGAACTAATTCATGAATATCGTCCAGCCTTCTTCTCAATTGGATCACGTAGTCTTCGCCTGCTAGATCTTCTCCAGGCCTACAGCCAAATTCCAGGTCACAAGGAAGCCTCATTTCACGTCCAAACAGGATTTTCGCCAGTGTTTCACCCGTGGACTCATTGACGGCAGATCGATAAGCCAATGCGAATAGGGAAAGATACTGGTCCCAATCTCTCTGATGGCTTGATACTACTTTGGACAGGTATTTTCCAATAGTCTTGTTCATTCTCTCGACCATTCCATCTGACTGTGGATGTAATGCTGTTGTCCTGGTCTTCTTCATTCCCAGCTTGTCGCAAATCTCCTGGAATAGATGGCTTTCAAAATTTCTTCCCTGGTCGTTGTGGACTTCCAAGGGCACTCCAAATCGGCTGATAAATTCTTTCACCAATACATCTGCTACAGTTGTAGCGTAAATTTCCACCCATTTTGTGAAATAATCCATTACAACCAGTATGTATTTGCTACCATTTTCTGTCGTCGGAAATGGTCTAGCAATATCTAAAGCAATCCTTTCGAAAGCGATTCCAACATTGTACTGTTTCATGGGTGCCTTTCTCTTGCGATGTGGTCCATTACTCGTAGCACAAGTCGTACATTTCTTACACCAGTCCCTGACATCGGCGGAGCTGTTCATCCAATAAAACCTTTCACGGACTCGCTGAAGGGTTTTCGTCACTCCCAGATGACCTCCCGATGGACTGTCGTGTAACATCTTCAGTACCTCAGCTACTCTTGTTCTCGAGATAACTAGCTGTCTCCTCATCACAGAACCATCATCGTTTTCAAGGACTCTTTTCAACAGCCCTTCTTCCAGGACAAGGGAGTCCCACTGAGCCCAATATGCCTTGAGTTTCGGTGAAAATTTTGACACTTCTTGCCAGGTAGGTCGCCGATTTTTTTCCTTCCACTGCCGAATCTTCTTTAGGCAAGGATCGTTCTCCTGATCTTCTCTGATCCTGGTGGGTGACCATTCTTCATTGACTACTGTAATTTTTGAAACTGCAACTTCCTTAGATTTCGACTCGTTGCATTGTGAATAGTCTACAGGGCATGACCGTCTAGGTAAAGAGTTGGCTTTTCGGTGATTCACATCAGCTGGATGTTCACCCCTGTCTGATTTCCCCTGTGACTGAAGTTCTTGGGTTACAGGAGTCTTGGGGCGCTTAGAGGGACTGCGTACGTGCTGTAGCTCGCCACACTTCCGTCATTTGATCTTCTTCGGCTTCCTGTCTGCCATACCTTTCAACAAGTTGACGATCTGGTCAAGTTTGTCATCGTCATCTTCTCCCTGCATGGTCCTACCTTTGTTGTACCGCGAGCCCTTCGTGGCTGCTTTGCATATAAGAGGTTCTTGGTTTGCAGGAGTCGTAGGACGCTTACACGAACTGCGTGCATGCTCTAGCTCGCCACAATTACAGCACCTGATCTTCTTCGGCTTCACGTCTACCATACCTTTCAACAGGTTGACGATCTGGTTAAGTCTGTCATCGTCACCTTTTTCCTGTATGGTCCTACCTTTGCTGTATCCCGAAGCCATCGTGGCTGCTTCATATTCAAGAGCAGCAGTCAATACATCGACCAATGTTTTAGGATGGGCTAATCGAAGCGTCTTCTCCATATCGTGGTCACATAAGCCGTCAATAAAGGCCTGGATGTCTGAACATTCCATCGTGTTCTCTGGTGCTGATGGATAAGCAAATCGAACTAGTCGGGCAATATCCATTTCATACTCTTGAAGGATTTCGTCACGCTTCCGCCTTCGATTCTTCAGCTGTAATCTGTACAACTGTTCCAAATGTTCGTGACTATATCGCATGTCCAACCTCTTCTTCAGCTGCTCGAAGTCATCCGTTTCTTCCAAAGGTATCGTCTGGAGTACATCTAAGGCATCTCCGCGAAGCGCGATGGTTAAGTTCACAGACTCAGGTAAAACTACCAATGTCTTCTAACTTAGGTAGTGTTTCTGGCTTGCAAGGTTTCGTTTGCTCGGTCTTCTTTTCTTCCGTTGGCGTGTCTTGAGTCCTTATATCTGCTATCTTTTTTTCTAACTCCTTGATTTTCTGGTCTATCGTTGTAATCTTATTCTCGATTTTCTCGTCCATCGTTTACATTTTATTCTCGATTTTCTCGTCCATCGATAACATTTTATTCTTAATTTTCTCGTCCATCGTTAACATCTTATCCTCGATTTCAGATTTTAGTGACGAAATTTCATTTTCAATGTCAGCGGCAATGTCGTTTTTCATTAATAAGATATCGGCAGATATATCGTTCTTTAAAGTAGAAATTTTCTCGTCCATGTTCTCAGAAATATTAGCAGAAATGTCGTTCTTCATAGCAGAAATCTTTTCGTCTATGTTCTCTGCCATGGCAGAAATCTTCTTGTCCATGTTCTCTTCCATGGCGGAAATCTTCTTGTCCATGTTAGCAGAAATAGACGAGATTAAGGTGGATGCCTCGTCAGTAAATAAAACGGTTTCTGGATCAAAGCCGTCATTTTCAAATCACATAGTCTCTCGGCCATTTTTACGTAGCAATTTTTTATATTACCCCACACCTGACACCAATGTAATCTTTTTCTTATTTATTAAAAGTTTTTATTACGGGTGGGATAAATTTAAAACACTCGGTATGGCTACTTACTAATTTATTCAAACACTTACTCACTAACACTTAATTTATATATACTTAACTAATCACTTAAATTTAATTTATTTGCACACAAACTTAATTATTAATTTATACGAACACTTTTATATCCACTTATTTACTCTTTATTTGTCAAGATCACTTTATCAACTTATAAACTAACTCCTCCGCTGATCGGTCCTTATTTATATTAATGCCTTTCTCACTAGAAAATTCCGGGCTGCGGCTTCCACAGACACAAATAATTTTTCTGGCCTTTTCTAGATAAGTCTGGTCACAAAAACAATGTTTGGATAAGATAGTCCCAAACAGTTATAAAAACACTGCGTATCCGCCATAATTTTAATTTTCATAACTGGCTTAGACAGAGTCGGATTTAGGGTCTATACCAGTGTGCTGTTTCGTAACAATACCAAGCATTTCATACAAATTGAATCCCTTCAATATTAGCAATTGCTCGAATTTTAATATAAATCTTAATATAAATAAGAATAGGAATACTTTTGTTAATATGTAGTATTTTCTGTTCTGTTCTTTTTAATTCAAATAAGAATTAAAATGTATAATAAAGAAATGTGACGTCTCAATGATTTGTTATTCTACACAGTTGGCGGAAAAATATTGTACGCAACACGACCGGAAATTGTTTTTCGGCCTCGCCTGCGGCTCGCCCTGGAATCTTGTCTACTCGTCCGAAAAAACAGTACTTGTTCTGGCTCTGGTGAGCCGTAAATCAATAGGGTTCATCCGTGAGATGTTCTGGATAATATTCAATCATAAAATTGGTGACTTGTTGGATTCCGGAGGCTGTATCCTGTTAACCATCTGAAATTTCCCAAAAAATGACAAAAATGTCGTACTTCAAGTACCATAGCACCCGTTGTACTGGTTCTGATAACCTGAAAATCAATATGGTTCATCTGTAAGATGTCCTGAACAATATTCAATCATAAAATTGGTGACTTGTTCCACTCCGGAGGCTGTATCGTGTTAACAAGACATGTACCGAAAAGTGGCCGACGACAACGACGACGACGACATACACTCGGGTTTTTTTTGCGCGTTGTTCTTGATGGAAAACGTGAAAATAACAAAATTTTTTTTCAAAATTCCAACTTTTTTTGGGTTAAACCAATACTTTTCTCGCATATTGCATAGGTTGGGCGGAATAGTTAATTACAACTGTATCTGTAAAAGAGGGACACATGGTGAGTGAAAACCAAACAGGCAGAAATGCCTAGGTTTATGTTTGTGTTATATGTCTTCAAATACTTATATTTTAATTATTATGCAATGAATTACTGTTATTTCAATATTGAAAGAATAAATTAATAATTCACTTCTTATTTTAGGTATTTTTGGAATTTCTTTTTGTAGGAGAATCTAAAAATGTACAGGGTGTTACATATAAAAAATAGGAGCGTGATCATAGGGAGGGGGAAATTTATAACGAGTAAATATAATTTTTTACGTATCTTTTAATTTTTTTTATAAAAGTGGTTCCTTCAGATTTATATAGGGTAGAAAGTTTTCTTCGAAACTCTGTATAGTTCTCTAGATGTGGCCAATTATTGTCGAATAGCCAAGTGTATTATTTGTTCCAAGTATTTATTAATAAAAATACATGTAGTAATGGCACATGTTTATTAATAGGCCTAACTTACCACTCTACATCGTTATATATGTTCTAACGTTAGTGCTGCCAACTCTACTCTGGAAGTGACACTGCACGAACATAAAACTATAAATATATATCATTATTATAACTATTACATCTTCCCTTTTCAGATATTGAGAACAATTCATAATCTCGTAATTTATCGGGAAGGCTAACATTACGTTTTGGACGGGTGGAGACTGAAGGTGTACTTTCAATTTCTGAACTACTATTATCATCAATTATTTGAGAGTTCATATTGCTAAATTCAAATTCAGGAGGGTTGTGTATAGGTGGAGGATTCAAAGAAGGACGGAGATGTCTCCTGTTCCTGCGATGAGTTGCATCTTCTGTCTGTACTATAAATTAACGCGGAGTGTCATGTTTTTCTACAACTTGTCCTCGTTCCCACACCTTTTCTTTATTTATAAGAATGCTTTCGCCTTCGCTTAAAGGTTTAAGTTCTTTGCTGCCTATGTCAAAGTATTTTTTTGCATTAACTTTGCCTTGTTTTTCTTTTCCTTAACATCTTCTCCAATTTTTGCATTTAATTTCTTTGTTAAAATAGGTATCCTTGTTCTTAGTCTTCTGTTTAACATCAATTCCGCAGGAGATATTGTTAGATCTTTTAGGGGGGTACACCTATACTCCAATAACATTGTATATATATCGGTTCTACTTTCGAATGCTTTTTTCATCATATTTTTCGCAATTCCTACACCTTTTTCTGCTAACCCGTTTGATTGTGCATATCTTGGACTAGATGTGGTTAAGGTTATATCCCAGTCTTTACAAAATTCATTAAATTCAAAACTTCCATATGGCATATTGTCTGATATAATTTCCATAGGAATTCCGGTAGATGAAAAAATTTCCTTCAATTTCAAAATAACTTCTGAACTAGTTTTTTTCTCAGTTCCTTGATTTCTAACCAATTTGAATAGTAATCTATTACTATTAAATAATTTACATTTTGAAATTCTAAAATATCTGTTGCTACCTCTTCTTGACGGTATATCATGTTGGTGTAATGGTTCCTTTTGATTACACTTCTGAAAATTTTCACGAACGCTACAACGTTTGATTTCATTTTTAATATCACGTGTTATTCCAGGCCAATACACTACTTGTATATTTTCCCTTTTTTCGGGCCATCCATTTTTGTGAAAGTATAACACTTTTTTTAAAACTTCATCATTTCTTGTTTATTCTGCTAATTTTCTTTTCTTTGCTTCGGTTGTTGCTAAATTTTTTTCAATAATAGGAACTACATTTTCCAATTCTTTGTCATCATTAACTGGATCTTTTAAATATGCACGGCTTAAAGCATCAGCTACATGCGTTTCTTTACCAGGTAAGTATTTCACTTCAAGATCATATTTCATAAGTTTTAAAATCATTCTCTGAAGTCTACTTGGAATTTTAGATTAATCTTTCTCGAAGATATGTATAAGTGGTTTATGATCCGTTTCAATTATAATTTTTCGACCATAAGTATAGTGATGAAATTTTTCCACACCAAATACTATTCCAAGTAATTCCTTTTCAATTTGCGCATAGTTTTTTTCTGTTGCAGTTAGTGAGTGATGAATACGCTATTGGTTGTGAGTTTTGCATAATACATGCACCCAATCCATCTTTAGACGCATCTGTTTGAACAACTGTCTACTCAGACTCATTGAAAAAACTAAAACTGGTGCCGAGCTCAATGTTTTCTTTAACAATGAAAATGCATTTTCCTGGCCTGCTTCCCAATGAAAACTGATATCATTCCTTAAAAGTAATCTTAACGGTTCACTCATTTTTGAATAATTTGTTATGTATTTTGACATAAAATTACCCATTCCTAAAAATCTTCTCACTTCTTCCTTATTCTTTGGCGTTTCCATTTCAATAATAGCTTTTACTTTTTCTGAATATGCTTTAAGTCCTTTCTTGCTTATTATATTTCCTAAAAACTTCACTGAGTTTACTCTTAATTGTAATTTTTGCTTATTAAACTTTATGTTGTTCTTTCTTGCAGTTTCCAAAACTTTCAATAAAATCTGATCATGTTCATCTTCTGACTCTGCAGCAATTATTAAATCATCGAATACTACTTGAACTCCTTCAATACGTCCAAAAATTTTAACCATAATTCTTTGAAATATCTCTGGGGCTGACTTTATTCCAAAAGGCATTCTCATAAACTTGAATCTTCCAAACGGTGTATTAAAAGTACATAGATCAGAACTTTTATTGTCAAGTTTGATTTGCCATAGACCTGAACTCATATCAATTACACTGAAGTACTGTTTATTATTCATAACTGAAGTTATATCTTCCTGTCTTGGAATCTGAAAGTGCTGCCTCTTAATAGCTTTATTTAGATCTCTTGGATCAAGACAGATTCTTAGGCTTCCATTCTTTTTTTGTACAATTACTAAGCTATCTACCCAGTCAGTTGCATATTCTACTTTTTATATGACTTTTGTTTCTTCTAAATCTCTTAGAAAACTTCGAAGTTTGTTCTTTAAGGATAAGGGAATTTTTCTTGGAGGGTGAATCACAGGATTAACATTTTCATCTATTTCGATTTTGTACTCACCTTCAATCTCTCCCAGACCAGTAAATACATCACTATATTTAACTAGAAGCTCGTCTTTAGTTAAACCTTTTACATTTGAAACATTAATTCTTTGAATTAGTTTAGACAAGTACAGCCTTGTAACCCTAATATTGGTTGTGCTTTAACATCTGATACTAGAAAAGCTAAATTTTGTTTCATGTTATTTATGTTACAATTCAAATTAACCTTACCAATGGCTTTTGTCCTAAAATTTCCGGACGAAACCAATGTGGTATTACAATTTCCCAACTTTAAATTATTGTTACTTTCATGAAGTTTATTAAAAACACTATAAGGTATTACGTTTACCTCAGCCCCTGTATCGAACTTAAATTTTATTGAATGTTTGTCATCAACTTAATTATCAGCATACCAAATATTTACATTTTCATTACTATTTATATCACTTATAAAAAATTCTTCATCGCCAGAGTCATTACTTTCTCTTTCAATATTATCTAATCTACTTTTATTTTTATCAAAAGAATTCTTATTTCCGCTATTATTCTCACCATTATAATTAAGATTTTTTTTACAAGCTACAGCAAAATGATTTCTGTCTTTTCAATTTAAACAGAGCTTACCAAATGCAGGGCATTCTCTAGTTCCATGCTTTTTCTTATATTTAGTACAATCAATAATATCGCTTTTGATTTCACTCCGGGTGCTGGCTTCATAATTCTTCGTAAACGCTCCTTTCGACTTTTGAATGGAATCTACATTGCTTGAATCTTGTATAATCCTTGCTTGTTTCTCGCTTATTTCTGAAGCTACATAAATTTTGACAACTTCATTCAGTGTGATATTTCCTTCTCTTAGCAATTTTCGCTGGATGTTCTTATTCCGTACTCCACAAACAATGCGATCCTTTATGAGACGATCTTTCAATTCACCAAATTCACAAGAAGCAGCCTTGGTTTGTAACTCCATTAAAAACGATTCAAATGGTTCATTTTCTCTTTGATGAACAGCAAAAAAATTAAAATTTTCCACCGTTGAATTCTTTTGAGGTACACAAAACTCTTCAAATTTTTCCATAACTTTATCAAACTTCTCAGCATCATCAGCAGATATGAATGTAAAATTGTCCATTATCTCCTGAACATCTTCACCAAGTAGATTTAAAAGTATCGCTATCTTGCGCTTATCACTTGTCTGGCTTAGATCGGATGCTTCCATATAATTGTTAAAACTTTTTTTCCATCTATTCTAGTCAATATTTTGATTGCCTTTTATTTTAGTTTGCGGTGGCTTATGAAATTCCATTTCAACTTTTAACCTTACGTTTACTTTAAGTACTTTTATGTTACTTTCTGCTTTTCTTTTAAAAAATCGATGTCGCTTTTTATTTTACTAATTAATCATCAATAATTAATACTTTACTTCTGACACCATGCATTATTTGTACCAAGTATTTATCAATAAAAATACATGTAGTAATGGCACATGTTTATTAATAGGCCTAACTTGCCACTCTACATCGTTATATATGTTCTAACGTTAGTGCTGCCAACTCTACTCTGGAAGTGACACTGCACGAACATAGAACTATAAATATATATCATTATTATAACTATTACACCAAGAGCTGTACTATTTACCCCAATTTATTTCATATGCTGTTCGTCTATTAGTTGTATTTTAAGATGATCTTTAAAAACTATTCCCCATTTTTAAGTACCATTTTGGATGTTAAAAACGTAATGAAATCCCGTGTTAAATGGCCCATTTATCATATAAATATCACCGCTATAAAACGCAATGTGTTCGATTTTACAAACTGCATCGTATTTCATTTCTATAGCGTCTACAGTTCTCTCTTCAATACATCGATTTTCGTATGTAATTAATAACCCGAGTCCGGCAGGCACCCTTTACAGTCGGCAGGAACAACCACAAAAATTTGTAACACTACGACTCTTTTAATCTCATCCATGAAATTTTTATTTTACGAGATTTATCGTCTTTTTTCTCGACCATTTTAATTTAGACAAACATTAAATTGGGAGTTAAATTATAATATATATATGTATATATATATCGACTTTTTCGAATCGCCGATGTAGGCGTGAACGTTTCGTTATTCGATACATTTGCAAACGGCTGTTCTCACTTTTATCGCCTTTGAGGATACGATTTTTTTGTTTTCATAGTAATAAAAAGAGGATTATAGGGTACACGGAATCTACAGTTCGGCATAAGCTACTTTTATTTTTATTGATAACGTTTCGGTCTACTTCTTCGGCCTCTTCCATATTTTAACGGTAAAACAAGCATCTATACTGTAACGAATTTATTTTCACTTTTATTTAAAAACTGTTTTTACAGGATGCCCCATAAATTAGTGGAGACAGGTAAATTCGCCCCAAACAGTTTATGATGGTCAATTAGAAAAAGGATAATTAGGTACAATAAATAAATAAAAATAATAATTATGTTTATTTGTACAATATAAAAAAAATATAATTACATAAATAATCGGACAAATAAACAAAAAGAAACCGCAAAGCCTAATTGGCTGTCTGCGGATAGTGTATACAATAAAAACGTGTTTGGACTAATTATCATAATATTATTTTAAAACATATCAAGAATGTTCAGCACAAATCCGCAAAACCGCAAAGCCAAAGGGCTGTCTGCGTTGGACTTTTGCGAACTCTGCGGAACATCATTAAAGAGTTGGCAACAATTTCGGTGTAGTACATTATGTTTTCTCAACTAACAGTAAGTATATGCCTATTAGTGACAAATTAACAAAGCCTAGACGCTGTCCGCGAATAAAATTGTTACGAGTAATATGAACATCAAATTTCAATTTTCAATTTCAATACCAATAAAGACGGGACTACTAAACATAAGCAGAAAGTCAAATGTGAAATTTTAAGTGCTACTCTATACAATCAGTTTATTCTCTATTATATGGTGTATTTTTCTTCTATCTTCTATCAAAATAAACTGCTTAAGCTTCGATTTGAATAAATTATAATTACCCATACTTTTCAATTGCTGGGGTAGTTGAAGACTCTAGGGGCAAGAAAGGTGTAACAGTTTTATTTGATGTTGATACGACAAATCTTTTATTGGTTTTATTCCTGGTCTCATGAAAATGGGAAACAAGTAAGAGCTTATTCTTGCTTTTTTGACAACACAATGCTTTTTTATAAAAATAAATCTGACGTCGGTCAAGTATTCTGCTTTCTTTATAGAGAGCATCACTTGAGAAGTTACGGTCCTTTTTCAAACAAATTTTCAGAAAAAAAATTTGCAGTACATTGATCCTCTCCAGATTCGATGAAGCGAGTCCTCCTAACCCTAATATACCATAACTTATCCTAGAGTCAACAAGGGCAAAATATACCATTTTCAATTAAGGTACTTCCATAACTTTAGCATGATATTTGAATTTATATATCATAGTCCGAAGCGTGTTCAATGTGAATATTCCATCTCAAGTGGCGATCTATTGTGACACCTAAATATTTCATTTTATCTGTCAGTTCAATTTCAATAATTTGGTTGTCATATGAAATATCTAGTGTATCGAAGTCAGGTAATCCATTCACGTAGCTTGAAAGTGAAAGTGCCATGGTTTGTTTGAAATTGATCGTCAACAACTTGTGATTGAACCAGTTTATGAATTTAGTGAAATCATTGTCTCTATTTTGTCTTGTACAAGAAACTTATGAATATCATTGCCCTGAAGAGTTAGATTAAGAATATTGAGGGTACAAAAAATATCTGCTAAATACGCCAACCGCTTCAACCAGTTTTCATCGGTCACACAGTTTAAGAAGGAACTTGCACGTTTGCCATCATAATCGTCCTCCATGAGGAAAACCCTGAGTTCATCACGAAGTTCAAACAATCTTGATAACACTTTACCTCTGGATAGCCACCGAACTTCACAGTGAAGTAGAAGCTGTTTGTGGTCGCTGCCTATTTCGTCACCCAAAACACCGAACAGTCTCGAGTTTTTTGGCCTTGCTTTGAAAAAGTTTACGATTTTTACTGCATCGTCAAGAGTTTTTTTTAGACACTCGCCCAAACCTTTAACTGCACGAGCTTCTCTATGTATGCTGCAATGTGTCCACTTGACAAAGGGATCTACTAACTATGGCCATTAACCCGGTATGAGTACTAGACATAGCTCTTGCCCCGTCAGTTGTCAAACCTACACGCATTGACCAATCTAATTCATTTTCTGTTATAAAATTGTCAAGCGACTTGAAAATTAATGGCAAAACAACATTTCTTCTCCAATATTTCCATTGACTTCAAAACGGACAAAAGCTGATAAATTTGCCTGGCCAGCTATGCCTGTACTTTCATCAAGCTGCAGCGCAAAATATTCACTTTGTTTCAAAACTTCCTTTACACATTGTGACATGTCATCAATTCTTCTTTCCACGGTAGTATTTGATAGTGGAATTTCACTTATTTTTTTGGTACTTTTTTCATCAAACAAAGCATTACTTATTATTTTTGCTGCAGGTATAATTAGGTCTTCTCCCACAGTGTGAGCTGATCCCTTCTTTGCAATTAACAAAGATAGTTCATATGAAACTTTGGTAGTTATTTTGTTTCGTTTGGAACATTTTTCCATGGTAGATTTAGTTATTGATAAATTTGTTTTCTTAATTTGAAAATAATCGAGGGACTTTCCCACACATTCTGGATGTTTAGTTGATAGATTCCTTGACACTTTCAAACATTCATTGGATAGGATTTCAAAACAAATTACACACTGAGGCAAAGGCTCTTCTTCAGAACCAGAACACACGAAACCGAATTTCAAAAAATCAGGATTATATTTACGAAAGTATGTTTTAGTTTTCTTGGCCATTACGTTACTACTCGAACTTGGCTTACTTACATTCTCACTAATTGTAGAACTAGATGTGGAAGGTTTATCATTTTACACATTCCTTTTACGGCAATATCCCGTCCGAAACCAAGCATCTATATTGACGTGAAGCAATGAATAATAACTTACAACCCCTGCCACTAATAATGTTACTTCCAGCAGACACAACGTTATAATTATTCGAAACAACAACACAACTACTGTCACAATGCAACTCGCCACTGATAATGACGAAGGGCAGACTGCAGAGTATCGGTTTTGACAGTTGACTGGGGGCAGACGGGGGATGTGGTGGGAGAGAGGAGAGAGTGATGACCTAACTAGGCGACAGCCTTGACGAACAACAAACAATTGGCGCTCTTGCTCTTCCGCCAAGTTAATTGAATGACTAAATTTACACTATCAAAGAGAATGTCTAAATGAATATGATTTTATCACGACGACCCATTTATCAATACCGTACTTATTTTGCATTATTTTAATATTATTTCTTAAGTTTCGGTCAGCATCCGCGGCCCAGTAGCAAGCTGCCCGCGGCCAGAAGTGGGCCGCGGCCCTCCGGTTAGGGACCGCTGGTCTAGTGCATATTTGAAAATTTACTAGCAGTTGTTTAGACAGCAAAAGGAGTTACCACCTGTCACATTCCTAAGTTAATCCGGCCTTGGGACTCTGCTCAGGTGGTGAATTCGGCCTTAGTTACACTATTTTTTATTACCTCAATTGGGATAAGGTGAATCAACAAACAAAATTTCGGGACAAATGGATTTATTTGACACACAAAAATAAATTTACATAAACCGTATATTCTCAATACAAATACGAATAAATATCAGTTATTATAGTAAAAATGTCCAACTCAATATTTTATATATACCAAAAATAAGTTAGGGACTTATCTTGGGAAGACTCGGGACGTACAGCTCGCAGCAATAGTCAAGGGTTCTTGAGCCGTGGTTGTCTGGACTTGGACGCTGTATGGTCTGGTAGAGTGGATGGTCTGGTAGAGTCCATCAGGTCCGTAAGGGTAAGTCCGTGGAGGTAAAGCACGTAAACGGTCCGTAGAGTAAAGTCTGTAAACGGTCCGTAGAACTCCTTAAAGGCAGCAGAGCTGTAGGGAAAGAAATAAAACAACAGGAGAAACAGTAGAAAATTGGAAATTGGAAAGGAGAAATAAAATGAACAGATTAGGAGCTTATACTCCAATACATACAAAAATTGAATTTAATTTTCAAAATTAAACCACAGAAATCTGTTCATTCTTATCCGTCCGGTTCCCAGAAAAATCAAATTGAAATCGGTGGAAAATAACCATATAGAGAATCTGTTATAAATTCGCTTCTTAAAATAACTTTGGACGCCACCAGATTGTTTTAAAGAAAGATAATAACCGCGAAGAAAAAATGGAAACGCCATGACAAAAACGATGTTTTTTTAAAAACGAAATATTTTAACTAAATAGAAAAATCGAAATAGAATGATTTGTGAGCAGACAGATACAATTTGAAAATATATAGATAACTTACCAGCCAGAAAAATTAAAAATCTCACACAATGTATTATTTAAAAGGAGAATGCTGAATTAAATCTTAGCGAAGAATGAACAAAAGAGCGAGTTCCACTTGAATCGTAGTTTAAGTAGATATTTAAACGATGGCAAAAAGTATCACCGATGTGTTCCTAATATTTGAAATAATAGGATTTGGAATTAGAGGTGGGAGTAGCCGACGAATAAGTAACGCTCAAAAATAATTGATGAAAATAGTAACATGTCTTAGCGACATGTTATATAGTTATATAGTATATTGAGGAAATTCTAAACGTTTGTAAGCAAAACCTTTTACTTTCAGCTTTTCCTTTGATTTAAAGCAATCAAGTTATTGCTAAACAATTTATTCATTTCAACTTAAACATTTCCAGGTATTTCCAAAAAAAAGCAATTGGTAAGGAGTTCGTAACTTGTTTGTGTCAAACATATTAAGTCCTATAATGTTCGCATTGAGTTTGTTCTTCGTTCATAAATATAATTAAAACTAAATGTGAAAAGACAGATCAACTCATTAATAAACGTTGCTGTTTAATTAATTGTTCAAAACGACGTCCTTCAGTTTTTATACATTTTTGCGTACGTTTTTTCATTAAGTTGATAGTCTTTCTCGTCAGAAATCTACGCATACAGTTTGATTTTACCGTATTCACTTGGTCGAATTTAATTTTTATTTTATTAGTGAATATTCTGCGTTTAAAAGTGATTTTAAGGGTTCCGTTATGTCGATACATACAAACTAATATAAATATGGAAAGATAATGAAGTCGTCATGTATAATTTCACACCCACAACGCGAAACATTTTTCACGAACGTGTGTGCTATCCGTTAATTGTTATGTTAAGTTCCTATCTGCATACTTAACGTAAGTTAAACTATAAATTGGATATTAACTTTTAAATTAGACCGTCAGCGCGCGATTCACCGTGAAATAAACAAATTCCAATTAGATAGTTGCTTTCCACTTGAAAATGAAATGTAGACACGCGATCACGTGACCTCTTCCTCTTACACATCCCAAATTACATTTCTATATTATAGACATTATAACGAGACCGAAGACTATCAATTTGACATGTACAGAAAATGAGGAAATTTACATCGAATTGGCGGTGTGGAAATCGTATAGTCATTTTTGACGTGATTCACAGACAGAGTGAATCAATAAACCGTTTTTAAACAGATTGTTCAACAATTTAAATACTTGATTTGTTTGTAAGATGATTCAGATGTTCTTTAAGACAGTTTGTCCGACAAGCTTCTCATCACATCTAAGAAAAGTTTCATAACATATTTAAGACAATTCCCTTCACAAGCCATACAGAAACTGAAAATAGGAAAAACTCCAGAAAAAGATATCACATCTTAAATGGTAAAAGTATATATATGAAATCGTTTTACAGCGTCTGGCGTTGCCTTACGATACCCAACTTCCATTTTTTTCTATCTTGACAGTCGTTTTCCAATAGGTTCCTCTCACTGATGACTTTCTTGACCTTTTGCAACCAATTCTTTTTATGGTTTTCCTCATCGTCTTCGTCCATGGGCTGACCAATCCAGTATCTGTCGTGGTAGTCTATTTTCATTCATTCTGCAGACATTTCCATACCATGTAAGTTGTTTCTGTTATGTTTCTTCTATTACGGTGATATCCTTCTTCATAATGTCTCCCGCGTGTTCGTTTGTTCTCCGTTCCAATCTTGATATTCTTGCCGATCTTCGCAATGCATCTATTTCCGTAGCCATTATTTTGTTTTCTTTCAGTCATTGGCCATATTTCAGAGTTATATGTTAATAAGTGGTATGGTGATTTAAACATAACACACAAGGTATGGTAGGGTCAAATTTGACCTATTTATTTTTTTATAACAAAAAATGGAGAAACATACACGTATATATGAAATTATTTTAATATTTTTTGTATTCTAAATCTCAGAACAGACCGTCTCCATCTCAAAGCTTTCAATAGAATCAAACAATTCAAAATTCGTCCAGTTTATCAGCTCCCTCAACAAAAAATAACTTAGTGTATCGCTAGCAACAATTTACAATCGCCAAAATCAACTTGTTGAAGTAAGAATTCTTCTGGATAATTTCATTAGCAAAGGAAATATTAAATATTTCAGGCATATCTGACACCAGTACTCTGTCTAACGAAATGTTGAATATAGTGCTTCAATCAAACGTTGATCCCTTGTAAAAGTACGAAATCTCTTGCTCTGTGCTTGAGAAAATTATTACGATTATCCCCCAAGTGAAGTTGAATGTAGATCACGTAAGAATACTTTCGCGGATTGTAAATAAATTAGCTGACAAAACTTTTGCCACACCCGGTAAAATCGATTTATTAATAGGAGCAGATATTTATTATGATCTGTTGACCTATGTCCTCATCAAACTAGGTGACGGTCTACCCACAGTTTTTAATACCCATTTGTTTTACATTATCTCGGGAAAACTGAGCCCTCAACAATAATCAAAACAATCACACGCTATCTCGTATCACGTAGCCAGTGAACCCGTAAATTCCAATCCGGACACTTAATTACAAAACATTCTTCCAAAATACTGGAAAATCGAAGAAATTTCAAAATTGAAATCTACAACTAATACGGACATTCCATTAAAATCCATCACAGAACACAAAAAGTTAGGTGACTCTCTCACTGCTGCAAAAAATCGATTCCTCTCTTCAGAAAAACGATTGCAACAAAATCTCTATCTATATTCGGAATACAAGAAATTTAATCAAGAATACATTTCACTTGAACATACGAAATATGTACCGCAAACTTTAACAATGATTTCTGACCAAAACAGCTTTTGGCAAAATACTTTCTCAGACTCCTCTCAATTTCCCAAAACTACAATGCACAGTGGCGTACGTTCTACGAGTCGCCCATAATTCGAGAAACAATGAAAATAAATTCAAAGAACCTCTGTCAGTTAGTGAATTAAATTCATCATTAACCTTCGTAATAGAACAAGTTCAAACTCAGTCCTTTCCAACGAAAGTAGCGGAACTTTCTAAAAAGAAAAATCTATCAAACAAACAACTGATATCGTTAAAATCGTTTTTAGATACGTTGAAAACACCGAAATATACTTCGAGCAAAAATACCCAATCTTACTACCTCATGTAACTTCTCTAATCCTCGAACTACAACATATTCGTTTTGGCCATGCTGACGGACAAAATTTCCTATTAAACGTACGATTACGCTACTGACCTCTCAATGGTTTAAGGCAAATCAAGCATATAATCAGAAACTGCAAAATTTGTTATCGATTAAACGCACAGATGGCTCAGTAGATAATGGCCGACCTTCCGAAAGACAGAGTCACATACTCACGCCCTTTCCATAAATCTAATCAAAGAAAAACAACAACAACAACCTTTGGTGTATCGGTGAACGACAGCAGTCCACTCCACTAATCTAGTTCATCCACACCAAAGATCAAAATTATCGTTCAACACCCTATACTATCTAAAAACTAGCGCTGATTAGTGCAATGTCCTTTTCTAAATATCCCTTAATAATAAATAACCAATTTCAATTATATTTCTAGATTATAACGATCGCGAAGATAAATTTAGAATTAAAATTTTACAAATTTAAGACCGAGTTTAGTATACAATTAGCAAGAGATGACGGGGTGTAGTTAAAATAAAGAACGACCCCTAAAGATTGAGGAGACAAGTGGTGCCAACTTGGGATACCCTGAACGCCTTCAATAACTCGGAACAATTTCGAGACTTCACTCACTTAATTAACTCTAATTAAATTCTGCTAAAGATACGACCCATAACTTGCCTCATAACTAATAAGAGAATTAACTTACAGTTTCTTGTGTCATTAAAGAAAAAATTAAACGGAAATCATGGTTTCGGAAATAAATTTATGTTATTTGTTTGAGAAATAAATAAAAACATTTTTTGGTACAGTTTTGAATAAATGAAATGTTAAAATGCTATAAATTGAAGAAGTTTTCGAACGAGGCCTTACTTAATTAAAGAAATCTGACGTAAATCAACTATTAATTTACAGTAGGTCCGAAATTTCATAAATTTAAAGGACTTAAGGCAGCGCTTCGGGCGTAGCTCATCTCGGCCCATTTAATAAGGTCAATTTTTAATGGCTATAGGAAATACCCATCTCGGCCCAAACCACTTTCAGGTAGAAACCCACGACAAATTTCAACCCTAATCAATGAACACTGGTCAGTTGTAATACAGTTATCCTGACTTGTCGAAAATAGTTATTAGTTTTATTTTGATTCTTAACCAGTGCGTGTAATAGTATATTAAGTACCAAGTGTCAAAAAGGTTACTTTAGTCACGAGTTTTACTAGGCACGAGTGAAGCGAAGCGGAACGAGTTCCTTGTGAAACGAGTGACTAAAGACGTTTTCAACACGAGATGCTTACTATACGTTTTCTTCGCCCGCAAGAAGGAAAAAATTATATTATATTTAAATTATATTCATTACATGACGGACGATGGCTGACAGCTGACTGACAAATCAAATGACGCAGAATAACAAAATTATCACGGAACATGAAATTTAACATACAAAAGATACACTTGATTTGACGTTTAAAAAACAAAAGATAAACGTGTTCAAAGTGCGGTTTTAGTAGCGTAAGTAGAAAAAGACAATTTAAATTTAACTTCGGAAAATGGCAACATTTGTTCATCCAGACTTTAAAGAAATGTCGAGCCAACGAGAAAAACCACTCTTAGTAATAAATAACTTTAAATTTAAACAACAAAACCGGAAATTAGCTTCAGGGGAGACAAAGTGGAGGTGTAACAAAGACAAATGTTGTGCATATGTGAAAACTTTAGGTGAATCTAGTAGTCGGGTGTTAACAGATCTGAATCAAAATCATGCGCACGAGCCAGAGCAAGACAATGTATTGCAAAGGCAAAGTCCCAGGCTCACTTCGAAAAGAAAGGCAACAGGAGATATAACTGAAAAGCCATATAAAATAATCAGAAGCCTGTTACGGACAGAAAATACGACTATGGATGCAATCACCGTAAAAGATGTGTAATGTATCTGGAAAATTATTTATTATGCTCACCGAAAATTACTGCCTGCGCTGCCTAAATCAGTAGGTGAAGTCCAAGAAACACTGAAGAACGAGGACTTTTTATTAGTGAACGATACAACAAACAGATTGGTGATTTTCTCATGTTTTAACAATTTGAAAGTCTTGTGTGATTCAAAAATCATTTATATGGACGACACATTTTCGTATTGTACGAAATACTTCAAACAACTGTTTACAGTTCGTGTATATTTTAATGGTAACTATATTCCTTTGTTATTTTGTTTATTACCGGATAAAACTGAATAAATTTATGACATTTGTTTGTTAAACACCAAAGATTTTTGTGAAAAAAAATAATTTAAAATTTTCACCTCAAGAAGTAGTAGTAGATTCACATTAAAAATTTGAGAAAACATCAAAATTACAGGTTGCAGATTCCACTTGACCTAAGCGTGGTACCGACAGATTCAAAAGCTTGGTTTTAGTCAGCAATATAAAGATAAAAACTCCGAGATTGGAAAATGGTTACGCTATTGCGTTGGTCTTTTATTTTTAGAGTCCGATCAAGTAGAAGATTTTTTTTAATTGTATGAGTTAAAGCCTGAAAGTGAATATTTAGAGAAATTTTCTGATTATCTTTTAGAAACCTATTTTACCAATGATTCAACATTTCCCCAGCACATTTGGGCAAGTGCATCTGCAGACCTTAATAAAACCACCAATGCTTGTGAATCATTTCATTCGCCTTTTAATAGTTCGATATATCAAACACATCTATCCATATTTATTTTTGTTAATGAACTTCTCAATGTTCAAACCGAAGTATATATAAAATGCAATAGTATTAACACATCACATGTATTTAAAAAGTTAGCCACAAAGAAGATACAAATTTTTGTAGTTAAAAATAAAAGGATTTCAAAGTTGTCTTATGTTAAAATATTATCATTCATGTATATAACTTAATGTAAATATGTATAAATTGTTTAATATAGTTAGCTATTATATTTATATGTAGGCTTTAAATCTAATCAATCTGATTGAAGTGTATTATTGTAATAAAGGTGGGCCGAGATGGGCCGTTCCAAAACAGATCAATTTTAGATTGGGGCTGACTTGGGCGATTTTTATTCATCATATCTGCCTGATAGGCCGAGATGGGAATCGCCCAGCACTTCTCAACCTTTCAGTATTCTGTGCCCAATTTTCAAAAAAAAAATTATGGCGCCCCCGTACTTTTCTTTTTAATATAATACTAAATTACGACAAATATTATACGTTGAAAATTTAGATCCTAATCCTTATCC
Source organism: Galeruca laticollis (assembly GCA_963921935.1). Taxonomy (NCBI): domain Eukaryota; kingdom Metazoa; phylum Arthropoda; class Insecta; order Coleoptera; family Chrysomelidae; genus Galeruca; species Galeruca laticollis. Next base: position 103,142,766 of record OY998177.1, read on the forward strand.
CTAGACTCTAGGCCTAGAGCCCTAATATAGAACTTAAATTACAGACCTTAAAAATTACCGAGATTAAGTGAGATTACTCAAACTTGTCAATGGTGTTCCGCTACATCCCATACATATAGGTAGGTAAAGTGTAAAGTCTGAATCGATGTTCTCATCTGCTCTCTGTCATTTACCACGGACATCGAACATTCTCGAAGCTTACCGTCGCTACAAGAAGTTTCGACATTAGTTTTGATTTTCTTGGAATATAATAGAAGATCTGTTGGACAGCGGAGCTAGCGTGTATAAATGCTCTGCATCTGTTAGAGGTTCCGGTCAGTTTTAGCCGAGTCGCGGTGTGTAATTGTACCGTATTTCGGTATAAGATATTTATGTAAATTTAACGGCAATAAATTCATACAGAACTATGGATAGATATTTAACTGAACGCAAGTGAGCATTAGACAATAGTGAAACATCAACAAGTCCAAAGTCGACTATGGTTTCGAAGATAAAATCAAGAAAATATTCGCAAGAATACCTAAATTTTGGATTTACCACTACTAAAATAAATGAAAAATTAAGACTTATGTGTGTCATTTGTTTAAAAATTTTGGCAGCAGACAGCATGAAATCTAATAAACTTAGACGCCATTTGAAAACACTTCATAGTGAGTACGTTAACAAGCCCCGAGAAGAAGTTATATGGACAGCAAATATCATTCTTCCAAAAAAACTTTGTCTGTGAACGAAAAAGCTTGACTTGCCTCTTACAAAGTATCATATAAAATAGCGAGATGTAAAACGTCTCACACCATTGGTAAAGAGCTTATTCTGCCAGCTGCGATAAACATTGTAGAAACAAATGATACTGTTGCCCGCCGAATAGCTGATATAGCCGAAGATGTATAGCATCAGCTTATTGAAAAGTTGCGTGATAAATTGTTTTCGATTCAGCTTGACGAGGCAACATATAGCAATAAAAACGCTCATTAATTGCCTATGTCCGATTTTGTGATGGTATATCGGCAGTAGAAGAACTACTTTTTTCCAAACCCATTGAATTCAAAGCAACAGCACTCGCTTTTTTTGATATTTTCAATGATTTTATTAATGCAGCAAATATAGAGTGGAAGAATTCCATTGGAATATGCACCGATGGTGCTCGTACAATATCTGGAAGATTCCAAAGTGTACAAGCACTTGTTAAACAAAAATCTCCGCAATGTGTCTTGACCCATTGCATGATCCACAGAGATGCTCTGGCTTCCAAACCAATGAGCCCTGGTCTCAATATTGTGCTAGCGATGTTTGTAATTGTAGTAAATTATATAAAAGTGAGACACCTAATATCAAGAATCTTTAATGCGCTTTGCAAATATATGGGTGCAGAACATACGACGTTGCTATTTTATTGCGAGGCCAGATGGTTATCGCGTGGAACATTTTTACAACGTGTTTATGAGTTGAAAGATTGAATTGCCACTTCACTAGAAGAGGAAAACCGGCCAGAAGCCGAAAAGCTTCGAGATGCTTTATTTGTGATGAGATTGAGTTACTTGGTCGACGTATTCGAGAAATTAAATAGCATGAACCTGCAACTCCAAGGTGTAACATGTCGCTGAGACATGTTCCTATTTTCCTCAATTATTTTGGAGCGTTACTTATTCGTCGGCTACTCCCACCTCTAATTCCAAATTCTTTTATTTCAAATACTAGGAACATATCGGTGATAGTTTTTACCATCGTTAAATATCTACTTAAACTACGATTCAAGTCGAGCTTGCTCTCTTTTGTTCATTCTTCGCTGAGAAGCAATTTTGCATTCACTTTTGAATATTACTTGAGTGTGATTTTTACTTTTCCTCGCTGTTGAGTTCTCTATCTAAATCTTTTTAAATTGTAATTGTGTGCTTACAAATGATTCTATTTCGATTTTTCTATTTAGTTAAATTATTTCGTTTTTAAAAAAGACAATGTTTTTTGTTATGGCGTTTTTCTTTTTTTTCTTCGCCGGTATTATCTTTCTTTAAAAAAGTTGGTGGCGTCCAAAGTTATTTTATGAAGCGAATTTATAACAGATTCTCTATATGGTTATTTCCACCGATTTAAATTTGCTTTTTCTGATTATTTTGGGAACAGAACGAATAAGAATGAACAGATCCCTGTTGTTTTATTTTGAAAATTAGATTCAATTTTTGTATGTATTAGAGTATAAGCTGCTACTTGTTCATTTTATTCCTCCTGTTCAATTTTCTACTGTTTCTTCTGTTTTTTTTTATTTCTTTCCCTACAGCTCTGCAGCCTCTACGGACCGTTTACGGACTTTACCTCTACGGACCGCTTACGGACTTTACCTCTACGGACCGTTTACGGACTTTACCTGTACGGACCTCTACGGACCTATACGCACCTTCCAGACTTCACACCATCCACTCTACCGGACCATACAGCCTCCGAGTGTGATGAAGGAGCAAACAGACATATGTTGGAAACCAGTTGCTCACTACTCCAGCCAACAATCTAAGGGAAAAAAGATCTACCCCAACTTCAACGGAAAGAACCATTCTTATTTCTCTCGACGATGACAGAGGACAAGTGACAAGACGCTTTTTTTCGATGGTGTGAGATAGCGCGACAAAACCATGTGTGAATGAGTATAATCTGTGTAAAATAATATGCAAGATATATTAATCGTTTGTATTATTCAAAAATATATGAATAATAAAATCCAGTTCAAGAAAATACAGGAATAATTCAATAGTTCCTATCCACTAGTGATAAAGTCAGTGCTTTTTGTAGAAAGTTTTAGCCGTATAGCAGAAATATGCAACGAAAAAACCTAGAAATGTTTTCAAATGTGAATAACAAGGAAGAAGAACAATACGTGAAAGTTGTTTTTGTAACAATAGAAAATCATTTAGCCATGGTGGCATAGCATTTAAAAAAGTATTTTGTTGTTGACCATAAATTCGCATCAAGTTACGAGTATGTTAGGGTTCCATTTCGAACGACTCCCGAAGGTCTCACAACTGTAGAAAAAGAAATTTTCATAGACTTTACTAAAAGCGAAATCAAAAGAGAATTTAGTAATAAATCTCTCTATGAATTTTGGGCGGGAGTGATCGATGTGTTTTCTCCATTGATAACAAGAGCATTTCGTATATTATTGCCATTCTCAACATCCTATCTTTGCGAAGCCGGGTTTTCTGTGGTGGCTGCTTTAAAAACAAAATATAGGTCATAACTGAATATAGACAAAGAACTGAGAGTGGTTATTTCTAATATAAAACCTTCTTTTGAGACGGGATCAACGGTGTCAGTAATAATTATTAAAGTTACTTTTAATTTAGTACTAATGAGTGTATTATTAGTTTCATTCGGCATTTGCCAGTACTGATACAATTATATTTTTAATATACTTATAAATAGTACATTGCTTTAAAAATGTATTGTACTTACTTAATTCAGTTGTGTTTGTACCTTGACAGTGAACGTATCGATAGTTCAAGCGATCAGGTATTAACAGTGCCTAACAAAAACTTCGACTTTTTTCTAAAGATAAGTAACTAGTTTTATTTTTGTATAGTATAGAATCGAATGAGGCTAATTAATTGAATTCAGCAACTTATGAATTTAAATTCGTGCGGCGAATCTTCGCCCTTATTAATTAATAGAGGGACTTCGATAAAAGATTCTCAAAATATTAATTTCGAGAATAAATATCAGCCTTCAGACGTTGGTCCTTATTTGGTTTACATAGAACATAAAGAAAAAAATGTAGGTAGTTTATTTCCCATTAAAATCGGTCACTTTTTAAGAAACATTACAGAATTTAGGCAAAATAAAACAGATATAAAACCAGTAGGGGTAAATAGGGTAAAGGTAATTATTAAAAATTTCAATGTTGCTAACTTGTTAGTAAATCATGAAGTTTTATTAAAAAATGATTACATTGCTTATATTTCACTATTCTTCACGCATAAAAAAGGTATAGTACGTATGGTAGATACTTATTTTGATGCTGAGTACCTAAAAGACGCATTGAATCTGTAAAGGTAAACATAAATGCCAAAACTGTTCAGAAGAAAATTGTAACTCTGTTTCCTGTGAAGAAAATAGAACACATTGTGTACATTGCGACAGTAATAAACATAAATCCACATCCAAAAAATGCCCTGTTTACAATACACAATTAAGTATTAAAAAAGTAATGACCTCTATGAATGCATCTTTCAAAGAAGCCGAAACTATTGTGAAAAATCCTGCATACGGAAAAATCACAACTAATAATCGATTTTCATTATTATCAAATCCACAAAATTTCCCTGAGCTAACACATACAGCTTCAACTTCTTCTTACAGTTCAAATTTGAGTAAACCTAAACCCTCCGAACATTTACCTAAACTTGATACGAGTACATCTGCGTCAAAAAAACGCAGAAAGTCCTTCCCTTCACCTTCTCCTCCAGTAAATCATGAGAACAAAAAAAACTAACAAACATCCTTCCATACTCCCAAATCCTTATAGGGAAGATTCCAAATTTTATAAAGAGCAGCTAGCATTTCAAGTATAAAACATTATTAAAGATATAATTCTCAAAAAAAGTAACATCAATGAGATCAATGTTAAACAAGCAATTAACAATATCCTGGATAAATATGAATTAAAAGAAAAAATTAATATTAATAGACAAAATGATGAACACTCAGATAATTTATAATAAGCATATCAGAAATAATATCACAATTGTACAGTGGAACTGTAGATCTACTATTGCAAATCAAGCGAGTCTTGTAAAATATATTAAAGACACACACATGTGGATATTTTAGTTATATCAGAGCACTGGCTAAAATCATACAATAAATTTCGCATAAAAGGATATAATCTAGTTAGTAAATGTAGGGAATATGGTTATGGCGGGGTATGCATTTTTGTGATTCAGGGTCTTAACTATAAAGAAATTTTGCTAAATACTGGAATCAAGGATATAGAAGTATGCGCCGTATCACTTAACTCATTGAATTTGACTATAGCATCAATATATAGACCTCCAAACGTAATGGTAAGTCGAGTCAAAAGGATTAGTTTTTTCAAATAATTTGATTTATCTTCTCCAATTTTTTGCGCTGATTTTAATGCACATCATTATATGTGGGTACCAGTTCCTGATGATCGACACGGAAAAATACTGGTAGAAGCTATGGATGACTTAGAACTTATACCTCTCAACGACGGTTCCCCTACTAGAATCAACCCAAGAAGCAATCACTAGGCAGTTGATTTAAGTCGCACCTCCAACACTGCAAAGTCTTCTTGGACTATCTTAGATGACACATTGGGATCTGATCATTTCCCTTCAATAATTCAGATTCAGATTAATCCTAAAAACCTTGCAATAAATCCTTCCTCGAAATGGAACGCCGATTGGAATACATTTCAAAACGTTGCAAACCAAAATGATAAAACAAGATTATGATAAAAATTCAACTGGCCCGTATAAAGTGAAAAAACCTTTTGAGATGATTTCAAGTGCGGCGTGTCAATCCATGCCGGTCAAAAAGCCTTTTATAGCGATTACCCCTAAGCCTATATAGTGGGACGAGGAATGTACAATGATATTTAAAAAACGAAAAGAAGTTCTAACAAAATATAGAATTCTAGCAAGTTTTGAAAACTTTTTGAACTACCAAAATGCTGCTGCTAAGGCTAAACGTTTATTTAATGTCAAACAGCGGAACAGCTGGATGACATTTTTGAATAAACTTAATAAAAATACCCCACTAACTGATATATGGAGATATATTAGATCTATGAACAGCAACTGCAATCAAAATCGTAAAAAGCCTATTCCTAAAGAGGTCATTGAAAAATTTTTAAACAAACTAGCACCTCCTTGTGCACCCAATCTCTTAAGTTGCAGCTCATTTGGTTTCCAACCCACGGATTATAAACTAAAATCACTTACAATAGATGAACCTGAATTTGCTACAAAACATAGTCGTAATACAGCCCCAGGGCTAGATGGTTTTACTTATAAAATTATTCAAAAGCTACCCTTATCGGTGAGGATTTTCCTTCTTGACATTTTTAACGATTGGTGGGTGAAACAAGAATATTGCGACGATTTAAAAAATATGATCAAGAAATATTATAATTTATCTCCTTTTAAAACCAAATAAAGATGCAGAGTATCCTTCATCATATCGACCTATTTCCCTATTGTCTTGTATAACAAAAACGTTTGAAAGAATAATCAAATTTCGACTTGAATATTTTCTTGAAAGTAATTCTATTCTTCCTAGGACGCAGTTCGGTTTCCGAAGGGGACTGGGCACAGTGGATGCTGTAGGTGCATTAGTTGCAGATATTCAAATATGTTTTTCCAACAATCAGTTTACATTATGTTTATTTATCGATTTGACAGGTGCATATGATGTAGTAGATTTAAATATTTTATTTGAAAAAATGGTAGATGCTGGTATTAGGAAAAAGGTTAGTGTTAATGTAGTTAATTTATTCAAAAATAGAAAAAATTTCATCCGCGACCATAATAACGTGTTACATGATCCACGCACAGTCTTCAACGGTTTACCACAGGGATCCATATTAAGTCCCTTGCTTTTTAACATCTATATTGCAGAGCTGCGTAGGCTAGGCGGTGAAACAATTAACCGAATTCAATACGCTGAGGATTTATGTTTCCATGTTACGTAATTCATATGAAGAATGTGTTAAAGACTTACGTGCATTCTTTCAAGTACTCAAACCATGGCTGGTAAATATGGGCTTTATTGTTTCTTCGGAGAAGTCTGCTTTGGTATGTTTTACTCACCATCGACTGGAATCGTCTAGGGCTCTTTCTCTAGATGAGTTCACATTCCCATTTGTCGACGAATACAAATATCTAGGTATTGTCCTGGACAAAAATTATTATGGACTAGCCATAACAAGTACACTAAACAAAAATGTGAAAAAGGTATAAATCTTCTACGAGAAGTTTCCAAACAAAAGTGGGGAGCTGATTCAAACATTTCCTTTATTTTTTATAAGTCTAATATCCGTTCAATATTGGATTACGGGTGTACATTTTATGGTTCCTCATCAAAAACCAATTTAATAGCTGTTGACCGAATTCAATACAAATCATTAAACATATGCCTAGGAGTTATGATGTCATCACCTAATCAAGTTGTCTTAGCGGAAATGCAAGAGCTCCCGTTGCATATTAGGCATTACCTAGCCGAAAAGCTTCTTATTAAATACCGAACATTTAACACGTACATGGTTCAAAATATTTCAGCAATAAACACTAACAATCTGACTATGCCATACTGGAGAATAAAAACCAGTCCTCCATTGGCTGAGCCTTTTCTTAATACCAACAGCAAAGAAAATCATATCGTAAAATTCTTAAAATTCCCTATTTTTCAATGTAATTATGAATCTTTAGTGACTGTACCCAACATCATATACCCCTCCTTTTACGAAGTTACTAGTATTAACTGAGTAATTTTGAAAACTGAACTTAACAATATAGGCGACAATGTTACCACAATATACACTGATGGGTCTAAATGTGATGAAGGAACGGGGGCAGCATTTCTTGTTTCGAATACTAATTACGTGGAAATATTCAGAATTCCCAACTATTGTTCTGTTTTTTCTGCAGAAGCTTTCGCCGTATCAAAAGCGTTAACTTGGTGTACTTTAAATCCGATTCAAAGAGCTGTTATTATGTGTGATTCCAAGTCAGTATTACAGGCTATAGAAGGTTCTCCATTCAAGTGTTACAGACAAAATATAGTTTTAGAAATTAAAAAATTAATAAGCGAATTAAAAACCTTGAAAAAAAGTATTGTATTTATTTGGGTGAAAGGGCACTGCAGTTTAGAAGGACATGAGTACGTGGACTAGGAAGCAAAATGACTTCTTAAACCAATCTTTATGTCTTCTCAGACCTTTTAAATTATTATATAAAACATATTAGATCTAATTGGGAGCGGTCTTACGCCGACTTCGTTAAAACATCTAATAATCAATATTTCCTTTTGCATCCTACTTTACCAACTAAGATTCCTCATATTTCTAATTTGGATTATAAAAAACAATATACCTCCATCATATCACGATTAAGAATGAATCATGGTCGTTTCCCAGCTCATCTTTTCAAAATAGGTATTGTCAATATTCTCCAGCTTGCGCCTGTAACAAGGCATTAGTAGGAGATTTGAATCATATTTTCATTGGATGCACTGAAAACAAAATAGCAACTACTGAACTTTACAATCTTCTGATCAATTTCAACGTTCTTCTTCCCACAAATATAACCACTCTTTTGGCAAATACTGAGAAGTCTGTACTTGATTCCATAGTGGATTTCATAAATAAGTCTAAATTATCTATTTAGATATACGCTACATCAGTAATCAGCAATTTTATATTTCTATTCCGTTACAGTCATTTTAATATTTCAACTTTCTACTCACTTTTAATTTTCTGTGGCTAATAGACTATGTCTGAGGCCATTCTCCCACACACACTTACTTAATTTTTTCTAATATAAGAATGAATATCATTTTGTTTCTCTTCCTGTGCATAAAATTTTTTCTTAGTAATTATCAATTTTTTCATTTTGATGTACTGGCGCACCCCTAGGCGGGCGCGCCTCACAGGTTGAAAAACGCTGATATCAATAAAAAGTAAAATAAAGAGAATTGAAGTATGGGAACCGATTGAGGAATATTTTTGGAGGAGAGCAGATACAAAAATGGTCTAAATAAAGACATTTATGTGTTGTCCATAGAATCTGATATTGTATGAAGCAATTAAAGTGGATGTGCAAATAAATGATCATGTAGTGTGTGCTCATTCACGTAGAAGTGTGAAAATGAATGGATATACTAAGACAAAGATGATAGAAGGAAGTGTCGAACAATATGAGAAAATTCAATATCACACAATGGTAAGAGAAGGAAAAACACGGAAAAATATATAAAAATCTTGTTAAATGTGTAACATAACTTAATATATATTTTATTCTGTTCTAAGACATCTAATCGGTATTCAAAACAGTTTTTGACCACCAAAAACACCTGTATAATTTTTTCTTCACCTGATTACGTTAAACGCATTTTTTTGGCAAAATTGGATAAAACATAAAAACGTTGTGATCTCAAATATATAACTGCTCTCGCCAACCTTTCTCCACCTTCATCTCTAATAACCTCACAATACCATTTTTAGTAATACTGAAGGTGAAAAGTTGCTTATGAGAACGTTATCTGTCCTGTCGTACTGAAGATTGCCAACGCTTAGAACACTATCGACTTAATTTTTTTTCTTTCATTGTTATTCATTTTAGTATTTAAGTAATGACACATAATTGGATAATGTTTTTTCGAACATATTACACATTTGACATATGTTCTACAATTTTTTGTTATATTCTTCGTAATACAGACTTTTTTTCCATCGGAAGAAAATTCTGAGGCTTCATGCATTCCTGACTCAAATGTGATTTATCACAAAATAAACATGTTGGAATTGTTTAACTCTCTCCTAGTTCCTTCGCATTTCCACAATAGAGGGCAGCTGCTGTACATGATTTGCTACTCTCAGTGTTTTGAGAATGTTATGGGTTGTCACACTTCCAAATCCTCTCCGTGCTAAGTTGATCATTTCCTCAGATTCTACTTCACTGCTTAAAGAATCCAATAACATTGATAAATAATCGGAATAGATGTTAGTAACCTTTGGCTCACCCAGTATACTATTTATTTGCTTGATTTTATTGAAATTTCTATGTATTTTCCAAACCTTCATCAAATCGGTTGGTAAAGCAGATTCCACTAATGGTAGTAACGTTGACGAGTATTTTTCGTTGGTAACCCCTAAGGTCTCCAAAGCTCTAAGCTGAGTTTCTAATTTATCGTATAGACTACATAATGACATACCTAGTTTCTCCTTCATGGCTTGTTTCAGTATTAAATTAATAACATATACCTCAATGATTAGTTCATCCCTAGTGAACCTTGGTTTCAACTGGTCAATGGCGACAAGATAGTTTACTCCAGATGGTGGGAAAGTTTGGAATAGTTCGATCACTGCTGAATGCTCTTCCAATGATTGAAGTAGATATTGGAATTTATCGTTAACGTCTATGTCTTCATCTTCATGTATTTATCTGTATTGACCCCAAAAACTGATCCAATTCTTGATATTTCCGTCAAAATTTCGTAGCTTTATTTTTGGAAAATTGAATTTTCTCTTGTTTTCTCGTTCGTATAGCTCCTGTCAGTTTGAATATCTTCGTCAAATATTCTCAATAGATATATTATTCATGTTTGGATTGATATTCAAAATATTTGTTTCTATTAGATTGAGTTTTCTGGTATTCTGCATCCAGTTCGTTTAATGATGAATGACAATTGAAAATGATGACATATTTAAAGGTCTAGGATGCATAAAAAATTAAATCTACGACATAGATTTGATTGAAAATCCCAAGTTTAATATACAACCCGCAAGAAGAATGGCTCATGCAATACGAAATAACGTGAAGACAGAGACAGAGTTAGACAAAATGGTCGAATTATGGGTAATAAATCCTATAAAAGAACCTACACTTTAGTCAGTCCTATGGTGATAGTACACCAAAATATATATAAATACATTTCAAACTGTCAAAAGCTTTTCTTGTTGGTTGACTTTGATCAGTTCTTCTACTTTTAAGTCTATTCATATGGTGCTTACTTCTAAAAGTGGCATAACAGTTTTGATGCCAAAATGTTTTTTGTTGTTCATTTTTATCAAAAACTGCACTTATATCCCTAAGCAATTGATCATCTGGTCCTATTTCTTTTCTTATTTTAAGTGTTTTTCCACAAACTATACATTTTATAGAAAAAGGTTATTTAAAGCGCAAATGCCTAATTTTTTTCATAAAACATCCCCTACCCCTTAAACGCACAGGGCAATTTTTAGGCAAATCGAGTTATTTGATAAGGATAATAATACCTATCATTTGAGACATGCTGCACATTTTTACCCCCAACTTCTAAACTAACTTTTTCCTTGACGTGGCCTATACTATCATAATAGTGGAGGTTTTAATTATAATATCCTAAGTGACGAAGTAATAAAGACATTTATAGATATTTAATAACCTAAATATAAAGATGAGTGTTTTAATTTGGACATAAACACGTTTATATATCGACACTGTTAACGCGTAAAAGTGTCTTTTAGTATCATTTATGGAAGATTATCTTTTATCAGCGATCTCCCAATCTCAGCAGGAAATAAAGTAACGTCGCCGACCACGCTGTATGGGGGGTGACAAAATGATGGATCCGACTGACCCATACATAGAAAACAGCTTAATCTTCATTCGATAATATATTGATCAACAAGTAATTTAGGATTGTTTCGTTCTTATATACCATGAAGACCTAAAGTAACGTATACACAGTGCGTGTAGATACAGGAAGATATATATTTGTCACTCCGAAAGATACAATTTCAAAATTTTGGTTATGTATATTAGATTGACCAGAGATTTTAAAGTTTATATTTTTGACGTTGTCGAATGTACAGTTTTTGAGAAATACGAACCATATATGTATTTTTGAATGGGACAACCCGTATATTTTACAATTCTCTGTTGCAGTTTTGTGGATATTAACATAAAGAGAAAATAAAATGTACCACTTCGTATTTGTTAAAGTTTAAAAATGGCTTTGCTGCTTTTGTAATGTTAAACTTGATATGAATGTCGGTTTCATTTCATTAAATTAAGTAGGATTCACTGTCAGTAGGTACGTCGTGATAGTTTTGTTGTGAAAATAAGCTTACCAGCGATAAAAATCAGTGTAAAATACATTGGTATATTGAAGAGATCATCAAAGAATTTAATTGAACTTTTAATTCTAAAAGGATGTAGTGACAGGTATTCTGAAATTTGCGTATGTTTTACTTGTGACATTTAGTAAAACACGAACACACAAAGAGGTATGTGAAATATGTACATAGCACGTGTTACTGTATCTAAAATTAAGATTTGAGGATATTGGACAAGTTAGAGAATTCCTAAAACCATACTTTTTACAGCTCTTCGTGAATATGCATGATCTTGCGCAATATTTAGGGTGAATTGATATTAGATATCGGGCACTTGTTGACCACCTCTAGCATAGTATATTATTTTTTCTGATGAAGTAAACTTGTTTTGGTGAGTGAATTTGTTTTATATATACAAAGTGTTCTACTGTAATGAATATATTGTTTTAGATTGTAAACAATGAGTAGAGGTTGGATGCTTGCAGAATTAGGGCGAAGAGAGGAGATGTTAGCTAACTCACCATGGACGGGTTGAGAAGATGCGTAAAAACTAGAAATTATGAAATATGATGAACGCGAAGATATCGAAAAAGATGATACCAGCGGATATAGTGAACACAATACCGATTCGGAACAATCTGAAGCAGATGTTGAAAATGTTGTCCAAAAGATTGACGAAAATCTTGCATATGACTCTGTACATAATTTTACTGCTAAACACAAAAAATCTTACTGGATGGATTCTTCGTGACCTAATGTACGAATACCGAGAAAGAATATTGCTACTCATCTTCCTGGAAAAATGTAAATACTGTGGAAACTTGCTGAATATAACAGAGGATGTTGTACAATGCACTAATATTAATTTGGCAAAACTACGAAATAATTATAGCAGGGAATGAGATTGCATGACATGGATACCATAGAAGTATAGGCTTTTATTCGTCTCCTATACATGGCAGGGGTATGGAAGACTCAATACGTGAATACTAAAGAACTTTGAGATAATTCAATATTTGCACCTGCTTGCTTTAGGCTAACGATGTCACGAGAATGGTTTCGTCTTCTAGGTAGAGCACTGAGATTTGAGAATGAGTATCAATGACTGAAACCAAAGAAAAATATATGATATTTTGGCTACCATTTGAGAAATAATTGAACTGTTTGTATCAAAATGTCAAGAAAATCAAGCCGGAGAGAATCGTATAGTGGATGAAACGAATGAAATTTAAGCAATATATAGCCAAAAATCCGGCCGAACACAGCATTAAAATATATGCCTCAGTTGATTCCAGGATGTTTTATACGTGTAATATGCAGGAAAACAGCCGACCGGGCCTTTTCAACTTGACAACTCAGCTTCTGCTGTGGTAAAGCGTATGGCATATCTCTCATTAAATACAGGTAAGAATATGACAATGAATAATTACTTTACGTCAGTGCCGTTAGCCACGAATTACTTGATAGTCAAACAACTATCGTTAGTCCCCGTCAGAAAAAAAGCAAAAAAGAAATTCCATCTGTATCCATAAATGCGAAGCGAAGCGACCTGTACCTAGTAGCATCTGAAAATAAACGGTTTTAAAGATTAAAACTAACTTTTCCGCATCTGTGAGATGCCCTGAACAAAAATCTATCATAAAATTGTCACTTGTATACACTTCAGGGGATGTATCGTGCTAACAAACCGGAATTTCTTCCAAAATAACTAAAAATAAACGGTTTTGAAGATTAAAACTAACTTTTCCGCATCTGTGGCCCTGAACAATATTTTATCTTAAAATTGTTACTTGTATACACTTCGGGGGATGTATCGTGCTAACAAACTGAACCTTCTCCAAAAATGACAAAAATATCGTACTTAAAGTACTGTAGCACCTGTTGTTTTAGCTCTGGTGAGCTGAAAATCAATAGGGTTCATCAGTGAGATGTCCTGAATAATATTAAATTATAAAATTGGCGACTTGTTAAACTCCGAAAGCTGTATCGTGCTAACAAACTGAAATTTCTCAAAAAATGACAAAATGTCGTACTTCAAGTACCATAGCACCCGTTGTACTGGCTCTGGTGAGCTGAAAATCAATAGGGTTAATCTGTGACATGTCGTTAACAATATTTAATCATGAAATTGCTGACTTATTGCACTCCGGAGGCTGTATCGTGCTAATAAGACATGTAAGGAAAAGTGACCGACGACAACGACGTCGACGACGACATACCCACAGGATTTTTTTTTAAAACCGTTTTTTCGTGTTGTTGATGGAAAACGTAAAAATAACTTGAAAAAAATTTCAAAATTCCAACTTTTTTTGGGGTAAACCAATACTTTTATCGCATATAGATAGGTTGGGCGGAAAAGTAATATAGTATATCTGGATTAATAGGACCCGCTGTACTCGCTCCAGTCAGCTGAAAATCAATAGGGTACATCTGTGAGACACCTTAAAAAATATCCAAATATGAAGGGCTGTATCATGCTAACAACCCGAAATTTCTCCAAAAAGGACCAAAAATGTGGCACTTCAGGTACCATAGCACCCGTTCTACTAGTATGGTGAGCTAAGAGTCAATACGGTTCATCTATAAGACGCGTTGAACAATATTCAATCATAAAACTGGTCCCTTGTATACACTCTGGATCGTGCTAACAAACTGAAATTTCTGATTACTGTTTTTAAATGAAACTTACTGTTTCTAAATAATTCCACAATATATTGAATGAAAAGTGAAAGATTATTAAAATGTCGTACTTAAAGTACTATAGCACTTGTTGTAAGGGCTCTGGTGACCTGAATATCAATAGGGTTCATCTGTGAGATATCCTGAATAATATTCAATCATAAAATTGGTAACTTGTTGCACTCCGGAGGCTGTATCGTGCCAACAAACTGAAATTTCTCAAAAAGTGACAAAAATGTCGTACTTCAAGTACCATAGCACCCGTTGTACTGGCTCTGGTGAGGTGAATATCAGTGGGGTTGATCTGTGAGATGTTCTGAATAATATTCGATCATAACATTGATTACTTTTTGCACTCCGGAGGCTATATCGTACTAACAAGACATGTAACGAAAAGTGGCTGCCGACAACGATGACGACAACATACACACAGGATTTTTTTTCTATACGCCGTTTTTCCGTGTTTTTTTTCAAAATTCCAACTTTTTTTGGTGTATACCAGTACTTTTCTCGTATATTAGATAGGTTGGGTGGAAAAGTAGAAATTATCAGTTACATTACAATAACACATAAAATTATATATTAATTGAATTATTATTCGATATTCTCTCTATAATAACAGTTTAACATAAATATTCTATACTGACTAGAACATTTAAATTGGTATCACAAAACATGAAAAATTATCAAACAGTTACATATTATTATTCACAAAATTACATATTTCTACTAAAATTACATTATATTTAAGAAATTTATCCAATATCACATCAAAATACACCATAAGTTATTTTAAAATTATTGACAACAAAATCAACAAATATTTTATTAATAAGGGCACACAAACTTTTACGAATTTAGAAAATACGTGTGATTTATGTTCTTGACAAGTGAATCAATCAAAATTTATATGACCTTTTCCAAAGAGTTCAGTTTTTATTGTAATATTCTCTACATGACCTAAAAGTGATAAAAAATTATAAACAATGTCATGAAGGTTTAGCAATACTACTTTTATTAGAATCCCTGTCTATCTAATTTTGAATTAAAATTTTGAAATAACTTTGAGTCAGATAATTTAACTCCTTCTTTAATTTTGTTATTACTAATGATAAGTGCCTTTCTTAATTTACTAACTCTATTTCTCTGATCTTTATTAATGTAATAGATTTCTTCTTCTTGGGAGATAAATTACTGACTCTAGTTCCATTTATTTTAATTAAAATACAAGATATTTTCTAGACAAAGGTTCAAATTGACTTTCTCTATCTATGTGAAGATGTATTACAGAAATAATTCTGTTCATGATATAATATGAATAGATCGCAAGAGCATATACGAAGAAGCTCTTTTTTAAACAAATAATTATCCTCTGTTTGCTTAAATGAAAGTTTGTTTACAATTTACACAATTATTCGATTATAATATGTCAAAAGTCAGAAGTGCTGAATAAAACCATCTGTGATCTGACAAATCAGGAATCTACATAATTGCCAACTTAAATTCAAACCACTCCTAGTTTAAAAACAGGGATTATATGTAATTCTATTTTATTTATAAAATTAAATAAATGCGAATTAAAAAAAATATTGTGTAAAGCTTGTGCCACAGTGACTTTCTGTAGTACTCGTGTTTTGCGCAACTCACCGCTTCGCGGTTCGTTGCGGAAACTTCACTCGTACTACAAAACGAGTCATTGTGACACTTGTTTTACAAATAACTATTATTCTATTTCATTTATGTAAAATAGTCTTGAAATGATTTGTCTATGATACCACCTCCACATGTCGAACGTGTTGTGGTGTAAACCAAAACAGTGATATTTCAGATAATAAATTTGATTTGATTATTTGTATCTAATTTGTATCTAGAGTTAAACTTAAAAGATATATACCGGATGTTTTTTGTTGTTGTGTTCACATAGCTGCACTAGTTTATTTTTGTTGTTTACACTATGCTGGCAGTTTTATTCTTAGTTCGTGTTATAAAATAAACCCTTCAACAGTGCCTAACCTTTCGTTCCATTTTCCAAAAAAAAACAATAGTATCAAACATAACTTTGATATCATCGTCGTGTGAGAGAAATTCTCTCTCTTTTATTAATCCGTCTAGTGATATATTAAATAGAGGTGTTAATAAGCCGTCACCTTGTCTTACTACACGGTTTATATCGAATTCTTCAGTTTTTGCATCCTTTGTAATTACATGTGATTTACACTTTGTCATTATTATTCTGGTCAGATCTATTAATTTTTGGGGATATGTAATTTTGTCATTTCTTTTCGCAGTATGTCTCTTTTCAGAATATTGAAGGCTTATTTGAAATATATAAATAGAATTTGGATATTCATATCTTGCTCGTGACATTTTTCTATAATTTAGTTTAGCATAATAATAGCGTCTTATGTTGATCTCCCGGGCCTAAATACATATTGATATTCTCCTAGATTAGCCTCAGTATATTTTTACTTTTCTGCCCAACCTATCCAATGCGAGAAAAGTATTGGTTTACCCACAAAAAAGTTGAAATTTTGAACAAAATTTTTGAGTTATTTTTACGTTTTTCATCAAGAACAACACGAAAAAATGGTTTGTATGTGTGTATGTCGTCGTAGTCGTCGTCGTCGTCGTTGTCGTCGGCCACTTTTCACTACATGTCCTGTTAGCACGATACAGCCTCCGGAGTGCAACAAATCACCAATTTTATGATTGAATATTATTCAGGACATCTCACAGATGAACCCTATTGATTTTAAGCTCACAATTAGCCAGTAGAACGGATGCTATGGTACTTGAAGTACGACATTTTTGTAATTTTTTGAGAAATTTCAGTTTGTTAACACGATACAGCCTCCGGCGTGCAAAAAGGCACCAATTTTATGATTGAATATTATTCAGAACATTTCACAGATGAACCCTATTGATTTTAAGCTCACTACAGCCAGTACAACGGGTGCTACAGTATTTTAAGTAAGGCATTTTTGGAGAAATTTCAGTTTGTTAGCACGATACAGCCTCCGGAGTGTATACAATTGACCAATTTTATGATTGGATATTATTCAGGGCGTCTCAAAGATGAACTCTATTGAGATTCAGCTCACTAAAGCCAGTACAACGAGTGCTATGGTACTTGAGGTAGTAAATTTTTGTTTATTTTTGGAGAATTTTCAGTTTTTAGCAAGATACAGCCTCCAGCGTGTATACAAGTGACCAATTTTACGATTGAATATTATTCAGGGAGTCTCATAGATGAACCTTATTGATTTTCAGCTCACCAGAGCTAGTACAACGGGTGCTATGGTACCTGAATAGCCACATTTTTGTCCATTTTTGAGAAATTTCGGGTTTAGTACGATGCAGCCTCCGGAGTGTATACAAGTGGACAATTTTATAGTTGGATATTTTTCAAGGTGTCTCACAGATGTACCCTATTGATTCTCAACTGAGTATAGCGAGTACAGCGGGTCTTATAAATCCAGATATACTGCATTTTTTGGTACTTTTGGAGAAATTTCGGTTTGTTAACACGATACATCTCCCCAAGTGTATACAAGTGACAATTTTATGATAGAATATTAATCAGGGTATCTCACAGATGCGGAAAAGTTAGTTTTAATCTCTAAAACCGTTTATTTTAATCTCGTATTAACGATGGAAGTGAAAGTCTTGCTTACAGTATTTAGTAGGGTGATAGATCTGTAATTAGAATATATCTTTGGGTCTCCTTTTTTGAGTATAGGCTCCACCATTCCATCAATCGGGTAATTTTTTTTTTTCAGATTTGTACTATTAATCGGTGTATTCTATCCAGCAGTTCATAACCTCCGAGTTTGACCACCTCATTGACTATATCATCTGATCCTCCTGCTTTATCGAGATAAAAATTTTAATGACATCTTCTACTTCATTAAGCGTTGGTATATGTCTTCTTATCCGTCAATTCCTTCAGTAAA
Organism: Galeruca laticollis; assembly: GCA_963921935.1. Taxonomy (NCBI): domain Eukaryota; kingdom Metazoa; phylum Arthropoda; class Insecta; order Coleoptera; family Chrysomelidae; genus Galeruca; species Galeruca laticollis. Next base: position 103,161,222 of record OY998177.1, read on the forward strand.
AACCTCTTCTGTGTTCATGTCGTTTTCCCCTGAAAAATGCTTTTAGGTGCTGCTCCCAAGCGCTGCTGTCTCCCTGTACTGTAGTTTTTTTCCAGTAGTGGTTTTTAATGTATTTGTTAATTTTATGTTAGTTCTGTTTTTGTTTTCTTACTCTTCCATTATTATATTGACCCATGCTTCTCGTTTGTTTTAAGTTGCACTTCATTTTCTGAATATTTTATATTTTTCATAATCCTCCATGCTTTTTGTCGCTATACATGTTACTCTTGCCATTTTTTTCATTTATGCTATTCCGCAGTCTTCATTAAACTAGTGATTGTTCTTCCTCTTGCTATTTTTCATTTGCAGTGTGCTATTTGCTGTGTCCAAAATACTTTTTTTTATATTTGCCAGTTTATACCCGTTTTTTCGGAGTATATCTTTAGAAGTCAATCCATCTGATGAGTTCCTGTGGGCTATCTTTTAGTTGTTCTATGTTCGATGAATTTTTACATGTTCTGATTTATTTTTTGCTGTTACCGTACGATTAATTTTAGTTATCGCCAGAAAATTGTCTGAATCACCCTTTTTTCATATTATGGTTTTCGTTTTAGTTTATTCCTGCTAATCGGTCAACATTTTTATAGTAAAAAAATATTGTTTACATTCTTTTCCCATTTATTTTATTTTCACAATATTAAGACGAGGTCAATCTGGTTTCCTTTCGATTGTCCTGGAATCATTCATGCTACCTTATGTTCAGCTTTGTGCTTAAACTTGGTGCTAACTATCTGCATATTTGATTCTTTATTTTTCCGTTCGGCACAATCTACGTCCAATCTCGCTTTTTATTTCATGTAGCAATTCTTTCCCTGCTACATTCACTATATTATGTTGTTCTTTACCAATTCTAGATCGCCTATCACTACCTCATCACTAGAACAGTGTTTTGGGATGTTTTTATATGTTTTTATCAAATCTTCGTAAAAAGCATCTTTGTCTTCTGTTTTATCACCTTCTGTGAGCGAATTCCACTCATCCTTTTTTAAAATAATTTATATTCGACGACTATGATTGCGTTGACTTATGTTTACGTGACTATATCGAAGAGCTAATGACTTCGAGGACTGTCTCCCTGTGGTTTTGTTAAAGGACACTGTGTCCCTAATGTTCTTACGTATCGTGCTGATTTCAGGAAACGATATGATTTTTTTTATGGGTTATATTCCGTGCACTTCTTTAATAACTCTAATATTATTCTTTATGAACTTATTTTTCTTGGCGATAGTCGGACACAATGTTTTGATTATGCTTTATACAAGCTGATTTTACAAGCGTAGACAAAGGAGTACCTACTAATATTCTTCGAATTAAAAATATTATAACCCATCAGAATCTGAAAAGCAAAACTTTTATAAATGAACTTATTGAAATGTAAAATTAAAGAACATGATTAATATACCACCATCAAGAAAAATGCGTTGCGTATGCTGACGATGTCGTGTTCTGACAAGATTATGAAAGTAATTAAAAATAGTGTATAGAAAATTTGAAGAGAAGGCAAAAGATTTGACCTTTAATAATTGAAGTCAAAACCAAATATATGAAATGAAACTCATGAACATTTTATGTCACAAATGAACACTCTGTTTTATTTTACCATAACATACCATCCACAAAGTTGAAATATAACGAAGGACATTCAATTATAACGCAGAAAATAGAGAATACAATTTTGAAAACTTTGAGTTCGTGTATCTATAATCATAATACTGTATCTCTTATCACAGTTTGCTAAGACCAGGTGTTAGCAACAAACTACATGTAAGTAAAAATCATGAAAATTTGCAAACCCGTAAAATGTAGATTTGCCGGTCGTTTAATGAGACAACACATCATTTAATGTCTACTTGCCGCATCCTGGCCAAAAAGCATACTTGGACCGATATAACATCGTGGCAAGGCAACTACACTGGAACATATGCAAACACTTTAGCATTAAAGTGAAAGACAAATGGGCGAGCATTAACCACACCTGATAGTCGACACATCACAAGTACCTATTACATGAGATGCAAAAATACGAACAGGTGGGAAATTAAATCAGTTAAACCCGACTTGGTAGTGAAGAACCAGTAATAAAAACAATACCTGGTAATAGATGTCGAAATTCCATCCAGAGTAGGAAGCCGAGAAGTGGCTCAAATACTGAGACCTACAAATTGATATTCAAAGAATCTGGGGAAACTAAATTATTGCCAATAATAGAAGCAACAGGAATAATCTCCAAAGTAACCGCCAACATAAGAAGTCCCTGACAAGCATAATCTCCTAAGTATGCAGAAGGCAGTAGTACTAAGTACCGCGCACATATTACGGAAAGTACTGTAACACTGGGTGGAACAACAACATGCTCATAAGTAAGACCTTAGGTGGGGTTGAATTGATAGCAGTACATAAAAGATATCTAATAGAGTGAAGAGAATCCACTAGAACCTGCTCCCACTGGTTTATTTTCAAATTTTGATATTTTAAAGCCAACTGGATGCTTTGCCATATAATTCCATTAAATCGCTCGCACTGACCATTACTCTGAGGATTCGTCGTGCGACTTGAAGCAATACCATGAGACCCTAAAAATGACTTACGTTCACGGGACATAAAAGAAGTACCTTGGTCAGAATGAACATATGTCGGACTACCAAATGTAGAAAATATTTGCCACAAACATTGGATCTAATAGAGTGAAGAGAATCCACTAGAATCTGCTCCCACTGGTTTATTTTCAAATTTTGAGATTTTAAAGCCAACTGGATGGTTTACCATATAATTCCATTAAATCGTTCGCCCTGACCATTACCATGAGGATTATAGGGAGTCGTGCGACTTGAAGCAATACCATGAGACTCTAAAAATGACTTAAGTTCAAGGGACATAAAAGAAGTAACTTGGTCAGAATGAACATATGTCGGAGTACCAATTGTAGAAAATATTTGAAGCAAACATTGGATAACTGTAGAGGATGATATGTCGGAACATAGAAATGTGAATGGGAATCTGGAAAATTCATCAACAACGGTTAGTAAGTACTTATTTCTTGAAGATGAAGGCAAAGGACCTTTAAAATCCAAATTAAGACGTTCAAATGGTGAGGTGGCTCTGATTAACGTTCCTTCATTTTTATGAAATTTTGGTTCAATTTCAGCAAAACAGAACATGAGGAGGTAATCTGACGGACGTCTTCCACAGAATAAGAAGGGATATTTTTGCAGCGTATCCAATGGAAAAACCGGGTAATACAAGGCTGGCACAAAGAAGAATGTAAATCAAATAATTTCTTTTGATCAGCCGATGACATGTTTGCAGAAGTAGTACGGGAAAATGTATCAGCTACCGTGGCTTGACTTCCTGACCTGTAAACGATATCATACTTGTAGCATGACAATTCCAAACGCCATCGTTGAATTTTTTCATTTTTGATTTTGAAGGAGGACTTGTTATTAAACATAAATGCCACTGACTTCTGATCCATAAGGAGCTGAAAATGTCTACTAATTAAAAAATGTCGCCACTTTTTCAGTGCTTCTACTATTGCGTACGCTTCTTTTTCAACTGACGAATGCTTTTGTTCCTGAGAGAGGTTCTTGAGAAAAATGAGACAGGTCTTCCTTATTGGGATAATTGAGCATCTATCGCAAATTCTGAGGCATCGGTTGCAACAGTTAACATAGCGTCGTCATCAATTGAAGAAATCGAAGAGTTGGCTATGTCTTGTTTGAGCTGTCTAAATGCCAAAATTACTTTTTCAGACAATGGAAAACTTGTGCTGTATGCTAGCGGCTGAATTTTTCCTGAAAATTTAGGAACCCATTTGCAAACATTCCTAGAATTCTTCGAAGAGAAGTTGTAGTATCAGGTACTGGTAAATTCGAGAGATGCTTAAGTCGTTCTGGGTCCGGCTTCATAGTTTTGTCGCATATTAAATAACCAAGAATGCAAACCGATTTGAGGGAAAATCTTGATTTTGTTTCATTCATTGTTAAACGGTACTTCTTAATGACATCCAAAATTTTTTGTAAATTTTGATCATGTACTTCTTGTGAGTTACGGCAAACAGTGACGTCATCCAGATAAGCATAAACGCTTTTAAGATTTTCTTCCTTGATGGTACTGTCGACATTTTGTTGGAAACAAGCGACTTCATTGGTAACACCAAACGGAATTCGAGTGAATTGGTACAAATTTCCACAAGCTTCAAATGCTGTGTAGATTTTTTCTTCATCTTTTATTGGAATTTGGTAATAGGCACTACGGAGGTCAATTGTACTAAAAACGGAGTATTTCGAAAATTAGTTTACAATGTTTTCTACCCGTGGCAATGGGTATCCATCCAATAATGTATATTTATTTATGGTTTGAGAATAGTCAATTCACATACGTTTCTTGTGGTTTTCACATGAAGTTACCAGAGGTTGAGCTCGTCAAGGAGAGATACTGGGATCTTTAATCTTTTCTTCTAGAAGATGTTTGATTTCTTGCTCAATGAAGTTGAGGTCTGAAGTTGTGAATCGACGGGATTTTATTGCAATTGGTTTGCAATTAAACGTCAAATTTGAAAACAGGCTGAATGGTTCAACATTTGCTACTACTAAATTGCGTATTGATAGGGTAGATTTATCACCTCCAAAAAGAATTTCGAGTCGGGAATGTTGCTTCAGACTATCATGACCAATGATCACTTCAGTTCAAAGTTCATCAAGGACTAAAAGCTTTACATTTGAATAAATGTTATCCAACATTTGTAGGCGTACAATACAATATCCAAGAGCTTGCGATGTTAGAGATGTTGAAGCCATTTTAACATTAATTATTGATGGAATGAAACACATATTTCTACTAGCAACAATTTTACTTGAAATATAACTATCAGAACTTCCTGTATCGACTAGTGCATGTGTGATTATGTTATTTATTTTAATTTGAATAATAGATTTGGATAAACAACTAGGAGAAACAGCAGAAATTGTAGACAAAATAGCAGCAGATGTTTTCTGAGTTCTTCTGTTAGTTGATCTACACACAGTTGAAAAATGTCCTCTTTTATTGCAGGAATTGCAAATTGCATTTTTAGCAGGACAGTGTTCGCGCAGGTGTCTATCTCTGCCACAAAAAAAACATTTCTGAAAAGATGCAGCAGCCGCTAACTGCCTGGTTGATGCATTTTCAGAATCTTGTGACGGTTCTGCGTTTTGTAAAACGGCAACACTTGAACCAAAAGTTGATGAATATGATTCAGCATATTGTTTGACTATTTTCAACGCTTTTGCTGTATCAAACGCTTGAATTAAGCTCAAAGAAGAGTGCTCTAGAAGCCGCTGTCTAAATTGTGGTGAACTTAAACCACCGATAAATGATTCTCGGATACAATCATCTCTATTCTGTTTGGTCGTGACAGCTTTAAATTTGCAGTCTTTGCTCATCTGCTTCAAAGTTTGTAAATATTGGTCAATTGACTCACCCGCTAGCTGTCTTCTTAATGAGAGAGAATATAGAGAAAGTAGTTCATTTTTGGGTTTAACGTAGAGACTCTCAAGGGTTTTTATGGCATCTTCATAAGTTGTACTTTCACTAATGGACTCATGTAGTTTATCAGTAGATTCAGCTTCTTCGTGTCCTACGCATCTGCCGCTTCCTGAAAATTCACGAACGATTTGTGCCAATGATTCCAAAGTTGACCTGCGTTTCCAAGTGTAACATCTATATCTAAACGATCGGGGCGAAGTAGCTTATCCATTTAATATTTTCTGTAGAATAAATTGTAGTGAATACAATGGATTACCTTTAGAATAAGGCTTTATTCTACAGAAAATAACAGACATAAAACTATCGAAAATTTTGTAACACAATTGACAATATCATGGATATAATCAAGAGGGTAATATTATGACAAATAGTAAGTGCCTTGTTGCAAATATTGCAAACGAAAGTGCATACCCTGTTCGGTTATTCCATAAATTATTGACTAAAAGGTAGAAAAATATTACTTACAGTCGCCTATTCTTGGGACCAAATCGTTTCTGGAAATTCGAAAGTGACACATGGTTTGACAATATACCGGTATGCAAGAACACAATTAATATGTGGACCAAATCATCCGCGCAAGCTATTGGTTTGGACAGTAAGTGTAAAAAGATATCCATTCATTCGAACAGATCAACTGCAGTTAGCCATTTGGCAAATAAAGGAATTCCTGAACAGCAATTAATGAAAATAACCAGACATAGCAGCTCTAATTCAATTAAACCGTACTTGAATATTAACCAAGAACGCCATTTTAAATAAAAATGAATAATATTTGTTTGATTAAAACTAATAAATTTTGTATTGAAAATTATTAAACGTCAGATTGTCAATAAATTTTTTGATATCTACAAAGTAAAAAATTATCTTATCGAATACTCCTCTGGCCTTGATAAATACTCAAAATTTTGTCATAGAGAATCCTTCAAGCGTGTTTTTCAAGGATAATAGCCCTCGGCCCGCGACCTTGGGCTATTATCAAGCAACAAGCTTTCAGCATTCTCTATGACAAAATTATCTCGGTATTGTAATGTTTTTGTTATTTATTTAAACAATGAGCGGGTGTGATAAACTTTAAACACACTGTAGGTTCACTTACTTAATTTATTTAAACACGAAACTAATCACTAACACTTAATTTATATATACTCTAATTATAAACTCAACTTATCCGCTCATCAGTCCTTTATTTATATTAAAGCCTTTTTTACTAGAAAATTCCGGACTGCGACTTACACACACAAAAACAATTGGTTCTGGAATTTTCTAGATAAGTCTGATCACAAAACAATGTTTAGATAAGATAGTCGTAAACAGTTATATTAAAAAAACCTGTGTATCCGCCATAATTGTAACTATTATACCTGGCTTAGACAGAGTCGGATTTAGGGACTATACCAGTGTGCTGTTTCGTAACATTACCCCCTCCTTAAATTGAAGTTCATCCTGGACCTTTTGTGTAGCCGAGACTGGATGTTTGAATCGGCAACTAGCCCCATTTCTACACTTTCCGATCTTATGGAAATAGCAGGGCACCGTCTTCATCGGATAATGATACCGGGGGTTGTAGCTGCAAATTAATATCTGGACACCGGTATCTTTAAAGATAATCTCTACCATGTTCCTGATGATTCGCCAATTCAACTGGTTACTAGCTATCTTAGGCATAGTCAGTTTCTTCACGCTGGATTCCAACACATGGTCTCGGAGGTTTTGAAGTGCTTCCCACACATCGCGGTAGGTAGATCGATCTTGAAATTCATTTTTAGTTACCACGTAGAAGACGTACCGCGAATTATGTTTGAGTTTCAGTGTCTTGCCAGGGGCCGGAATCTGGTCTTCAAGTTTTTCTAATTGCCCGAACTCCTTTCGAAAGACGGTTGCCAACCCTCGTGCCTTCTTGATACGGGCGGGGATGTTGTATGCCAGTGAATAATCTTCTGGGATTGTGAACAAATCTTGTTGTTGTTCCGAAGTGACTCCATATCTAGCTTTCCCGGTATCTCCATACGCGCCCATAAATTCTTCGAAGGTAGGGTCCGATACATCTTGAATAAGGTTTACTCCTTCCTCTAGGTCATGGTCTTCTTCGAATGGCGCTAGTCGGTTTTGGTCAACTACTTTTGGTTTTCCGTTGGGATCTTGCTTATGCGATATTTACCATCATTGATCCTTTTCTTGATTGAGTATGGACCTTCCCAGGATTTTTGAAATTTTGGAGAAAATCCTTTTCTCCTCGTCGGGTTGTGTAACCATACTTTGTCCCCTTCTTTAAAACCGCCTCCTGTGGCCTGCGTGTCGTACCGACTTTTCATTCTGTCGCTGGCAACTTGAAGATTTGTTCGAACTAATTCATGAATATCGTCCAGCCTTCTTGTCAATTGAACCTGTACTTTCTAATAGTCCTGTTCATTCTCTCGACCATTCCATCTGACTGTGGATGTAATGTTGTTGTCCTGGTCTTCTTCATTCCCAGCTTCTCGCAAATCTCCTGGAATAGATGATTTTCGAAATTTCTTTCCTTGTCGCTGTGGACTTCCAAGGGCACTCCATATCGGCTGATAAATCCTTTCACCAATACATCTGCTACAGCTGTGGCCTCTTGGTTCGGGATAGCGTAAATTTCCACCCACTTTGTGAAATAATCCATTACAACCAGTATGTATTTGCTACCGTTTTCTGTCGTCGGAAATGGTCCAGCGATATCTAAAGCAATCCTTTCGAAAGGGCTTCCAACATTGTACTGTTTCATGGGTGCCTTTCTCTTGCGATGTAGTCCATTACTCGTAGCACAAGTCTTACATTTCTTACACCAGTCCTTCACATCGTCGCAGCTGTTCATCCAATAAAACCTTTCACGGACTCGCTGAAGGGTTTTCTCCACTCCCATATGACCTCACGATGGACTCTTTCTCTCGGGATAACTATCTGTCTTCTCTTCTCGGAACCATCATCGTTCTCAAGGATTCTTTTCAATAGGCCTTCTTCCAGGACAAGGGAGTCCAACTGAGCCCAATATGCCTTGAGTGTCGGTGAAAATCTTGACACTCCTTGCCAGGTAGGTCGCCGATTTTCTTCCTTCCATTGCCGGATCATCTTCAGGTGAGGATCATTCTCCTGATCCTGGTGGGTGACAATTCTTCAATGACTACTGTAATTCTTGAAACTGCAACTTCCTTAGATTTCGACTTGTTGCATTGTGAATAGTCTACAGGGCATGGCCGTCTAGGCAAAGAGTTGGCTTTTCGGTGATTCACATCAGCTAGATGTTCACCCCTGTCTGATTTCCCCTGTGACTGGAGTTTTTGGGTTACAGGAATCTTGGGGCGCTTAGACGGACTGCGTACGTGCTCTAGCTCGCCACACTCCTGGCATTTGATCTTCTTCGGCGTCTCGTCTGCCATACCTTGCAACAAGTTGACGATCTGGTCAAGTTTGTCATCGTCATCTTCTTCCTGCATGGTCCTACCTTTGTTGTGCCGCGAGCTTTCTTTGGCTGCTTTGCATTCAAGAGGTTCTTGGTTTGCAGTAGTCGTAGGACGCTTACACGAACTGCGTGCATGCTCTAGCTTGCCACAATTACAGCACCTGATTTTCTTCGGCTTCTTGTCTACCATACCTTTCAACAAGTTGACGATCTGGTCAAGTCTGTCATCGTCACCTTCTTCCTGTATGGTCCTACCTTTGTTGTATCCCGAAGCCATCGTGGCTGCTTCATATTCAAGTGCAGCTGTCAATGCGTCGACTAATGTTTTCGGATGGGCTAAACGGAGCGTCTTCTGCATATCAGTGTCACGTAAGCCATCAATAAAGGCCTGGATGTCCAGACATTCCATCATGTTCTCTGGTTCTGACGGATAAGCAAATCGAACGAGTCGGGCAATATCCACTTCATACTCTTGAAGAGTTTCGTTACGTTTCCGCCTTCGGTTCTTCAGCTGGAATCTGTACAAATGTTCCAAATGTTCGTGACCATATCGCATGTCCAACCTCTTCTTCAGCTGCTCGAAATCATCGGTTTCTTCCAGAGGTATCGTCTGAAGTACATCTAAGGTATCTCCCCGGAGCGCGATAGTTGAGTTCACTGCTTTCTCCTTGTCGGACCAATTATTCACTCTAGCGGCTGCTTCAAACTGTTTTACGTAGTTGGTCCACGACATTTTTCCATCGAACGTTGGGGTCTTGACTCGGGTGTGTTGTGTTTCTGACTTGCAGATCTCGATCTTCTTTTCTTCTGTTGAAGTGTCTTGTGTTTTTAAATCGGCAATCTTTGTCTCTAACTCCTTGATTTTCTCGTCCATCTGATTTTCCATCGTTGTCATCTTATTCTCCATGTCTGATTTTAGAGACGAAATTTTATTCTCAACTTTAGCAGCAATGTCATTTTTCAATGATATGATATCTGCAGATATATCGTTCTTCAAAGTAGAAATATCGTTCTTTATAGCCGAAACATCGCTTTTCACATTCGTAGAAATCTTCTCTTCCATGCCAGAAATCTTCTCGTCCATGTTAGCAGAAATTGACGAGATTAAGGTGGAAGCCTCGTCATTAAATAAAACTGTTTCTGGATCAAAGCCGTCATTTTCCAGTGCCACTTTAAGTCTTTCTACTAACTCACTTTTCTTGCCGGGCGTTTCCATCTCACGATCCTCCAATTCTACTCTTAGTTCCGCCATTTTGAGGTCACATAGTCTCTTGGCCATTTTTACGTAGGAATTTATTTATATGACCCCACACCTGACACCAATGTAATGTTTTTGTTATTTATTTAAACAATAAACGGGTGGGATAAATTTTAAAGACACGGTAGGTTCACTTACTTAATTCATTTAAACACGAAACTAATCACTAACACTTAATTTATATATACTCAGTATATTCACTTGAACTAATTTATATAATCACTTAATCAATATTCACTTATTTACTGTTTATCTCACGATGTCTAATTATAAACTCAACTTATCTGCTGATTAGTCCTTTATTTATATTAAAGCCTTTTTTACTAGAAAATCCCGGACTGCGGCTTACACATACAAAAACAATTGGTTCTGGCATTTTCTAGATAAGTCTGGTCACAAAACAATGTTTAGATAAGATAGTCGTAAACAGTTATATAAAAGCAGTGCGTATCCGCTATAATTTTAACTTTTATACCTGGCTTAGACAGAGTCGGATTTAGGGACTATACCAGTGTGCTGTTTCGTAACAGTATTATCAAGACCAGGGGTATTACTACTGAAAATGCATAAACCTTTACAATTTTACAGTTCTAATCTGAAAAAATAAACATCTGGTAGGACGCTCGTGACATCTATCTGGAAAAATCTACACTTAAGTGTCAATGTGATCACAGAAAACCAGTGGTACATGCACTACACTAAATTTCAAGCGTATTTATCCCATACGGTGTCTTGGAAATAACTGCGGGACATATATGTACAGATGGGACTAAAAGGGTTTTTAAAAATGTATTGTTTTTCAGTTAAAATAAAATTATAATTATTTAATTATTGACAATTTCAAATAAAATACCGACCACATTAGGTATCATTGCCGTAATATATCCATCTCCATATTTAAATTATGTTTAACTCAATTTTTCATAAATAGTTGTAGTAATACCAAAATTGATTTCAGTAATATTAACATACCGTTTTTTTTTCAGGTAACTAAACGCAGAGATCTTCAAGCTGCATATATTACGCTTCGTAGGGGTAACGTGAGACTCCAATAAATACAACACACCGTGCCGAATTGATTTGTCGGAAACTACAGCTGTCAATTTTGTATGAAAAACTTTTCTGTTTCCGCTATAAACATTTATACGCATTTATCACATTTCATAGACTAAATAATAGTAATGTTTCAATATACGGTATATAAATGGAAACATTTCCAAAAACATTTTATAGAAAATAAAAGGCGTCAGTAAAACGCACTCATTAAAATTTGAAAGATTTCCCGACATGACTTTTTACTTAGCGATGGGCCGCTATCAGAATGTGTTCACATAGTGGAAACCTCCTCCTCATTGTATATATAAGTAATTTTTCATGGAGGATATGATTCTGGCAGCACCCAATTTAGACACGATCCCCGTCGGTAATTTCGGGAATAGGACACGTGGCTAAAGTATTAAGAAACCGAGTTTAGTTCCTGTCATTTCACACACTACGCCGAAAATTGTTTGATGGGCACAGAAACGCGATCACCCCAACGATTATTACCGCACAATGTGAACGATACGGTCTTCTCTCTGACAATTACAACATTGTCACTTCAATGTACGAGAGAGTGGTTTCCAATTATTAAAATTGTGTTAACATTTTTGTTAGAGAAAATTTAATCGACATTTTCATATTCTGATTCTTCACATATAAAAGAGTACAACTAATAGGGACTATTTTGTTTAAAAATATTGTTAATAATATATGATTATAGTTTGTTTCCTTATGCTGAAGGGTTTTAAAATGTGAATTTTTGATGACAGAAACCGCGAAGAAAAATTCCGTTATTTAGTTAGGTTTTATTGAGGAAAAAGAACTTGACATAATATATACATGACATGATTTCATACTAATGGCATTTTAATATCAACGATAATAAAACAATATTGAATTTAAGTATACAGAGTAATTTCACTACATTTTCTCCCTGTATCTTTTCATGAAAAAACCCTTTAAATATGTGTGTCTACGACACATTCTCAAGTCTCCCTTGCGCTGCATCTCCTTCTTCGGCTAGATCTTCAGTCATTTGATTATCATTCGTAAAGCTTGGAGTTGAGATGGATTGATTCATCGGTCTAGGTTCTTCTGAAATATTATCAATGTCAGAATGCAATTTTGGATTCTCAATTTGGATATCAGGTCCCACTTCTGCCGTCTGTTGAAGAGTTTAATCAAGAATTTTAAGATCTCCACGGGGAACTAAATGTGTATGGACACGTTTGTTTCTCTACCATTAGATAATCTTACTAATGCATATTCAGGGTTTGCTTCGATTAGTCACGCCTCCTCCATGAGTAGTTCATATTTGCTGTTTCGAACATGTTTTCTTACTAAAACTCTTTTTGATTCCGCAAGCCGACTAGGTAGTGAATTTCCAAATGATGGTTTTGTGGTATGTGTGTGTGTGATCGAAATGGACGACGACTGCGGTAAACATAAGCTTACCCATTTGCCAAACCACATATGTTCTAGAGATATTTCTTTATTATATGATTTTTTCCTTAAGGAACAGTATGTTTACATCAATTGCAATTTATATCTATTTACATAGTTTTTTTTTTTAAATACTAATGTCTAAAAATAACGTACCCTTTTTTCTTTTCTCTCTTTTTTTCTACTTTTTTTCTCTTCTTTCTTTTTTTTTCTTTTGGGAATAATACAGGGACATATTACGCTTACGGATCGATATAAGCGATTTCACACTAACACGAGGATCGCGGTCAAAGTAGGTAAACCCTTGCATATACATGAAGGAAATTACTAAATTCTATCTTAATTATTAACTATTACAACAATTTGAGATCTATATTACGAATGTGATGAACTAGATTAAGATAAATATGTAATAGTTGTAATACTCAACCATACCCAATTCACCAGATTCACAACGTCTTTATGATTTAATTCAAATAAATATTGTGAAATCAACACATGATTAAATCTAAGCCTACATATTGCAGAAATTACATTTTTCGAAACCGCTAAACCAGGGTTTGAGTGGAATAATTGGCTGTATGCTTTTGTATGCAAAACCTTTTCTGGAATCATTATATTCCTGAACCCAAGCTCTTTTACTGATTATTTTCGAGAAGGTGCAAATATCTTCTGTTGGACCTTTATATTCAGTTACATTGCTGTCTACTACACATGCCTTTACAATTTGATCTACAATTTCATTATTAATTTAACCACAGTCAACTTTTATCCATCCAAAGATAATTTTAGAAATAAGGATTTGGAATTCTGTTATATCTATGCACTTATACCTCCCTTTTTACCCGAATTGAATCAGGGAGGGAATGGAGTTAATCTTTTCAGTGCTGTTATCAAATTGATGATGAATATATATAATTTACTCTTGTCAGAGTGGCGGCCGCTCTTTTGAGCTCTTAGACTTCTTTATTTGCGGGGAGTCACACCGTGTTTTTCATGTTTTTTTTTCCTATAAATTGTCGTGTCTTTTTGCTTTTTCTGTTATCTCGTTCCATTTTTCCCGGTCCTTTATATTTGTTTTCTTTTATGACCTTCAAAACATCCTGTTCTTCCATTTTTTGTCTAATTTCATGGTTCATCATAGTTCTGAAGTCTCTCTCTTGTGTTCTGACTGGTCCAAAAATTTTCCTCAATATTTTCCTTAACGTTTCTTCGTTTTTATTTGTCAAGGAGATTGTCTCTGCGGCATATGTCATTGTTGGTCTGATAGCGGCTTTATACAGTTTCAATTTGGTGTTTTGGGTTAGATGTTTATCTTTAAGAAATTTGCTGTATTTCCAGTATGCTTTTACCCTCTCTGCCACCTCTATATTTCTGTCGTTCTTCTCGTTTATCGTAACGCCTAAGTATTCGAAGTTTGCTACTTTTTCAAACTTGTAGTTCTGTACTGTGATTTCTTTTATACTATCTGTTGTTTCCCTGCTGGCTAGCATATATTTAGTTTTTTCTGGGTTTATCTCCAGACCTCTGCTTTTTGCTTCTTCGATCAGGTCACCTAGCATTTCATCCAAATTATTCCTATTCCTTGGTATAAGTACCAGATCGTCTGCATACCCTATTATTTGTGTCATGTTCTGGGCTATTGTTGTGCCTGTTTCTATCGCCTTAATCGCTCCATCTAATGCTATGTTGAATAATACCGTTGATAATGCATCCCCTTGCCTCATACCATCTATCATATCGATTTCCTCACTATAGCCCTCACTAGTTATTACTCTGGATTTCGAGTTGTTTATTGACATCTTTGTCAGTCGAATTAACTTATTTGGAATACCCATTTTCCTCATGTCTGCTATCAGTTTACGTCTGCTAATACTATCGAATGCTTGCTTAAAATCTACAAACAATATTTGTCAATCGATTCCATATTCATAGCTTTTTTCTATCGTCTGTGTCATTACATGCACTGTATATATAGTTGATTTACCACTTCTGAAGCCATATTGGTATTCCCCTAGTTTCTGTTCTGCGTATTTGTTTATTTCCTTTCTTAAAAGTGATGTCATGACTCTGTATACTGTGTTAAGCATGGTTATTCCTCGGTAGTTATCGCATTTTGATTGGTCTCCTTTTTCGAAGATTGGTATTATTAGACCTAAACGCCATTCTGCTGGCATTTGTTCTTTCTTCCATATGTCTATGAGTAATTCATATATCTTTCTTTTTAGTTCTTCGCCACCTTTCTTCATCAGTTCGTTAACTATTCCATCTGGTCCTGCTACCTTCTTCTGTTTGAGATTTGTTATTATTTCTTCCTACTCTGTATATGTTGGGAGGTATTCCTCTTCCTCTTCTGCTGTTACCTCAAGATTTGCTGTAAACTCATCCTACTTTCGATCTTTCTTGTAATATGCTTCCCAATTTCTGTTGCTGATTCTGATCGTTACTTTGCTTCTTTTACTTTGTTTTCTTATGTAATCATATATTTTTTTATTATCTCGGTTGTCACTTTCTATTTCTATCATTAGCTCCTTTATCCACTCTGCTTTTTTCTTCTCACAGCATTTTTTTTTTTATTTAGAAAATAATAGTTGCATCCACCACTAGGGTTATTAGCAACATAACATAACAGTAACATGAAATAACATTTAGGCTGGTAACGTCACTATAACATACAATAATATTTGAATAGCATCATATCAAAGATAGGAATCAGTAATAAGCAACATGGTAACGAGCTTAGTAATTTACATTTTGTTGACTAAACCTATTTCAGAGAGGAATCCGATTGTGTTTTCAAAATTACATTACACACCAAGAGTTGATTTTAAATCTGCACTTATACTGTACGTCCGGCGTTGTTCCGCGAACCTCGGACACTCGACCATGAAATGTTTAACTGACATTGGCACCTGACACATATCACAGATTTTGTCTTCTTCTCCTTTCAGCAAGTGTTCATGGGTATACTTTGTATGTCCAGTGCGCAAACGGGTGATTATTATTTGGTGTCTTCTTTGGCTAGGGATGTTTCTCCATGGTTTGATATCATCTTTAATTTCTTTAAGTTTCATTCCAGATTCTGCCCAGACAGATGACCAGTAGTTAGAGACCACATATTTTATATATTTTTTCAGATCAGTATACGGTACTCCCTCTTGCTTTTGAAAGATTGGTTCATTCATGGTTTCACGTGCAATTTTATCAACCCGCTCATTGCCAGTGATCCCAACATGTGACACATCATTTGTTCGCTTCTTTTTTCTTTTACTTATATTCTTTCAGTTCTGTATCTCCTCCTGTATTTAGCCATTGTTTTGGTGCTTGATCTTTTTGTTTCTTCTTGCTTTCCCATTCTTCATCGTACTATTCTTTACATCTTTGTTGCTTTTTTTGTCCTAGTATGTCCTCGGCTGTGTTGGTAATACTATTTTTTATGTTTTTTCTCTATATTTCCATCTGGATGTTGTGTTAGTCTATCTTTTAATATTTGTCTGTATCTTTCTTCCGTATGTTCTTCTTTTAAATTATCTATCTTCCATTGTTTTTTACGTTTTTCCGTTTCAACGTTCCTTAGTATCTTCATTTTTATTTCCACCACAACTAAGAAATGATCTGAATCCACATTAGCGCCTCTGAATAAACGAGTATCTTCTACTGTTTTCAGCCATTTTCTTGATATGAGAGCCTGGTCTATCTGATTCCCTTCATTGGAGCCTGGTTTTGTCCATGTCACTTTATGCTCTTTTTTATGTCTGAATTTGGTACTTATTATGAAAGTGTCGGTACTTATATCAAAACTACAGAGTCTTGAACCATTGTCGTTTGTCTTGTCGTGTATCGTTTCTTTGCCTGCAACATTTTCGTTATATTCCTCCTTTCCGATTTGTGCATAGAAGTCTCCGATGACTAGTTTCATGTCATTTCTAGGTATATTCTCCCACACCTCTTGCAGTTTGTCTTCTTTGTCTTCACTATTTGTGACCTCTGTTGGTGCGTAAACATTTATTACTGTTAGATTTGCTTGCTTATTTTCAATCCTAATTGTTGAGATTCTTCCATTTAGTGCTTGAAAGGTCATTACTTTGTTTCTTAACTTATTATTTACCATAAATCCTGTGCCATTTTCCCCCTGTTTCTTTTTCCCTGCATAATAAAGTGTGTATATTTCCTTATCTATTCTTCCCTCACCCTTCCATCTTATTTCCTGCAGTACCAATATATCAAGCTTGTATCTTCCTATTTCTCTAGCTAACTCATTCATTTTACCAGCCTTTAACATTGTCCTTATATTCCATGTGCCGATCTTAACCGTTTCTTTATTTACTTTTTACTTCAGTATATTTATTCTACCTTTCTTTCACTTTGTGCTCTGTCTCGTATTGCTTTTTGTCTTTGCCTTTCTTTCTTGCTTAAGTCATGATTTATATAAATTCTATCATCTTTTATATTTCTTAGTTTTTGTCTATTCTGCATAATCATCTCTTTATCTTCTGCATTGTCTAGTTCTATCAAACAAGCTTTATCACCTAACTTACGTGCTGTCTTAACTTGTATTTGGATTTTCAGTGGTTTTTCAATGAAAGTAGTGACTGCTCTTGTTAAATCCTTTGAATCCGTCATATCTATTTTCAGGCCAGTAATTACAACGTTGTTTTTCCTTCTTTCTTTTTCTATCCATTCTTGAGCAGTTTTGATAGTAATTATTTCTTCCTTAATATCTTCATTCTCCTTCTGTATTGTTTCGTACATTTTTCTGAGGGTCTCGTTTTCCTGTTTTATTATTTGAATCTATTCCCTCAATTCTTGCTGTTCCTTCCGCATTTCTTTAGTTTAGTTTTTCATCTCCCTCATTCCTGTTTTCATGTCCTGCATCAATTTTAGAATTTGATCTAAATTTTCCTCTTTCTTGTTTTTTATTGTTGGTGGTGTTCTCATTGTCTTCCTATCTTTCCCGGACGGTTCTTGATCTTCTTCTCCTGTATCTCTTCTTCTTTTATATCCCTCATTCGTAGAATGGCTCTCCATTATTAATTTCCTAAGGGGTTGCTTTTTTTTTCGTGTGTGCTTTAATAGAATCAGCGTCCCGCAAACGTTATTATCGGCGCTTACTCAGTTCAGCAACTGACACGTTCCCGGGCTGACCTTTCCTAATACTACACACCTCTAAATTCTCTATGAATATACACTGAACAATACAAGAGACTTCGCAAGTAGTATTATTTGGTTTACAATTTTTTTTTAGATTAAGCTGAATGAAAAATTTAGTTGAAATTAATAAAACTAGTACTCCAACTATATAATCTAGGAAATTTTAGGATAAAGCAACTGCGGCTTTATGCTTTTTCTAAAATGGCTCCTACCAAAACTCAGTTGCTAATTCAACATGCACTTATTTTTCGTTTTATGCTAGAAAAATACTTTTATTATAATCTTTCACAATTAATACATTTATTTATAATATACCTCATCGCATTTATCTCGTTTATACTCATCTTGAATGGTTTTTATTGAGTTATGTCACCAGTCACGCGAAGCGATTGAGATGCCGAAAATAACCTTATTCGTCGACCGTCCATTTATCGTGTATTTTAACGCACTCAAAATCGTTCATTAATGCCCCTATTAATGAATGATTTTCTATTAATCATCGATTTTACTATATGCATCCCAGGAACAACAAAAAATGTAGGCAACTGTTTACCTTAATATTTCTTTCAATGAATTTCGAAAGTACTGGTTCGATTGAGTGGATTGTATATTTCTCATGTGATAAAACATTCTACATTGTAATGTAACTTTTTATTTTAATTCAATACGCGAGATTAGTGTGACGTCACAATTTTAAGCTATATCCAAACAAAACTTGTTGCTATAGGAATTTCCATTTGAGTGTACATTTTTGATTATTTAAGCATTTCATACGTGTTTTTGAAAGGAATAGATTATTCAAAAGTAAGTAATCGTGTCTACTCAATATAAAAAATAATAGTTTTGATAATGTAAGTTATCCTGCAATTCATATTTTTGATTTTAAAAGCTATGTTTGAGATTATGTTTACTAGACTATTCGATTAATGTGATAATATTGATTGTTTGTTCTAGTGGCATCAAAAAATATGTTTCAACATTCTCTTGAAACATTTTTTAATGATAATATGAGTTTGTTAGTCAAAAATGCTTAATGAAGTGAAGTGTCCTTTCAAGTATCCGAATGACGAAAAATTAAAACCACTCTCAAAAGACAGGAATTACATAATTCATTTTGATGAAAATATATTAGTGATAATTGAAAAATATAACTATTATCACCGGATACAAGGTGCATTACATATTGCATAAGAGGAAATGTGCTATTTAATATTATGGATACCAAGTGACATTATTGTGGGAATTGCTCGACATCAATAATGGAAGAAAAATTTACATGTTTTAATAACATTCTACCTTTACAAATTTGTACCATTCATATTAACATCATAAAATGTTTTCATAATTATAAATTTTGGTTCGTTTCGTGCTAAGAAAATTAAATTGAGGAAACGTTGCAAATTTACATGATTGAAAATATGCCATTTAGTCTGAAAACTCAGAACATCATGTCACAACTTTGCCTCAATCAAATCATATTTGTATGAGGTTCAGAGTTTCTGTTGGTTGCTTTCAAATTTTATTTGACCTGTAGGCTCTTTTTTCAACTACATGTCTTTATTACACAGAGAAATATTTACTTGTAATACAATGGTTTACAGTTAATAGAAAGAGGAAAGTGAGGAATTTCAATTTAAAATAGCAAACGTTTAAAAAATCATACAAAGCAACTTATAAAAATTTAAAGCGAAAGATCTGTAATGACAAATAATAATGTATATGTTATAGGGAGATCAGTATATACAGTACAGAATCAAACATACAATGAACACGTACAAGTTTGCTTCTACCTTGTTTACAAAGATTGATCATGTACAAAAAAATAGTTGGCTAATTTTCTTTTCTCCATTCATGAAATGACAGCTACACATAAAGCTCCGAGAACTGGTTCTATTCTACAAATATTGTATATACACACAAAATAAAATGTTATATTTATCATTATGTAGGTATCTTGTCAGCTTCATCCATTTGCTTCCTACTTTTGGATCCTTTGGAAATCTATAAAACTTACAGTTCTCTCTGACATTATAATACTTGCCCAGCACAGTACCATTATTCTTTATGTGAAGAAACCTAAAATTAGATAATACAGATAGAAAAAAAATTAAAACAATTGTATTTCATAAGTTTATAATAACATGTTTAGATTAGATAACACTTTTATTAAAATTATATTGTTATACGTAACTATTTTGGCTGGAATCGAATATATCTCGTTGTTAAAGTCTTACTGTATATCTAAATGCCTAAATCAGCAGTCATATTCTAAATATAAGGGAATACTCTCTGGTCCAAAATCAGACCAATGGTATCTAAATGGCTAGTTATGTTTGTTTGGATACAAAATTGACATAACCTAAGGTTATGACGTCACCACTAATAGCGCATATTGGCATACATAATAACAACTCATTTTGACGTACAAATCAACAACCAAGAAGACTTAAATACAAATTTGTTAAAATGCTATACAGTAGATAATCATTTATCAACTCCTTCTTTACTTTCAGTAATTTTGTAATTTTGAATATTAATGTTTACAATAATAAAACTACAACTAAGAAAAATTAAACTAATTTTGAATAGAGTTAATATAAATAGCAAATAGGGATTGTCATTTATCGTTAAATAAATAGAAACAGAAAGTAAGATATCTTCATTTTTGAACCGTACGGTCAACGGAAAATCTTTGTCATGAACTCGTGAATTGAAATGGCGAATAACAATCTCGAACATTAACATTATCTTGATTGCTAATCGCCCTTATTAATACACTTGTGCGTTGAATAACTATTATGATGCGCTTAATTTGACATTCATGACCGATGAACAGGCTAATTGAAGTTAGACGCAAGTCATACTGATTAAAAATTTAAGCGAGCTTATAGACATGCGTTCAGAATACCAATTTATAGAACTCCATAAGAGTTTTTGTAGAAATAAATAGCTATAGACGACAATTTCTAAATAGTACCATAAATTCTATAGCGCTAAATAGCTTAAATTTCGTCTCAGAATATCACCATTAATTGAACTAAATTAAAAATGAGTGACAGCAGCCATTATATAGTGATTCCAATGCTACGAACCTGTAAAAACTAAATTAATCTGCCATAAAAACACGAAACAGTGCTTTTATAGCCATAAACGAACTGTTTTGAGTTCGATTGTGGCTATATTATAGACTCAAAATAGAAAAACAATATTATGACACTTATACAAATATTATGACAACCTCCATGAAGCAATTCATTATGTCGCCACATCAGGGACTAAAGTGCGAAAACGGACTTGTATGTACATAGGCCAATTCGTTGTACGGTTCAAAACAGTCTCCGCGCTGTGGAACAGAGAATTTGACTTGATTTTGGTTAACTTCGCTTTTATCAAAACAACAACTGATCAGTGCATTTGTAAAGGTTACGTAAGCAATAACAAAGTTATTTTAATTATTTACGTTGATAATGGGCTAATTATTTCTTCAAAATAGTCAGCAATTCAAATAGTTTATTTCTGAAATCGTCAAGAAAGTTTGTCATGACAGAACTCAGGTTGGTCATGAAAGTGTCACTTTAAAGACTAGCCACTTTCATGATTTTTACAAGACTCCTGTCACTTTACAAGACTCATCTGTCATTTTTAAACTGCAATTGAATTAGAAATCGTCACTTATCTTATGAAACGTTTATTTAATATAAATAAATGAACGTTAATTACAATCAAATACAACAAATATTATTAATTGGTATTATAACTATGAAAATGAAAATTAATGTTAATGCTGCCGACACTAGTATTATGCACATTAGAAAATTTTATTCCAAGTATATAATGTTGATATATTTTTTCAGTTTAAATCTATTTTTAGTTTCGAAAAACGATTTCAGAAAAAATATAATGCATCACTGGTCATGAAAGTGTCTCTGCTTGACTCGGAGGCTTTAAAGAGATACTCGGATGCTACGCATCCTCGTACTCTTCAATAAGCCTCCTCTTCTGCAAAGTTTCACTTTCATGACTTGTAATGTAATATACTATTACAAGAACTTTAGTCGTGTTTTGAAATCACAGTCTCAAACGCCAATTATTTTGTATATTGTCCAACATTTTCAGTAGTAGTTTCGGCACTATTTTGAACAGCGAAAGGGTTTCTAGAAGATTTATACAAAATGCCCTGTTTTTCTGAGGTCTCAAATGATATCTACAAAATATATGTGTAGAAAATTTTGTCATAAAATTATTCAATTATCTTTTAGACGTGTAACCCTATACCGTATAAAAAATAACAACTGCAGTAAAAGTAAATAAGTACGACAATTAAAACAGTTTTAATAGCTAAGCTTAAAATCAATATTTGTCCGCGTTGGTACTCCTAAGAGAAGACAACGTTAAATTTAACATGTCTACAGCATACCTAATTTCTCGGAATAAATAAAACGGAAACAAGATATGATTCTAAATATGACAAAAGGTTTAAGTTCTCTTCTTTGGTTTTATTTTCAACACAACACACACACTTGCCCTGCAACGAGCCACGAATGCAACGCAACATTGATCAAAAACAAAGGTCGTAAATCTACTGAGCTATAACTATTGATGAAAACGATTCTCGGACGTGACTTTGAAGGAATTCTTTTTCGAACGGCCTCCGTTTCCAGTCGAACTGAATGTTATGAGCGAGCCTTCGACGAGAAATATATTCATGCTTAATTACTTAAACAAATTATATGTGCACTAACATCACTGCTATTAATTTTTTTTTCTGTTTCTTCTTCGTCTTCTTCTTCCTATTTCAATTACGACTCATTTGTCTGGCTTGAATACAAAACAAACACACGATTTTGAATAAGAGGATTTGGTTCTTTAGGATATATTTATATTGAATTCTTTTGAATACATTGTCGTGAAGAAAACAAAATTATATGATGAAGTAAACAAAAAAATGTAACTAATTAAAAGCACAGTAAGAGAAGAAGATAAAATAATAAATAGAACAAATCAAAACTACAAAAAAGATGAGAAACTCAAGACGTTTACACCCTTTTATTCCCCTATTCCACTATTTCCAATCTGAGTATATCAAGACTCATTTTAAATTTTTTGCCAAAATCGACTTTTTTGACGACTGATGGGCATAGGCGCTAATATGCACTCTCAAACATGAAAAAGCTCCACGATATAACAAAATAACGTCAGAAATGGTCAAGGAATTCTGACAAAAAGAAACAGAATATCAACAAAACTAAATATTAAGATAAAGAGTGCAAAAATTATAGTGTAGTAATTCAGCACAGTCCTTACATTGTAATTTTCAAAAAAAACATTTTCGTTAAAATGTCAGTTAGTGGAGTGGCTCTTTTTGTCACTATACTGAGAAATACTTTTATGTTCCAGAACGCAAAATACTTTGGCGTTCCAGAACGTAAATGTTTAATTAGTTTGTCATATGTTAGGAACTAATACATAATAATAATTAACTAATATTGAAACTATTATAAACATGAGCATTATAATGATTAATCTTGTACTCTATTTAAATTGAATGCGCCGATTTTACAGTGAATGCCAGATTCAGTGCTATCAGTTATCGTAGCTTCTATTTCTGGGTGTTCAATGAGGCTGCTGTTGCATTGTTTGAGTTTCTATATCGGCCAATTCCGTAGACTCTGCTGAAGATGGTAGCATTTTATTTGCTATTGAAACTTCATTTTCTATAGAATCTTCTATACATGTTACGGCTACCGTACGTGAGCGCCATCCACCATGCCGCTTGATGGTTGTTTTAGTGGCCGATGAGGCATGACCACTTAATTATAATAGAAATTACTATTTTAAATAATTTTAGAATGATTACATGGCCAAAATTCTGATGTTCTTTTTGATTGTGAAAACACTGACATTAAGTGTCAAACACGAAATATTAAACCTTTTCGTGGAATCGCTGATTTAAGCGCGAGCACCACAGTTATAATATCGGCTTCTGAGTCGGCTAATAGGGTTGCGGAAGAACGCCAAAGACGCAGTGTCCTGTGTGAGTTTCCGGATAAGGGAATTTGAGAAAAGTTGCCATTTCTTTCGGCACATTCCTTATTTTGTTGACGCCAACCACTTCGTCAACACATTTTATTCTGATTTACTTCACAGAAAACTAGTGGTAGACTTCGTTTCACGAAAGTTGAAATCACCTCAAGTTGGAACATTGACAATCGCAGAAACCAAATTCTGTCTTGTTTATCGACGTCGCTCAGAAACGACCACTGGCGTGGGACGATTAATAGACCGATAATCACTTTATAATTTGATATTTGAGGGTTATGTTTCTGGTTGTTTATTTGTTTAATATTTTTTTATTTTGAATATTTTAAGAGGTTTAGCTAGTTAGTAAGTGAGTGTTGTTTATTTTATTCAATCTAAAACCATATTTTCCAAAAAACTTGTTGGTGTAAAAGCAAAAACTATCATAGTCGATGCAGTAAAATTTGGAGAATTGCAAATGATTCGGGATATCATTTACAATTTCTATATCCTGGAGAAAAGGGTTCCTACTTTAAAATGTAAGTTTGATAACATTAAATAATAAAGATACTAAAATTAATTACAAGAAATTTCTGTCATTTTCCTTCTAGCATGACTTTTTATGCTAAAATTACTTTTAATAATGTTAAGAGAAAAATAGTTTTATATTGAATTACACCTATCCATTTTTTTGTATGTCCTCTGCACACAGTACACATTGTTTTACCTGAGTTTACTATGAGTAGAACTTCTTTATGGTGGCTGCTAAAATGTATTAGTTGTAGGTAAGTGGATATTTTTTATTTCAGTTATTGAAAATGCAACTGTGAAAATTATTTTGTGAATGGTGAAAAATGTTGAAACGAGTAGAACAAATTCATGATCAGAACAAAAATTGAGATAAAAGTACCATAAACATTGAAACATTGAAAATATTAATATGTAACATGCATCAGTATTTAATTAAAAATAATGCCTTTATTGTAGAGGCAACCCACACAAGAAAACAGAAAGGTCATTATGGAATCGCAAGATATTCGCCTTAAAAGAATTAATTTATTGAATTGAAAGAGCCATACAACAAATAAAGATTAAAAAAGCTGGTATTGGAGGAATTTACCCAGACTAATCAAGTATGGACCCAAAGAACTGTTCGAGAAACTTCGAGAGCTATTTGAAAGATGTATTAACGGCGAACCTCTTCCAAAAGAATGGTTAACATCTTATATAACACCAATACACAAAAAAGGACCGAAAGACAACCCACAAAACTATAGAGGTATTGCTGTTATTTGTACCATTGGAAGGCTCTACTCCCGCATACTACGAGACCTAATGGAAAAAGAAATAGAACATAAACAACCGGAGGAACAAACAGGATTTAGAGCAGGACGATCCACAATAGACAATATATTCTCTCTTAAAATAGCCTTCGAAAAAAGAATGCAGAGAAATAGAGAAGTTCATATTGCGTTGATCGACTTAGAGAAGGCTTATGATAGCGTGCCGGTATCGGAGATGTGGAACGCTCTAAAAGGACTCGATATTATTAAAAGTCTCATCAGGGCAATTCAAAGCCTCTATAAAAATAACTCGACGAGAATAAGAAACGGACAACACTTCACATCAGCGTTTTCCACCTCCAAAGGTCTACGGCAGGGATCCTGTCTATCACCCACGCTCTACAGAATTGGACTAAAAAAATTGAATATATGGGGCTGCAAATTGATGAAAACGATCTATATAGTCTCTATTTCGCCGACGACCAAGTAGTTATAGCTGAGGATCAAGATGACTTGAATTACATGATAAGGAGATTGAAAGAAAGTTACCAGGAGGCAGGACTGACCATCAATACGAACAAATCCGAATACTTAATCTTCGGAAACGATGACACAAATAACCTAGAACTGGACCAGGACCTTATAAAAGGAGTGGGAACTCGTAAGTATTTGGGAGTTATATTAAACAAACAAGGAAACAGCCAAGATGAAATTAAAGAAAGAATTAATAAGGGGAAACAAGTCACACGATCTCTAAACTCAATACTTTGGGACAAGAACATCACTATAAAAACGAAGAAAAGAATATACAAAACCATTTTTGGAACTGTAATAACATATGGAGCAGAAGTATGGGACATTAGTACTAGAGACCGTAGTAAACTCCTATCAGCTGAAATGGATTTCCTAAGACGGAGCTGCAGAAAATCTAGAGTAGATAGAATTAAGAACGAAGCAATTAGAAATATGACGAAAACAGACACAAATCTGATAGAAAAAATTCAAGAAAAACAGCTCACATGGTTTGGACACACAAAGAGAATGGGAGAACATAGATGGCCACGACGAATAGTGAAATGGGTGCCACGAGAAAAAAAGAGCAGAGGACGACCGAGAAGAAGCTGGAGGAACGAGATAGATGAAGCCATGGAATTAAGGGATTTGGAAGAAGACTTGTGCTTCGACCGAAAAAATTGGAAACTGGGAACGGAAAGGCGGCCTAGGCTGCAAAATAAATCCGTATATATATATATATACATATATATATATATATATATATATATATATATATATATATATATATATATATATATATATACAGTGCTATTCAAAAGTCCCCCCCCTCGTATCTTTTGAACGGTTACACTTACATTAATGAAATTTGGAGTGTGAAAATAAAGTGTTGTAAACTTCTCTACAAATGGTAACAGGTGACGTAAAAGTAATATATGACGTCACGGTGCCACTCTGGCCAATAATTTTAAATAGGACCTTATGGCTAGTGATATCTCGTTTGAAAGGAATTGACATTGGCTATATAGCCATATTAATTTTGTTTGGGTTTATATGAATTTTGACGGATAAATTAAATGAATACCAAAATTATTGAAATTATTTTTTTAAATTTAATTAATCAAATATCAACAATGGATTCTTATAGCAAGTGTTCGAAATGTGCTCCGGCTACTTCCTGACAGTAATACATCGGCCGGCGAGGTCCTATAGAATGGCCACCACGGTCACCAGATCTGACACCATTTTTTTCTATGGGGGTACTTGAAATCCAAGGTTTATACTACGGCACCAGATAGCATTGGCATTTTGAAAGAAAGAATTACGGAAGAATGCAATGCTATTTCAGCTGACACATTCGAACGAGTACGACGAGAGTTTACTAATAGGATGTATTACTATTACTATTACGAGATATTACTTGCTATAAGGTCCTATTTAAAATTATTGGCCAGAGTGGCACTGTGACGTCATCTATTACTATTACGTCACCTGTTACGATTCGTAGAGAAGTTTACAACACTTTATTTTCACCCTCCAAATTTTATTAATGTAAGTGTAGCCGTTCAAAGTGGTTTCCGTAGGCTAGTGGAATGGTGCTCTGTCTGCTAACCGAGAGGCCCCGGGATCAAACCCGGGCCAAGTTAACATCATAATTAAAAACTCGGAGAGCCACGGAAGGCAATGGCAAACCACCGACAGTATTCTGCCTAGTACAGCCTCTCAACATAGACGTTCGGATCCGTCGTTAAACTGTAGGTCCCTTCTATCTGTGGTAACTGGAGAGCACAACATAGGTAGAAGTAAGAGGTCGCCTACGTCCGATCACGGATATGGCACTGTAAGAAGAAGCCGTTCAAAAGATACGAGGGGGGGAGGGGACTTTTGATTAGCACTGTATATATATATATATATATATAATAATTCGTATTAGCAGCTGTTTATTTCACGATTTAGAAATATTTGTGAGGATGCAGCAATTGGCTTGGAAATTAAACTCCTATTTTAATTTAGTGAAAGCTTTCGTAATAGTTTTATTACTTCGTCAGTCACGCTAAAATATAATGTATAACTAAAAATGAAAAATCAAAAAATGGGTATTTACATTAAACGAGTAAAAAATATAAATTAAAATTCAGAAAAAACAGTGTAAAAATATAGATATATGCTTGAGACTTTTCAAAAACTATTGTCGATATGACATTGACAAATGGATGATACAACAGAAATGTTCGTAAAAATTATGGTAAAAGGTTGAACTAAGATATTGATGAAAAATTATTATTAGATCTGTGATTCTTTTTATTTAATTTTGTCTCAATGTCCAGAATATTAGAGTAAATAATTTCAAGAAATTATTTAATTTACTCATTGAAAATTCCTACCCAAAAGGACTACTTCATAAATTAATATTTTCAACAAATAATATTATAAATGATAATGAAAACGCTCAAGAAAATATCATTAAAAAATTTCGATCATTCCCATACATAAAAGAAGTCACTCCCAAAATTAACAATGTATTAAAAGAAGAAAAAACATAGTTCTGGCTAATAAACCTATTAAAACTGTTAACTCATTATTCACAAAATTAAAAGATAGAAAACCTATACTTGATCAGACTGGAGTTGTCTATAAAATCGGTTGTCAAGAATGTGATAAAAAATATGTTGGTGAGACCTCAAGAAATTTAAAATCACGAATTACTTCACATAAGAGCGATATTCTTTTAAGACCGAATGCTTGTGCTTTGTCACAGCACGTTAATGTAACAGGACATTCCATAGATTTCAATAACATTTCTATTTTAACCAAAGAAAATAGTTTGTTTAAAAGATGTTTTTTAGAAATGGTTTATATAAAAAATGAACCAAATAGATTGAACAAGAAAAGTGATTTTCAAAATTTAAACATTATTAATCCTTATATATATATATATATATATATATATATATATATATATATATTATACTGATTTGTTAGGTGTGTAATTTTAATGTTTCAAGACAAATATACGTTCCCTAATTTGCCCTACGTTGGCCGACATGTTATTGTGGATTGAATGGGAGAGAGAATGTTTAAAAAGTTTAAATACTATGAATTATTATTTTTAGTTTGGTTTTGTTGATATTTAATTTTTATTTGCCCGGCATATTTTAATATTTGAGTTTTATTTGTAAAATTATTATTTCTTAGCATGAGAAACTCTCTGATCTCAGAGTAGGGTTCAGATGTAGAAAAACAAAAAAAATTTCAATTTCTAATATGAGCGCCGAAATTCAAATAATATTCCTATCTTTCAATAAAAATTTTGTTGATCAAAATATACTTGTTTTATTATTGTTTCCAAAGAAATTCTAAAGACGGTCCTGTGTTTAATGCTGAACCTCTCCACGGTTCATAGATGTCAGTTTAAAGCTACCAAATGTTTAAACTAGATGGAGCAATCACCATAGATAAATGAAAAATCTCAAGAAAATAATTTCAGAATGTTCTTCAAATAGAAAAACGTTATTTAATGCTATAGGAACAAATACATGATCATTCATTCAAACAAAGTCATCCACTCGAATGAAGTACAATTTCTATATATAAATCAAAATAGGCAACTTTAACACAAATCTTATAATACGAAATCCGTTATATAAACGTCTATGATAGAAAAATGGCGGAAGATGGAACTCATAAGCGTCTGTTTAACATCAAAGTTCAATTCTTTGCACTAAATGGGTAAGTTTACTCTAACTTCTTTTCATATAATTAAATAGTTTTAAATACCTTTTTTCACTGTATAGTTCAATTAATGCACATCAATAAATGTTTCTTATTTTGTTTTAGGTTACCTCTTGGAAAATTCCATACCATTTGTCCAGCTTGCATAATATCCAGAAACAGTGCTATACTTCGTCCACATCAATACATTTTAATCAAATCATATAATCCAAAGCTTTCTAAAAGGTATGGTGGAGACACCGTTCCACCATACAATATTTTACTTAATTACATCTATAAATTTTATGGTTAGTATTCAAATATAATTACCAATCTCCTATAATGTGTACTTCTGCTTGCTTTAAATATATTACTCTAGCTTTTAAGTATAATGTATTTCTTTCTTTGATTTAGAATGCCAAATTATTGTTTTTTTTAAAAGTTTCAAAATTTTTCTCCAAAAGATGTTGCTTCTTCAAAATTTCTACACAAAAAAAAGTACTTAGTCAATAGACTGTATAATCAACAAACTGTTCCCATTCAATTTTTTTATTATTATTAGCAACCTACTTGTCGCTGATAAATATATCTTAAAAGCATTCCACCAATCAAAATTGGTTATCAAAATTCTCATTTGAAAGATTTCATTTCAAATGGTGGATTGTCCATCCCTCATTTTAAAACATTCTGTTTTGAGCCTCTTAAACGATTATAACTCATATATTTGTCCCTTAATTTGTATTTCAATAAATTTACTAAATGACAGTTCTTGTTTTCTAAATTATTTATTCAAAATGTCAAATCGTTCAACAAATGTCATATTCCATAGAGTTAATGTTTTTCATGTTACTTCTTACATTCACATATTTTAAATACTTATATAATCTTATTGAAAACTTCCTTCAAACCCTAATATTCACTTCTTTAAAACAAATCACAATATTAATTCACCTTGACAATAAAAATAATGGGTTATTATTATTTCATTCATATGCAACAAACGTTTTAAAATTCTCTCTTTTAAATATGGAAGTTGTTTTTATGTCACCTATATTCTTATAAAGCTTATTTTAATTCTTCTCTATAATCATACAGTTAGATCCTTTATATGCTTTCTCTATTGAATAGTAAATAGTACAGATTGTCTCCTCTTTAGATCATTTTTTAAAAAAAATTCAATTTCCAAAAATTTTAATTACTTGAAATATATAGTCTATTATTAATAATTCTGTATACAGGGTGTTGCAGGTTTCACTCTATGTTAATATATACAGGGTGTCCCGGGACTAATGGGAAAAAAGTCAGGAGCGTATATTCTGAGCCAAAATAATCTTAGTACTTCATATAAACTTTTTCAATGAAGGCCCTCGTTTTCGAGTTATAGGCCTCCAAAGTTTTAATTTTGAATTTGGTTTTAATTTTTATTCTTTGTACTAGTTATTTGATCTTTTTAAAATTCACGGCTTAGCTATTATATACGTGTATGTTTATTTTGGTAAGGTGAACAGATTTACAGTAGTGCCTTGAAGCCAGGGACGGACTACTCGCAATGGTTAGTGATCCAAAGTTTTTGCATGGATGGCACACCGTGTATGAAATGATCTAAATTCACTTCCCCATACATTAAGCTAACGAAAAGATACTCTTGTTGGAATTCTATAAAATAAGCCGTTTGGCTAATATTTACAGTTTTATTAATGCACTACGTACCAATTTACCCAATTTAATCCGATGTCCAAGATTTACCTACAGTACTTCAAAAAAATAATTTGATGATAGCAGATGATAAAAACATTGAGAACTTATTTAATTGCAGTTAAATATGTAGGCAAACAACGTAATTAGTTGCTTTTAATCAAAATTACGAACACAACATTATTAAGCCATTAAGAAAACCTCAAAAAACACAAGTTATAAAACATTAGACTAAAACTAATTCCTAAACAACAACAAAAACTAACGTTATTCTAATAAATATTCAATATGAGCTCCTCCCACTTCCACGTACAGTCTACGAAGGTTGTTTCTTTGCACTTGAAATAGCAATCCCATATTATTTCTAATAACATTGCAGTGTAACACAATTTTGTCTATTAAATCTTGCCTTGTTTGCACAGGTGTTGCGTATACCTTACTTTTGAGATAACCCCAGAGAATTAAATCCATAGGATTAACGTCTCTTGATCTCGGTAGCCATTGAAAAGGGCCTCCACGACCAATCCATCTATTAGGAAACCTTGTGTGTAAATGCTGTCGTACATCTAAACTGAAATGAGGAGGGTCCCCATTAAGCATGAACCATACATTCCTACGAGTTTGTGGTGGCACTTCATCAAACAGGTTCTATAACTCATTTTGTAAAAACTCCAAATATCTCTGACCGGTCAAAGTACCGTCAATAAAGTATGGCCCTATCAAATGATTTCCAACTATTTCTGCCCAAACATTAACCATGAATCTATGCTGGTTCCTAGTTTGGATAATGCCATGTGAATTCACATCATCCCATAAATGCATATTATGAGAAATAATGACTCCATCTCTGGTGAAACCGGATTCGTCCATAAAGAGAACGTTACTAATAAATGTATTGTCTGTTTGTTGTTGTCGCAGAAACCACTGGCTGTACTCAAGTCGTGCAGGATAATCAGCCACTGCCATACTGTGTACTTTTTTCATGTGAAAAGGATATAACAGCTATTCTTTCAGGACGCGATGAACAACCGATTTCGAGACGTTACGTTCTCTTGATAATTTTCGTAAACTCGTTGATGGTTCATTATCAACTGCATTTAACAAGTCTTGTTCAACTGCCACAGTACATAAGCTTCGTACTGGACCTTCTCCACCTTTTTTTGGCAAAAAATTTCCTAAAATTTATTAATGTGTTTTGTATACATGGAAAATTACATTAACTTCTTCATACCTGTTTCTCGTAACCTGAGATCAATACGCTCAAACATTCGTCTGTCTGGCAATGCTCTGTTTGCTAAATGTTCTGGATAAAGCCTATTGGCCCCTCTAAACAGTTTCAAGAAGTCAGTCCATGCATATCTCCGTACTCAATGAAAGTGAATTGAAACTGTTAAATTAAGGACTTATGAATTATTGACAAGTACTGACTACGAACTATTCTACACAACGTTTGACAACTAATCCTATGGTTACTTGATAAACGGTAAAAACACTTTTAAAAAGTTTTTAACAACTTTCGAATTAGTAAGTTGTTAATGTTTTTTATCTTCTGTCATCGGTAAATTATTTTTTTGTAGTACTGTTGGTAAATCTTGGACATCGTACTAATAAGTTAGTTTTACCTCGTTGTGTACTTACAAAAATGGTGAATGCGTGAATTGGTACCTAGTGCATTAATAAAACTGTACATATTAGCCAAACGGCTTATTTTATCGAATTCCAACAAGAGTACGTTTTCGTTAGCATAATGTGTGGGGAAGTCAATTTCGATAATTTCATATAGGGTGTGACATCCATGCAAAAATTTTGGATCACTAACCATTGCGAGTAGTCCGTCCCTGGCTTCAAGGCACTACTGTAAATCTATTTACCATTCCAAAATAAACATACACGTATATTATAGCTTTGACGTAAATTTTATAAAGATCAAATAACTAGTACAAAAAATAAAAATAAAAACAAAATTCAAAATTAAAACTTTGGAGGCCTATAACTCGGAAACGAGGGCCTGCATAGAAAAAGTTTATATGAAGTACTAACATTATTTTGGCTCAGATTATACGCTCCTGACTTTTTTCTCATTAGTCCCGGGACACCCTGTATATATATATATATATATATATATATATATATATATATATATATATATATATATATATGTATATATAATTTTGAAATATTTGTGAGGATGCAGCAATTGGCTTGGAAATTAAACTCCTATTTTAATTTAGTGAAAGCTTTCGTAATAGTTTTATTACTTCGTCAGTCACGCTAAAATACAATGTATAACTAAAAATGAAAAATCAAAAAATGGGTACTTACATTAAACGAGTGAAAAATATAAATTATAATTCAGAAAAAACAGTGTAAAAATATAGATATATTCTTGAGACTTTTCAAAAACTATTGTCAATATGAAGTTGACAAATGGATGATATAACAGAAATGTTCGTAAAAATTATTGTAAAAGGTTGAACTAAGATATTGATGAAAAATTATTATTAGATCTGTGATAATTTTTATTTAATTTTGTCTCAATGTCCAGAATATTAGAGTAAATAATGTTTAAATTTTGAAAATCACTTTTCATGTTCAATCTATTTGGTTCATTTTTTATATAAACCATTTCTAAAAAACATCTTTTAAACAAAGTATTTTCTTTGGTTAAAATAGAAATGTTATTGAAATCTATGGAATGTCCTGTTACATTAACGTGCTGTGACAAAGCACAAGCATTCGGTCTTAAAAGAATATCGCTCTTATGTGAAGTGATTCGTGATTTTAAATTTCTTGAGGTCTCACCAACATATTTTTTATCACATTCTTGACAACTGATTTTATAGACAACTCCAGTCTGATCAAGTATAGGTTTTCTATCTTTCAATTTTGTGAATAATGAGTTAACAGTTTTAATAGGTTTATTAGCCAGAACTATGTTTTTTCTTCTTTGAATACATTGTTAATTTTGGGAGTGACTTCTTTTATGTATGGGAATGATCGAAATTTTTTAATGATATTTTCTTGAGAGTTTTCATTATCATTTATAATATTATTTGTTGAAAATATTAATTTATGAAGTAGTCCTTTTGGGTAGGAACTTTCAATGAATAAATTAAATAAATTCTTGAAATTATTTACTTTAATATTCGGGACATTGAGACAAAATTAAATAAAAATAATCACAGATCTAATAATAATTTTTCATCAATATCTTAGTTCAACC
The DNA here is from genome assembly GCA_963921935.1 of Galeruca laticollis. Lineage (NCBI taxonomy): Eukaryota > Metazoa > Arthropoda > Insecta > Coleoptera > Chrysomelidae > Galeruca > Galeruca laticollis. The sequence continues at coordinate 103,195,544 of OY998177.1, forward strand.
TTTTACAATAATTTTTACGAACATTTCTGTTATATCATCCATTTGTCAACTTCATATTGACAATAGTTTTTGAAAAGTCTCAAGGATATATCAATATTTTTACACTGTTTTCTCTTAATTTTAATTTATACTTTTTACTCGTTTAATGTAAGTACCCATTTTTTGATTTTTCATTTTTAGTTATACATTGTATTTTAGCGTGACTGACGAAGTAATAAAACTATTACGAAAGCTTTCACTAAATTAAAATAGGAGTTTAATTTCCAAGCCAATTGCTGCATCCTCACAAATATTTCAAAATATATATATATATATATATATATATATATATATATATATAAGGATTAATTTCTTAGAAAATATTATTAAATACAGAACCGAAGGCTGAAATATACTGATGTGTATACTGACGAACCATATATTCACAGCTCGTACGTGCAATCCAAGATATGGTACAATGTATTAGGAATAGGCTTGAAATTAGTCAAGAATAAATTTTCTGAGGTAGATGTTCAATTTGCGAACATGTAAGGAAATGCAAATCTGAATGGATTATAGCAGAACACGTTTTTGATAATGCTGTAGATTCTCAAAGTTTAACGCAAATACAGGATCGTTTGACAAATCTACTAGTGTTATCGAATTTGTTAGTGGCTCTGAAACCGATTAATAACACAGGTTTACAAGAAGAAATTAATTTTCATGAAGTTAATATCAATCAATATGTTTTATGTTTTAGGAATTTGGAAGAGTTTACATCTTGAAGAAGATTATAGAACAGAGAAGTTGATTATTGTTGTAGAGACAGAAAAAAACTTGCAAATGGAAAAGAATCTATTTTGTATCAGTGTAATAGGGCTATTTCAAGTACATCCCTTCTAATTTAATTGTTTATTTTTATGAATGTATTATTTTAGGATTTTTTTCTTCGTATATGAAATGCAATATAAAGATCTCAGAAAGCATTCATAATCGTGGAATGTGTCCATCAAAAATTAAACTTCACATTGGAAGTGATGGTATCTACTTATCAGATAACTATAATTTGAATATTATATTTTAACTTATTATTATACTTCAAAGGAAATATAGTGGTACAAATCACGGAAACACATGTGGGACACAAACATGAAATACGTGCCAAAACATTGAAGAAAGAACTCAAAATAGTATAGTAAATTAGATGTGAAGAAGATGATTTTTATATAGATGAGACATCTGAAACTTAATTATCAGGAAGAAATAACCCATTTTATTGAAGAAAGGTCTGGCGCACTAAGCTTAGAAGAAATAAGAAAAGTAACTGTAATTGAAGTTTCATCAATATTTTATTTAAATACTTAAATTCAACAGGATATTATTTAAAAAATTAATTATTTCATCAACAATTCAAACTACGAACAATTGGAAAAATTTAATAAGGCATTTGAAAAAACTAAAATATATGTTATGCAAGTTGCAGAAAAAAAGTTTGTAAAATAATAAAAACAGAGAAACATAATCTTTGTGAAATGGTATTTTATTTCTAAATTTTTCATAAATTAAAATAAACAATTTTATAACTTCCAATTTTGTGTTTTTTCATCTTCTTTGATACCTAAATGATGTACCTATAACTTAAGGTAAGTTTGCAAATTACTTTGTTTTTAATTTAAATACTACACTTCATTAAACTTTTGGTAGTGTTTGTTGTCCCTAACCATAACCTTGCATTATGGCGATAGAACTTTAAATATCTAATTAAATATCATAAAACAAATAGCAGTTAATTATAATTACGATCCAAATTTAATTGACAATATCATAAATAAAAAGATAATAATACAGACTGATATATAATTTATCAATGGCCATACTCGCAATGTATTATCATTTCTTATTCCATGTAATTAGGTTATGAAATCTGTTTAGAATAAACTATTAATATTCTAATTTTGTGTTAACCTAGGAAATGTGAAATCGTTACGCTACTGATTTTCAATTTGACAATATGGCGGTGGTTTTGACAAGTTGGCGCATACGTCTGCAACTTCAAGGGGCTTCAACTTTCGTGAAACAGACTCGGTCGTAACGCACAGTATTTGGGGTATATCTAAAAGGACTCTGGACTTGAAATCACGAAAGGTCTCTGACTTTTGGAATCGGTAATTCTCGTAATCTATATCAGCGATTGTAATTTTTAACAACTCATCTCATCTACATACTCCACAAACTTCTTTTATTAAAATGACCCGAAAAATTGCTCAAATTTATTTCAATTGATATATTTACTCGTATATTACCATTTCTAGCTTCTTGTATAAATCTTCCAATTTCTTATTTCGTTAAAATTGTCGAATTACTTGAACGGGATTCAACTGATTTATTTTTCAAATATGGAATCAGTTTCGGAAATTTTGTGATGTTTACATTTTCTTTCACATTCAACGTACTTTTTAGCATAGTAACTAGTTGAAGGTTTTACTTTTTTAATTTTATGTTCAAAGTATGCCAATAATACAGATTCGGACAAGTTTAGAATTTTCTCAAAACTGCACCACTCTGTGTTTTTCAGAATTTATGTTAGTTTTTGATTTTTATTGGTCGAGCTCTTGGCAATACTGCAATCATTCCTTTCCTCAAAAATAAAAGTTCCCTTCGCCTATGTCCTATTTTTTTACCTAAGCAAAAATAACTTGAACATTCGATACTCGAAATGAAGCATATATTTCAATAATCGTCGTTGATAGTTCTTGATTTAAATTTTCGGTAACCGGAACAGTGAAAATTGTTATGTGCATCAAGCGAGGGTGCAGATCAGCTTTCATCCCATCTCTCATATCCTAAGGTAGGTGATATTGTTTTAAGCTCAACTATTTGGTTTTTTTAATACAATTATTATTATCATTAAATCCCAAACTACAGTCCAATTTTTCTCTCATAAATTTGTATGAGCAATCGAACACATTGAATTGGGCGTAGGCAACTTCGTACTGTATTGATGATTTCTGGGAGATTAATTGTGAAACCGCACTTTGTGCCATTTCTAATACTTCTTCTGGTAAATGCTCGTCTTCACTTTCAGAGCTTATTTCCAAATATACCCTTCAAAACAATAACTGTGACACTAGTTTTTGAAACAATCGATTTTTATTGTATATTACGTCGCTACCGATACGATAGTCTTGCTAATAATATCACCTAGATAGAAGCGTCTAATCGCTAGTCACCTAGATCGTTTTGCTTCAAACACATAATGTCAATAAACAATGACAGATCTTCTTCTTCTTTAAGTGCCGTCTTCGTTGCGAAGGTTGGAAATCATCAAGTTTATACGTATTCGTGATACAGCTGATCGGAAAAACTGATTTGTGGTGCAGTTGAACCAGTCGCGCAAATTTCGCAACCAATAATCCCACGCTCCTCCATCACTGTATTTTTCCTTACATTATGAGTTGCAGTAATTGATATTTTTCTTCTCTCATTATGTGTCCCAAGTATTGCAGCTTCAGTTTTTTTACAGTAATAATAATCTCTTTATCCTTTCACATTCTTGTTATGACTTCCACGTTCGTTACTCTGTCGGTTCATTTTATCTTCAGTATTCTGCGATAAATCTATAGCTCGAATGCGTCCAGCCTTTTAATTTCCAACCTCTTGGAGGGTCCATGCCTCCGCTCCATAGAACAGTATCGATAACACATAGCATCTCACCAACCTTATCTTTAGGTCTAGGCTGCTACAAAACACACTTTTTATTTTCATGAATGTTGTTCTCGCCTGTCCTATTCTAGGTTTGATTTCATCAGTGCACTCGTTGTCCTTATTTACAATGGTACCTAGGTATCTATACCTCACAAGTTTTTCTATAGCCTGGTTATTTACTATGATTTGGGCGTTGTTTTGGATAATATCATGAACTTAGTCTTTTTTACATTTAGCGACAGTCCGAATTTCCTCACTGGGGTAATTTACTTTGTTTAGTCGTATCTGAAAATCCTCCAGGCTGGTAGCTATCAGAATAGTATTATCCACATACCCCATATTGTTAATGTGCACCCCATTTACTATGACACTCTTAGATTCGTATTCCAGTGCTCGTTTCATTATTTCTTCTGAGTATAAGTTAAACAACATTGGCGATAACAAGCATCCTTGCCTGACACGTCTACGTATTTTTATTTCATCCGTGCTTTTCCTTTCTATCTTCATAACCGCTTTTTAATTAAAGTAAAGGTTCTTAATAATTTTGATGTCACGGGAGTCTAGATTCTTTCTCTTATGAAGCTGGATAAGAAGTTCGTGGCGTACCTTATCGAAAGCTTTATTGTAATCAATAAAGCATGTATAGAGGTCTTGGTTCATGTCCACACATCGTTGCGCAAGAACGCTCAATGCAAAGGGTGCTTCTCTTGTACCCAAGGCATCTCGAAAACCGAACTGAGTCTCGTTGATATCTTGTTCTAAGATTTTGTACATTCTAATATGTATCAGCTTCAGGAATATTTTTGCATTATGCTTTTTTGAGATGGCGAAAAACGTTGATAACAACCATTCTTTAGGTGTGATACCTGTTCTGTATATGGTGTTAAGCAAATTTGTAAGATGGTGAATGTTCTCTTCGTCCACCAATTTTAGAATTTCAGAAGGCAACTCGTCTGGACCTGCAGCTTTTCCATCTTTTAGGATCCTTATAGCATCGACTACCTCTTGTTCAGTGATCTCTGGTCCGCTATATTCGTGGTCTATTTCTATTCTCTTTATATCCCTATCATCTTCGAATAGCTCCGCTATGTATTTCTTCAGGTTTTTAATTTCTCTTCAATATCTGTGATGATTTTGCCGTTTTGGTCAGTTAGTATTGCAGGCTGTCTATTTTTCCGCAATCCTGCTAGTTTTTTTATTTTTTTGTGTATATTAAAATTGTCCTGTTTTTCTCGCAAGGTCTCTATTACTTCGCATTTGCTTCTGTAAAAATCTTCCTTTGCTTGTCTTATTTTTGACAGAATTTACTTCTGAATTGTTTTCTATGTATCGCTACTGTCCTTTGCCCTTCGGCGTTCTTCCAATAGATTTAAATTATCTGAGGTGATTCACTCTTGTCTTTTCTTTTTTTAGCTTTAGTTTTTCCTGCTGGGTTCAATTAATGAATTTTTAACTTGTTTCCATTTTTTGTCTGTGTCTTCGGGCACTTTTTCTTGGTTTTCATTGATATCATCCTTTAATCTCTGTCTCGTTTCTTGGTTCTTTAGACCAGAGATCTCTATATGATTTGTTATTGGTGCGATCCTTTGTTTTTTAAGGTTTATTTTGAAGCGAGCTATTAAAGGGTTGTGGTTTGATAAGACGTCAGCTCCTGGGTAGGTCTTTACTGATTTAATTGTATTTTTATATCTGTTATTTATCAAGATACAAACGATTTGATTTCTAACCCTATTTATCGTTTATCCTGTGGGGATTTTCATGTGCATAGTCGACGGTTTGGTAGCTGGAAGAAGGTGTTCGATATAATAAAATCGTTTTCTTGACAGAATTGCAGTAATCGATCACCTCTGCCATTTCTTTCGCCAAGACCATATTCGCCTATATATTTATCCAGTTTACCCTTGCCAATCTTAGCATTGAAGTCACCTGATACTATCGTTATATCTTGTGATTTCAAGGACTGTATGATATTATTTAATTCGTTGTAGAATTCCTCAATCTATTCATCGGGTTTATCTGCTGTGGGGGCGTATATTTGAATTTGGTTTAACTTACAGTGGTTCGTTTGGAGTTGAAGCAGCATCGCTCGATCTGATATAGGGGTAAAATTAATTACTGCTTTGTTTACTTCTTTAGTCACCATGATTGCGACTCCGTATCTATGGTGGTTATCTTCGATTCCCGAAAAATATATGGTGTTATTAGTTGTTGGTTGATGTCCAGAATTTGGCCATCTTGTGTCGCTTATCCCTAAGATGTCTAGATCTAATCTTTCCATTTTCTAGATAGCGTTGTGTATTTTTCCAGGTTCATGTAAACTTCTCACATTACATGTGCTAATTCTCATCGCTGACCCTGGGATTCTTGGCACCCTCTGGTCATCTAAGACCTGTTGGGTACTGAGGACCATTTGTGTTTCGTTTTTAGCCGTGATAATTGTACAAAATATTTCCATGTCGGATCTTTAATGTAGTGGTTTCTCATTGCCTTCTACATCTTACTGCCGTTGATCACTTAATTGTGATTCATCCGCCTTTGCGGCCGATTTTCAACCTCAGGAAAATAAGGTGCCCTTCCACTTACTAGCTCTTCCACCCGAAGTTATTGACCAGTAAGTGGTGGACTGCTTATACCGGCAACAACTCGGTCGCCATTTCCTCGTCTGTTAAAAACAGGGTGTACCGTACAACTCCTGTTGTAATTCGCGAGGATCAGGCTGACAGTTGTGAAGAGACCTTGCACCTTACACCGCTATGACAGATATCCCAACCTAATTATTAATTTTCCATTCTCATATTAGCTGTAATGCAGTTTTCGGAAAGATATTGTTTGCATCTCGAATGCGAAATGCTTTTGCGCTCTTAAATGGCAATTTTACCTCGCCGAAGCTCGGCTAAGGTAGCAAAAGTATCATTTCGCTTTCTAGATATAAAAATATCTATTTTCTTAAAACAAATCATGGGAAAGAAAAAAAATTTACTAGATTTAGAAACATGTGTTATTAGAGTACTTAGGAGGAAGGTGTGGTAAAGCCATCTGTAAAGAAATGTTGATGGAAAGAAATCCAATGAAAAATATTCAAGCTGTTCTTTTTTGGGGATAGCTCAATCGAATCTGAGGAATCACTGTGAAGATATTTTGAACCTCAACCTATAATGTTTATCATGACATCTGAAACGTGTTTATAAGTTGTCATTTACTTCATATAATTTCGTTAAAACTGAGCTATTTGTTTATATTAAAAATATGTTTCTAACTAGTGTTAATCTTAAATTCCAAGACTACTAAAAGTCTTTTCAACACTTATTTTCATGTCAAAATGTTATCGTCACTTATAAATATGTTTAGTTGTAACTCTAGCTGGCATACGATGTTTTCTGTGCAAGCTTTGCTCTATTCAGATTATTAATTATCAATGTTTTACCGCATAATTGTCTTTGTATTAATTCAACAATAATTCTTGCGGATATTCTATCCCTCTTTGTGAATAATACAAAAGGTGGAAAGCATATTGCTAGCGCGAGTATCTCGTATGATAGCCCGCAGATATTTATGACACAAGACTTTATTGTTTCAAAGGGAGCAACCGTATGTAAACTAGGTTCGCGTTTACATAGATATTTTTGAGTTATACACCGTTCCCGTGACGAATTTCCGCATGCAATGATTTCATTGCTGAATTATTTCCGGTATAAAACGCGTTAATATAAAACCGTATATATTTCTCGTATGTTTGTTTATTGTTTTATGTTTGAGGTATTTTGATTGAGTTATAAACTTTGTAGCTCCATCTTTTTTCTTGAAATATAGCAGGAATATTCTAAATGCAGGTTATTTGGACCAAAAGGATCAAATATACCCCAATAAAATATTGATGTTATATATGATACATTTTTTTTTCATTGAGAAAAACACGAGAAACGGGTTCTTAGGAAAAAATCCTGTGTATATGTCGTCGTCGTCGTCGGCCACTTTTCTTGTTAGCACGATACAGCCTCCGGGTATATACAAGTGACCAATTTTATGATTGAATATTGTTCAGGTCATCTCACATATGAACCCTATGGATTTTCAGCTCACCAGGGCCGGTACAACGGGTGCTATGATACCTGAAGTACCACATTTTGGTAATTTTTGGAGAAATTTTGGTTTGTTAGCACGATACATCCTCCGGGTGTATACAAGTGACCAATTTTTTGATTGGATATTGTTTAGCGCGTCTCACAGATGAACTCTTTTGATTTTCAGCTCACCAGAGGGTCCTATAAATCCAGATATACGAGAGAGAAATATTCGAAGTTTTTCTGTTATTGGGTTTATAAGTTTTATTGGGTTTGGACATTTACAGAATTGGCCCTGTTATAGGATATAGTTCCTCTGCAGGGCTGGGTTTGGGGGTATTTTTTGGTTGGTTTGTGCGCTGAGTACTGAGTTTGAGCGATGACAGAAAACTCACTCAAGTGGAAAGAAAAGTGTCTAGGATTGTTTTTGTTGAGAATTTATGTTGAATTGAGGGTGGGCGAATACTTTTTGGTAGAAAATAACCGGAGAGAAAGGTAGGCTCGGTCAGCAACGAGAATGGACGAAGTTTTAAAGGTGTATAGGATGGGACAATAAGAAGTGTCTAGTATAGAGTGGTATTGAAGAAGACGAACCACGTTGTATTGCGGATTGTTAGTGGTAAATGAGGTGGAGTTTTATGGAAATTTAGGAAATTTCTGTTACAAAAGTGACTAGGAGACATAGAAAGGTGTGTATAAAGTTGTCGGGTGATGGCGATTTACTTTTTGAGCTCGAGGAGAGGAGTTTACGTGAGTTTAGTGTGTTGTAATCGGTGAGGTGGTTTCGAAGTGATAATAATAATCAAGTACATGTAAGCGGTTATAGCTGCGGTTGTATTATTTTCTATATCAGTTCATTTAGCTAGTGACTAAATTCACCATGGTACAGGGAAACTGCAGAAAACCTGTAACACCGACAGGGGGAGGGGATTGGTGGAGGTCGTGGATTCAAGTTGAACTTCTTTCGCTCCTGGTGAGAATGAAATCGAAGTGAATACGCCTGCCTATATCTGCAATAGAGCAGTTTTGTCGATAAGTGTACAGAATTAGATGGCGAAGAGTGTCGGCTATGATGTCCGTTGAGTTGAGAATGGTGTTCATGAGAATGACTGTGAGAATTTGAAATCTGTCGAAAGATCATAGGGAACTTGTGGCTTTTCCAGTGTGACTGGAGCGGTCTCTTATGGTTTTTTCGGAGTGGCTAGCCTATTGGAGCAGCGAGGGTGGAAGGCGGGGTGAGAACTACCGCAATTTGTGTACGTTGGGTTTCAGAATTCGGGCGGTGGCCTGCTTGGCCGTAAGGACAGATCGGTTTAGACCGATAATAATCAGAGGAGTATCCGGTTTGTGTGCAACTATTGCAATATTTAGGAACTGAGGACAGTGGGGTTGGCATTGGGTGGCTTACACTGATGTGGGAGACCATGAAACGTAAGGCCAGAGGTGAGGGCCTGGTGATAATATGTTTCAGAGTATGTTATGATTCGGAATATCGACTTTGGTTTATTTGTGGACTTGACGATGATTCGCCAAGTTTTAACAAACGGAAATTATTGATCATGAAGAATTTCTTCAAATTCTTCGAGTAGGATCGATGCGTTTACATTTCTGCAGACGAATGAGAACGTGGGAGTGATAGTTTTGGCCGGTCGGGGTGGAAGTTCAGTGGAATGTAAGATATTGATGGCGATGTAAGGATCAGCAATAGAGTTGTGGATTTTTCTGTGAATTGTCGAGGGTACCATTGGGGAAGAGGTTTTAAGAAGGGCGGTTCGGTTGAAATTTGTTTTGAGGTAAAGGATATGTCCGTTTAGGAGTTCGAAGGTGTTTAGTAGATTGTAAAGTGATTTTTGGTTTGAGTATTGGAGTGGGAGGTTTCTGAGGTTTAGGGTTTGAGTTGATGTAAGGTTGTTGCTGGGGGTTGTTGTATGATTATTGAGGAGGATGATGGTTTGTGTTGGTCGGGGTTTGCTTTTTCCGACGAAGGTGGATAATGGAGGGTTGTCGGCTGATTGATGGTGTGAGATTGGGATCTTACGTAGGAAGCGTAAGACCTGGTTGGGGATATGAAGGAAGTGCGTTTTGGTGTTCGTTTTGAGGTTTGAGGGTGTTGAGTAGATGTTGGTTTTGGTTGAGGTGTGTTGTGAGGGTGTTTTGGCTTAGTTGGTTTGAGAGGAGTGAATGATTTATCAACGGAGTAGAGTAATAGTTTATTCGATTCTTGCAGGATTTTGATAGCTCGGAGTTGTTGAGTCGACATATTGGCTAGGTCAGAGTATTCTGATTTGGAGTTAAGTTTGGATGCATTTTCGAAGTTTGAGGAAAGGAATTGGGGGCGAAACCTAATACCTACAGCGGACTCACTGCCGAAGTGAGGTACTTCCCCAGTTAAAGGTTTTCTGACTCATTAGCCTTCAGGGAATTTAAAATTTAACTAGGTGCTTAATGTCCTTCCTGCATCTGGTGGGTGTGGCTTTACTTGACTTGGAATCTAAAAATCAGATTGGATATTGTTCAGGGCGTTTCACATATGAACTCTTTTGATTTTCAGATCCTCTGAGCCAGTACAACGGGTGCTATATTATCGGTAATACAACATTTTTGGAAAAATTTCGATACAGCCTCAGGAGTATATGAAGTCACCAATTTCATGATTGAATATTCTTTAGGGCATCTCACAGATGAACTCTATTCATTTTAGGCTCACCCGAGCCAGAAAAATGGGTCTTATAAGTCCAGATATACTACATTTCTGGTAATTTTGGAGAAATTTTGGTTTGTCAACACGATACAGCCTCCTAAGTGTATACAAGTGACCAATTCTATGAATGGATATAATTCAGGCGATCTCACAGATGAACCCCACCCACCCATTGGCTTTAAGTACCCACTATGCAAATAAATATTACAGTTATGTTAATTCAACATCACATTGTGTTCTTCCTTTTTTTCCTCTTGTTTTCATCACATGCACATCTAAACAATCGCTTATTGCCAGCTTGTGGCTGTTAACTTTTGCGATGTTTCAACTCAAATTCCCAGCGATGTTAAAGCGCTGCCGCCTTTTTACATTACTGTGATGTTACTAGAACTGCCTCAAAAGGAAGTCTTTATAACGAACTAAAACTAAAAACAACATTTCTGTTACATTCTGAAATGCCTTTTAACATCTTATCGATGTTAATGCAATATCTAAAAAATAACATCTTATCAATGATCTAAATGCAACATTTCGAAAACAATACAGTGTATATGAGCTTATAATTAATTGTATTCAATTGAGTATCCAATAGCTGTATTTCTACAATACTAAATAATTTAATTCTGTTTGTTGACTGAAGCATTCAGTGTCATAAGTTACATATTCTTCAACTAGATTAATATAGGTACCATTATAAGGGACACCTTCAGCTTATTAATTGTATTCAGTGTATTTTCAAATGGAAATGAGCTTTTTAACAGAAATTTGTGTTTTTAAAGTCTTAAACAGTCTCTAATTGTTCAAAAGAGTTGTTAGTATTAATGTTAAAATTTTCTAAACCTGCAAAACTATATTGATGGCTGTGACTACTACTACAAAAACTAGAACTAGAGATACTAGATTCAATATTTTTTGTACTGTTTAATACAATGTCTGTATCAGACTATCTGAAATAGTAATTCGCCTTTCTTTACATAATAACCAACTATGTGTTTTTCATTTTATTGATGTAAGTAGCTTCTGAAATATCTTGAACATTGAATAGCTATTTGTATAACAAGGGAAAAAAGTGTTACTTTTCCTCCCGAGGATGAAGTTTACTGCCCGACGCGTAGCGGAGGAGAGTAATCATTCGAGGGAGGAAAAGGCACTTCACTCCCATGATACACATATGATTTTTCCGCCTGCCTCAAATAACAAGACATTTTCAATAATTTTTTTATGAAACTAACAAACAAAATTAATAAATACTATTTATTTTACGAAACTTGGCTGGGCATCGAGGATGGACTTTTATGAATCTTGGCTGGGCATCGAGGATGCACTTATAAAACACTTAGCTAGGCATTGGGGTGTACGTTTATATTTGTAATTCAAATCCCTTAGGATTTTACCTGTTCCTTTATATCCCTTGGGTCTAACATAGTTTCTAATATGTGAGACTAAAGTGACCACTTTAGTCTCGAAATTGCAAAAATCATTTCATTGATAACGTACTATGACGTCACTTCTACTTTACCTCCCTGGGGAGGAAAAGTACGACTTTGCTCCCTACAATGAAGCCAGGAAATGTATACTTTGGGTAGAGGTAGGCGGAAAAATATTTTCTTCTAGATTCAAATCTCTGCCAACATATGAGCATGTTTTATTATTAATAATAACGTCTACCCTATTGCAATATTATTTTTTTTGTAGGGTATAATGCATATCTAGGATTTGAAATATTGTAAATCGTTTTAAAAATATACTTAGTAACTAAAATATTTTAAAAGTTGAAAAATCCCTTATTTTGTAAACTCTATTATATAATGTTAGTGTACAATTCCGCCACCTGGAATTTCAATGTAGAATAGCCGATTAAAGTCTTGAATGAGTATTAAGTTCTAATAATTATGATTTTGGAATAGGTACTTACCGATAACACTTGTTGTTCGTCCATCATAACAAGAATTATAACTAAGTATAGAAACTGAAGCTAAGTAGGAACTAACGAAAACGAAGACCGATTTAAGAAAACGAAGACCAATTTATTCAAGTACTTCTTGCAAAAAATGTGCTTTCTTCAAATAAAATATAACACAAAACTGAAAACCATCCGCCATTTCATGCTTGTCATTTGTTTCCACAGATAAAACTACTGTTTGTTTCGTTCGCCAGTTCCTCTTCTGTTTTCTACTTTTTTTTATGTTACTGTGATGTTCAATATGAGATATTACTGAGAGTTTTATGAACTAACATCGTACAGACGTAATCGAAGGAAGTTACTAAAAATTATTTCGAAAGATGTAAAAGTAACTGCAACATGTGATCATCTTAGAAACATGTTAATATGTAATATTACAGTAACGTTCTGTATGTGACATTAGTTAGAAGTATACAAATTAACATCGTATGAATGTTTCCTATAGGAAGTTGCTAAAAAGAAGTTCATAGGATGTGTATGTAACTGCGAATTCAAGTATTATTGTGTACATCAAACATATGTTTTATTCACATGACATGGATGTTAATAGAGTTGGTAATAAAATGAAGACATCTAGGAGATATATTATTAACGTTTTAAATAAACATCACGAAAAGTCTCTAAAAAGAACATAATAAAAAATCCCAATGGCACAGGACTAATTGGACAGGCTTATTTCAGTAACATGTTTGCATAAAACCCAAAATAAAAAATTAGATACAAAAGTAATAGAATGTTTTGAGATGTACAAAAAACCAAAGTAACATTCTGGCACCAAATCAAAAACAGAAAAATAAAAAAAATTTCTGGTAAATTTTTGAATTTTCTTAAATAAATGTTTCAATGTACGATTTAGAGAAAAATGTTAAAAACAAAAGTTGTAGAACGTGTTAAGGTCTATGAAAAAGCTCAGTAACTTTTTTGCGTCAAATGAAATACGATTTTTTTTCAATTTTGACAGGCCGCCATTTTGTTTTTACTGGGCTGATTTGGCTCATTAACGAACTCGTCCAAGATTTTGGCCTAAACGATATTTGTAGCGAGTTTGGTTTCGATCCGTCAAAAAATACGCCCTCTACTTACAAATTCTGTTATAACACACATACATATATATATATATATATATATATATATATATATATATATATATATATATATATTATTACGTAAATTTATTACGTAAATATTTTATTAAGGTTTTTGTTTTGTTAGTGAATAAATATAAGTTTTACTGGAATAAATTTGTCTATAACATATATGTTTTTATCTATGATTTGAATCCTAAATTTTTAATGATATAACTGGATATTAATTGTCTAATTGCCCATGTTTTGGATGCCATTTATGACTTCATGATAATGTTTATTTATTATAATGATATATAATTAATTGAGTGTTATAACAATATAATTGATTGAACATTTGAAATTTATGTATGTGTAGAGCATGAGATTCCTTTTGTTATTTGAGTTCTTAAGGTTGTGAATAAATTCAGTTGATAAATAAATAAAGAAACATTTTACTTGGAAACAATATTTAATTTTATTTATAAAAATTTTATGCGCCGCCCATGTGTGGGTCAAATGAAATTATTGATTTATTCTTTCGTGTGGCGTTTTGTACGCATGCTTGAAAATATGAGGTGACGATGCGCTAGAGTAAACATTTGTTATACGCGTCGGTCTGTTCAGTTTCACAGCGAGCTTATATGCTGTGTGATAGAACGTACTTCAAATTATATACAAGTTAAAAGAATTTATGTTGGAATTTTATACATACAGAAACACAAATAATATGGTACAAGAAATAGTTATGAAATTTATATACATAGAGTCTAAATATTACATAAAAGAATTGGATGCATCTTTCTTAAGCTTCTTATTTGAAAAATGCGTAAGTATTAAATTTTACTTATTTAAATTGGCCATTAATCATTGAGAAATTATTTAAGAATATAGCTATATTGAGTCTCTAGTTTGAATTCTTTTTCAGATCGATCATTATTTAAAAGTCTATTTTACTCATGAGATTTTAAAGAAAACATTTGATTGAAGTTATTGAGTTTTATATAATTCTTGTTGTACAACAATACACTGACCTTGTGTTCAGGAACCAGGATCTGCCTCTCGGGATTCGGGAAAAACAGCTTCCGAAGTTTTAAAGTTGAATAGTTATGTGAAATTATGATTTTCACTCTGGAAAATCAACTACAATCATTGGGTAAGTACATGTGAATGTTTTATCAATGGTTTGTTATGTTTTTATCCTCATTTGAGGATAATTTCTTAAAATTTCTGGAGCACTTCCAAAACCCAACCTTCCAGAAACGAAGCCAAGCCACCGACCCTTTTTCTTCAACTTTTTTCAACAATCAACAATTAGTCTTTTGTTTAAATTCAGCTCACTATCTCCATAAAAATGTTTGTTACACTTGTTGTTGTTTGAAAGTTCCTTCTGTCATGTCACATAAACCAATCACCGTTTTTCTTTTTTACCGCACTCAAAATTATGATTTCACTTAACATTCTAATATCTTTACCTACATACAAAAATTAATCTCACTAAAATTGTTTATTCAATATTGAAGTTCATCTTATTAGTATGTGACGAATAGTTTTTCTCAAGCGATATACAATAGTCTTTAATATCAATGTTCAGTTTAATTTCTTATTATAATTATCAATTGTGTTTAGTCATCAACATAAATTCTTTTAAAACATTTATTAATATTCCTTAATCTAATTCTCAATGTTCATTATATTGGATTAAATACATTAATTAATTCCTATTCATGTCATCTATGGAATTACTCTACTTTCAACGTTTGTCGCTGATACTTATGGACATCTATATTTTGTCGCTAGCGTGTGTCGCTAGCGTATGTCGCTAAGCGTATTGGTATTACATCGTTAAATATTCTAACCCATATGTTTTTAGTAAACAATGTGTTATAATATTGAACAATATCCTTTTTTATTTCGAATATTTATTAATTCATGTTTCTTTTCTAGATTATATGTTCATCATTATTTCTGACATGAGGTATTTAATACGATGGACGATATTTACTCTATGGCTTTTGTTATATGATCAAGTAATGTTTTTTTTTTGTCAATTCTATGTGATTCTTCTCAAATTATTAATTATATACATAAATTGTATTACTTTATTTAGTTAATATGAGCACTTTTAATGTCTCATATTTATGATTCTAACAAAATATAGTCTAATGTTTTAATTTCTAATCAGTTTCCAACTAATCTGTTTATACCAGTGTTTCTATCTTTATTTATACGTTATAATATATATATATATATATATATATATATATATATATATATATATATATATATATATATGGAACGGAGGGTGATTTTGGCATCTAGGAACACCAAAACGAAAAACTGTATTGAAATTTTTCCGAAGTCGCGTCATGCTACTCTCTACTACAATAGGCCTATTTCATTCTGGAATAAGTCTAAAAGACTTGATATGTTTCTTGTTTAATGGGTAAGGTGTGATCTGATTTAATATCAGCACCTGGCATTGAAGTAACTACATTTATCAAGCTCCTCAACCTATGATTAATCGTAATGTAGTCTATTTGTTTGCATACTATGCGTTGGTCTTTATCTTGAGGCGATATAGAATTTTGTACCACGTATTTCTGATGAATACCTTTTCTCCCCATTATACTGTATTCTACTCTATAATGTCTGTTTCCAATGCCATATTGTTCAACTATAGCTCCTACCTTACCTTCACCTATTTTGGTATTAAGTATATCGCATTAATATGTTGCTTTCATTCAATTTAGTTAATTTAGGGCTTTGATCTAGTTGTTTGTAGAAGGAATTTATCTCGTTATTTTATTTGTCCGCTGTTGGAGCATAATCTTGGATAAAGTTAATATTATAAGGTTTCACCTAGTAATTAGGATATCATAATGATCATAATGCTTTCAGACGTAGCAATAAAATTTCTTACTCAATTTTCAGGCTCTTTATCCAACAGTATTCCGACTACATTTGGTCACCGTTAGCGTTGCCTGAATAGTAGAACCCTTTATCTCCTGATTGGATTATCTCATTACCTAGTCGTCGGATTTGTTAGATTAGATTATTTATTTTTCCTGCTGCATATAACGTTTTGCATTCCAGATGGCTACTGTAGTGGTTACTCAGTAAGTGCCCCTCGTATAGACTACTTTAACCATAAAACCATTTATCTTGGAGAAACACTAACCTCGTAACCATTCTTTAAGGGTTGAATAAATAACATCATTTAAAAACTCACTGGGATACATATAATTAAGAATTATTAACACAAATTATAAATTCACGATACATACATTTGTACTATTCAATATAATAATAATGAATCATCCTGAGTTTGTCGACACTCTCTATGTATAGGAAGTATGCGATCTAATGTGTCAGTTACCCGTATTCATGACCTTCCGGAGTCAAAATGAATTTGATATTTTTATTTTACAGCGAACGTGCTTTCGGTGTGTTTGCTTGACCTTAATAGATCGATGCCTGCTAACCCCATTGAAATTATTATTTCCACGAATTTAACAATGTCTTTTCTTTTGATAATGCCCTTTTATGATAATGTCTTTTGGGATCATCACACTACTTTTATGATCTTATTGTGGTAGCAATTATAAAATCTATAGAAATGCTTCTAGAAATGAAAATGAATACTAGCAACCTCATAGAAGTAAGTATTAGTTACTTTTGTATACAGTGTGAAACGACTATTCCAACACACCATTAGACTTTAAAATGGTAGTTGTAGACAATGTGTGGAGGAAAAATTCATATTTTTCTGATTAGCCTTCAAGTAGAAACGACTTTCTTTCACACGGTTAACTAACATAATTCAACAAATAAAAATCCCACCCTCGCGTCGAACATTAGTAGAAAATGAAAAAATGAGAAGGAGAACACGTGTATAAGAAGCGCCCCAAAGCTCGAAAAGTTATCCTAAAAAACATGATAGGGGCGCTCACAACAAAGCCACATTATAAAAGCGCTCCCTCAATTATTAACAATTTGTGCTCCTCTCCTGTAATAGCTCGCTTAGATGAAAGTGCACTCATCAAGTGTTCTCCGAACGGCAGACAAATGAGCGCTGGCTGCTTCGCAGATTGCGTTTAAACGTTTAAATGCATATGGCAGTGAAGAGGTTTCATTTTCGGTTTGTTAATTTTGATCATTTTGTTTTCCCCCGTTTAAAGAGATTTCCCTATTGCATCCGTACCCTATAGCGTTATATACCCATATTAGTTTTTATTTGTGCATTTGAACCGCAGAATATTTTCGCGTCTAAGAATGTTTTTCATTTGAGGATAGAATTTGTGGGAACGTACATCAAATTCAATTAGACTGTAAAGTTTTCATTTGAGGATGTTCTAATATTAAATTTGAAGTTTAATTACTTAATTGAAGAATAAATTTCGATTTCATAAAAAAATAACAATTGATCAATGAAGAAAAATAAATGGAAACCAAAGTGTCATTTTATACGATATCATCTTACCGTTATAAATGAAACTAACTGTTTCTAAATAATACCACAATAATAATATTAATGAGAGAATCATTGAAATTCTAAAAAAATTAACAATTGTTTCCATATCATAGAATACCATAAGTTACATTTGATGTGATGCCTACCTGATGTTAATTGCTTATTATTTAGTTTGTATCTGGTGTTTTATATTTATAATCGTTGCAGTTTAAATAAAACAAATACCTGTTATTTTTCTTTTAATTAAATATTTTTCTGTAACAACACACAGACACGATACTACATAAAAACAAAACTTTCACACTCTTTCACACAATTTAATTTCATTAATACTCAAATTTAGTTTGAAGGTATACCAACTAATATGTTTATCGCTTTATTTTCTTTATAATTTTTAATTATAGTTGAATTTTTGTAATTTTGAAATGTGTATCTAAATTTAACCTTTCTTATTATTGATTTCAAATTATTTAAGATTTGAAATTGAATATTTCATTATTTATAAATGATAAATGCTTTCCAGAGAAATTTAGATGCTTTTAATCTCCAACGTCTCAGCTCTTGACACTTCACGTTAACGTTGCTACTAGTTTCTTAAGTATCTTCTACCGCACTCCTAACTTAGTTTCTCACCAATTTATTTTATTTAAATTTTTGAACATTAAAATTTTTACTTTTAGTATATCCGTGATATGTTTGTTTCGTTTTTTCTGACGTCTCAGCTTCTATTACTTACTATTACTTCTATTACTGTGATGCTGCTTCCTGTTATTCTCTTGTTACTTCGTTTATTTACAAGTTGTCTCAATTAACTTTTTCAAAATTGATGTTTTTCCTTTTATAATATTTATTACTTTGGTTTGGTTTACTTTTCAATGTAAAATCGTCAAAATTAATATGGTTTAGAGGTAGTTTTTATAATTTTTCACTGGCATCTCAAAATTCCTGTAACCCTTGTCAAAATCTCTCAAGAAATTCCCCATTTATTCCGTCTTCCGGTATCGATATTTTTTTATATATGAAAAGTTCAATCCGACATAGATTATGTGTTTTGATCAATCACATTTCTTCTTTATTTTGATTTATTGTTATACATTCCTTACATGTACTATAAACTAAATCTAGATTACAAACTATGTTATTTACCAGTTACACTTCTTTCTTTTAAAATGTCAATTGAAATATTTATTAATAAATTAGCTGTATAACCACATACATCTCACATCTTATTCTTCTCCTTATTTGATTTAAACCGTTGACATTGACAATTTTAACCCAACATTTTAACTGTCATCCTGACATTTAGTGTTTACCAAGTTTATCATAGATATTAATCGAAATATGAATTGAATTTGACCAATATTTATTTTTCACTGGCAATCACTGATGTGTAGTTCATATTTTATGTTATGGTACGAATATGTTGTTTTTTAAACAATATTATAGTGGTTATTTGTGTGGATAACTTCAACATTGGATTTGGACATTTTCAAAGATTCTACAAAAAATAAATATTATATAAATTTAAAATATGTTTTAAAGAAAAAATATTTTTTACTTACTCTAATTGAGGATGTTCACGAATGTATAATATTCATTTATATGAAGAAACAGTATTTTTTTACTTTAAAATTATTGATTATAAACGTAAAAAATATTTAAATTGGCATATTTTCAATTTATGACAATTTATTGTTGTCATAGAAAACATTTTTTTATATATTCAGTATATTAGTATAGGATATTATAAAATGTTTACTGTACTCATAATTTTTAAATGAAATATTAGAAAATCAATAAAAAGAATTTTGCTCTATAACGCCTTGATTTCCATTTTTATCTTTTTTGTCAAATGATAATAAATAACTATAAATTGAATTTAAATTCTGAATATCAGTTCTTTTATTTAAACAATTATTCTCTTGAGCAATTAAAGTTATTTTCAGGAAAATCCTCTTAGAGTAATTGTCTTCATTACACCAAATTTTAAAGTTTTTATAATCAATTACATGTTTTGTTCAGAATGTAGAGCTAAACGCTTAGTAATTTTTTGGCAAGTCTGACTCACATATACAGATTCACATTTGGAGCATGTGAATCTATATACAATATTAGTTTTATGTTAGTTACTTCTTTTAAAATTTTGGAAATTCTAGGTGTAAGCTCTCTAAAATATGGTAAAGATGCAAAAAAGGTATCAGTTAAATTAGTATTCGTTATATTTTCTACGTGATCAGGTAATAAATTAGTTTCATTAGATAATTGTACTGTATGAGGAGTGTTGATAGTATTTTCCTTACTAAACGTTTAGCTCTACGTAACAGTGACTCACGATTATACCCAGAACGTTCGGCATTAGCAGAACATGTTTTCTCAAGACAACATGTAATTGATTATGATTATAAAAACTTTAAAATTTTGTGTAATGAAGACAATTACTCTAAAAGGATTTTCCTGGAAATGACATTCATTGCTCAAGAAAATAATTGTCTAAATAAAAGAAATGATATTCAGAATTTAAATTCAATTTATAGTCAAGGCGTTATAGAGGAGAATTCTTTTTATTGATTTTCTAACATTTCATTTAAAAATAATAAGAGTATAGCAAACATTTTATAATATCCTATAAAAACATAGTGAATATATAAAAAATGTTTTTCAACAATAAATTGTCATAAATTGAAAATATGCCAATTTAAATAAAGTAAAGTAAAACAATAATGTTTCTTCATATAAATAAATATTATACATTTGTGAACATCCTCAATTAGACTAAGTAAAAAATATTTTTAATTCAAAACATATTTTAAATTTATATAATATTTATTTCTTGTAGATTCATTGAAAATGGTACAAATAAATTACCGAAAGCTTAGAATTATCTAAACAGAGTTTTCTTTCTCACATTGGTCCTTTTCGATTTTTAAATATGCCGTTGTTATTATAAAAGATACCAAAAAAAATATTCTCAATTTTATTTAATAAACGAGGTTTTCTATAAATTACCATACCAAAAATTTTTATACGATGTTTCGTATTAACAGGATCAACATCAACTTCATTTTTTTAAATACGGACCTGAATTTTTTATTGCAATATTTTTCACGTTTTGAATAGATACATACAATGATATAGCATACTTGACGATTCTACCACGTTTCATCTTTCCAAAATCAACATCTTTTTTAAGTCCGCTCTTCTTTACTAAAGTCAAATTAATAATTTTTAATATTGGGCATTGATTTAGAATTTTCAAAGAAAATGAATGCACTAAACATGTGTCCAAAAATCTGTTAAATTGGTTAACGGGAAATGTATGAAAATCGGTTAACAAGAAATAGGTTACGTGCCGAACTAAATAAAATCGTTTTATAACTTCGTAGTAGTATCTAACTTTTGAAAATTTGAAAATTGTACAGTTTCTTTTTTATCAAATCAAGCAGTCTGTAAATAATTTACTTAATCGAAATTTCCATATTCTATATTAATATTTCTAGATTCACGATTTTCTTTAAAAAAAATGTTAGCCGCGGATGTCACAACCAAAACTTTTGTCAAACCGCTTATTTATCTGTCAATTGAAATAGGGGTTACTAGGTATTTCCTTTTATTTTTAAGTTTCAAATGATATAAAAAGTAAATAAATATTATGGCTCGTTACACTGACGAAGAAAAGAAAGATATGTACGATGTGTACATAAAATATCGTCGAAATGAATTACAGGCAGCTCAGGCCTATGTCGAATTATATCCAGAAAGACAGCAGCCATCATAAAGAATTTTTTCGCGTATATCAAATAATACGAGTGAGTGTAGCAGTGTTAGAAAAAGGAGAACCAAATATCAGGTACGAGATACGGTTAACGAAGTTAATGTTCTTGATCAAAATTAAAATAACCCTGGAAATTCGACTAGACGAATAAGTAAAGAATGTGCAGTAGGTACTTCCACGGTGAAAAGAGTCTTTAAGAAACATAAATACCATGGGTATAAATTTCAGAAGTTGCAGAAACTACACGCTGGAGACTTTGAGAGAAGGATGACGTTTTGTCGTTGGTGGAGACGAAAACTACTCAGTTATCCGTATTTTAACAAAAAGATACTTTGATCTGATGAAAGTACATTTACTAACAGTGGAATATTTAATCCCAGAAACAAGCATGTCTATGCCACTGCGAACCCCTGTTTAATAAGGGAAATTAGGTCACAGGTCCGTTGTTGGCAAAATGTATGGTGTGGTCTAATCAATAGTCAAATAATAGGACCAATAGAAGATTTGTACAGTAATTAAATGAATATTTTGGAGATAATTGGATTGGTACCAACGGGCCAACAAGATGGCCTCCTCCGTCCCCATGTCTTAACCCCATAGATTATTTTGTATGGGGCTTCATAAAAACGAAGTTTACAGCAAAAATATGCTAATTGATATACTAGAACTGCGTCAACGAATAGTAGATGCATTTCGAAAAATTACTCCCGAAATGGTTGATGCAGCTACATCTCATATGTCAAGGAGAGTCCAACTATGTATTGCACAGAATTTACATCATTTTGAACAAGTTTTATAACTGATTTCTGATTGAAGTTTTCAATTTATGTTTAACTTATTATTACCTTAGAGTGTCATTTGTTAATACATCATTATTTATTCATTGTCATTAAGTTTCAAAATAAATTGTTGAATTTAATCATTTTCTTTCAAAATTCTTATTTAATGCCCAATATTTAAATTATTAATTTGACTTTAGTAAAGAAGAGCGGACTTAAAAAAGATGTTGACTTTTGAAAAACGAAACGTGGTAGAATCGTCAAGTATGCTATATCATTGTATGTATCTATTCAAAACGTAAATCCTCTAAATACGAAACGTCGTATAGAAATTTTTGGTATGCCAATTTATAGAAAACCTTGTTTATTAAAAAAAGTTGATATATTTTATAATAATAACGGCACATTTAAAAAACGAAAAGGACCAATTTCGGATATTGTCGAATATCTCCGGAACTAGTCGGGATATTTCAAATTTTTTTGAAACATCTAATTCCCCATCAATATGCAAAACTTTTTCTCCATTTAATCGATATTGTATCTATTGCGGTTTACGAGATCTCTGTATACGTCAATTAAATTCCGTCCACCCTGTATATATATACTATATATGTATATGTATATGTATATGTATATGTATATGTATATGTATATGTATATGTATATGTATATGTATATGTATATGTATATGTATATGTATATGTATATGTATATGTATATGTATATGTATATGTATATGTATATGTATATGTATATGTATATGTATATGTATATATATATATATATATATATATATATATATATATATATATATATATATATATATATACCTAGTGGCAGGATACCTCTTCCCGGAAACCGAAGGAACAATGTTGGCGATACAGGATCAAGTCATTAGAACCCGAACGTACTCCAAACACATATTGAAACAACAAGTTGAGACCACCAAATGTAGACTGTGTAACACTAGCGAAGAGACCATTCAACATTTGTCATCTGGCTGCACAACAATTGCTGCTACCAGATACCTGGAACGACACAACAATATGGGCAAAGTCGTTCACCAATTAATATGCCTGCAAAGAGGTCTGTTGAATCATTTTACCGCACACCACAAATATGTGCCGCAACCCGTACTTCAAAACAACACCGTGAAAATTTACTGGGATTTCACAGTTGTTACAGATAGACCTGTGGAGCACAACCGGCCGGACATGGTGATTTGGGATGAAAGTGATAACACAGCCATCATAATTGACTTCGCAGTGCCACAGGACTACAATATATCTAAAGCATATACCGAAAAAATAACTAAATATGGAGCGCTTGCACAAGAAATGAAATTGATTTGGAACTTGGAGAAGCTAACAATAGTCCCTTTAATTATAAGCGCAAACGGCCTTGTACATACAAAAACAGTACGACACATAAAAGAACTGCACCTACCTAAAAACACCGTAATGTGGATGCAAAAGGCCGTAATACTTGGAACTGTTGGAATCATCCGGCGGATCATCTCCCCCTATTGACAATGGTAGTGCCCTTGGCTGCGTAGTGGGCCGGACATTATCAAATACCACCAGAAAGGTGTGAAAAAATATATATATATATATATATATAAATAGAAAGCAAAAAGATGCTTCTGTTGTTTATCGACCGTACTTGATTCAATATAGAGGGGGAATTATCGGGTATGTGGTCAGTGAAATGAAATGAAACTATTATCCTATGCTCAATATTTCGCCACCGTTTGGTAGCTTCATCAGGAGATACTACAAAATTTATTTAATAAACAATTGCACACAATAACAAATGGTTAACTTACAGATTTTAGAGTCTGGAATTTAGTGACGTCTAGACATTAGTGTGTTTCTTGTCAGTTTCTTGTAAACATTTTTATATCTATACCTTATTGGTTTTTTAAAATTATTTTAATTAGTCTTGTCCTAAACCTTTTTATGTGTAGACGTCACTAAATTCGACACTAAAATCTGTAAGTTAACCATTTGTTATTGTGTGTAATTGTTTATTAAATAAATTTTGTAGTATCTCCTGATGAAGCTACCAAACGGTGGCGAAATATTGAGCATAGGATAATAGTTTCATTTCATTTCACTGACCGCATACCCGATAATTTCCCCTCTATATATATATATATATATATATATATATATATATACATATATATAAATGAAGGAAGTATTTTTTTCCACAGGGAAATATTTATTTTTAAGTGAAGATATCAGGTTGGCGGTCATACAAAATAAAACTGCTCTATATTTCGCCACTGTTTAATGGCTTCATCAGGAGCGAACTACAAAATTTCTTAAATGATATAATCCAATATTTTAAAATTGCTACTTACAGAATTGGAGTCATGTAATTAAAATGTAATTAAAAACAACATAACACGTTCACAAATTTTCAGACAGTAGGTACTTTAAAAATTAAACAATTTGATAAAATTAAAAAAAGTTTTTTGTTATAAAAAGTGTAGACTCGAATTAATTATAGAAAAATAAAACTGAATTACGTTTAATTGTATAGGGTGATACTTCAATTTGTTTTAGAATATTACAATAGATATTACTCGTTTTATTAGAGTAGCACATTTCCAGAAATAACCTTTTCTTATATCTGTTCTCTCTTTCTATAATTTTTATATTCGTGTAGTCAAACTCATGTTCCGTATTTATATGGTGTTCCACTGCCGCACAGGTGTTTTTTGTTGCGACAATCGCTTTTGTGTTGAGTGACTCTTTGTCTCAACCATTGTCCCGTCTGTCCTATGTAACATCCATTGCAACTAGAACAGGGCAAACTGTAAACAACATTGATGTTGAATAACATGGGTGTTTTGACTTTTACTTTTGAGAAAATGTTCCTGATTGTTATCGGATGGTAAGGGGCAATTTTTAAATTAGGAATACTATGTTTGAACAGTGGTGTAATTCGATGAGTCAAATAGTGTATTTGAGGAATACTTTATTCTATTTTTCATAGCAATTAGAGTGTTGTATTTTTTGGATGGTTAGAAAAAAAGCTTAAAAATGTATCAGATGTTGTTGCTTTTTGATACCAATCTAAACTTATTTTCTGTGCTTCGGAACGTATTACTTTCGTATATAAGTAAGACACAGAACATTCTTGCTCGATCTCAATTGTAAACTGTAATATATCGTTAAAGGAATTAAATATGTTTAATGTTGTTTGGATTTCGTCACTTGGAATAGCGCTGATCATATCATCTACATATTTATAATTAAAGCGTAAACGAAAAGGTAATACTGGAATTACATTATCCTCATCTAACACTATCATAGCTAAAATAGGATTTATAGGAGTTCAAAACTTCGGCTGGTAAAAATTGTTATTGAAACTGAAGTATGTACTGTTTATTATAAATTTGATGAATCTTTCTTTGGATAATGTAGTGTGCTTTTCAATAATGTTCCATCTTCTCTGTACTGTACATTGGGCTTGTGAAATTTTGGTAGACAGTATAATTTCGGAAGAGATGAATTATAGATGGTTAATTATTTGGCTTGTTTTTCGGTCAATTCTTTTTTTTGTTTTGATGTTTTAATTAGGTCATTGTAATTATTTTGAATAGACGTCGTTATTTATTTTCTTATTCCTATGTGAAAGTGTCATATAAAAGCAAATCAGTTTTTTTGATGTAATCATTTTTATCCATAACCACCGTGCAACCTCCTTCGTCAGATTGCAGGATACATAACTGAGGGTTATCTCTCAAGAAGGATCTAGATTCTTTAAACAATTTGTTGAAAATCGATGTTTTTTTTAGTTTATCTCGTTATACAAAATTGGTAACTATATTTGTTGCTTTATATCTGATGGTATCTTCGATTTCCGTGGGTGTAACGTCTATAATGTCTTCAACGTCTGCCAAAAATATGTCAAGCTTTACGTCAGCTTTAGTGCACTCTACTCCAAACTTCGGTCCAATTGATAGAAAATCAGATATATGTTCGGGAATGTCTGTGCTTGATATGCTTTTTAACCATTTTCTGTTATCTTTAACTGTTTTTCTATGTCGCTTGGGACGTTTAGTTCGAGTTTTTTAATTTTGCACATGTTTTTTGTTCCACTGCTTTATGTATGCGACTATACGAGTTTTGTGACTTTATTTCAAATTTAGTTTCTTGTAAATAGGGATTAAATGAGACTCTTAACGAAAGTTATATTAATGAAATTATATGATACAGAAATAATTTTTTTAATTGAATTAATTGTTAATATGTTAATGAAGAAAATTATTAGTATAAAATAAATATTCGAAAAAAATTAAAAACTAGAACTATATTTGGATTTTAAGAATAAAATTAAATTTTTACTAAATTACAAGATTACTTTAATGGAAGAATTGAAATAGAATGCTTAATGTTATAGTTTAGTTTTAATCAATAAATCAATTATACTTAGCTTTTAAACTAAATTGTGAATAAATATGTAGAAAAGGAGCATAGAGTTTTCAGATGATAATTTAGATTGATGATATGATTTTAAAAATAATAGTCAAATATTTGGTTGCTAAAATGATTGAAAAAAGAAAAGTAAATCTATTCGCAGTTTTCCAACCTGCGGACTTTTAAATACAACATATTTGAAGGTATTTCAAAAAGTTTTATTCAAATCCAAGATTTCCGAATTTGATTCCTAATAAACACCCCTTTTCGACTACGGTGACTTCACTAAATATGTCATTTAAATAGCTATAGTAAAATAAGATATTTTTTGCAATGATACAGAAACTTCAACGATATCATCGTCTTCTTCTTTCTTTATTGTAGGCAATGCCTGTTCATTATTCATAACTTACCTAGCTTTTCTGACGGCAAGGTTATGTTTCCATCTTTTCCGTAGCCCTACGTATGACTATTCAGATGCTATCCTAATTATTCTTTATTGTTCCTTCCAGTTTACACGTCTACAATTAGAAATAGGGAAATAAAAATAATTGTAATAACTTTTCTGAAACTAAAGACTAGGTATATTTACAAATTATATGTGGGCGGAGAAAATACATTCGATCATTGGTGAAATTCCGACAAGAAGGAAAGCAAATGTGTTATTTGGACGAATCTGGGATGAATGAAGGCCACACCGTCTCCAAAGATTGGCAATGCAAGAACATGAAATTTTTCGTCAAATATTTATGGAAGGCTGTTTCTCAGGTCTTAAAGTTCCTTCTGGGAAAGGTCGCCGATTAATTACCTTGCATATTGGAAGCACACAAGGATTTGTTGATGGAGGCATTCTGGTATTTGAATTGCAAACATCGGTAGATTATCATAAAGAAAGGATCAAACTCGATCCTTGCTATTCTACTATTCTGTCCGCGTTGTTGACAGATTTTCTTGCATATGGATAAAAAATATTATTGATTGTTGTGTCCGGTGTAAGATTTAATACTCATTTAACATTCAATGATAAATTAGAAATTTTTCATGAAATATTGGGTCATGAAAACATAAAACAAGAACTGAAATATCCGGTATAAATATTATTTCGTACTAATAAAAGAAAATTCGTTAAGATTTTGTAAACAACCTTTGACTAACTGTTAATATTGTTATCGTGTCTATTTTTCTAATAGTTGCAAACAATAGCCAATAATTGAATTAGTAGGTTACCTAGTTGTAAACGAAATATTTGTGATTCATTTTTAATCTAAGACTCATGCCTGCCAATACACAGGGTGTCTCAGGTTTCCTGTTGCTAGCATATAACTTGGTTATTTCAAATAATATGTCCTTTAGATTTCTTTTTATTGGCATTTTTGAAAAAAGAACGGAGGGAGAGAAATAGCTATAGAAAAAGAAAGCAAAGGAGATATCAAGAAAGACAGAAACGAAAAAAGTGCAGGAGAGAAATAAAGAAAAGACAGAAGCGATGAAAGAGCAAGTGAGAAATAAAGAGAGGAGAAGGAAGAAAGAAAGAGAGAAGGAAAGATAATGAGAGAGAGAAAGAAAAAAAGAAAAAAAAAGAGAGAGAGCAAGGGAGAGGAAGAAAGAGAAATAAGAGAATTGAAATGTAAATAATGGTATTGATGGAATCAAACGATAACAGAAAAAAATTATAAAAGTAGAACAGTTGAGTTTTGATAATATTCACTACTTTTACTTTAGAAATATAAATATCTTCTGTGATTTCCGTAGAAAATGGTAATCGAGAAAAAAATTGTTTATATCTTAGATTAAAATATTTTTATAGCGACTGCTCTCGAGAATATAATTTCCGAGCGGCTCTGTTTCCACAGATCAAATATCAATTTTAAAGCGGAGATTTAAATACAAAGCGACTGCTTTTCTATACTGTCACTTGTTTCTGACAGGCGCGCTGTTTCATATATCTCATCGAGAATATGAAACAGCCGAACAAGGATGATAAACGCCTGAAGTGGTGTAAACTTGAAATGTAATTATCCCCAAGTGTGTTCGAACACTAATTGTTTTTTGAGTGATTGTCACTGTCTTCTTTATAACGGGGTTACTGTCTCTTAATAACAACAAAAAATATGTAATTAAGACGCTCGCGCATTACACGAATATTTCTTTTTTTATATAAAGTTTGATGACCCAAGATGCGAGCAGGTATCGTCTTGAAAATAGTTTGTGATAAACTTAAATACGGGGGCAGTTCGGAAAATTAGTCAACATCAAATAATAAAAGGTTGAAGATCAAGAAGATCTTGATGACAAAGTTTATGCGACTAAACGATATACATTAAGACACATTAGACATAAACTAACGCCTAAAACAAGGTGGTGTGATGAGCCCAACGTTATTTATATTGGTTATAGGCGACGTCATCATAACAGTAGAAAGGAATATCCAAAAAACTCATATAGGATACAATAAATTAGTGCCAGTTTACTTCTCTGAATGTGCATTTGCCAACTATCTCATGATTAGCGCACCAACAGAAAGAGACCTACAAGCTAATCTAACAATACGAGAAGAAAATCTTAGGAAAATGAATCTCGAAATTATTATTAATAAAACAACAGTAATGGTAATAGGGAATGAAAATAAACGAATTGAAATAACTATGGGGCAAGAAGAAATCCAACAAGTTAATAACTACAAGTACCTATGAACAATATTAGAAAGAGAAGATAACATGGAGAATGAAAATAAAGAGAGAATTAATAAAGCAACAGAAGTATACCATAATTTACACAGGTCTCTTATAAGAAAAATGAAGTAAGCAGAAGAACAAAAATCACAGTGAACAGAGCGATCTTTAGGCCATCTCCAACTTATGGAAGTAATAGGTATTCAACCAAAGTAAAAGAGGAAAACCGAAAAAAAATTGGAATTGCAAAGTAAGGTAAGTTGGGGTGAGAGTTTAGTAAAATTATGCAAGTTCACATATATGTACTCGTAAAAATTCAACCAAAGAAAATAATTAAATTTCCGGACATCAGTACCTTACTTGTGGTCTTCCTAATATGCCGTAATAGCAATATCATTAAAATGCTAAAGCTTTTAATTCTGTGCAATTTTGTCTAATACAAGGCATGTACTACACACTTGCCTCATTAAGTGGGGTAAGTGTGTTGTCAAGGTACATTTTGCATATTTATGCGTTTAAAGAAGTCAGTGCATGTGTGTAAGTCTGAAAAGAGCGATGTTTCATATGCTATAAAAAAAATTAAGAAAGGAAAATCGATCTAAGTGTTGAAAAACTTTTTATTCAAAAATAATGTGAAAGTAAGAAGTTACAATTGCTAAATTAATCAATGATTCACATTTATGCAAAAATAGAAAAGTTACATTAAGGTTAGATGATATATTGTACTTTTATTGAATGTTATAAGCAAATCGTATCAGACCTCGTTTAGTTAAGGCTGGTTTAGGAAGGGTTAATGTTATATCCTCTCTGGCAATGAGAGCACATTCATCCGGGCATTTCCATGCAAAAGTTGAACAGGTTAATGGATCTAAGGAAGGTACTTTCTTGGTAAATTCTATTTCCAGTTCCTCTTCTCCTTTCTTTACCGAAATAACTTGACCAACATAGCATTTCTTCGATTTTCTTCCTGATAAAGCCACTAACACCCAGTCATCTTTTTCTATATCTGTCACAGGTTTATCCATCTCTTTGATCTCCTCTTCTATAGAGAGTAGCATGACGCTACTTCGGAAAAATTTCAATGCAGTTTTTCGTTTTGGGGTTCCCTGGTGTCAAATTCACCCCCCGTTCCGGAGGTTATATATATATATATATATATATATATATATATATACACATATCATAGGTAACAATCCAAAGTTATTACCATAATAACATACACACACATATCATAGGTAACAATCCAAAATTATTACCATAATAACATACAATTATAATTTTCTTATTCACATGTTTGTTATCTTTATGGATTCTTCCGCATTCACATGGAATGTCCCTTTTATCCTTTGAAGAATGATCGATTTGAGTTTGAGCGTTTCTTGAAGATTTGATACGGTTCATAAGAATAATTAATACAGAACTACTCAAGTGATTTCGTAATTTCTGTGTTGTTTCTTCGATTATCTTATCTTTGGCCCTACATTTTGCTTCCAATGTAGTGACTGCTACTTTTAAATCGGAAAATGTTTTCGGTACAATGCTAGAAGCTTATTTTACCAAGAGTGGGTTTATCGTTTCTGAATTGCCGCATCTCTCATATATATAACTAGCTCTCTTTTCAGAATCCCCCATTTATGTCTGATAAAAATTTGTCATATGATTAAAAAAACGATCTGATCGTGGTGCATATTGGAAAACACATTCCGAACCTTTCGTGCTAAACTGTTGACATGATTACGAACGAAATTATTACATACTTGATCAGAATACGACTTAGTTCTCTCGTAGTTTATCATTCTTACTAATGTGCTTTAATATATATATATATATATATATATATATATATATATATATATATATATACATATATATATATATATATATATATATATATATATATATATATAAATTCCTTTCATTGTTCTTGGGCATCAGGTTAATCATTAATAATGTACCAAATTATATTTTTATTTAACGTTTCGCTCCCAAGTTCGGAGCATTTTCAAAAATGTTTACATTGATGTTAGAATAATAAATTGAAAACGATTGAACTATTATTAAAATTAAATGTACACACAGAGGCGACAAAAACTGGTAACTAATAAAACAATTTCAAAAATAATAAAATCGAAAGTACCTGCCTTAGAAACAACGGTTTACAATAAACCAGGGACATTCAACAAGTTGATGTTATTATTATAATAAATTATAATATATCTGGCTTAGGTTTTTGATATCTTGTTTATCGTTTACTGCATTGTTCTCCTTTTTTATATGTATCATTTCTTCTATTGTTAGTTTTTTATAATTAGAATCTTGGTTTATTATTTTAGTTTTATTAAAGTCAAATTTATGTTTTTCATTTTTCACATGTTTATGAAGCGCAGTGGAGGCGTTTTTTGTATATTTATGGCCATTCAGTCTATTTTCAAGATGTTGGGTTGTCATACCTATATATTTTTTGGGACAGTCTAAACATGATATTGAATATATGATGTTAGATTTTTTTGAATCATTTATTTGACTTTTTAATTTGGAGAACAATGGTGATAGAGTATTTTGTGCCCTATGACAAACTTTCATGTTAAGTTTAGATAGTAAGAGGGGCTAGTGTATTGGTTTGTGTTGATTGGATTTGACTATTGTAAAATTTATGTGTGCGTTGTTTAATAATTCTGTCAATATGTTTGGAAGGATAGTGATTGTTTTGTAATATTGTTTTTGTTTGATATAACATTTTTGGACGATATTCAGGTGATGTGAGTGTAATGGCTCTATCTACTAATCCTATGATTACGCTGTTTTTTTGGGAATTCGGATGGTGGGAGTGGTAATTCAAGTAGCGACCTGATGATGTTTCTTTAATAAAATGTTTTGTTGTAATTTCATTTTCTCTAGTTTTAATAAGTATCATGTCCAGAAAATTTATGGTATTGTTTGGTTCTGTGTCTATTGTGAATTGAAGCTTTGGATAAAAATTATTAAAAGCAGTCAATATATGATTTATTTGATTGGATGGAACGGCAGTTAAGCAATCATCAACGTATCTTCTAAAAAATAATATATCGAAATTTATTTGATTAAGCACATTTTGTTCAAGGTATTCCATTACAATTTGTGCAAGGGTTGATGAAATTGGTGAACCCATAGTGCACCCATTGAGTTGTTCAAAAAAATCTTTCTTATATTGAAAAAAATTATTGTTTTGGTTTAACATTATTACTTCTATGAATTCTTCATATGTGAGAGCTGTGTGTTCTTTTGATAATCTCCATTTATGTTTTAATATATGGGTTATTAGTTCGTTTGGAATGTTTGTATACATTGAGACCACGTCTAGAGAAATAATGCTATAATTGTTTGGTATTTCAACAGTGTCTAAAAAGTGTTTAAGTGTAAACGAATCTTTTATATAGAATTCATTCTTGTTGATTATTTGTGAGAGACAGCTTGATAAATAATTAGACAGTTTGTAAAAGGGAGATTGAACATAAGAAACTATTGGCCGTAATGGTATGTCAGGTTCATGTAATTTAGGTAAACCGTAAATTCTTGGTGGTATGTTTGTAATTGCTTAGCTTCCGTTGCACTAATTGATTGATTATCTAAAAGTTTTTTAACAAATTTATTATTTTTTTCTTGAAAGGACTTTGTCTGATCAGATTTTATTTTTTTATATACATTTGTATTATTTAATATTTCATTTATTTTTGTGTCATAATCTGTAGTGTTCATTATGACAGTTTTATTACTTTTATCAGGTTGTAGTACCATGATCTGAGGGTGATTTTTAATGAAATGTTTGGTTTTTTCAATTTTTTTTTGTATATCTTTCTCTATTTTATTGTTGGTTTTACCTTTGTAATGACGAAGTTTAGTTTTGTGGTTAGTGATAGCATTAACAGCTTCGGCTCTAATAATATTTTGTGTGTGTTCAGGTTGATTTGCAATCGCGGTTTCAATGCATACAATATACTCTATGCAGGGTAGCTCATTTTCCGTATTCTATGGAATCGCAAAATTTTCACCCAACGCCAACACATTTGCTATATCGGCTGGAATATCTGTATTTGATAGATTTTGAATCCATTTTGTTGTGTTAATTTCAACATCTTCGCATGTGGTTTGTGCAATTAATTTATATATATATATATATATATATATATATATATATATATATAAATTCACTTATGTTCTTCATGCTTAAACTGTTCAAAAATTCAAAAAATTATGTAGGAATGACTACACAATATCTAGAAAGCCGAATAAACGGCCATAAATACACTAAAAATGCATCCACAGCGCTACACAAACATGAACATAACGAAAATCATGAATTCGATTTCAAAAATACAAAAATTTCAACACAAGACACAAATTATCAAAAACTCAAAATCAAAGAAATGATATATATAAAACAAGATAAATTATCAGTAAATGACAAACAAGACATAAAAAACTTGAGTCAAATTTATTACAAATTAATTTATTTTTATCACTCCCAACATAATATCATTGCGTAAATATCTAAGGTAGGTATTCTATTATTATTGACACTTCATTCATGACATTTTATTGACTTTTTCAAAATAATTTTTACAATAACTGTATTTTATGTAATTTAATTTTAATATTTATACATATTCTTTTGAAAATGCTCCTAAAATAAGAGCGAAACGTCAAGTTTGATAAGTCTTTATTCGAAAATATATTTTAACTAATATATTTGTTTCATTCCACAACCTTTGAACCCAAGATATAATTCTAATATATATATATATATATATATATATATATATATATCGCGATAGCGGTAGAAGTGGCGTCCGTATAGATTTGTAGCGCTGTGGCATCCTCCGATATACACAATATGTATATAGAACAGCCCCAATGCATAGAGATCACGCACAGAGTGGCTTCCTATTATTTGGCAACACTGAGACCTTGATCGATTATTAGTAGGTAGATTTGAATTTCTTTAAGAATCGGTGTGTCCTGTATGTTGTATATAGATCGCGTTCAAAGTGACTTCCAGTAATTTCAAATATGTGTTTATTTTTCTTTTGAGAGAGGAGAATGAAACATATTTTCTAGTAATAGGGATGTTGACGGTACAAATCCATGTGAAGCAATATTTTACACATAAAAGATAGATTTTAGAAACCTAAAATAACATTCTAAAAACTTATTATTCGTTTTAAATTAAACTTATTTCTCATAACCCAGTTATGAATATAAACTATTTTTCTTGATAATTTGTTGGAACAACGATAATATTTTACGATTCTTATCACAATGGAGACTGGATCCATCAAAAGAAATAGCTGTAATTTACCGAAGATTGATTCTATAATGGTGCGTACATTAACATACTTTATTATAAATGAGAGAGACACATTACTCACTTTATATATTCTTTTATAATATTTAGAGCTACTTAACATCTAAATCAACGAAATAAAACTTGGATTCAGCTATGTAAACCAACAAACTACTAATAATCAATTGACTTTTTATTTTTACCACAACCAAAAATATGTAAAATGATTTTCAATTTGTAGTTTATCAGAGATTATTACTTACATTAATGTTAATGAAAAAGACTATCCATCTCAAATATATTATGTGAGTAAATAGCAGTAAGTAAAACGCAAAATACGTACTACAGCATATATTATTACAAGTTACAGAGGCAACTAGTTTCGGCATACTGAGCTATCATCAGGGCTTAAATGTATATATCATTCACATGAAAAGTATTATAAAAGGAAAGTTGTCACATGCCCGTGGCATCCAGCAGAATCCAAGATGTGTCAGTAGGTAATATGAAAAATATATTGTAGGAAAGTTTTATTAAAATCAGGAAAATTCACATAATTATGCAAATGTCGAACAAAATTAAAATTAGATAACGTTAAGAGAAGCAATTAAAATTAAATTAATGTATAAATAAAAGAAAAAGAAGGAAAATATGGACTTCGTCTTACGGCAGAAACCGTCTGAAGCAAGAAGTCCAGTAATTGAATAGTCGTATTAGGAAAATGAGCAATATGGAGGATCGAATGCGGACTAACGAAAAACAACATTTGCGTTCTGTTACTCCGCATGATAGTAATTATATTTTCAGAATTCATATTTTAATACTCATAATTCACACCATTTGTATATTCATGGTCGTAGGAAAAATAGAGTACATAACTCGTGAGAAATTGGATTTCCTGCATTCGTCCGGAATATGTCACTTTCCACACTTCTTATACAATGCTATTCAAATTCGAGTCTATGCATTGGGATCATGGTAACGGTAAGAGATATAGGGATAGTTAAATGAGGGCAAAATTGTGTATTTCAGAGGTAATTTATTTAATTCAAGACAATCTAGCTTCTTAAGTTCTGGAGTTATACCGGAAAAATTGAAAATTTTGAAATTCTTCTTTTGCCTACATTTTTTTATTTTGCGAGGATTTTCCAAAACTTTGCCATAACAACTTTTTGTATATTGAACTATGACTAGAACAATTTAAACCTCTTTAAATATTGCATACCAGCTGTAATTGAAAAATATAAATGAGTGAGAAGTGGATCAATGCCAAGTTGATCGTACAACGAGGTCTTGATTAATTATTGTAGATTTGAAATTTTACCGGGAATAGTTCAATATTTCCAAAACAGTCTGTAGTTCAGATGTAAGTACTACGCCGATATGAAACATGACTATTGGCATTTGAATCAATGCAATTAAAAATATAGATTCGTATTTGAAAATAAAAACACAATTTTAACGATACTTTGTATATAATTTTTTTTCACATAGAGCATGCTGCAAAATATTTTAGTTCGAATACAAAAGCTTTTCAATCTGTAACCTACAGAATAATCCACGTGATACATACAAAGAAATTATTTTTTACTTTCTAGTGCATTTGAATAAATGTTTGTCATTAAAAAGTTTTTTTATGATTTTATTTTATGCTTTTAGACCCCAACCCACAATTGGACAATAATCACCAATAACGTCCGCCATTTTGGAGCCGCGATGTTGATTTTATGAAGTTTGATATAAAGATTAATATTTCAGGTATTCAAACATCTGACTATAATTTAGGGTTCAAATGGAAATTCAATGAAGTTTTTTTTTTCAAATAGAATAACCCAAATATTTTTTAATATTTGGATTCTTGAAAACTTGAAACATGTATCATACTTCATACTCTATCTCTAGCTATCACGGTTCCAAGACATGTCAAATGAGTCGCCCATTTTATCAGTTTGAAATAAAATAAACTATTATACCAGAAATCCTGAATATATTGCATTGTAATTTCGGCGGCCTTGTATGTTCCAGTACTAAAAGCATTCCTTCCGATTCTAATGCTGTAAAATTTGATATTCAGACCCTGATTTTGAAAATAACTTAAGTTGCATATTCAGAAAATTTCAACGTTATAAATGATTCTCATGCAGCCATTAATTCTCATCATCATATTAATCAAAATCACAAGATTGAAAATGTCATCATGATACCTCTGAAAATCGGAACTTTAGACCCAGAACACTCTGGAAGATTTTGAATATGGGGTTTAATAGTTGGCTTTCACTTGGAATAAATATTTGACGTCATCAACATCTGACTGTCAGATTTAACACCACCTCTTGTAGAACCGGGAGGATTGTTATTGTTCTTATCATACCTACATACGTATGAAATGACATTGAAAAATAATATCGGACTTCTCGCACACACTTTCACTTTGTGTTAGAAAGGATAAAATGTACGACTCAAACATCGTCAAAGATAAGTCAAGGATATGATAAATGTTTAACATTTTTTTTCTTAGAATCCAAATTCAAAAAACATTTAGGGAGCTCCTTTCGTAATGACGAAGTTCGTTAAGTTTCCGATTGAACCGGAAATGACAGTCAGATGTTCAAATCCCTGAAATGATCATCCAATGTACCTATACAAATCACTAAAATTTCAAACCGACCGCCCATTTAATAACAAAATAGCGGGCTGGCTAGTAATTTCGTTGGCAAACTATACATAAATAGAAAACA
This sequence comes from Galeruca laticollis, assembly GCA_963921935.1. Taxonomy (NCBI): domain Eukaryota; kingdom Metazoa; phylum Arthropoda; class Insecta; order Coleoptera; family Chrysomelidae; genus Galeruca; species Galeruca laticollis. The sequence goes on from OY998177.1 coordinate 103,233,202, forward strand.
TGTTTATGGAATATGTACTGTTTATTTTTTGTACGAACATTTGTACAAGTTTCATAAAATATTTTTTTATGTCTATTCCATCTAAAACGCACAATAGAAAGAACTTTAATGATGATACTGATCTGAAAACTTGTACTCAGTCATGATGGATTCCTCACTACTTCATTATCTCTTTAGATTCCTTATTCTTTTGATATGATCTTCATTAGCGTTACACCTAAGACTAGCAATTCAAGTGAATTCAAGGCTTTTTTTTAAATTTCGTGTTCACACTTTTCTTTTTGAAATCCTGTTTCAAATTATTTCTTCAAAATTCAGAGCCTAACTTTTCACGGGTTTCGAATTATTCGAAAAAAAACCTTCATCAAACGCACACGGCTCAATGGAGCATATAAAGGAAAGTTGATTTCAATCGCCCTATTTTGAGCTCCAGTTCACTCTGTAGGATTAATTGTATGTTGGTCTGGGCCACCCTGTATACAGACATCACACCATAGAACCATTAGCACAAGTTTAAGTTTTGCATTTATCAGACTCCCTATATATTCATTTATCAGACTCCCTTAATATTGGAACATAGCTTTCATTTTTGCTCTGCACTGTTAGGAACCGGTGGTGTAGTAATGAACAGACCAAATCGCTATGGTGTTGAGAAGAAAACTCTTGTGTATACATAGCTTTTATTGCCCTCTACAACTTTTATTTAAGACATTTTTTGCCTTAGATCAAATAAGGATGCAGTTATCGTTCATACAGTTATCATTGATACACCCTGTATATGCCAGAGAGAGTTTCAACGTCTCCGAAATTTTTGTGACATTCAATATTCTAGGTCAACTACTAACAATCCACCTAGTAATCTGATTGCATTCAGGTTTTCGGAATTTTCATAAAAAAAAACTACTTCTGCTATAGCGAAGTAGAAAAATATATCCATTCTAAAATTAACCTGGAAATTGAGTAGTAATTTTATTTCATCTCGTGGTTTACGTTGGAAAATTCAATTCATTTTCGCCTCATTTACGGAAATTCAGAATTCTTTAGTTTGTTTTATCGCCAGCATTATTCATTTTTATCGCCTGTAGTTTTTTATTTTGCCTCAAAATCTAATTTAAGTGAATTGTAGATCGAAAATATGATTTTCCTATTAATAACGGTAGATATTCTGGAATAACTAGCATCCTGCGTTCTGTCAACAATAGTATCAATAAATTAAAACAGATGTAAATCATCACATTCAATGTTAAACGCTTTCTATAACCAAAAGTGAGATCAGCAACACTGCCAGGATGCCACTATGCCAGAAAAATACATATACAGACGCCAAACTATACCGTTCTTCGATATGTATACTGACGGATGCCACTTTGTGCGTCAGATGTATAATAAATATATAAGTGTGCTACTATAACGCCGCGTACGGACAACCTGTGAACCTTGGTGTATGGGTTTATACAAAAAACGACCAAAGTGGCGTCCTGCTGATTTCATCAGCAATAGATTTCCAAGCATTCACTGAACCGTTTGCGATATTTTGGAGCTTAATGCACTGTGACGTCCGTATATCGGATGTCATAGTACCGCGGACGCCACAGCTACCGCGATTTTAACATGGGCGGATGCCACTTCACGCCGTGAATGTATATATATATATATATATATATATATATATAAATATAAATATATATATATATATATATATATGTATATATATATATATATGTATATATATATATATATATATATATCGCGATAGCGGTAGAAGTGACGTCCGTATAGATTTGTAGCGCTGTGGCATCCTCCGTTATACACAATATGTATATAGAACAGCCCCAAGGCATAGAGATCACGCACAGAGTGGCTTCCTATTATTTGGCAACACTGGGACCTTGATCGATTATTAGTAGGTAGATTTAAATTTCTTCAAGAATCGGTGTGTTCTGTATATTGTATATAGATCGCGTTCAAAGTGACTTCCAGTAATTTCAAATATGTATTTATTTTTCTTTTGAGAGAGGAGAATGAAACATATTTTCTAGTAATTGGGATGTTGACGGTTGGTACAAATCCATGTGAAGCTATATTTTACACATAAAAGATAGTTTTTAGAATCCTAAAATAACATTCTAAAAAACTTATTGTTCGTTTTAAATTAAACTTATTTCTCATAACCCAGTTATGAATATGAACTATTTTCCTTGATAATTTGTTGGAACAACGATAATATTTTACGATTTTTATCACAATGGAGACTGGATACGTCAAAAGATATAGCTGTAACTTACCGAAGATTGATTCTATAATGGTGCGTACATTGACATACTTTATTACAAATGAGAGAGACACATTACTAATTTTATATATTCTGTTTTTGATTATATTCCTAGTTGAACTTCGTCAACTGGCGTGGACATTGAACTAAATAAATAATCTTAATTTGACAAAGTTAATGTCGACATTAATAATTTATTATGTACAAATTTACAAAATGTTACAAAGTTGAGTTGTGAACGCTGAATTTCTGTGGTTTCAGATCGGAAGACACTTTATGTTTCGTTTTGATGAATTTTAAACTAACTTTGTTATTGAGCGTTGAGCTCGATTCGATGAGTGTGTAAAACTCGCGTCGATGAATGTAAAACTCGCGTCTAGAAGTGTAAAACTGACGAGTGAAAAACTAACTTTGTTGTTGAGCCTTGCGCTCGTTTCGATGAGTTAAAAACTAACTTTGTTGCTGAGCATTGCGCTCGATTCGATGAGTGTCAAAAAACTGCTGTTGAGCGTTGCGCTCGATTTGATGAGTATGAAACTAACTGCTTTCTTCACGTTGTGAGACGTGTTAAGTAGAAATCTGCGAGGGGCGTGTTTACACGTGGATTGGGTTGACCAACCGAAAATAAATATTTCCTATTGGCCAGCATCACTTGACTTGTCGGGTTCCCAGACAAGAATCAACTATGGGTGCCGCCAATAATAAGTTAAGTTTCTATGGAATACTACAATAGCAATTGTAACCTTCTTACTTAGAAAGGTAATTCAAAAATGTGTTTCATGTCTTCCGAACCTCTACCATAAAATTCATGCAGAATTGACACTAAATTGAGGGTTTTTACAATACAATATATAATAGGGTGAAACGTGACCTTTTCCTAACTTCTTAACTACAGGACAATGCATCAAGATGTCGACATTCAAAAAAGGTGCTATGCAGCATATGGCCATACAAAACAATTTACAATCATTGTTGGAAAACGTGATATTTCAAAGTATTTTGAAAATACAATGAAATTATCCTTTGAATTTACAACAATATAAAGATGTCATCAATTCTGCAACATATTTCTACAAATCTATTAACTAAAATGAATTCACGCCTTAAATATATACAATAAAAAAAAGGGAGGCATACAAATGTCTTACATATTTTAAAAGTATCTTAACAAATAAATTTCAAGATTTTACAATCTTGAACATATTCTTTTATCATATTTAGAGCTACTTAACATCTATATCAACAGAATAAAACTTGAAATCAGCTCTGTAAACAAACAAACTACTAATAAATAATTGACTTTTTATTTATATCACAACCAAAAATACCTAAAACGATTTTCAATTTGTATTTGTAGTTTATCAGAGATTATAACACACATTAATGTTAATGAGAAAGACTATCCATCTCAAATATATTATGCAAGGAAATAGCAGTAAGTAAAACGCAAAATACGTACTTCAGCATATATTATTACAAGTTACAGGGGCAACTAGTTTCGGCACACTGAGCTATCATCAGCGCTAAAATGTATATATCATTCACATGAAAAGTATTATAAAAGGAAAGTTGTCACATGCCCGTGGCATCCAGCAGAATCCAAGATGTGTCAGTAGGTAATATGGAAAATATATTGTAGGAAAGTTTTATTAAAATCAGGAAAATTCACATAATTATGCAAATGTCGAACAAAATTAAAATTAGATAACGTTAAGAGAAGCAATTAAAATTAAATTAATGTATAAATAAAAGAAAAAGAAGGAAAATATGGACTTCGTCTTACGGCAGAAACCGTCTGAAGCAAGACGTCCAGTAATTGAATAGTCGTATTAGGAAAATGAGCAATATGGAGGACCGAATGCGGACTAACGAAAAACAACTTTTGCGTTCTGTTACTCCGCATGATAGTAAATATATACTCAGAATTCATATTTTAATACTCACAATTCACACCATTTGTATATTCATGGTCGTAGGAAAAATAGAGTGCATAACTCGTTAGAAATTGTATTTCCTGCACTCGTCCGGAATATGTCACTTTCCACACTTCTCATACAATGCTATTCAAATTCGAGTCTATGCATTGGGATCATGGTAACGGTAAGAGATATAGGGATAGTTAAATGGGGGCAAAGTTGTGTATTTCAGAGGTCATTTAAATGATTCAAGACAATCTAGCTTCTTTAGTTCTGGAGTTATACCGGAAAAATTGAAAATTTTTAAATTCTTCTTTTGCCTACATTTTTTTATTTTGCGAGGATTTTCCAAAGCTTTGCAATAACAACTTTTTGTATATTGAACTATGACCAGAACAGTTTTAACATCTTTTAATATTCCATAACAGCTGTGATTGAAAAATATCAGTGAGTAAGAAGTGGATCAATGCCAAGTTGATCATACAACAAGATCTTGTTTAATTATTGTAGATTTGAAATTTTACCGGTAATCGTTCAATATTTCCAAAACAGTCTGTAGTTCAGATGTAAATACTACGCCGATATGAAACATGAGTATTGGCATTTGAATCAATGCAATTAAAAATATAGATTCGTATTTGAAAATAAAAACTTGAGGGTGGCACAATTTAACCGATACTTTGTATGTAATTTTTTTTCACATAGAGCATGCTGCAAAATTTTTTAGTTCGAATACAAAAGCTTTCCAATCTGTAACCTACAGAATAATCCACGTTATACATCCAAAGAAATTATTTTTTACTTTATAGCGCATTTGAATAAATGTTTGTCATTGGAAAGTTGTTTATTATTTTATTTTATGCTTTTAGTCGTCTCGTTAGTCTATGCATTTCTGATACAGCCTCATTATTATAAGGTAATTTTTCCGTGAGTTCTGAGCTATTACGAATAACTGGTTTGCCATCGTGGAGCCACGATATTGAATTATGACAATCTCCGGATAAATTCGTAACCTCAACCCACAATTGGACAGTAATCACAAATCTCGTCCGCCATTTTGGAGCCGCCATGTTTAATTCATGAATTTTGACATAAAGATTAATATTTCAGGTATTCAAACATCTGACTATAATTTAGGGTTCAAATGGAAATTCAATGAAGTTTGTTTTTTTTCAAATAGAATAACCTAAATATTTTTTAATATTTGGATTCTTGAAAACCTGAAACATGTATCATACTTCATACTCTATCTTTAGCTATGACGGTTCCAAGACATGTCAAATGAGTCGCCCATTTTATCAGTTTGGAATAAAATAAACTATTATACCAGAAATACTAAATATATTGCATTGTAATTTCGGCGGCCTTGTATGTTCCAGTACTAAAAGCATTCCTTCCGATTCTAATGCTGTAAAATTTGATATTTAGATGCTGATTTTGAAAATAACTCAAGTCACATATTCAGAAAATTTCAACGTTATAAATTATTCTCATGCAGCCATTAATTCTCATCATCATATTAATCAAAATCCCAACATTGAAAATGTCATCATGAAACCTCTGAAAATCGGAACTTTAGACCCAGAACACTCTGGAAGATATTGAATATGGGGTTTAATAGTTGGCTTCCACTTCAACTAAATATATGACGTCTTCAACATCTGACTATAAGATTTAACACCACCTCTTGTAGAATCGGGAGGAATGTTATTGTTCTTATCATACCTACATACGTATGAAATGACATTGAAAAAGAATATCGGACTTCTCGCACACACTTTCACTTTTTGTTAGAAAGGATAAAATGTACGACTCAAACATCGTCAAAGATGAGTCAAGGATATGATAAATGTTTAACATACTTTTTCTTAGAATCCAAATTTAAAAAACATTTAGGGAGCTCCTTTCGTATTGACGAAGTTCGTTAAGTTTCCGATTGAACCGGAAATGACAGTCAGATGTTTAAATACCTGAAATGTTTATCCAATGTACCTATACAAATCACTCAAATTTCAAACCGACCGCCCATTTAATAACAAAATAGCGGGCTGGCTAGGAATTTCGTTGGCAAACTATACATAAATAGAAAACATGTTTAATTGGAATATGTCCTGTTTATTTTTTGTACACCTTGTCTACTACTGTTACAGTAGTAGACAAGCCTCTACGGAGGCAAAATCAATGAAAAGGTTTGAAAATGGTTTAAATAAAATAGACCGAAACGTTACCACTGTAAGCAAGTGATTTTATTTCTGACCGAAACCCATGAAAATATAAGAAATTTGAGTATTAACGGTCATTAAAAATATATATGTAGTAATTTTACTTCATCTCGTGGTTTGCGTTGGAAAATTCAATTCATTTGCCCCTTATTTACGGAAATTCAGAATTCCTTAGTTTGTTTTCTCGCCAGTAGTTTTTTATTTTGCCTCAAAATCAAATTTAGGTGAATTGTAGAACGAAAATATAATTTTTCTATTAATAACGGTAGATATTCTGCAATAACTAGCATCCTCCACACTGTCAACAATGGTATCAATAAATTAAAACAGATGTAAATCATCACATTCAATGTTAAACGCTTTCTATAACCAAAAGTAAGATCGGCAACGGGAACGAAAATATAATTTTTTTATTAATAACGGTAGATATTCTGCAATAACTAGCATCCTCCGCACTGTCAACAATGGTATCAATAAATTAAAACAGATGTAAATCATCACATTCAATGTTAAACGCTTTCTATAACCAAAAGTGAGATCGGCAACACTGCCAGGATGCCACAATGCAAGAAAAATACATATACAGACGCCAAACTATACCGTTCTTCGATATGTATACTGACGGATGCCACTTTGTGCGTCAGATGTATAATAAATATAAACGTGTGCTACTATAACGCCGCGTACGGAGAACCTGTGAACCTTGGTGTATAGGTTCATACAAAAAACGACCAAAGTGACGTTCTGCTGATTTCATCAGCAATAGATTCCCAAGCATTCACTGAACCGTTTGCGATATTTTGGAGCTCGATGCACTGTGACGTCCGTATATCGGAAGTCATAGTGCCGCGGACGCCACAGCTACCGCGATTTGAACATGGGCGGATGCCACTTCACGCCGTGAATGTATATATATATATATACATATATATATATATATATATATATATATATATATATATATATATATATATATATATGTATATATATATAAATATATAACAACAAAGAGATTCATGGGTAATTCACGCAAAATAAGGGCTACTGAAATAGAGTGGTAACCGTGGACATGCATGTTTCTGGCTCATTTTGCCTCTTCAGCACGGCATAACCAAATAAGGATGTGAAGTTTGGGAGCACAGATGGTAATCGAAACATGGGAAAACACAAAATAACGGATTTCAGCAGGGAAACCAAACGCTCATTTGTGTCTTCAATTGGAAGATCCCGAGTTTTCAGGACAACAACCAACATCGACACGGAAGCGTATATAGCCCTTTCGCCATGAACCTTCCGACCCATAGTAAATAACGTGTCGATGTTGGTTGTTGTCCTGAAAACTCGGGATCTTCCAATTGAAGACACAAATGAGCGTTTGGTTTCCCTGCTGAAATCCGTTATTTTGTGTTTTCCCATGTTTCGATTAACATCTTTGCTCCCAAATTTCACATCCTTATTTGGTTATGCCGTGCTGAAGAGGCAAAATGAGCCAGAAACATGCATGTCCACGGTTACCACCCTATTTCAGTAGCCCTTATTTTGCGTGAATTACCCATTAATCTCTTTGTTGTTGTTGTTAACATATCACGCGTTATTCCTACATCTTCTTTATATATATATATATATATATATATATATATATATATATATATATATATATAAAACTGGTGAATATTGGGGAAAGCAGCAAAAAAAACGGAAAACGTGTACTCTTAACGGAAAATTTTCAAGCTTTCGAGGATGATTGTCCTCATCATCAGGAATACTGAAATGTAAAAACAGCATTAAGATACTGTAGTTGATAAGTAAGATACAATATAGAAGAAATCGCAACAGGTGCGAACTTACCTCCGAATTGAGGTTAGAATCCATTATGTTGTATAAAAATAAACTACGGATATTAAAAATATGAAACAGTTCACTAACAAAGGTTTAAAATAGCACAATCACAATGAGATGACTAAAAAAGCCAACATCTAACACCATTTTGCAGACAAACGAAACACGAGTGCTTTTTTCTTGTCAAAAGCCGGCCGGAAAGTGATATCATATTTCTTCTAATTTGGAGGGATTAGTTGACAGGCAATGATGCCAACCAATAGTTAAGTGGATGAACGTGACAACAAGTACCAAAAGAGAGTGGTCTCCGCTGTGAAAGTTCATATTTGGATGGAAGAGAAGAATACAGTGGGGTTGAGAAATTGCATCCATAAGAAAGAAGAAGAGGAAATAATATATCCCCAATGGTAAGAGGTTTGTACAATAACAAAACATATACCGTGGAAGATGAAGTTGAAATCACCAGCCAAGAAGACAAAGAGCAAAAGCAATTTTAATAATAATAATAATAATATAGTAATTATTAATGTAGAAAAATAATAATTATGTAATATATATGTATAATTATAATAAAGTGATAATGGGTGCATCTACCAACACCAATGCACCCAAAATAGGAGGTGGAGATATGTTAGCTATCTGCAAAAGGGGCAATGTCAATTGAGGGAACGTGATTGTTATTAGTGGAAAGAAGGTTATAGTTGTAATCTAAGGATAACAAAAAGGAATAAATCTCACTCAAGTGGTCTGTGTCAGTTTTTTTGTTAATGACATTGTTAAATTGTGAAATAAAAGCCATTTCCAGAAATGATCTCTTAATTTTGTTAGACTCTGTCGCCAACACCCTTACAGCCTCAAAATTCATACGATGGTCAAGAGAATGAACATGGTTTGCTAAAGCGCAACGCTCCGGATGTAATCCACAATCACTCTTATGTGAAACAATTACATCCGGAGCGTTGCGCTTTAGCAAACCATGTTCATTCTCTTGACCATCGTATGAATTTTGAGGCTGTAAGGGTGTTAGCGACAGAGTCTAACAAAATTAAGAGATCATTTCCGGAAATGGCTTTTATTTCACAATTTAACAATGTCATTAACAAAAAAACTGACACAGACCACTTGAGTGAGATTTATTCCTTTTTGTTATCCTTAGATTACAACTATAACCTTCTTTCCACTAATGACAATCACGTTCCCTCAATTGACACTGCCCCTCTTGCAGATAGCTAACATATCTTCACCTCCTATTTTGGGTGCATTGGTGTTGGTAGATGCACCCATTATCACTTTATTATAATTATACATATATATTACATAATTATTATTTTTACTTTAATAATTACTATATTACAATATTATTATTATTAAAATTGCTTTTGCTCTTTGTCTTCTAGGCTGGTGATTTCAACTTTATCTTCCACGGTATATGTTTTGTTATTGTACAAACCTCTTACCATTGGGAATATATTATTTCCTCTTCTTCTTTCTTATGAATGCAATTTCTCAACCCCACTGTATTCTTCTCTTCCATCCAAATATGAACTTTCACAGCGGAGACCACTCTCTTTTGGTACTTGTTGTCACGTTCATCCACTTAACTATTGGTTGGCAACATTGCCTGTCAACTAATCCCTCCAAATTAGAAGAAATATGATATCACTTTCCGCCCGGCTTTTGACAAGAAAAAAGCACTCGTGTTTCGTTTGTCTGCAAAATGGTGTTAGATGTTGGCTTTTTTAGTCATCTCATTGTGATTGTGCTGTTTTAAACCTTTGTTAGTGAACTGTTTCATATTTTTAATATCCGTAGTTTATTTTTATACAACATAATGGATTCTAACCTCAATTCGGAGGTAAGTTCGCACCTGTTGCGATTTCTCCTATATTGTATCTTACTTATCAACTACAGTATCTTAATGCTGTTTTTTCCATTTCAGTATTCCTGATGATGAGGACAATCATCCTCGAAAGCTTGAAAATTTTCCGTTAAGAGTACACGTTTTCCGTTTCTTTTTGCTGCTTTCCCCAATATTCACCAGTTTTATTCTCAACAGTCAGCAAAGACTATCTTCCTTTTATATATATATATATATATATATATATATATATATATATATATATAACAACAAAGAGATTCATGGGTTATTCACGCAAAATAAAGGGCTACTGAAACAGAGTGGTAACCGCGGACATGCATGTTTCTGGCTCAATTGCCTCTTCAGCACGGTATAACCAAATAGGGATGTGAAATTTGGGAGCAAAGATGTTAATCGAGACATGGGAAAACACAACACAACGGATTTCAGCAGGGAAACCAAACGCTCATTTGTACCTTCAATTGGAAGATCCCGAGTTTTCAGGACAACAACCAAGATCGACACGGAGGCGCATATAGCCCCCCCCGCTATGAACCTTCCGACCCATAGTAAATAACAAAGAAGATGTAGGAATATCGCGTGATATGTTAACAACAACAACAAAGAGATTCATGGGTAATTCTTTGTTATTTACTATGGGTCGGAAGGTTCATGGCGGGGGGGGGGAGCTATATGCGCCTCTGTGTCGATCTTGGTTGTTGTCCTGAAAACTCGGGATCTTCAAATTGAAGGCTCAAATGAGCGTTTGGTTGCCCTGCTGAAATACGTTGTGTTGTGTTTTCCCATGTTTCGATTAACATCTTTGCTCCAAATTTCACATCCTTATTTGGTTATACCGTGCTGAAGAGGCAAATGAGCCAGAAACATGCATGTCCCCGGTTACCACTCTGGCGATATTCCTACATCTTCTTTTATATATATATATATATATATATATATATATATATATTTAAGATATTTGGATTGTTCTTGGACCAATTTATATATATTTCTATTTGGTAGTTTCTTGGGATTCGGTCCTTATTATAAACTTTCATCAACTACATCATATGTTTCATCTAATATACTTTATTTTACGTTTCGGCTGATTTTTTAGCCTTTTTCAAAAAACACTACAATAGAAATTCATATTGACAACACACAGCTCATTAATTATTCCTAATCACATAGCTAAAATTCAAATAAATAAAATTCCATTTACAGTTATCAGGAACAAAAACTTTTATATCCACATAGTGGAAACGTCACATTTAAAATTAATTTATACACTAACTTCACGTACACAAACAGCGACTTCATGACTGATATTTGATTTCTATCGATAGTCATTATTGTTTTTATTTTGCGTTGCATTTAACATGAACGGACAATGAATCAATTTGTAAGGGGTATGGAAATTATACCCATGTGTAATTAACAAAAAACAATCCTTTCCTATGCTGTGGATTTTGTTTAAATTTATTCCATCAATTTATTAAATTGTAATAGATTTTACTTAAATTGTTTGTGTCAATTTTGGAATTAACGGTATTTTTGTTTTTTTGTATACATTTCATTTCGTACATTTCTCGTTTTTTTGTATTTATTTCAGTTTTTAGGACTTTTGCTTGCTCATAATTAAAAGTATAGTTCTTGCCAGTTACGTGACTCGTTAGAGCCGTTTTATTTCTTTTATCGTACTTGTGGCTGTTAATTCTATTTTTCAAACAAGTCAATATCTGAAAAATAGAATTAACAGCCACAAGTACGATAAAAGAAATAAAACGGCTCTAACGAGTCACATAACTGGCAAGAACCATACTTTTAATTATGAGCAAGCAAAAATTCTAAAAACTGAAATAAATACAAAAAAACGAGAAATGTACGAAATTATATGTATACAAAAAAACAAAAATACCGTTAATTCCAAAATTGACACAAACAATTTAAGTAAAATCTATTACAATTTAATAAATTGATGAAATAAATTTAAACAAAATCCACAGCATAGGAAAGGATTATTTTTTGTTAATTACACATGGGTATAATTTCCATACCCCTTACAAATTGATTCATTGTCCGTTCATGTTAAATGCAACGCAATATAAAAACAATAATGACTATCGAAAGAAATCAAATATCAATCATGAAGTCGCTGTTTGTGTACGTGAAGTTAGTGTATAAATTAATTTTAAATGTGACGTTTCCACTATGTGGATATAAAAGTTTTTGTTCCTGATAACTGTAAGTGGAATTTTATTTATTTGAATTTTAGCTATGTGATTAGGAATAATTAATGAGCTGTGTGTTGTCAATATGAATTTCTATTGTAGTGTTTTTTGAAAAAGGCTTAAAAATCAGCCGAAACGTAAAATAAAGTATATTAGATGAAACATATTATGTAGTTGATGAAAGTTTATAATAAGGACCGAATCCCAAGAAACTACCAAATAGAAATATATATATATATATATATATATATATATATACGGCTGTACAATGGTATCTCCAATTTCTTCAAGTCTAGCGCAAATCGTTATGGAATATATAGAGGAAAAAGTATTGAATGATATAAATTTTGATATAACATTTTTTAAAAGATACGTTGATGACTGTTTAGCTGTAATTCCGGGTAACAAGTGCGATGCCTTCCTAAGCGCTTTTAATAAATTTAACCGAAGTATCCAATTCACTTTAGAAAACGAAAACAACAACAAAATAAATTTTCTAGACATGACACTTATAAAAACCAACAACAAAATAAAAACAAAACTATATACAAAAGATACATGGTCTGGACGGTATCTGAATTATAACTCATGCCATCCCAAATCACAAAAAAACAGTGTTATTATAGGATTAACGGATAGAGCTATAAAATTAACTTCATCTGAATATCGTCCTAAAGTAATGAAAAATAATCAATATCCAGAAAACCAAATTAATAGAAATCATTAAACAACTTACATATAAATTATACAATACCAACATAAAACCAAATATACAAATAAAATAAAGCCAAGAAAAAGATACATATATAGCCCTACCTTACACAAATCAGTTATCAGAAAAACGTAAATACATTTTATCAAAGCATAACATCAATGTAAGCCATAAATCCCACAACACATTATCGCCACTTTTTACTAAACTAAAAAACAAAACCAAAGATAACAAGAAATCAAATATTATATACTCCATACCATGCATGAATTGTCCAAAGAATTATATAGGAATGACTATACAATACTTGGAGAGTAGAAAAATGCATCAACCGCTTTACACAAACATGAAAGCACTGAGAATCATGAATTTGATTATAAAAAAACAAAAATTTTAGCTCAAGACACCAATCATCAAAAATTGTCAATTAAAGAGATGATACACATAAAACAAGATAAGTTTTCTGTGAATGATAGACAAGATATTAAAAACTTAAGTCAAATTTATTATAAGCTAATCAACTAATTTCATTTTCAACCTACCTCGTATAGTATTGTTCCGTTGATATTCTAAGGCGAGTACATCAATTTTAATGCTATGTTTTTATCAATGTTTTTAAGGAACCTACTAATGTTATGTTTTGATCTATCTGCTGATATTTTAATCGTCTCTTATTTTTACAACGTTAAAATTATATATATATATCCATTTTTCATAGAAAAATGTGAAACATAATCGTTTTTAATTATTTCAAACAACCTAGGAACCCAAGAAATAAACTTTTCAATATATATATATATATATATATATATATATATATATATATATATATATATATATATGTATGTGTTATAACGGAATTTGTAAGCACGATAGAAGGCGTATTTTTTGACGGATCAAAACCAAACTCGCTACAAAAATCAGTTAGACCAAAATCTTGGACGAGTTCGTTAATGAGCCAAATCGGCCCAGTAAAAACAAAATGGCGGCCTGTCAAAGTTGAAAAAAATCGTATTTCCTTTTCATAGACCTTTACACGTTATACAACTTTTGTACTCAACATTTTTTTCTAAATCGTATATTAAAACATTTATTCAAGGAAATTCACAAATTTACCAGAATTTTTTTTTAATTTTTTTGTTTTTGATTTGATGCCAAAATGTTACTTTGGATATTTGTACATCTCAAAACATTCTATTACTTTTGTATCTAATTTTTTATTTTGGGTTTTATGCAAAAATGTTACTGAAATAAACCTGTCCAATTGGTCCTGTGCCATTGGGATTTCACATTATCAGTAAGATTTTATTGCTTAATCATCGCCAACAGTGATTCTTGGAAGTTTACAGGTTTTTCTACTTGATTTTCTACGTTTACGCCAGAGGGAGCTGGCTTTGGAGAGTGACTTTGATGGTTATTCAAGTCCTGATCAAGATTACGTTGTTGGTCCTTCCATCTCTTGTAGGCTGCAGGATCATATTTCTCTTTGGTAACTATGTTAGAGTCAAAGGGGTGAATGCCACCTTTTTTAAAACCGTTGCGAATTATCTCAAGTTCTGTTTCTTTCCAAATTTGACCTACTAATATACCAAACTTCTTTTTGGGTAGATTTCTCCCCTAATTATGTCTTTGCTATTGGACAAATGTTTGATCCTTCTTCACTTTTAAAGACTTGAGAACGCTTGAATCTAGGGGATGTAATATATGAGATGAATGGGGCGGAAGTTTCAGGATTGTTACTCTATTATCGCGAGCAAGTCTGTCATCGACATGAGACCATCATATATAAGTAAGACAGGTCGATCAGGTCCTAATACTTCTAATAAGGTTTTTTCGAAGTAATTTCAGAACAGTTGCGATTCCATCCACCCATTGGCAGTCATGGCATATGAAGTCCCGGGGAATTCGTCTGTACGAGAAGCAACCCAGTCATCCCACATATTCTTCGCTTTGAAAACGATCAATGGGGGAGCTTTAAATCCATCAGCGCTAACAGCCGTCAATACAGTGGTATTTTCCCTTCCAGATTCAGCAGTTGTTCGCGATCAAGGAGCTCCTCGTATTCCGACTATTATAGTCTTTGAGGGATCCAGAGAGAAGCTCGTTTCATCTAGATTTCAAATTTGACGAGTTTTATCGTGTCAGTTAAGGTCGTCTAACTGTTTCTTCAAGAGGTCAAAATAGTTATTTATAACAAAAGGATCCAAACACTTTTTTCTTGCGTATTCCATCGATCTTCATCCGGTCGCCCATTCTCAAATGGTGTTTTGAGGTTATTTCTAATAATGCTCAACAGCGTTAAAAATGTCCCGTCGTGTTAACCCCCACCCCCATTTTTCCATCGTGATCAAACATTCGGCGAGTTTAGCTTCGACATTGATGGGAATTGCCGTTGATCTCCCCATAAATGATCTTTTATTGCCTATAATTCCTCGCCTGTGGTAACTAAGCGTCATCTGGGGGATACCGTATTTCTTATGAGCACCGTATTGAGTAATCACCCTCCTACGGATTTCTGCTAATGCTCTCTGAAGGGTGGTCTCATCGTAGGTTGAACGTTTGTTAGATCGTACCATGGTTTCCTAGAAAATAATAGAAACGCATTATTGTTCCATTTATTTGCCAGGGGGCAGGTGTGTAGTTTACTACACACGTGCATGTAGTATTTACTACACACTTGCACACACATGAAGTTCCCGCGGGGCAACTTGTTTAGTAATTAAAATTTTGAGGTTAGATAAAAAAATACAAAAATATTATACAAAACTAAGAAATTACTTACTTTTTTAACTTGCTAGCCCGATTTATTTGATAAAATCACTCTGCTTTTGAGGATGGCGGCAGATTAAAAATTATCAACCAAATTATGTTCAATGCTCACACTATCATGTATTTTCTTTGATTAGCACTGCTTGTCTAAGAATTATTTGAACTCTAGATCTCTGCATTACATCAGGTCATAACATGTAGTTGTGCACCCTGCTGCACCCACAATACGTGGTCAGTATTTTGATTGGTCAGGCTGAAATCCGCCATTATTAATCAAATTTTATTTGTTTACAATTGTGTTTCAGTTGTAATCACGTCGTATTTTATATCAGATCTTTGTGTACAACTAAAGTAAAGTATTTTTAATTTGTTGACTCAATTTCATTAGTTCGTTTGCAAATTTTTCTCCCTGATCAGGATTTTGAACCATACCTATTATAGTTTGCAACTGTTGAAAAGAGTAATACCTACCTGCGTTGCGGTTTTGGGGACGGTTTTGGTGTGTCTGCACAAATTATACAGCTGCAATTTGTGTGTCGCTGTTAACAAATCATCATATTTGTCGATAACAAGGTAAGTACAAAAAACTACAATTTAAAGTGAATGTATAATATAATAAACTACTGTTACTTGTTTTAGAAGCAGTGACTGGAAGTATGACGGTTTATTCAGCATTGAGCTGCAAGCATTGTTCTACAAAGGGATTTGTAATTTTCCCAAAGATCCTACTCCTAGAAAGGAATGCACTATTAAAAGGAGAAGGGACAATTGGAAACCAATTAATGCTTCAGCACTGTGTGAGGTAAAAAGTGTATTGATTCATTTTTATTAAGGAGAAACATCTATTAAAGAGTTATTGTAATTATTATTATTAACATGTAACTAACATATACATACTATTTATGATAAAAATTTAAATCAGTTACCTGATGAACTACTCAATAGTTATTGAAATATTTGGCATTTTCTTAGATGTTCTCTGATATAATTATTGTCAGTTATTATTACATTCTGTAATGAATTACATCTGTATTTATGTTTAAGTTACACTTTGCCCCAGAAATGGGGGAAAAACTAGGTACGATGGTAGTAGGAAATTAAAATTAACAGCAGTCCCTACAATGTTTACTTTTATCAAGGAAAAACAGAAAGAAAGTTTCCTACGGTAGGAATCCTACCAAACGGCAAATAGAATCCCAGCTGCCTAGAGAAACAATTTCAGAAACTATCTCACTTCTAATAGAAGTTTATTGACTTTGTAAATTTCATGATAATTGTGATCACTATTTTTTAACATATTCAATATTCACCGCCTTAAATTCTGTCTTCCCCAAAAATTATAATTATAAGAAGTATTGTTGTACACATCTAAATGTACGCTTTTTCTTATGTTTTTTTATTATTTTTCCTTTCTTCCCAGTAATAAAACATAATAATATGTTACTGTTTTAAATGAAACTGTTTCGATACTAAAAATATCATCGAAACAATTGTCAAATTTCTTAGAATTTTGAACATTTTATCAATATATATTGTGTAATTATCTAGAAACACTTAATTTCATTTAAAAGAGTAATATAAGTAGATTTCATAAAGTAAGGGTCGAGACAGTAAATTTCATAATAATATGTAATAGTATAGACGAATTTTGTATTAAAACCCAACCAATAGCAAACATCATAATATATGTGTTACTTATTTCCTCTTCAAAAATTAAAATTTCAATTACAGATTTAAAGGCTACCAAATTTGTTTTTTTTTGTTAAATAAAGTTATTTACTCTAGCTATTTTTACCATGGGTCATTTGGAAATATACCTAGGTATTGAAATCGTCTATCTACTTATACCTGTAACATGAATTTAGAAATAATTTTAAAATGAGTGATTTAAATTACCAGAGAAAAATCTTTTTTCATAGTTCAGTTAATAGTCATGCCATAGTATGCATTATAATTACATTTTATAACTGATTTACAGTCATAAAATAAGATTCGATATGGACATCAATGTAAAATCCCTATTCCGGCGTTTAAATTTTGATGATTATTGGCGGATGGGCGGAGCTTAGGCTCTATTGTCGCCACTGTCTTGTATAAATGCACTGTACCGAATATAATTTATGACGCCTCTATACACTTACCCCACTTTACCTTAGCTGTAATACTACAAGAAAATTGCAAGACATGGAACGAGGCAACAGTACTCGATAAAAATCATAAAGATTGGGTAAAATTCGTATACCAATATGAATCGTCACTCACGCCATGTCACATCTCGACTTTGCCCTATTTTCTCTTCCTATTTTTGTAATTATGCGCAGGATGGTAGACACTCTTATACGAAAAATTTCGTTCTTTTCCTCACCCCGCAATTCTATTTTTTTGATTTACTTAAAAAGTATATCATATACGAGCAAGTTATGCATACATTTGCCATATAATCTATATATGATCTTCCATTTGCAGCATCAATAATAAATTTCTATGCATTTATTAAAAAGACATTCTGCTCTATTCGTTGGTACTGGTTTTCAAGTGGCTCGTGCACTATCGGCGCACCTAGATCCATCTCCTGTTGGTTTTTCAACGCTCCGCTTTATACGTTCGTTGTTCAAATTGAGACGGCACTGTGAAAGGTATGTCGTTTTTCGCGCTTTCGTTTTATTTTTACGAAAATAGTTCAGTAATGTGGTCAGAAGAAGCTTATCGACGTCTATCGAGTCAAATCTTCATTGTGGGATTCACGACACAAAGATCAATTAAAAAAAAAGACGTGTGGCACTCGGAGACTGCCGCAGTAAAGCTATTGCATAGAGTTTTACAGTTTGACGTTCACAATTTCTTTTTCTTTTTAGCTTTTTTTTAGCTCTTTATGCTTTTCTTCTCTATAATGGTAGAGTTAAACGTTTAACGCAACCTTATTGGAAGTCGCATTAGACGTTTCACTTTCACAGTCCTCGTATCAGCATAAAATAATCAAGGCTTATTGGACAGTCCTCGTATTATTTATACAAGTATCAACATTAATTGGGCAGTCCTGGTATAAGTATAAAAGAATTAAAATTTATTGGGCAGTCCTTGTATAAGTATAAAAAATCAAAATTTATGGGACAGTCCTCGTATCAGCATAAAATAATCAAAATTTATTGGACAGTCCTCGTATAGTCATAAAAGTATCAAAGTATATTGGGCAGTCCTCGTATAAGTATGAAATAATCGAAATTTATTGGACACTCCTCGTATAAGTATAAAAGAATCAAATTGTATTCGACAATCCTCGTATAAGCATAAAATAATCGAAACTTATTGGACAGTCCTCGTATAGTCATAAAAGTATCAAAGTATATTGGGCAGTCCTCGTATAAGTATAAAAGAATTAAAATTTATTGACAGTCCTCGTATCATCATAAAATAATCAAAAATTATTGGACAGTCCTCGTACAAGTATATTGGTATTAAAACATATTGGACAGTCTTCGTATCAGCATAAAATAATCATAAAAGTATTAAAATTTATTGGGCAGTCCTCGTATAAGTATAAAAGAATAAAAATTTATTGGACAGTCCTCGTATCATCATAAAATAATCAAGACTCATTGGACATTCTTCGTATAGTCATAAAAGTATCAACATTTATTAGGCAGTCCTCGTATCATCATAAAATAATCAAAATTTATTGGACAGTCCTTGTATAGTCATAAAAGTATCAACATTTATTGGGCAGTCCTCGTATATGTATAAAAAAATTAAAATTTATTGGACAGTCCTCGTATCATCGGTGTCAGGTTATTTTCGATACGGAATTTCTGGATTCGGTCTCCACGCTCAAGGCCCGCGATAGAAGCTATGCAATAGCTTAAAAACATACCTGGGGACATTAGCAGCAGATATGGGGGTATCTGCTGATATATGTTGAAATAAATTACTCCCTTGTTTCCTTCCCACCGCACCGGCGCGAGAAATGCAGCCAGAGTACATGAAAAGCTTAGTTATGTGTAGAAAACAGATAACTCGTATATTTATTAAATGACACGAGTGAACTGAATGCTCAATGCGCGTTTGCGGGTTTCCTATGGATCGTGGGAGGTTTGTTGAAACAACAAATACAATGAGCATTAAATTCGCAGAGGACGCGCCGCACGTTCGTGGCTCAGCGCGCTAATGTATACGTACTTTGTAAAATTATATTTTCGAGCACTGTTCCCAAAATCATACGAACGGTACATTCTCATATGACAATTCAGCGTTAGTTGACGTTACAAATGTCATTTTTGATAATCTTATTTGGTTATAATATGGAATGTAAACAATATCGCGTTAATTGTTTAATTAATTTAAATTAGTATAGTGTGAGTATTAAAATGTTATTTACATGGTTCGTATGGGTTCGTCACTACAAGCCCAAACTAATTAAGGAGAAAAATATGTGGTAGTAAATAGTCTATTGGTACAAGTTTGTAACAGTATTTTAAAGTGGCTTCTTGCAACTTGCAAGCAATTTACATGTATTCTGGTATCAATAGTCAGCAATTTATTGTGTATCTACACAATTTATATCCAGTAAGTAGATCTTAGGTTATAATAAGCTAAGTTTAAGATACCTTAAATATTTGAATAGCTACAAATATTGGTAAAATTTGAGAAAATCTACCTGACACCAATTTCGAAAATTATTTTTTAATTATGTAAGGCACTTACTAACAGACACATAGCACCACAAATTTTGCTGCGGAAACATGTAACAAGCGCAGTAGAAGGATTTTCATTTTCGAATTTGTCCCTTTTCGAATGGATATTTCTCATATTTTCTTGTTGTATATATACATATATATTCTCGAAGTATAATATTTACTTCGTTCCTAATAGATATGTGATAATTGTAGACTGAATCATTACGATAAACACTAGTTTTTTTCAAAATGATTTTGTTATGCTTTGACAACAATCTCAACTGACATACGCGAATCAGTGACATTAGCGACGTTGCCAAATTTATGAAGTTATGAAATTACGAAAAATGTAAGTCTCGATTTCGTTTGGATGCAGTTACATCGATATTTTTTTATCTATGGTAATTACGGAATTCCATGAAGTTGGTTTGCAAAAAAAGCGCGCCGGGTCGACGCGCGAATTGCGAAACGTCGAAATGGCGCGCACGCTTCGCTCGCGATTTCAATCCACATTATTCTGTAATACGGGCTTAAATAAGTATACCACATACGTTATTAGGAATATATGCACAATTTGGAAAGAAAAAATTTTTCATGAGCAGCCATCAATAGTTTGCAAAACAAAGCGCCGGGTCGACGTTTCGCAATTCCCGCGCGCACGAATTGCGAAACGTTGACCCGGCACATTATTCAGTAATACGGGCTTAAATAGGTATACCACATACTTCTATAGGTTATTCATTGATATGTGTTAGGTGTCGGGGATTTATTGACTGAAATTTAGTCAGATAAATTTTATTTTATTTTATTTTCCAACTAATTTTAAGCTGATCTAAAAAATCATTTGGCAATAAAAAAATGTATAAGACTTGGCCTAATTTTTGGTATAAGGCTGCAAAAATTGGGCCAACTGTTATAAATTTTTGTTCTTGCCAAATGGTTTTTTAGATCAGCTTAAAACTAGTTGGAAAATAACTATTTATATATGAAAATTTTATCTGAATAAACTTCAGTCAATAAATTGAGAATTATTTGGAAGAATGTTTCTTTGTAAGTATCAATTGAAAATAGAAAAAGGTGGATAAATTTAAAATATCATTTACGTGATTTCAAAAATTTTTGTGATTTTAATTTAATTAGGTATTTTAATTATTTATTAAATGGAATTTTATTCTTTTTAGAGTCACTTGAGACGTGTACATTGCGCAAAGTTTTACTGACATCCGTATATAGCAGTTTTGGTAGTATTTCAATTATTTTTGTAGTTTAATCTTTTAATTCGTTCTACTGTTCATTTAGTTTCATTTCTTCAACGTGTGACAAGATTATAGTTTTTAATCGAAAATATTTTTTTTCTAAGACTAGACTATCTACAAAATATTTTCTTCACTTGTTTAAATATTGTTTAATCAAACTAGATAAAGTGTGGCCAGCCTTTTTTTCTAGAAAATTTGAAGTGTATTTTTCAGATTTTTGTATGAACATTTTAGTGTGGCCTCCTCCACCCCTCTAAACCACCACAGTCCTCACAAGCGATTTTTAGTTTGCTAACATGGAGTCATTATTTTCTTAAATTACTAACTGCCATCCAGCAAACTGATCATTCTCTCTTTCTTTTATTCACGTGAATCTACATCGTCTGCTAAAACTCAGTTAATGATAATCTGGCAAGTATGAACTTTTTTTACTGCTGTATATCGATTCTTCATGAATGTTAATTTCAAGATAAATTAATGTGTCAATAAATGTACAATATAATCAATTTAAAAAAAAAACTTTTTTTATGAATATTTATTCTATAGAGCTGTGAATGAAATCTTAAGCTCTATTTTTTCAACAAGCCATCTTTGTTTTGTGATTGTCTCGTCATCAATCATTGTCCATGATGAGGATTTTTCATCTTACACCATACTGTAACAATGACTATTAGATATGTGATTGTCATCATGAAATATGGCACATGTCGGCGTAAATCTGTTTCTGCAAATCGATATTCACTTACCATTTGGTGTAAAAATCTTCTCGCGTTCACAATTTTTTTCTTATGATGATCCTACCCTCGTCGTTAACTGTCCCTCTTTTTTATTGTCTTAATGTCAGAATAAATGCGCTAAATTCATCTTTTGAGAAGTTTCATATAATTAATCAGTCGACACCAGCGCCATCTCAGTACCTTACAAGTTTTAAACTACTTTATTGCAATTCATGTTTGATGAACTCAGCCATTCGTAGTAGTAAATCTCTATTCTATGGAAGTTTAGATTGCGCCTGTATGTTTTTTCTCGCACATTTTCATGGTTAAACTCGTACCCTAAACATACAAATTAGTGAAAATAACAAGTAAGTAGGGCAAGTTTTGTTTGCGCTAAAATGACGTCACAAAACTTGGCGAGGGCATGCTAGTTTACTTGATTTCACTAAAAGGTGCGACTTAAATCGAACATCCATTCAACTGCGATTGCAGTGTTTCTAGCCCAACTTTCGGTCAAAAAGCGGAAAACAAACAAACAGCAAGGAGAAAGACACCACATGAACATGAACAGCAGCATGGGAAATATATATTTTATAATAAATGAAACATACAAATTAACTCTTCAAGTAGAGAGAAAAAATAAAAATGTAAAAATTTCTCTCAACGAAAAATGGTACATTTTCATCTTTTCCTGAATATTTCCTGTCATATTAGTAAAATCGAGTATCAGGACTTATCAGAAACATTTCTTCATACGAACTATAGAAACGGAAGATGAAAGTAATTCGGTTAGCATTGCTTATTCGAATTATTTTGTATAAGGCGCCACTTAAAACTGAACTGACAGGACTACACCGTCTTTCATTTCAGGGCAAATAATGTACTGAAGGCGTACTCCGACAGTGCCGCTTGTAAATCCAACACGTGAAAATGGAGGAGTGCAACTCTGACAATAATCGAACACAACTTCTGAACTGAGTGCGCACTCAGTTCAGCCGCAGCAGGTAAATCGAAAGCGCTATAAGTGTACTAATTGAAGGTGGGTCATCATGGGCGGATTTCAAGCGGACTTGACAGTGCAATACGCTCGTTTCAGTGTACTGGATCCTGACGAATTCTGTTTATTCCGTTTCAGCGTAGACAGTTTGTTTACAAATAGAGCATAGTTGAAAGTTGATTAATATTGTATTTTTTATTGTGTCTTCAGTTGAGTACTTATAAAATAGAAAGGGATAATGTACCTACCTAATTTGGCAATCAAATTATCGAAATGTCCTTCATGGAGAAGATCTGCCATCAAGCACAATCTAGTAAAATTACATTTAATTCATCAATTGCAATAATGAATGACAGTAATTAGTAGAAGAATAGGATTTAATAATATAAGTAGTTATCGAACAATTATTTAAAGAATATGGATCAATAATAGTAATATCAGTACTTTTCGAAGAGTTCATAATACAATGATTTATTTAATTTACCTGGAAAACCACATCTAAAATGGAAAACCTTCTCATCAATTTTGAGAAGACTATTTGGATTTCTATTTTTGAAGTATGATTATTAATCTATACATAAAAAAAATAATTAAAATACTGAAAGATGAAATTCGAGACCGACAACCCAGAGATTTGAATATTTTACACTTAAAAACCCCAAACTTGTTAATATTGTAAGAAAATTTTTTATAAACAACAAAATATATGTTATTTAATAATGTATACAGTTATCGATCAATTACTTGAAGAATAAGGATGAATAATGCTAATAAAAGAACTTTCCGAAGACTTCATAATATAAAAAACGTATCACTAAATGAACAATAGTGCAAACTAACAGATTACACTACAAAAATAATTGAAATACTACCTAAACTGCCATCGGCGGATATCAGTAAAACTTTGGGCCATGTACACATCTCAAATGACTCTAGAAAAATAAAGATTTCATTTAATAAACAATTGAAGTAATGAAATCTAAATCACAAAAATTTTTGAAATCACGTAAAATAACATGTCGTCTAGTAAATTTATCCAACTTTTTCCATTTTCAATTTATTGACTGAAATTTATTCAGATAAAATTTTTATATATACATAGTTATTTTTCAACTAATTTTAAGCTGATCTAAAAAATCATTTGGCAAGTAAAAATGTATAAGACTTGGCCCAATTTTTGCACCCTTACTATTAGAAGTGATAGTTCCGGCAAGAGAACATTTGAAAAAAAAATTGTTAATATAAAGTGTAAGCCAAAATCTTTGGGTAAGTGTTTGTTTTTATAATTGTAATTTTCGATAATCCGTTCAAATTAATAAATATTTATTAAAAAAGGGAACAGTGGAATTGCTCGCTAGATCACCCGATCTTACCCCATTAGACGAATTTATAAACAGGTTAAGTCATTGTTTAGCGATTAATGGAGAACAATTTGAGTAGTTACAGCAAATACTTTCTTTGGTTTGTTTTTGTTAGAGGGTATGTTTATTCTTCATCAATTATTTTGTGAATAATAAATTAACATAAACAATTTTTTTCGATTGTATTCACTCTGTACCAACTTGAATCTACTTGCGATACATTTTTGGAATCAGAAATGAAGATTCGCAGAATAATGAGGTATTTCAATTAAAAAATAAACCGTTTTAAAGACTAAAACTAACTTTTCCGCACTAAAGTTTACACTCCAGAAGCATCGTGCTAACAAACCGAAATTACTCAAAAATATAGAATATCTAGATTTATGTGTACCATTGTACTGTTCCTGGTGAGCTGAAAGTCAATAGAGTTCTACTGTGAGAAGCCCTGGACAATATCCAATCATAAAATTGGTCACTTTTATATACCCCAGAGGCTGTATCGTGCTAACAAACTGAAGTATTTCCAAAAATGACCCAAAATGTAGTATATCTGAATTTATAGGTCCAGTTGTACTGGCTCTGATGAGCAGAAAATCAATAGGATTTATCTGCCAGACATCTTTAACAATATCTTATCATGAAATTGGTCACTGGTGCCGCTGTATCGTGTTAACAAACCGACATTTCTCCAAAAATTATCAGTTCCCATTGTACTGGCTTTCGTGAGATGAAAATCAATAGTGCTCATCTATGACATGCCCTGAGCAATACCCGATTATAAAATTGTTGATTTTATGCACTGTATCGTGCTAACAACATATAATTACAAAAAGTAGCCGACGACAACGACGGTGACATTCACACAGAATTTTTTTTCTAAAAACCCTTACGTAGTGTTTTTCTTACTGAAAAATTACTCAAAAAAATCGGAAATTTCAACTTTTTTTGGGGTGAAGCAATACTTTTCTTGCATCGTAAATAGGGTTGGCGGAAAAGTAAAACTGACAGATTTAAAAACTAGTAAATTAAAATGAAAAATCGACTTTTTTCGGGATTTTACCATCTTACTACTCATTTATGCATTACTTTGAGGACGCACTGAGAAATTTTACGTTTTGTTGAATACTTCAAAAGAAAGTAAATAACTTCAATAAACGATCCAAATTGTAATGATAATTTTCTGAGATAACTTCCATAGAAGTTATATATTTGTACACTGCACTTGAACGGCGTCAAGGGTGAATTGAAACACATTGACAAATTGATTAAATAGCCCTAAACGATTCATTACACGAATCTTCCCCTTAACATCTTCCCATGGACTAGACCTCGATTTACATAAAACAGACACGCGCTCGAACCGCGTCTTCCTTCATCCCCCTTTCGCGTTATTATTTTAACGAAGTAATTCATAACTCGACGTCATTCTGTCGGTTATTTTTATTAATAGAACAACAGTGTATAGATAAATTGCGTGGACACTGTTTTTTTTTGAAATTCATATAATTTTCCTAGCCGTATCCCTCCTATAACACCGTCCATTATTATATTTAATACAATAAATAAACAATGAAATATAAACACTCTCTATCTAATAAAAATTTTGGCTGAATAAGTTAATGATAAGATTTTTTAAAGTATAGGCTGTCTGTAATGGTCAAAATAAGCCTATATATTATAATGATATGAATTTTGCTCGTTTCATTTTCAATTTCTGTATTTCTGTAATTACTCTTATCTCAGGTAGAGTTCATATAGCGCTAAGAAATTTTATTTATTTTAATATGTGAAATTCTGTTGCCTAACTATCAAATATGTAATAGAATAAAAATGAACTGTAGATTCTTTTGACAAAAATCAGATATTAATGATCACAAAAGGATAGTAAATTTTAACTGTAACTAATATAAATATTTTTTAATGTGAATGAGAAATCAATTGAATAATTTCAATTATGAAAACAGTTAATGCTAATCATTACATATAACAATTAAAATGAAATTGAACTCAAAGATATTTTAGTGAAATATTTTGACTGTTATAACGCAAAAGTCTAGGGATATTTTTGTAAAATCCTAAAACGAATGAAAGCAATTTTCGTGTTCATATAAACTTGCTTCGACTGTAACTGTTTGTGTAAATTTGTACTTTTTTATATAAAAAAATTGCAAAAGAGATAACAATACGTGTTTTAGAACGTTTTTCAGAAAAGACGAAAAAACTTACATTTGAAAGTTTTATTTAATTAATTTTAGTCATTTCATACTGTTCTTGCTTAGTAGGTGTGTTAAAGATAGTGTGTTTTTACCATGGAACGACAACATTTAACGTTGGATGAGATGAATAGGGCGGTGGGCCTCCTTCAAGCTGGTGTGCAACAAACCCAAGTAGATGAACAGTTGGGAGTCTCGCAAAGCGTCATATATATCGATTATGGATTCGGTTTAGAGACACTGGGAGTCCTGCCGAGCAACATCCAGGACGTGGTGGTTCTACCCAATCTAGGGACACGGTAGACCGTGCCCTCTATAGAGCCTGTCGAGTAACTAAAATCGGTAGATAATTCCAAAAAATTAACGAAAACTGTAACGTTGTTAGAAATCTATTTTATTGATTTTTATTACTGCGTATGCGCGATGTTTTATTGCTCGTCCCAACATGTTATCTGATATACTGTTATCGTTTCTTAGTTCAAGTGCATGTGTTGAGGTTATTATAAGGTTTCGTTATTCTCGTATATTTTTTAATGGCTATGGTGTGATATTTATCTGTTGTTTCGTTGCTTTATTGTTATTAATTAAAAAGACAATCTCAAAGTGGATTCTATAGGAGTCTAATAAGTGGTGTACTCGGTAAGTTTTATTAAAAAAATTTGAGCATTTTTTTTCTCAATCAACAAACATTTTCCTTATTTTTATAAAACACAGAATTTTTACTAATTTACTCGACAACTTTAGAGATCATGGTTGTTTTTTACATTAGCTAAACTGAAAATTGTTGCATTACGAAAGTAAATATTTATTTTTACAGTTTTGTTCCTCCAACCCAGAAAGATAAAACTAATATGGCTGAAACGCAGTGGTAATAAATCATTAAATTTGTCGACGAGGAAAAAACAGTGTTTCTTTATATTTGAAAAAGACGAAGGGAGGTTATTAAGTCAGTTTGATTTGCCTTCCCATATAAGTGGGAATTAACCAAAATTGATGGTAAGTTTCATTGTATTCAATATAGCATGCTATAATTCTGGACATTTTAAATGTAAATTGAGGGAATGAAAAGACGAGTACTGAAGGTGTAATTTTATTAAAATTCCAGCTAAAGGCCTTCAGCCATTAGGTCATTCTCAAAGCTGTCGTCAAGAAAAAAACATATAACAGGTGTCAAAAAACATCAAACCCTGTAACTGCTACATACAATGAAATAAAATGTTTGATGTTACATCATTATTTAACTAAAATTTGTTAAAATTACTCTATAAAGAGCGTGTACAATTGCAATTCACATAACGAAACGTCTAATTTGAAATTATCAACTAAATGATATGTGTGTACACCCTCTTTATAGGGTAATTTTAACAAATTATACTTAAATAATGATGTAACATCAAACATTTTATTTCATTGTATGTAGCAGATACAGGGTTTGATGTTTTCTGACACCTGTTGTATGTTTTTCT
Organism: Galeruca laticollis; assembly: GCA_963921935.1. Classification (NCBI taxonomy): domain Eukaryota; kingdom Metazoa; phylum Arthropoda; class Insecta; order Coleoptera; family Chrysomelidae; genus Galeruca; species Galeruca laticollis. The sequence continues at coordinate 103,261,700 of OY998177.1, forward strand.
CTTGTCAGCTTTGAGAATGGCCTAATGGCTGAAAGCGCTTAGCTAGAATTTTAATAAAATGACACACTCAGTACTCGTCTTTTCACTCAATTTGCTCAATTTATATCTAGTGTGTACACCATACTCAGACAATTCCATTTTAAAATGTACCCATTTAAAAAATAATAATCTGGGTTTTATTTTATGTATTATATATATTTTATATATTAGCTATTCCCTCCACCAACTATGGGAAGGAAGGTATTGACCCTTTGCCGATTTTCATATATAACCCATGGTATGACAATTTATGGGAAAGTGAGTATCAACTTTTGTTGAGGCATTACTCTAATCCGATAAAGACAAAAATAAAAAAAAACAATAAATAAAAAAATAGTTAAAAACCAAAAAAAAATCAAGAATTCATAAAAAAATCGAAAACTCCAAAAAAAAAGAAATTCAAAAAAACCAAAAAAAATTAAACATTCAAATATTTTTTGATATTTTCTTTGGCTTAGTACAATAATATGTGCAAACTTATTATTTCAATAATAAGCGTATTTTGTTTTCTTTTGTTGATATAAATTTTCAAACATTTTTGTTTGATTACTTATTTATTGTTGTTATTTTGTAGAAGCTCAACCAGAAGCGAGAAAGGACTTCCACGAGACGGTGTGATTTTTAAGAGCCATTAAGAAACATTTTAACAATCATAGACTGCCAGGAGCTGCAGAGTGACTTAAACTGCCTTATGCGATGGAATCACAAGAACGGAATGCTTTTAAATGTAGAAATATACAAATATGCAATATACTTGGTTTAAGCTTGTGATATAAACCTATTTAAAATTTCCAGTCAAGAAATAAATATGTGTTTTGAGTGGAAATGAAATATTAGATATATTATTTTGTACAGTCACAAGTGCTATTTAGCACTCTTATATATAATTATTTGGCACCTTGTTTTTACAGAGCTAACTTTTGTTCTAATATTCACAGAAATTAAACTTAAAATGAACTCAAATGTGTTCTTGATTAAGTAAGTAGCAGTTATACTTCGGCAGTTTGTCCAGCTCTGTGTGTTTATAGGAATATAATAATAAACAAATAAATTAATATAAACTTATCATAAATAATTTTCTACTTTTATCCTGATTTAACATCATTTAAAAGTTTAATGATTCTCCAATCTAGAATTTATGTTACTCAAATTATTTCTCAATTATTGCATTGTTTTTACATTATAGTTTATTTATTGTCATTCTGTTTGTTAAGAAAAGTACGTTCTGAAAGAAATTATTTGTTGTGTATTTTTATACCAAAATAAATAAACTGTTCATAAGATTACTGCTTTATTTTGTCCAATTTAATTACCCTTTTATGGTCCATCATTTGATATTTCATTTAATTTAACTCAACATCTAATCATTATTGAGTTGATGGAGGTAAATTGAATGAAATGTCAAATGATGGACTATAAATGGCTATTTTGAGATAAAATAATTGAAATACAGTAAATTTCAATATACTGCCAAAACCTCAAATTACAGAAATCTTTTTAACATCAGTCAATAGTTTAGTCGACAGGCTCCTTAGATAGCCCCACAATCAGTGTCTCATCTATCTGTGGGTTCAATTGCTGTTAAAGTTTGAGAGAAGAATAGTATATATTTAACTCGCCAAAAAGCACATCACAATGTAAGTAACACTTTATCTGTAATATTTCAGTTACAATGTTTCATTCAAAATACCCCTAATAATTAGGCGACAAGTTAAATATTCTTATCTTTAGTTTTCTTAGGTCTCGGAAATATTTGAATGATGAGAAGTTGGGGAGAGCTGTACACGATGTTTTGCGAGAGTTGTAGGAAGGACGAAAACTAGAAAGCAATGAGGAGATTGTCGAAGAGGATGATAACAACAGTGATTCAGAGCAATCGAGAAAAGAGGAAATATTTCATGACATACATGAGGGTGAAACAAATACGCAAATCCAAGACAATCAACAATATACAAAATTAGAAGTGAAGCGAAAAGTGGAGTTACTGAATCCGCAAAGAAATCCCAACACTAGCTAAAATTTCGGATGAAATGAATAAAGATCCATATTTCCCTAAAACGAAACTACGGAAAACGGTACAGGACTTAAAATTTAAATGGGGAAAACATGATAGAAAAGCTTTTCTAATTGATACTGACGAAATTATTTGTTGAAGACGGAGATATCTAAGAACAATTTTTAAATTACATGCATAACGCAAACCAATATTTTACTTGGATGAAACCTGGGTGAATGAAGGCTACACTGTCAGTAAAATGTGGCAGGATACCAACATTCAATCTTCACGACAGGCTTTTTTGGAAGGATTATCTACAGGATTGAAGAGTCCATTCGGTAAGGGATGACGTCTAATCATAACTCATATTTGCAGTGATAATGGGTTTTTAGATGGTGGCTCTTTATTATTCCAATATAAAAATAAACGGTTTTAAAGATTAAAACTAACTTTTCAGCATCTGTGAGATGTCCTGAATAATATTCTATCATAAAATTGTCACTTGTATACACTTCAGAGGATGTATCGTGTTAACAAGCCGAAATTTCTCCAAAAGTAACCAAAAATGCAGTATATATGGATACCGCTGTACTCGCTATGGTCAGCTGAAATTCAATAGGGTACATCTGTGAGACACCTTGAAAAATATCGAATTATAAAATTGGCCACTTGTATACACTCCGGAGGCTGTATCGTACTAACCCGAAATTTTTCCAAAAAGGACAAAAAATGTGGCACTTTAGCTCCGTTATACTAGCTCTGGTGAGCTAAAAATCAATAAAGTTCATCTATAAGACGCCGTGAACAATATTCAATCATAAAATGGGTCACTTGTATACACGCTGGAGGCTGTATCGTGCTAACAAACTGAAAATTCTCCAAAAATGACAAAAATTTGGTACCTCAAGTACCATAGCACTCGTTGTACTGGCTCTAGTGAGCTGAATCGCAAAGGGTTCATCTTTGAGACGCTCTGAACAATATCCAATCATAAAATTGGAAACTTGTATATACTCCGGAGGCTGTATCGTGCTAACAAACTGAAATTTCTCCAAAAATTACAAAAATGTCGTACTTAAAGTACTATAGCACCTGTTGTACTGGCTGTGGTGAGCTGAATATCAATAGGGTTCATCTGTGAGATGTTCTAAATAATATTCAATCATCAAGTTAGTGACTTTTCGCACTCCGTAGGCTGTATCGTACTTACCAACTGAAAATTCTCAGAAATGACAAAAATGTCGTACTTCGAGTACCATAGCACCCGTTGTACTGGCTATTGTTAGCTCAAAATCAATACGACGATGACGACGACGATATACACACAGGATTTTTTTTCTAAAAACCATTTTTTCGTGTTGTTCTTGATGAAAAACCTAAAAATAACTCAAATTTTTTTTTCAAAATTTCAACTTTTTTGTGGGTAAACCAATACTTTTCTCGCATATAGATAGGTTGGGCGGAAAAGTAAAACTGGAGCCTACCATGAAGATATGAACGCCGACGTTTCAGAGGAATATTTTGAGCAGATGATTGCCCTAATACCAAAAGGTTCTGTCATAGTATTAGCTAACGCTAGTTACCATTCTCGTCACATTGAGAAGGTGCCAAACACATCATGGAGAAAACAAGAGATTATTGATTGGCTAACAGACAAAAATATTAATTTTTCTCTAAAATCAGTCAAATCAGAACTTTTACAAATTGTATAATTGAATAAGCCTCCTGCTCGATATGCAGTGGACGAAGTAGCAAAAAACGTGGTATTGACGTAGTGCGACTTCCCCCATATAACTGCCAATTAAATCCGATAGAACTGAAATGGGTACAAATGAAAAGTTTTATAAGTTGACAAAATACTAAGTACATTTAAACTAAAAAATGTGCAAGCATTATTAGACATGTCCCTATTGCAAGTAACTGAAGAAAATTGGCAAAAAGCAATTCATCATGTTAGCGTTTTAAATGAAACTCACTGTTTCTAGCTAATTCCACACTATGATAAAAATTGTCGAAAATTCTAAAAAATTGACAATTGTTTCGATAAATCATTAGCTAGAAACAGTGAGTTTCATTTAAAACACTAATATGAGTAGATTCCACGAAGTAAGGGTCGAGACAGTTAATTCATCATGTATTAAAAGAGGAAGAAAACATGTGGAATCTGGACAAAATCTTAGATGCAGACATCACAGTGACACCATTAATAATTTCAATAAATTATGATTCCTTGTGACGATTGTGATTCCGACAGTAATTTAGAGACATTTCCACTTACCAATCTAGACTAAGATTAAGGAAGAACTATTTAAAACAATTTACAAGTGACATGTTTATATTAATTTGGTAAGCAAATTACAATTAGTACCTATCATAACATTGTATTATTTAGAATTTGAGCCATAATTTAACGGTTAACGTTATAACCCACACTTAGTTAATAGCATATCTACGTATTTTCAGAATTTAAAACTTAAGCAACACAACAAATACCAACAATATATACCTACGAACCCCTTATACTGTTCCTAAACCTACGCCTATTATATCCCTAGAAAGTATTAAGATAAAACTGGGTCATTGTTACCTTTCTACAATACCCATCGGCACAAATAAATTTTTTGTTTTCACCACATTCATAGCAGTAGGTATGGTAAAATTACATATTTTGTTTGGTCCACTTGTGGTGAGCAAGTCCCATAAAATTTTGATTTATTACTCCGCACCGATTCCGATTTTACTATTGATATTGCTGGAATCAATGCATTCGTCATGTTCAAGTTCAACAATGTCAAAAACATGGATAGGAGGCGTATTTTTCAGAAAAATGTTTTCAGTCTCTTCCCAAAGATATTCAGTGATTCTTATCAAAGTATCGGGAAAATGACGGTCCTCCAACAGAAGAAGTAGAACTTGGTATTTGTTATATTTGTGAAAAACATAAGAATAACCAAACAAAACTTGTTTGTGTGAAATATGTGCAAAAAGCATGCTAATATGATATGTTTCAACTGTAACGACGATCAGCAAATGGACATTGAATGATCAATTTGTAATTACACTATTTTTGTGTATTGTATCATTTTCTTCTTGTATAATAAAGATGTTTGTATGTGGTATCATTGTCTGTTAACTAGAATATAATTTCCGTCCATAATATGAATGTACAGTCATAATTTGATGAAAAAATGAAATGCGGCAAAATGCCGCAACGCGCCCACTCGTGTAAGTTTAGGAGGCGTGCCCACCAAAGGGTTAAACTGCACATTTATCCACTTCTCCAAGTCATTTCCAAAAAAAAATTTCGAAAAAACTATTAATGTTTTTGATTTACGTGACTTTGCATTAAGTGGGTTCCGAATAGTGGGAACATAGAAAACCCTATGTTCCGACAATTCGGAACCGACTTGATTAAACGTCACGTCAATCAAAAACATTAATAGTTTTTTTCGAAAAATTTTTAGTAATGACTTGGTAAAACGGATAAACTTGTAGTTTAATACTAATAATTCTAAATCCAATTTTAGCAATCACCAATTTTAAATGTGAATACTACGTAGTTTGTTTTTCAAACATTGTACAATGTTTGGACACCCTAGTCTTGTAAATTGACAGAAGTTGGCGTTGGCCCAAAGCGCTCTGCAAATAAAACTTTGATAAACCTTGCACAACAGTTAATTCCTTCAAAGGAATTCCGAGATATCTAAATATATTATCAGATTTTCATAGATTCATTGAGAAACAACGTTTTTTAATAATGGCTCTTCTTTATGATGGAAATAAATCTCCATCTTCTACTTTGGCTCATTCTGTATTGCTCAAAAAAACTGCGAAAGCATTAAAATGAAGCTTCGATTTTTAAAGTATAAAGATAAAGAATATTCCGGGCCAAGGAATTTGGAAATGGTTGGTTTTGTGGTGGGAATGCAAGAGGATACACTAAATATCCATGCTGTCTTTGCTAATGGGATGGTAGGATCAACGTATTCCACTACTAGCAATACTCACAGCCTAAACGAATTGAGTTTGAGCTACAAAAACATAATAATAAAATATAACTGAACTGTACCGAATTACTGCTAATTAAGCAATTTTTAAAGGTTCTTGGATAAGATTCTTCAATGTTTAAATTTTGTGTGATAGTTTATTTGTATACGATAGGTAAAACACGTATAATTATCGCTCCCAGTGAAAGTGAGAAATTTAGTGGTTTAAAACTATTCTTTTGGTTTAAAACTGCATCAGTCTGCATTTAATTGCCAAATTGATCAAAGTCTAAGACTCAAAACCTGCAAGTGAGTGCTGTTAGGAACAATTATTACGTTTTTAAAGCATAAATATACCTTAACCGGAAATGAATGTGAACTGGTATTTTGTAGTTTTTATTCTGTATCGAAAGTAGAAATATAAACATTACTTAGCATAGTTGCCGGACTGTTTTTAAAATATGGATGGATTAAGACAAGAAATTATTAATAGTAAGAAAGCTACAAAATAGTATACATGCAAGCGAAGTAAATATATTATTGAAAATTTAAACAATCCCAAATTGAAAAATAAGATGACTATAAAAAGAAAATTTGGAACTGAAAGATGAAATAGAAAGGTTAGATAAGAATAGTAGAAAAATAACATAATCATATTTGGATTTCCGACAGCAGACAATAATGTCCCTGTGTACGACGTGTGTAGTAAATTGGATAGCTTATTAGATATAAAGATTGATACACAAAATATTAGCAACATTTACAAACTTGGAAAAAGCTAAAAAGCTCCGATCAAGGTAGAATTAACATCTACTCTTGCGAAAATTAACATTTTAAAGAGCTGCAAAAAGCTCAAAGGGAGTAACATCTCAATAGTGCCTGATTTGACTAAAATTCAGCAGGAGAGAAATAAAATACTCAAGAATTATCTGAAAACATTAAGAGACACAACCCAAGATCGCTGCTATATAAAGGGCGAAAAACTCTATAGAAACAATATAGTATACACAATTGAGGAAATTGTTGGATTTGAAGAGGATCGGGCAGCTGTTGAAATAAAACCAACACACAGCGAACCGGAAACTCCAAGAAAAGATTGGCCTAATAATTTTGAAATAGCTGAAAATACAACACAATTAGATGATAATATAATAAAACAGACCGAAGAAAAAAGGAAGTACAAAAAAACGTAGGAGCTGAACTGAGAAAAAAGAATGAAGATCAACTAAAAAATAAGGGTAAACCTAAAAAGCCTACCCCAGTTAGAGAAAGAAAACCTTCATTGAGAAATAGAAATAATTAATTTTAAAACTGGATCCATTTATTGCAAACTATGAAAATGAGGAAATATCAGGAAAACTCATATATGATATACAAAATTTTAACCAAAGCTATTTGACTCATGAACATCCAAATTTTAAAATCTTACATCTGAATATCAGAAGTGTAGCAAAAAATTACGATGAGTGTCTGATATTTCTTAATCAGTTTTCTGAGCAATATGAAATAATAATTTTAACGGAAACTTTCACTATCTTCGATAAGGATGTGTACACTATTCCAGGTTACAGCAATGTCTACAGTGAAGGAACATTAAACAAAAATGATGGGATCTTAGTGTTTATTAAATGTAATATAAAATACAATTATAATATTGTTCGAGTTGCCCAGAGTACTGCCATTGAATCACATCCTACTCCAATCACCTTCCTGATCTGGGACCATTAATAATTGATGACCAAGTACAAATTTTTTAAAAAGATCGATCCCAATACTCAGGAATTGTAATAGATAGACATTTAAGGTAGGACTTACAAGTAAACAACGTCAAGAATAAATTGCGAGGTCTGCTGACTAAATTCCGATTCTTGGCTGATTTCTTGACATTGAAAAACCTTAAAATTTTGTATTTCTCGTTGGTGCAATCTCAGTTGCAATATGGTATCCTAGGTTGGGGAGGTGTAGCAGAAAGCAATTTGCAGGGTCTTAATGTATTACAAATGTGCATACTGAGAATCATTTATAAAAAAGATATAAGGTTTTATAGGGACAAACTTTTTTCACAAAATAAAATATTTGATGTGAGACAAATTTTCTGTGAAAAGATAATCACAAATATACATAGAAATAAAATAAAAGTACAACCAGTTTCACATTGTCATAACACGAGAGCAAAAGAAAACTTCAATATTCCAGTATGTGAGAAAACAATCGGTCAAAGCTCAGTGGAATTTCTGTCAGCAAAAATTTATAATATTTTACCTCTCAACTCGAGAAACATTAATAACCATAGAACATTTAAACGCTCTATAAAGGAATGGATGTACAATACTGACAGACAAATATTCAATAATCTAGTCGACCTCAAATTTTATATTTGATGTTAGGAATCTAATTGATTCTATCACTTTGAATTATAAATAAAGTAGAATTTCCCGATTTGGTCAATTTACCCTATTGTGACTGTTTCACCGATTTTTGATTTTATCTAATTCAGACAAATAAATCCCCAAATATGTATGCTGAAGTTATAGGTGGGTGTTTGTCTATCGTTTTAATAAGGTGGCTGTATGTCTTTTTTATATTTTGTGGTTTTTAATAAGTGTATTTTTTAATTATGAGAAAATATCACGTACAAGCGTCTTTGGCGCTTCAGTGATTTTATGTTTATTGATGTATTTTTAACAATAATTACTTTGTAGATTGTATTATATTGTATTCCTTGAATAAACATTATTATTATTAATATTATTATTATTATTATTATTATTTTCCTTTTTGTGTCACCGGATTTACACCCGGCGTGTTTCAACGACAGTCGGCCTCAACAGCAAGACTTTCGTTGGGTGTCACTATTCTAGAAATGACCTAACAATGTTTGTCGCATCCAGGATTACAGATTTTTGCATTAATCGGTAGGTTGACTCAGGAATATCAATGTCTTTGAGGGAAGTACTTAGTTTCTTGGGAATTAGCCCCATACAGGATAAAACAACTGGAATGATCTTGACTTCTTTAAGATTCCACAATTCTTTTATTTCGGTCCTTAGCTCGGCGTATTTGCTTAGTTTTTCATTGTGTTTGCTTTCTGTGAGAGAATTATTTGGGATCGATATGTCAATAAGCAGAGCTTGCTTGGATTGTTTATTAATGACTGTGATGTCCGGCCTGTTGTGTCGTACTGTTACGTCCGTCATGATAGTTTTATCCCAGTAGATCTTAACATACTGATTTTCGATAACTGGAGGGGGCTTATATTTGTAATATGGCTCGTTGTTTTGTGGATCAAGGTTAAGTTTTTTCAGTACTTCTAGGTATACTACTGTGGCAACTGTGTTGTGTCGTTCCAGATATTTAGTTTCAGCTATGCTTTGGCAACTAGAAAGAATGTGTTCAATCGTTTCTTGACTTCTGTTGCACTTTCTGCACCTATCTGTTGGTATTTCTTCCTTCAAGATATACTTTTGGTAATTCCTCGTTTTTATAACCTGATTTTGTATACCAACCATAAAACCTTCAGTTTCTGGGAACAGCGTTCCAGTTTTAAGCCATTCAACCGATTTAGCTTGATCTATCGTGTCTTTCTGTAAATCATGAATGAATCTTCCGTGCAATTCTTTTGAACGCCAATTTCTAATTTTATCTTCCTCATTTCGTGTATTAAAGGGCGTAAAGTTTTCCATGCTTAGGTTTAAAGGTGTATAACCCGTATCTGTTTTCACTATGGCTTTATGAAGTTGACTATTTTGGTGGCGGAAAAAACTCCTCAAGCCTGCAATTTGCTGAGTGCAAGCTTCCACAACATCTTTTATTCCTCTACCTCCTTTTTCTCTAGGTAAATTTATCCTTTCGACGGACGCTTTTGGATGGTGTTTTCTATGTTTTGTTAGCTCGGTTCTAATCTTTCTGTTTACTGCTTCCAGGTCCGTTTGAGTCCATTTAATTATTCCGAAAGAGTACTGAAGAGCGGATATGGCGTAGCTATTTATGGCCGTGGTAAGGTTTCTTGAATTAAGCTTACTTTTTAAGAGGTTGTAAAGGCGTTTTTCGAATTCGGTGGTTAATATGGCTTTTATTTATTTATGTTCTATCTTGTGTGTCTGAAGGATTCCTAAGTACTTGTAGGGTTTGTCTGTCATGGCTTCAATATATTTGCCTGGCTCTAGTTCTATAGGTTCTCCTTCTTTTAGCTTTCCCTTTTCAACCGATACAGTTTGGCATTTTTCCATACCAAACGACATTCCGACCTCTGTGCTCCACTGGTGCATGAGTTTTAAGTTGAATTCTAGGTGTTTTTTGCACGCGGCATATAGTTTCAGATCATCCATAAAGAATAGATGACTTATGGTTGTTGAGTTTCGATCCCCTCTAATAGTTGCTCCATATCCTGTGTGGTTTAGGCCACGTGATAATGGGTTTAAACACAAGCAGAACCATAGAGCGGAAAGTGTATCTCCTTGAAAGATTCCTCTTTTAATACTGATAGATTCAGTTTCTAGTTCTGTGTGATTTAGGTTAATTTTGAGTTTTGTTTTCCAATTACTCATAGTACTTTTTAAAAACCTAACCACCACAGGGTGTATATTGTAAATTTCCAAAGTTTTTATTAACCAACTGTGGGGCACTGAGTCGAAAGCCTTCCGATAGTCTATATAAGCCATGTATAGATTTCTGTTCTTCTTTCTGATTTGTTCCAATATCACATTATCGATTGTTATTTGTTCCTTGCAGCCCATATATTTTCTTTTGCACCCTTCTGCTCCTCAGTTAGAATATCATTAGTTTCTAGGTATGCGTACAGTTTATCACATAGTGCTGCAGTGAAGATTTTGTACATTGTAGGAAGGTACGTGATGGGTCTATATTGAGAAGGATCTTGGGTTTGATCAGATTTTGGAAGAAGATAAGTTACACCATTTGTAAGGAAGTCTGGTAGTTGGTCAGGGTTTCTTAGAACGATATTAAATTGGTTGGTTAGGTGATGATGGGTAGCCGTAAGTTTTTTGTACCAGAAATTTTGGATACCGTCGTTCCCTGGTGCTTTCCAGTTGGCCAAGTTTTTTATTACCTTTGTTAGATCTTGTAATGTAAATATTATTTCTTCCATATGTAGATGGTTGTTGTTCTGAATTTCTGTTTTGATCCAAGGTGTATTTTGCTGGTGTTCGATTTCCTTCGACCACATTCCTTCCCAAAATGTCTGTAAGTCCTCCTTCTTTGGCGGTTGTCCTTTAGAACCAGGTTGTTCGTTAAACGATCTATAGAAGCCCTTCTGATTTTTTGAAAAGAAGTTGTTTTGGATTTTGCGTTGGTAGCTCTCCTGATATCTTTTTAATCTTTTAGAAGCAACTGCAAGTTTTTGTTTCCAGGTATCTAAGGTATCATCTATAATTGTTTTTATTTCATTTGTTGTTTTTCCCTCCAGTTGTTGTTTAATCTGGACCGGGATTTTATTTAGCAGCTTTTTGGATTTTTGCCCATTTGCTATTTGTTGAATTCTACCAATTTCCTTTCTTAAATTCTCGATTTTGGTACTAAGTCTTTGTTCCCATCTCGGTTTTTGAGGCGTACGTGTCTTAGGTGCTTTTAGTATTTTTTGTTTGTTGGCTTTGATTGTTGCTAAAGCTGCGCAATACACGTGAAGATGTATTTCCTCGAGGTTCATATCTGCATCCAATTGACATTCCAGAATTTGATTAGCAATCCCTAAGAGAGAGTGCGTGTTTGGAGTATAAATGAGTTTTGGTAGCGCCGGCCTGCTGGCAGGGTCGGATCCTCTGAATTCAGTAAGATGTTGTTGGTAGTTTTCTTCCCATAATGTTTGACGGTTGATTACTGAGGGTCGAAGACTTAATAGTGGTAGGTCAGCTTCAGGTCCTCTACTTTCTGGTTCCTGAGTCTCTGGGGTCTCATTTATAGGCTGTTGATTAATCTCCCTCTCCACCTCTGCCCTTATTTGTTCGATTGCAGGTAGAGGTATTAGGTTATTTCTTATGATAGATCTACGTTATTATTATTATTATTATTATTATTATTATTATTATTATTATTATTATTATTTTCCGTTTCCTTCCTTGCGGGGTTGCTCCACAACGTGGGATTCATGATCATTCACGTTGCTTGAAACTGGCGATTCTTCTAGCAGGATTTCGCACTCACATATTTTCAGGTAAGTTAAGAGTTTTCCTGACAATTCTACACGTTTCCAGTACGACAGATTTCTGCATTCCGGGGAACACTTCTTTATGATTTATTTCCAACGTTTCGACGTATTTTTTTAAGTTCTTTGTTATTATTATTATTATTATTATTATATATACTCAAGGATAAGATTATTTTTAATCAAGAAATTGCAATCAGATCGCTTCAAGATCAGCTTAACATGATTAAAACAGTTACCTATAGAACACCTTTAGAACCATCAGATACTAAAGCACAAGTGGAACATGAAAATTTAAAACAACCTTTTAGTAAAATGAGGCCAATGGTAAATTCCGAAGCTCCGGGTGTTTTCACATCATCTGAAGTGTCCAGTGCTATTGCCAATGCTCAGTCTTCCAACTTATGTCATTCTGTTATCAGTTTGGGAAACGATACCATACCTCATAAAAGTAACACCAGAGAAAGAGCAGCACCCAAAATTTTAATTACGGGCAACAAAGATGACGAATCATTTCATTTAAGATCGGCAAACAGACAGAGAATGAAACACCTCCATTCTACAAATTGGGATCCACACACATCAGAAGAGGATTTACTCAAGTATTTAGAAGAGTTTGTTCCCGATATTAGTGTTCAAAAGTTGAACTCTCGCCAACCACTTAAATATGCTTCATTCAAGATAACAGTGCCTGTTCTTGAACTAGAAAAATTTTAATACCGGAAATATGGCCTACAGGAGTAATCATCAATCAGTTTTTTTAGCCAAGAAGAGTCATGTTCAATTCCGTGGAGCAGACGAATAAACAGTAAATATAGACAGCATCTTTCGGTTTTCCATATTAACGTAAATAGTCTTCAAAATAAGTTACATGAACTTTCTGTTTTCTCAACCGAACATCCATTTGATATCGTATGTTTTTCAGAACATTGGTTAGATAAGAATAACTTGGAATTAATCGAATTAAATGATTATAACTTCATTTCCGATTTTACTCGTTCTAGAAAGCAACATGGGGGAGTGGCAATATTTTCAAAATCGCATCTAATATGCAAGGCAGTTGATCTGAAGCAGTTTTCTGTTATCTACGATGCCGAGTTTTGTGGAGTAGAATTGAAAGACACCATAATAATTGCTCTTTACAGATCGTCAAGTAGAGATAATTTTACCATATTTAAAGATCAAACTATTAAACTTCTTGAATATATTCATAGAAAATACAAAAACATTGTCTTGGTAGGGGACTTCAATTTAGACATTTCAAAGAACGACGATAAATCCAAAGATCTTAAAACAGTCTTCACAAGTTTCGGATTACGCCATACGATTGAGGAGCCCACTAGAATAGTCCTGAATAGTCAATCCTGTCTAGATAACATAGTTACAAACATAGACCCTAGTCTCACTAAAGTGGGAGTAGTAGATCCTCTAGTGTCTGATCACAACGGCCAATACATATATTTTAATCACCTATTGAATGAAAATGTCCCCATTATTAAACGTGTTATTAACGACGCAACAATAACGGCTTTTTCTCATAAACTTTCTGAAGTTTCTTGGAATGATATGGATGTTCATAATATGTGTGCAGATAATTTGGCAGAAAACATATTGAATACGCTGAAACATATCTCTGATACTTGTTTTTGTGAAAAAACTGTTAAAACAAATAAATCTAATATCAAATGGTTCAACAACACATTGCGTAGTATGAGAAAAAATGTCATTACAGCAAAAAACAAATTTATGAATACTTATTCGGAAGGTGATTGGGTGAATTACAAAAATTTAAACAAAATATATAAAAAAGCAATTCGCTCTGAAAAGAAGTTAGCCTACTCAAAGATAATAAAAGATTCGGATAATAAAAATAAAACATGTTGGACAATCGTAAATTCGGAAAGAAGAACTAAAATTAATAAAACCAAACAGTCCGATATATCACCACAAAAATTCAATGAATTTTTTACATCGGTATCGGAAATAGTATTAAAATCTCTTGGTGATTCTCAATACGAGTCGAGTTTCTTTTTAAATAAACTAAATAAACCTGCATTTTCATTCTTTATGAGTGCAATCTTGGAAAGTGATGTCCATGAGGCTATATTGAAATTAAGTCATTCGTCATGTTTAGATTTTTACAATATAAATAGCAAAATATTGAAACGTTGTATACACTCATTGACATATCCACTGACCATTTTATTCAATAAATGCTTAGAGGAAGGATCTTGGCCTGACTCCTTTAAAATATCAAAAATTATTCCATTATATAAAAATGGTGATATAGATTCTCCAGAAAATTTTAGACCCATAGCAATTTTACCGACGATTAACAAAATATTTGAATTGATAGTCAAAGAAAAATTAATCAATTATTTGGAAGATAAGTCACTTCTAACGGAATTTCAATTCGGCTATCGCAAAAATAAATCATGCATACGTGCTCTTCTTCGACTCTTAGAGGAAGTTGTACAGAAACTAGAGGAAGGCGTCAACTCTGTTGCCACGTTATGCGACTTAACGAAGGCTTTTGATTGTGTTTCGCGGATTTTCTCCTAAATAAACTGAAATTTTATGGTATTAGAGGAAATGCACACAAATTACTGACATCTTATTTAAGTAATAGGAAACAGTATGTAGTTTGTGGAAACAACCAGTCTGATTTACGTAATATAGACAACGGCATTCCTCAGGGCTCGATTTTGGGTCCAATACTTTTTATAATATTTGTTAACGATTTACCAGAGGCTATTGACACTTTTTGTATTTTATTCGCTGATGATACTACAACTTTATCTGATGGCACACAAGCTGGTAATAATATTTTGTTGAATCAGTGGTTCCTGGCAAATAAGCTGAAACTCAACGACACTAAAACGAAACACATTCTTTTCAGTTTAGATAAATGGGCTATAAAATCAGAGCCAGTTAAATTACTGGGCATTCATTTGGATACAAACTTAAGTTGGTCACCTCATGTTGACTACCTTTGTTCAAAATTAGCGAGCCAAGTTTTTGTAATTCGTCAATTAAAATCATGTATACCAACTCATTTGTTAAAGTCTGTATATTATTCACTTTTTCATAGCAGTTTAACATATGGTATTATGCTATGGGGCAGCAGCACATCAGTGCACAAAGTATTTGTGCTACAGAAAACTGTAGTTAGAATAATTTACAACGCACCAAGAAACACCAATTGTAAAAAAATATTCAAAAAACTTGAAATATTGCCGCTTCCGTGCTTGTATATTTTGGAAGTGTTAATGGAAACACATAAAAATCGATATGTTCTGACTAAACATGCAGATGTTCATAATTATGATACTAGAAATAGTAAAGACATTGTCATTCTCAAATCTAGACTGAAAACAACAAAAAACAATAAGTTGGATGTTACATTGTACAATTCATTTGTAAAATATTTTGAACATATAAATATAAGTGATATGACGAGAGTTCAATTTAAACATTTTGCTAAGTCTTTTCTTTTAAATTATTGTTTTTATACAGTTGATGAGTTTTTGGAGGAATTGAATACTTGGGCTTAATGCTTATATGTTTGTTTGTTTTGTTTAATCTAATTTTTACTTTCTATTATTTTTTAACTTATTTTATATTTTAAAATTGTCATATTTTCATCAATATTTTTACTTTATGTATTTTTTACAGTGTATGTCTGTATTTATGTAAAATTTTTACTTTCTATTATTTTTATTATATTTTAAATTTGTCATATACAACACTATACAATCTTTAATATTTTTAGTTGGTAAAATGTAATTATATGTACCACTTTCACTGACTTCTAATGTACTATGTATGTGAATGGGGTCAATAAACCATCTATCTATTATTATTATTATTATTATTGTGCGCAGTTGACTTTGTGAGGGAAGTTGTAATTATTTTACTCCTTATACATTGAGTGATTTTTAATGTTTATTGATCATTTAAATTAGTTGAAAGTGCATAGTGGTTTTCTTAACAGTTTTCTGTGTGGTTTATGAGATTTTTCAATCTGAAGTTTTGCTATTCTGGTACGTTTTTTGATTTTTCACATCGTTTATATCAGTTATTGTAGGAATATTTTTAACAATCAACTATTTTTGTTGCCCCTTAATTACCTACATCGTTTATAAGGTGTGGACAACTACACGCAGCAGTGTTTTTAATCTGTATTTTGAATTGTTCCTGATTTCTAATTTCTACTATCATTACTATGAGTGGTGATAAATCTGCTGATGATTCACGTGATGTCTGCACTAGATGCAAGAGTACTGCTAAATCTGGAATTAGATGTATTAAATGCGGGGTGCTGTCGCTTCATGCTTGTTTAAAGTTACAGTAGAAATACAAAGTTAAGTACTTTGATAACGATACTTGTATCTGTTGTGAGGCAGGTGGCACGGGCTCAACTGGGAAACCCAAATCATCAGCACCTAACGATGCTCAGGACTCATGTACTTCCGTGCCAATTATATCTAAATCTGAAAGCTCCTATTTTGAAGAAATCATTAAACAGAGAGACATTGTTATCAGGCATAATGAAAATACTATTAATCAAAAGAATATGCTAATTAAACAGCAAGAGGAAATGATTCGAAATCTACTTGATCATATTAACCTATTAAGTCTTAACAAATTAGACGATAGAACGACTTCTGCCGGCTTGGTTAATTCTACTGGTTCCCGTGGTTTTCATCAATAAAAAACAACAACCCTCGGTAACTTCATCACCCCCTTCCTCATCTAAGGATGAACCTATTGTTTCAAGCAGGGAAGTTGCAGGAGCCATACATCAGGTTGAGACTGAGAGGTTATGCCAAAAGTATTATAGCAGTGAGAAAGCTGCTACATCGCATTCTTACAATGCCTTTGATGCCAAACCTGCTAATCCTAAACGTAAACAAGCCACTATTCTGGTTGGCAACGGAGCTAAAAGTAATAGATATCCATTTCAAGAAGCTAAGCCTAGGAATGATGATTTTAAACACTTTCATGCTACCAACCTGGAGCATAACCTAAATGCAATTGACTTGAAGAATTACCTTATACAGTTTTCTCCTGGTGTAGAAGTTTTCAAGCTAAACCGTTCAGATTCTGCCTCTTACTCGTCTTTCAAGATATCAGTTCCCGCTAGTGAGTGCGATGCTATTCTAGTTAGTGATATTTAGCCCTCGGGGGTTTCAATCAATCATTTTTTTCCGCCAAGAAAATTTCATAGTAGAAACCAGTGATTGTGAAGTTCCTATTGTACCATATTTTAGTCAGGTATCTTCAGCATGCTCTGTTTTCCATATTAATGTTCAAAGTATTTCAAATAAAGCCGATGACTTACATGTTTTTCTTGGATTCTAATCAAATCGCTCAAACATTGTTGGGCATTCTATGTGTACAAAAAGATATACACATACCTACCAAGTTACACTCTCGTAGACAAACGCGAGCAAGGTGGTTTGGTCGTGACCTTAAGATGCACAGAACAGAAGTGTTTAGATGTAGACGTGCTTTCCAGTCTTCTGGAGGTCTGGAGTATTGGCGTTTGTACTGCAGCATCAGAAAAGTTTACAAGCAAGAGATTAGATCCGCCAAAAGGATTTCGTATTCTGAGGCTATTTTGACGTCAGATAATCAGAATAAAATGATCTGGAACATAGTAAACCAGGAGAGAGAGAACAATAAATGTCGTAATACAGTTCCTGCGTTAACATCTTCGGAATTTAACAGCTTTTTTGCTAACATTGTAGAAATAATTTCTAGATTTTTGCCGGCAGCAGTTTATGATCCCCTTATCTTTGGTTTGGTTCAAGCTGCTATATTACAGCTGAAAAGCTCAACATGCACTGATTGTTATGGTCTGAATAGCCGTTTAATAAAGGCTGCTCTTGAACACGTTACTGGTCCTTTAACAGTTTTATTTAATGCTTGCTTGACCAAGGGTGAGTTAAAGATTGCTAAGGTTTTGCCGTTGCAAAAAAAAGGCGACTTGAACTGTGCCAATAATTTTAGACCGATTTCCATCGTTCCCATTATATCCAAAATTTTTGAAACTATCATCAACCACCGGCTTCTAGAATTTCTTGAGCTACATTCAATCATTTCTCCTCATCAATTTGGTTTTAGAAAGAATGTCTCAACAATCGATGCTCTTGCAAAGGTGATTGGGACCGTGGTCGATGGCCTTGACGAGCGTCATGGTACTTCTGCTGTTCTGTGCGATCTCGCCAAGGCGTTTGACTGCGTGTACCATTCTCTTTTGCTTGCCAAAATGGAGCATTACGGCATTCGTGGTTTACCATTGGTGCTCATTGGCTATTACCTTGCCGATAGGACCCAGTATGTCAGCTTTGTTGGGCGTGAATCAGTTAGTATGCCAATCCGATTTGGAGTTCCACAGGGTTCAGTCTTGGGACCCTTACTGTTTCTAATATTTATTAATGACTTGCCGTCAGTCGTTAACGGATGTACTTGTATTTCATATGCTGACGACACGACACTACTTTATGATGAAGATGAATCTGAACATCTTTCATTAGCAAAAAATTGGTTTGTGGCTAATAGACTTCAATTGAATGAAAGCAAGACCGTCAAAATCACTTTCACCTCGGACAAGCTTGCTCATAAGCCACAACCAGTTAAGCTTCTTGGGTTAACACTTGACTCGAGTCTTACCTGGTCTGCTCAAATTGAAGCCTTGTGCTCTGCGGTGTCTTCGCAAATTTACGCACTGCGGCATTGCTTGCTGTGTATTTTGGCACCATTCACTCACTTCTCACTTACGGCATTAGATTTTGGAGAAACTCGAGTGGGGCTTATAAAGTTTTCGCTATTCAGAAATCCGCCGTGAGGATTGTCGGGAATGCTCCTTATGGTTCGCACTGCCTTCCACTGTTTAGGGGGTGCAGGATTTTACCGGTTTCTTGTCTGTACATTTATGAAACATTAGTATTGGTTCACAAAAATAGATCCAATTATAATTCGCACTATAATATTCATACCTACGGCACGAGGAATGCGGTGGATCTTGTGGCCCCTTTCTCTAGGCTTAGGACTACCCAGGCGAATAAATTAAAGTTGAGTTTTACAATGTTTTTAATAGCTTTTATAGAGGTCTTGTAAATTCGCTAAGATGTTTTTATTGGAACATTGTTTTTATTCTATCGAAGATTTTTTAAAATTTGCGCCCAGAGACCGTCGTTGTTAATTTTATTTATTAGTTGAACATCAATCTTTAATCCAGTTTCAAATTATTGTTACTTTTCTTTTATTAATTGTTTCAAATTTTGTTTTATTCCTTTCATGATGACTGACTTCAAACATAATACATATGTACATGTTGTCAATAAACGTATATCTATTATTATTATTTTTATTATTATTAAAAACATAAAACAATTGAAATTAAAAGAAACACAATATTTCCTCAAACTTTTAAACTTTGTTATGATAATTACAAAAGTGAACTTTATTACACGAAAGCATATTTTCTATCATTAGTTAGACCAAGGGAATCAAAATTAGACATTCAGAGATAAAAAATTTTATTTGTGATATTTTGTATTTGGTGCATGGAACTTAAAAACCTGTCGAGTAACACCAATGGTGATTTTGTCTACGTGGACTTATACAAACTTTAAAAATTTTATATTATTTTAATCATATATGATTACTAAAGTGTTAGTAACGCTATCTATTAGCAATGTTAATGTAAAATCCAATTAAAAACATTGAACTACCTATTTTCAAATATAATCTAATAAAACATACAAAATTGTTGCGAAAATTACTGCAGCTAGAAACCTTAAAGAATCAACCTGCATACCAAAAACAGTAACTAATATTCTGTTTACGTACTTTTTACCTATTTATATCAAATAATAATCTCTTAGGATAAATATATAAATAAATTAAGTTCCATACCCTGTACATTGTACATCCATAACGTCACCTTTCATTGTGAATGAATCATGACGTTTTCTTTTCATAAATATTTGTGACACTTGCAGAACCGTCAATTCAGAAACAGATTTTTGTTTAAAACGCGTAATTATCAGATCTGCAGGAAGTCGTATCTTCAAAGTGTTAGAAAATACACCGTCGTAAATTCAATTTGAAATTAAAATAGGGCTTTGCCGTCGCATCGTAGTAGGTCCCTTTTATATGAAATTTGTTCTCTCCGAGTCAGCGGCGTAGACATCATCAGACTCGAAATTTATTAAAAGACCATCGTAAATATCGCGAGAATTAGTTATTGCTAGAAGGTTTTTGGTAAATTGAGAGTAAACAATATAAAAGGACGAATTATACTACATGAAAGAAAGGGTATATAAAAAGATTACCACGAGGAGAGGTGGACGCGGATGTATTTGAGGACTACTTTTCACAAATGATAGAGCTGTTGTCTGCAAACACCGTTACTGTCATGGATAATGCTAGCTACCATTTCAAGGTTAAGGAAGCATTGCCAACATCAAATTGGAAAAAGCAGCTGTATATGATTGGTTATAGCAGAAAGATCTCCCATATTGTACTAGCATGGTAAAAAAATAATTATTAGCAAAAATCAAAATTCAAACAGTACGTTCCACACAAAATAGCTAAATAGTCGTATTACGATTACCTCCATGCCATTGTGACCCCAATCCTATCGAACTCATATGGGCTCAAGTGAAAGGAGATGTTGCTACGAGCAACACTACTTTTAAATTCGATTATGTACGTCAGCTTCTTCTAGCATCATTCTCCAAAGTGACAAGTGACAACTGGAGTAATGATGTATATAATTTATTAACAGAGCATAATTTGTGGTGAATTTTCAATTATTACTCTAAAGGTCGGTGTCCTCAAAATCTAGAAAAACGCGATTACTTTGATCTAGTTTAACTTTAAACCACATCTTAAACCAATTTGGGTTTCTCCATAAATAATTTATTCCAGCTCAGTTTACCGTCAAACATGGATTGTTGGAAATCCTAATCTGTTATTTTTGCCATATTTACAAACAGTTCGGTGTACTCTGTAGTGGTTTGAGGTTATATTTGTTGAGGATCAAAATCTAGAAAAACGCGATTACTTTGATCTAGTTTAACTTTAAACCACATCTTAAACCAATTTGGGTTTCTCCATAAATAATTTATTCCAGCTCAGTTTACCGTCAAACATGGACTGTTGGAAATCCTAATCTGTTATTTTTGCCATATTTACAAACAGTTCGGTGTACTCTGTAGTGGTTTGAGGTTATATTTGTTGAGGATTTTCTCTAAATCTATCCTATTTTTGCACGAACAAGTATTGTAAATTATAGTTAATTAACACATTACCTCTGGACAATATCATAGAAGCAAACACTTTAAAGACAGTGAAGTACCTAAATATACTTTTAGATTTAATCATTAAACACAAGGATGTTCTAGAATGTAAACAAACTGACCATTTGTCATTAAAAGACAAATATATGGTTTAGTCCCAAATCGAAGAAAACTTTAACAAGTATAGCGGTTTGTACTACCAGGACAGTGAAACCTTAACCTGAAAAAAATAAATAAAAAAAAGTTTTCCGGGGAAAAAGTATGTTTATGGCCCTGGAGGAGGACCTCTATATAGGTCAGACATAACAGAAACCGACATCAAAGTGAAGAGTGTGTTGGGAGAGTTGTCTGTATTGGGTAAAGAATCTCAGTTTTATTCGGATGCCACAAATTTAACGAAGACTAGGCCTATCGATGAAGGCGAGTAAAGCTTTATGCAAACAATGATTGAAATAACAAACATCAAACATTGCCATATTTTTGTAGAAATAGTTACCAATAGGGCAGCGACACCCCCGCCGATGGATAAACCCACTACCAGGGGTTTTTATTCGAAACACAATAGCCCACAGAAAGCATCTGAATGCACTAAAGAAGTAGGTCTAGAGTACAAGCATGGATTTGGTTCTTCTTTTAACGTAAAATATTTCAGAAACAAAACTTCCTCACATGAGTTATTGATTGAACTATAGTGAATAGGCTAGGCAGGTCCGTCAACTTACAATTTTAAATATTTTTGTTTCAAATTGTCTTAAATAGTTTATAACAATTCAGGGAGTAATATGCTTACATAACAATGTAACAGAGTAATCAATCAAATAAGAAACTCGCTTTCCCGGCTGTAAAGTAGTCGGGCTGGAGGGCTCTGGTATGAGATGTGTGGGAACGCAACGATCAGGTAGGAGGAACTATCTTCTAGCAAAGGAAATAGGTACATATGAACGGAGTACTTGGGCAATCCGTATGTTTAAACCCTTCAAATCTCCGGGGAAGGACCAACTCTCTCCCACACTGCTGCAGCGGGGCTGGGTGGCTATTGGTTCAATCTTAGTACATATTTTTTGGGCCTGCTTGGTAAGCAGATATGTTACTGAGTAATGGAGACAAGAAAACGATTTTATCCAAGCCCGATCGTACTACATACACTGTGTCTAAGTCTTTTAGACATATCGGCCTGACATATTTCGTCTTGAAAACACTGGAGAGGTTGGTTAATGGATATGTAAGTGAAAGGATTGGGCTTAGGCATCCTTTGCACAATAATCAGTTTGCGTTCCGGTGTGGCAAGTCAACAGAAAGTGCCTTACACCAACATGTGACCCAGGTGGACAAGACGCCGGAAAATGGCACGATCGCTCTGGGCGCTTTCCTGGGCATACAGGGAGCTTTCCACAGCACTCCTGTAGAATCACTGTGTAGAGCTGCAATAAATCATGGAATAGAGCCAATGATAACTCACTGGCTTGGGGACTTCGATTGGCAACCGCACAGTAGAGGCCTCATGGAAGGATCATGTGGCAATAATGGTCGTCGATAGGGGATGTCCACAGGGGGGCGTACTTTCACCCACATTGTGGAAACGAGTAATCGACGAACTAATATCACTACTGAATGGTGAGGGCTTTCTAGCAATTGGGTATGCCGATGATATCGTTGTCCTTGTTGTTGGGCCTTACAAAACAAGGAATCAATAGAGAAGCGAGGAAGTGGTCGAGAAACCAATACCTCGCTCATTGAAACGCTCGACAGGGTATAATGCAATCCAAGCTCCTACTGAGGGGATGGACATGCTAGGGTAGCTGTAGAACTACCAATGAGTACGTTAAGAAAGATAGCAAGACTATTAACAGGGCGCTGCTGTTTGAGGAAACACCTACATAACTTAGGTTTAGAGGAAAGTCCCAAATGTAGGCTTGGCTGACGAAACGTCGGTCCATGTCCTCCTTGTGAGTCTACATTGGGCTGCATTACGCAGGTGAATCTTCGGAGTCCCTGTTATGGCCTTTGGAGACACATGCAGGCACCCACTAAAGAGGATTGAGTCCTTCATTGAAGGACTTGGCTCCTTTGATGCATGAGTAGTAGGAATAGCACAATGGGCCCACCAGTACCGGAACCTCGGGTTGAGCTTGTTTGGCGGAGGTTTGCCTCGATCTATTAGTAGTAGTAGTACCATATTAATAATTTCCACCCAAAAATTAAATTTACATTAGAAGACAACAAGTCAATAAATTTTCTTGATTTCAAAATTCAAAGAGTTAATAATGTAATTGATTGTTTAATTTACAGTACTGATATGACTATTCCATATAATTACAAATGGTTTAAATGTTTACTAGTTTGATAGTGTAAATTTAATATTTCATACTGTATGTATGTTCATATTATTGTCCAATTGTTTAGCACTAATTAATTATTTTATTTAATCACTTACTACTTACTGATAGTTATACAGGACATACATAATGAGTGAAATATCAAATTTGCATCAAACATCTATTAAAAATTTAAACCATTTCAACAAACGTCGATATCATAGTACAAATAACAAATATTAAAATATTATTACAGTAATATGTAGGGGTCGCCTAAGGTGCATATGAGACACTTGTACTCTTTATGAAGCTAGAACTATGAAAACTGGGGTGAAAAATTTTTTGTTGCGTAGGTGGCTGTGATTTCAAATCTAAATGTTGTTCCCAATTTTAAACAACTTTTTCAAATAAATTTTTCTAAATGAAACTCAAAGTCAATGTCACAGCATTTTTTAATAATTGACAACAGTACAACTACTAGTTTCGGCCTACGTAAGGGCCATCTTCAGGCTACAAAATGTTTGATATATGTAAAGAGAACAATTACAAAAGTAATCAGAATTACCTGATCCAAAAAATCTTTTCAATGGACAACACACATGAATCCTCAGAAATGTTAAGATTAAAATTTGTGGAAATAAGTGTGAGAAGTTGAAAGATCTAAAATTTTGAAATTTGAAAAAATCAACCTCTCATTATATTGCAGTTAGAATTGGAAATTTAAAAAACTTCAAACGCTTTAACTACGAACGAACACATTTAATTTCATTAATTACTAAAGTTAGACTGGAGTTATAGAATTGAGCTCAAAAAGAGCCATCAACGAACATGAAAAAATATTTTATGGGGTGTGAGAGTCTAACTGTTTCCACTTGTGTGAATGAGAAAATGAATACGAAATTAAAGAAGTGAATTTCTTATTTAGATGAGCATTATTAATTTCGATTCTCAGAGGGAAGAGTACAACAGCTTCTGCATCGATTTATAAAAGGAAGAGTCCCAAAAAGTCATTCTCAATTCCCTTAGGGAAGAATCGAAACAGGTCATCTGGTGGAAGGGAAGAAAATGGTTTCTTCTGTGTGTGGAAAAATCTTATAAAAGAAGTTAAAGAATAAGCACAATATTATGATCAAGAAACTGAAGAACCAGGGATCCATAATACTTAGATAAATAGTCCATTACAATCACGGCAAACTAATAACAAAAAGAAAGGCACTTCACTCACAACATGTGACTTTTAATAGTAAAGAACAATATGGGAGGTATATCATAGCGGAAACTGTCAATGGTAGAAATGTCATACTTCAAAATGACAAGAGACAGAATTGAAGTATAATCGAATTGGAAGAGATTACATTTTCTCCTTAGAAGTGGTTAATGGACAAACATTGAAATTCAATTTGAAGATTGAAATGAGTAGAACATAAAAAAAATAGACAAAAACAATATAATCAAAATAGTTATTCGAAGTTATTGAAACATAAGTTAAAATTAAATGTTTAAAACAAAGTTATACAAATCCGAATGAGCGTGTACAATTCATAGATAAAAAGGATAGTTGTTAATGTCAACATTAGTACAAATCTTCTTAAAAAAGAAGAAGAGTTGTTGTTAGGTTAACATGTCAAAAACCAACCAAAAACAATTAATATATAACAATAAACTGATATTGAGTAGTAAGTAAATGATACAAAGATAACACGTTCATGGATAGCAATAATGAGTGGTTACAAAGGTATACTACAAAATCAAACTGTAAATATTAGATTGAAGTTGAGAGAAAGTAAAGTTCAATACCCCTGAAAAGGAAGATTAAGGAACATGTATGGCTCAGAAGGTACTAATTGTTTATTAAGACAAACAACGTTAGTATCAGAACTAATCTGGTTATTCTCAAATATTTCAAGTAAATTCATCCTAGGACCTTTAAAACACTGATGTAGTCTACGAGCATCAGACAAGGAAAAATTATGGTTCTCATAAATAATGTGATTTGCAAAAGCTGAAGGGGTAGCAGGAGGGTCAGTATTCTGATACCTTTTGATACAACTAAGATGTTCTTTCATCCTTGTGTCCAACAAACGTCTAGACTGTCCCACATAGACAGCATCACAGTCCTGACAACAAAGTTTGTAAACGCCAGGAGAATGAAGATATGGCATGTGGTCTCTAGTGTCAACCAGTAATGATCTCTAGTTGTTATTAGTTCTAAAACCAAAGTTGATGTTATGTTTTTGAAAAATATTACTAAAGTACCAAAGTAATGTAGAGAACCAGCATGATGAAGTGTGTCACTGTCAGAGCACACATTAAGAGAGTTATTAGTAGGAAAACTCAATCTAAGTTTATTGAAATTTTTTATGTATAATTTGTTAAATAAAGCGATTGGAAAAAAACTCTATATAGTAGACTATTAAATGAAGAAACCTTGTGTGATTGCCGGTGGTTTCGATTAAAATCAATGATCGCGTCCGTTGTTGTGGGCTTACGGTCCAAATAAACCTTTTTTATAATGTCGAAAATAGCGGTTGTTTAGTCCTGATCAAGAGTGCTATTTTTTGTCTTTATACACCGTTTGAAAATTTAGAATTTTGACAGTACAAATGCCAATTTTCGACAAAAATTGATAATACAAAAGTTTTCCATATGGTGCAAACTTTTTCAAACTCACTATATAAGGAACTTTTTATTTTTTGCGAAAAAAGTATTTCTCATAAAAACTTGTATTACCTAAGATCCAAAATACAATAATCAGATATCAAATATTTTCAGCCATATGAGAGGTACATCAACTTTATATAAACAATATCAGTAATTGTGAAGTAAAGATAATTAGATCTGTAATTACATGGTTGTCCGCAAAAGTTGTTCCACTCTACCCATTATTTTTCGAGAATTTGCGTTCGTTATTGTGTGAAATATTTTCTTTCTTGTCCGACAAATCGGTTGAAATTCACTGTAACCCTCTAATAATCTCATAACAAACCTCTTTCTTTTTCATAAATAAAATAGTGATTGTTACCGTTATTTCTGGTTTCCATCTGATCTTCGTACATGTCAGAAATAAGCAAAGAATTTTATCTGCTACCAACCCTATCCCTTATCAAACTGCTTTTCACATTTAAAGTAAAATTCGAGTTGGAATAACAATACCGTTCATTATTGAAGAAGTTTACAAGTTGACTTTTTTAGACGTAAAGGGTAAAAACGGACATACTTTACCTGACCTTCTACATACCTGATTCGATGAAGAATAGATAAACGAAAAAAATTACAAAGCCGTATGAAATGGGGTGGTTGCACGGTGGTGACTTTATTAAAACTGTTTTTTAAAGAATTCAACGAAACTACTACCTACCCTGATTTGACAGTTTTACATCATATCGTGTGAAATTGAATTTTATAGGGTTTTTATTCTCATACATATTTCATTTCGTAATTGTTCTTCATTGTACGTAAAATAGACGAATATATTGAACGCGAAAAAGGTTTTAAGGATTTACATTTTTTAGCGAATTTTTATTTGGGTATTTATTATCCTTATGTTTATAATTCATAACTTAAATATACTTTTTTAACGTTATTTCTGTCCCATATTAAGTAAAATCAATCAAAGGCGCTTCAATGAAACATGAGGGTTAACCACTAAATTATAATGAAAATTATTATTTTTTAAGTTTATTTAAAAATAATTTAAAATTATGACATGGATAAAATTTCTATGTTTTTCTTTGTGATTGTAAATTGTTCTGCCTCCAATGTAGCTACGGCAGTCCAATATATAACTTCTTCATTCTATGCTTAGTTGGATCTTCTCATATACAGAAAAACCTGGAAAGATTCACAAAATGAAACATGCCTTAATTATAATAACAGTAATTGTTATTGTAGAAGAAGAGATCAGATGATTGTCACTCCAAAACCATTGCATATAACCATAATATCAGAACAGTGACATAAAGTGTCAAATATGAAATATTAAACCTTAAACCTTATTTGGAATCGCTGACTTAAGTGCGAGCACCACAGATATCTAATTAAACTGTTTAACAATAAACTAGCCTCAGGAAAATTCGCGATAGAATGGAAAGATAGTTTTTCTACAACTTCTATGAAAAGCAGCGTATTTCTCATAGCTAACTTCACTTCGAAACCATATGTTGCCCATACTGTCAGAAATATAATTTCTCCATGACTATGTAATAATATATACATTCCTGTTAGATAATAAATTGAAGAATGATATACAAATTCTACAACCCGTGGATTCCAGTCTGGAATCCACAGCCTGCTGGACAATCACATCCTTCGTATTTTCGGAATCCACGGGCCATCTACAGGCAGATCGTCAGAATTACAGTACCTTGCCAACAGAAAGTGACACGTCGCCTAGCAACCGCTAGTCACACAAATCACAATTTAAAACGTCAAATCTTAATTGCTAATATCTCCCATTATACATGCAAATGGAGATATTTCTGCTCATAAGCGACACGGTGGCTAGAAGAGCACGTCGGTAGCAGAAGGCTACGTGGATGATTATATGAGAAAGAAAATGAATACAAGAGCTCTTAATAATATTCAACAAACATCACCAAATACTATTACTTTAACTTCAGTCAAATATGATCAGGAGTCAACACCATCAGTAGTAAGTATTACTAACAGCACTAATGTCACGATTCATTTTGAACGGAGGTAAATTTAAACTATAGGCATGCATCTATTGATTAGATATCTATAGGGTGTCCCGGGACTAATGGGAAAAAAGTCAGGAGCGTATAATCTGAGCCAAAATAATGTTAGTACTTCATATAAACTTTTTCTATGCAGGCTCTAGTTTTCGAGTTATAGGCCTCCAAAGTTCTAATTTTGAATTTGGTTTTTATTTTTATTTTTTGAACCAGTTATTTGATCTGTATAAAATTTACGGTGAAGCTATAATATACGTGTAAGTTTATTTTGGTGAGGTAAACAGATTTACAGTAGAGCCTTGAAGCCAGGGACGGACTACTCGCAATGATTAGTGATCCAAAAATTTTGCAGGGATGGCACTCCCTGTATGAAATTATCGAAATTTACTTCCCCACACAATAAGCTATCGAAAAGGTTCTCTTGTTAGAATTCGATAAAATAAGCCGTTTGGCTAATATTTACAGTTTTATTAATGCACTACGTACCAATTTACCTAACTAACTTACTAATACGATGTCCAACATTTCCATACAGTACTACAAAAAAATGATTTGATGAAAGCAGATGATAAAAACAATAACAACTTATTTAATGAGAATGAAATAGATACGCAAACAACGTAATTAGTTGCTTTTAATCAAAATTACGAACACAACATTATTAAACTATTAAGAAAACCGCAATAAACACAAGTTATAAAACATAAGACTAAAACTAATTCCTAAACAACAACAAAAACTAACGTTATTCTAATGAATGTTCAATATGAGCTCCTCCCCCTTCCACGCATATTCTAAGTCTACGAAGATTGTTTCTTTGCACTTGAAAGAGCAATCCCATATTATTTCTAATAACATTGCAGTGTACCACAATTATGTCTATTAAATCTTGCCTTGTTTGCACAGCTGTTGCGTATACCTTACTTTTGAGATAGCCCTAGAGAAAGAAATCCATAGCATTAACGTCTCCTGATCGCGGTGACCATTGAATAGGGCCTCCACGACCAATCCATCTATTAGGAAACCTTGTGTGTAAATGCTGTCGTAGATCTAAACTGAAATGCATCAGACATGAACCATAAATTCCTACGACTTTGTAGTAGCACCTCATCAAACAGGTTCCATAACTCATTTTGCTAAAACTCCAAATATCTCTGACCGGTTAAAGTACCGTCAATAAAGTATGGACCTATCAAATGATTGCCAACTATTCATGTCCAAACATTAACCATGAATCTATGCTGGCTCCTAGTTTGGATAATGCCATATGGATTCACATCATCCCATAAATGCATATTATGAGAATTTATGACTCCATCTCTGGTGAAACCGGATTCGTTCGTAAAGAGAACGTTACTAATAAATGTATTGTCTGCTTGTTGTTATCGCAGAAACCACTGGCTATACTAAAGTCGTGCAGGATAATCAGCCACTGTCATACTGAGTACTTTTTTCATGTGAAAAGGATATAACAGCTGTTCTTTTAGGATGCGATGAACAACTGATTTCGAGACGTTATGTTCTCTTGGTAATTTTCGTAAACTCGTTGATGGTCCATTATCAACTGCATTTAACAAGTCTTGATCAACTGCCACAGTACGCACGCTTCGTACTGGACCTTCTCCACCTTTTCTTGGCAAAAAACTTACTAAAATTTGAAATTTTATTTTGTAAACATGGAAAATTACATTTACTTATTCATACCTGTTTCTCGTATCCTGAGATCAATACGCTCAAACATTCGTCTGTCTGACAATGCTCTGTAAAATGTTCTGCATGAAGCCTTCTAGCCTCTAAACAGTTTCGAGAAGCCAGTTCATACATTAAGTGCATATCTGCATACTCAATAAAAGTGAATTCTGCCATTGTAACTGTTAAATTAAGGATTTTTACCTCGTTGCGTACTTCTAAAAATGGTGAATGCGTAAATTGGTACGTAGTGCATTAATAAAACTGTAAATATTAGCCAAACGGCTTATTTTATCGAATTCCAACAAAAGTACCTTTTCGTTAGCTTAATGTGTGGGGAAGTAAATTTCGATAATTTCAAACAGGGTGTGCCATCCCTGCAAAATTTTTGGATCACTAACCAATGCGAGTAGCCCGTCCCTGGCTTCAAGGCACTACTGTAAATCTCTTTACCTTTCCAAAATGAACATACACGTTCATTATAGCTTCACCGTAAATTTTATAAAGATCAAATAATTAGTACAAAAAATAAAAATAAAAACAAAATTCAAAATTAAAACTTTGGAGGCCTATAACTCGAAAACGAGGGCCTGCATAAAAAAAGTTTATATTGTGTACTAACATTATTTTGGCTCATATTATACGCACCTGACTTTTTTCCCATTAGTCCTGGGACACCCTGTATAATATCCGTTTTGTTTAGCTGTTTTTGTTATAATGAAAATATTTAATTAATGATTAGCAAAGGCTGAAAGGCTGAGTAAAAATAAACATACTAGAATCTGTTCTATTATTTCAAAGAGCGATTTTTTCTTTGTATAGTCGTGGCGAAAGTATAGTGCTCTACTTGGGTATAATGGCTATTATTCACTCGGATGATTACAACACTTGCCTACGACTCGTGTTGGAATTTTCATTCTCGTGAATAATAGCCATCATTATACGCTCGTTGAAGAATATACTATTCTGACGGCACTTTGCCCACACTACATACATTTATGTGGAAAATCCAGTATGGGATACTCGATGCCTAGCCGCTATCAGCAGGGTATCCTCAATGCCCAGTCTAGACTTTTTCTACAAAACTATTGTATTCTTTAAATATGTGCAGTTGTAGAAAAGGTACAGTGTGCAACATGTGGGAAAAGTACTTTTCTCATTCGTGTGTTTGCGGCTCTCGCCCTTCAGGTACGTGCCGCAAACATCCACACTCGTGAGAAAAGTTGAACTCTCCCCACTTGCTGCACAATATACTATTACTACTACAAACTGTCTACGGTATGTATATAAAACCATGAAAAGTCATTCTATATATACAATAATTTATCTTTAATACAAAACGTCAATTTTAAATTGGCGGAAAAAATTAGGAAAGCGCTCACCGATCACGATGGAATTATGTTATTCGAATCGGGACGCTGAGATGATGCTGCAGTGAAATTTTCAGCCTTCTAGCTGTACTTAAAGCTGAGATACAGGTACCTCGTTTTAGGTAATTTGTCGGTATGTATATATATATATATATATATATATATATATATATATATATATATAGAATATATAATACCATCAAAATGTAGACATAATTTTAATTTTTAACCTTTCATGTTTTTGACAGTGTTATTAAGGTAATTGTTTTATTATTTTATATACAATATTTTGTAACGTCTTTTTTAACGTATGTGTTATATATCATCAAAATAATAAACACATTATTGAAAATTAAGCACGTTTATTCAAGAAAATTCGTCCCATTTGTGCCTTTAATTGGAAGATTCCCAATTTTCGGGACAACAACCAAGATCGACATGGAAGCGCATATAAATACCCCCCCTAGTAATTCACGAAAAGCCAAAAAGGGCAAACTTTAATGTTTTTTGTAGCTCTATTGAAGATCTTTCCAACGGCACAAATAGAATATTCCGGATTTCTGGACGTTACAGGTGTAACGGTCATCTGAGTGGAATAGGTCGTTAATAAAAAAAATTCGGTTTTCCCTATTTTTGAGCTATTTTAAATGGAAATAAGTGGTCGGAAATGATTTTTACCATGCGTATAATCCATTTTCTAGTGATTTCAGAGGTCCATTGTGGCAACATCAAAAATTTAGTTTTTTCAAAAAATACCAAAATTCTACCAAACCTTGCGGTTTCGTGAAGAAGACGTTTGAAAAACTCATTTTTTATGAAAATATTCAAATTTTATTTAATTTCATTCGTTTCATGAACAAGATGTGAGAAAAATCGATTTTTGGTGAATATATCGAAATTCCATTTAATGGACAATATGTTAGAAATAGTAATTTTTCTACGCCCTATCTTTAAAGTACCTTGTATTTCATCGGTTTGTAGCGCTTAAAGTGGTTGTTTATGGTTAAAGTGAAAAAAAGTAAAAAAGCGTTAAAAAAGTGCCATAACGTTAACTTTATTTCACGCTTTCCATAAGATAACACAATGAAACTTGGCTGGGCATCTAGGATGGACTTTTAAGATACTTGGCTGGGCATCGAGGATGAACTTTCATGAAACTTGGAATACATATAATTGTAATTTACCAAAGGAGCTTAATTAAAATATCCCAAATTTCTATTTGCATTTCATTTTTTTATATAGGGCTGTAGAAAAAATAATGTATGCAACATGTGCATAAAGTGTCTTTTTTTCACTGATTCTATCCGTGAAAAAAAGTACCACTTTATGCACTTGTTGCATAAATTACTATTATGCAACAAGTGCATAAAGTGGCACTTTTTTCACGATTGGAAAAAGTTGACCACACGAGCCGTTAGGCGAGTGAGGCAATGCCACGAGTGAAAAAAAGACACTTTTTGCATATGTTGCATACATTATTTTTCTACAGGCCTATGCAAGAAATAAAATTCGAATAGAAATTTGGGATATTTTAATTAAGCTCCTTCGGTAATTTACAATTATACGTTCTCCAATTTCATCATCGATGCCCAGTCAAGTTTCATTGTGTTAGCTTATGGAAAGCGTGAAATAAAGTTAACGTTATGGAACTTCTTTTAACGCATTTTTACTTTTTTTCACTCTAACCATAAACAACCGCTTTAAGCACTACAAATCGGTGAAATACAAGGTACTTTAAAGATGGGGCGTAGAAAAAATAAATTTTTTATGTAAATATGAAAATGTTATTTAATTTCATTCGTTTCAGGGATAAAATGCGAGAAAAATTATTTTTTTGAGAATATCAAAATTCCACTTAGTTTGTTTCGTTTCGTGTACAAAATGTGAGAAAAAAATTGAAAGAAAAGGCTAAAACTTAGGGATAAAAAATGAAATTGTATAGCCGGTACCCGGACACCTTGTACAACATATACAAATATAAATGGAATTTCTTTATTTACCCAAGAAGCGAAAATCAATTAAAAGGAGCAAAATTAGTAAATATTTTATTTCGAATGAAGAAAATATGGTAGCCCAAATATTTATATTGTAAAAAAATCTCCGATTATTCAATTCCACTAGATAACTAAAAAAGCCAAAAAATGCGTTATAAAACAAAAGAAATGGAAATTATGAGAGGCATAGAAAAAGAGTAAGTATATATGGCACGCAATAAGTTACGTCTAATGTCTTTGATGGGCCACCTACTCGTCAAAGTGAGACGAAAATTACAAATTTGTATTCGAAATCTGAATACTACTAATTCATGAAAAATGGAAGCAGGATCGCTATCAGGCTAAATTAATTTCTGTTCAGAAGTATATAAAGGTTGCTTATACACAACTAGGATACGTAAAACATATTAAATGGTTTACATTACAATACGTGGTGAATTCACATACACATACACACTACAGAGTCTTTGGCCGAATAAAAAAGATGGACCTAGCATCGCAACACATACTACACGAGGATATTCGAAAACAGATTAGTAGAATCGAGTATAACTTTATCGGTCTATAAAAAAATATAAGTTATTCGCTTTTCGGTTACATTTTACTTTCTAAACATGATTAAATGTATCTTCATTTACTTAAGTGAGAATTGCACCACTTCATTCTAAAAGTGGTATCAATAGAACTTAGAACTATTGAATAACTCTGTATAACAATGTTGTCATACCCACTTTCACATATGCCAGTAATAAATGATCTAGATCAAACTGACAAAATACAGACGTCTTTTTGGAAAAACCTCCTATTTCTCCAGAGAACTGCTGCCGCTTATATGATAAGAGTCGAAGCCAATATATCCAGGTCAGAATATTATCTAATAAAACAAGTAATTGAATAATTCATCAGGGTACAATCTCAAAATCACACAAGGTACCCCTATAGAGCATTTTTTCGAATAATAAAATTGTATAACTCTGGATACGGTCATTACAAATACAATTGATTTGTTCAGTT
This sequence comes from Galeruca laticollis, assembly GCA_963921935.1. Lineage (NCBI taxonomy): Eukaryota > Metazoa > Arthropoda > Insecta > Coleoptera > Chrysomelidae > Galeruca > Galeruca laticollis. The sequence goes on from OY998177.1 coordinate 103,296,271, forward strand.
CATTAATGTTATCAGTATTTATTGTCCATATAATGTTGGTCTTGACACTGACTCTATCAATGAAAATTTTAAACATATTATATTAGCCGAACATCTAGCTAACAACATGCAAAATGATTGGAATAAAATATTACTTAATATCCACCACCCTACATATAAATTCTTGCTGCAAAATAATAATAATTACAATTATTTAAGTGGACTGTCACCGCTTTATATTAAAAGATTAAAACAGCCCAACTGCGCACAGCTAATTCACAATATTTATACCTATATGTGAATAACTCCTCTCACACAATGAAAACCGACCAGATGTGTACAATATGTAACCAGCAGACCAATGAAAGCCTAGAACATATCATATTTGACTGCCCAATGTATGCTGGATTAACATTCAACGGCTACAGTTAAAAAAATTCCTTTAACCGCTACAGTGTGGTCTGACAGACGCTCCATTAGAATTCCTGTTAAAATTCAAATTAACCTCGAATATTACTTAGAATTTGGTTTAAATAAAACTAAAAAGTTTAGAAACCCCTTTTTAAACAAAAAGGCTTTATTTTGAAAATTATAAAGAATACAAAATAATAAAATATTGTTCAAACATTTTTGTTCCGTTTACATTCTAAACAAATTTCTCGGGAACATTGCAAACAAATCGATTTTTTACAAATAACACATAAATACTGAGTCTTTCATTTCAATTTTGATGGACAAATATAGCATAACTTTCGAGTTTCCACACGCTCTTCTTCAGCTACCGTTTCAATATTTTCAGTTGTCTTGTTTAGAATTCGCTCCAAAGTAAGTTTTAGTTCTCTGGGTATCTTTTTATTCTGCAATCGTCTTTCCATCAATGGAGATACTAATGTCTTGGCTAAATGGCTACATGTTTTAAAAAGTCCACGCGTTCCAATTTACGGGCATCTTTATAGCTTTGGTGCATAATATATGCATTTATCGTGCTAACATCCAACATTTGTAGAAATATTGCCATTGGCCAACGGCGAGTCCTTCTACTGGCACTATAACAGGCGCACTTTTTGTCCAAAGAATCAACGCCCCCCTTGCTTTTGTTGTAATACTCTACGATCTCAGGTTTTGTGCCGTTAACAGTATTTGACTTAGATTGATGCATAGACGACACAACTAATACGGCTTTAGATTTTTTCTGAACGTGCGACGAAACCGTCATATTTTCCCGAAATCCATATAGCGCAGATCCTACTTTTCTTGATTTATGCGGAAGAAAATGTGGTGGAATCTCTGCTTTATTTTTTTTAACGTTCTTACGTAGGTTAAGCCTCTTTTTTTAAGTTCATCAACAAGCTGTATAGAGCGGAACCAATTATCTCCCGTTACATTGCGATGCGATGTTCTAAGCCTTTGCATAAACGAATAATCGATTGTGTGGGGATAACAAACTTTTTTTCTTCGATTGAAAGCGTATGGCCATCAGAACCTTTCTCTGTATAAATGTAGGCGTTATACAAGTAATTATTCCTAGCTTCTGTTAGACATTGGACCTTGATGCCGTATTTTGCCGGTTTGTTCGGCAAATAGATTCTAAATTTGCATTTACCTCGAAATGGTATAAGCATTTCATCAACAGTCACGTTGTCACCCGGGCTATAATATCTTTGGAAGTTGTCTATCAGTTTTTGAAATACCGCTGATATAGCTGCAGATGGATCAGTAACCTTCCTTTTATTTCTTGTTACTGCGTTATCAAATCTTAGACAGATAAGCAAAAACTCAAAACGTCTTTTTGGCATTGTACAACGAAATACATCCCTGCTTGTTCCATCGGTGGCAAATAGACAATCCAGATTCTCATTTCCAGATTTGAAAACTGCAGTGTAAATAAGTAGACCCAAAAACGCTTCCATTTCAACTTGATCTAATGGCCTAAGTGCTGGGTGTGATGGATCCTTATATTTATTTTTTGCTTCGGTAATTTTTTTATTTGTATGAAAAATAATTTCATTGATAATTTCATCCGACAGTAATAGCCTCCATACTTCTTCAGGGACTGGAGAATTTCCAAGATGCTTTGCAGCAGCTTTGAGTCCTGGGAGTGTAACAATAATATTATGTTTCCTTGTTCGCACCTTGGTAGGAGGCTCTTTTTTGACCGAAAATCGCAACATATAAGTAGCAAGTCAAATAAGAACAAAAAACAAAAACAATTTACCATGTAAACTTATTTTTTCCTAGATAATATCCTTCTTTATCTTCCATTACTTCTTCGTCACTTTCTGATGCACTTTCTTCACTGTCAGTGTCGTGTTCACTTTCCAAGTAATCAGCGTCTTCTAAGTCGTCCTCGGTACCAAAATCAAGTTCATGAAAATCTTCTGGCACATTCAAAAGATTTTCTGCCCATTCCTGAAATTTTGAGTCGTCTGGATGCATTTTTGAAGGTCCCGGAACACCAGCCATACTAAAATATACATAATCTACGTAATCGCTACGCTGTGGTATAGCAGACCACTGTCTATCTTTGGGATATAATAATAATTCACATCTCGCGCCACTGACGTTCTCACGTTACTGATGTGTGATGTGTGGGACGGTAATCCACTGAAAGGTACATAGACCCCCACCTCTCAGCACACAAGCGTTTTCAAAATAATGGGAATATATTCTCGCGAGGTGTCTGGCAGACCACTGTCTAGCCGTTAAAGGTTAAGAAATACAGTTATAGGAACACGAATGCATTCAGACGATCGAGATTGCCTCCTTAATTCAAATGATCTCTTTCTATTGAAGGAATTGCATAGTTTTATGAGCGGAGCAATGAAAATTAGATCATTCATTATTAATGATTAGCTATCCACAGTATCTCCACATAAACAACTTATAGAGTAGGATTGGTTATGGGAATTATCTGTTTATCTTGTTTTTCTTTCTCTTACTTCTCTATTGGTGGACTATTATGTGCCGTGTGCTGTCTTTAGAAACATGTAAATTTTATGTCAATGTTTCTTGTAATATATTTTATTATTCATGTTAGTTTAGGAGTATATATGTAATTTATATTTAATATATAACCAGCTCCTTGTTCTTGTACTTTTTATGAAAGAACAATAAACTATTCATTCATTAATAAATAAATCTGCTTTCCAGAATTAGATTAACAGAAAAAAAATATGACGTGCATGATTATAATGTATGAAGTTTAGTAGGTACTCTTTGGCGCTTTAGTTTCAAATTTACTATTTTTGATTGTGGAAATCACTCACTAATTACTATTCAGTTACTATCATTATTTGTTATGATAGAACTTATCAGTTACTCTATATACCTTTTGATATCAGTTTATAAACCTAAGCATATTGTTTTGATTACCAAATTCTATCAATAAATTGAATGAAGTAGGATAAGTAAATCACAGGCAACGGCAATTGCTGAGTGACGCTAGTACACACACACACAAAAACCACCACACAATACAAATTCAAATGTCGTAACTAAACATGAAACATAAAATATTTCGCAACTAATGATGAAAAGTAAATTTCGCCGCTATTTGCTAAAAATACAAAATAATTGTAAGACTTACTACCTCTTTATTGTCATTAAATTTGATACATATTACATATGAAAAGATATAAGTTTATTCAATTTTAAAACGTGAATAAAAAAAATTATGAATAATAATAACACAATATGAACAATTAGTGATATTGACCCCAGCTGTCAACATAGTTTGCTTCCATAGCAATAACGAAGTAAGAAATAAATGTCTTCCATTTCACTAAACGATTTAAAAGGAATTTACAAGCGACACTCGTAGGGATTTTTAATTTGAATTCAAATGTAACATCCTATTCAAATTTAGGAAAAATATTGTGTGAAACATGTTGAGAAACACTATTGTTCGTAACTCGCGTCCTTTTGCGCAACTCGCTTCGCTCGTTGTGCAGAAATCTGCTCCCAGCTGGTTGCACAAATATCTACACACAGCGTCCAAAAACTTGAACCCCCTTCATAACACCAAATCTAAAACCTTTATCAAAATTTTCTTTATGTAGAAATAATATCGTATACATTGTTGTTTCTTATCATGAATAAAAAACGCCACAAAACTTTATCACTATCTTTAACTAGAGCATTTGTTGAAAATTGTCAATTTCGTATAAATCTCGAAAAGTATAATTCGTTTCCAATTGTTCAAAATTGCCTGGCCATCAAATTTCAGGTTTTGATAGAGCTAGAATAATCGTCCTACATCAAAAGAACTGGTCAAATCATAGGATAACGCATTTCAGAAGAGCGTTCGGAAGATTCATTTCTAGGCATTAAATTTGACGAAGGTTGGATGGTGCCAATTTACGATCAAGAAGACCTTCAAGAGTGCCGAGGCTCACTAGAGCACATAGAGTTGGCCACTTAGAATGGAGTTGCATTCACAGGAACTGGCTTTTACCTCGATGTAGAAATGTCCTTTTTCAGATGAGTCCCGATATGGATTCACAAGTGTCAGCCGTTGTGTAAGGGTATGGAGAGAGCCAGGACCTGCAGCACGTTTAGCCTTTCCTCAAGAGAGGTTCTTACCAAGGAGGGACAGTTATTAATGAAATTAACTGTCTCGACCCTTACTTTGTCGAATCTACTTATATTAGTGTTTTAAATGAAACTTACTGTTTCTAGTTAACTCCACAATATTATTGAAATAATTCTAAAAAATTGACAATTGTTTCTATATTACCTAAATATCATTATCAGAATGACGGAAGTTCCATTTCATTTGATACCTACCTGATGTTTAATTATTTTTGGCTAGTCCAAGAAGTGACCTACCTTGTGATTGATTTAATATATGTTAATAGAAAAAAGAAGTTGTGATATTACACATATTAAAGCTTAGATTTTATTAGTTCTATGGGTATATCCTAGATATCATTTTTCCCAATTAAGATCAGTATAACTGTGCAATGATATAGAAAACTATATTTGCTGATCTTTAAAATTTTAACATTTTTTCAATATATTGTGGAGTTAACTAGAAACAGTAAGTTTCATTTAAAACACTAGGGACAGTTATGTTTTGGGGGGCGTTATGCATGGTTATGTCACTCCAGTAATTCACATAGAGACGTTGGCGGAAAACTTCTACCTCGAAAATGTTATAAGGCAAATTGTTCTGCCTCGGAGAGAAGAATTTGGAACAAATTTCATTTTCATGGATTTTATGGATAACAACGCTTGTCCACATCGCACTAGAAGGATCCAAAATGTGTTAGCTGAAGCCAATGTCCAGCGAATAAACTGTCCAGCACAATCGCCGGACATGAATCCGATTGAGCACATGTGGAATAAGTTTTGAGAAGTCATACTATTCTCGTTCAGGCCTATTTAAATATTGCTAGTGTTTGAAGCTGCCTTTTTTTCTTTCTTTATATTTCACCAAAAAGCATTGAGATTTCTGTATATATTTTAGATGGACGTGCAAATTAGGATCCATTCAGTTCATACTACCAAAAATACAATGTATAAAAAGTGATTAATTCAATCAATACTTCCAAAATACAAAACAAAGAAAGGCTCCATTCGATTTATGGGTACTATCAAAACACATAACAAAGAAAGGGCTCCATCCGATTTATACCATTAAAACACATTAGAAAGAAAGGGCCCCGTCCTAATTATACTACCGAAACGCATTACAGACTAAAGGCCACATCTGCTTTGCTTGAGCTGTCAGTACTACAAAACAATCAAAAACTTTTTTATCTGTACTACAATAAGACCGATTGAAAAACAAAATGCATTAAACTGAAAGTCGAAAGAACACAAACAAGCACTAACAATATTTAACCCTTAAATTCATGTTGTTGCTTTTTGGCAACATACCGCTATTATTCGACTGGAATACACATGACTGTAAATATCGCACTGCTGCATAGCATAGCATGTCTATTTGTCTATATACCTCCCAATTACAAGATTCGTGCAAATCCCTGAAGGTGGGGCACGTAGGAATGACGAGCTACCATTTTGCACACGTTATAATACGCACCGTTTGTTTTGTTCAATTTCAAAAGGTTATATAACCAAAGAGAATGTTTCGTGATCTGAAAGGTATATATTATGCATATATCATGCTGTTTAGCAGAAATATAGGATCTTTTTTGTGAAATAAGGAAATTTTGTTTTATTACCACTATGCATTCTCTCCATTCCATGTTTTTTCTGGAATATTGCCAACCAGCAGCATCTTGAATGTATTTGCTAATGGTATTCTACAGTTAATTCTTTTTTCATTATAGTTTGAACAAAAATAAACCACTAACCGAGCGGGAGCTTGCGTCCTATTAGGAGCACTTCTCTGATGTGAGTGATGACGGATAAAGCGATTTAGACAGTTTAGAGGACCGTTCTTTCATACCAGAGAGTGATAGTGATGATGATTCCAAGAAAGATGAAAGTAACGCTTCCAAATACAAGAAGGCGCAGGCGAACTCACTAAAAGTGCTTGGAGTTCAATGAGGACCAGTTACGCATTTATGGGGATACTGAGTTGTCTGCTGAAATAATATCATTAGAAAATGCTTCTCAGTTCTTCTCATTCTTTTTCTCAGAAGAACTAATAGCAAAGATTACTGAAGAAACTAACTTATATTCAGTGCAAACTAAACCTGAGAGACCAGCTACTTTTAGAGAAAACGACATGAAAAATTGCTTTGCAATTATTATTTATACATCTCTGGTACATATGACCAACGTCAGATCATTCTGGAGTGAAGAATTGATATTTCAACATATCGCAGATGTGATGCCAGTGAACAAATTTGATACAATACGCCATTTCGTTCATTTCACCAACAATGTTACCTTTATTTCTCGTGATCAACCGGGACACAATAGGCTTTATAAGATCTGATCTGTCGTTGACTACTTGAACAAAAGATGTTCTCCGGTAGCTTTAGAGCAATGTGTTAGCATTGATGAACAAATGTGCTCAACGAAAGTGAGACATAACATGAAGCAATATAAGCCAATGAAGCCTCATAAATGGGCTTCAAATTTTTTGTGATGTCAAGTAATTCTGGATTTGCTATAATTTCGAAATTAACTGGTGAAAAGAAATATGGTCAACCTGATGATGAACCCAACCTTGGAGTTGCTTCCAATTTGGTTCTACGCTTAGCCAGAGTTATTCCTCGTCAGATGAATAATTACAGACTTTGCCACGACAACTACTATACATCCTTGCAACTGATCTTAATTGGAAAAATGATATCCAGGATATCACCATAGGGCTAATAATATCTAAGCTTCAATATTTGTAATATCACATCTTCTTCTTTTTTCTATAAACATATATTAAGTCAATCACAAGTTAGGTCTAGCCAAAAATAATTTCTAAACATCAGGTAGGCATAAAATGAAATGTAACTTCTGTCATTCTGACGATAATATTGATTTATCGGAACAATTGTCAATTTTTTAGAATTTTCAATAACTTGTATTATATTGTGGAATTAACTAGAGACCTCGAGTTTCATTTAAAAGCACTAATATGAGCATATTCCACGAAGTAAGGGTTGAGACATCCAATTTCATTAATGGGATATTTGGCCAAAAAAATTGCAAACTGCCATTGGAAGCTGCTATGAAATAAACGGTTTTACGGATTAAAACTAACTTTTCCGCATCTGTGGCCCTGAACAATGTTTTATCATAAAATTGTTACTCGTATACACTTCGAGGGATGTATCGTGCTAACAAACCGAAATTTCTCCAAAAATAACCAAAATTTTTGTATATCTGGATTTAGAGGACCCGCTGTACTCACTCTAGTCAACTAAAAATCGATAAGGTACATATGTGAGACACCTTGAACAATATTCAATCCTAAATTGATCATTCGTATACTCTCTGGAGGCTGTATCGTGCTAACAAACTGAAAATTCTCCAAAAATGACGAAAATTTGGTACTTTAAGTACCATAGCACCCGTTGTACTGGCTTTACTGAGTTGAATATCAATAGAGTTCATCTTTGAGATGCTCTGAATAATATACAATCATAAAATTAGTCACTTGTATATACTCCGGAGGCTGTATCATGCTAAAAAACTGAAACTTCTTCAAAAATGACAAAAATATCGTACTTAAAGTACTGTATCACTAGTTGTATTGGCTCCGGTGAGCTGAAAATCAATAGTGTTCATCATTGAGAAGCCCTGAAAAATATTAAATCATAAAATTGGTGACTTGTTGAACTGCGCAGGCTGTATCGTACTAACAAACTGAAATTTCTCAAAAAATTACAAAATGTCGTACTTCAAGTACCATAACAACCGTTGTACTGACTCTGGTGAACTGAAAATCAATAGGGATCATCTGTGACATGTCCTTAACAATATTCAATCATAAACTTGCTGACTTATCGCACTCCGGAGACTGTATCGTGCTAACAAGACATGTAAGTAAAAGTGGCCGACGACAACGACGACGACGACGACGACGACATACACGCAGGATTTTTTTTCTGAAAACCGTTTTTTCGTGTTGTTGTTGATGGAAAACCTAAAAATAACTCAAAAAAAAATTTCAAAATTTCAACTTTTTTTGGGGTAAACCAATACTTTTCTCGCATATAGAAAGGTTGGGCGGAAAAGTAAAAAGCGGATTGTGGAACAAGCCACGAATTAGTTGCTTTTGTGGATGGTATTGATATTTCTACAGTCGTGTGGAAGGAGAATAAATATATTACTTTAGCATCATCATTTGCAGGGAAAAAAAACCTACCATGAAAGTGAACCCGGTTCGATCGCACAGAAAAAAAACTGTCGGAGTTTGAGGGTCCATTCAATGTTCTAGCATAACGGACATAAGGGGGGAAGGTGTTGAATGGCTGGCAAGCTTCATGGGAAAATGTAAAATAAAATTGAAAAGTCGCATATGCGAATTTTCTATCAACTTCTTGATTGAGCTTGGTGAATTCCTGGCTACTCTACAAACGAGTGCTTTTGAAAAAACAGCCTGGTTTCAAAGTGAAAAACCAAGCTGAATTCAGAGCAGAAGTTGCTTATCATTTGTGCAATGTGAGAGCGCCCCCTAGCAAACGCTGTCGCCCGAGTACCAGCCTGAAAAACAAATAAAAATAAAAAGAGGTCCAAGTAAGCACCTGCCGCCGATGGTGCCGTTCGGCAACAAACAGTTTTTTATGAAAATAAAGAAAAAAACGCTGTTTTAACTTTTTTCTCCATTTTTCCCATATTAAGACCAATTCAATGTGCAGTATTCATAATATTTGGGAATAAAAAAAGTCAATCATTTATTCACTTAAGGGTTGAACAGGGCTCAACGCAAGTACAACAATTATTTGAAACTTTCAAATTAATAAGGAAGAAAGTGTGAATATATAGCCATAGCTTACCATTATCTTAAAAAGACTATAAGTACATATAGTACTTGTGTCACCCTATACATCGTATGATTTGATATCACATCTTTTATAAGGGGTGTATTTGCGTCACCTATATTTACCTCGTCAAGAGGTTTTTGAAGTGATCCTATTAACAACAGCAAATAAGTTCCTCTAGTAACCAAAGATACATATCTTGTATTATAAAAACGGATCTGTCTTACAACTGCAACTAAAGTAAATAAGAGAATATTAAATAACGGCAAGAGTCACTGAAATATGAGAATTATTAATAAGAAGATATATTGTGTACCATATTTTCACCCCTCAAACATACGTTTGAAATATTGGGGTTGGCATCTTGTTAGCATACATGTATATTAGAGTTGTATATATGAAAGACTTTTTATTGATGGCCCTTTTTATATTGCGCAACTAACGTTTTTATTTATTTGGATACTTTGTACGACATAAACAACAATTACTTAAGAAGGTTGACACATAACAAAAGATTCTTCGAAGATTTTTTATACAGTGTGTATTAATTGTTTTTGACATATAAATTAACTAAATGAAGTTAATATAAGTAGAGAGCTGTTTTATTGATTATTACGATACAGCATATGTCATAAGAGTAAATCTTAAAATTTGTATATTAGAGAATATTTATTTATGCATTCATCGAACATAAACAAAACTCTTATTTCTCCTTTCTATAATCTAATTTGAAGACATGTACCTATATATATATATATATATATATATATATATATATATATATATATATATATATATATATATATAGTGTGTATCTAACACAGTAGCGAGCTGAAAAGTCAGTGTCAATATAAAATGTCCGTATCTTATAAACACACTTTTATCCGAACAACTACAATATCTGCAATTAAACTGTGCCCCTTAATGAATCTTCAAGTTTGTAAGCCATTGGTATACGGCAACATCTTTTTGATAAAATCGTTTCCACAGAGGAAAACAAAGAACCTTCTTATAAATTTTCAATAAACTTTATCTGCTTATAAACTTATTTAGAAGAAAAAAAAATTAAATAAACAACAGATAGAAGTCTCACATATGATGTAACAAACCGTTCATCAATAAATTCCTGCGACTGATCGGCACCACCGGTTTAAAAATTCCAAAAATTTTATTGCGAAAATATTTTATTTAAATATTTATCTTTGAAACTACATACGTAGATTAGGAGGATTCACGGAAACATTTGTAGATTTAATCGACTTAAGTGTGTCAATACTGGGGTTCCCAGCTGAATCTCATTTTTACAGATAGAATATTATATACTGTCACAGTTCTGGTCTATTTGGTGGGTAGATAGGTACTAATAAAAATATGTTACATTTCTTTCGAAATAGTAAAAAAAATGGTATGACTACCACAGGGACCTCCCGCAATTTAGTACATTTGTGCAAAATAATTTGAAATTGAAACGCTAAATAGGGGCAGTTTTAGGTTAGAACCGCGTGAGCTGTAGTAACTAGCAACACAAACATGAACGGAAAACAAAACCAGTTCAAACCAATGAAGATTTGTAGGCAACCTTAAATTAAAAAAGGGTTAAAATGTAAACGGGTGATTTTAGACAAAAATGTTTTAAACAAAAGTTGTGTATTTTGACATGCTGATTAATTTTTGCCGTAAATCTGCTTCGAACCGATATATTAGCATCTTCATCCAATATTCAAAATTTGAAACCCATCGTTTTAGAGAAAAATATTTGAAACAAAAGTTGTGTAATTTGGCCCGCTGTGTAATTTATTTATATAAATTTTTGCCAACAATTTATTCCCAACCGAAATATTTAAACGCATCATTTTATGAAATGATGTTTCAATGAAAAGTTAGGCATATTGGCCTTACGTACACTGTATCCGAAAAACAACACCCAACAGAGATATTAGCATTTTTCTATTTTCTTTCACTCGCCTCCTATAGAGGAGTTGATCAATTCAAAGCAAAATCTTTTCAACTTTTCCTTTTATGCCTAAGAATATATTTATCAAATTTGGCGCTAATCGGTTCAGCGGTTTGGCTGGAAATGTGCTCATAGTCAGACAGGCAGACCGACATCATCGAGATAACACTTGATTTGGAATCATGTTGTTTCAAAACGTGTATTTCCGAAAAAAAGGGAGAGTCAATGCATGACCCCCCTTTTACGACACAACTCTGAACAACAACAATACTACAAGTCCCAAACTTCAAGCCAAATTACACCCCCAACAACATTACGCCCTCCAAATGCACAATCGCTTCCTTATCAATTTTATACGTCCCAAAATTTAAGCCAAACTAGACCAACAACCTTACGCCCTCCAAGGCACAATCGCTTCCTGATCAATTTTATGCGTCCCAAACTTTGAGCCAAACTGGACCAACCTTAAGCCCTCCAAGCGCACAATCGGTTCTTGATCAATTTTTGATGTCCCAAACTTCAAACCAAAGTAGACCTCCAACAACCGTACGTTCTCCAAGTACACAATCACTTCCTCATCAATTTGTTATAGCACCACAGTCGCCTTTGATAACCGACTTGCAGTCACCGAGCAGCTATAGCATGGAATCTACAGAAAATGTAGAGTTTTCGAACTATACTTCAACTGCTCAATGAACATTATCATTATTTGTGTTTTTACAATATGTTGTAGTTCTAAAAACTTCATATTTGAGAAGATTCATCTACATTGAAACATTTTTGAATAAGTAATAAACACATCGATATTCATGATGTATTTTTGTCAAAATAGTTGTGCAAAAACTAATATATATCTAAATTTTGGAAACCAGTTTTTATCTTGTCCTGTTATATTATGGGAAGTTTAAAGGAATACCGGGGACGCGGTATGCCGGGAAGAAGGAGGGGAGCAGGGGAAAATGCGGCTAAGATTAACAATATTTTCGACTTACCTTATTGTTATTGTCAGTCTTTCTTCAACACCTATTGCATTCCTAAATGTTGTATTCATTTTGGTCATGTATGGTCTCAAAATTTTCATTAACTCATCGAACGACTCAATCGACATTCGATAATAATTAAAAAACATGCTGTTATGTTTTCTAATATTAAAGAAAAGAAAATCAACCGTCTCGACCCTTACTTCGGGGAATCTACTCATATTAGTGTTTTAAATGAAGCTTACTGTTTCTAGCTAATTCCACAATATATTGAAAATTTGTTCAAAATTCTAAAAAATTGACAATTGTTTCGATATTAAATATGCTTGTCAGAATGACAGAAGTTACATTTCATTTGATGCCTACCTGATGTTTAATAGTTATTTTTAGCTAGAACAAGAAGTGATTGTGATTGACTTATTATGTTAATAGAACAAAGAAGAAGATAAGATACTACAAATATTAAAGCTATATTATTAGCCCTATGGGGATTTCCTGGATGTCTAAACATCATGAAACTGTAAGTACTTACATACCAACACACTTTGCACCACGATTTGAAAACCTTTCCGACACTAATTTTACAGATAGTGGAATCGATTTTTCAAATAAAGGTTTAAAGTACAGCATACCACGAGAATTTACGAATAATAGTAAACAAATTATAGCTACAGAGTCAGAAATATCTTTAAAATCTAATTCAAATAATTTTCTTTATGAGAAATTAAAACTTGCCAATTTAATCAAGAATATTGAACCTTCAAAAGTTATACGTCAAACAAAAAAGTTCTAAATGCAATCAAAAAGAAAGTAGAAGATAATAACCTAACAGTTACAAAATCTGACAAGGGGAACGCAACTGTCATATTGACAACTAGAGATTATAATTCAAAAATATATAACTTTATAGAATCTAACGATGTAAAAGTTCTTAGAGCAAACCCAACAAAAAAGTTTTCTAATAATGTAAGGCATATTGTTAATAATTCTAATCATCTTTAAAGTGATAACGATAAATAAGAATTCTCATTCTCCACAATTATATGGAACAGTTAAATTACATAAAATAACGAAACTATTTAGACCTGTAGTTTCTTATGTAAATACTCCTAATAATATGTTGACAAAGAGACTCAACAGTATACTTAATAGTTACGGATACACATCTAAATACTCAATTGGAAATTCAGTGGAAAATTGTAATGCGTATTGCCCAGGTAAGCCCAAAGGAGATAGAGTTCAATTAAATGATTTATTTCTAAAAAAATATTATTTACAATAACAAAAATAAACTAAAATTCAATATTCTATATATATATATATATATATATATATATATATATATATATATATATATATATATATATATATATATATAGTGCGTAAATATTTTGAAGGTCGCGTGGCGTAGGGGCTTTGGTGTTCTGGTGGGGTATCTCGTCATCGCGCTGCTACCTGGTTTCTTGAATCGAGTTTTATAGTAATGAATTTATATCATTACAAAATATTAAAAGCATTCAACATGCAAGATAACTCTAGGCTCATTTCATTTGATGTTACTAATATGTTCACTAAAATTCCTCCTGAAGAATGTTTAATACTTGTAAGAAAATTACTAGAAGATAAAAATATTAATCCAGGAATAATAGCAGATATACTTAATTTATTTTATATATTATTTCACTTTTGACAATAAGATATACAGGATGTGTCGCATAAGAACCGACACAGAGCAGAGGCGTATAGGGGAAACCAAAATATGACGATTGAGGGCAATTTACCTCTATACCAAGCTGCATCCCTGAGGAGTTATAGGGCCTCAAAGTGGGTCCCAAAATTTCGAAAAAAATTAATTTCTTTGCAACCCTTAAACTCAAAAATACTAAATTTGGTACACTATATGAGACTGTTAAGAGCATTAAGTAATGGTAAGTAGAAGGCGATTGAACTATTCTGGGGACTTAATTAGGGGTGATCTAACCTAAAAATTTCACAGAATTTTTTATCTGTTATTCGATTTGAAAATTCTTATTTTCATACAATGGATAACTTAATTCCTAAACTTTTTTTACTCTTGTCGTTTTGCACAAAACTTTATCATTTTCAAGGAAAAATCGAATAACCAAAGACATGTTTTCAACAATGTTTTTTAAAAAGTTACAAAAAAGTTAAGAGTTGGCTATGAATTTATACATCAAATTTGACAATTTGTCATTCAGTTCTTGTAGTGAGTAAATTGTTATAATTTTTTTAAATGAGTGGAAAATATGTTATTGGTGTTAGGTTTTTGTGAAGGAAACTGTAGAAGAAGAGTGCAAGAATATCCTAATCGCGTAGTTCCTCACAAAGAAACATTTTTTAATGTTGAAAGGCCGGCTCGAGAAACAGGAAAGTTTTATAGTGTTAATCGAGAACGGACTGTTCAAATGAGTGTGCGAGATGGAGAACTCATTTTGAATACAATTGACGATCAACGGCATATTAGCACTAGAACTTGATCTAGACAGAGTGGCATATCAAGATCATCTACACCGAACTATTAGACGTAATTTACTCCATCCATATCATGCTCATAAAGTGCAAGAACTGTTACCTCAAGACTTGGCTTAGCGAGTGAATTTCTGTTGATTTATTTTACGTCGGGATATTCACTTTCAAACGAAGATTATTTTTACTGATTAGGCTTGCTTTACTCGTAGAGGTATTACAAATATGCATAACTATCATGAGTATTCAGATGAAAACCCTCATGTAATAACTCCTCGACATTTCCAACATGAGTTCAAGATTAACGTTTGGGTCGGCCTTATCGATCATTATTTGATTGAACCAGTTATTTTACCAAACCGGCTAACAGTCGAAACTTATTTAGAGTTTCTCCAAAATACTCTTCCGGATTTATTTGACGATTCGCCATTACGATTGAGGTTGCAACATTTATTTATGCATGATGGAGCACCACCTCATTTTAGTGTAAGAAACTATTTAAACCGCCAATATCCAAATAAGTGGATTGGACGAGGAAATAATTGTACCCGCTTACCGGACCTCAATAAATGTGATTACTTTCTTTGGGGAGCGTAAAAGGAGTCTGTTCATTCTTCACCAGTTGATTCCCGATAAGAATTGTGAAATCGCATTGCAGACAAATGCAATATAACAAAAATGATCATAAGCTACTGACCAGAATCGACTTCAATTTTCGGCGATGAGAAAAGAGATGAGAGAGAGAAAAGAGAAAATGGTGATCTTTTTCAGCAATTTCTTCAAATTAAAATGTTCATGTTCTTTCTACAATATTATTAATTTGTTTTTTCAATAAAGTGTTCTTATTTAAATGTATCTATCAACTTGTTAAATCTGAAATGAAATTCATGATATGAATGGAGTAAATTACGTAAATAGTTATTCGACTTTTCCTTGAGAATGACAAAGTTTTATACAAAATTACAAGAGTAAAAAAAGGTTCACAATTAAATTATCCATAGTACGAAAATAAAATATTACAAATCAAATGACAGATAAAAAAATTCTGTGAAATTTCATGGTTATCCACTTTTACACTTATTGATAATTCTCCACTCATTTAAAAAAAATTTAAACAATGTTCTTACTACAAGAACTGGATTCCCAATTGTCAAATTTGATGTATAAATTCATAGCCAACTCTTGACTTTTTTGTAACATTTTAAATAACATTGTTGAAAACATGTCTTTGGTTATTCGATTTTTCCTTGAAAATGACAAAGTATTTTGCAAAATTACGAGAGTAAAAAAAGTTTAAGAACCAAGTTTTCCATGGCATGAAAATAGAAATTTTCAAATCGGAAGACAGATAAAAAAATTCTGTGAAATTTTAAGGTTGTGTCACACCTAATTAATTCCCCAGAATGGTTAGATCGCCTTCTACTTACCATTACTTAATGCTCTTAACAGTCTCATACAGTGTACGAAATTTGGTATTTTCAAGTTAAAGGGTTGCAAAGAAATTAATATTTTTCGAAATTTTGGGCCCCACTTTGAGGCCCTATAACTCCTCAGGGATGCAGCTTGGTGAATTTTTCATATATTCAACTCAATTTACCGAAAACCAACACATACTGATGTGACTATTCCATATAGTTCCAATCACCCCATGTCACATAAACTGGCGGCATATAATTCAATGATACATAGAGCATTCTCAGGTCCTATGAACAAATATAATTTTGATACAGAGATTAATACAATTAAACAAATAGCAACATCCAACGGTTATCCATTACATATGATAAAAAAACTAATTAATATAAAAGAGCAAAAAATGGCATTACAACTAATATTTCCTAAACAAACTAAAGAAATAAAAACTCATAAAACATATGCAGGAAATATTTCTAATAATATTTCAAAGATGAATATATTTAGCAACGATTACAACAATTTCCTTTAAAACAGAAAATATCGTAAGTACAAAATTGTTAAATGTAAAAACAAAAATATCACCATTGAAGAAATCAGGTATATATAAACTTAAATGTCCATCACGTAATGCTGTCTATACCGATACAGTGAACACTTACGAGATACAGATTAAAACAACGAGATAAATCCCACTATGCAAAACATCTACTTGACACTAATCATTCAAATCATTCATTGACACCTAACACAGAACTAGAAGTACTACATATTTGTGATAAGAAACAAGAACTGGATTTCCTTGAAGAATTGGAAATGAGAAGACACTTAAGAAACCCACAATATGGAGTCGTCAATGAACAGATAAATCTAGGGAGTTCTCCACTTTTAAACTGTCTTCTTAAGTGATAATTGTAAAGATCGGCAGATATAGTTTTCCTGGTTTTCTATATCACTGCACAGTTATACTGATCTTAATTGAGAAAAAAAGTTTTGATATTGGTAATATCATATCTTCTTCTTTGCTCTATTAACATATATTGAGTCAATCACAAGGTAGGTCACTTCTTGGTCTAGCCAAAAATAACTATTAAACATCAGGAAGGCGTCAAATGAAATGTAACTTCTGTCATTCTGACGATGATATTTAATATCGAAACAATTGTCAATTTTTTAGAATTTTCAATAACTTTTATTATATTGTGGAATTAACTAGAGACCGTGAATTTCATTTAAAAACACTAATATGAGCATATTCCACGAAGTAAGGGTCGAGACAGTTAATTTCAGTTAAGAATTAATAAAGTTTAACTGATACACATACATTAGAGCTAGTTTACATTTTTTCAATATATTGTGGAATTAGCTAGAAACAGTAAGTTTCATTCAAAACACTAATTATCTAATATTGCGGAAACCGTTCACTTGTGTTGCCTTCAACATGATAAGGATGGTCCAATATTTCCTGCGGGTGGGTCGTCGAAGTAATCCCACGGTTTCCAAAGCGCAAACAAATTTTACTTTGAACATACTTGCTTCGTTGTTTGACACGAACTGGAAAACCATCTCAAATCGCTAACCACGGTAGGCTTCCACACATAGATACAAAAAATCTGCACAATGTGTACGCAACAACTCTCTTGTCGAAAATACGCATCTGCTGAATACACATAGTGTAGACCCGCCATTAGAGAAAACAATGCCTCTTCCACGTATTCGTACCGGCATCGTTTTTTACAAGAGACAGTTGTGGCTATACAACGCGGAAGTTCATTCCTTTAAGAAGAGGCCAGGCTACTGCTATGTTTTGACCAAAACTCAAGCAGGTATAGGTCCAAGAAATCGATTTCTGTTTAATAAAATTCGTTGAAACGGAATAAAAAATTTGGTTTTGTGGAGTGATCCATGCGGCGGACAAAACAGAAACGTTACGATGGTTCTATTTTGCCTTGAAGCCCATCTCACTCTAAAGACAATTTCTATTAAGTACCTTGTATCTGGGAACAGTTTTTTGTTGAATGACACTGACTTTAGTGATATTGAAGAAGCATTAAAATATGTACAAATGCTATATTTATTAAGGGACTATATCCAAGTTATGGGAAGAGCAAGAAAGAAAAAAACTTTTTACCTACGACCACCCCTGTAAGTAGTCAAAAACACACAGTCGGCAATCAGTGTAAGACGTCTATTACGCACGGTAAAACAAAACGCACGGCTGTAAAGTAAATCGCACGGCTTCCATAGCAACCACTTAGCAACTGTCAATAGACGTAGCCATTTTATTCAAAATGTATTACTTAGATATTTGACGTTGAATTTTATTCTATATATAAATGGTGAATAACATTTATTAGATATGAGATTGCATTTAATACTAAGAGTTATTTGGAATTATATAATAACTGGTTCCGTTTCATTCAATCCGCATCTTTTAGCTGCCTTAATGTACCATTTTAGTAAACAACAGTATATTATACACCAAGCGACTAAAGTGGCCCATTTAATCCAGCGGGTGGTCTTTGATTCTGAGGGAAGTAATCCACCTAAGGGATTAATGTCACTTTAGTCGAGAGGTGTATACGCTACTCGGCTTCGTGCGTAACTTTTCCGTTCGTGCGTAAAATGCTTCTTACAACACACGTTACGTAATATACTATTTTCTACGACCGTGCGTTTTTACCCACTTTTCCGCACTCATTTTAGTTTAGAAAGTGTCACTTTCCCGCACTAGTGCGGGGAAGTAAAATATGTCAATTTATTCTTTTTAAATGTACATTTCATTGACTTTACCTGTATATTACTATTAAAATTAATATAGGTTTTAATATTCAATCTAATCCAGACTATTTTTCATTCATTGAAATGAAGAAATTGCGATACTTTTATATATCTACCCCATACCTTTCTCAACATCAATCAAACTAAGTTGAGTCAAGTGGTTTGGTGTGGTAACCAAAGATTTGTTATGACAACCACGTTGTCATCAAGACGTCAAAGGGTCAAGTCGAAGTGTCCGATTCTGGCATTTTTCAAATTATTTTCAATAAAAGCAATATATTAATGGATTCGTCAGACGAAGAGCTCCCAGAAGCAATATTAAAAGCAACAGATGAGGTAAATTCAGACCTGTTACCAAGTGAATCACGAGAAAGGTACGAACAGCAATACAACCAATTTTTAAACTGGTGTAAGGAAAAAGGAGTGAATAGCTTCAGAGAAGAGGTTTTTTGGTCTATTTTGCCGAGCTGCGTAAGGTACTGAAATCCAATATCCTATGGTCGCGTTACTCGATGGTGAAATGTTTAATTAAAATGAAACAAAACCTGGACATAAGCAAGTTTCATAAATTGAAATCGTTCCTAAAAAAGCAAAATGTTGGTTTTCGACCACATAAAGCGCAGATTTTTACCAAAGAAGACATATCCAAGTTTATGTTAGCCCCTGATGAGATATATCTTATGATTAAAGTAGGTACCATTTTTGCTTTAGCCGGTGCTCTTCGCAGAGCGGAGCTTGTGAAAATCACGCTTGACGATATTCAAGATAAAGGAAACCTAATTATTAGGAAAATTTCCGATTCGAAAAACTATACCTCAAGATCCTTTGTTATATCTGAAGACATAAATAATGGAACCTTTTTGAAGCTCTATAGAAAGTATGCAAATTTACGGCCTCATAGCACCGCGCACCGTCGTTTTTTATCAATTGCAAAAAAGGCAAATGTTCTGTTCAGTGCGTAGGTGTAAACACATTTTGTGAAATGCCGGCAGAGATCGCTACCTACTTAGGCCTACCTTACCCAAAATGTTACACAGATCACAGTTTTAGACGATCCTCGGTAACGTTTCTAGCAGATTCAGGCGAAGGGATAACCAACATAAAACGTCTTGGAGGCTGGAAGTCAACTGCTGTTGCTGAGAGTTATTTGGAGGACTCCGTAGAACAGAAGAAAACCATCTCGAATAACATTCTTTCATGTACTGGCAACTTGCAACCGATGCCGTCTCCGTCATCTTCATCTACGAGTGTTACTCTTAACAGCCAGTTACCCCCAACTAACTACTCTGAACACTCTGAACCAGCTATTCTGACGCATTTGCAGAATGCAACAAATTCTGTTTTCAACATTTATATTAATAATAATTGGTGGATTTTCATGGAATGTTTTGTATGTTGAAATAAAATATATATTTTCAATGTGCTTTTTGAATCTTTATGCGGTCGTAGAAAAAATAATGTTCCTAATTCATGCGTAAAATATCTTTCTCGTTCTTGACTGCTTGCCTAAACTTCGCTTCGCGTCGTTCGGGTCAACGGCAGTCGGGTGCGGGAAAGTGTCACTTTCCGCACTTGTTAGGAAAATAACTATTGTTGTCATTGAAATGCAAAGTAATGATTTTTTGAGACACAAAAATTAGAAAAATTTATAGTAAATAGGAAAGTCGACGAAGCAAAAGGAAAAATAAATTGGCTTAAAATTCGGGAGATTAAACTAGTAAAAGAAGAACGTCTTAAATTTTAAATCCGAATATTCAGTAATAGACCTTGAACGCAGAGCATAAAAAGAAAACAAAAAACAACTATCTGTTTCAAGGATTCACTTGCACCAATATGGGAAAACGGAAAAGAAATAGCAGCTCCGAAGGTAAAAGATTTAAAATCGTTACTTCATGTTATCCCAGCAAATGCAAAAGAATTTTATTGCAGTTTGACTGGTGGTCTAGAAGTTGAAGACGATGTTGATGGGTTTTGTATTACTCCAGATTTTGAAGTGGATATTGAAGGAACTTAAATTATTATAATTATTGTTAACATCATATTTTTTGTTCTTGTATTAATTAAAAATTTTTTGTAGAGAAATATACTTTTTTTTCATTTTTTACATGATGTGTGTATACAGGGTGTTTCATAGTTAAGCCACCATAGGTTAACTGCAAGTAGACGATACTTTGGTGGTTCCAAATTGACTTGGTTAATAGGTCTAACATAATTATACTTCTCAACCACGTTCTACTAGACCACCATGTAGTTACGCCTCTGGCGCTCGAATGTGTCACTGTTAACAAGCAAAACAACAACTTTTTGCTAACCCTTCGCTCGAACCCATAAGGATCTTCAATACGTTTTCAGTGCGCGTAGATAGTGTCACGTATTTAATAATGGTAAAAAGACAGTATAAAAGTCCATTAAAATCGGTTTCAAAAAAGATGAAACGACTTCAAGAGACAATAGTTGCCCTTCAGGACAAACTTTTAAGCGATTCCAGTAAGTAATGTTATATTTTCTTTTTATGTAGGCAAAATGATATTAGTAAATGGTGATTAAAATGGTTTGGTTTTTACGTTCCTTTTCTTTTCACAACGATACATTCTTAGAATTATTGTTTATGCAATAATTCCATACATCGATATTAATTTTGCACATATACAGTGCCCGACAAAATTATTGTTTATGCAATAATTACATATATCGATTTTAATATTGTAAATATACAAAATTATTGTTTATGCAATAATTCCATGCAATGATAGTATTTTTACAAAAAGGCATTGTCAGACAGAAATTTTGTTATGCAAGACTTCTTAAAGTGTTGAAGGATATGTTAATATATTTATGTATATAATCTCCTGTTGACATTAAGTTAAAGTAGTTGTTTATGCAACTAACCTGTCAGAATTAACCCCCTTTTTCATAAAATGCTAATTCACGACTCTCTCTAGGTGGAAGCGAGAGTGATGACTCTGAGAATATGTTATCAGACACACCCCCAACGCGGAGACCAAGATTTAATAGACCAGCTTTAGATTCTTCCTCTGATGAAGAGCAAGAAGGGGGGCCCGTGAAGACTAGAGTGGAAGTTCATGAACCTCCCAATTCAGCGGCCGTTCCTGATCTCTCTAATGAGACTCTGTTGGGTATTGATCCGAGGATGTTAACCAATTTTGGTCCACCTCTGGATGAGGCTTTAGTGACCAGATGGCAAAGTTTTTTAACTGATGGTATAGATAAGGAGACGAGGGAAAAGTTTGCCAAAATTCCCTTCCCAGAAAATTGTCCCCTGTTAGCGAGTCCCGTTATGAACTTAGAAGCTGAAAGACTGCTATCCGCTTCGGAGAAGAAAAGAGACTCCTTGTTAGCCACCCTTCAGGACAAGCTGGGACGTGGGTTATATAGATTGGGAGAAGTTATATCTGCAATTATGACATCTGAAACCATCCCGACAGATGTGAAAGCTTCATTGACCCCTAGAGCGGCCGACTCAGCTAAGATGTTCTGCGGAGTGCACTATTTGCTATCTAATCATCGGAAGCACCAGGTGTACCCCTATATGAATCAATCTACCCAAAAACTGGCGGAAGAGGTTAAAAGGGATACGATGTTGTTGGGTTCGGATTTTTCCGAGAAATGCAAAGCAGCTCTAACTGTGGAAAAAACTGCCTTGGATATTAAAGCTAAAAAAAAAACCTGTTGTTTCAAGTAAGCGGACCTTTCGCACTTCTTCATATTTTTTAAACTCCCAGCGTCAGGCTCCAAGAACCAAGATGAAAACCACAAAGACATTCAAACACCACAGGAACGAAGAACCAGGACGGAAGACACGCCCAAGGTCGTACCGCCAGGAACTGTCTCGTCAGAGACGCTAAAGGTAGATAATCAAATTATATATGCAGGAAGAATTCGCCTTTTTTATGATCAGTGGGCTTCCATAACCAACGACCTTACAATTTTATCCTGGGTTAAGGGTTATAAAATTCCCTTTATATCTAGACTTCCCCATCGGAAGAACCTTAAGGAAAAGTCGGTCTCGAAAAAAGAGCAGTCCTGCCTGCAAGAATGTATTGAGAAACTCTCTAAGATTGGTGCCATATCAAAGTGCCACCATAAAAAAGGTGAATTCTTGTCTCCTTATTTTCTAGTAGAAAAGTCTATGGGAGGTTATCGTTTTGTATTAAATTTGAAAATGCTAAATAATTATGCTCAAACAGCGCATTTTAAATTGGAAAATTTTAAAACTGTTAAAGATATTATTTTTAAAGATTGTTATATGTGCACAATAGATTTAAAAGACGCATATTATCTAGTACCAGTACATAGATCGTATAGGAAATATTTAAGATTTTCATTTCAAGGCAATTTATTCGAATTCAATGTTTTACCGTTTGGGTTATCTTCTGCACCCTTTGTTTTCTGCAAGCTGTTTAAACCTGTTTTAAACTCTCTCAGATCAAGAGGGTTATTGAGTGTTAGGCTATTTGGACGACCTTTTGGTGCTAAGTAAATCAAAGAAGGCATGTCAGGAGAATACTCATATTACTATTGAATTACTATCAAAATTAGGATTTATTGTGAATTTTGACAAATCATGTCTTTCTCCAACGCAAAAAATTAGATTTTTGGGATTTCTTTGGAATAGCAGAATTATGACCATTAGTCTGCCCATTAATAAGATGGATAGGGCCGCACAATTTATCGCGGACATTATATTGAGCACCAATTTAAAGATTCGTTCCTTTGCTAAACTTATCGGATATTTAGTCTCCATTTGTCCTGCCCTCACTTATGGATGGGTACATTTAAAAAGTCTTGAATATTTGAAATACAAATCATTGGAAAAGTCGAGTGGGAATTATGACTCTAGAATAAAATTATCTAGAGATTGTTTAGACGATTTGGACTGGTGGGTGAAGAATATCTATAGTCCAGGGTATTCAATATTGCAGCCCAATTATTCTTATATAATTTTCTCGGATGCATCCAAAATAGGTTGGAGCGCGGTTTGTCTTAATCAAGAGATAGGTGGCTTCTGGAATAGGGATGAGGTAAAATATCATATAAACTACTTAGAGCTCTTAGCAATATTTTATGCCTTAAAGTCCTTTGTCAAAGATAAATCAGGTTTATACATTTTACTTAGGGTAGATAATACTACGGCTATAGCTTGTATAAATAAAATGGGCAGCACGAAAAATAGACGCTTAGCTAGATTGTCGAAAGCCATATGGAATTGGTGCGAAACTAGGCATATTGTTATATTCGCCTCTTATATTAAATCCGCTGAGAATAAAGCGGATTATATGTCGAGATCCTCAGAAATAGAGACTGAATATTCGTTATGTAATAATGCCTTTAGAGTTATTATAGAACGTTTAGGAATGCCGTCAATAGATTTGTTTGCTTCATACATAAACACTAAATGTAAAAACTATGTTTCATGGAAATCGGACCCAAACTCGGTAGCAGTTGATGCGTTTTCAAAATCCTGGGGCGATCTCAACTTTTACGCCTTTCCACCTTTTCCAGTAATACTTAGAACAATTAGAAAAATAATGATTGACAGAGCGGAAGGTATTATCGTTGTACCCTTATGGTCAAATCAGCCTTGGTATCCCTTATTTGCGGAGTGTTTGATAGGAAATCCAATTTATTTTAAACCAAGACCTGATCTTTTACTTTCTTCATTTAGGAAAAGCCACCCAATATGGTTCAACTTTACCCTGGTTGCAGGAAGATTATCGGGGAAGCTTACAAGAGAAAAGGAGTAACCGAAGAAGTAATACCTACACTTATAGGCTCCCTTAGCGTTAATTCATTAAGGCAATACGATTGTACATACAGAAAGTGGTGGAATTTTTGCTCGCAATATAATATAGATTGGTGCAATCCTACTAACAATAATATTCTTTCCTTTCTGAATCAAGAAAATAAAAATGGGGCTCTATATAATACCTTAAACTGTCATAAATCGGCCCTAAAACTTATTATAGATTTTGGCGAAGGTGAAGGTATTTTCCAACGATTTTTTAAGGGTATTTTTAGAGAAAAGCCAGTTTTTCCTAGGTATGGAGTAACTTGGGATCCGCAAGTAGTTCTCGATTTTCTAGCTACTTTATACCCCTTGTAGGACATTACCTTAGAACTATTAACCTACAAGCTGGCTATGCTAGTATCCCTAGTGACTTCACACAGGGTTCAGACTTTATCGAAAATCAGATTAAGTGATATTAGGTTCTGTGGCACCGAATACAAGATATTTATTTCCGAACTAATTAAAACGTCTTCACCAAGGAGACAACAACCTGTTCTTATTATTCCATTTTTTAATGACAAGCCCGAAATCTGTGTTGCTCGTACATTGGAATATTATTTAAAGATAGCATCACCTATTAGGAAAGACACAGAATTTTTGTTCATAACTCATAAAAGACCATTTCATAAAGCTACAGCTCAGACCATATCACGGTGGTTGAAGAATGTTTTGGGTAAATCAGGAGTAGATGTTGCCTTGTTTAAGGCACACAGCGTGAGACACGCATCAACTTCAGCGGCATTTCGTGCTGGTGCTAATATTGAATGCATCAGAAATGCCGCTGGTTGGGGAGAAAGATCAAATACCTTTGTAAAATTTTATAATAGGCCCCTACTGGTTAAGGAAGATTTTGCAGAAAAAGTTGTTTTGCGTAAGTAGATTATTTAGTTATAGTGTTTACACAAGGATGTGTAGTCTGTGTGTTTGGTTTAGATCTTATATCAATGTTGTTATGTTAGACATGTATATGTGTATATATATATATATATATATATATATATATATATATATATATATATATAGATATTTTGTGGTGGTTATTATCATAGATAAAACTAATCTAGAGCACAAATTACTGTTTATGACTGTGGGCTTATAACAAAAAAAAAATGTAATTTTTTTTATAAATATATGAAATATTAAGATTAAGAACGATATTTCATTGGATCATAGAACCTTTAGGAATGATATCTAGCTTAAAAATCTGATAAAGGAGGCTTTAAACATCTACATGGTGGTCTAGTAGAACGTGGTTGAGAAGTATAATGATAGATTAAACGACTTACCTGTAAGGAAGTTCAATCTTCATTATACGATTGACCACGTTCGTATAGACCACCTCACCCTCCCATACTATCCCATTAGACCCTTGATCTTATCAGATTTTTACTTCAAACGTATTGAGGATCCTTATGGGTTCGAGCGAAGGGTTAGCAAAAAGTTGTTGTTTTGCTTGTTAACAGTGACACATTCGAGCGCCAGAGGCGTAACTACATGGTGGTCTATACGAACGTGGTCAATCGTATAATGAAGATTGAACTTCCTTACAGGTAAGTCGTTTAATCTATCATTATTAACGGTGTTTTATAAATTTAGTCCAATGCTTTTAAAGGCCATAACTTTAGAACCACCCTATATATTTCTTTCATTTTTGGTAACGATAATATTGCATTGATAATACAATAAGATAGTGTAATAAAAATAATTATAATCCAGGTCTGGTTTAAGGAAAATTTGCAAAATTCGATAATCTGAAAAACAACACCCTGTGTATCAGTATTTTTAAAATCCAATAGATTATTCGAAGAGAACAGAAAAAATAGAGCCGCACCAACATATTTTTCGAAGTGCACATCCCGTTTTACTGCTTAACTTTTAATGTCAAAGTTATTTAAATGTATCATTGACATTTTCGTACGTAATAACTTTAGAACCACCCTCTAGATTTCTTTTATTTTTGATAGGTGTAAGTTACATAAGCATCAATAGTTTATTCCAAAACAACAGAAAAAAATGAGTTACACGAAAATGTTTTTCGAGGTGCACACTTACTAAAATATTCAAGTCAAAATCATTAACAATTATCTAGTAGGTCTAATATTTTAAAGGAACAGAAAAATGATCAAATAGGTGTAGATTGTTGAAGTACGGAAAACTTTGACAGTTCGTTTTGTTATTGGTAGTTAATCGTTTGTTGTTAGTAAATTTCGCACGAAATAATTTAGATCATTTTGAATAATATTAATTATGCCTCATAAATTTACAAATGTAAAATATGCAGACATACTATTTGTGTATGGCTTTTGTAACGGAAATGGTAGAGAAGCAGTAAGGGAATATGAAAGACGCTTTCCTAATCGTCGCACTCCTCATTACCAGACATTTGCGAGAGTATTTGATTACAGTTGGCAACATAGTAGATTTCCTACAGCGACAACCAATGATTATGGTGAAAGACAACACTTGAATGTTGGAGATGAGATGAGGCTAAAGTAAAGATATAAAATTTTATTTAATAGATATTAAGACTATGAGTCGATTAGAAATTTCCCTTTTATTCATTACATTAATACATTAATATGTGATACTTAATTAGTCTCCTCCAGTGCCATAATTTCAGTTTGTTCCAGATATGGTTGACAACAACCCAACAATCAGTACAAGAATGCCACGCATTAAATGTACCCTATACTACCGCTTGGAGGAGATTACAAAAATGTAGCTTCTACCCTTATCATGTCCAACAGGTTCAATGACTAGAACCACGTGATTTGGAACCGCGATTAGACTTTAGTCGGTGGATACTTAGAAGAAGAAGAATAGTTAGCAGGTGCCTATTCACTGATGAGGCCACATTTACAAGGGATGGGGTTTACAATCTACGAAATTCCCATGTTTGGGATTATAAAAACCCTTTTGCTACAAGACAAACACATTCGCAGTATAGGTTTTCGGTTAACGTTTGGTATGGAGTTTTAGATAATCACCTTATTTGACCATATCTCCTACCCCGTACATTAACAGGGGACGACTATTTTGCTTTTTTGCAAAATATGTTATAAGTGCTATTAGAAAATGAGGAAATTGGAGGAATGTATTTCCAGCACGATGGTGCATCGCCTCACTTTAGGGTAAATGTGCGAAATTTTCTAGACGAGAATTTCAGAAACATGTGGATAGGGAGGGGCGGGCCCAATAATTGGCCTTGCCGGTCGCCGGATTTTAACCCAGTGCACTATCATATCTGAAAACCAAAGTATACTCTACTGAGATAAACAGCTTAGAAGATCTTATTCAAAGAATTGATAATGCTTGCGAGGAAATCTGGGCAAATGCATACAACAAAATGGTAGACATTTCGAACAATTATAATAAATTATTTGACATTCCGAAAAACTCAATTTTTTCTGTTCTTTTGGAATAAACTATTGATTTATAAAAATCTTGATAAAATAGTTTTTTTTCTTAACCCGAACGTGGATTATAACTATTCTTGTTACATGTTAAGATTTTGATGCTTATGTAACTTACACCTATCAAAAATGAAAGAAATCTATAGGGTGGTTCTAAAGTTATTACGTACGAAAATGTCATTGATACATTTCAATAACTTTGACATTAAAAGTTAAGCAGTAAAACAAGATGTGCACTCCGAAAAATATTTTGGTGCCGCTCTATTTTTTCTGTTCTCTTCGAATAATCTATTGGATTTTAAAAATTCTGATATACAGGGTGTTGTTTTGCAGATTATCGAATTTTGCAAATTTTCCTTAAACCAGACCTGGATTATAATTATTTTTATTGCACTATCTTATTGTATTATCAATGCAATATTATCCTTACCAAAAATAAAAGAAATATATAGGGTGGTTCTAAAGTTATAGCCTTCAAAGCCATTGGACTAGATGAATGAAACACCCTGTATCTCTGTTAATAATTATGTTAGACCAATTAACCAAGTCTATTTGGAACCACCAAAGCGTCCTCTACTTGCAGTTAACCTATGATGTTTTAACTATGAAACACCCTATATAAATAGTTGTGTTTTAATTTCCCTGAAACTAAAATATATTTCATAGAAAAGGACCAACATCAAAGTTCTTTTATGCGCTTTATTATTAAAACATTTTAAATATAGCAGATAAGAACCAACCCAAAAAACTTGCAATAATTATCAAAATTTGGGTAAATAATTAATGTTTCAAATTAGAGAAATTACATCAAATGAATTCCTATTCTGAAAAA
This sequence comes from Galeruca laticollis, assembly GCA_963921935.1. Lineage (NCBI taxonomy): Eukaryota > Metazoa > Arthropoda > Insecta > Coleoptera > Chrysomelidae > Galeruca > Galeruca laticollis. The sequence continues at coordinate 103,325,317 of OY998177.1, forward strand.
CCAAAATTACTATTTGTGATTGTAATGTGGATTTAGAAACACAGGTTTACTTCACGTGTAATTTTTTCAAAACTTAAGTCATGTTGGTGGTTGATTCCTTTCAGCTTAATGCCGTCCAAATAAATACTGTGATTGTGGCTCTCGATCCTCTCAACTTTGATTCACGTTCCGTGATCCGTGCAAAACTGGTAAATACACAAAAACAAATCAAAAATCAAGCACCCCAAGCGCGCGCAACCGAACCCCACCCGAACCGCCAACATATCACCAAGGTAAGGAACACGCCGAGAGATACTGAAATCCATTGTTGCCGTTTTTAGAGATTTTTCTTCATTTCCTATATAAGTAAAACAATTTTGTGGGAACTACGATTACGTTTTATGAGTTTTTTATAAATTCTATAATCATGGGGGGGAGGGGGGTTTAATTACCTCCAGTACTCCCTTAAATCCGCCTTTGACTCTCCTTTCATTTCTGATCTTTTTGAATTACATTAACAAACGTTGTTGTTTCTTAAATTATCCAAAATGACGTCTTTCAGCGATACGTCTAATTTATGGTACTTATTTACAAAACACCCTGTATAGAATAACCGTCTGTGGAATTCAACCGATATATCTCACATCAACAATACGCGCTCCACCCTAAAATGTATTCCCCAATTAATGATTTGCCTGAAGAAAAAGAAAAATCAAACTGTGCAAGAAGTCTCTCATACAAAAACGAAAACACTATGGGCGCACTTCAGATTTTTAAAGATCAACGAGTCAGAGTCTAACATATAATTAGTGAAGTCCCTCGTATGATGAATATGTGACACAAAAGGTGCGCGGAAGTTCTTTATTCGACGGAAAGAAAGCGGAATTCAATACGATCAGATCAAGTCAGATCGTTGCGGCATTAGGCTACAATGCAATTTCTGTGTCTGCGTTCCATATTCTAAAGATATATATGTATGTATGTGTTCGAAGGGGGAGACTAAACTACTTATTACTTTTTTTTCTGTTATCGTCTAACGAACTTTTGACGACGCACATGATTTATTTATTTCGCCTTCTTCTAATATCATCAGTTTTGGCAACATATGAATTTGAATTTTTTCAAGGGGTGCCTTACAAATTGGACATACTATTTTTCAAATCTACGGGAACTAAGCTTTTATTAGTATTAAAAACTATACGAGGATTCTGTAAAAATTCGTGAGAAATGAAGAGATACCATATGGATTAACTTTATAAATAACTTTAGTCGATCAAATCGAATACTCGATGTGGAGAAAGTATAAAATTTTACTACTGCACTGATAGTATGATGCAATTAGTCAAAAAAGGGCCTAACTTCAACATCCAAAGTAAAAGTTTCCCTCCAACACCAAATTGTTCTATCAAGTCCACATATTGTTTGGTAAAAAGTTACTCCACTTCGAGCGTCGGGTTTCGGAGGGAGGGGGTGCAAGTTGGTGAATTAGTAGTTTTTTATCAGTTTTACTTTTCCGTCCAACCTATCTATATGCGAGAAAAGTATTGATTTATCCCAAAAAAAGTTGGAATTTTAAAAAATTTTTTTCAGTTTACGTTTTCCATCAACAGCAACACGAAAAAACGGTTTTTAGAAAAAAAAAAACCTGTGTGTATGTCGTCGTCGTCGTCGCCGTCGGCCACTTTTCCATACATGTCTTGTTAGCACGATACAGCCTCC